>OY720303.1:26265292-28665292 GCA_963082785.1 Philonthus spinipes
ATAAGTTTTTGATTGAATTCACTTGATTTTTCAGTAAAACAAACCATGTGAATTCAATAAAAAAAACCTATATATCATTAAAATAAATTTTCAATTAAAAAAAATCAATATTAAAATAAATTAAATATCAAACTTTAACCGTTGATTTAAATATTATAAGGATGTACCATTGATAGAAGTTAGATTAGAAGTTAAAGATAGTCCAGTTCTCCTTGTTGCACGGGAAACGACGAATCGCGCCATCTAGAGGGTCGTTTCCTCAACTAAATAGAGATAAAACCGTACGAGGGTGAATTTCAAATTATAAATAAATCTTTATTCTTGTAATTTTACATAATTACTATTTATTCACTTCATTTCACAACATTCAAGACAGCTAAGATACACGTACATATCTGATAGGAACGTTTGACTGTTTTGATCATCACAATTTATCCGAATATTTTGACAAGGACGAAAATACAAAATCCAGGCGGAAAGACCATTTGTCACACTTAGCGGCGAATAGCGTAGCCGAACAGAAATGGTAATCACATAACTCGAAAACATTACAAAAAAAAGAAACAAGAAATTCATGTAAGTTGTTACGATTAAAATATTATTTTCTCTACACAGTGTTATGGCAGACTTTTACTATTATTAAATTCAAACTAAATTATACAACGCAAATTATTATGATTTGCATTAGTTTTCCTTTTTTTATATGAAATTACACTTCACGATGTTTATAAACGAGGGCCGGCGAACCGTGAAGAAATGCCTGGCATACTTCCTATTGAAAGTGCATGAACACAACGAGCACGTTCAAATCTGATTTTCAATCAAATTTATCGCTCAATTCGAGATGATGGGGAAACTCCTTTACATAAACATCCGCGCGCAGATTTCCAGATTGTACGAGATTTATGAATTTCAATAAACACGAATGAAAACCGTTTATAAATTTTTATTGTTGAGATTTTTATTATATTAGAAATATTATTAAAGTAATATGATTAAAAAATTATTAATATGTTATGATATATATATATATACATTTTTTAAAGTCAAGTGAAGGTAAAAGGAAATTGTGTCATGATAAAATGTTATAATATAATTGGAAAAAAAGGGAAGTCGGGAGTGGTTCGGGTAAAAAGGGACAAAGGTAGAAACAATCAACCTTGATCCTAATATAGAACTCCCAATTTATTTTATGTTGAATTTTTGAGGCATCTACTTCGTTGGTTAGGAATTTTTTTTAAATTAATTTCGCAGGAATTGAATTAATATAAAAAATTATTTAATTTCACATAAAGTAAATCGTTTTGTTTTTTATATCGAATTAAGTAATAAATTGAATTAGACAATAAAACACTTTAAACTCTTATTTAATGAAACGTTCAGCCACCATTCATCTAGCGTATGGATAAATATGGATAACTTTAAACTCTGTTTGTATAATACGTTAATTTGTAAAAGTAACCGCAGTTTCGACAATTAGCTTGTCTTCATATTTGATAATGACAAGCTAATTGTCAAAACTGTGGTCACATTAATAAATAAACGTGTTTACAAAAGTTTAAAGTGTTTTATTATCTAGTTCAATTCATTATTTAATTCTATATAAAAAAAAACGAATTAATTTATGTGAAACTAAATAACAGTTTTTTATATTAATTAAATTCCTGCGAAATTAATTTAAAATTTCCTAACCATTTTCAATTAATTTTACAAACAATTATTTACATTCTACTTGCAAAAACCGCCGTTGCTCAATTTTGTTTTACGGCTTGCAATGTTAATTCTATGCAAAATCCCCATTGTTTTTGACACGAAGGCAATGAACATTCGGCCTTAACACGACTAATGTGGGCGTGATTAGAGAACTTTTTTCCTCGGCACTTTCACCGTTTGCTGAAATTATATCATTCAGCCCACGTTGGTATTGATTTTTAAATATTTAAGTTCACGTAACGCGTGTTCGAATTTCGCAATTGGATAATTATAATTATTGTCGGTCATAAATGTATAGTTTGCTATTGCAATGATATTTATTCATGTCATTAAGATATTTTATGTGTAATCTTGACCAAAATAATATTCCAAGAAAAAAAATGTTACTAATGGCATTAAATGGAAATATTGAAATGAATCCATCATTAATCATCAATTCGTAATTGGTAACTGCTAGTTTAAGCTTTTAATCAATGAATTATGCATATTTTAATATAGGTGGTTTCAAAAAATATCTGTGTTATCTAAATTGAAAAGTTTTTTTTGTTTAAAACCCCTTCTATATTGAAACACATAATAATATCCCCCTAATTAAGGGTATTTGATTGCCAATTCTGTGCTCCAATGGTTATAATATAGATATAAAAATGATTATATGGCCATATATATCTTTGAGCTCGACACCCAATACGGGTAAAAGAGGATAAGTTTAAGAAAGGAAGAATATATGTTTGAGACAGTGGCGTATATTGGGAGAGAATTACGGGGAGTCCGACGTGGTCCAGGAAATCTTCCATGAAACACAATTGTCTTATAAGCCTTGAAATTTTAATGACTAAAAAAGCAAATAACTTTATATCAACGCTATAACTCATTAAACATTATTTTTATATTAATAGAAAAGAGTTTTTATTCACTTGTTAAGTAACATTCTTTTCTGTTTTTTTTTTACATTGCAATTTTCTGGAATAAAAAATTTGTTGCATGATGCAAAATGTTATTGATATGCAACAGCAGGTGTAGATTATGTAATTCAATGTCCGGAGGGGTATTTTCCCGAGAAGTAGTTGTTTTAATATGCATTTGTTTAAAGTACTTACGTAACGTAAGTCAAAATGTCACAGAGCTAAATGTTGAAATAATTTATTAATTATTTTCAAATCATTTTTGTTTAAGTTATTTTAATGTTGACCAAACATTACTAAAATGTATACTCAATGGATTGTTTATTTATTTCTTAAATTTTATTTCATTTGTATTTGTAAAAAGTTATAACAACCAGCCATTCACATTTATTTTTTTAAATTTAATTTAAGTCAATTTAATTATTTCGCAACAATTCAAATTTTCTTCAAATAATTATTGTTTTAAATTTACATTAATTTCATTAATGTAATCATTTATCATTCACGTACTTATATTTTGATAAATATTTTATTATATTTTGACAAACTTATTGAAATTATTTTTATTGTTCAATTTTAATTTGTATAACACAAAGTTTAAAATATTTTATTCAATTGATAAACAATGTATAACAAAGTAGAAGTCTCAGTTATTAACAATTTATTTAGTTTTAATTAAAATTAGAAAGAAAAGCATGCAAATATAATTAAGGAAAAAATTATTTTCTTTCAATTGATCTGCAATTATATATTCTTACGAAGAAGATATTAAAGGAAACAAATATAGATTAAAACAACTGCTTCTGGTCTTAAGCAAATACTCACGCTGGGCATTAGATTGCATAGTGGGTACTTGCCGTTGTATACTGGTTAAGTAACGTTTATTTAAATCAAATAGTTCAATATTCAGTTGGTAGAGCATTTTTATATTAAATTGAATTTGCAAATTAAATTCACTTGCTTCAGTATCACTTATTTTTAATTTAATTTCAACTAGTTTTAGCTTGATTATCAAGATTTTAATTAATTAAATTCACTTGAAACTAGGCTGATAACTCGAAACTAGTCGAAAATTTAAATAAATTAAATAATTGTGACGAAATGAATAAATACTCTTTTCTATTGAGAATTTCATTTTAATCTGCGTCTTTATTTATTTTATTGGAAATTTTTAATAATCTATTTATTTAATTTTCATAACATTAATAAAACAAAGGCCTCAACCATCGACTGTTCATATTTGTTATTACAATATGAACTACGAATATTTAAATATTAAAAATATTAATTTAATTATCATTCTTGCTAATGGCATAAATCAGAAACTAGCTGACGTTATAATAAAAATAAGTGAAACTAAACCAGTGCCGTTATCAAGAATTTAGTTATAATTCTTGATTATGGCATCAAGCTGAAACGATTTAAAGTAATAATAAAAATAAGTTAAACTAAACTAAGTGAATTTAATTTACAAGTCCAATTTTATATTAAATTAAACATTTTAATGCAATAATATGAAGATGTTTTATAAGTTCATTTAACTTGTCAAGAGCCTACTAAATATACAGGCCGTAATGTCGGATTGGGGCGGACTCCGAGATGCATACCTGGCCTTGGAGCACTTACTCGACTCGCGTACTACTCTAATGCAAGCGTGCTAAATTTTAACAATAATTTTTATATATGTATGAAAACACTTTGTTTCATACGCGTTATTAAATACAATAAGTGAAATTGTATTTAATAACAGGTATATACAAGAATGTGATAATTATGAATGTTTTACAAATAATTCTTTTATAAATTTGTGATCACATGATGGTTGAAATGTACACCTGTTAATAAATAAAATAAGTGAAGACAATTGTATTCATATAACTATATGAATAATAAATAAAATAAGTGAAGACAATTGTATTCATATAACTATCAAATCTTCATGAAAGTCACATTTAATTAAGTATTTTTTTATATGTAGTTATAATGATCAAAATTTCAATTTTCTATGAAAAAAGTAATGACTTATGGTCATTGACCAAAATTATTTAATTTAGATAAAAAATAAAATTCCAAATTAGGTAAGGAAATTATTATGAACGGGAGATGTTTCCGTCACGATGGTTTGTAGGTGAATTCTCCCGTGTGGACTCCGAGATTTCGAAATCCCCCCTCCAATATTCCGGCCTGTATATTTAGTAGGCTCTGACTTGTCTAATAATTTGACCCCCATTAATTTTAAATAAATAGAAATAAATACACAGTTTTTTTTTATAGAAAAACGAAATTGTTTTTTATTTATTTATTTATAAATATATACAACATTTATTAAAAAATAGAAAGTTATATTAAGTATACAAAATAAAATAATAATACTAATCGTTTACAGTAAAAGTAAAAACAAACAAAAAAAAAACACATAGTCTTAGCGTGTAGAATAAAATTAGGTGTTATATACAAATTAATATCTGGCAGCAGTCATAATGTGGCAGAAATTCAAATTAAATACGTTAGATAGCACCAATACTCGTCGAATCATCTTCATGCGTATGTAACGTATTCTTCATGCGCGTTTCGTGGTTAATTGTTAACCGGAAGTGTTTTTGAAGGAGTGAATAATAATAATAAACATGGCTGGAGCGAGACAATAATTCGTGTTGCTTAATTAGTTTGATTTTTGGTTTTTCATTTTTTGTAACGGGAGAAATTGTCCGCACCGCGAAAAGAAGATGAACCACACTCCTTTTTTGTTTGCTTTAGAATTGGATGTTGTGGCCGCGGAGGAAGGCGTCGATTTGGCCGCCTTGGTAGCCTTGCGGTTGCGATAAGCTCGGCTGGACGTAGTAGAATTGCTGAGGAGCGGTTTGCTGTTGCTGGCTGCGCACTTTTTGTTGCTGGGCGAAAAGCTGGGCTGAGTTTTGGAATTGCAGCTCGGCTTGTTGTTGTTGGTAGAGGGCTTGATTGTTGTTGGGTCTCGCTCCTCTGTATAAGGGGCTCTGCGATTGGAGCTGCTGGACGTTCAGGAGCTGCTGGTGCGGTTGGTGGACGTATGGTTGGATTCTGTGGTTCAGCGTGAAGTCGCCTTCGGTTTGCGGAAGGGTTTGGTAGAGCTGGGTTTTGTATTGTCCAGAGGATGGGTCGTAGATTAGTTCGGAGGAATATACCTGGCCTCCGGACGGAGCCGGTGATGCTTTCACTGCTTTCGGGGTCGGGGCCGGTTTTCTGATTGTGGCTGGCGTTGGGGAGACGATGTTGTTTTCCTGTTGGAATTTCTGGAATTCAGCGTCGAAATCGAGGGAACCACCACCCCCTCTTAGCGGAGAAGCTGTTGTTGCCGCGTAGGAGGTAGGCCTAGCCGGGGAAGCGATTTGTTTGGTGTAAAGCAAGGCGGGGCGGGGGGTAACGCTCACTTGGAGAAGCTGGGGTCTGTAGGTCGTGGCGGGTTGCTCAGTGCGTGCAGAGGAGGTTTTGATGGGACGGGGAGTGATATTTATTGGGCTTACGCTATGTTTGTAGATCACAGATGCAGGGGTTGTGGATGGGACAGCTAGTACCCTAGGACGTTGTTGTTGGTATACTGGTGCTTGTGGACGCTCCTCTTCAGGTTCATATTGTGGTCGGCTAATATAAACTGGACGAGCTCTAATATTCTGTTAAAAAATATAAATTAAATAAAATATTTTTTCTAAAGACACATACAATTCTTGGGTAAGTAATGAAGGATATAGGTTCAATTCAAGAATACTGGAAAATAAAATAAAGATTAAGAATAAAGGAAAATGTAGTACAAACAAGAAAACACTACTTACTGAAATTTACCTAAAGTATAAAAGCAAGAAGATACAATTATGTTAAAAAGTAAAAAAAATGTGAATTAAAAAAAATATTTACTGAAATGTACCTAAAGAAGGAAAGCTGGTAAAAGAAGAGAAATGGGTTATAAGGAAAATAAATATATTGCGTTTTTATTTTTTATAATTTAGAAATTTATTCGAGAAATCCATTTAGTTAGTAAAAGGAATTAATCCAAACCAAAGAATTTTTTTTGTTTCGAAAATTCGGAAATAAATTTAACCCAAACTATTTTCATAATTTAGAAAATTCATTTATTCCGGAAATCCAGAAAGAAATTAGCTCAAATTATTTTTTTATGATTTAGAAAATTATTTTATTCTAGAAACCAACCAGAAATTTAGTTAGTAAAAGGAATTGACCCAAACCATTTTTATAATTCAAAGAATTATTAAATTTCGGAAATCTGTAAAGGAGTTAACCCAAACTTTTTTTTATTATTTAGAAAATTCTTTTATTCAAGAAATCCGCTTAATTATTAAAATAAATTAACCAAACCCATTTTTAAAAATTAAATAGTTTATTAAATGATTAATAACCTGTACTGGTTGCTGTTTCAAAACCTGTTCCGGTTCTGGCTGTTCTTCTTCTTCCTGTTGATAATTATTCTGGAACAATGAAACTGCTGGTTTCGGAGCTACAGTGACTGGTCGAATCGGTCGAATCGGTCGGATCGGAGCAGTTGGGTAATTCGCTGGGCCGTTGTCGGGTTCGTCCTTTTCCTGACTAGTCGGACGTTCATCAAGATCCTCATCCTTAACGGCGTTGGGATCGCAGGGATTTCCAGAAACGTAAGTGAATTCCCTCTTATTGCCATCAGGATCGACGTAGCCGTACTTTCCCCTAACCACGCAATCGGTTCCGCGGGTTTCTTCCTTGAAGCTACCGTCAGCGGCTTCGTAGCCGAAAGTGAAGGAACCGTCGTCGTTGACTTTGTTGTAGTTCCTGATGGTTTGGACGGGGTTTGCCTTGGGGGCTTCTTTTGTTTTGGAAGCGACGGATTTGGGTGTTGGGTGGTTTCTGGCTTGGATGTAGTTGTCCTGGGCGCTCCTCGCGGAGGCAGCTTGTTGGCCATAAAGACCGTTGTACTGGTCGGCTGAGGAGATGTAGACTACTTGCTCGCCATCTTGTGGTTCTGCTGTGTAATATTGTATCGTTTCCTCTTCTTCCTCTTCCTGTGGCAAAGGTCGCACTCTTACTCGTCTGGATTCTGATTGGGCTAACAAGGCGAGGGTGCATAGAAGAAACGGCAACCACTGCAAAAAAAAAAAAATAATTGTACTTTAATATATTATTAACAACTTATTAAATTATCTTGAAAATGTAGCCGAAGAAAAAAAAACACAAATTTAATGACGATTTTTATAGTAACCGGGATAACTTCATTCTCATATGTAAAAATCATAATAATTTTGCAAGTTTAATACTTTGATGTAACATAGCTTCAAAAAGTCTTAGAGTTAGATTGAATAGAACTGTTAACCTTATTAATGTAGTTTTCACTTTAATGAAATGTTCAGCCACCATTCATCTAGCATATGGATAACTAGTGGTTTTTCGAACCTCATCAAACTAGTGTGTTCCATGTACAATGCCTTGATAAAGGCGGCTGAACGGAAATTATGTTGTATTATATACTCGATATTAATCATAATAAATTAAAGACGACGCAACCGCCATCTTTTGCCTAATTTTAAGTGACATCGTCAACGATTTGGGTCTACCTTTAGTGGACGAAACAATGATTCTCGGTCTACCTTGTAGACCCAAATCGTTGACGATGCCACTTGAAATTAGGCAAAAGATGGCGCTTGCGTCCTCTTTAATTTATTATAGTTTTCACTTGCTTAAACATTTTGAATTAATTTTAAATCATATCGAGTGTTTTTTTAAGACATTATATTTTTTGAAATTGTTTCAAAGCGTATAAATAATCAATTTATTGTTGTTTAAATGATTCAATTGTAAAATTTCCCTTGTAAAAATAAACCATAGAAATTCCCCGACGCTCAGTTTTCACCAATGCTGTGCATAAATTACACAACCGTCCCAGCGTGGAATATTTCCTGGGCACTTTCTAATAAAACGGAATGGAAGTTGTTACACTTTTATTTAATCGCATCTAGGAAACGGTTTTCCTCGCGCACTCGCCGGTCGGTCCTGTTTCTTATTTAATTAACACTCGCGAATCATGGCTAGGTAAGGAAACCCGCTGCCGCTCGGAACTGCCGGCGAACGCTTTAATGTGACATAACCGATTTAGAATCACCTGGAGCTATGTTATGACTTTGCGGTAATGACCAACTTCCTAATTTAACACGGCTCGGACCGTGTTGCAACTCGACGGCAAACGACATCGCGGATTCGGATTGGATTGGATTGGATTTCCTTATAATTGTGCGATTTTCTATTTCCTGTTTCGATGACATAAAAATTGTGATTTCTATCAATTACATATCTTTACGAATTAATTTGTGTTATGGCTTTAGTATAAAAAAAATGTGAAATAAATTAAAATATAAATTATGAACAAATCTAAATAGAAAAGTGTATTCATTGACTTGGTCACAGTTATTTAAATAAATTAAATAAAAATGAAATAATTTATAAATTTTTATTTTATTATATTAAATAAAAATTATTTAAAAATAATTAATAAAATATTCAATATTTAGCCAACCAAATCTAAATAGAAAAGTGCATACATTCACTTGGTCACAGTTATTTAAATAAATTAAATAAAAATGAAATAATTTATAAATTTTTATTTTATTGTATTAAATAAAAATTATTTAAAAATAATTAATGAATTATTCTACATTTAGCTCTGTGATATTTTAACTTACGTTGCATAAGTACTTTAAACAAATTTACATTAAAACAACTACTTCTCGGGCAAATACCCCGCCAAACATTGACTACATAATGTACACCTGCTGCTGCATATGATATACAAATCTGCATTTGAATACAAATTTCTGCTTTTTACTGCTATCTGCTTTTTTACACAAAATTCATAGGTTTAGCTCCCTTATATTGCTAAATGTCTAAACTAGTTAGAATAAATCTAATAATTAGTGAAAAAATGCTTTTAGCCAGATTATCAGTTATATAAACTATTACATTTTTATTATGAGATTATTTATTTCTAATATATTTGACGCCCCTGAAATATTGGCTACAGTAAAGTTTCAAGTGCCTCGTCTTTCATCGCGTCATTACGATTTGTTCTATTTGCCAACAGCATGTACTAATATTATTAAAAGCCACTTTTAGTTATTTAAGTCGCAATAGTAATAAATTATATTAAGATATTTTTCTTTAATGTATACCTTTTTGCATTGTTATTTTAAAAATTGCTTCTTCTGTAAAATTTATTGTTTTTAATTAATTTTTTTATTGTATATATTTTATAATAATCCATTATTTTGTATTTTTAAATCCTAATTTGAGTAACTATTGGACAAAAAAAAAACTAACTAACTAAACATCTTTATTCATGTAATTTATTAATAGTTTGGATTATTATTTACAATGTATTTGTAAACCCCTACACCAATTGGTAAAAGGGGACATCGATTATATATATATATATATATATATGTATTTGACCGAAGGTCTTTCCGCCAAATAAAGATATTATTATTATTTTTTATATAATTAGCAAGTTTGTGAAGGTTAATACTGTACCATAGAATTTTTGTAAAATATTTCGTAAATAAAATTATTATTATCATAACGGTTGCGACCATAATTTCGTGATAATACACAATATAGAGCGATCAACAATGATTGCAGTCAAGTCAAATTTCCCGCCCAAATTTCCGTTTATACCAAAGAAAAATGAGACAGCCACTAGGATTTGCGTATGCATTCGATTTTTATAAACCAACTCAAAGCAAAAATTGAAAAAGTGATAAGTAATATAAGTCAAAAGCTGCTTCAACGAGTATTTATATATAAATAAATTTAAAAAAAACACGTAGTGTTAACATTAGCCTAGAAAATGAAAGCCATCGTGCTTCTTCTTCTTCTTGTGGATTTTATGGCCCCAGCCTTTCAGCTCTGTTGACCAGCCACTGCTTCATTTAATTGACTTCGAGATGAGGGTAGGTTTGAGCCATCGTGCTTGCCACGGGCATTTACTTTTTATATGATAAATTGTACCAACAAGCGCATTTGGTTGCTTACCTATCAATCTGCAATCATTTTTTATCACTCTGTATTATCACTGAATAAATTGATACATACAATAAATAGTTGTTGTAAAAAAACATAGTATTTATTCAGTTATTATAAATTATTATTATAATTGTTGCTCAACACCCAATACGGGTAAAAGAGAATTAAGAAAGAAAGATTATAATTGTTGTAGGGTGTTTGTATATTGATAAATTGATATTTTAATTCTAGCATTTAATTTATTTCCACTCAAACACACTCATGATTAATTACATCCAGCTTCCAGAATCAATCAATCATATTTCCCTTGTGCGGTGAAGAAATTGAATAAATTATAATCGATTAGGTGAACCAGGAACTCGATATTACAAATACCCATTTTTTCTCTCTCTCATTTTATTCAAGCATCAATCCCACGAGTGTATATCGAAATACACCCGGTAGGTGTTGCTTGCGATTGCAAGACCGTTTATCAAAAACTCATTAATATGCAGCCGTTTGAATATTTCACACGAGTTCGCCGGTTCGTTAAAGTGGGCGGGTTACTCTGCTCTTAAAATTTATTGTCTGTATTCTAAGGTCGTGTTAAATATAGAATTACAAATTGAACATTTGAAAGCCACGATAAGAAGAAGCCATAAATGTAAATAATATATTGTTCCGTTTGATTCAGATATATGCAAAATCTTATTGTGTGTATATTATGACTTAATCAATTATTACATTTATAATGGAATGAATTCAGTTGATTTAATTTATTTATTGTTTAAGCTTTTTTCCTTTTGGAGATACAACATAACTTACTCCTCCAGTGGCAGAATTTGGAACACTTTTCGGTACCAACATTTACATTCCACTTGTGTAAAACATATATTATAGATTATAAGTACGATAATCTTTTTTTACGCTTTACAAATAGTGTAATTAATTTTACAAAAACTCAATATAATTAATATTACCCTAAATAAAACACAATAATTAATCAATTAATTAAAAGCACATTTTTTTAGTTTAACATTTTTTTATTGTAGAAGCAATAATAGCAGTGTTTCTGCAATAAAAAATAGTTTTATTTATATTTAAAATTGTGCATGTATGCTGTTTCATCAAGTAATAGCCTCAACTATTAATTTTTTGTAATAATTAAAATATAAATATGACATAGTGAAACCGAGTAGTTGACATATAAAAAAATATATGAAGTAAGTGCGTACCCGAAATGTGTTCTAAATCTCAAATAATTTGGTCGATAGCCCTGACCCAATGATATCTTTGGTCAACCTAAGGTGGAGGAAAGAGGATACGTCTCAAAAATAAGGCAAATATGGCCTACGTGTGATATGGAAAATAGCAAAAGATTGATTGCACTAAGCAGAATCGATATTAGGAAGACAGTGTGCATCATAACAGGACACTGTCTTCTATGCAGACACGCACACAAGATGAGTCTCAAATTCAATGATTTTTGCAAAGAATGCCTGGATGAGGAGGAGGAAGAAACATTACTCCACTATCTAGGACAATGTCCTGCTCTTGAGGGGAAAAGAATTAAGTACCTTGGTTTGCATTATGCAAATGAGCTGACAGATCTCTCACCTATTAAGGTGCTTAAATTGGATTGTATAGGAGGAAGGATCTATATTTCTATGGTATCACAATTTGCCCTATGGGCCTAAGTGAATAGTCTCAGGGCTTTTGCCATTGTAACCTAACCTAACCTAACCTAACCTAACCTAAGGGCTATCGAACATAGTTCTTTCTGTCCTAATCAATTTTATTTTATATTTTTCTGCAATTTTCTCTAACCATAATTTACATTTATAAACAATTAAAATTATATAAACAATGACGTAAAAGAAAAACAACAACATTGTTATTGTTTTTTTTTTTTTTATTTATTTTAACATGTTATCAAATAATCTTCTCACATTTGCATTAAAGCCGCCACATGAGAAGCTCCTCGGCTTTCAGAGAGTGTAACAACATCGCTTTATGTTAAACAGCGTGCATTTTTCTACGCTCTACTTCCCCAGTTTCATTGTCTCCCAGAAACTGTCGTTACGAGCCACTTTCGTAATCACGGGAGTCTTTTTTTTTTCCTGGGCGCCTTTTAATCACGAAGGAAATGACCAGTTTTGCGCAAGTGCTTAATTGAAACTGACGACCATGGTGTTTTCTTTTCATTATCATTAATTACACATCCGCTCGTTTTTCATAAGGTTTTTTTTTTCTTCTCTCTAGAAAACAATATTCTTGTTGGTATGCATGCGCGAGGTGAGGAATAATTATTTAATAAACATTAGCGGCAATGTGGGTGCGTTTACGCAAGGGTCAAGGAGATATGCGTAATTGTCGAGATTTATAATGAAGACGTTGTTGAGATTTCTAAATTGAGAAGTTGCATAAAGATGTTTCTAGTTTGCGTTTTATTAACTGCTAATGAAAGTAAAGAGCGGTACAGTTAGAGTAGGCTTTGAAATTTGATCGATTAGCGTGTATTAGTTCATACGAATAAAGCATTCGCTAGTGAAATGTCAAGCAACATAACCTCAAATTATTAATAGAGAAAAAGTTACGTCCAGCTTGCGGAATACTACAATACATTACATCAAGGTTTTCCCCCTAATATAATATATTGTAGAAGTTCTATTTCAAAGATTTATGAAACTCCATCTCACTTATGAAAAAAAATTACTAAACTGTTATATTTCACATTATTCATCATGATAGTGTTTCTACAATAATTATTGTAAAACTTAATAATAAGTCGCAGATTTTATAAAAGAAAAACATTAGTCAAACGTTAATAAAGAGTTCATCCAACTGTACTCCAGTAGATTGAACTGACTGAAAAATTTGTCGTAGCTCTCAAAACTTCAATATATATCAAAAAACAAAACCTCAAGTTATTAATAGAGAAAAAGTCACGTCGCAGCTCGCAGAATAGTTCTGCTTGTGGGTGTCCCACTAATGTAATTTATAGAGAAGTTCTATTGAAAAGAAAGTCCGTATCATTCATTAAATTAAAACACAAAACTGTTAAGTTTAAAATTTTTATTGAGACGGTGTTTTCTACAATAATTATTATAAAACTTAATAACAATTTTATGTTTTGATTTCTAAGTATTTTAGAAGTTAGTAATGCAAGAATGTGTTTTAATATTCGATAATATTAAGTACAAACACATTCTTTAAAAATTACTATAAACCGACAATAAATGTTTGCGGTAAGTGGTTAAACTGCCATTATCCAACCTTTTCATTGCCTATCGTATATATGCTATATTTAGATAGCAAATTAGTTATAATTTATTGTAACGTTTGATAATAACTGAATAGGTCGAAACTGTAGTCGCATAAATAAATAACGGTGATACAAGCAATTGGTGTTACAACATAACATACTCTATCTGGTGGCAGAATTTGGAACACTTCTCGGTACAAAAATTTGCACTTCCAAGTGCGCAAAAACATATATTATTATTCAATTCAATGAAAATAATTACTATGTTTTTTTACCACTTTTTATTAATCATATACAGGGTGTCCCACGAAGTAGTGGATAGCCGTTATCCCGAAAGTGGCTAGTAGTACGAAAATGAAATTTGGTGGCTTTAAATGGTTGGAAATGATACCTCTTTCTGAATATATATTTTCTCCATTTGCGTGAAAATTATATCAACTTCAGAATTTCAAATAAGATACCCTGTATATTTATAGAGTTTTTGAAAGGTGATTGAAAGACAAATACAGCAATGTCATATTATTAGGGAGTTTTATTGTAAAATGTGCTGAAAATGAGTTTCTTCCAACCAATGGGGATAAGGTAAGATAGATAGGGAGCATGTCGACATACTTGTTATACTTAAAATTGGGAGACATTACTTACACGTAAGCAGAATGTATTATCAACTTGACATCGCAAATTTGACATATAAAAAACATTTAAAAAACGTTTGAAGCATTTTCAATTTTTTACGCTTTTTTTGGTAATCCATGCCACCGCGATTATCTATTTCGATTATTACTTCAACACTACTCCTTCATTTTACAATAAAACTCCCTAATAATGTGGTATTGCTGTATTTGTCTTTCAGTCATCTTTCCAAAAATCTATAAATATACAGGGTATCCCATTTAAAATTCTGAAATTGATGTCATTTTCTCGGAAATGGAGAAACGGAAATGAAATTTATGTATAAAAAGGGGCATCATTTCAAACCATTTAAAGCCACAAAATTTCATTTTCGTACTACTAACCGTTTTCGAGATATCAGCTGTCCACTATCTCGTGGGACACCCTGTATATATACAAACATTTATGAATATATATATATATATATATACATAAATGCTTTTTACGACTCAAGTCTCAACTGTGCATTTTTATTTTTCACACATTTATTTATTCGTTTACATTTACAGTTACATAAAGTTTACAAAACATTACATATTTATTAACAAGATTGCTATCGACCAGTGATCTTTTAGCCGTATTGAGTACATTTTTTCTATAATTCTATAAAATGTTGTTGAATATTCACGCGTAAATATAAAAAGTCAAAACTGCTATACATTTCATTTCGAATTAACACTTTCTCCGCGCAAGTATTTACATGCATCACTTTAATTAAACCTTGCGTCGAAAGTGAATTACCTTGCCAATAAAAAAAAACTCCACTAACCACATGTTTTATAATCGCAAGCAATGGAAATTACCATCGCCGCTTATATCACATACGCAATTTCCATTGTGCTCGTAAGAAGCTACCTACGCAGAAAAACCCAAGAAATTTATATTAAACCGATTCATATTCATCGATTTCGCCGAAGACGCCCATTTACGGAATCCTTTAGAAAACACTCCCTGCAACCGGAGGGTACGCGTTTTCTCGTCTCAAGAACACGTCTGGGTTTTTTGTTTAAGGAGGATCAAGGTCCTGATTTCTTTACTCGTTATCCTTTCTTATGGAATGATTTCTCCGTTGATTTAATAATTTTTTCAACTTATAAGTAGAAAGAAAATATGTCAATGCATTGCTCGATAAAATTATTAGTAAAAGAGAAATTTTACATATTTAAGGTACAATCTCATGATTATAAGATCTTCTCGAGGGTCCAATTCACTACTTACTACCATCGAATTTCAAAAAGAAAAAAAATCGAGTTAATAGAATTATAATAATAGAAAACCGTTTATTTAATAATTTTTTCAGCTTATAAGTAGAAACAAAATATGCCAAAACATTGCTCGACAAAATTATTATTATATTATTGTTACATGATTGTAGGATCTTCAAGAGGGTCCAATTCACTACTTAGTACGATCGAATTTCAAAAAGCAAAAAAATCGAGTTAATAGAATTATAATAATAGAAAACCGTTTATTTAATAATTTTTTCAGCTTATAAGTAGAAACAAAATATGCCAAAACATTGCTCGACAAAATTATTATTATATTATTGTTACATGATTGTAGGATCTTCAAGAGGGTCCAATTCACTACTTAGTACGATCGAATTTCAAAAAGCAAAAAAATCGAGTTAATAGAATTATAATAATAGAAAACCGTTTATTTAATAATTTTTTCAGCTTATAAGTAGAAACAAAATATGCCAAAACATTGCTCGACAAAATTATTATTATATTATTGTTACATGATTGTAGGATCTTCAAGAGGGTCCAATTCACTACTTAGTACGATCGAATTTCAAAAAGCAAAAAAATCGAGTTAATAGAATTATAATAATAGAAAACCGTTTATTTAATAATTTTTTCAGCTTATAAGTAGAAACAAAATATGTCAAAACATTGCTCGACAAAATTATTATTATATTATTGTTACTTGATTGTAGGATCTTCACGAGGTTCCAATTCACTACTTAGTATGATCGAATTTCAAAAAGCAAAAAAATCGAGTTAATAGAATTATAATAATAGAAAACCGTTTATTTAATATTTTTTTCAGCTTATAAGTAGAAACAAAATATGTCAAAACATTGCTCGACAAAATTATTATTATATTATTGTTACTTGATTGTAGGATCTTCACGAGGGTCCAATTCATTACTTACTACCATCGAATTTCAAAAAGCAAAAAAATCGAGTTAATAGAATTATAATAATAGAAAACCGTTTATTTAATATTTTTTTCAGCTTATAAGTAGAAACAAAATATGTCAAAACATTGCTCGAGAAAATTATTATTATATTATTGTTACATGATTGTAGGATCTTCACGAGGGTCCAATTCATTACTTACTACCATCGAATTTCAAAAAGCAAAAATTCTTGTTAATAGAATTATTAGGCGGAAAGACCACAGGTCGTTAACCAGTTTAGAAGAAATGATATTAATATAGCCTGATTGTAAAATATATGTAATTGTTATTCTATACATATTCTTCTAAATAAAGATGTTTGTTTATATAGAATTATAATAACAGAAAAGAGAAAGAGTGCAGGTTTATTTAATTTAAGAACTTTAAAAATTGAGCTGTACTGACGAGGGATAGATCCCGAAACACATGTCTGCAGATAGCCTTATATTACGTAACATTTTGTTCTTTGCATTAAATATATCTGTTAATAAAGTATGTATGTGTGTGTGTATGTGGAACTTATAACTAGAAAGTGTTTTATTTATAAAATAGTTATAATAGAGTAACAATAACCGCAATTCTAGGATATTATAATTATTATTTTAAGATAAACGTCTAAATTTAAATATATAAAAGCAAGCGTACGTGTTATCGCGACATCAATGAATTGGCTAATTGCGCTTGTTGCTTGATGCTACGGACGCGCAATGTGGACTTAATTATCTGCATGCAGATGGATAGATAGTGCTGTAAATGTCACGACCTAATAGCCACTGGAATTCCCAAGATTCTATTTACCGTGCTAATGAGTGCGGTTGTTAAGTGTTGGTGGCATTTCCATTTGTGCGAAATTGGATTTAAGAATGTACTCTATTATCATTTCAACTTGTAGTAAATTGGAAAATATAATAACTAATTAATTATGAAAAACGCAGTCTGCATACTATAATGAGTATTAATAATTTGTTTGAATTAATGGAATAAAAGAAAATATTTTAATTAAACAAAAAATAATTTCAATAAAAACATTTAGAACCCTTTTTTTTCACTACTTTATTTGTTACCAGATATACATTTCGGACACAAAATGACCATTATCAATGGTTGACAAATAAAGTAGTGAAGAAAGGATTCTAAGTGTTTTTATTCAAGTTATTATAAACTTCACGTAACTCACTCAACCCAAATAAATAAAAAAATAATTACATTATTTTATAAAATGAAATTTAAAATCTTAATAAATCAGACATTTTTTTCGCACTAACCTATAAGGTTGTATAATAAATAGAAAAGAGTGTGAAAATAATTTATTAATTATTTTCAAATCATTTTTATTTAATAATAGGTTGTATCATATTTTAAACATCTATTTCTTATTTCAGATTTCAATACATATTTATTTTTTCTTAGTGATTACTTCGTAAGGGCCGTTTTACACACACAAGAATTCTCGCATAAATTCATAATATAATTATATATAGAAAATTATTATAAGTTTGCGCATGTGCATTACAGCGATTTTTATAATATATTTCTTGCGAGAATTCTCGCGAGAAATATATTGAACATGTTCAAAATAATCCAGAAAAGAATTATATAAAGCAGTCTCCCAATAATGTTAAGCAATAGCATACTACATAATGGCGCGTCTGCTTGTATTGGATGACTGTAAAAACAATCTGCTCTGCTTATTTTCACAATAATTATTTGCTGTGTAAAACAGGAAAAATATTTTTATATATATAATTATAGCAAAACTTTTATATATAATTCTCGCACAACTTTCTGCGAGAATTCTTGTGTGTGTAAAACGGCCCTAAGTCAATAAAATGGAACAATGAAATTTATATATTTGAATAAATTAAACAAAAATGATTTGACAATAATTAATAAATTATTTCCACATTTAGCTCTGTGACTTTCGACTTACGTTAACAAATGTACATTAAAACAACTACCTCCCGGGCAAATACCCCGCCGGACATTGAATTACATAATGTATTTTTTGTCTGTTCCAGAGCTAAATATAGAAATAATTTATTAATTATTTTCAAATCATTTTTATTTAATTTATTTAAATAACTGTGACCAAGTGAGTATATATACTTTTCTATTTGTATATTTGATTTTATTTGTTTCATTTTGTATATATTTTTTATATATCTGTTAATATATATATATATATATATATATATATAAATTGTTGATTTATATAAAGGTTCTAGAAACTAGAAACAAGTAGGAAATGAAACTAAAGCATTTTAATTCCGTAAATAACAAATGTTCGTTCTTGATGAGCACCGTTGCGCAGAGTGCGTTCGCAAAAGGCGACTTTCTCCGTAAACCCAACACATGTGCACTCTATAAAAAACTAACGAAACAGAATATAAACAAATAAAAAAAAGCCGCAATTATTTTACAACCCATTTGTCACTGCAGCGCAGCATTTCTTTCACAACGGACACATCTCGTATAAACGGTTGTATTCGAATAATGTCGCAACCTGTTATACAACCGCAAGAAACATGAGCGCCAATATTTATTTTCGATCGTCTAGTGTCAAGGTGAGACCGCAATTCCCGTTCTAATGGAATCATTTTTGAATTATGCAAGCCCGATGCGGGGCGAATAAATGATACGTCTCGGAGGTATCCAGCTGAAATCAGTCCGGTTGTAAATCTCGTTGCTAAATCAAAGAGCTGTAGGCTGGACACGATCCCCTGAAAAAGAGCTGATTTATCCGAGACATGACCACGCCTGTTATTGCATTGGTTACATGATGAGATTTTTTGAAGTAAATAAGTATCTAATCAGTTGCTCGATTGTTGGACATAATTTCATGAGAGTAATATCTTCACGAAACTTAAACAGGACAAGTTCGCCTTCCTTTAGTGGACGAAACAATGATTCTCGGTCGTCTACCTTGTAGACCAAATCGTTGACGATGCCACTTGAAATTAGGCAAAAGGTGGCGCTTGCGTCGTCTTTAATTTATTAAGAGTAATATCTTTATTACTAGACTTATGCAAAGTAATACAAAAGAAATATTTTTTTATTATATTATATATAATAATAATAGTTACCTAATAGCCATACTAATAGACACAGCTTAATCCTTGAATCTAGAATCATTCTAGCGAATGCTATTTATTGATTTAAGGATTCTTTGGAATATAATCTATAATTATTTCGACTATTTTATACATTTTGATGCGATCTAAGTATAAATTCTCAATTCTGAATCAATCCCTAACTATTATTATTATGAATCAATTATTATTAGGGCATAATAGTAGCAGTCGATCATTTCTGTTCTTAATTAAATAAATATTGTGAAAATAATTAATTTACTTAGTTAAATAAATAATTAGTCATGTTCTTTGAAACTGAAACTTTATACTGCAGATTGTTGCATGTAATTTAAAAAAAAAATATTACTGAAATATATTTTTTTGGGAATACTAATAGAAAGAGGATCATTTGCTAACCGTTCCAGAAAAATTCAAATGGGGCCGATGACCTTCCTTGCCTCCCCTTTTCGGCTCTTCACTATGAATGCAGCCTAACTTTGAAACACACTTGTTGGATTCGCTTGCTATTAACACTGAACAATAAATCATGTAATTTTTAATTTTCAATAAAATATTATCAGTAAGGCTGAAAGACCTCTGGTCGATAGCCAGTTTGTGAATTTTGCTTTATTGTAACAGTATTATAGCATATATTAAAATGTAAACACACACCTCATTGTTCAAAATTCATAAAGATATTTATATATATATTATCAGTACAAATGGAAAACCGCCGTTTTCTAATAGATGGCGCCGGCAGTAAATGTTTGTTAAAATTTTCTGTTAAAAAAAGTTACATTTGTGAATTTTTAACGGCCTCATATATATTTGTGTGTGCAAAAATGCCGAGTTTGGAGCCAAATAAGTGTCAATTGCAGGACGTTTGTGTGATAATGACAGACTCACAAATAAAAAGTTTAATTATACAAGAAGAAATGTTAAAAAGTTCCGACCGATAAATCCGTACATTGCACGCATTCGCCATCGAGAGCGATCATTTTCTTTTGAGATAATTTTTTGCACTGGAAAACGGAGAATGATTGAATTTTAGTGATCATTGCCAATATTTTTTCTTTGTTTAATTTTAATTTAAATAACTTTGAAAGTGTAAATAATCTCTGTTTTTATTCTATTTTGAAAATAAGCTTATAAAAAAAGCACTAATAACCTTTCTTCACATAAAAATGAAATAAAAATGATTTGAAAATAATTAATAAATTAATTATTATTTTTGTGATATTCTTTACCATTTTTCTTTTTTTTTTCTTTTACATTGATTTTTTCTCGCATAAAAAATTAGTTGCATGATGCAATATTTTATTGATATGCATCAGCAGGTGTTCATTATGTAATTCAATGTCCGGAGGGGTATCTGCCCGGGAAGTAGTTGTTTAAAAGTACTTATGTAACGTAAGTCAAAATGTCACAGAGCCAAATGCGAAAATAATTTATTAATTATTTTCAAATCATTTATATTTAATTTATTAAATAACTGTGACCAAGTAAATAAATATTCTTCTATTTATATAAAAAAATGTGAAGAAAGGTTTCATTTATTAATTTCATTTGATCTTCGCGTAACTCAAACAATCGATTTGAAAAAATATGTTTTATTATTGTGGATAAAGATGTATAATAATTAATAAATCATAATGTACACAAAGACGAATGTTATGTAGATTTAAGTTGTATTTTCTTTATCTAATTTTAATTAGTGATGGGCAAAGTCGATCTTCATTACTGCTAAATTAAGTAGTATGTTAAATTCTATGAATGTTACTTATTATAAAAATATCAAGAATAACTTCCCATTTATTAATAAACATAAATTTGAAATCAATTTTTCGTTTTAAATACTTAAAATGACATATTTAGTAATACTCGATTACTAATATTATTCGATTTTGCCCAACACTAATTTTAATGTTAATCAGATAAAAAAGTCGATTTAAATCTACATAACATTCATGCTTATTAATATTATGATTTGTATCTCATTTTATTCAAATTGCCTTTTACATAAAAATACTATATTTTATATAAATCTTTCTTTTTATCTGATTCACATCAGAATATTTGATTTCACTTATATCAATCTTTTTTTAACAGAAATGTTTTAGATGTACATTTTATGAACAGCCTCATCTCCACAAATTGCTTATTAACACAGCTTTCATCGCAAATCCACAGAGCAATAAAATGTCATCCATGTAATAAAAAAAGAACAGAACTGAGGAAACGTGCCGGTTGCATAACAACCACTATCAGAATCCCATAAAACGTAAATTTACATCAGTCGTGCATCGATTTCATAACCCCTCTTATCTAATTATAACAAATCGAGTCCTTTCTCTAATCTCCTGGAAATGACCAAATCCCTATGAATTATTCATACACACACAAAAACGCTCTATTTTAATTAAAACTTCCGAAAATTTTTTGCTTGATTACTAATACGTTTCGCAAATTAATCGACCTCAAGGTTCTCGCTCGGTTTTTCTGCGATTTTTCGCATTGGAGGTTGGATTAGAAAAGCGGCGATTGTTCGGCTGTTTCGCACGTGATTAGACACATATTGGGGAACGGCTTTTCTACGCTTAGTGTTGAAATTTGTTATTGCGGAGAAATTTGCATGAGTAAATTCACACTTCGTACAATGCCATTGTGTTCACACTGATTAAGGTTTTAATAACGCTGAAAACATTTTATAAGAAAATTGTGTAATTAAATATTATGCGATTTTTTTACAAAATGTATAAAAAAACAATGTACACTTTATGAAACATTTTTTTTACAAAATTTATTTATTATTTATTTATTAATTAATTTACGGAGGCCATTTCATACAGTAACATATTGTTAAAATGTATAAATGCATAAAAAAAACACTGTATATTTTATCAAACATTTTTTTTACAAAATGTAAAAATGGATAAAAAAAAGCAATGTACTTTTTATCAAACATTTTTTTTTACAATAATTATAATTTTAGCGCTACCTTTGTTAACGTACGTAAGCGTATAAAACGTACATGTATCCATTTTTACATTTTTGTAAAAAAAAACGTTTGATAAAATATACAGTGTTTTTTTATGCATTTACACATTTTGTAAAAAAATGTTTCATAACATGCATCTTCAATTATGTGAATGAATATTAAAACAGGTTTTATTACGAAACATTAGAATTTTTTACTTTCACGAACTTCATCTTAAAACCAGTACAACAGGTAAAATTAAAATTAAGTTTGACCAAATAACAACTTCCGTTTTAGAATATATAAAATATATATTTTTAAAAATATTTATAAATCCCATGACAGACTAATGATCCATCTATTCATATTATAAATATAACTGTTTGTTAATTAATTTAACTGTCTGAATAAAGATATTTGTATATATTTATAAATTTGTTATTGTGGAAAAAATTGTACGAGTAAATTCACACTTTATATATATTCTGAAAGATCATGCTTTCATTAACATCTCCAGGCAGTTTCTCAAAGTTATCTAAAAAATTAAACTAACTGAGATTTGTTTAATTCCCAAGTTATATTATATTCGTTCCGTCATAAAAATGGAAATATCTCAAAAACTAAAAATGGGGTATTTTTTGTTTCTTACAGAGTCTAAAAGAGCAGGCTTTGGTTAACATTTCGAAGTAGTTTTACAAAGATTACGCAAAAATTATAATTATTGTGATTTTTTTTAATTCCCAAGTTATAGAAAATTCGAATAAAATTCGTCGTTCCGTCATAAAACTGGAAATATCTCAAGAACTAAGAATGACGTATTTTTTGTTTCTTACAGAGTCTGAAAGAGCAGGCTTTGGTTAAAATTTCGAAGCAGTTTTACAAAGATTACGCAAAGATTATAATTATTGTGATTTTTTTATTTCCCAAGTTATAGAAAATTGGAATAAAATTCGTCGTTCCGTCATAAAACTGGAAATATCTCAAGAACTGAGAATGGGTTTTTTTTTTGTTTCTTACAAGGTCTGAAAGAGCAGGCTTTGGTTAACATTTCGAAGCAGTTTTATAAAAATAACGCAAAGATTATAATTATTGAGATTTTTTTAATTCTCAAATTATAGAAAATTGGAAAAACATTCATCGTTCCGTCATAAAACTGGAAATAACTCAAAAACCTATAATGAAGGGAGTGTATTTTTCTCATATAACGAAAGAGCAAACTTTCGCAAAGATATCTTAAAAATTAAAATTATTGAGATTTTTATAAATTATGGAAAATTGCAATAAAATTTGTCGATTTCGCCATAAAATTGTAATTATCTCAAAAGCTAAGTATATTTTTACATATTCTAAAAGAATATGATTTGAATGACATCCCACAGTAGTTTCAAAGAGTTAAAGCAAAGATTATAATTATTATTAAGATTTTTTTAATTCCCAAGTTATGGAAAATTGCAATAAAATTCGTCGATTCCGCCATAAAACTCAAAAAAATTCAAAATATAACGATGGGCTATTTTTTTTTACATTTTCTGAAAGACATGCTTTCTTTATAATCCCCAGGCAGTTTAATAAAGATATCTCAAAATTGAAATTATTGAGATTTTTTTAATTGCCAAGTTATAGAAAATTGCATCGTCGTTCTGTCATAAAATTGGAAATATCTCAAAAACTGAGTATGGGATATTATTTGTTTTTTACATATTCCGAATGAGCAGGCTTTGATTAACATCCCCAGGTAGTTTCACAAAGATATCTCAAAAATAAAAATGATTGAGATTTTTTTTTAATTCCCAAGTTATGGAAAATTACATTAATATTCGTCGATATCGTCATGAAATTGGAAATATCTCGAAAACTATAATGAGGATAATTTCGCTTTTTACGAATTCTGAAAGAGCAGGCTTTGATTAATATCTCCAATTAGTTTCATAAAGATAACCCAACAATTATAATTATACAGATTTTTGTATTTTAAAATTAAAGAAAATTAGATTAAAATTCATCGATTCCATCATAACACTTAAAATATCTCAAAAACTGTGGAGGGTATTTTTTTATTTTTACATGTTCTGAGAAAGAAAGGTTTAACTAAAATTCCCAACAAGTTTTACAAAGATATCGCTAAAATTATAATTATTGTGATTTTTTAATTTCCAAATTATGGAAAATTGCAATAACATTTGTCGATTTCGCCATAAAACTGTAATTATCTCAAAAGCTAAGTATGGGCTATTTTTTTACATATTCTGAAAGAATATGATTTGATTAACATCCAACAGTAGTTTCACAGAGATAACGCAAAGATTATAGTTATTGTGATTTTTTTAATTCCCAAGTTATAGAAAATTGCAATAAAATGCGTCGATTCCAACATATAACTGGAAATAACTCAAAAACTATATAGGTCGATAGCCCAGGACAGAGAAAATGTTATGTTAATGTATATACTTAATGTTTGTAAGAATGTAATGATCTGAATAAAGTAATTGTATATATATATACGATAAAAAATAATAAAGCTTGATAGTATGATAAATAAACATAATATACGAAACGACTAAAATGGAAAATTAAAACAATATATTTTTTCTATCTGTGACTAAAATGCTTCCGGCCGATAGCCAATTCCTACAAGAACATTGTTTAAAGTTTAAATAAATTGTCAAAAAATGTAAAAAATGTTAAACCACACTTGTAAGGAATAAAAATGATGAATATGTATATGGAAATTTTAATGACTATAGTTTTATAATTATAACTTGTAATTTTTTTATTTATTTTTTGTTTTACTTGTAATTATCAAACTAATATTCTTATCAAACATAGAGTTTTTAAAAATGTTTTCTTTGTATTCATCTAAATTCCACAAATTATTTAAGTACTTGCAATTATCATAATGTGTTTTTTTTTTAATGAGAAGCAGAATCAAACATAATCGGCAAGACAAAAACAATCGTTCGGAGTGAGAACTACTACCTGCCGGGAAACGATCACATGTGAAATTCGTGAGTTAATAACCGAAGATGAGCTATAATTATGACGTCAATGGGTTACAAATTAGTGCATTTCTCGTGTAATTAACTCTAAACTTTCGCATATAGTTGGTGTGTTATATAAATCGTGTGCAACGCTACGAAAATGCACCTAGTATTTTAATTTTATTCCATGTAGAAATTGCGTTTGCCGGCAAAATGGCATTTACAATTAAAATTTATTGAAATTGCGTTATAAAAATATCGTAAACTACATTGAGTGCCGTTTATAATTAATGTTTACAGCGCTTGTTTTATAGAAAAAAAAAAGTTGTTCAATAAGTGTGCGGAATATATTTACTTGTAAACAACAATTTAAGTGAGATATATTGTATTGATATTTATTTATATATATAAATATTGTTATTCAGACAATTACATTTTTCTTTCTTTCTTAATCGTATCCTCGTATTGGGTGTCGAGGTAATTACATTTTTACAAAGATTGAATATACACACTAAAATAAAGGTTTGTCCTGGGCTATCGGCAGGAAGTCGATGCTATTATTATTTATATGTATTTACGGCGAGCCATTACAAAAAATGTCTACAATAATACAATAATTCAAAATAAAAATATATATTGTTGCTATTATACCTTTGGTATAATCTGCTGAAGACATAAAATAATACCATATTTTACGTTTTCAATTAATAAATTCATTTCGTTAAAAGGCGAAGAGTATAAATCAATTTACACGGTAGAACATTGACTCTTTTGTTCGAAGAGTCGATGAACAATTAACGCACAAGGTTGGGAAAGAGAGAAATCCTGTTTCTTTTTTGTATTTAACGCAAGACCTCGATGGTCATGGAAATAGGAAAAAAACCGTCCATAGCTACATTTAACTGATTTATCTGAGATGTTGCAAAACATTTTACACTTAAATCGGTTTTTAATTAAAATTGTTCCACTTTCAAAAATTTTTGACCTATTTCAATTAATAAATTTATTTTAAGAAAATCGAAAGCCTCAATCAATAACAATAGATTCAATAATTGCAGCTGTGACTTGATGAAACTGCATATTCATATTTGAATAAAAACACATTTTTTTTTAATTTCACATTTTTTTATTGTAGAAACACTACTACTGCAAAATACTTGTAGAATAAAAAAACTGTGAAACTATAAAACTCTTGTATTTTTTTATTTAAATAAAATAAAAAATGTGAATAAAAACACACTTTTTTTTAATTTCACATTTTTTTATTGTAAAAACACTACTACTGCAAAATACTTGTAGAATAAAAAACTGTGAAACTATAAAACTCTTGTATTTTTTTATTTAAATAAAATAAAAAATGTGAATAAAAACACATTTTTTTTTTTTAATTTCACATTTTTTATTGTAGAAACACTACTACTGCAAAATACTTGTAGTATAAAAAACTGTGAAACTATAAAACTCTTGTATTTTTTTATTTAATTATTAAAAATGAAATTTAAAATATTTAAAAATAAAATAACAATAAAAGTAGAAAGAATCTGTCTTTCTGCTTTTATTATTATTTTATCGATAGCCGTTTTCTAAAGACAACGTATAATATGCTATAACAATTATATTGTTAATTTATTGTATATAAAATTGTCTGCAGGAATAAAAATGTTATATATATATATAATAATAAAATACTTTTGCTGCTTTTTTTAAAATAATTGTAGCGATATTTCTAGAATAAAAAAAAATAACTGAAAAACTAATTGTAGCGATGTTTCTAGAATAAAAAAAATAACTGAAAAACTTTTGTGTTTTTATCCAATTATTAACAATGGAATTGAAAATATTTGTAACCTCATAAATATAGATTGGAAACTAAAACTATTATAATTAATGGTTTTAATATTTAGACATTGGTAGTTCATATTGTATGAAATAAATATGAATAAAATATTAAAAAAATTAAAATCTCTTGAAAATGGGCTAACAACCCAAAACTAGTCGAAAATTTAAAGTTATTCAATCTAATCTGTGTTTTATTGGTTGATTTTTAATATTTTATTCATATTTATTTCATAAAACTATTATTATTATTGCTGACAAGAAAATGGCTTAGCGACTAATAATTGAACTACCCAAAACAATCTCAATTGTGTGTGTGACATTTATTTATTCATTTCTTCTTCTTAGACATATTTACACAATTTCTTGGATTCAATATTATATATCATCTCATGTTTTCTGCACTTACTTTTCTTCTATATATATTTTTTTTCTTATGTAGATATTTTTTGTATAAATGTGTTTACCGTAAATAAAGAATTAATAATAATTTCATAATTAATTAAAGACGACGCAAGCGTTTCATTAAACGTGAATAATAATTTCCTCCACAAAGAAAAGACCCGCCATCGTAATCTCTGTCTCTTTTACGAAGATATGTATTTTTTGCGCTGCATTAAATGATTTATTATTATTATTATTAACTTCACAAACATAGATTAAAAACTAATCAAAAGTGAGAAATAAAAAATAATTGTGTTTATTTTTATTTTTTCATAATTTATTAAAGAACCGTTACGGATTATATACGGAAATGCATGAACTGTGATTGATCGATCCGCAATTTTCTCAACAATCGCAGCGGAGAAAATTCAAAATGTTGCAATTCCGTCACACCGTATTAACTCTCCCAAGACACAAGCGTTTAAGTGCGTGGGCGCTTTTTCTCACTGCAAATTTTTTTCAACTAATACAGATTTATTTACGAGATTGCGTCGACTCACTCCCACACACGTATCCCAACAATTTATCACCATTGTGAACGATAAAATGCACCAGAATTTTTACCTAATTGTCTTCCACAGCAAACGTGTTATTAATGATAATTCTTTGTAATTTCACATGAGCGCTAATCCCATTAGTGCGGTCGTATGAGTATTTTTTGAAGCTGATGGGCGTTAGGAAATATTTCGTTGTGTTTCGTTATAGCAAGGTTAAACGTTGAGAAAATGCGATGAGAAAAAAATATATGTCAAAAGAGCGTAATTAGAATTTTAGCGCAAGAAATATGTGAGACACAATGGGAATAATAAGTACCTTAAGAATAATGGCATGCTCTTTTTTGTGTTTTTAATATGAATTACATTTTGTAATGCAATTGTTTCTTTCGTAGATATGAAAATATCTTGCCTTGAAATTATATTTTGGAAATTACTGTCTTTCCCCTGCTAACATAATTTTTAAAACTGTACCAGATACATTAAAAATCATATATCCGCCATTTTTCTAATAATCAACATTTTGCCATATAACTAGTATAAATTCCAGATAATTTCATAATATTTCAGCCATTATTTTCAAATTATGTTTCAAATTACTCCACAACTACTAAATATAGTAATACTGCTTTTTTATATACAGAAAATCTTTATTTCTGAGAATTACATTAAATTACATCACAATATTTACATAATTAAGCCTAAGAAAATGGCTATCGACCATCGGTCTTTCTGCCTGTCTATGTCCAGTTCTTGTTGTTTTATATATATATTAATTTGATTTAATATAATTGATTTAATTTTGCTGATTGTATTTGAATTAATTTAATTAATTTATTTTGACATCTTTAAATTATGTAAGGCATAGCTGTACTGACGAGGGATAGATCCCGAAACACGTGTCTGCAGATGGCCTTAAATTAAGTAACGTTCCTTTTGTTGTTTTCGCATTAAAGAAATTTTTCTCGGATCAAAATTTGTTGCATTATGCAATATCTTATTGATGTGCAACAGCAGGTGTACATTATGTAATTCAATGTCCGGCGTGGGTATTTGCCCGGGAAGTAGTTGTTTTAATGTGCATTTGTTTAACGTACTTACGTAACGTAAGTGAAAAGTCACAGAGCTAAATGTGAAAATAATTTATTAATTATTTTCAAATCATTTTTATTTAATATATCTTGTTGTTTTATTGAATCGTCATGATTGCTAACGTCACTATCTAACTTCTCCAAATTAGTTGAGATGAACTGTTTTTTTAATTTCCATAAAAAAATATTTCATTTATGAGTTACGTTTTACCTTCTATCCTATTAATAGAGAGTGCAATTACTTTTCTTAAAGTTTTATTATATTCGATTGAACTCAAAGAAAGTGAAACCAATCGGCCAGAGTTTCTAATAATTATTTCTAACACACTTCTTGTACACAATTACTTCTCGGAGATAATAGAGAATAATGATGCACATAACAGGATGTTTAAAATTACACCAACGCATTCGATTTCATGTCATGAATAAAGCCATCCGTTATTATTTCTATGATTTATTAAAACAAGCAAAAAATAACTTTTTATTAAATTGTGTCTAGTTTACGATTGCTAAGTGATATAAAAAGTAAGTAAAAAGTAGTGATGGGCAAGATCGATCAACTCAAAGATTGATCAATCAATGATCGATCAGTTGAAGGATCGAGCTGACAAAAAAATGAAACAAATCGTATGGAAAAAAGTGGAATTTTGTCGAATATTCAAAAATCTCCAAATGACCTTTATACCGAAATATAGCTAATGAGGTAATAATCTGTGAAAATTTGAGTATCGATAAATAATTATGTTTCAGCCAATCTGCTCGCAAAATTTACATTCGCAGATTGGGCGATAAATTTATTAAAGTTTGAGATTTTTTCTTGGCGGTCTCAAACGATACAAAGACATTAATTTGCATAAGAATGTAGCTGAATTCTTCAAGAATCAAATGCTAAAAATCCCGTGTTTCCAATTTATCTGTAAGTTTAGCCATTTTGGTCTAAATTCGAAAACGTCCTGAACGGCCAATCGGCTCCATCTAAAATTCTCAGAACTATTGAAATGGCTCAAAATTATTGAAAACCATTATTTTAGGAGAAACAAAAAAGTCAACGTTGTTAGTAGTATAACTAAGTGTCTCAGAGATTTTTTCAGAATTATTGGAGAGAAAAAAATTTCAGCGAAAATTGAAAAAATCGTAAGAAAAAAGTGGAAAATCGGCGAAAATCGCCAAATGATCAAAAAATCGGGCTGTTCAAAAAGATCGATCAGCTCGATCACTTGCAAGGATCGAGCAGTCGATCATTTTTGATCGATCTTGCCCATCACTAGTAAAAAGACTTGTATGAATTAATAAAATGAAATATTAAGTGAGTGTTAATCTATTGGTAATTTATTTATTTATTTATTAACGGCCAAGCCTTTTTGAATACAATGTTTAACAAAAATAGATAATACAATATATAAGTAAATATAATATAATACAAACACAATACTATTTATACTAAGAAGTACATATAAATTAACGTATAATTTAATACCGCACAAATCGAACACTAGTACATGATCACAAAAGTTAGTTGCGCCTTTGGATATTAATGCTTTATTTATCATTTAAATTTCATCTTTACCTAACTCACCCAATCAATTTAAACTGAAATATATTTATATAAAATTAGAAATTGTTTTATCTTTATTATAACTTAAAATGAATATTTAAAGAAATATTTTTTCATAAAATTATTTTTTTTAATACTTCATCGTTCTGTGTTTTTCTGTGTTGATTATTGATGCTTCTACTTTTTTATACATTGTTATTAAAAATAATAATTTGATGAGTATAATTACAACGATATTTGCAAATACATACATACAGTCTTCCTTGGTATAATTAAAAACATAAATAAATAACAATCGAAAATTAAATAAATTTAAACTCGAAATGTTCTGCATCACTTTTCGAGTTTTAACAATCGAAAATTAAATAAATTTAAACTCGAAAAGTGATGCAGAACTTTTCGAGTTTAAATTTAATTTTCGATTGTTATTTATTTATGTTTTTTTTAATTATATTCATATACTCCAAAATTACATTTATTCTTAAAGCTAAATATTTTAATAGATGATACAATCAGTGTCTTCTGACGTGGTGTATTGCACAGTGAACTTCGTGGTCCTGGGTTGAATTCTCAATTAATAAAATTTGTAGCATCAATAACGAATCTCTGTATGAATTGAATATAAGTGAACTTGAAGCACTGAATGGAGATTTGATACCACATATTATACTTTGTGGTATAGTTGGTAATGGACTAGAAATCGAGGGACATGGGTTCAAATCCCAGCAGAGATATTTATTTTCTAATTATATTTCTTTCTTAATCTTATCCTCTTTTACCCGTATTGGGTGTTGAGTTCTAATTATATTTAATTAATCTAAATTATATCTCAGTGTTATAAATAGATTCCTTGTTTGCATAAACAGGACAAGTTCGCCTTCCTTTAGTGGACGAAACAATGATTCTCGGTCGTCTACCTTGTAGACCCAAATCGTTGACAATGCCACTTGAAATTAGGCAAAAGGTGGCGCTTGCGTCGTCTTTAATTTATTATGGTTAAAAATTGATATAAATATAAGTTTAAAAGAAATATCAATTTAAATAATTCAATATTCAATATTCATATTCTTTAACACATCACAATATAACTCATAATGCGTTTCATAATTTCATGCTGTACCGAAGCAACATTCCTGCGTTAGTTGACCTAAACATAATCAGATTATTTCAGTGTAGCAATAAGTACACACAGACGGTAAGCCTTGTCATGTTCCAAACATTCAAATTCCTTCACCTTCGTTGCATAACTAAGGCGTGCACCTGTCTTTCAATAAAATACTGTTCATTGTAAACAATTTCATTCGAAATACCAAGCATGCCACACGTAACTCTATATGTTGTACTTCCAAGATTGGATGTTGAAATGCGTTTGCATAAATATGTAAATAATAATTTACTAAATAAAATTATATTATTATTATAATTTAAAAAACAAAATAATAAATATATAAGATGTCAATGTTTCACAATGAAGAAAGGAATATAACTACATTTTATTTACCAATCACACATAACTTAGAAATATACATACATAAGATGCGAAGTAATTTTACTTACATAATTTTCTCAAGAATTTATAAGTACTTGAATCTTTGAGGAGTACAATTTTTGGTACATTTTCAGGCGTAAGATAGAAAAAGCACTAAATCACTTTAAAAACTCTATTTTATTAAGTCTAGTTTTCGATTGATAAGTGATATCAAATTGGCTTGATGAATTACTTACGCCTATACCCCGCTAGACGTTGGATTAATAATAATATATTTATTTACGGTATCTCCTTTTTACAAAACATATGCAACAAAAATCAATATTACAACTAAATATATAAATGTATGTAAATGATAATCAAACATAAAATATATTTGTTTGTTGCATTCCAGTACTACTGTGCATTGCAACAATTTTTAAAGTAGAAATGATAGAATTTTAGTAGTCATTGCAAGTAATTTTGCCATTTTAGAGTTTTAATTTAAATAATTGCAAAAGTAAAAATCATCTCTGTAAAAAAATTAAACAATAGCACAAAGCGCCATCTCCTTCTAAGATTTTACCGGTTTCGACTACTATGGTCATTAGCCGGTTGGATATTGAACTTTCTGACGTGTATCACAAGATCTAACAGTGTTAGACATTGTTCAATTTAACTTAAAAACCAATATCGCAGCTAACCTAAATCTTATTGCCTTATTGTTTTAATTTATATTTCATATTGTTATTTTTATGTAATACACCAATTGTACTTATTTTTTCTTTGTATTTTAAACCCTGTATTTGGACGATTGTATGCTGGGTTTAGCTATTATAAATAAAAAGTGAAGTAAGGAAGAATTTTTTTTTTCATTTTATCAAACACACTTCACATAACTCATTAAGTAAAGTATCCTTTGAACCACTTTCATCAAGCGTTCCATTACACCGGTCTGATGTGGTCCGATAGACCGAAATGGAAATCACTCCGGTCTGATGTGGTCCGATAGACCGAAATGGCCATCACACCGGTCTCATGTGGTCCGATAGACCGAAATGGCCATCACCAGTTATCCAAACGCTAAATAAATGGTGGTTAAATAATTGGAAACACAGCATTTTATTGAAATTTAATAATTAATTAAATATAAACATTACATTAATACGGTTTGTAATCCATAACATCACCACAACACAAGTATTTCCAAGTAAGTTTTTACTCGAATTACCCGCGAAAGACGGTTTCATGTTAAGGAATTCCTGCGGTGAATGTGGATGCCTGGCGTTGCAAAACGCGGCTGCGAGGAAAATGGATTCGCGATGGAAGGTGATGAAATTAGAGTTTTCGACTCAATGTCGTTTATTTAATTAGTATCATTTGCATATTGTGCAAGTGGAACTAAATCGCAGCAAAGTGGATTACGTGCACCATTTTCAAGATGTCTCCAATTGAGCGGGATTAATTGGCACCGATAACGTTTTCACTGCAATCTGGAAACAAACGCGTGGAAATGATACAGAAGTTGATTGCCTTGGTTTGATTCTTGTAATTGAAGGTCAAGATTAATGGATTAGATATTTTCCACGTAAATCGAAAGCTGCTGTGTGAAAATTTTGATTAGTAAGCGTGTTATAATTCTGATATTTTAAATGAATCATTTTTCATGTTATTATTTATTAATAACAACAGTGATTAATGATTTTAAGTTCTACTAAATATTTAAAGTGATTTAGATATTAAATTACAATACTTTTCTCTACTACGATTTTTAATGATGCATTTACACAATGTAATGATTAATGATAATAACAGTTTATAATATCTGGCTACTACTAAATGAAAATTTGAGGTCAAACTAAGTGCCTACAGAATCTCTGACTGTAGACGAACAGCTTTTCCCTTTTTGAGGTAGAACCCGTTACACACAATATATGCTAGCGAAACCTGCAAAGTATGGCATGAAAATTTGGTGTATTTGTATTGCTAATACATCGTAGCCATTGACTGGACAAATCTATACTGGTAAATCTGTTGAAACTCGAGAACAGAATTAGAGAGAAAGAGTTGTGAAAGACTTTTGCTTTCAATACAAAAACTCAGGCAGAAATATAACAATGGATAATTTCTTTACTACATTGCCTTTAGCATCATTAATATTTGAGAATATTACCGTCTTATCGAAAGTAATTTATATAATTATTTACTTGGGGTAAAAAAGTTAAGTTATACAAAAAAATCAACGGATATATATATATTGAAAATGTTCCACGATGTGAACGCATTAAATATCCAAGAAATAATTAAGACTAGAATGATTCAATCAGCAATGTTTGAAAACAAAAATAATCCCAAGATACATACAGATTAAAACAAAATCAAACAAAATAGCAGTTTAAAACACCATGAAGCAGCAGAATGGACGTGGCTATTCCAAAAAGCCAAATTCTGATTGAAGAGAACGGACATTTTGAACACATACACCGTGTCCAAAATAAGAATGTACAGCATAGGGATGTTGAAAACGGTAAAATATACAAGGTGGATTAAATTAAGAAAAAGTTGCACTATTTAGAAAATATTTGATTTTTCAAAAAAATAATACATTTTTTGCAATGTTTGTATATTTTTAAAAAGATATTAAAACCGTAATGTCATTTTTCCATTGTCATTTTTTTAAGTTATGCAAAATGGCGTCTTTAAATTTTGTATCCTAGATGATATTTTCAAGATGTATATCAACCTGTACATTGAACTAGCATCAAGTGGAATTCAAGTTATCCTCTGCAGCAGTGTAAGCAAGGCGAAGTTCGATGAAAGTTAATCTCAGAAGGAGAAGCTGATGACGGTAAAATCGAGAAAACTGATGCACAATAACAATAGCCTACGAGAATATTGTTCATCAATTTTTTACGACCAAATAGCCATTCAATATATAGAAAAAGAATTGGATTTTACGGATTTAAATGAAACTAACGACAAAATAGACGCTGAATGGTTAAAATAAAATTGTTATTAGTAAAACAAGCTTCAACTTCAAAATAACGTTGGATATTTGACCTACGCTTAATATTCACAACTAAACTGACATTTTTCGCAAACGGTTTGACGACTGTCCTAAATTTCCATTTATTACGAATACATGGCGACTTGATTTGAATTTATATCTCTTTAAATTTTCAAATGAAAATGGATAATCTGCCTAACCCTGTATAATAATTCTATGGTTTATTAATTTATTAATTATTCAATTAAGTAAATTTAAAGTAAGTAATTTAATATTCATCAAACCCTACACCCATATGGGTAGAAAGAGTCATTGAATATATATATATATATATATATATATATATATAGAGAGAGAGAGAGAGAGAGAGTTTTTTTATCAGTATACATTAAGGGAAGTGTATACCTTCAAAAAAACGCGAGTCAAACGCACTGTACCGATTAAATGTGTATGTTTAGTTGGCATATGTGTGTTCAGTTGCGTGTTGTAGACAACTAAACACACATACATTAATGCAATTAACTCGCGTATTTTGCAGGTATACATAGGGGAAATGTATACTGATAAAAAAAAGCTCTCTGTATATATATAATTTAATATTCATATTAGTTTGATAATGAAAAACTATTAAAATTAAAGAAAACATACCAAAGTCCACTCGAACCAAAAGAGGAATATACAAGTTTTAATAGTTTACGAATATTTTATATATTAGAAATATTGATTTATAAACGCACGCTAGTAGAAATGTAAATTAATGGTTCCTCGGGATATTAATTACCATGATTAATAATGTATCAATATGGTAATCTCTGAATTTCACAAACGCAACACATTTTGGAAGCATCCGTTTCGAAATCCGTCACCCTTATCATCGACAAAATCACGCATCTGCGATTTCCAAACCGGCATTTCTCACCGCACAAGAGTTCAATGGGGCAGCCTTGGAGTTCTCACATGAAGAACGAAAGTGTTCGCGGCGTTTTTCTCGCCGCAACGCGGAATTCTCAGCGAAACCGGATCGATCGCCATTTATGCTAATCGGAGGCGTATTTGGATCACCGAAATCGAATCTGAAGAAGGCGTAGCGGACCTTGTAATTACGATCCGAATACCAAACCACTCGATCATTTCGAGCGACCTTGAAGACCGAGGAGATGATGGATGGATTGATGGGATGATGTGGGAAATTTTTGAGGGATTGTGTAATTTGTGTTTGTCGGAATGGGTTTTGGTATTTTATTTTTGACACGCTTTACCGATTTCTTTTTCTTAAAAAAAAACGACTGTAGCAATCGTATTGCTAAACGATCCGATTTATAAATATTATTGGTTTAGCAACTAAATCATGGTGTTTTTTTTTTATAATTAAAAAAATGTTAACAAAAACCAATAAATAAATATATTTTTATGTTGGTCTTGTTAACAACGCCTTCACACAGTTAAAACACATTTTCCATATATCATTTCAAATGTAACACAACAAAACAAGTGTGTTTAATTTGCACCTTTTTGTATTGTTAATTTCCAAATTGCTTCTCCTCTAAAATTATTAATTGTTTTGTAATTAAGTTTTTTATTATATATTTTATAATACAACACCTACATATAACTTAAAATATTACAATACATACTGTAAGAGTTTACCAATTGGCTATCGACCAGTGGTCTTTCCGCTGTTTAGTTATTTTGTAATTCAATTTTAATAAATGAAACACTTTTTTACTTTGTTTGTATAACTCGGATTATACAAAAAAGTAAGTTTTTTACTTTTTTTGTATAATCCGAGTTATAAATTTATTAAAATTGAATTACAAAATAACTAAACAGCGGAAAGACCACTGGTCGATAGCCAATTGGTAAACTCTTGCAGTATGTATTGTAATATTTTTTACTTTGTTTGTATAACTCGGATTATGCAAAAAAAAAAAGTAAAAAATTTACTTTTTTTGTATAATCCGAGTTATACAAACAAAGTAAAAAAGTGTTTCATTTATTAAAATTGAATTACAATGTATAACAAAGTAGAAGCCTCAACAATTAACAAATTTTGTAATTCCTTTGAGAATGGTCGTAATTGCCCGAAACACTTGTCAGGAAACTGAATATAACAATATGAAACTAAACAAATGTTTTAATTTGAAATTACCTAATAGAATAAAGAACCTTGCAAAAGAGTAATTTCTATAAATATTCGTTTGCATCAAGAGTGCAGTGAACAAAGTATCATTGCAAATGAGTAATTTCTACAAATATATGATTGAATCAAGTGTGCAGTGAACAAAGTATCCTTACAAAACAACAACTTACAAAAATTTCAGTTATACAAAATAAAAGTTTATTTTTTTTTATTCATTGACCTTTCGGTACCTTTCGGTGTAGGGTTAAAAGTTTAATTAGTTTCATATTAATATTAAATATTTTATTAATTTTATATAATATATAATAATAATATATATCATTAATCATCGTTTAGTTGAAACTTGTTGCTGCAAATAAATGTTAAATTGGTATCAAAAATGTAAAAGTGTTTTATTATTTTACTTTATTCTCTCTGTTTCATATAATAATTTCTAAATTATGAATTATGTCTTTTCTTTTTCACGTTGCATAAATTGTGTGTGTGTTTTTTTTTTTCAAAACATTTCGAATCAAATAAGGAAAACTTTCACACGCGGTGTGTTCCAATCTATTTCGCCGACGAATGAATGGCAGAATGGAATACTTTATGCACCTAATGGCACGTACCGCACACTCTCAAGAAGTTGGATAAGATAAACGCAGCTGGAAACACCGTTCCAATTGCACAATCAATTATTTTCCATAATTATTATGTCATTGTGGTTCTTGCATATTGATCGCTGCTAAACGTGATTTGTTTACTTCCAAGCGCGACTGTTACGAATTTATGCGTTAATTAGTGTATCGGAAATTTAAAATGGAGTTTATTGCATTGTGGTAATAATACTCAAAGCTTGTTCAATTATATTAGCAGAAACATAATATCATTTGATACTGCTATTTTAAATAAAAAATGATTTGAAAATAATTAATAAATTATTTCCACATTTAGCTCTGTCACTTTAGACTTACGCTACGTATGTTAAACAAATGTACATTAAAACAACTACTTCCCGGGCAAATACCCACGCCGGACATTGAATTACATAATGTACACCTGCTGTTACACATTAATAAAATATTGTATAATGCAACTAATTTTTATCCGAGAAAAATTTAATGTAAAAACAAAAAAAAAGGGAACGTTACTTAATATAAGGCCATCTGCAGACACGTGTTTCGAGTTCTATCCCTCGTCAGTACAGCTATGCCTTACATAATTTAAAGATGTTAAAATAAATCAATTATATTAAATCAAATTAAACTAAATCAAACCAAATTAATTCAATTTAAATCAAAACCGAATAAAATTAAACGAAATGAATTGAATCAAATTAATTAAAAAGAGCGACCCTCACCTGCCGCGCGCTGTGATAGTAATGACGGGCAGAGGAAGGACGTGCGTTCTTGTATTGTTGTTATCGTAAATTCACAAAAAACTCCTCTCGGTTCGGATTTGAATAAACGCCCCGCTGGCTATTAATATAAATAGAAGAATACTGCTATTTTTTTGTCGATAATATACTGAAAATTCTATTTTACAATCTCCATATTTCAGAGCACACCAACCAAATGCTATTGCGTAGAATAAATAAAACTTTTTCAAAACACAGCCTTGCCATATCGGCTCTCAAAACATATTCAGTTATTTTCATAGTGTGCTAATCGCGACTGGAAACTACTTAAAATTATTGCCATAGAAAATCATAGGGAAATTATTTCGTATAGTCTAGTAGTATTTAATCGCAATTACTTGATTTTTTATATGGTTCATAATTATTATGTGGCTTTAATGTGATGTTAAATTTTAGAAAACACAATTAAATTCTTTAACAAAAAAACGACAAGTTTTGCAAAATATTGCATCGGAATCAATCACTTTTTTAATCCGTATGATTTTACAATTTTGCATTCAGGTAGCAGACATGATTTAAATCTTAGAGAAAGCTTGGAAATTCATAAGACCATTAAAAGTGCGAAGACATCTGGCACTCCTCCATCCTCACCGCCATTTTTTATAGAGTAATATCAGGTAATATTAATCTGTAAAAGTATTTTCTGTACATTATTTCCTTGATAATGACGATAAGTCGAAACTACGTGGAAAATGAAAAAATAAGTGAAACAAACTTTAATTAAAATTCAATATTAAAAAAAATTGCTTTCCGAATAACCCAAGAAAGCAAAGAAATAATTCAAGAAATATTTCAATTTTGGCCGATTGAAGAAAGAAATGCTTTGTACCATTTCATTAGAACGAATTAATTAAGAGCTTAACCTTATTGACAGCAGTCAGAGCAATTCGATTTCGAAAACAGGTTATTTTCCAGTGCCTCAAAATTGTAGGAAAATTACAACATTGTTTGAAAAATATTAGAGATGGGCAAACTCGATCTTTTCGAACTTTTTTATTACTGCAAAAATTAATATATGACAATTTCATTAATGAAACATATTCAATTAAAATAAGTAACTGTTTCCTATTTATTGAAAATCAATCAATTTATTATTATTATTGATTTTATTTATTTAAAATCGCTCTTTAGAAGTACTCGATTACTAAAATTACTCGATTTTGCCCAACACTAAAAAATATCTTGACTGAGATTTTTTGAGGATACTAAACTTGTGAAGAAATAAAAAAACATTTGCTAGAATAAAAGAATATTGCAAGTAAGGAGAATTGAAAACAAATGTATTCGATATTTATCTCAACCAATACGATTTATTTAAAATCGCTCTTTAGAAGTACTCGATTACTAAAATTCGATTTTGCCCAACCCTAAAAAAATATCATCACTGAGATTTTTTGAGAATACTAAACTTGTGAAGAAATAAAAAACAATTGTTAGAATAAAAGAATATTGCAAGTAAGGATAATTGAAAACAAATTTATTCGATATTTATCTCAACCAATACGAATTACGCATAAGTTGGTAAGAACAATCCTAAAAAAAAAATACTCTTTTGGCTCTATAAATGGCAAGGACATATATTAAAAACTCCTTCCAGTAGACTGAAACTCACATTCGCAGTTCAGTCAATGTTTTTTTTTTTTTAACAAATAATTATAAACATGGAAGCACATTGAGGAGGGGAACAAAAAAAATACGTTATTAGTAGGTTGGAAAATCCTCAACAGATGTGTTTCGATCTGAAACCCTAGAAGACTTAAATCGAATTACTCGACAAGCTGTTGCTGATATTTCATAAGAAATATACCAGCATGTAAGGCTGCATTTATGGCGGGATACTGCGATGCCAGCTGTTTTTGGTGAGCGCTCACTCGATATGCTAATTATGCCCGCGCGCATATAGGCACTAATCAAAAATTAGTTTGGACAGAAAGACCTCCGGTCGATAGCCCAGGATAGATAAATCTTTATCTTAATGTATATATTGTCCATTTATTATGATTTTAAAGAAAATACAGGAGCTTTCGAAATATCACGCTTAAAATTAATAATTCGAATTACCATTAACAACAAAAACAGTTATATGAAATAAAATGAAAGAAAAAACTTACGTGTTTTAATTATAAATACATTTGCACTTGTAACAATAGCAATATCAAATTTAAGAGCTTTCAAAATATCACAATGTGAAGCAACTATTTCGAATTACCATCAAAAAACAAAAATATTTATATAAAATAAAACTGAGTAAATATAATAAATATTTACTTAAGTGCAAATAAATTTATCATTAAAACACCAACTGAACAATCACTCAGTTGGTGTTTTAATGATAAATTTATTTGCACTTAAGTAAATATTTATTTTGTATAAATATTGTTGTTTTTGGGTGGTAATTCGAAATTATTGCTTTAAATCGTGATATTTCAAAAGCTCTTGTATTTGATAGGCAGTAAATAAGTAAACGATAATCACAATGCCTATCAAATACAAGAGGTTTGGAAATATCACGATTTAAAGCAACAATTTCGAATTACCATCCAAAAACAACAAAATTTATACAAAATAAATATTTACTTAATTAAACTTAACAAGTAGCTGTGACCCACTCGTGAGAATATGTGCCATTACCCGGCATTGTTCGCGCCGGTATCGAACCACTGACCTTTCGCTTTCGCAACCGTTTACGTCGTTGCGTAATCACTATGAGCTCGCCTGCTTACCACCCCGTCTCTTTCTATCCGTTTCATTTCGATTCCTCCACATTCGCCCGGCCGCTCACACAATTCGTGTGTAAACAATTTAGATTATATCTGCAACAAATTAGAGCCAGACACGAAAATCCACGGGGGAATATAATTAAAAGTTTTCACTGGATGTTTTCACAGAGTGATCCAGTTTTAATTGGTCGATTGTTGGGGGAATTGCGATTGTCGTTTGAAACGCAAACGCGAGAGTTTGGAAAATTGTTGGATGTTAGTCGCGTGAATATTTTAACTTAATAGAAAATGAAAACACGGTTTTCACTGATTGTTCTACCACAATGTAATGATTATTGATAATAACAACTTATAATATTTAATAAATTGTTCAACCACTTTACATTGTTCTACCACAATGTAATGATTAATGATAATAACAGCTTATAATATTTAATAAATTGTTCAACCACCTTCATATAGCGTATGGATAATTTGCGATAGCTATTTGGATCTTATAATTGTTTATTAAACGTAATACATTCCCTCGAAAAATCTTCTTCATATACGAAATTAAGATAGGGAAAGTCAAACTTTTACAGCAATCAGAATTTTAAAATCGTAAGAATTAATCGCCTTCTGATATGAACAAGTAAAAATCACTCTCTTTGAAATCTGCTCTAAAAAATATAATTATTACTATTTTCTATTATTATTATTTATAGCAAGGGAGATTTTTATTAAAATCTAAGTCGAGAATATTTTTGTTGTTGTTGAGCCGCCGAGTTCGATCATTTGCACCTGAGATCGTAGCCGGGACGGTACGTTTAATTTACTTTAACAATAGTAAATAAAACGTAGTTTTCTTCTTTCTTCTCAATTGATAATGAACACCTAGTGTCAAAATAAAATAGCGAAAAAAGGAATATAACTACGTTTTATTTACCATTAACAATGTTCACATAACTCACAAATATACATATATTTATGAAATAAATATGAATAAAATATTAAAAAACAACCAATAAAACACAGATTAGATTGAAAAACTTTAAATTCTCGACTAGTTTCGGGTTATTAGCCCATTTTTAAGAGAATATAAAATTTTAAAAAAATTCATATTTATTTCATACATGTACTACCAATGTCTAAATATTAAAACCATTAATTGTACATATATTTAATTTAACAACTTTAATAGTTGTTTTAATGTATATTTGCTTTAAACTACTTACATAACGTAAGGTCAAAAAAGTCGCAGTAGCTAAAAGGAAAGTAATTAATTATTGCAAATTATTTTTATTTAATTTATCAAAAAAAAATGTCTGACGTTAGTGTTTTTTCACATAAAATCGAAAATACATCGAAAACTGTTGATGGAATATTTTTTTTTTGTTTTTTTGCGTATTCTTAAAGAGGGGGGTTTAGATAACATCCTCAGAAAGTTCACGAAGATATCCTTAAAAAACTCAAATTATAATATTTTCGATTTATAATATACAGACATTTTGACGGAAAATCGTGATTCTCGCATAAAATCGAAAATATCTCGATAAACTGTTGATAAGGTTTTTTTGTTTTTTTCCTTATTCTAAAAAAGGAAGGTTTAGATAATGTCCTCAGAAAGTTTCATGAAGCTACTCCTTAAAAAAAATCAAATTATGATTTTTTCGATTTACAATATACAAAAATATTGACTGAAAATCATGCTTTTTGCATAAAATCGAAAATATCTCGAAAACTGTTTATAGTGTATTTTTTGTTTATTCTGAAAGAGGAGGGTTTAGATAATGTCCTCAGAAAGTTTCATGAAGCTACTCGTTAAAAAAATCAAATTATGATTTTTTCAATTTACAATATACAGAAATATTGACTGAAAATCATGCTTTTTGCATAAAATCGAATATCTCGAAAACTGTTAATAGTGTTTTTTTTTTGTTTTTGTTTATTCTGAAAGAGGAGGATTTAAATAATATCTTGAAAAAGTTTCATGAAGTTACTCCTCAAAAAACTCAAATTGCGATTTTTTTATTTACAACATATAATTTCACAGAAAATCATATTTTTAGCATAAACTTGAAAATATTTCGAAAGCTGCTGTTGGGGTATTTTTTGCTTTTTATATATTCTGAAAGAGGAGGGTTTAAATAAACCTCCCCAATAAAATATGAAGCTACTCCTTAAAAAAACTCCAATTATAATAATTTCGATTTACAATATACAGAAAATTTAACTGAAAATCGCGTTTTTCGTATAAAATTGAAACTATTTCAAAAAATGTTAAAAGTTTGTTTTTGTTTTTTGATTATTCTGAAAAAGATGATATAAATAACATCCTGAAACATTTTCATGAAGTTACTACTCAAGAAACTAAAATTGGGATTTTTTATTCACAATTTACAGAAAATTTTACAGAAAATCGTGAATCATCGCATAAGTTTGAAAATATCTCTAAAACTATGGGGATGTTTTTTGTTTTTTTTGTATATTCTTAAAGAAGATAGTTTAAATAATACTCTCAGAAAGTTTCATGAGTTAGTCAAAAAAAATCACGAATTTTTCGATTAACAATATACAGAATATCGTGTTTTTCGCATAAAATTGATAATATCTTCAAAACTGTTAATACATACATATATATATATATATATACATATATATATATATATATATATATATATATATATATATATATTGGTTATTCTAAAAGAGGAGGATTTAAATAATGCCCTGAAAAAGTTTCATGAAACTACTTCTCAACTTAAAATTGTATTTTTTTATTTAAAATATACAAAAAAATGACTGCAGTGTTTTTATATATATATATATATTAAAATCTGTTGATGCAGTATTTTTTTTGTTTTTTTTTTGCATGTTGTAAAAGCATAGGGTTTAACTAATAACCTCAGAAAGTTTAAAAAAACTAAATTACGAATTTTTCGATTTACATTATATAAAATGAAAAATGAAAATCGTATTTTTTGCATAAAACCGAAAATAATTCAAAAACTATTTATGGGGTATTTTTGTTTTGTATATTCTTAAAGGGGAGAGGCAAATTAATATTATAAGAAAGTTTCATGAGGCTGCCCCTCAAAAAACTCAAATTATGATTTATTATGTTTACAATATACCGAAATTGGGCCGAAAATTCGTCTTTTTTGCTTAAAATTTAAAATTACTCGAAAACTGTAGATGGCGAATTTTTTTGCATATTTTGAAGGAAAGATTATTTTTATTTTTCAATGAAAAATTTAATTTTATATAATGGAAAGAGATTACTCGTGGAATACCCGCGGCTAAGGTGCTCGAAAGACGCGCTAGACATTTATCGGCTGATTAAATATATAAATTTTAATATTAAAAACGTTTTAACAGGTGATTAATTCTGTAAGAAAAACTTAAGTTTAACGTGTAGGCCATTAATAACTTCACCTTCTATATATATATATATATATATATATATATTACATAAGCTACTTAGACGGTGATAATAAAATATAATGTACACGTTGTTTAGATAAAGTAAAAAACAACCTTGCATAGTAAAATTATTTTTCTTGTCTCATAACAAATATTTCGCCACACAGTAGCATCATCCGGTAAATGTTTGTTGTTAAATGTTTATGTGGTACGTTACACACTGTTATTCTTGAAATTTCCCTTACAGAATAGCACCAATATTAAATAAAAATGATTTTAAAATAATTAATAAATTATTTCCACATTTAGCTCTGTGACTTTTGACTTACATTATGTAAGTACGTTAAACGTTTGCATTGATTTTTTCTCGGATAAAAATTTCTTGCATTATGCAATATTTTATTGATATGCAACATCAGTAATTCATTATGTAATTCAATGTCCGGCGTGGAAGTAGTTGTTTTAATGTGCATTTGTTTAACGTACTTACGTAACGTGAGTCAAAAGTCACAGAGCTAAATGTGGAAATAATTTATTAATTATTTTCAAATCATTTTTATTTAATTTATTAAATAACTGTGCACCTCACACTGAGAAGTAGAGAGGAACATATAACGACTAAATAAATAAATAAATAAAATAACTGTGACCAAGACAATTAATGCTCTTTTCTATTTATTTTAGCATCAATATTTTATATTATTTATTACAGAATATAAATAAATAAATACATGAAAAATTATCAAATTTTTATAATTATTACCATAAAAACCTTTCAATAGTATTTTTTTTTTCTATTTTAATTAATTATCTTCTTCAATTAGAAACTTAATTTCAATGCACCTTGAAATGGCCATTCATTAAAAGAACGCCGCAGTTTTACGTCCCGCGAGAAAACCCATTCCATTCCGACAATTTCCTCGGCGGCTTTCAAGAATTTTGCTCAATCGGTCCGCTAATTTCTCTTTATGTTTTATTATCCGCAATTGGCAATTACAATCAAGTGCATTCTCAAAAAGTGTTTCGATTCATGCCGGCGTTTCGCAACGAGCTTCGTTAGATGACGGTCGATTTGTTGTAACGCTCGCGTTGGTACATTTCTGATTAATGATGTATTGGTAGTTAACGGAAAATTTCACTCGAATTGTGCAATTGAAATGAGTTTCATTCATAGTTTAAACAAGGGAATAACAAACATATCTTTATTCTGGGAATTTAAATAATTATTATTTATTTACAATAACTATATGTAATATATTGCGAAATGGCTATTAATCACAGATCTTTCAGCCTACAAGGGAATATTTTGTAATATTTTTAATTCGGCGATAAAAAAATGAAACTATAGTTGTATAATTGAAATAAGTTTAATTCGTAGTTTAAGCGCAAGAATATTTTGTAATACTTTTGATTCGATGATTAAAGAAGTTGATATATTTATATAGTATAGATATATTTATTAGAACATTTTTAAGTTTTAGACCATTATTACATATGTGGAGGGCCTTAAATGTATAAATAGAAAAGAATATTTATTCATTTGGTCAAATCTATTTAATAAATTAAATACAAAAATTGTTGCATGATACAAAATTTTATTGATATGCAAGACATTATGCAATTCAATGTCTGGCGGGGTATTTTCCCGAGAAGTAATAATAATATTTATTTAAGGAAAATTCACCATTTTACAAAATTGTAACAAGTTTTACTATAAGTAGTAGATAAATAGGCTATTACATACAAATAAACAATAACTAAAAATACTAATTAACAAATAAATTAATCAATTATTATCCCAAGTGGTTTTACGCGTTGTTGGGTTAACAGAATAAATAATTCAAATAATAATGTATAAATAAATAAATAAGACAGCGTGTACAAGTAATGACAATATTTGTTAAAGGTTAAAGAAATGCAATCGCAATACATTAAAAAGCAATACAAATTACAATGACGAATTAATAAATAAATTAAAACAAAACAGATAACTAAGTTAAATTACGGTTTTCACACTAAAATAGCTAAAAATGAAGCAATATCGTAGAATAAGATAAGTAGTTGTTTTAATATGCATTTGTTTTAAGCACTTACGTAACGTAAGTCAAAATGTCACAGAGTAATAAAATAATAAAATAATTAATAAATTTTTTCCACATTTTGGAAAAAAAATATTAATTATTCTCAAATCATTTTTATTTAATTCCTTTAATTTAAGTCGATTATTATTTACTTAGGCTTTCTACTTCTTGAAGTATTTAAGATTTTGAAATATGAATACAATTAAAATTAATTGAAAAGAATTTATAATTACCGCAATATTTTTCTTGTAAAAATAATCAATTCCTCGAAGTGAAAAGTGCACCTAATGCAATAATGAAAAGGTGTAAAAAATTCTAAGTGCCCAACGGAAGCGCGCATCCGGCAATAACGATGCAATTAAATGTCAATTAATTGTGAAGAAACGAAACCGACGTGTTATATCACGCGTTCCAATTAATTCGCCGCGGAATTTAAACCGCAAGTGCGAGTGTTCAATTACAACGAAAATATTTTCTGCTTTGCCACACGCGGAAATTTTCAATTAGCATAATTGGGTCTAAAAAAGAAGTATTGGCAAGGTCGGTTCGGCTCGCGTCGACACTTTTATGATTAATTATCGTGTTATAAAATACAAGGAAAAAATGCGTGTTTGTTCAATAGGTGTTTTAATAATAAATTAATTTACATTTGTAGCGATATCACATAATCGGGATTATTCTGTAAAGGTAATGTTAAGTTTAATATGTAGGTTATTTTTATTAGTGTTGGGCAAAATCGAATAATATTAGTAATCGAGTATTACTAAATATGTCATTTTAAGTATTTAAAACGAAAAAGTAACTTCAAATTTATGTTTGTTAATAAATGGGAAGTTATTTTTGATATTTTTATAATAAGTAACATTCTTAAAATTATAATATACTTAATTTAGCAATAATAAAAGATCGACTTTGCCCATCACTAATTTTTATCATCACAATCTAAGCAGATTTTATAACAGATATATTTTACTCCTATCCCGAAAGATATTCTCATTTTGTTTGTTGTCCCAATCAGGTTGATTGTTTCCACTTTTGTCTCTTTTTACCTGAACCATTTCTGACTTCCTTTAGGAAAGCCACAGTCGTGATTACAGGAAAGGGTTTTGCACAGAACAGCTGTGTCTATATACATAGAATGTGAATTTAATTAATAACGTACACGTTAAACTTAACATTTACCGTAGCTACTAATATCTATCAAATTCCGTAACTTAAATCAGCCTTTCCATTCTTCATTTAAAAATGAAAAATATGCACTAAAATTCTTAGATGTTATTACAGAGCGAAGCTGTACTAATGAGAAATAAATCCCGAAACGCATATTACAGATGGCTTTGTAATGATGATTTGCCGTTACTTTTCATTAAATATTTTCAAAACAATCAATGCTCAGTAATATTGGCATGCGATAACAAACATCCACAACAACGGTGTATTTGCTGGGGAATTGGTTGCTTCAATGAATTTTTTAACAATTTACAGCGTAAGAAGACATTTTTATAATATTAAATTTTAAAATATTTACGGATCATTTCTGGCTCAACTTCGATTTCTTTATACATGTTAATTTCAAAATAAAATAGAAAATACGTTTTCTTTGTTTGTTTTTTTTTTTTTGACGGTGTATCTACCAGGGATATATACCACTGCATGTATATATTGTTTTTTGTTTATTAAATTTTTAAATTGAAAACTGTAAATTAAATAAAAATAATTTTAAAAAAAATAAAATTATTTCCTTTTTTCTAATACAGGGTGCGGCAAAACAGACATTTGGAAGGCCTAGTACATTCCGAGTGGAGGGGGTACCTACCTGGGAGGGATCTCATTGTTCGGGGGTGTCGTGCCGTAAGGACTTAATGAATAAAACGGCATGATGTAGCGATTAACATAAATTAAACCCCATTTCTTTAAAATGCGCCATTTTTTAATAGCCCTTCAAAATTGCACTGTCTGTTTTGATGCATCCTGTACTTACACATATTTTCAGTATTCTGTCCATTTGCTATTGATGGTGGGATTGAAAAAAGCTTTATGGATCATTGAGTAATATGCTGTGAGTTTATCAGATGGTTTTAAATTAACGGGATTATTGGTTAACATTTATGGGTTTCATAAATATATTAAATTCTAATTAAAGATAGATTTAATTTTTTTTATACATTATGGTGTAGCCTAAAAAGTTAATTTTATTATTATACTAATATACATCCGAAAATAAATTGTACCATAAGAACACATTTTACTACTACAATATCTTTATTCAAAGTTATTTGTTTTACATATATTTACAATATATTATGGTATATTTGTTCCTTTCTTTCTTGCTTGAACAGGCTATCGACCTATGGTCTTTCCGCCAAAGAACACATTTTATTTTCGGAGGTATATTAGTTAATGAAATTGAAAAATTTATCTAATTGTCTTGAAGCATGCCAACACATTCATTTTTTTCTTTTTTACCATGAATATTTCGGGTAGAGCTTAAAACTTCTACAATGTTTTAAATGTTACGTAAATCAAAATTATTTACAATTCGGAAATGAATATTACAAGAAACCGTCAGGTTTAGCCAAATTGTCTATTTGGCGAATTTTATTAGTTTTGATTTTGAATTTGCGCCTCAAGATTGTTCTTTTATAATTTTAGAGATTTCCCAACTAAGAATAAGTGGTTAGGTATTTTTTGTAAGTGAAATTTCAAATTCAACGACTGATGTTATTTTTCATTTTTGTTGGTTAACTTTTTCATTCAATTATATATATATTCAATATATAGTTTCTAGTATACGGTAATTAATCTGAAATTAATTACCGTATACTAGAAACTATATATGAGAATTTTATTCTTTAATAAAAAAACAATATTGCCTGAAAGGCAATAGTTTTGAAATACTTCAAATATATGAAGTGTTAATAGAAAAAAAAGGATTTATTTAAAGTTATTTAAATAAATTAAATGTTCCATTATTTAGAAAGGATATTTATTACCTTTTAACAACAGTTAAATTTATTGAACATTTGTTTTAAGTACTTATGTAACATAGTCAAAATGCCGCAGTAATTAAAGAGGGAATAATTTATTAATTATTTTCGAATAATTTTTATTTAATATGAAGTGTTTTCAAGCAATATTTTTACCTTTGTTAAATTACATTGATTATTAATAATAATACAACGAACAATAAAAGGCCAAGTCAAAACTGGACCACTAGTGTTGGAGTTAGAGAACTAAATAGAGGAATGATGATTTTTTTAATATTTTTTTGTAGTAAATGCAAAATATTTCTTAGAGATGTGAAGATTTTTGTAAATGCCAGATAAATATTTGAAATCAGACACTTGGTATTGTTGGTATTGGTTACTTGTGAAACAATACCAAGTGTCTGATTTGAAACGTTTAATATTTTAAAGTATTTCACCAAGAGTTAAGTGAGCAATTATTTACATATAAATATTTTTATTCAGTTACAAACATTTTTTTCACCCTGAAGATGATTTTTCGAAACGTTGAAATTCATATGTAAGGTGGTGTTTCCGGTCCTCTTTCCAATGGTGAAATCCGCACCTCACCCCAAAAATCCCCCATAAGACCCCATGTAACCTACTTTTTTATTAATAGGAGATGACTATTTTATAATTTCCACATATTTGCCTTGTTTACTTTACAATGATTGTTTTCAAAGCCAATCAGTAATTAAACAATAATCCATGTAACTCACAACAACAATTACAAATGAACCGTTACAAGCTTTCCGCGTCGGCATTTCCTGAAACCGATTGGCCATTGACAATCCGCAATTAGCGACTTATGAATATGAATCATGAGCAACGCTCAATGCCTTTCCACCGGTTCTGCTGCATTTAGGTTGCGACATCGCGGATTAACGTTAGATGAAATTATAACAAGGCCGCCGTGAATTCCGTGTCCAGACAATTCCGAAGCCATTATGAAACCATTCCGTTCTGCGTAGGATATAAATACGTCGTGTCGTAATAGCATTTAATAACCTCTGAACCTCCACTGTTCCAGATTGCTTCCAGCGGCAAATATTGTTTGCTCGAATCGAGTGCTTTGGTAATTGCACGCGGAAGGATTATGATTTTTTGTTTTTTTCGGGCTTATATTGTTGTGTTTAAGATTGAGATAAATGGCGTGGTATGTTCTGTGTATGAAAGTTGATTAAAGTGGTTTTACTTTCTAGCCAGTTTAGTATTCATGTGGTGTAATGGTGCGTGCATGGGACATGTTAATTTTGTTATTGTGAATTGTTGGTTGAGTGTACTTTCTTAGAATTCCTTAAAAATATAACCAAAGTTATAACAACGTAATTAGAGGTAATAACACAAAACAGCGTTTAGTATGCGTTTGTTGAAGATTACAACATCAATGAAATGCAATTCGCACATACGTATATCTACATTAAATTCTTATTATTGTAATTTCCTAAACTGCAATAATAATTAAAACCCATATTATTGATAATAAATACATGGTGTTAAAATCGTACATCTGGTGATTAAAGTGAGAAAAAAGGATTTAATAAATCTGTAAAGAAAGAAAACGCTTTTTTTCTATTTAGTAATTTATTCCAAGAACCCTATACCGAAAGGTAAAAGGGTCAATGAATAAAAAAATATATTCCAAGTAATATTATAAACACTTTAGTGTCGGATTTGCGTAGTTGAAACTAACCGATGTTGATTACACAATCGATCCAGACCATATGAGTAAAAATGTATCGGATTTGCAATAAGGCAAACAAATCTGTATTGTCGAGTCTATTTTCTGATCATAACCAACTTCTCCAGCTGCACTATTGCAGATACACCAAGCAGGGCAGAAACGACAATAACTCTAGCGTCAGCATCAACTTTGGAGTTTGCCGATTATGTGATAAACAAAGAAAACACCCAGATAGTAGTACTAAATACTCCGATTTGGCACTAGGATACGTCCCAAAGGTTTTCTTCATACCTAAGTCCTTAAGTAAATGAGAGGAAAGGTTATACTACTCCTAAGGCTTACAGACCAATCATCGTCAATCAATGTTATTCTGGTCCGCACGCATACATCTCAAAAGCTTGGAAACAAAGCAGTCTTGTCTTCATACTTACGTCTGAGAAAGTAGGCTATACTGCTTCCAAGGCATACAGATCAATCTATTTTTATTTTTACAATATACTTTAGAGAGACTCTGTGAGAAATTTATAAATACAACTCTTGTGATCAATCCATTCATGCGCGTCCAATTTGCATCCACTAACGGAAGATCAACCGAATCTGCCCTACATAATGCAGTAAGTATAATTGATATATCGAAGGACAAAAATGATTTCATCCTAGTTTTGTGGGAATTGAAGGTGCGTTTGACAAAACGATCAATTGCAAGGTAAAAAACGCGCTCAACAAACGCAAAGTATCATCTAGGACCTGTGACTGGATTTTGCCAAAGCTTTAACTTACAAAACAATCAGGACAGATGCAGGTTACCAGCCCTACGTGGTTAATAGCATTGATGTTGTGCTATCTCCATTATTGTGGCACTGCGGGAGAGTTTCTTAAAACAACTACTTTTTGATATTAAAGATGGGTTTGACAAAACGACCAATTGTATTGGCATTACATTAGCTAACAGAACAGTGAGGACAGATTTAAGTTGCAAACCAATTACCTGCGTATTTAATAGAAGCTCTCTACAGGATAGTGCGCTATCTCCATTATCATGGAACTTCCTTGAACAACTACTTGTAGATATTTAATTGCGTTTGATAAAACGACCAATTGCAAGATAATAAACGCGTTCAATAAAATCGGAGTAACATCCAAAATATATGACTGGATTGGCAATGCATTAGCTAACAGAACGGTCAGGGCAGATTTAGGTTATCAAGCAATTACCTGCGTGTTTAAAAGAAGCTATCTCTATCATCATGGAACTTGATACTTTAAAGTAAAGTAAGAAATGAATCTTTTATTTCTCTTATTAATCTAGCGAAATGTGAAATATTTGGGAGTCACACTTGACAATAGACTAAAATTAAAAAAAATGAAACTCAACGTTATTTTGGAAATTTTGGCAATGTCAGCGTGCCATTGGGATAACACGGTGTCTCAATCCACTAAAAATCCAGAAACTAAATTGAAAAAAAAAACATGAAGATACCATTGAAAGCATTTTGGCATTGTCAGCATGCCATGGAAAAGACATGGAGTTTCAATACATGCTTACTTCTAATATATAGTGGCCCAGAAAAAAAAACTTGACGATTATCGCAACGACATACTGTCTTTATATATTAAATAAAAATGATTTGAAAATAATTAATAAATATACTGTCTTTATATTACAAGCGCGTTACAAACCAAATAAAACCAATTATACAGAACAAAGGTCAGAAGTATTTTTAATATTAAATCTAGAGAAGTACAACGGAGGTGAGGCCTCCACAAAACAAATTATTGAAATCATACAAGTATTAAATAAATAAAATTAATTATCGATTCATCTATTAACATTTATAATTCCAGTTTAGAACTAACTGTACATCATTAACTCTTTGTTCTATTCTTCATTCTCATTAAAATTTTAAATTTTGCTTGTATTCTCTTCCAACTCTCACTTCGGTATTTGCATAAATGCATTATTTAATCTGAATCAGGAGCAAACCAAAGAATTATTTAAGATCTTTATTCAAATTGAATAAGTTAATCCACAAGACTGGGGTGAACTCAATATGAATTTTTACTTAAATTTTTAAAACTGATATACAAACAATGGTTTAAATAGTGTTTGCATTATTAGAAATATAAATAAGTGTTTATTGATTTAATAAAATGTGCAACTACCATTCATCTAGCGTATGGATAATTAATGATGGCCATCACTTTCCTGGCGAGAGGTCCATTTCCCTAGTTATCCATGATGGTTGAACGTTTTATTAAATGAATTTAGTTTCCTGTTCTCATAAACATTACAAATTCACCTTTTTTTTATTGGACGAAACAACGATTCTCGGTTGTCACATGAAATTAGGCAAAAATAAACAAAAAGTCCATTTGAGCATTTATTGTCCATAAAAAAGAATATTTCCTAATTACAAGACAAATATAAGTATAAACTAACATGAGTTAGTCAAATTAAGAATAGCATATAATTGTAATTGTAAACTTATTTCTTATCCAATAGGAAGAGAATATTTCGTAATTACAAGACAAATATAAGTATAAACTAACATGAATTAGTCAAATTAAGAATAGCATATAATTATAATTTTAAAATTATTTCTTGCCCAATAGGAAGAGAATATTTCCTAATTACAAGACAAATATAAGTATAAACAAACATGAATTAGTCAAATTAAGAATAGCATATTATTATAATTGTAAAATTATTTCTTACCCAATAGGAAGAGATATTTTCCTAATTACAAGACAAATATAAGTATAAACAAATATGAATTAGTCAAATTAAGAATAGCATATAATTATAATTCTAAAATTATTTCTTGTCCAATAGGAAGAGAATATTTCCTAATTACAAGACAAATATAAGTATAAACAAACATGAATTAGTCAAATTAAGAATAGCATATAATTATAGTTCTAAAATTATTTCTTTGCATATATGCTGTTATTTCAAAAATAAATTATTTATAATTAAATCTATTGTTCCGTCTATAAAACAAGATAGAGAAGAAAAAATACAATCCCGGAGGCAAGCGATTGTTGTATGTAACTGCGTTGTTATTGTATCGGTGTTAGTCATAAATTTTATTCAATTATTATAATTCACAATATTAATTGGTTTGTAATGAGAAAATCACGATGTATTATTATTATTGTTTCCACCGTACGCGATGGATCTTTCCAAATGGCAAATGCATGATTATTTTTTTCAGCCGTGGTGTTTATATAATAAAAAATGACCTTACAGCTTCCTTATTTCTTTGAAATACGGTAAATACGTTTCCAATAAGCAAAACACAATTAAATGGATTAACTCGCTAATTGAATTAAACATTTAATTAAAAATCGTGTTTTATTAGAATTAGCATAGACTACATATATTTCATCGATAAAATTAGAGATGTTTCCTTTTTTCTCATATTTTATAAATTAATTATATTCATCATCGTTTTACCTTGTTTTTATTTCATAGGTTTTTATATTTTAAAATTGGGAAAAAACTATTTGAAGAAAGTCTCTTTATTTGCTTGGATTTTTTTTTCTAAGTAACCACAACATACATAATACATAAAAGAAGTAAAAAATCTTACATTAATAATTGCAATCATATATAACGAAGTAGATATAAAATTACGTATCTTCTTGATTAATTTTATATGATTACAAAAGGAAGCAATTTATATCCCACGCAATCATCCAACAGCATGCCCATTCCTAGATTGAGCCATCAAAAAATCGGCAACGGAAAAATGTAAAAGCAGCTTTTATCTGCAGATATATCACTTTCGTGGTATCCGGTTACCAGTAATACTGACATAATTGAGTGGAAGTACCTTGAAAAGGATATCTACGTGCTAACAAAACTGAATCATTCGCATTTACATAACGTTTACTGTTGATCCGTATAGTACAACATTTGTAATGCACGTTGTTGTTTGTAAATTGTAAATGAAAGGGAATGTTATATCATGCAGATGTTTGAGTGTTCTAGAAAAGACCTGTTCTTATTTAAATATAATACGAAATAGATTATCTTTTAATTTATTGAGGCTTCTATTTATAGATACAAACACCTTTTCAATACAATACACATTTTATAATTTAAATCATAATAAATGGAAAAGATACAAGCGCCATCTTTTGTCTAATTTCATGTGGTATCGTCAACGATTCGATTCTACAAGGTAAACAACCGAGAATCATTATTTATGATAACAGAAAACGAAATTCGTTTAATAAAATGTTGAAACACCATTCATCTAGAGTATCCATACGCTAAATTTGTGTCTAGGTAGCTTCAAATATAAAACAAAAACTCGAATATGTCGATTTTTCTTCAATTATGCAAATTATTTTATTATATATATTTTGTTTTATTTTATTTAATACGGAATATTAGTCTTTCAGTCGAGGTAGCTTCAAATATAAACAAATCTATTCAAGTATTTTTTATATTTGAAGCTAGTTTTCTACTGAGCGCCTTCTGATGTATTAAAAATATATGACGTCAGTAATTTCTTATATATGTAAAATATTTATTCAATTCTCAGCGGACAATTTTATATAAAGTAAGTAATAATAATAATAATTGTAAACTAACAATAAAATTCTTATGCTATTATATATATATTAGGTTGGCTTTAAAAAAACGGCTTTTGAAGGTTGGTTTTTCTGCTTACGTTTTAATATTAATAAAAAAATATAAAACAGTATTCATTCACTTGGTCACAGTTATTTAAATAATTAAACAAAAATCATTTAAAAATAATGTATTGATTATTTTCAAATCATTTTTATTTAATTAATAAATTAAATTTTAGAAAAGTTTAAAATAATAATTAATAAAAAAAAATATTAAGTCACATGATATTTATGCAAAAATATGTTATTATTTGTAAATAAAAGAACGTTTTTATTAAATTTTTTTAAATGTATCAGTATCTCTCCAATATATTTGTTTTTTGAAACTTAAAAAAACCGTTGTATTATTTACAAATAGTGTATTATTGAGTTTTGTCAAATAAAAGCCTCAACCATCGATTAGGCAAAAATATATTTTAATTGTAATATAATTACACAAATATTATATTTGTTAGCCAGTTAAAAATGGAATAAATGAATGCTATGAACTGAATAAAGTTAATAAATTGGAAAATTTCAAATGTTAATTAATTAAGATTGATTTATGCAAAGTGTATTACATAAAACTCTATCAATTCTAAATGGGAAATCAATTAGAAAATTAAACGCAAACGAAAAAAAAAATGTGATAATATATTGGTTCGTGTGGTGAACGTTCCAATACCAAGGGTCAATTCTCTCTGCAGTGAAAGGTGCTCGACTTATTTCCATTTCCACGGACCACCAGTCAATATTTTTCATATCGACAGAATTTCGAACTTTTTTTTTCATTCTTAATATATTTAGCATGAGTGAGATTTTTATTTTTGTTAGTATATTTACATACATAAACATCTTTATTTCTGTAAATAGAAAACAGTATTCATTCACTTGGTCACAGTTATTTAAACATATTAAATAATTTATTTAATTTAATTTATTTCTGAGATTGGAAAATACAATTACAATACAATATCTAACAATACACTAACGTTCACAATATATTTCCAACTCTGAAACTGGCTATCGACCAGTGGTCTTTCAGCCTTAGTATATTTATTTTCTGTTAATTTTTCTAAATAATTTGTAATATCTTATGATATTGTCTTTATATGTATAATCATAACCCGCGTAAAAATCTAAGTGGGCTGGAAAATTCTGTCTGTTTTTATAGACATCCACGGGTTACAACTTTTTTTCATTTTTCTAACTGCTAGTTTATAGTACTTTTTGAAGACTAGGAATGTATCGCATTCTGGTGGCGTTTGGAAAACAGTTACCGGCTGCTAGTAATTTTATAAAAAGTTTGTACGTTAATAAATTAATTCCTAACGTTTTTGATGCATATTTTTTCTGTTTTATTTTTTTTTTTTTTACTATATTTTTAATTTTTTAAAATTAAATAAAATACACGTTTGTACTATTTCTCGTTTATATTTAATAAAAAAAATAATACCAAAACAAATCGAGTGTATTTTATTCATTATTTGGTTTTGAGTTCGGTGAAGTTATAAGACTTACATTTAAACACTTATTTATTTATTTCCTTACTATTTGATTTTTAAATAAATTCTGTCATTAAAAATGAGAACGTAGTACTCTGGCATTTAAAAATAAAATATCGAAGAAAGGAATACATAAGTGTTTTAATGCAAGTGTCTTTTAATCAAATATGTATACTGTAAATATATTTCATCAAATGATTAATAACAACCGAAATGGAGAAACTTATTACGCCACAATTAATGTGATTTAAGATCAAATCATTTCTCACCTACATATTGAAATTCTTCAATAATGAACCTAGAATTGAGGCATGCATATCACTCATGAAAATATGAGTTTAAACGTATATTTTATTTTTTACAGGGAAAAAAAGGATTATTAATAATGTTCTTCAGTACCTCTTTCCGTATTTTATAATTTATTTACTTTTATGAGTTCTGCTTCTAATGTTAATTAAAGTTTTCTTAAACCAATTAAAAGTCAAATAATTTCACCAAACCAAATGAAATTTAATAAAAAAAACAATGCTTAGAAAAAGCTTTCGCTATAAAAATAAAACGAAATTAATTTTAAAAAAATCTCGCTAATTAATACAGCCTGCGTTTTACTTAAAACTCGTATAAAGATCTCATTTGTAAAAGCACTTGGGCGAAACTTGTCGTTACCCAGCCGACTGTAATTTATAAATTGCATTCCAATTTGATAACCGACTTTAAATTGACTTTCACTGTGTAATTAAAGAATAAAAATCCAGCATTTGTATGAAATGTAACGCAGCAGCAGAAAAATGGAAAATCACCATGGCACACATTACCGAATCGTTTCGTTTTCCTTTCTATTCGCGTTCACATAACACTTGTCAATTAGTACCGAAGCTTTGTGAACTGCATTAGTATGGATGCACCGACAATATAAATAAGATCGTAATAAATTTTGTACGCGTCTATCAGTGTGTGATCTTTATTACGATCTTAGCAAAGATAGTACGATAAATTAAATAAAAATGAGCTAATTGCGGAAATTTTTATTTAATTTATTTAAATAACTGTGATCAAGTGAACAAATTTTCAATTTACTTTATACTCTTTTCTATTTCTAAAGATAGTATACATTTAATTCTGATAAATTAATTTAAATTAAATTCTGGTGAAATAATTCTAATTGAATTCTGATGTGTTGATTCAATAGTTCAAGTTTACGAGAATAAAGTAAACCGCACACTGTTTTTATTAGCGAGATATTTTTATTAGTTTGTTGTTTTTTTTTTATTCTGCACTAGTACGAATTTATTAAGTGTTAAGCAAAACAACTTAAATTTAAAATAATTTCATCAAACCAGTTCAAAATTTATATATTTTTTTATTAATTTCGTTTCAATTTTTATTGCTATTCCATTGGAAGTTTTAAACACATTAAACAAAACTAATAAAATCTAAAATATTTTCCTAAAACCAGGTGAAATTTTATAAAAATAATGCTATATATTTTTATAAAATTTCAACTAGATTGATGAAAATATTTTTGATTTAATTAGTTTTGTTTAATGTGTTTAAAACTTCCAATGGAATAGCAATAAAAATTAAAACGAAATTAATAAAAAAATAAAGTTTGGTCTGGTTTGATGAAATTATTTTAAATTTAAGTATATAAAGACAACAAACTACTTTTTTTGGCATAAGATTCTCTCCAATCAGCCACCAACGAAAAATGGAAATTAATCATTGATATTATTATCACTATTTTGAAATACGTATTCACTTTGAATATATATCACTATTAATCAAAGAAAAGAAAAAATGAAAATGAATCATTGCATTTTTCTAAGTATGTATTAATTTTAAATTAATTAATTCAACGAATTGAATGGAAATTAATCATCGAAATTAATTATTTTCTTTTGCAATTGCATCAAGACTTACTGAGAATGTGGAAAACATGAAAGCAAACGCTTCGCTTGTATAATAATGATAAAGATAAAATATGCCTTTATTTTTTCCTCATTTAACCATTTGGCTTCCACTATTGATTACATGACTTATTTACATGCAACGACAAATATCCATTGTGTACTGGGTATTTCCCCATGAAGTGCTTGTTTCAATGGATGTTTTCGTAACGTAGGTCTTTTTGCAGCAGCAAACCGAAACGTATTACATTTATTTGTTCATCATAAGCTGCTGCAAAAAGACAAAATATGCCTTTATTTTTTCTCATTTAACCATTTGGCTTTCACCATGGATTACAAGACTTATTCAATAGATTATTTTCAAATAAGTTTTACTATTTATGATTAATATTAACTAATTTTAAGTTTAAAGTTAATTACAATTGTCATAGTATTAATTCAATGAAACAGGAAAATAATAAATATGAATAAATTATTTATATATATATTTCATTATTTTACTGTTTAAGCGGCGTTTGGTTTCATTTTATTAATAATATGAACATTTAAATGACTTTATATTTATAGTTATTCAATTACAATTTTCTAGTATTAATAAATTGAAAGAAAACAATATTCAATTCATTGAACAGTAAAATAATATATATGAATAAAATATTAAAAATAAAATACAAATATTTTTATTATTATTTTTTCATGTTAAATTAAACAGCACTTTAATGCTGCACTTAAGTGTTGTTTAATTTAATTAATAGTAAAATATTATACTATTAATTAAATTAAACAGCACTTTAATGCTGCACTTAAGTATTGTTTAATTTAATTAATAGTAAAATAATTAATAGTATAATATTTTACTATTAATTAAATTAAACAGCACTTTAATGCTGCACTTAAGTATTGTTTAATTTAATTAATAGTAAAATAATAAACATGAAAAAAAAAAATAAAGTGCTGTAATACATGTGTAATTCGTATCCTAATGCAAATAAATTACTTTAGTTTAATTTTAATTGAATGAATAAAATCATTGCTTCAAATAAAATATTTTATTTATTTTTTATGTATTTTTTATGTTTTAATAATTTTATTTTGTCCATTTCAAACCATGTTATTACTTTAAATTATTGTATAATTTAAGAAAGAAAAAAAAAAAACATCACCAGTTGGCTGATAGACAGTACTCACCAAATTTTGGAGTCGCATTTTGCACGAGAGTTATCCAAACAGCAGAAGGGCGAAAAAGAGAGCAAAAAAAAAAACAGGAAGCCGGATGTACACTAAAGCAGTTAATAATCAAAATAAAGGCAAACAGTTCAAAACACTCAAGTGGGGGGGCGAGTACAGCACTGTAACCGAGCAAACGGTCTTGTAAAACGTGAATGTCTTGTGGCGGTACCGCCCGTCAGCTTTATAACTTGCGATAGCCTCCAAGGGGGGATGGAAGACAGTGCGCTCTTGCAAACACTAACTGACATCTCGGTACATTACGGTGCGGAATGTCAATTCGAAATTGAATTTTGCAAAAGTGACCATTTTCTTAACGGCTGCATTGTTTGATGGACGTGAGGCCTGGATTGGATTTTTTTCTTCGATCGGGTGTTGGTGGTGATGATGTTGGAATCGGTGTCAATGATTTGGACTTCGCGTGCTCGTTTGAATGTTGATTTTTTCAATTGCAAATTTTCATCGGTTGCAAATTGTATCTCTTTACATATATAATTAATGGTTTTAATATTTAAACATTGGTAGAATAACCCGAAACTAGTCGAGAATTTAAAGTTATTCATTCTAATCTGTGTTTAATTGTTTTACTGGTTGATTTTTAATAATCTATTCATATTTATTTTATTCTTTACATATATTTTTTTACCCATACACCACCATTATGGTAGATTTTAGATTATATATATACAGAGAGGTTTTTTAATCAGTATACATTAGGCGAACTGTATACCTGCAAAAAAACCAAGTCAAACGCATTGAGCCGATTAATGTGTGTTGCCTATAACACAAAACTAAACGTCAAACGCTAAACTTCAAAATGTGTGAAATATTTGATCGAAAATGTATACAAATGAAGAAAAAGTCGAATTTCAAGCGTGTATTGCAATTACAACAGTACTAGAGGAGAATAAGACATGTTTTCAATGAATCCAAAGTGGCCGAATACCTCAGTTTGGATAATTATAAAAATAATTAAATTAAAACATTTTCTTTGGAAAACGCAACGAAATAAATCATGACTAACACTGCATGCGTTACCGTCAAAAGCAATTTCCTTTTTTTATCAAAAATACGTCAATTATTATTATGGAGAAATTACAGGTAAAAAATATTAATAGATTTTATTAAGACAATTTGAAAGAAAAGTAACAGTGAAGAACAATAAACTTGAAATAAATAATTAGAATAAGTGCTAGAAATGACCACCAGAAACTGCAAGATATTAACTCAAACGATCGTGAAAATTCTTCCACATTGTGCATTTCGATATTGTCATAAACAGAAATAGAAAATTGTTTAATTGTTTTTTTTTAATTATCCTAGTTGAAGGAATTGATAGTTCGTGTTGCGTATTATAGGCAACTAAACACATACATCAATGCGTTTGACTTTGGTAATTTACATGTATACATAGGGGATATGTATACTGTTAAAAAAACCTCTCTGTATATATATATATATATATATATTAATTCGTAATTTAAATATTGGCCATCGATTTAAATAATCCATATCAATAACCAATATTGATTATGTATTGTAAAAACTTTTTTTATTCTGTATTGTGGAGGCTTATACATGTTAATATCACAATAATAACACTTATTACTATGTTTTTATAACACTTGTTTATTTTAACCACATGTTAATGACAAGCTATTTTTTTAGTTTGATATTGATGCTCTATGCTTCGAAACTATAGTCACTAAAATAAAATAACAATTTAAACGTGGCGCTTGCGTCGTCTTTAATTTATTATGAATAAAATAACAAGTTATTCAAAGTTCAAATTCTTTTATTTAATAAACACAAAATGTATAACGAAGTGAAAGCCTTAACAATCAACGAACAAAAAATATTGTAAAAATGTTTGCCAAGTAATTAATGAAAACAAATACATGATCAAAATTCAATATAATTTATTTTTTTATTTTATTTCTAATTACTTTTGATTCAATTTTTACTCAGTTATTAACTTTAATCAAAATTACTTTCAATGTTTGCTTCAACTGTATTATGCAATTTTAATAAAACTGATTCCCTTTGTTTGTATGTATATAAGGAGTATCCACGGATTGAGCGCACATATGATAAGATGACATTTTTTAGAGTTGGATCTTCATGTTCTGAGGATGGCACCTGCTTAGTCTCAAACTAAGATACTGAAGAAATGTGCCAAATTAATTAATATATAGCGTCCTTTTTGGCTGAATTCTAAAAATTAGTAAAGAGTAAACCGTCTTTGTTTTAGAAAATATAACAAAAATGTATTAGAAAGAGTTTTTGAGAATTAAAAGTTATGGAAGTCTTTTATTTTTTATACAAATTAGCCTACTTTGATTTTTTTCATCAACATTTATTTGTGGTTTTAATGATCCAAGCATAAAGAGGAATAAAAAAAAATACATGAAAAACAAATAATATATATATATAATCGATGTCCCCTTTTACCAATTGATGTCGGGGTTAAAACAAATAATTAATTATTAAAATATACTAAACCTTAGTACTAAACAATTACAATGCTGTTATAAATAATTTTATCTTTTCTATATATCTGCAAAGATGTTTATCACGATAGTTTAAGTCGTTTTTTTATATTATTTTCTAAATAATGAATGTTATTTCCTTCTTGAAAATTTTAACCATATCCCGCCAACAGGCGTTCTTAAAAATCGCCCAGGATCCAATTCTAACGGCTCCTTCGTTTTATTGTGCACACTGAGATCGTAATTAGATACAAGGGCTGCGATTGCAATTTTCGTCTGTAATATTCCAAAATGTCTCCCTAAACACACTCTAGGACCGTCTCCAAATGGCAAATACGACCCTTTTTTGATCGTGCCTCGGATTTTCCGCGAAAACCTATCGGGAATAAATTCGGTCGGTTCTGGAAATAGCTTGTCATCCATGTGTAATGCTTCAATTGGGATAATTACGGGAATCCCCGGTTTGATATGTAATGGTTTTCCTGAAGAGTTTTCCAAAACAGGCGGCAGCTTGTATGGTTTGGTGCAAGTGCGTGTTATTGCCAATACGGGAGGATTTTTACGTAAGTTCTCTACAAATGAACACAGATTATTATATAATTGAGATAATATACATACAAGAATATATGATTTATATAAAATAATAATAATAGAAGAAAAAAATAAAAAATAAATTTCTATTTACTTAATTTGCCATACATTCCAATAGGTAGGGCGGCGTTTGATTGATTGATTTAATTTAATATCAAAAAAAATGAGAAACTTAATAAAAACTCTTTTATTTACAATATGAGATTTTTATTTATTGTGTTATTTATTCTGGGCAGGAAGCACGCTTTGATCCAATGATTAATGTATTCGATAAAAAAAACCTAGTCAGAAGTGGTTCAGGTAAAAAGAGACAAAAGTGGAAACAATCAACCTGATTGGGACAACAAACAAAATGAGAATATCTTTCGGGATAGGAGTAAAAAAAAACCTAAAACTGACCTGTATTTGCAAAACTACTTTTCAGATATATAGAACATGAGATGATTATATAATATTTTTAAAAATCTCAAACTTTATTAATAAAATTGTAGGACATAAAAATACATCATACAATTTTTCTTTTTCATTGACCTAGACCTAAGCGCAATTAGCATAACTTTAATTCCCATCTTCTATTTGTAATTACTTACCTTTTAAAACACAATCCAAGTAGATCATTTCTTCTAAAGCCTCGTAAGTAAACTCGTCGTCGTGTTTTTCGACCACATCATCTATTTCCTTCCGTAGCTTCTCCTGAATTTCCGCATTCGAAGCAATTTCATATAAAGCGAAACTTATGGCGGAGGCGCTCGTTTCGAAACCGTCCAACAAGAAACTGGCGCACGTGGCTGTGACATCGTCGAGACTGAGCGAGGATCCGTTTTTGATATTCTCAACCAAAGGTAGCATGAAATCCAAAAAATCATTTCGGCTTATATTATTTTCTTTCCTGTATTCGATCGTTTTCGTTACTATGTTTTTGAAGTAGGATTTTATTTTGTTTGGCACGAATCTGTAATTGATATGAAATAAATGATGAAAGTAAAAAGATAAATAATAATGAAAAGTTATAAAGACATAGGGGGACCTGAAAGTTTAGTGGCTGGGAAAGGGTGTGAATGTAGCAGCGTGGATGATAGAGAAATGGGGGCGAAGTTGCCTTTCTACTTCGCCCCCATTTCTCTATCAAGGAAGGGGGAAGGACAAGGACGGATCGAAAATAATAGGTATAATCCTGTGTATAAGAACTGGCAAGTACACGAGAAATGGCCAGGGTACCTTACGAGACTGGAAAAGGTGGCATTAACCAGGACTAGATGTGGGTTGGAGCAGAGAGGAAGAAAGGTATGGATGTGGGAAGAATATGGTACGTGTGTGCTGTGTAGGGAAGGAAGGGATACGTGAACACATTTATAAAAGAAATATAAAGAGGTACGAAGGGAATAGGCAGGTTGAAGTATGGATGCGATAGGATGGAATAGGTGTAAAAATTGTGATGAGGTTAGGGTAGGAGAGTTCTTTAATTCTATAAAACTCTCCCCCCTCATGAAATCACAATTAGAGAACTCTCCCACCCTAAGAAGAAAAGTTTAAGTTGGTTAATGGCATATGTATATGTAGTGTAAATCTACAGTGAATGTTTATAATTGTCTTTCATTTATTAAAATTGAATTACAATGTATAACAAAGTAGAAGCTTCAACAATTAACAAGTTAAAAATTGTTTTTTTATAAAGATCTATGAATAATAAAATTAATATGTTTTTAATAAAAATATGTTTATGTACTAGATAGTCTTCTCAGGTTTGACAATCTTAAGATGTTTAATTTGTAACAGAAATTTAAAAAAAATATATATTGAAAAAAAAAATAGGCAAATACCACATATAAGTTTTTGACTTATTGGCAATTAAAAAAAAACGATTATATTCATAATTAGTACTTGTATATATATATATATATATATATAAAATAAATGTTTTTCCACAAAAGCAGTTATACCTAGAATTAGTATTCAGTTTTTTTTTTCACTAAATTCTCTTTTAAATTATTATATGTTAATTGTTCTTCATAACTTCGACACCCAATAAGGGTAAAAGAGGATAAGATTAAGAAAGAAAGGAAGAATTGTTCTTCATGATGTCTCACAAAGCCGTTAAAAAATAAAAGGTGTGTGTAGAAATTTGTAAAATTTTATATTATTAAAATTTTACAAATTTCTATAAATAAAATGATTATTTTAAAAAATAACACCAAAGTTACTAAAGAGGAATTAACTATTTCTGCAATTTGTTTTGTAGTAAAAGTAAAGGTATTTTAATATTGGAAAAGTTATTTTGAAAATAAGTACTCCTGAAAATATAATTCATAACTAAAATAATATAGAAATTTCAATGTAATTATATTATATGACACAGCAACTGACAAGGACAGACGCCTACAAAATCAGGCGGAAAGACCAACGGTCGATAGCCAATTGGCAGAAGAAATTATTTTTATGTTAGTTATTTATTGTATTTATTTATTATTATTACTTTGTTAAAAATAATCTGTCAATAAAGATTTATATCTATATATATATTATTACATACTTAAAGTCACTAAAGAAAAATTAATTCTTTATTGTTAATTATTTTCTAAATGTTTTTCCTAGTGTTTTATTCTTGAAAAACTTAAAAATAAAATATTCCTAAAAATAATAATTTTCTAATTCTAAAATAAAATGGAAATTTCAAAGGAAATTGAAAGTTTAAACAAAAGTTATTAAAGATAAATTAAATATTTTTTATTGATTACTTTCAATTTTCTTTTCCTATTTAAAATAAAAGTATTTTGAAAAAAATAAAAAAAGTTATTTTGAAAATGAATGCTTTTGAAAATATAATTCAACAATTTTATAACAAAAGTTCCTAAAGAGAAATTAATTATTTTTATTGATTATTTTCTAAACGTTTTCCCTATTTAGTGTAAAAGTGTTTTATTATTGACAAAAATATTTTGAATATTTTCCTATCAAACTTAAATTTTATTTTAGAATAGGAATCATATTTTCTTTCTTTCTTAATCTTTTTTTCTTTTACCCGTATTGGGTGTCGAGGTGGAATCATATTTTAATAAGCATTAATTCTTCTTAAAATATGATTCTTATTCTAAAATAAAAATTGAGTTTCATATTAATTATATTATTGCATACTTACTTTACTTTCAATACAAATGACATGATTGGAAAAATTTGCCCAATGATGATTTTAAAGCCGGTAATTTTCGACGGCTTCATCAGACTTCTCGCATTCCCCAAAAACTCATCATCACTATCGGCCAAGCAGCATCCGTCCAAACCAAACACACAACTCGAGGTGTTATCGCACACCAACTTAATCGCCAAATCCCTAACCTCCAATTTAAACCCACTCTTGTACTGCTCCAAGTGACTAACGAGCTGCTTTGCGTTCTCCACCATTAAGGGCATCAAAGACTCGATCTGAATATATAAATAAAAAAGAATTAAAAAATAGATGATGAAAAATTAAAGGATTAAAAGGGATTACTTAGTGTTCTTCGCCATTAAGGGCATCAAAGACTCGATCTGAATATATAAATAAAAAAGAATTAAAAAAAAAATAGATGATGAAAAATTAAAGGATTAAAAGGGATTACTTAGAGTTCTTCGCCATTAAGGGCATCAAAGACTCGATCTGAATATATAAATAAAAAAGAATTAAAAAAATAGATGATGAAAAATTAAAGAATTAAAAGGGATTACTTAGAGTTCTTCGCCATTAAGGGCATCAAAGACTCGATCTGAATATATAAATAAAAAAGAATTAAAAAAAAATAGATGATGAAAAATTAAAGGATTAAAAGGGATTACTTAGAGTTCTTCACCATTAAGGGCATCAAAGACTCGATCTGAATATATAAATAAAAAAAGAATTAAAAAAATAGATGATGAAAAATTAAAGAATTAAAAGGGATTACTTAGTGTTCTTCGCCATTAAGGGCATCAAAGACTCGATCTGAATATATAAATAAAAAAAGAATTAAAAAAATAGATGATGAAAAATTAAAGAATTAAAAAGAATTACTCAGCGTTCTTCGCCATTAAGGGCATCAAAGACTCGATCTGAATATATAAATAAAAAAAGAATTAAAAAAATAGATGATGAAAAATTAAAGAATTAAAAGGGATTACTTAGTGTTCTTCGCCATTAAGGGCATCAAAGTCTCGATTTGAACTTATAAATAAAAAAGTATAACATGAAAAATACAGACAAACTGCTTTTAATTTTTTTAAAACATTAAACTTAGGATAAATAGCGATATATAAAAATTATATATATATGTTTTTTAACTTCTATCTTTAACCATATATGCCATTAAGGGCTTCTAAAACTCGATCTCAATATATAAATTAAAAAAATAGAAGATGAACACATACCACACATTACCGTGTATTTATTTTTCTTCTTGGGTTAAATTATTACATATAAATTAGATCCATGTTTTAACTTCTATTTCTTTCTTAATAATTGATACGTTTTAGAATAACAATCGAATACATCGCATATCCGAATCTTGATAGATTCAAAATTATCAATAACTGAATATCTGAATATTAGTTAATTCGAATAATTCGATGATAAATTTACAAGATGCATTATTATAAATTATCACTATTTGTACACAAAATAACGGTCTTTTAAGTTTCATAAAAAAATATAGCAGTATTTCTACAATATTTTTTGTATTATTATTGTTAATAATCGCAGTCAAACATATTTTATCTGAGGTCTCTATAATAAAAAAAATGTAAAACTTAAAAAACAGTTTTTTTTATTTACAAATAGTGTATTACGGAATTTAATCAAGTAAAAGCCTCAACCATCGATTATTATTTATGATAATTTTGTTGACCTTGCTGGAAGTAAAATGAGGGGATAATTTTGCTCTGTTTTCTTTCCATTTATTCCCATTTTGTGCGCATAGGTTTTTCCTTAAGAGCACGTCGGCGTTGACGTTCGCGTTGATGTCGTTGTCTTGGAAGCTGTCGAAGTTTTTCACCAGAATATCGTGGATGATGTTGGGGTTTCTTATAAGAAGGCTCGGTTTTGTAAAGTTGTAAAATCCTACATAATTATAACCTTTGTAATTACTGAAATTAAAAAAAAAGAAATAATTTTTAAAATAAATACAACAATTCAAAATCAATTAAAAAGAATTTTGAGAATAATTAATTTACACAATTGAATAATTAATTAATTATTTTCTCGCAACTTTTTGACTTACGTTACGTAAGTAATTACAAAAAAAAACATCCATTGAAATAAGTAATTTTCGGACGAAATCCGAATAATAATTATTATTAGGCAGAAAGACCCCGGGTTGATAGCCATTTGACAATGACAGTTACATGCCAAATTGAAATAATTCTATAAATATTGTAAACACACATAAAGATGTCAATAAAAATGTTAAATATATAATTATTATTTACAAACTTTTTTAAAGGAAATTCATCATTTAACAAAATAATATATAGATATTATTATATTAATGTTTGTAAAACTATATATAATTGTCTGAATAAAGATATTTCTATATATAAAGAGGAATTTTTCAATAACATGTGAGTATTGTTAAATTAAAATGATTATTAATAATTAAATTTTATAAATTTAGGGTTAATATATAGGTGGAGGTCGTTGTTATGGTGAATGGTGAACGTTACTATGACATGATAAACAACTTGTTAGACCTAATTCGGATGTTATGTATGTTTACAATATGTGGTTTCATTAGGACGTCGCCACAAATCAATGCAACAGTGGTTTCATTTAATGAGTTCCCAGGTTGCATGGACAAGTATTTTTTTGCATTTAATTGGTGACTATCATATAACAATCAGTTCTTTGAATTATCATATTATTAAATTGGAAGCACAAATTACAAGATCAAAATTGAATAAAGCTGAAAACATAGCTTGAGTTACACCCATTTAATTTTTGAAATGTACAATTTGACATGTAGTATTAAAAAACACACTTTAAATTCAATCGTCATTGTTACAACTACGTATTGTATTTGATAATTATACATTCTATTTACACTTTGTACACTTTGTTATATGGGAGTGTGAAAGGACTGTACAATGGTCAAATACAATTACCACTGGCAAATACATATAGCTACTTCATTTGACAATTTTACATTATATTTAGACTTTATTGTTTTACTAAATTAAAGTGTGAAGAGAGTGTAACATATAGTTTTAAAAATGATTTTCTTATATATGTACAGTATGTTTTTTTTTTTAATTGCATGTCAAATTTGATATTTCAAGAATTTAGTGTGTGTAATTCAAGCTATATATTATATTATTAATTAATTATTAAATATTGCCGAACTTATACAGAAAACGAATGGAAACTCCAACAAAATAATTCATGATGGCAAAAAGACCTCTGGTCAATAGCCTATTGAGAGATGATCCATTCTATAAATTATTACAAATCATTACATAAAAACAGTATATTTTTTCTTCACTGAATATGAACAAACGTTCTTTTGGAATAAATAAATATATTCAGTGAAGAAAAGTTTACAGTGTTTTATTTAAGTACATTATCTTCACATAACTCCCTTACAACTATTTATTATAAATCAGGGTGAAAATTACTCAAAATTTCTTTGGGTAAATTTAAGACGTTTTGAGTTATTTTTCATTTTATACATTATACATTATTGTAACCTCGACACCCAATACGGGTAAAAAAGAATAAGATTAAGAAAGAAAGAAATTATTGTACGTGATATGCAATTACAAAAACTTTGAATATTTATTAATAAAGATTACTATAAACAGGGAGGTTTTTTATCAGTATACATTAGGGGAAGTGTATACCTGCAAAAATGTGAGTCAAACGCATTGAACCGATTAATGTGTGTATGTTTAGTTGCATATGTGTGTTCAGTTGCGTGTTATAGGCAACCAAACACACATACATCAATGCGTTTGACTCGCCTATTTTGCAGGTATACATAGGGGAAATGTATACTGATAAAAAAAGCTCTCTGTATATATGTATAATTCATTATTGTTATTTCGAATTTGCTGCAACCCTTTACAAATCATAAACAAATCGCTTACTTATAAATATCACTATACAATCCACCCAACGTTTTCTTCAGCTCCAAAGACGGCCCTAAATTTCCAACGATATAATTGAAATCGGGAGTAGGGACATTTCGTGATTTCCAATAATTGTACACTTTTTGAAAATAAAACCGAATCAATAAAATAACAGAAATTAAACTGTACAGAACTGTGAATGTATTCATCTCGCACCGCGATCCGTGAAACTAAATAGTCCGAGCGTTATTATCTTCTCGTGAAAATAGATTTTGATTATTTCTGACCCTAATATTTTCAAAGTTATCGGCTGCTGTTAAAATAATAATATTTATTACATAATATTACTGGACTTCTGTTTGTTTGTATTTTTGTAATGTTTTGTAAACACGTAATAATAATAGAAAAAAATATTATTCAACTTATTAATTATTTAGAAAATAATAATAATTTCCAGAGACACACTTAATATTTTAACGGCCTCGTAAAATATTACGAAGAAAAATACAACATTTTTTTTATTTAGATTTTTTATCTAAAATTAATAAACAAATCACACTACCTGAATATTAACCTTTTATATTGTAGTACACTTTTAATAAATGACACAATAAAATTAATAATAATAACAATGAAATAATAGAAATAATAAAAGTAAAATAGAATCATTTCAAATCGTATAAAATTTTATTTGTCAATTTTACATAAAACTATTGAAAAGGGCACGTTGTGCTTGAAATGTACATATAGTTATAAAAATAAAAAAGTGAAGAATGGAATAAAATATTACTACATTTCAAATAGTACCAACAAAGTAAAAATTGTTTGTATAATGTGACGAAAGTGAAAGAAGAAACAGGAAATATTACTCTGGAATGTTCCACAGAGCGCGCGACGATAAACGCGGCGTTATCGAAAGTTCCGGAAAGTTCGATAAACCAGCACGCTATCTGATCGCGCGCTAGTGGCGCTGTAGTCTATCACGGACGTCCGAGTGCTCGACATCTCGTTATAAATAAGTAGTGACAGTGTGATGTAAATAAATGTGTTAAGTGTATTGTAAATAAATAAATAGACATTATGTTACTTATTTCCGAGTCCGATTAAACCCGATTTCGTAACAAAAACATGGATTGATTCTATTTTACTAACACCTAACGTTCAAGTCACAATTCTGTTTTAAAACTAAAACAATCAATTAGAAATTAGAAATTTGTAAATATCTTCACCTGAAGAAGCAATAAATTTGCGAAACAATTGTAGTGAATAAACACAAAAACTTTGAAAATCAAGAAGTTTTTCTTTTTAATTTTTTAAAAATAAGTAAAAAATTAGAAATTCATCGTAGGTTCAAATAACAGCCATTATTTTTTTGTTGATTATTATGTCATTATACAATTGGACAATTGGAAAATGAGCGTTGGAAATCCAGTCCATTTAATCAAAAATATGAAATAAAACTGCTTATTCTAGAAACTGCAAGGTGCGTTAGGAGAAATTGCCTGAGAAGTAGTTGTTTTAATGTGCATTTGTTTAAAGTACTTACGTTACGTAAGTCAAAATATCGCAGAGCTAAATGTGTTTATATTGTATTAAGTAGTTTCAAAACGTTGTTATTTAATTTATTTAAATAATTATGACACCTCGACACCCAATACGGGTAAAAGAGGATAAGATTAAAATAGAAATAATTATGACCAAGTGAATGAATATTCTTTTCTATTTATATTAGAATAGTGCATGATTGATTATGATTTTGTAGCATGTAAGTAACAATTATGTGCGAATTTATAAATATAAGTAAAATAATATAAAGAATATCATGGACCTGAGGTAGGCGTGACAATATGTACTTTTCACAGTGATTATTGAACCATTTTTTTTAAATACATTGTAAATTTGATATTTCAAAAATTTCTTGTATGTAATTCAAGTTGTTATTATTAATTAGTTATATTTTAAATTTTAAATATTACCGTTTCTATAATAAATTTAAAGACAATTAACTAGGGGATTCCGAATGCGAAAGTAACACGAAGTTCTCGCTCTGTCAAGAGTGGTTCAATATCGCTCTAACTTCGTTTTCAGTCGTAATAATAAACGCATTCGTCTAATTCAGAATCCGGCACTGATGTTATTATTTAAATTTTCAGCATAAATAAATAAAAATATCTAATTGAAAGGGAATGATTAATTAATTATTTTCAAAATTCTTCTCTTTTAATTTAATTAAATCTGCAATGAAAATATTTTCACCATCATTATAATTTAGATTAATAATAATAATAATAAATCAACTTTATTTCAGGAAATGTTTACAAAATAATAATTCTGAGGAACATAAATAAAATTGTGTCAGGTAGCAAATAAAGAAAATAAACATTCTCAATTCACACCAAAGAAATCGTTTATGCTATACAATTCTGAGTCCAATAAGAAATTATGTATTTCACTTTTATATTTTTTTAAAAACGTCTATTATCTTTATGTTGTCTGATAAAGTGTTGTAGAACTTAATGCACCGGTAAAGGGCATTGCGTTCAGTTAAAGTTAATTTGTGTGCTGGATAAGTAATATTTTTAGTTCTTGTGCTATATGCGTGATCATTTACAACGTTAAAAAAAACATGTCTATTTTTGAATAAAAATATAAGGAACTCGTATACAAAAAGTGAAAAAACAATTAATATTTTGTTTGCCTTAAATATTCCTCGGCATGAGTCTCTATTGCAACCCAAATTTCCCATAAAAATAATAACGCAATCTTGAAAGCTATCATTATTAAAAATGACCGTAATCTAGAATTAAAACAATATCATACACTTCTTTCAACTCCTTTAGAATTATCCACAAAACACTCCAACGCATAATGCATTTTTAAGAACTAAAAAAGGATCGGGAACACAATCTACATAATGGAAACAATACCTCAATTTCGGGCGATAATTATATTTTCACCGTAAATTAGAGAGCACCATTGATGGAAGTAATGCAAGAAAGTCGGAATTATTTTGTTTCGGAAATAAAACGCGATGGATCGCTTTCGCCGGGACAGTCGGTTTAGCTTTTTTGGAGTAATTAGCATTAATAAATAGCGATAATTAAATGCGTAAATAACCGGAAGAGTTATTTACTTTATATAGTGAGAATAAAGAGTGCGTATTTTTTGCATAATTCTGACACTTAATCTCGGAATTTATTTCCTGCTGTAATTTACACAAGTGTATAAAAGTGAAAATCTTTTAATGTTGATGTTTTGTACATTGATAGTTCCATTGATTATTGCTTCACTTAAAAGTAGAATATACATAATATAAGGGTTTTTATATAATAGGTTTCAGTTTCAATAACCCGCTATCTGAGCAGCTGTATTTTTGACATTCGACAGGTAGAAACTATGCCATTAATAGAAATGCAACGATACATGCTTCAACATTTCGGTCATTTTTGGAAAAATCAGCTTTTTCTCGCAAAAAAAAGAGTGGAATATTCCTAAATTGGCTCGAAAACGACGAAATAATGATTGCTTGAAAAATGTTTAAGAATTTTACATATTCTGACAGAGGAGAATTTTTTGAATACACAAACCAATTAATTGAAAATCCATTGTGGGATTTTCGAGTTATGATTACTTGAAACATTAAATCCCAACAAAATGAGCCAATAATACCAAAAATCCAACTTTGAGGCAAAATAATGGAAAATCCATGAATGACGCATTATTAGAATATTACATATTCTGACAGAGGAATATTTTAATTTATTTATTTTAATTAAAAATACAAGAAACGCATATAATAATTATTATGGATTTTATGTTTTGTTAGGAAATAATTCAATTAATCAAAAAAAAAACGCGGTTACATATTCAAAATTATTACATTAATTTAATAAATCAAACCCAAACTAATAAAATTCAAATTGCCGCAACAGTTCTTCACGGTCGCCAGCAACAATAAACCAATCGGAATTTATGGCACGCAAATAAGTTCACGTGTTACCAAACATGGAAACATCAACAATTGTAACAACGCACGCTGCAGAAAAAGTGAGTTGCAAATTTATCTGAGAAGAAGTTTTGAATTGTTGGCGAGCTCTTTATTCGGGCCGACGGAAACCGTTTGCGCAAGAGAAATTTCCACCTCTATATGGTAATTGGATAATCTCGGTTATGACTGCGGATTTATGGAAATTGTTTTTATTGGGAGAATTAATAGAGGGGAAAATTATGAAAGTTCAAGTTATATGTATTTGTAATATGTTATGAAAGTCAATCGGGAATTTTTTTGCGCGTTTGTTATTTATTCAGGGATTAGTCACGCTGGACGTAATGTGGGGAAATTTATTTCGGGTTGAATTAAAATTATTATGTGATATGTAAGTAAAGTGGAAATAATCGTTTAAAAAAATGTCAATATCTAAGATTTAATAATATGAATATTTACTTACACTTTTTATCTAACGAGCATTGAAATATCAATCTAAATAAAGAAACAAATAATTCCTAATTATTGCGTATTACGCCAATTTACCAAAATAGTATCGTGTTGAAATAATCTTAAAAATTCTGGGAATTTCACAAAAGAATTTAAAAATCATTGTAATAAATAGTATTTTTGAAATACAACAATGAAAAATAGTCTAAATGTGTTATATCTATGCCATCTTTTAATGTATATTTTTTCAAGCAAAAACAAGTGCAATGAAAATTTCAAGGATTTCATTAAATAAAAAGAATCTGAAAATAATTAATTAATAAATTATTTTCCCCTAGCTACAGTAACATTATAACTTATGTTACATAACAATAATATATTGTATAATGCAGCATTTTTTTTAATTGAAAATAACTAACTAATCATCTTTATTCAAATGTGTATATGTAAGTACAATAGTATAGAAAAATTATCATTATATTCTGTAGATGAATCGGCTATCAACCGGAGGTCTTTCAGCCTAATTGAAAATATTTAATGCAAAAAAGAAAATAAATTTTTAATGTAATATAAGGCTATCTTCAGACACGTGTTTCGAGATTTCATCCCTCATCAGTACAGCTGCGCCTTATATAATTGCAAAGTTGTTAATTAAATTATTAAATCAACTCCATATTCATTACTTATTATTTTCATTATATATTACAATTTTATTTCCTAACAAGGATTGATGAATCTATTTTTTTGTATTATAAGATATAAAGACGTTTTTGAACAATTTTTATTTTTTCGACTTTTTACTCTTCTTTGAACCACCCCTGCTGCCGCCCTTTTGTTCATTCAAAGATGAGTAAAAAGTTGAACAACAACACTTACAGATTGTAAGTGTAGTTTGAAGATCCTTTTTCTGTTTTATTTATAACTATTGAGTAAAATTTGAAATATTTTTATTGTTGTTTTTATTACATCGCAGAAAAGCAATCAATAAATAATAATTATTGCCTTTATTCGGACTTTCATCACTGGGAATAACGCCACGCCTTTCAACTGTTTCAATTGTACGTTCTATGCACTTTTCACGTTCTATTATTATACAATTCGAATGGAAATAGACGCATTTTAATTTTTGAATCCATTGATTATTCACGTAATCCACTAACTAGTTACAATACGAAACGAAATAGAATTTTGAAAATATTTCTTTTATATTATTTATTATATTATTGTATATATATAGAAACGTTTTTATTCAGAGGATATGATAACAAAAAATTACAATGTATTATAATAATATGTACAGTTGTATTAGTGGTCTGTCATGGACTATCGATCATAGGTCATATTATTAATATCGTACTTTTAAATACATTTAAAATTAATAAGAAATGAAGGCTGAAAAACTTCTGGTCTATAGACATTTTGCAATATCGTTACAGATATGTATTGTAAATAATAATTAATTTTGTAAAATTATACTAATAAATATGTATATACCGGGTGTATCATTTAAACTGACAAAGCAAAATAACTCAAAAATACGCATTGTACGAAAAAAAAAACGTTACGAGACCAAAAAATGAATATTTCGTAAGGTGTCATCATCTTGTTCTAAATTCAGCCCCCTGCTGCACCCTCAGTGGGTTTCGAAATTTCAAATTAGAATCCCCATTTATTAAACAAGAATCGGATTCTACGAATCTCATAAATCTCTAATTTCGAAATACAAAACTAGCTCTTATAAAATGTAAAGTAAATTCAAATCGCAAGTTTTATACAATTTTGAAAGTTTAAAATAAAAACTTAAACCAAAAATTTGGATTAACTCACCTACATCCGTCAGAATAGAAATCAAAAATTATGGATTCTGAATTAAAATTTTGAAACTCCCTCAAGTTTCTTTGGTTTCAACTCATAAATCTCTCTACATAAGATTTTATTGAAATATTATTTTTGTTGGTAAAAAATTAAATTAAAATTTAAAAAAAAAATTTTAAGTTTCAATTTATAAATTTAACATAATTGTGAATAGCAAGCAGACTAGCTTAGTACAATTAATCTACATCACAAATTGTCACTGACATTCTCTTCTAACTTTTCATTATGAACTATGTATTTGTGCAAGAAAAATTATAATGATTTTTATTTATAACAAATGCAGGAAAAAAATCGACGATGCCAATTTGTATGCTGAACGATTTCCTGAAAAAAAGTAGCACGAGTCAACAAGTCCATTCAAGTTGAAGAACGTAATTTTGAAAATTTAATTCAATTAAATAGAGGCGAAACACCACTATTTTTTATTTATATTAAACTTAATTTTTGCAATTATAGCGCCATCTGTCACGAATAAAAATAATGTTTCAATAAAATCTCAAATTAATTAATTAAATTTATATTCCTTTTAATGTGCACCATTGAGATATAATTTAAATTAAATAAATATAAGTGGAAAAGAAACATCTCTGATAGGATTTGAATCCATATAGCGCACTCAGCTAGAAATCGACGGGCTTGGGTTCAAATCCCATCAGAGATGTTCCTTTTCCACTTATATTTGATTAATTTAAATGATATCTCAATGCTGTACATTGAGCATTTCTTCTTCAATTCATAAAATCGTAAGTATTTTTTTTTTCTTTAAAATTCGATTCTTGAATAAAAAATGGAGTTTCTAATTTGAAATTTTAAAATTGTTCCCCGCCCCACCACTAAAGGAAACATTAATTTTCGGCGTCGTATTTTTTTTTTTTTTCGTACGATGCATATTTTTAAATTATTTGATTTCTCAGATTAAATGGTACACCCGGTATATAAGAAAATAATAATCCTTATATCCTAATTAATTAAATATCCCCCGCAATCGAGACTCACAGAAGACAAAAACAGACATTTTCAGATTTTTAGAAATTCTATTTCTTTAGTATACTCATGATTTATTTATCACAAAACTGTATTATTTCTGTTAATACACCTTTATTTTGGAGATAAAATATATATATATATATATAGTATACTTTTTTTTTCAATATGGCTAATTAAATTTACGACTTACCCCTACACCACCATTATGGTAGATGGGGATTTTAGATTATATATAAATTTATGACTTAAAGATTTTAGAGGTCCATTTTAAATTAAACAGAAAGAATTTTAAAATAGTTAATCTCTATTAAACTAGTATTAGAGCAGGACGGCAACTGTGGGCATAAACATATAGACAACAGACTATATATGTTTAGGAAAAGTATTTCAAAAATAATTAAAAAAAAACTAATGGTCATGAGAATATTTTAATATGCTTCCTCGAAACTGATTCACGATAATTACAATTGTTTCAAAACGTTTTTTTTTTCTCATACGCACAGTGAAAAAAAAAAGAAATAATCTTTGACTGTGCGTATGAGAAAAATGCAATCACTATTTCATTAAAGAAAATAACTCGTAATGTCTCACTCGTAAATCAAAACACAAGCACTAAAAGATACAACCGGTGAATGAATCCATCAAACTGATTACGAAACGAGGGGCACTAAAATAACTTACACGATACATAAAAAGCATTCCAACTTCCCATAATTGATTTGCTTTATAATTAAAAAAAATTAGAGTGAAATAATTGCCGGTTACGATTTTTCGTCATCCATAACTAATTCGGAGCACGTTTCGATTGAACTCATTATATAACGAGAATGATTGTGTTTTTTATTTTCATAATTACTGATCGAATTGTGTCAGTTGCAACAATGGCCACGATCGATTGTCCCCGGTCGTCCGTGGTTTTGAATCTTAATAAGACAACCACGTCGCGGTTGGAATAATCCCGAGTATAACAATATTATTGTTGTTGATAAGAAAAGCTTCAATATTTATTTTACTAACTTTTTTTCCCTTTTAGTATGATAATAATAAATTAAAATTGTTGAAATTATAGTCACTAAAATAAATTCAATGTTATACAAACAATTTGTTAATGTTTTTAAAGATTGATTAATATATTAAATAAAAATGAAAAAAATGAATTAATAAATTATGTGGAAATACTTTATTAATTATTTTAAAATCATTTTTATTTAATATATTTAAATAACTGTGACCAAGTGAATAAATACTCTTTTCTATATATATAAATATCTTTATTACTACTTACTACGAAAGTTTTAATACAAAAATGGAAAATAGTCAGGGCTATATAAAGTCTACTAATAGGACACTGTATACTCGACAAACGTATGAACAAAATGGATCTAGAAGCAGAATCTGATTGTAGATTTTGCCAGAAAGAAGAGAAAGATGCTCCTAACATACTATGCCACTGTGAGGCCTTCGTAAAAGTTAGACTTCTTAAGCCATGCTATACCAAACAAAATACTGAAAGCTATATCCAAGACTCGTTGTCAGAGATAATTGCTTTAATCAAGAATGCGATGTTAGAGTTAATCATCTGAGATAGTCGAGATCAACAATAGATCTTTCGATCTATGCCTATTGCCATACCTTAGGGCTATCTATATAGAATATATAGATGCTATTTAGGTAGCCCAATTTTTGCGAAGGTCTCTCAGTACCATCTATCTATCTCTATCTAGTTACATCTACGATGAACATTGTAAATGCCACTGTGAGGCCTTCGCAAGGATTAAGCTACCTAAATAGTATCTATATATACTATTCAGGTAGCCCTAGATACTATTTGGATAATCTAATCCTTCTGAATGGTTTTCTCACTTATCACTTGGTGAAACATTTTGAACTATTACTGTTGAAGGTTTAAATTAAATTACCCTTGGTTTGTTTCACAAATTCTGTCTGTTTACAAAATGAAATAAACCAAATGTAATTTAATTTAAACCTTCAACAGTAATAGTCCACAAGGAGTAAATTTATCTCCCAGCAAAACTCGTCAATGGCATGTCATAAAACTTTGTAAATAGACATTCTTATCTCCATAAAAAACGTCAAAGGCATGGAACTCTCCTGCGAGATAGCAAAATTCGTTCGTGCATCAGAAGCTGAACAGAAGATTCAGTTTCTGATGCACGACTTCAGATTTTGCGATCTCACAGGAGAGCTCCAAGCCTTTGACATTTTTTTATGGAGATAAGAATGTCTATTTACAAAGTTTTATGAAACAAACCAGGTGTAATTTAATTTAAACCTTCAACATTAATAACCTAATCCTTCCAAAGGCCTCACAGTGGAATCCATTTATCTCTCTCTAGTTACATCTACTATGAAGATAATACTGTTTCAACTATTTTTGGTTTAAATTGATTTAAGCAAAAAAATAGTGCTGCTTTATTATTATATATACAAAATCTTTATTTCTGAAAGTTAAATTAAATATTTACATCATTACTTACATCATCGGTCTTTCTGCCTGTCTCTGTCCAGTTATTGTCGTTTAATTCAACCCTCATGATTGCTAAGTTCTTCAAATTAGTTGAGATGAATTGATGAATTGTTAGTGAAAAATGGGCATATTTAGAATGAATGCTAACATTACGAGGGATACATAGGTATTTTATAATTGGAGCGATGTAAGGTTGCTTTATTATTAAAATTCCATAAAATAAAAAGAACATGGCTGAAAGACTGATGGTTGATAGCCATTTTATAAATAATAAAATAAATTGTATTGTATTTATATATATATATATATATATATATATATATATATATAAACCCATATGGATGTAGGGTTTGTATTGTATTTAACATTGTATAAATTACCTCAATAAAGATGATTCTATATATAAAAAGAACAATATATGAAAATTTTTCTCACTTATAAAAATAACAATCTAGAAATAATTAGAAAGAGTTAAAATAATCGTTATTAATCTTTATGGAAACATACAATAAATCAACAACATTTCATAATCGAATGAATTAATCATACACATCTTAATATAGTTGTTCTTAATAGACAAAATCGTTAAAAAAAACATGCAAAGCGGCTCGTTTCACAAATGACCAAACACGATCGCGTGTTGTCGCAAGATCCAGGTAAATAAATAATTACGATGACCCTTTCAAATTCATCGACTCCCACTCTTTTTCCGTTGGCATCATATTTTGTAATTAAATTCAGGCAATATATTCACTTTATCGACGTATTTATTGCGGCCGTATTGAAACGTCCCGAGAAATATTTTGCATGGGTGGAACAATTTGTTGGCTGTAATAAATGCCCCGGCGCGAGATGAGGATAAGGAATTTACTTATTGGGACAATTTTATTGTGGAAATATATGTGGATATATTTATTTATGCGCGCATAGAGATCGAATAGTCATACAGTTATGTTTGTTTATAGTGCAATTTAAAATTTATGAGCATTTAATTTTGTAAAATATAATATATATATATATATATATATATATATAATCTAAAATCCCCATCTACCATTAAAATATAATATATAAAAACGGAAATGATTTTTATATTGATACACTTATATTAAGAATATATGAAACAAAATAAGTATTAAATAGGTAATAATACCTTTCCATCATTACAAATTCCTTTCTAAAAACATTTTTCTATTCACTTTTGACGCATCTAACACTTGGTGAAACATGGTTAGCAATGTATGTAGGTTTTTCTTGAAGTAAACACTTCACAATCCAGAATAATTAATTATCAAGTGTTTAAAATAATTATTTTTTCTGGATTGTGGACGCTTCTAAAAAAAATTATTGTTATTTACTTAGTCAAGTTAATATCAAAGTCCCTACTAAAATTGTGTGTTCTTTCATGTTCCATGTTGTAGAACCCATTACTGTAGGAGCTATAGTTATTGGCTAGAATCGTCATTAACTGTAATAAGTTTAACACTGATTTTGGTAATATTAGCTACGCTGGTCTGAGGAAATTATTTCGTTATGGCAGTCAAAATTTAGATTTTAATAGTGCTTTTTGTGTAAATTGTGTTCCGTTTTTATTTTTATCTGTAATTTAGTTTTAGTTTACTTTTATAATAACTAGCCATAAGATGAATGTGTGAATTGTACAGATGTAATTGTGTACATTAATAAATTATTATCTATCTTTCTATTAAAAAAATATTTTTTATTCTTTAATATTCTGGAAGCTGTCTGAATCTAATTATATGTTACATTAATTTAACCTAATTATAATAAAACTCCACTTTTTTGCCTTTACAATCCCGACAGAAGGAATCTATATAAGTCTAATAAATAATAAAAATCTATTCACTTAGTCAAAGTTGGTTTAATTAATTAAATAAAAATAATTTGAAAATTATTAATTAAAAAATTATTTTCCCTTTAATATATATATAATCTAAAATCCCCGTCTACGATAATGGTGGTGTAGGGGTGATTTTCCCTTTAATAAAATGTAATATTAATTGTGCATTGATAAAAGAAAATCATTATTATTCCAAAACCATTTATTAACCCAACGCAGAGGGACATTGTAACCGAATGTGGTGTCCATTCAAGGTGCGATTATTGCTAGTTGAAAACTGAACTTAAAGCATAAACTCATAAAACGCTCATTCTATCATACAATCTTGGATGGCAACTAAACCTACCTCTTACTAATTTAAATAACGATCGTAAATAAAGAATTGCGTTATTTGCAGACTGGGCGCATGTGTGCACATAAAGAATTGTGCAAAAGAGAACGAAACGAAAAAGAAGCGAAAAAATAGCAACAAACAATGGCTGATGACCTTATCTAACGCTGGCCTTCCCTAGGATCGTTCCGCTCGGAATTGTTACACTTACACCTTTTGGATTATAAATCTTGATATGTTTCATACATGCAAATAACACATCGTTAAGCGAAATTCTCACAGGATGCAATTTACTGGATTTACCTCATGATTTTGCAAAAAATAGGAATATGTGTGTAAATGTTATGCAACGTATAGTTGAAACTTGTTAACTATTCAATCATGTTACGAGCTTTTTTAAACAATTATTTGAGTTTTATTGTTATTAAAATTATTTTAAATCTTGATTAATTGAGATTTTCGGGGCAATTCTGTTTGTGGAATGTTAAATTTAACGTGCACGATATTCCTTATTTTCACAGTTTAAGCAAAATGTATACGGGGTTATTCTCTAGGGGAATGTTAATTAACTTTAACTGTTTAACTAGTCTACGTTATTTTTTACCATCACAGTCTGAGCAGCAGATGAACATTTTATATACTATGTAGTTACATTTTTAATGTTCTATTTTTTATTTTTGAGATTGTTAGTGAAAGAATTGATATTTATAATATAAAATTAATTTTAATCAAGATATTTTCACTTTTTATAAGTAAATTCTAATAGATTTAAAAATCAAAATGGAATGCATGATACAAGTACTTGTACTTAAAATGTTAACCATTGGATGCAAAATTTAGCAAATAAGAAGCCAAAACAAAAATATGATTAAAAAAATGTGATTATAATATAATCATGAATTTGAATTTGAATTTCCCGTATGGAATAGCCCCGATAATTAATAAATATACGTAAACGTTATTCCTTATTGTCACAGTCTGAGCGTGTTTATAATTGATAAATATACCTTGTGTTATTATGAAATGACGTATACTAATTTATCTTAATATTTCACGTACGGAAGAGCCCTGATTTCCTGAACAATACCGGGCCTAATTATAAAGACAAATTTTTCTTATGGAAAATTTTCAAAATTTTTAAATAAACAATTTATACTAAATATTTGTACCGTTGTATTGCCGTTTAATTTAAAGTAGCCTTGAACTATCCCTTTTGGAGTGAATCCTCCATGTGAATCCTCTTGATTTAGTTTTCTTTGGTGGTTGATTGGAGAAAAGCCTATGCCAAAAAAATAAGAAACAATTTAAATGTTATATTTGTATTCATTTTTTTTTCAACTAGTTTCACAATTTTATATTTAAAATTCAAACTTATTCTACTTAATTAAAAAAAATGTTATTAAAATATTTAAGTAAATTGTAATTATTTTCTTTATATAAAATATAAAGAAAACGAATCTATCAATTATAACAAATATCTTTTATGTACATTTTTTGATATTCCTGACAATTGTGGTTCAATTACAACAATTGACAGTTTTAAATAACTAAAACACCTTTTCACTTTGTTAGCATGAAATTTATCAGATTCGATTATGGTTAATGCGTCATTATCAATTTAACAGTAAGTTTTGATGCCGACTGACTGTGGGTTCCATAACAGCACGTTAATGATATACTACATATACTAAATAAATTTCAGTTAAACAAACTGTAATAATATGTAACAATTATTTGTATCTACAGATATTGTGTACAGGACATGGCATGAAATAATAATCAGTTTCCATCTAACAGTTGTTTAACTCACACACAAAAAAATGAAAATTAGTAGAAATTTTAAAATCAAATAAAATGTATGCCTTAATAATGATATAATTTAATATTTATTAAATAAATATTTATTACAGTTATTCCATTTAAATTAAACAAAAAATACTGTGGAAATAATCAATAAAATAATTTTCTTTGATAGCCCATGACAGACAATATGTACAATTGTGTTAGTAACAATTGTACATATTGTTATAATAAATTTTGTTGTCATATTGTCTGAATAAAGATATATATAATTTTCTTTCTTTAATTTAAATTAATTATTCACTAAATGAATACTTTATAATATTAATTGATTAACTATTAATAATATCTATCATAACATTATATATCCTGATTTATTTATTATTTAAGGTCAACTAGGTTAACACGATTATTTGCTTTGATTTACTACTGATTTAGTAAAACAATCCTAATTCATTGATAAAGCAAACCAAATGTTCTTATTAACTTTAAATATCCATAAACTTTCTTATAATGCTTCAACAAGTGATAAGTGAAAAAATTATACAAGAAATATTTATCATTATTTATTTCCGTTCGGCTTCGCTGTTTGCCGCTGCCTGATTTGCTCTCCCGATAGCCCTCTTTTATTCCATATATGAAGATAGCAGTTATATTTGAAACTTATTTCATCATCGTGGCGATTTTTTCATTCTATTCACATTCTTTACAGTACGAAATAAATCATAAATGATAATATTTTTATTTTAAATACTCTACTCATTACACTCTTGATGAAACGAAATTATAAGAGGTAATTTTTAATTCAAACACTTGTTTGGTTTCATTCAGGGAATTAATTTCACAATCTGTGTATTTATATGTATTGCAAAAGCTGCTTAGGCTGTGATGATAAAAAATAACGTATATTCTAAGTTAACATTTATCCTACGAAATGATAAATGTTAACTTAGCGTATACGTTATTTTTTATCATCATAGCCTAAGCAGCTTTTGTAATAGATATAAATACACAAATTGTGAAATTAATTAATAACATACAATTTTTTATTAACATTTACCGTACTAAGTAGCCCCGATTATGTTATATTCAATTTCCTGACAAGTGTTTCGGTCACTAACAACTAGTGATAGTCAAAATCTATTTTTTCTATAATCGAACATGAAATAATAAATTATTTTCAATAATATTAAATTTTAAATGATACATTAAATATTATAAATACTATTTTTACAACCAATTGAACTATTTTCAAACTAAATAATTTTTCAAATAAATCGATTATTTAATTGGTCGATTTTGCCCATTACCAATAAAGACCATTGTCAAAATAATAAAAGAAAATAACTAATTAGTTATTTGTGTAATTCCTCTTCAACTCTTTAGATTTGTTTTCTTTATATTTACAAAAATAACTAAGTAGTTTAGCCCACTTTTATCTCTTCCATGTAGTTGTTTTTTTTATCTTATTATTAATTAAAGTATAATTAATACGCATACGAAATATATCGTGATATTTGCTATATGTTCAATTATACACCATAAATTGTATTTTAAAGAAAACTAAAGTTATAATTATATTCGTTATACTCTAAATACCGCAATTTTAATTCGTTATTTTCCACTAATCAAAAATTATTGATTATTATTTATTTCTGTTCGTCTCCTCTGTTCGCCGCTGTCCGTTTTACCTCCGAAACAGCGCATTAGTTCAAGCAGCTGTGTTTGATGTCACCATCGTCTCAACTTTTTCGTTCCATTTCCACTCTTTACAGTACGAAATACAGAATAAATCATAATTGATAATCTATTCATTATACAAAATCAATTACATTAATTCAACAGGAATTAAATTATTGATGTTTGAACTGTAAAAGTAATTGTACGCCGAGAGTACCGCAATTGCAGTTTTAATTGGTCAATTTGTAACGAATCAAAATTTTAATTCGCTCAACTTTTATTCGATTCTGCTATAAAACACATGTTCTAATTATAGAAACCTAATTGCAGAATTTAAAATTTAATTAAACTTTTTCAATTAACAAAGCGTGTTATTAAATCAAAGAGAAATTTTTTATTTTGTTAATTGGTTGAATTTTTTTTCTACATATTCAGTTATTTCGTTTATGTATAATTAATGCGCAAACGAAATATTGTTATTAATAATTTACCTCTATTTAATGATGCTATAAAATTTCATTACGATATGAAAGTTTTTTTTAAGAATGTTTAACATATAACAGTATTTATTATATGTTACAAATTCTTAAAAAAATTAATATTAATTATATAATATTGTTCGGAAGCGATAAATTCTGTTTCGGATCCTTCACCAAGCGCGATAATTTTCATCTTAGATCCCGGTGAAGACGGTACGTAAAAATTAATTAAGAACTACAGGCTTGTAATAAAGAGGGATGAATCCCGAAATACGGGTCTACAGATAGCCTTGTATTTATTTACTATTTTTCATTTCTTATCATTAAATATTTTCTACTCAATCCGTTGCATTGCACAGTAGCACTAGTATGCAACAAACAAATATCTATTGTGTAATCCAATATTTGAGAATAATAACTGTGTAATTGAAGAGTATATAAGATTAAATGGATTAAAAAAATCAAAGTGTTTTTATTCACTCATTCATTAAATTCAATAATTAGTGATTTACTCTCCACGCTGCGATTCGAGGTGGAAATGACCGAAAGGATTCGACGGACGCGATTGCTACCCGCAATCTCAATTAATTGTCTTCGGCGTAGCAATCGCGTCCGTCAACGTCCTCTCGATTATACCCACCGGGGATCGCAGCGTGGACGGTACGTTTTGTAATTATATAAGGTACAACTGTACTGATGAGGAATAAAATCGCGAAACACGTGTTTGCAGATAGCCTTATATTACGTATTTTTTTTTGCGTTTAATGTTTTCGAATCAAAAAATGTTGCATTATACAAAATGTTATTGTCATGCAATAGCAAATGTCCATTGTTGAACGTACTTACGTAATGTAAGTCAAAATTTCATAGTAGCTAAAATGAAAATAATTTATTAATTATTTTCAAATTCTTATACACTGGAGCTCAAAAGTAATGCAACACCTAGAAATAAAACATTTAAAAGTTTTTGTATTAAAGTTTTTGCCTTAAAGATCCAAGAATTCGATATTTATTTAAACAACTAATTAATATTTCCAAAATAACACAGTCTAATAAATAATGAAAGTGTTTATTAAATTTTTATCTCAGTAACCGCATCCCATCATACTAACGCGTCATTACGTCTCGAGGAAATAAAGAAAGATCACCTAATTCACGTCCGCTGTGTCAGTAAGGTGTAATTATAATTGTCTGTGAATGGATTCTATTTGCAATGTAGATGTAATTCTATCCGAATAATTACACAGTGCGGCTGTTGCTCGTTATTTTTCGCCACTTTCTCATTACCGATAAATAAACGTTCCGAGCGCTTTCATCGTTTTTACTTTTTTTCTCTCGAACGAGCAGAGTACGTTCTGAATGATAATGGGCGATTTTGAAAAGGAGAAGGGTTCGTTGACATTAGTCCGATTTTGGTATGATGGTAAATAAGCGTTCCGGGCGGTGATCTTAATTGCGTTTTGTAAATTAAATCGCGCGCGGAGCAATTTAGTAAATTACAGGTCTTCAAAATTTAACAGGCGAAGTGAGTGTTTGGTTTGTAATCAATTATGAAGGGGGAACGTTATGGACAATCTGTTTTCACTCAATTTTTATAAGTGCTATGTAACGATTTGTGGAAAGTCTTGGTGAACTAATAAAGTTCACTAATTCTCTCCACTTGGTAAAGGTAATACACAATTGCAAGTTAGGGTCGTGTATCAGAACAATAGATCTTACAGGTCGCAGTTCACATGAGGCTAACTTACGTCTCACTGGCCCCGTATAGGGTCGTGTATTGTCACATGTTATTGTAATACAAATGAGTCAATTTTCAATGCTTTGGCCGTGAAGTCCCACACGAAATTTGCGCAAATATTTCTACTCAGTAGACTTTATTAGTTCAGCAAGTCTCTCCATATGATAAAATAATAAATACATGATGCAGTGGCGGATCCAGAAAAAAAAAGAAGTGGAGTTCGCGGTTGACCAACTTTCCCAAGAAAACCAAAGTAACAAGCTACAGTTATAATCATAATAAATAGAAGACGACGCAAGCGCCATCTATTGCCTAAATTATCGTCTTCCATTTATTATGATTCATATCAGGTATTTAATCGCAACACAAGATCCATTGAACCACCTTCATCAAGGCATTGCACATGGAACAAACTAGTGCCATGAGGTTCGAAAAGCCGAAATGGTCATCACTAGTTATGCATACGTTAGATAAACAGTAGTTGAAAATTTTATGAAATACAGTTATAATGATTTAACAGTGATCTTAAATGACAATAAATGGCGTCCGTGAACGTTCCACCAAGGATCGCAGCGTGGACGTTACAACGAGAAAGAATCATACGGTTGATTCTTTCTTGTTGTATCATTTCTTTTCTCCCCTTAATACATCTCGTCATTGTATCGTTTTCGAACCAAAAATGATTGCTTTTTAAGAGGGTGTCTAAGACGCATTCCCACTAAACCTTCTCATTTCTGGAAAGTTCACCTTTGCAGAAATATGTCTACTCAGTTTGGCGACTCGTAGATTAACTTCATATGAGACTTCACAGTAAAGATAATACACAATTGCAAGTTGCAGCCACGTGCTATTATGATTAATAATACGAACGAGTCATACAATTTTCAATATTAGAATGTTGTTAAATTAAATTAATCAAATTGCAGCGTGGACAGTTAGTTTTTACTGTCCACGCTGCAATTTGAGGTGGAAATGACCGAAAGGATGTCGACGGATGCGATTGCTACACGCAATCTCAATTAATTGTCTTCGGCGTAGCAATCGCGTCCGTCAACTTCCTCTCGATTATACCCACCGGGGATCGCAGCGTGGACGGTACGTTTTGTAATTACATAAAGCACAACAGTACAGTTGTGCTTTATGTAATTACAAAACGTGAGGAAAAAAATCGCAAAACACGTGTTTCCATATAGCCTTATATTACGTAATTTTTTGCATTTAATATTTCCGAATCAAAAAATGTTGCATTATACTAAATGTTATTGTTATGCAATAGCAAATGTCCATTATTGAACGTACTTATGTAACGTAAGTTAAAATTTCACAGTAGCTAAAAAGAAAATAAATTATTAATTATTTTCAAATATTTATACACTGGAGCTCGAAAGTAATGCAACACCCAGAAATAATAAAATAAAATAAAATAAAACATTTAAATGTTTTTGTTTCCAATTTATGTTCAGTTTTCATGTCAGAAAAAACGATTACAATTTGATGTAGTTTGAACAAAAAATAGTGACAAAAATTCAATAATATATTGACCCGTCGCACTCTCCAACTCGGTGAGAAATTGACTGAAACAAGTGGTCGATGTTTTCTTGTAGCAAGCGATCCCAGGCCTGTTGAATACAGATGCGCAATTTATCCAAAGTCCTTGGCGACTGTCGCTGAAGTGTTGTTCCATGCTTCCCCATATTGGCGATAAATTAGGGGATCATGCAGCCCAATCTAAAACTTGTATGCCAGATTTTGTATAAAGTCCTTGGTTTGACGAGCTAGCATTGTCTTGGTGAAAAATGGTGTTTGGGATAGTACGGTACTGCAACAGGTTGTAGAACTTCAGCGATGTACCGTTCTGCTGTTAGACTACCCCTAATGATGACCAGAGGGAACTTACTCCAGTATATTTAATTTATTTAAATTACTCTGACCATGTAAATAAATCATTTTTTCTTTTACCTCTACTTCTACGGATTTAGCATTGTCTGTGAAATCATTATTTTTATATGTTTTTTTGATGTATACTGTATTATGTAATTACTATTATTATTATTACTTATTATAAGATTTTTTTATAATATTGTCCTGTAATTGGTTCATCTGTTGGGCAATAAAGTTATTATTATTATTATTATCCCGAATTTAATGAAAAATATTAGTGAACTCATCCATCCGTTCATTAGCACTCAGAATTGTTACTATCATTTACAGTTGGTTGTCACTCATCATTATTGTTAATTGATCATTTTATATAATTATCAATACCTTGATCGTGGTGCCTCACATGAAGTTATCCTGCGAGCTACCTCTGCTTCTACTGATTTTGAATTCAATGAAAACGATTAGTGAATTCATCGATCCATCCGTTCATTGTTACTATTTGATTATTTCTAGTTGGTTGTCAGTCATCATTGTTGTTATTTGATCATTTCATACAATTTTTAACACCTTGATCGTTAAGCCTCACATGGAGTGAATTAGTAAAAGCAGAGGCAGTGCTTCTAATGATCCTAAATTTAATAAAAGAAATTAATGAATTAATCCATCCATTTTTTTTACACCCAGAATTGTTACTATTTGATTATTTCCATATATTTGTTTAATTCTGCCGTTCATTAATTTTTATAAAGTTCCCAAAATATTTATTGTCAAGTAGAACAAAGGTCTCCCCAAAAAAAGAACAAACGAATTCCGGCAATAAAAAATTACTAATAACAATTAGTTCTGCCAATAAAATCTCTAACAACAAACAGAAGAAAAAAGAATGGATTCAATGGACACGTTCACCAATTACGGCCTTGCGGGTTTTGTATGCGTCGAACGCACTGAAATTTCTCCACAATTTGGGACAGGAAGAAAGTGCGGCGCGCGTCAGCCTAGACACGCGGATCTAGGCTCATCGGCTTCAAAAGTTTCTAAAATTGCTCCAGTTATTACGCAACTCATTAATTCGAAGACACGTTCGCCGGCCCGCGACCGTAATCGGTTCCGGCCCAAACATATCTCGGCGATTACAATAATGTGTCTGCTATTAAGTAATTGACAATGAAAGTGAAAATTTTATGTCATAATCTGTTCTCGTGAGCCGCGGGTAGATTGATTGAACTGATCTAATTTACAGACTCGGAAATAAAAGTTAATTCTATGTTATTAGAGATATGTTATTATACTAAGAACATAATGGGCTAAAATGATTTTTAATGGAATTTATTGGAAATTAAGGATTTAAATTAATGGGCATACCAATTGTTTTTTATTACCATTGTTTAACTTTAATTTCGTCTTAAAGACTCCAGTTCATTGTACACCCTTATCCAGATTAAACCTTGCATGGTACTCATAATCCTATTTCTCGTACCGCATTGTATTGCAATGTTCTTATAATAATGTAATAATAAATCTATTACCCATCTGGAAACCGAAGCCCAAATACAGGATAATACAAAATAATAATAATACAAGAAAAGAATGCAAATACAAATATTGAATAAGTTGAATCCTAATTTTTATACGTTTTGTAATTCTTGTAATTTATTAAATTATTATTACAGATTCACCTCACACTGAGAAGTAGAGAGGAACATATAACGATGTTATATAAGACTAAATAAATAAATAATTATTACTGATTAATAAAAGATAAGTGGCGTTTATATTTATCTTTTATTAATCCGGATATTGAATATTTTTATTTTTTGCGTTTACAATTTGAATTATATATACAAACATCTTTATTCAGACAATATGATAACAAATATTTACAAAATTTATTATAACAATATATTCAGCTGACAGGCTACTGTCAGGGCTATCGACCATAGGTCTTTCTGCCCTGTATGAATTTATGGTAATTTGCAAATTAAAACTATGCAACGAGCTGAACTGTCATGTATGCATGAGTTAATGAATTGGTGGATAGTGATCGAAGGGTTGTTATGTTTGGGGGAGCAGATAGAATTATTTTAAGTTTTTTTTTCTTATTTTTCTCACTCTCTATTCATTTAGTTTATATTAGTAGTAAAAATATTTATTATAATATTTATTTATTATTAATATTATTAATTAACCTCGATACCCAATACGGGTAAAAGAGGATAAGATTAAGAAAGAAAGAATATTATTAATTAATATTTTATTAAGGCGGAAAGACCTTCAGTCCTTAGCCATTTCATGTAATATATGTGAATATAAATCTACAAATACATTATAAATAATTATCTAAACTATGTATATATGTTACATGAATAAAGATGTTTAGTAGTAATATTTTATTAAATATTAGTTTGTACAATAGTTTAAAATAATACATTAAATAGTACCTACATTTTTATTTTGATAAATGGCTATTGGCAAGCAGCCTTCCTGTTTCCAATTTAGTTTATATTATGTTTATTTTAAGTTAGTTTTGTATGTTATATATTTTGTACAAAGGAGATTTCCGTTGACAAATAAATAAATATTAATTTTGTAAAGTCCAGGCGATTAACCTAAAGACGGTCAGAACACACAACGTGAACTCCACAAAACCCAACAATCCTATTGCAACAAATCGTGATTTACAATACCAGAAAAAAAAAATAAACCATAACATCTCGCAACATTACCCAACACACACCAGTTGATATTTTATCGATTTGCACAATTTTTAATGAAAAACATATGTATCACCCGTCCCGGCATTATTTATAACCCGCAATCGATATTGCACAAAAATCGGCAGCGTGGAAGACGAATTTCTTCCTCTACACTTTTCGAAATGTCGCAAATCAGTAGCGCGCCGCATTCCCAACGATACCGTCAAATTATGATTTGTTTTAGAATTTTGAATTATGGATGAACAAATCGTTTTGAAACCGCATGGGAAAAACTGGCTGTCGTATATTTTTTCTTTCTAATTTGCAGGAGAGTATTGCATTGACGGCATCCGACAAAGCGCGAGAAATTTCGGTTAAGAACAATCGGCTATGAATGGGTATTTGCAAAACCGACGTATTATCTTGTTTACTCTAAAATTTCTGACGCAATCTGCGAAATCACACAAATAACAATTTGTATTTATGACATATATTTTAATATTCATTAATGAATAAAAAAAGATTTCATATGTTGCAATTAATTAAATATCAGTGAGGTTCTACAGAAATATACGCGGTAAGTATTCGGCGCTATTCCGTACGGAAAATGTTAAGTTTAAAGAGCACGTTATTTTTTATTATCACAACTAAGCAGCTTCTGGTATCTGGCTAATTGTAATAGATAATTATATCTACGTGTCTACGCGCCGAGTAGCATTACGGCTAAATAGTTTTTTTTTTCGAAATCGGCTTTCGCAGGCAAATGTAGGTCTATTAGGACCACATTTTAAAATTAGTTTCAAATAAACAGGGTGTCCCATAAAAGCATGGCGTATCATAGTTATATTTTTTCGAATGGAATACCCCATATTTTATATTTTTTTCAGATTCTACATCAAAATTAAGGTTAACTTTCTATAATATGTTCATATGCCTAATTTTAAAATTAGTTTCAAATAAACAGGGTGTCCCATAAAAGCATGGTGTATCATAGTTATAGTTTTTCTAATGGAATACCCCATATTTTATATTTTTTTTTTTTCAGATTCTACATCAAAATTAAGGTGAACTTTCTATAATATGTTCATATGCCTAAACGTAATAATTTTTGAAATATTTAAATATTATTGAAAAAATAGATGTTTCGAAAAAAAAATCATAACTTTCAACCATAATGGAAAATCCTAAACAATTTGCATACGCGTTTCAGGATTAATATTTTTTTTTTGCACTCAAAATCCAACCACAATAAAAAAATCATTAACCATTCGCATACGCGTTTCAAGATTATAATCTCATACTTGCAACTCATTTGATTTATTCAAAGGCGTGAATAAAACCGTTTTTTAAGCAGCGATCGAATGCAAATGCCCACACAGCAAACGCTTACATTTAAATCATCCGATCTGTGCTATATACTTTTTTGGGCTAATATATTCGTAACCACTCCTAGCAAAATCAGATACATTAATGCGTCCGATCAACAACTGTTTACGGTTCATACTAAAAAGTGCAAGTCATGTTTTGGTTTTATAATTCGAAGATTGTGTGGCAATAATGGTAGATAACCGCTGCGCGTTTATTTTATTACATAGCCATTCAAAACCACGGTGATCTTTAACCTGTATCCTTGGCATTAACGCCATTTCCGATACAGATTTACTTCTTCGTATTACGCTTTTGTTGGCAGAATGATAAATACTAGTTGTTGTTGTTTTTTTTGCGCACGTATTAATAAATTAGATAAGATCGAAAATATTTTAATCGTCAAATATTTAAGTGCTGAAAGCTGATAAAATTGAGATTTATAATAATTAGAAGGATAGCACAAGCGTTATCTATTGCCTAATGAATGGTGGTTGAACATATTATCTTTCTTTCTTAATCTTATCCTCTTTTTCCCGTATTGGGTGTCGAGGTTGAACATATTATTAAATTTATTAAATTAAGAAATTATTCAACGTAATACGTAGATCATATTTCCCACGGTTTGCTGGTACATTCCAACATTAACGCCATTTCCGATACAGATTTACTTCTTCGTATTACGCTTTTGTTGGCAGAATGATAAATACTTGTTGTTGTTGTTTTTTTTTGCGCACGTATTAATAAATTAGATAAGATCGAAAATATTTTAATCGTCAAATATTTAAGTGCTGAAAGCTCATAAAATTGAGATTTATAATAATTGGAAGGATAGCACAAGCGTTATCTATTGCCTAATGAATGGTGGTTGAACATATTATCTTTCTTTCTTAATATTATCCTCTTTTACACGTATTGGGTGTCGAGGTTGAACATATTAAATTTATTAAATTAAGATTTGTAATTATTCAACGTAATACGTAGATCATATTTCCCACGGTTTGCTGTTACATTCCAATGGTGAAGTCAATATGCTCCCCAAAGAGGCAAAGGGGTTATAGAAGGGTTGTATATCGCAGATAAATAATGACAGTTGGTGCTAAAGAAGAATTTAATTGCTGAAAGCTCATACAAATAATATATATACTCTGAAAGAAATATTTCCAAACTAGTTGGATTTTCACTTGTTTGACAGTTCCTTGAATGGAATAATCACAAAAGCGTGTAAAGTAAATACCAAAACATAATTATCGGAATGAAGATAAAATGGTTAAAATTATCATGGTACGTGGTACTAAGTTAATTGGTAATTTCCACCAAATATTCTCTCTTGGCCAAGAAACTATAGTAACATTATAATGAATCTTGTTTACTATAAACATGATCTTGTTTGGATTAAGCAATACATTTTATTAAATCTTAACTAAGTTAGAATGTTTGCTGGAAATACGTTACTTGGGATGCTCCCAGGACGACAACTTAAATGGTAAGCGTAATCATAAATGATCATTTATTTCTTTCAGTGTATAATTATTGTTTCATCAAGATTAATATGTAGACGATCTTTCCCGCTGCTAACAGTTACATCACGATGTTGAAGCCAATATATCCCCCGAAAAGGCAAGGGTGTTCCTTGCTAACTGCTATTTCATAATATAATGAGATTTGAATTCAAATCAAGTCGCCATGTATTCGCAATAAATAGAAATTTAGGATTGTAGCGTTAAGGCTATTTGCTAAAAACCCGGATATTGTTGATTGCTTGCTGTTTTTCTTTTTTTTAATAAATAAAACTTTTGTTATTGGGCGACGGAAAATCCTCAATTGCATGAATTATAATCTCATGCTTCATAGCGAAAAAGTTACTAGATGGCGTGCAGTATCCTTCATTGGAATTTTGAGCCGTTCTTCTTTGAGGAAAATGACTTGACTCTTGCTGTTAAATCACAACGTTATCAACATGTATTGCACAATTTTTCACAACAATTTCGTAATTTTAGTATGAATATTCGAAGGTTTCAGCAAGACGGAGCCACTTCCCAGACTACTAGGGAGTCTATGGTAATTCTGCGAAGAATGTTTCTTGGTCACGTCATTTCGAAACTTGGGAACCTCAACTGGCCACCGGATGCTGACAGATCCGGATGCTGACATATTCCGGTGGCCAGTTGAGGTTCCCAAGTTTTGAAATGACGTGACCAGGAAACATTCTTCGCAGAATTACCATAGACTCCCTAGTAGTCTGGAAAGTGGCTCCGTCTTGCTGTGTGATTTCTTTTAATGGGGCTGCCTAAAATTAAAAGTGTTTTATAATCAACCACAAACTTTGGAATAACTGAAACATAATATTCGGACAGAGATCAACGCAATACCAATTGAAATGTTTGAGCGGTTGACACAAAACTTTTGTGCTATGCTTCAAAAATGATAACAGCGAGGAGGAAGTCATTCAACTGATGTAATATTTAAAAACTAAAATTACCTTAAGGACTATTTGTTTCATTCTTGAATACAAATTTAGGCGTTAATGAAAACGACTAAATTTGTATTGGATACTTCATTCTACATAACATACAAAGTTAGGCAGAATGAAGTATCGCAGAAAAATAATGACAGCTGATGCTACATAAAACTATTTGCAGCATTCGATTCGATTTCTGGTGTGTCGATAACAATATCCATCACAACTGAAATCACGATGAGTAATAAATAATTTAGAATTGTACTTATAATGTAGTAATATTTTATTATATTTTATTCCTTTAAAAAAGTGTATACCTCGACACCCAATACGGGTAAAAGAGGATAAGATTAAGAAAGAAAGAAAGAAAGAAAGAAAGAAAGAAAGAAAGAAAGAAAGAAAGAAAGAAAGAAAGAAAGAAAGAAAGAAAGAAAGAAAGAAAGAAAGAAAGAAAGAAAGAAAGAAAGAAAGAAAGAAAGAAAGAAAGAAAGAAAGAAAGAAAGAAAGAAAGAAAGAAAGAAAGAAAGAAAGAAAGAAAGAAAGAAAGAAAGAAAGAAAGAAAGAAAGAAAGAAAGAAAGAAAGAAAGAAAGAAAGAAAAAAGTTAAGAAAGGAATAAAATATTACTACATTATATCAAGAAACTTCACGTACTCACCAACAAATATCTTCGAGAATTGTAGTTTTTGTTTTTGTATTGGAAAACAATTGTGACATTGCAACATTTCTTTTCTGAATAATTTTTATTAATACTACTTCTATTATGGTAATAAAATTAAGTCAGAGATTAAAATAAATGATTATTATTACATTAGGGATATTATGTAGATGATATTTCCCGCAGTTTGTTATTACATTCAAATAGCAAAGCCAATATACCAACCAAAGAGACAATTGAGTTGAAAAACTTCTTCTTTTGCGGAAGGATTTCTGACTGATTTTATATCGCAGAAAAATATTGACAGCTGGTGCTATAGAAGAACTATCTGTAGCATCAATGTACGATGCGTCTATAACGAAAACCGTAAATTGCAGGGAAATTGATTAAATTGCGAAGAAGGTTCTTCGTTAATTGTTCCTGGTTGCATCCAATTTAATGGAGATTTTGACAATTGCACTTACTATTGTTTGTATTGGAAAATAATGTCGGAAAATCAAATATTTCTATTTTTTTTTAATTATTACTTCTATTTTAATTAAAATTAAGACTGCAATGTTATTAACGAACCTAATATTTTATATTTAATTTACTTCTTACTTAATTATAATAATAATATACTTTATTGCCCAACAGAATAACCAATTATAGGACAATTTTATTTAAAGAAATACAAAATTTCAAAATAAATAAACAAATGTACAAAAATTACAAAATAAATTATTTGTATATGATCTGTTTCTTATTGATAACTTGGTAAAACATTTCTATTATTTTTTTTTTGTTATACACATTTAAACATGCAATTATTTGCATTTCTTGAGATTATACATTTGTGCGTTAAAATATAAAATGTTCAGGGAAAATTTAAACATGTAGCGCTGCAGCGCAAAGCGCTTGATGTTCCCTGAACACGCTTCCTAGGTTAAGGATGCTCATGAAAATATACCCGTCATATTTTCATAAGCATCCTTAACCTAGGAAGCGTGTTCAGTTGCACGACTTGAAAAGCGATCCAGCGGAAAAAATATATGCTTTACCGCTTGATAAAGCGCTGCAGCGCCATACATAAAGCGACACCGCTTTCGTAAAGCGTTGCAGCGCTACAGTTCCCTCAACGCGCCGCGCCTATTGGTTTAGAGTAGGTGTGTTATTTGTGACCTCACAATCTAAATAATTTGTTAGTAAAAGACACAAAGTGAATTCATTCAAAAAACTTATATAAATTATTTGTGTATGATAAAGCAAACTTAAATATACTAATTATCCCTCTACATTAAATAATTGTAGTAAAAGACACAAAGTAAATTCATTCAAAAAATTTATATAAATTATTTGTGTATCATAAAGCAAACTTAAATATACTAATTATCACTCACTCTACATTAAATAATTGTGTGTAGTTTGAATTATACAGCAGGGAAAAACTAAACAAAAAAAACGATTATTGTAATAGTTTTTAAAGTTCAAGGTCAGCACTAATAATTTCAGAGCATGTGTTAAATTAATCACCTTCCCATAACCAAATTACTCTTTTTTATAATCACTTCAGAATTTCTAAATTACAAACGATATTTTTAACAAACCCGAAAATATTAGCTCCATAAATCATCAGGCGTACATTAGTGCAGGCCATTATATGCAATCCCGTAATTGGGCTCCTTAATCCCGAAGAAAGAGTTGGGTTGAAGGTGAGGTCGCGCCGCCGTTCTCTAGGACGTCCGCGGTGCCATGAATGGGCCGCAGCGGAGCCGGGGCGGTGTCCTTAATTGTGCTTCAAATGCCAGAAGAAAGGGTTTCAATTAGAAATGCGGAGCACGCCTTTGGAAAAGTAAAGCAATTAATGATCCTTGATTTCGTTCGCGGTTCAAAACTCAATGCGGCGCCGCTCACGATTTATTTTTGCTTGTAATTACTTTGAAAATATTCGTTTGTTGAATGTTTTAATGTGTATAATTATTGAAGCAATCAGCTGTGTTATTAGCACTATTTGTTTTGTGAGTCAGTATTTTTTTATTATTGTATAAAATGTCGGAGTTTATGTTTAAACTTATGTATTTTAGAAAGGTTTACCACATAAACATATATTTAAAGTTTACTTTACTGTCAAAAGTGACTTAAAAATTGTAATTAGAGTAAGCTTTACCTATTTATTTGTTTCAAACAAATAACTTAATATTTTTCCACAATGTTATACATTTGAACATTCAATTGGTTTCATTTTTTTGACATAAGACGTTTGTGCGGTCAAAGCAGCAATACGACTTTTTTAGCCTACTTAAAATATAAAATGTTCAGGGAAATTTTAGACATGTAGCGCTGCAGTGCAAAGTGCTTGATGTTCGAAGTTAAGGACGCTCACGAAAATATGGCGATTTTGTTTACAGCTGCACGGTTTGAAAAGCGATCCAGCGGAAAAAATATATGCTTTAACGCTTGATAAAGCGCTGCAGCGCCATACATAAAGCAACACCGCTTTCGTAAAGCGCTGCAGCGCTATACGTAAAGCGACACCGCTTTCGTAAAGCGCTGCAGCGCTACAGTTCCCTGAACGCGCCCATTGGTTTAGAGTAGGTATATTATTTGTAACCTCACAATCTAAGTATACAGCACATAATACAGTACACAAATCAATTGTAAAACTCGCTTAAACGATGATGCATAATGTTTACGTTAAATTTAACATTTTACGTACGGAATAGCTACGAATAAACAATAATTATATGATTTATTACAATTACTAGAAACAAAATATTAAATATGCAATATTATCTAATGAATTATGTTTTATTACACTTGAATCAGAATATCTAGATTGCTACTCATTATAATATATAAAATACGATAAAAATGTCCGTATAGATTATTCATGGCGGCAATAACGTGGAAGAATCCTTCGTTCTCACCTTCGTATTAACGCACGTAAACACGAATAAATAATTCCATATAAATGAATTGCTCCCATTTTTTAATGGAAGTGAAATTCAACCTTCGCGTAATATAATTTATTGTGAGGAAATACAACAAATTAAATTCCCCGCATACCTGACACCCAACGAAAATTAAATAAACACAAATGTTTATTCTGATAATAAAAAAAAAGGAAGTGTTATATTTACTTTTCTTAAATTTATTAAAGTTATGAATACAAAAGTATACTGTTGTAAAAGGTGAAACCGTTAATAAATGAAATAAAATAAAAGGTATTTATATAAAAAAAGATATTTTATATTAATTTGAAAAACTTGGTTGTTGGCCCTTTCTGATCTAGGTGGATTATCGCAAGTTTGAGTGCGACAAACAATTTGTTGATTTATATATTCTGAAGGCTGCAAAAAAAAATCATCTATTTTTGATCGACTCTGATTACATTTTTAATCACTTTTTATAAAAAAAATAATAACAAAACCACATAAAGTAAATAATTCTGTTATTGGTGTGGAATAAATATATCTTAATATTATTATTATTTATAATAAATTAAAGACGACGCAAGCGCTACATTTTGCCTAATTATTATTATTATTATTATTATTATTATTATTATTATTATTATTATTATTATTATTTTCTTGTTCGGCATGAGTGAACAATGGACACCGATATAATATTAGATAAATACAGTTGGATAATTAATCATAGCACGTCTTAAACTTAGATTTCTTTGAGGAAGGAATTCTAGCAATCGCAATTGCTATTAATCCAACATTAGCACCAGGAACTCGTCTCTTTATAAAAACAACGCGAACGCCTACCTCTCATTTCACGCAATAATTCCTTTAATCCGCAGGAACTGCACAAACAACAGTCTACAAGAAAAAACACTCCTGATTAATTTCCTTCCATCTTAATTATTTTTTCTTCGTTTTTTTTGCGCCGACAATTGCAGTAATTACGTAATTCTCTCGGTTTGTTTATTTTGTTCATTCTCGCGCGAGAGATTTTCTTCGTTCAGCGGCAACAATGGGCGTCCGTTTCGTAATGGTGATCTAATATGAAAATGGTCCGCGGGAGATTTTTTGGAAAAACGGAGGTCAGTGAATCACCTTGCCGGCTGAAAGGTCTCACCTGGGTGGGCCCCCGAGCAGACGATAAATGGACCGCATGTGCCAGTTCCTTCGGCCAAATGTTAATTCCTAAGCGTGATCGATAAATTCGATTTTGCATATGTTGTGTATCTTGTTTGTAGTTGAAAACGTGACGTTTTTTAAATGAAATATTCATGTGAATCGGAATCAAAGTTCTTTTGTAATATTTTGTAAATAAATAATGCCGTCACAAACAATTTTGTTCTGTACTACAATTATCAATATCTGAGTTATATCAGATATAAAATTGATACAAACTAAACAACACAGTTCTATCAATTTTATATCTCAAACTGATATCCAGTATTATATTTTTAATATAAAAATTGCAACAACTGTATTTTGTAGGATCCTCAATTTTCCTAAATAATAATAAAGAGAATTTATTTAGCACTTTTGCTATACATTACAAAACCTTAAAAAAATGAACAAGAAATATATAATGATTCTAATATTATTTAAATAAAAATATTTGTCCTTTCTCCAACAACCAACATAAAGAAGAAGATTATTCTAATATAACTTGAAAACTGGCTTGTATTAGTCAATAGTATCAGTAAACTATTTAAATAATTACTGATTTGTAGTTAGAAATGGACAATCAGCATTGTATTTAAAATTCAATCCAGTAACATTTGAATTATACCACCTACTGTTAAAAAGCGATACTACACAGATAAAATGATAAAATATTTATATTCTACGCCATCTACTGAAAATAATGTATACTAATGTATTGGCAGTTTTGAAAACAGAAAACTTTATTTCAAATTAAATTTAATTCACACACCTTCCTACTTCTGCACTCCTGGTAATAATAACGAAATAAAATGTTAACGGATTAAATAAAAGCTGAGAAACTAATTTAGAGTTTCTTTTTAATATGTCAAAAAGAAAATATGGAGGAGCGCAGTCTCTTCTCAGACCAAACTTCATCAAACATAAGAGGGACTTCGTTATTCCTTTAAATAAGTAAATAAAATACTTATACTGGGTGTTCAGAATAAGCATTCTATCTGTAAAAATTGTCCAGCGTATTAAGTGCTGCTAGAATTAATTTTAAACTCTCCAAGCAGTTTTTTAGTTTCTTTAGTAATAATCAATTAAAAAGTAAAAAAAAAAGAAAATACAAAATTTTTATTTTTCATATGTTTTGATAAAACGAAACAAAACTTGGATAATTTAAATATTAATTAATATGCTCAACATTTTCTCCAATTTAACTGATTCTATTTCTCTTATTTATCCTATTTTGTCTTGGGGGATCTTCTAAGTTATAAGAGAAAGAGGATCTTTACATGGGACGCTTATTCTGGACATATACAATACGATCGAGAACATTTCTCCTCCAGAGTGCTTTTGTACACATATTTAATTTTACAGGAAAAATTCGGATGTTTGTCTTTTATCACATACATACGAAGTTTATGAGATATAGAACAGACATACGAATTATAAGATTTATTAACTTTTTTTTTTTGTTCAGTCATTTTTTTATTAATAAAGTATAAATATATATAAAATAAAGCTATAAATTTTTATATATAAAAAATATGTATATAAAATGAAGGACGGATTCGTTTCTTTCTATAAATAATTATAAAAATATATGTCATTATAAAATATAATAAAGTGTTACGTTGTATTAAAGTTGCTCTCTTTTTGTACTGATTATCTGGCCCACCATTCTAGGAAGCACAGAATCATGTGGCTGAGCTGCTCGGGAGTCTCCAGTGGTGACATATGTCCAGCAGTCGGAATCAATTCCAGAAAAGCTCTCGGTATCGTCTAAACACAACAAATCATAAGAATCAATTATTAAGAATTTTGCTGCGTAACAAAGTAAATTTTAACATATGATCTAAAATCTGCTTCATTTTTAATATGACCAAGAATTTAATGTGTATGATATATGCTGTGTATAATGACGACATTATAAAAAAGATTTTAAATCAATCTTCACTCAACTTATAAAAATACAATATACAAATAATTTAATTGATGTGATGCAAGCTGTGTAGTTATAACAAGATTATTCTTGGGTTATCTTGCAATCCAAGCTTTTAATTCACTGGTTGTATGAAAAAAAATGTGGCAGTAATATAAAAATTCGATTAAACTATTTTTCTATAAGTCACTGATTAAATAACAAATACTTTAAATAAGATTTTTTTATACTCTACTAATATTTTCTTATTCAGCATGTGTAAACAATGGACATCAATATATTAAATTATTTAGTTAGATTATTTTTTAGAGCAAGTCTTAGACTTAGATTTCTTTGACGAAAAAATTGCGTGAGTATTCTAGCAACCGCAATTGCTTTTAATACAGCATTAGAACCAAAAACTCATCTATGACTCTACTACTCTACATCAATTTATTAGGAATCTAAATTGTTAAAATTCTTAATGTGTCTAACCCTTTCCATTTCGCATTCCTGCACGAGTGTGACACGTGTGTCTTTGAGGCCATGGACGAGAAGGGTTGGAATGAGGATCCTCCTGTGGAAAGCAGCATCACCGTCTGGCCAGTTCTGTTCATCGTTAATGTACTCGAGCACGTATTTCGGTATCGAGGCATCTGCATCATCGCATGGCTGAAAGTGCTTCCCTCTCGTTGAATAAAACAGACTCCTAAAATAATTACATTCTTGAAAACCATATCCACATTAGAGGCCTAATGTAGCCCATGCATTGCCAACTCAATACAGTTGATTTTGATAACTCGATAATTTTAATAAAATTGTCTCACCTTTTGATTCCACAAAACAAAAGCGGACTTATCAGCACTTGCAAGCAACCAAAAACTGATATCTCATTACCAGTTACAGGCGCTGATAGAGCAGTGGGGCCTCCTCCACTTATTAACACCATTTGTACTGCTTGTTGCGGTCTGTACCTTGATATGGCAGTTGCCAAACTACAACTATCACAGAAGAAAAAAAATCATATGTTACAAACTTTCAATAATACTGATGATTATATTAAAGATCAAGACACAACTGAGATTTATTTGTAATTATTACACATGTGTTAATAGATTCTTACCCGAATGAGTGCCCAATCAATATGAACTTTCTGTTCTCGTATTTTTGGGCATAATGATCAAAGACAGCCAAAGCCTGTGCGAGAAGATTCTTGAAACGGTAACAGCTGCGTTCTTTCGGAGCTGAACTGTACCCATGCCCGAGCATATCAGGAGCTGCTACTTCGAAACCTCGGCTCAACAGGCTGTTGATCACATTAAGCCACACATCAGCCATACTGCCGATACCATGAAAAAGAAGCACCATCGGTTTCTAGATGGATAATAATATAAGAAAACAATTATTTAAATTAATGGTTATTTCTTTTAAGGATTGGAGATGAAAGGACAAGAAGGTTAAGTATATAAATTGAGGATAATGGCTTTAGCTACTAAGGCCAGTCACTGTTATCCTTAACATTAATTTTAAACATCACAAATTAATGGTTATAAAGAAAGGGTAACAGATAGACAAAAACAGATGTTTTTGTAATTAAATGTGCAAAAAAAGATAATGTTGCATTTTAATGGATCTAAACAAAAAAATCAATAATAATAACATTAAAGCCACAATAGACCATTTGGTCGTGGTAAAGGGGCAGAGTCATATAAAACATCAAACATATGAGCCACGTTTGGTTGCAGTAGAGGGGCTAATTCTACCCACTCATATGGAGTATTATTATTAACATCAATCACAATTACTCACATTTTCTGAACTAACTTTATGAACACCACATTTCAGTCTTCCACTTCGTCTGATATTATTATTTGAAATCTCCGCCGGAAGACATTCACTGGGTAAAATTGCCGGGGCTGTGTCCTTCAAATTTCTCCTTAAAACCACACCGCTATCAACATCGTCATCCTCAAAGCCTAAATTACAAACACCAATATCTGTACCCTCACATTTTTTGCTCATGGAAATATAATATTCCTGAAAAGCTTCCAGCAGGGATTCTTGCAAGAGCCGTTCGGCGAAAGTGGCGACGTTTATTATTCTAACAGGAGGGACGTCATCAAAAATCAAGCTCGATGTGGAATTACTCTTCAACTCAGAACTCAAAGCGGTCTTATCTCTCAAATGAAATTTCTCGTAATCTGAGCTGGAACCGGAATTATTATTCAATTGAGGTTCATTAAAATTTGATTTCAGAATAGAAATATTGTGCGGCTCAGATTGTTCGATTCTTGAACTCTTTCTCAAAGCTGTATTGTCATTCAATTGAAATTCTTCTACTTTAAAATTTGAAGAATTCAATCTATCAACTGGATTTATCTTTTCAATATGAGTCATTTGGAATGGTGAGTTTTCCATTGTAGAGATTTGATTTGAAATGTCCTTAAAATTCGATTCTTGGGCGGAAGCACTAGAAAAATTTCCCAACGCATTCTCTTTTCGTATACGATTAGAAGTGCACTCAAGTGTCGATGTTTGAATTAAAGTATCATTGATTGAGGAATTATGTATAGTATCCACTGATTGTGTTTGAGTTGGGGTAAACTTGAAACTCGAATTTTGAACTGAAAAATTCAAACAATTATTCTCCGACGGATCCAAATAATTCCCTATAATATCGACTGTTGGTGTTTGACTCGAAGAACACTTCAAATTCAAGCTCGGAACTGAAAAACACGAAAAATCCTTCTTTGCGTCTACCGTTTGTGTTTTAATCAGAAGCCCTTTTTTCGAATTCCTCCCTTCCTCAAAAGAAGGAACATTATTTGCTTCTTTACTTTCCCCTGTGAAGAATTCTTGAGTGATCCTCGAGTACCGCTTCGAACGTCTAAACGAGCACCCGCACGCACCAGCCTTCAATGGTTTGTTCCACCTTGTAAACCAATACTCCTCTGTTAGTGAATTCCTGTTGATACTATACCGTTTTTCGGTGGCTTCATTCTTAATTGGAAACCCCGTTGCGTTTTCCGGCTTCACATGAAATATCCTGATTTTAATACGCCGGTTTATGCGCAGAAATTCACTGTGTTCGAGCTGGTAGGGTTCAACAGGGTGTACAGAGCCAACGGACTTTTTTATCCCAGTGAAACAAGGGAAGAACAAACTGGATAAGTTAATATTATGGTTTATTTCTGCATTCCTTTCTTCTTCCATTGTGGAGAAACACGGGAATAGCAGCTCGGATAAACTGCGGCCTGAATTTCCCTGACTTAATTCGGCATTTCTTTCCTCTTCTTCTTCCACTGCAGCTGCCATTTCTGCTGATTCTTCATGCCTTCACGTCACACCCATCTCTACAATTTAAAATTCTTTATTCATAATAGTATCTCCATAAATATTTTAGTAATAATAATAATTTAAATTCTTTAAAGAAATGAATGGGTCAAGAATTTAAAGTTATTCAATTTTTTGTGTTGTTTATAATTTATTGCTAGATTTCCAATAAATAACTTATATTTATCATAATATTATAAACAATCAACGTTACCTGTTTAAAAACTTGATATTGAATATCAAAAATTTTAATCCAAAAATAATATTTATAAAAATGAAACAGAAATCAGTTTGCCAGAATTCGTAAAAAGAATATAAAATCGAATATATCTCATACCTTCTATCACAGAGTGATGAAATGGAAAATATGAATTAACGGCAAAATAACAATTATCAATTAAAAGTAATTAAGGTTAATAAATGTAATGAACCTTTGAAAAAAAAACTATACCGAACCAGAAGAATTTTTGTGTAATTTATTCAATCTAAAAGCCGAATTAACTCACGGTTTCATTTTAATTGGTTTTAATTCGTTCAATAAACGTTCCTGTTTGGAGGTTATGTTTAGTTGTAACACTGATTTTAAATACGAAGGAATATTGAACGCGACTACAAATGGAGAACCGAGAAACGAATTTTCTTTTTCGCCTTGGCTTCTTACCGTTTTCCCGTTCTTTCTCTTCCTTGGTTAATTAATTATTCAGTGCGGGTTTTTTGTTTACGGTTGTTTTTTTTCAAGCGGGCGGAATTAATCAACCGAGACAACTGTTTTCCAGGATTGCCAACCCATAAAAATACAATTTTCCCGTTCAATGGCGCCATCTGTTATGCAAGTAGTGAAATGGTAGTTTGGTTGGTAGCAATTTTGGGGGTGTATGTAATAGATACGAATTTAGAGAGAGAGAGTTGCTACTCAATTTGCATCGAATTTGCATTCGATTGTTGAATAATAATCGGGGCTATTCCGTACGGGTAATGTTAAGTTTAACGTTTAGTATTTAATGTTATTAATTAAATTCATGTTCTATGAATATATATCTATTACATAAGCTGCTTAGGCTATGAGAATATTAATTAACGTACACGTTAATCTTAACATTTTTTCTTACGGGAATAGCCTCGTATAACACTTCATTCAACCGTTAATAGAATACCTAATTCTATCATAAAATACTTCAAAGATTCAACGCTTGAATATACATCTGTGATGTAGTATGTCTATGATTTTATGAAACCACCTTGGTGTCGTGCCTCCAAAACTGCAGCCAACAAAAATTTTACTTCACGACCACTTCACCAGGAGGCGCATCATTATAACCCACCTTTTTGACGTCGTTTTAACCACCTTGGCCTCAAAAATTGCTACCAACATAAATTCCGCTTGCCGCTCGTCAAGCGGAAAATTAAGACGCCCCTGGCAATCAGCTGATCGAGCGCGAGCTCCTGCTCCGGACGACACACGAAACGTCAAAACCTCAGTCACCCGCATCATCATACACTTAATTTAATTCGAAACCACAAAAAAGAGAAAAATTCCCAGTGAAAATGAATGAAACGAACCGCGAAACTAAACTCAATTTGTGAAACAAATAATTTAAACATACAGAAAAATATTTTTTTGTGTAACTAATTTTAAGAAGTGAATTATGGAAAGCTCTGTGCGAATTTGGGATGGATCGAGTGAAATTAAACTAGTGAATAGGATACCTGAAGGTGTCAGGAAATTACGGAGCATTGGGAGGCACCTTTATTTATTAACAGCGGCGGGGAAATTGTATCATGGCTTCATCGAATTACTGAATGGAGAGCAATTACTGGAATTGGTCTTTGTGGAGGGAATCCGTGGGAAGGATTTAGATTGCGGCGGGGATACTGTTTACATAGTTGATTTTAACGGAAAAGTGTTGGCTTACACAGAAACACTAGAGTTTGTTAAAGAAATTATGCTGGTGGAGGAGTCGAGGATGTGCTTCCACGGACATCAAGGGGCGAGGTTTAAGATGAAAGTCGATTCGATTGCTGTGGGGGGCTACGGCTGTTTATTCGTAACAGAAAGTGGGCAGTTGTGGGCTTCAGGGAACATGCATCAAATCGGAGTTAACAGCCCCAGCCCAAAACGTGTTGGCTTTTTCGACAACCGGGTTATCCATTCGTGTAACGTCGGCACCGACTTTGCAGTCGCGATAGTAAGCAAACAGAAGTTAAGCGACGATACCGATAGTGATGACTGCGAGGAAGACGTCTTTGTTTCAACATGCCCTCATTGCTTATCTACCTCTCCAATTTCACAAAATTCCCTTTCGGAAACTTGCCCTTTAGGCATTCCCCTTCCCGTAAGCTACGATATTGAAACAACCTCAACAAGCAGTAAAAACGACAGTGTCAGCTCGACCGAAACACACCCCGATCCTCAAAAATCCGAAAAGAACATAATTTTTCGCAACACCGAAGCCGCTAAAGAATTCCTCACCCGGCAATTCTCGTGGATGTCCTCCGCCGGGGAGGAATACCTCGTTGAATGCACCGAAAAACCCACGAGGATCATCAAAGAAAACGTAACGAACATGGCGAGTTTGGTCTTCGAGGGGGTTAAAACCGTGGGGGATAAAGTCGTAACTCTGTCGAGGCATGTGAGCGGGAGCTCGGAAAATAATGCTGAGGAGGAAGATGAACCTCGGCCTTCGCCTAGGGTTAATTCAAAAGAAGAAATGGCGTGGTCGCTCAGTCAGGGGACTTCAGAGAGGGACGGAAGCGGCGAGCAGGGGTTGAGGGAGAGATGCGAGGCGGTGCTCAGGGAAGGGGCGAATTTGCTGAACTGCGAGGTGTGGACGTGGGGGAACATTGTCCACGGACAGTTGGGTGAGTAAAATAATTGAAATTGGTAATTAAAAAGGAAATATGGAAATGAAAAACTGCATGAAATTAATTCGATTCAATAAATTTTGAATTGGCTATTAAAAAAATATTTTAGATTTGCACAATTTTTAAACATAAAAAAAAATTAGAGGATGCTATGGAATTGTTTATAAATTGTAGCAATGGAAGACAGAAAAATTGTTTAAAGGAAATTTTCTCACACGGAACCTTTCCCCCTTTTTTTCATGCATTTCATTAAAGGAAAAACAGCATTATTTAATGGTAAATCACCACCACTTCAAACAATCTTTTATCATCTAACTAGTGCTTTAAATTTTATTCTTATTTATGGATATTGCAACGAGTACATTTTTTTTCTTTTAATTATACTGCTAAATTTTTAATATTGGAGATTATATTATTGCATATAATACAATAAATAAATATTGTTATAATATATTCCCAGGTAAGGGCTATCGACCATAGATCTTTTCTGGCCTATTATAAAATATTTAAAATAAATTTAAATAAATAAATCGGATTATTGAAAATTTCATTTATATTTAATTTATACATAACTAAAACTTTTTTGCATTAAACACAAGGATTTAAAATTTGTGCTTGCTTGTAATCTCTATCTTTAACTAATTTAATTTTCACACATACACACAACATTGTAGCAGGAAAAAAATCAATCGATCATCATTATAAAATCAATCCTTATCAGATGAGTAATTTCTCATTAAATCCTCAGTGAATGAGTCAATTCTCATAAAATAAGTTAATTCTTCTAATTAAATAAGTCTATCCTTCACTTATCTTAATTTCTTTTTAAAATCATTTTTATATTCATCTTATAAAATCCTTTAAATTAGCAATTTGACTTTTTTTATCCAGGCGTCGGTGACATAATGAAACGCGAGCGTCCGATGATTATCACCAAACTGTCGAACTGCGGTGCGCGGAAGGTCACCGCACAGACTCACCACGCCGGTGTTCTTACCCTGGACGGGCGCGCCTTTCTCTGGGGGCGGAATGACCGTCGCCAAGTCACCACAGAGTGCAACGTCGACCAGAGCTCCCCGCGCCTCTTCCAGTCGTCCCCAACAACCGACACTGATGTCCGAATTAAAGACATTTCCTGCGGCGACTTTTACACGGTGCTACTCACTAGCGAGGATACAGTGAAGTGTCTGGGGAAGTGCTCGAGAACTGTCGTCGATTTGTACCAAAGAAAAGAGATGACAATTTCGAAAAGTGTTGTGGATTTACACGAAAATGAGTCGAGTATTGTGAAAAATACGATGGATTCGTATAATACGGAGAGTAAAGAAGTGAGGTGTCGCGGAAAACATTGTAATACAGACAGTTCCTCTTCACCGAGAAGTAACGACGTTAAGTGTCTTGGGAAGTGCCCACAGAACCTCATGGAATTGCATTGTTTGGAACCCACCTGCGCGAAAAGTGAGGTAGATATGCATGAAAAAGTTACGTCCAGTCCAAAAAGTGTCATAGATTTGTGCAATAAGGATCCCTCCAGTCCAAGAAATGTTATGGATTCATCCTCTTTCTGTCTTGGAAAGTGTTCAAAAAAATCAGAAGATTTATGCAATAGAAATTCCACATCTGCGGCAAATGAAGAGGCTATGAAGTGTGGTGGAAAGTGCTCAGAAAATACGACGGATTCATCTATACCAAAGAATCTCCTGAATTTGAATAATGAAAACTCCTCCCCAACTCTAGCTAGTGTGAATACTGTGAAGTGCTCGAATAGTCTCACGGAGTCGAATATACCAAAAAGTTTTACGAATAGTGAGGATGCTGTAAAGTGTTCTGAGGAGTGTTTAAAAAGTAATGAAATCTCGCTTTCCTTAATAACCGATGTTGGGAAGTGCTCGAATAACGAAATAGATTCATGTGTGGATTTGAATAACAGAAATTCATCTCCTATTCCGATGTGTGAGAGTGCTGTGAAGTGCCCAAAAAATCTCATTGAATCGTCTAGACCGAAAAGCCTAATGGATGTAACGAATGAGAAGTGTCGAAAAAGTGTAGTGATTTTCTATGATAAAGACCTGAACAACAAAAGACTCCCCTCATCTCGGACAAGCGAGGATGTGAAGTGCCCCGAGAAGTGTCTTGAGAAGTGCCCGAAAAACTTATCGGATTCGAACCTCAATGACCCCTCCCTTTTCCATTCGAAATTAACAGATTCCCACAACACCAATAAAGCAAGCATTCCAATAGAGGAGAAAACCCCAAATCACCTACTTTCCAGTAAGCAATTCTTGCTCCTCAACACCCCAACTAGCAACGAGTTTATCATAGCCGACTTGATCCAAGAACAAAAATTTTTGGAGGAGATGCTGTTAGTACAGACTAACCTCATCAAGCCGTTACAGAAGAAAAATTTGCAAACCAGTGATTCCATTCTGTATGAAACCCTTTGCAAAAATTATGTGGACTTGCTAAATTTCACAGCCGCCAACATTAAGTCGTTGATTGATTTTTGTAATAAGTCCATTTTAGAAACTGATATTGTGATGTTTAGATTTGCCGAGGAGCATATTTTCATTTACAGGAACTACCTTAATGTTCTGCACGATATTGTCAGTGTGGGCGGCTGTGTTTTTTTGGCGAAACTATTGGATCTTCCGGCGTGCTTGCAAAAATTATCATTTGAAGCTAACTCGAAGCAAGAAGACGTGAAAAAGGATAAAAAGCTTGAAGAGACGAAAAAGGATAAAAAAGTAGAGGACGCCAAAAAGGATCAGAAAAAGTCAGAGGAAACAATTATCCAAAACATCCTCACAAGGCCGCTGAGTCGGCTCGCTTTCTACGAGAATCTCATTCACTCTTTCATGAAACACCTATCAAAAGCAAAAGTTCGGCACGACGTCTTATCGAAATGGACTTTACTGATTGAAGAGCAGGAGGCTAAAAAATCCGAGGCGGAGCTCACGAAAAATTTCTGGGTGAATTCCGGAAAAACAATCGAACAATTAAAATCACCCCAAAGGAGGTTAATCCGCGAGAGCCATCAGAGTCCAATCTTTTTGCAGAACGCCTCGAGGTTTTCCACGCACTGGTTCATCCTTTTGACTGACGTTTTCGTCCATTTGAACGGCTCAACCTTGAACATTCACAACTTGGCCACGATTTGGGTGGAGCCGCAGCAAGAGCAGTCCAACAATCACTCGCAGTTCCAAATCACGCTCAAGACTCCGGAGGATACTATCGAGTTGTACACGACGGAGCCCGAGCAGAAAGTTGAGTGGTTTCACGCACTGCAAAATTCAATCAAGGTGGCGCTGGGGAGGGAGGGAGCGCATCAGCCGCCCTCGCTTCGCAGTGCGAGTTATGCGTTTGCGAAAAATGGGGCTTTGAAGGATTCGAGGTATTGCGGGAGGTGGTTGAATGGCAGGTTGCACGGATCTGGAAGGTTGGAGTGGGCGGATGGACGGGCTTATGTGGGGCAGTTTAGTAATAATCAGATGCACGGATTTGGAAGGATGGAGGAACCTAATAAAGGTAAATGCTCTTTGTAATAAATAAAATTTGTAGAAGTTTTGAATCTGTTAAGAGAGATATATAGAAGCAATCTACAACCATAGATAAAATATATGTTTGTCTGTGCTACAACCTACAATAGTATACTCAATCTAATTACACGAATTATTTAGTCAAAAAGTACATTTCTATTTAGCAGCACCCAACATCCGAGAAGGTACAACGGGAATATTGAATATATATATATATATATATATTTAGTACGGTATTTTCGACTACAGATGGCGCTATTAATTACAATGTGTATAAATTGACTTACAATTTATATGACTTACATTTTGCGTTAAAATAATTACTAATTATTTTGCTAATAACAGGTGTATACGAGGGACAGTGGAAGGACAACCAACAGAACGGCTTCGGAATCTTCAAACATGCTAACGGAGATGTATACAAGGGTCACTTCAGGGATGGCGTTGCACACGGGCATGGCTTCCTCAGACAAGGCCACTTTATGGCAAACGCTGCTTCCATTTATATAGGCGACTGGACCTCTGGCAGTAAGAATGGTTATGGCATCATGGATGACATAGTCACCGGAGAGAAGTATCTTGGTAACTGGTCAGACAATAGAAAGCATGGCCATGGATTGATTGTCACGTCTGAGGGGATATACTATGAGGGTGTTTTTAATCAAGACGTTTTAACTGTAAGTAAAAAAAAAAGTTAATTATATTACTGAGGAAATTAAAACACTGCAATACTTTAACAAAGTGATGTGTTTGTATAATGATGAGGTAGTTCTTCATTGAAAGGATAAAGAATCGACTTAATCAACTAAATCAATTCTTCATTATTTGAATGAAAAACTTCCTTGTCATATATATTAATTTTATTTGCCTAAAAAGTCTCATCGCTTATTTTAAATATTGTAGTATTTTTAGTATTAGGCTGATTTATTATTTCATTATAAAAAAAATGCATTTTAGGGACATGGTGTAATGATTCTGGAAGATGGCACACACTATGAAGGTGATTTCAAAGGCACCGGAATCCTTAGCGGTAAAGGCACCTTGACTCTAAAATCCGGCCACACGATTGAAGGAACTTTAACCGGTTCCTGGAATGAGGGCATAAAAATCTCGAATGCAATCCTCGTTCCAAATAGCAGACAGCCATCACAACAAGATGCCGAAGCAGTCCCTAAATCGTTTGGTACATATTGCACCCCTGTTGACCAGAAATGGAAGGGGTTGTTCCGACACTGCTATCAAGTGCTGGGAATGTCGGAGACAAGCATAAAAAATGGTGGTCCTAAAAAGGACACACAAAAAATCTGGCAGAATGTAGCAGTGGTCATCTCGAATGCGCATCAGGGGATTGTGAAGAAAGGTGCAGGAAATGCCCTTGAGAACACTATAAATCAGCTTGACACGATACCACAAGCCTGTAAAGAGAGTTTAGATCCAGAGGGTTACATCGATGTAAAGCAATATTTATTAAAAGTAAGTAATATAATTTCCTTACACCTGAAAGGGTAGAAACGCATCAAGATTAAAGAATAAAAGTAATATAATTAAAAAAATAATTTTGGTATCTGGAACTTGGTGAAATATATTGCAATAAGTATCGTAAGGTTATTAAAAAAAAAAAAAACACACACTTGGTACTGTTTCATAATTTTTTACACTTTATTCTGACTAGTTTTAGTTTCTTAGTGGACTAAGAAATTGAAACTATCAAAGAAATAGATAATGGACTAAGAAACTGAAACTAGTCGTATTAAAGTGTAAAAGATTATGCAGTACCAAGTGTTTTTTTTTTAGTAACCTTACATTAATTAAGACAACTTCGATATATTTATTAGATATATATGTATGACTATTAATAAAAATCACTTAATTCGTTTTCTCAAAATATTTAATTTATATTAGTTTCGGCTTCTAACCATTATTAAGTTTCTTAGTTTTCGATTTTGAGGAGTTGACATTTGTTGTTGCTGTTTAAGGCGTTTGAATGTTCCTACCATCCCCTGGGGTCCCTGCTGAACGACATAACAGTTGCCTATACAACAGCGTATGGTTCGAGAGCACATCCACTCTTATTATTGCATGCCGTCACGGAATTGCATTCCATTATAAAAAGACTGTATGACATCGTCCGATTACTATTTCCCGCCCTGCCCAGTTACGGCAAAGAAGTCACCTTGGATTCCTCAGAAGATGAAAGGTAACCTAATAAAATTGACACTAATGTCTTTTGTAGAATTTGTGTTAAAGGAAGTAACATGCTTTCTGTGCTACAATCTTAGAAACATGTAAAGATTGTAGTTCAGGAAGCAAGGAGGGAAGAGCAACTGTTTTGAGTCAATATTATAACTATATATATTAAAAACAAAACAATATTTTTTTTGTTTACACTCACAAATGGGGAAGTGTAAACTTTCTTCACTGAAGTATTAAAGCACTTCTTTACATGTTTGAAAACGGTTGGTATAAAATCAGGCATAAGACTAACATTTTGACTTACATTAGTATACTCAATCTAATTGCTATGAATTATTTGGTAGAAAAAAGCCTACATTTCCCCCTATTTCTATTTAGTAGGCTTTTTGTTTGTTTCCACTTATACATGGGTATCGGTCTATTTTAACCATATCACCCAGTAACCCTTGTGTATATTCGTAATTTCAAATTGGGGAATAATCATACTACAACCAATCCCATTAGGCCCTGAAATCAAACCAGGGACACTAGTATATGCTAGCGTAATGCTTAATCTGCCTGTCAATGGTGCGGAAAAAAACATGAATTAACAATTAAATGAAACCTGTGGTGATAATAATAGCAAAGATGATGATTATTCTCAGAATTCTTAATGATAAATGTTCACTGGTAATATTTGTGATAATAAATTAATTTGATCACGCAATATTCAAATTTTTGTCTTTTTTTTAATTTGATTTTTTTATGTTTTTAGTGATGTAATTAGTTGTCAGTCCCTCCTTTATCCAATAATACTGCCGAAGGTGCATTTATCGCTATTCACCCTATATACTCTGAGGAATAAACAACATGATGCTCAGTACTGGAAAAGACTCTTGGAGTGGAACAAGCAGCCCGATTACACACTCATGGCATTCCTCTATGTTGATCAGTAAGCATAAATTTGTGATATTTTATGTTTTTTTTTACAAAAAGTGCTATTTTTTCATAACTTTAGGAAATTCATCAAATCCGAAATCCCCGGCGAGCCGAAATCCCCCCCTCCGACACTCCCCGCTACCACAATCAAAGACCAAACATTCATCGAAGCCGTTGAAACTTTACAACTCCTGAAAACCACATTCTCCCCTTTGGAAAAACTGCTGGTGATCCGCGCCACTTTTAAGAAGATGACGGAGGTAGTGCGGGAGCAGCTCGGTCCAGACTACCGCTGGAACATGGACGACCTGTTGCCTGTTTTTCTGTATGTGGTGGTCAGGGCGAGGATCCTACAGCTTGGCTCTGAACTAGACTTCATCGAGGATTTCATGGAACCAAGTCTAGAAAGTGGGGAGCTCGGCATCATGTTCACCACATTGAAAGCCTGTTACCAACAGATACTCCAAGAGAGGCTCACTATCAATTAGATGAATGGATTGAATGGTGATTGTAATGGTTATAGTTGATTTTATTTAAAAAAAAAGATAATTTATTTAAAAATGTATTTATTCAAAAATTATACGTTTTTATAAATAAATTAAACACTATTTCAAATTGGCAAAAAAATCAACCACAATCATTACGAATAGGAATTGCTGTGTAGTTACATAGTAATGGTTGCCAGAATTGCAATTGTCCTAATGTTAGTATTTTTGTGTTCATAGTATTCATACATCATCCGCATTCCATTAGAAGAAAAACAAACTCGAAGAAATGTATAAGCATATGGAGAAAAAAGTCGTGTCTACATATCATTGATCAGTAGCAATATTTTGTATGTGTAAATAATAGAAATAATAGAACAGACATATCCTCAAAAAAAAAAAACCTACTCCCCTTTATATCAGCGATGGTAAAACATCTTTTATATCATGTGATTGAAAATGCAAGAGGAGCAATATAAATGAAGAGCAATTCAAAGCAAATAAATGAAAGAAAATAATTTATCTTCCATGAGTTGAAATGAAAAGTAATCAAATAAATATTTTCAAAAAATAAATAAGAAAAGCAAAACAGAGGGTAACGTAAAAGTTTTCAATCACACGGTATAAATATATACAGTGCGATCAAATTAAGTAAAACTTTAATGAATTAAAAAAATTATAAGTAGACAGCTTAACTTAAATTGTTCAATATGTTGAATTGACATTAAGAAAGGTTGAATTTATATTCTGTTGCAATTTTTATTTCTAACTAGTATTGCCAAGTGGTTAAGTACAAAATGAGCTTATGTGAAAGAAAAATTGTTGAAAATGATTCACTCATTTCACACTAGTGAGTCATTGCACTGAAAAAGGGCACTGAACGATTTAGGGGTGGCAAGTATTCCATGTCCACTTAGGCCCATTGTAGTGCCTCCGTTGAAGAGACATAAAGTTTTTATAAATAAAAATTAAAAGTATTAGAAGTTTGAAATAAAAAATCAGAATATAAATTTATTCTGATTATTAACTCGACAATTTTAACAAACATTTTAAATATGTATATTTTTTATCCATGACAAAATTTGTCAAATTAGCACAATCAAAGAACATCATAATCAATTCAGCTGCTAGAATCTAACGTAACAAATTATTTGAGACATGTCATTTACCAAATTCAGGGTTACAAAATTTCATACCGAAAGCCAAGTAATAATTTTCTCTGATCGCACGGTATAAATATCGATACATATTATTTAGGAGTCAATGTGATAATGTATATTTGTAAGTTGATATCACGCCATAAATAGTCATGTTAGGTTAGTTTATGTACAAAACGAACAAAAGAATAACAAACAAAATGGGAAAAATACTGAAAGGAGAAACCAATACGATTATTTTATTGTTACAAGTGTATTTATTATATTATATATATGATGATAATGATGAATATTTATATATGTTGGAATTTCTGATGTCTATTTTATTTTTGTACCTGAATACTCCACTTTATATATTATTATTGTTATTTTTTTTTCAATTTTATATAATTGTTTATTTTTATTAATATTTTTCATTTATATATTGTTTATTTTATTATTATCAATACATATCGAAAACATTCTGCTTTTATATTATTTTCAATCATTTTTAACCCATTGTTTAGATAAGATTTTTTTTCTCTAGAGAGTTTTAATTTTTTATTAAGAAAAATTATGTTGGTAATAAAAGTAACCACACACAATAGGTTATGTCATCTTAGGTTTTCTACGGGTTATGTTATTCTAACAAACTTAGGCTGGATTTTAGTTTAGTCGACAGCGACTCAAAACGAAAATGGGGTGATTCCAAACAACGGCTGATAAAAAAAAAACTCCGATTCACTGTCGCAATATCGTTTCATTTAGAATTCCATAGCTGAAGAATTTGATGTAAAGAAAAACAAGATAACTTTTATGTATAAAAAAGTTGTCTTTATCAGATATTGAAAATGTACCACCAAGTTAACGCTGACAAAATTAAATGAAGAATTTGATTAATAATTACGAATGTGACGTTTTATTTGTTTTTATTCACTGGCGCCAACAAAATGTAAAATAAAGAAAAAAATCTAGAGTGCTTTGATTTTTGAGGACAAAATTTCTCGATCATATGGTGTATAAGATTAATAAAAGTTACAAAATCATGTATATAATTTATATCTGTTAATTGGCTATCGGCCTGTGTTCTTTCCGATTAGATTTGGGTTTATTAGGATATTGTTAAAAAAACTAATAAAACAAAAATAATATATATTTGACTAAAACTTAAACAAAATTTTAAATCAATCAAATCTTTCTTGATTGAAATAATCCCCGCTGTTATTCAAACGGTGTTAGTTTGGACTAATTCAGAACTCGAAACAAAAAAATAAGTATCTGACGCAATTATCAATTGAGTGTCGCAAATGATCCGACGTGATGTTGCACACATACGCTTCGCACCACACCTCGGTTTCACGAAAATCAAATTTCCCGCAATTGAGCGAAACAAAAACGCAACGGCCACGTGACCCCGCGCACGTATATATACAGAGGCGCGTCCTTCAAATGACACTTCCAGCGGGCAGAGCCGGTCATCGAGATCGTCACGGGCGTAGCAAGTCACTAGAATTCAACCTCCATCCCGGAAAATACAATAAAATGTAAGTGTTTTATTTACATTAAATCCGTATTTATTTGTTCATTCATTTAAAAAAAAATACATTATTTAAAGAGCGCACATATTTTTTTTTTATAATTAATTAAAACAAACAAAGTGCGAAACAAACGCATACATTGTTACTATTTTAGTAGGCTTTATTTTCACTAGCTTGATTTTTGTAAAAAGTCTTATTAGTTGATGGTTGGAAAAAAATATATTTTTATTGTGATTACGGGGAGTTCGCTGCGTCGCGGACAAAATGCCGGCCGGTTTTGACTTTCAAGTGACCTTTCTCAACGCTGCGGCCACGTAAAATGCAAAAAATAATTATAGTATGAATTTATTCAAACGTATGTTTCATCGAGTTACTTTTTTTGGAATATTTTTGCCAAGAATAGCATGTTTTCAGGTATTTTTTTTTTAAATAACAAATGCTATTTAAATATATTTGAATAAAATAATAAAATATTTTTTAATACATTATACAAGCTAAAACATTTAATTTGAGACACTTACACATTTCAGCAATGATTGATTTTACAAGAAAACATTTCAAATAATGCCCCATATTTTCAGAGCACATTTATTCTTGAGAAAAATGTTATTATAAAGCACAAATGTGTAAATTTCTTAATTTTAAATAGCAACCACTTCTTTCTAATTCTGGATAGGAAGAATATTTTTTCACTATTCTAACTAAATTTTACTCAACTTTTTTTTATTCACAATAGACGGCACTTCTTTATTATAATTTTCAGGTTTAAATTTTAATAGAAACTTCTGCATCATTGTAATGTCAACAGTAAATTAGAATTAGTATAAATTATAAAAATATGCTAGGCTGAATCAGACCCTATTGCAACTCCAACTTGATATTCATCAACTGTAGTTCAATATTACTCTAACTTCATTTTTAGTTGTAATACATTTGGGATTAAGCCCAGATATTTTTTTTTTTCTGAAATATCCATTTTAACTTTTGCATTATCCATAAAGAAATCAAATAACTATTTTTGCTTTTTAATTAACCACCCTTTATCTCACCATCTTTTCAAAAGTTGGAAACAATTACAATGAAAAACATACTGTTATACATTTTTTTTTTAATTTTTTCAATCTCCATTAAAACTTTTTTGATCCTATAGATTAACACCTCATTGAAAAATTAAAAATAAAAAAATTGAAAATTCCATTCCTTCTAGCTTTGAAATCGACAAAATAACCATGAAATAAAAAAATGTCAAATAAAAATTGTGAAGGAAAGTTATCAGTTTTTTGTCAATTGTCTTGATCTATTTGTGTGTGTGTGAACACACAATTTAATATTTTTTTATTATTAGATTTTTTTTACTGAGGCCCAATTTTTTGTTTTTGTATCAATAAATAGCGATTGAAATTAGTATTGTAGATTCTTAATAAACTGATACAGAAAACATGATGGTCAATAGCCATTTAATAAGAATATTATATGAAATGTATTTTATTATTCTTAATGTAAATTCTACAATAAAGATGATATATATATTGTTTTCAATATACAGGGTGAATAGAGAGTTGCAGGATCATCAAATAATTCTTGAAATACAAAACCAATCGAAAAACAAAAAAGCTTTGTTTAATATTTTTCAAAGATCTATCGAATAACATGAAAACACTTCCCGAGGGAAGAGCAGTGGGCAACTGTAATATCTTAAATGGGAAAGGGATTCTAATTCTACCCCACCAATTATTTATTCGAAAAAAAATTTATTTTGTTAATTTTTTAGTTGGTTGGCAATTTTTAATAATGGAAAATAATAATTAAATATCACAAGTTTTATCACGTAAACAAATTTTGACACATTACTGAGCACTACAATAAATTATGAGGGAATAGCATGAAATGAAAAAAAAAGTGATGAATGATCACATTTTATTGGATGTATTATAACTTTTAGTTGTTAAAATCATACAGATCATACACATTTTTATTTTGTTAAAGTCTCTGATAGTATGTTGTTTTTCTGTATTATAATTATTAACTAAATCAACGTAATGTTGTTAACTTTGCAGAAACTAAAATGTCCAAAATCGGAATCAACGGCTTCGGCAGGATCGGCCGCCTTGTGCTGCGCGCGTCCATCGAGCGCGGAGCCAGCGTTGTCGCCGTCAACGACCCGTTCATCGGGCTTGACTACATGGTCTACATGTTCAAATTCGACTCGACGCACGGCCGCTTCAAGGGTTCCGTCGAAGCCAAAGACGGCAAGCTCGTCGTCAACGGCCATCCCATTGAGGTATTCCAGGAACGCGACCCAGCCGCCATCCCGTGGGGCAAGGCTGGCGCTGAATACATTGTCGAGTCGACCGGTGTCTTCACCACCATCGACAAGGCTTCGGCACATCTTCAGGGAGGTGCCAAGAAGGTCATTATCTCTGCTCCGTCCGCCGACGCTCCGATGTACGTCTGCGGCGTCAACTTGGACACCTACGATCCCAGTCATAAGGTAAGGGTTTTTTTTATCAATGAAAGAAAGCTTGCTTTGGTGATTTGCCGCAACACAAAAAAGTTTTAGAACCAGTGATATAGTGATTTGAGTGAGACCTGCATTTTAATAGTGATGACTACCACCATTAAATTGCAACATTCTCAAATCACTAAAAATTAGTTCTGAAACTTTTTGGTGTTGCGGCAAAGCAAGCTTTATGTGAGGGACATATACACATCTCATTTTTAATGGTCTTTAGCTTTTCTGCCTTCTTTGTTTCAATGTTTATGAAAATCCATATTATAACGTAGAAAACTGCAGTAAACAAGAGTCAATTATTTTTTTCCTAGGCCGGATTCTAGTTTAGTCGATAGCGATTCAAAACGAAGATGGAGCGATTCCAAACAACAATTGATAGAGAGAGAACTCTGATTCGCTCTCGCAATATCGTTTCATTTAGAATTCCATAGTTGGAATGTTAAAAAAAAAAAAGTACATTCATTAGAAGAAGTAACTTTAACTGTTATAGTCAAAGTGTCATCTCCAGTAATATTACACTAAAAACAGTATTACAGTTTGGCAGCCAATAGAGAAACTAATAAAAATGTTCAACCACCTCCATGTTGACAATGCCACACGAAATAAGGCGAAAGATAACGCTTGCGTCGTCTTTTATTAATTATGATTAATATTATATAATTGCCTGATTTTAGTCGATAACATTATTCTTTTTTTTTTCTAGGTAATTTCCAATGCTTCCTGCACCACAAACTGTCTCGCCCCGCTGGCTAAGGTCATCCACGACAACTTCGAAATCGTTGAGGGATTGATGACCACTGTTCATGCTACAACCGCCACTCAAAAGACTGTTGACGGTCCTTCTGGAAAACTGTGGCGTGATGGTCGTGGTGCCGCTCAAAATATCATTCCAGCATCAACTGGAGCCGCTAAGGCTGTCGGCAAAGTCATCCCAGCCCTCAACGGCAAACTCACTGGAATGGCCTTCCGTGTGCCCGTTGCCAACGTATCCGTTGTTGATTTAACTGTAAGCATAAATTGAAGACGGCAACAAAGTTTCCACACAGTTTTTGCCATGATACTAACACTAAACACTAATTTTATAAGGATAATATGGTTTTCTTTTTATTTTTTCTCGGGAAAAATATTTCTTTGTTAAGCATCTTTTTTTTCAAAAGCCATAAATTTGTCCTAATTGGTTGTTATCAACCGCCTATCCTCCTTCAAGATGGAGAAGGAGTCAGGTATCCGGTACACAAACTAAATGGCTACACATTAAAAGTATTACAACTATTGGTGGAATACATGTAGTTTTTTTTAATTATTCTGAAACTGTAATTATCGAGGCTATTACAGAATAGTATTTCCCATACGGAAGGGAAATGTTAATTTTAGCATGTACTTTATATTTATCATCATAGTCTAAGCAGGTTTTGTAATAGATATATATATACATAGAATAATAATAAAGAGAATTTCTTTAGCACTTTTGCTATATATAAAAAAAAATTATTGTGGAATAAATCCCAATAAATAATTATTTAAAATATAGTCCCCAACATTTAAGCACCTCAGGTAGTAAAAACTGTGTGGTAGTTTTGCTCGGTTCCTCAAAATCTTATACTAATTTTTTTCCAAGTTTTCTTATTATATCATTTATGTTCAGGTCCGTTTGGGAAAACCAGCCACATACGCCGATATCAAAGCAAAGATCAAGGAAGCTTCCGAGGGCGCTCTGAAGGGCATCCTGGCGTACACGGAAGAAGAGGTCGTCTCGAGCGACTTCATCGGCGACTGCCATTCATCGATCTTCGACGCCTCCGCCGGCATCCCACTCAACGACCAATTCGTCAAACTCATCTCGTGGTACGACAACGAGTTTGGATACTCGAGCAGAGTTATTGATCTGATCAAGTACATCCAGACCAAGGACGCATAATAACATCAATCTAAAAAAAAACACCACAATTACGTTATATACAACATTTTGTTTTTTTATTGTTTATTTATATAGCGTTAAAGCACATACACACTAAATTGTTATTTTTATTGTATTCAAATTTATATCATTGGATGAATAGTATAGTTTGTTCAGTGTTCATGTTGAAACATTTTCGAAGAACAATTGTCGATAAAATAAACGTACTGAATATTTAGAGGAAAGATTTGTAATTTAAACAAATAAAAATTTACATTTTCTATATTTAATTTACTTCTTATTATTTAAGTTGTATCTTTTGTAATTTAAACCCACATAACATTGTTTGAAATACCACTTATTAAATAATTTTTGAAATGAAAAGCCGCGTAATGAATATTAAATCCTTTGAAAGAAATGCAATATTATTATGCTTTATAAATTTTGGTTAAATCCATGAATTGCACATAATGTTTTATTAATGAATGGATTATGAATTAATTATTAAAATTGCTTTAAGAAATAATTCCAAATTAAAATATTCACTGCTATTCCATAAATTCTGTGAAATGGCAATTTTGCCTATCACGCGAAATTTAAAATTTCCCATCCTGTAATAGTCGACCTTCTCGCTTTGCAACATTAACCACCTTGGAATTGAACAATAGAAAGCATACCCGAAAATTGCTGCCAACACAAATTTCATTTCGCCACATCCCTACCAGGTGGCGCTGCATTTCCGGTTGCACGTTTCCCCCTTTATTTACAAATATTTACTTTTAATACTAAATTAATTGTTTATTAACACAGTTATCGCAAGTCATCAATTTTTTGTCAGTGTCAAAATTCCAAGTGAACGTAAAGCAAACGAAAATTAAATAAAAAAAATCACAGAAGCACAATTTCTTTTCGCAAGTATTCATTTCGCCAACATGTGACTTTTCTAACCTGCATATTTTGAGCCAGGTAAACATCAAGCTTCGAAATATTATTTAAAGAGGAAAATAAAAGTGTCAATTGCAAGAATTCGCATTAGAGGTGAGAAGAGAATAGCAGCTTAGTTGATCTTAAATGTATTTTATGTTAGATTAAATTGCAATAATTGTATAGTAGAATCTGTTGGTTGATGTAAATCTGTGAAACTACGGGTCTTCATTGTTTTCACTTATGAACTCATTACTAATTAACTGGTTTTAATGGACGTGAAGGCAATTTTCTAGATAAATCTGAAGATTCAGAATCTGCTAATTGAAAATGTAATGGTGACAAATTAACCGATACATCTTAAGCTGTAACAATAGCAAACCAAAAAGTGCTTTCAAGAAGAGATAATTTGTCTTCCAAATGAAATTGTAATATTATAAATTACTTGGTTTATTCTGCATTTTTGAACCTTCAAAAATGTTTCAACAAGTTTTAAGTGAAAAATTAATCAAACATATTATAAATTAGATTATTGTCCTTCAAATTTATATACAATTTAATTTATCAATAATTGTGCATACATTTATATAAAATTCTATGAATTAATTTCGTATTGGTGTAAATTTAAACACATAATTTGTTCCATGTTTTTATTTTCAGTTACCTGACACGTGTTTCGATCCATTGTGATCATTTTCAAAGTTAAAACTGTTTTAACTCAAATATGATACTTTGGTTCCATCAAGAAAGTAGCAGAACAAGTATTGAATATATGAATTAATTAATCAATATGTTTGTTGAATATTCATATCAATTATTATATTTGTGATGATTTATGAAAATGCTTTTCATTTTGTAGAAAGGAGATTTCCATAAAAATAAATTGAATTAAATTAAATTATTTATTTATTGATGTAAATTTAGATTTTATTTATAAATATTCAGTATTTTTTAAATATTTGATGCCTAAAGAAATTATAATGTGTGCAATTATTTGCAATATACAATGAGTGTTTATTATATCTTGAAAATAATTTTTCTTTTAAAATTCATGAGTTTTTATTATAAGTAAATACATTTTCACTAATAATAATAAGCAGGCTATAGACCAGCGTCTTTGTCGATAGTGAATTAATAGATATAAATTATATATTTGATTCTGTAATTTTCATTATATATTTAGTCATTGTTTATTAATAAAAATAATCTATATATAAAATAATTAACTTTTACAAGATTTGTTATAATGATTGTACGCTTAGAACTACAATTTTAAAACGTTTTTGAAGTAAAATCATATTTATTTCAGAATTAATTTTCATTAATTTATTAGTTAATGATGAAGGACGTGAATGTGGAAAAATTTGCAACACCGGATATGACAAATGCAGACATCCAGAAATTGCATAAAAAAATTACAAAAATCAGGAAAAAATGGAATAAAATGGAATCAGTTGCGTCTAAAACAAACCAAAACAGCAAAGAAGGAAATCTAATTAAAAAAAGTGAAACAGTAAATAATGAGAAAAAGAAATCGAGTAAAAAGGCTGCAAAAGAAACAAGTCCCGAACGTAAAGGTATGTTTGTGAAGATTTATATATTTGTCCTTCAATAAGTAAATGTTATTACGAATTTAATTAAATATAATTTATGTGTTTTTTTTTTATTAATTGTAAACTTCATTTAAAGAATGAAACCCCTTTGAGAATGAGGGATACATGATTAATTTATTAAAATGTTGTAAATATTTAATAAACCAATGTTGTTATTATGGGTTTAATTAAATACAATTTATGTGTGTTTCTTTTCTATTAAAAATTAATCGTAAACTTCGATTATTCAATAGAAACCCCTTTGAAAATGACGGGGAATATAGAACTAATTTATTACAATGATGTAAATATTTATTGTTCAATAAACCAATGACGTTATTATGGTAAATGTAAGACGACGCAAGCACCATCTTTTGCCTAATTTCATGTGGCATCGTCAATACTATTTACGAATTTAATTACAAACCATTTATGTGTGTTTACTTTTTTTTATTAAAAATTAATTGTAAGCTTTGATTATTCAATAGAAACGCCCTCGAAATCAACAGGAGACACAGGATTAATTTATTACAAGAAGAAAAAACTGAAAACTCCTCCACCGCATGAAATTAAAGAGGGGGATGTCGAGGAATTTATCTCGTTGGAGAAAGTGAAGAAAAAAAGGAAATATCCTGACACAGAGTCTGATGCAGATTCTGCTGTGAAGTTTATTTACCATAATAAGAAAAGGCGACGTGATAGCGTGCAGAAGGATAAAGAAAATTCTGTAACTAAGGAAATTAAGTTAAAAAAAGGTATGTTCAAAGATTGTTAACAATGGGAAAATAAAATTATACTCATAATAGAAAAAAGGATTTATTCCCGAAACACGTCTGCAGGAGGCCTAATATTACGTAATTTTTGTATGTTTTTTGCATTAAATATTTTCAAATAAATAAAATGTTGCATTATACAATATGTTATTGTTATACAAATGTTGGGCATTTGTTTTAAAGTACTTATGTAACATATGTTAAAATATCAAATATCACAGTAGCTATAATTTATTTCAAATTCTTCTTATTTAATTTATTAAAATAATATATATATATATATATATATATATATATATATCCCTTTATAATCATATGAGTGTAGGGTTCTATTAAAATAATATATATATATATATATAATCAAAAACCCTTGTACCCTTACGGGTGTTGGGCGTCTATTAAAATAATACTCTTTTAAATTGTTTCTAAAAAGTTTATAAAATTAAATATATTTCATTTAAGTGTCTAGAAAGAGCACACCAATAATAAACTTACCGTTCACGAGGAATGACGGAGAGAATTCTGGTCTAAAAATCAGTGGAGAAGTAGTTAAAGAGACTTCCCGAAAAAGAACCCCTACACCCACTTCAACGAAGAAGAGTCGCGACGACAAGCCAACTTCCCCTCCTTCGAACAGCGAAGTGGTCATCGAGGATTTCATAAAGTACGTTTCCTCGAGCCAGTCCTCTAAAAACAATCCGCTGATAGGGAGAAGCCCGGAGACCCAGAAGAAAAATTTCACGATACACAATCACGAATCGAACGAAATCCTCGAGATCGAAAACACGATCGCCAATTTCAAAGAAAAACACCGGCACAGCCAGTTGGATTCGATGGTCGATAAGTGGTTCGAGAAGGATTTCATCGAGAAGCGGAACGAGAAGAAGAAGAAGAAGAAAAATCAGACTTTGGATAAGGATAAAACTAAGCAGCGGGAAAAAGCGAAGAATAAAATACGCAACAAGGTCGATGAAAATTCAGTGATTTGCGGTGATCCGTTTACCTCGACCCCGATAAAATTATCCAAAGAAAGCAGTGATGTCGGTAAGCAGAAAAGAAAGGGTTTTCCCATTAATGACGTTTCGAAAATTAGAAAGGAGAAAGAGAGTAGGGAAAGGGAGAATTTTTATAAAAAGAAAAAATTGTCGGGAATGGATGTAGCAAAGAAGAAAGTATCTAGTTATGAAACAGTCGGCGCTAACGTAACAAAAGGAAGGTTATCGGTTAATGAAACCAATAGTGATTCGCTGAAAAATGAAAATTGCACTAACAACAGTACAACGAAGAAATTAAAAACTAAGCAAGGTGCCGAGGAAAACATTAAGGGGAAAAATGCAAATAATACAACTTTGAAGAAAAATGATTTAGATTTATCATCGCAACATACTAAGAAAACACCTGAAAGGAAGTTAAAAAATAAGGGTTAGTATTGTAATTTTTTATTTCTATTATAACTCGGATTTTTAAATAGAGTGGGTTTGTTCCTCTCAACGATTATAGGCTTAACGAGGCCTATGCATTATATATATATAATTAAAAAGTTATTATATTGAATGTTTTGTATTTTTTTTTTTAGATAAACTACTAAAAAAATCAGTCAAAAATGATGATTTACTTAACGGTTTAATTGCTGAATTAAAATTAAAGTACGGCACGAATGAGCTGATGAAAATGTTGCAAAACCTTTCGGAATCCTCTGATGACGTAGTGCAATCACAAAAATCGAAAAAGAGCATACCCGTGAAAAGTGGTGAGGCGACAGCCTCGAGCGATTTGAAAATAATTGAAAACACACAAAATTCAGAGAAAACAAATTATAAAACATTTAAGGGGAAGAACGGATTGAATCCAACAAATGACAATATTAGAAAAGCGGAGGACGATTTAATTGTTTTGAGTGACAGCGAGGTGATGAGTAATGATGAGAAGTTCATCAACGACGAAACTGTGATTTTGAGCAGCGATGCGGAGGAGATGAGTTCGAATGAAGATGGTTTAATCAAAGCTCTCAGGCGATATCAAAGAATACAATTAGCTTTGCCGGGAGATGAAGGTGTTAAATTAAAAACGAACGGAGAAAGCGGTGAAGATAATTCTGACGTAAATCCAATTGATGTGCTGAAAAAGAAAACAAAATTAAACGGGTTTGAAAGTGAAGATCTTGCATTGAAGTGTATAGAAACGACACCAAAGATAAATAAATCTGTGATTAATAAAAATGTATTATTTACAAAAGACGTTATTGAAGTAGAGGATGACGTTGACGACACAGAGGTTATTGCAATTGAAGATGAAAGTACGGAAAAGGCTATTTCGAATAGCAACAAAAAGATTATTATTAAAGAAAATATTGTGATTTCAACACCGGATAAAGCAAACACTGTTCAAACAGGTAAAACTATTAATAAGCAAAAATACACAGGTTCAACATCGTCATTGAAAATTGTAGAAAATTCTCAAATCTTGGAAAATAATTCCAAAAATGAAAAAAGTAATATTAATTGCATTCACGAAACAGATTATATAGATGCTAATCTTAAACAAGTAGAATCTGAAGGTAGTGTAGTTAATAAGCGAGCAGATTTCACTAGTGATGAGTCAAGTGGAAATACATGTATAAGTTGTGGAAATGTTAGAGACGGAACGAAAAGAAAAAAAAAGATTTCTAAAAGTTTAATTTTCAATAATTTCACAAATGGGGAGGCACAAAATTGCCGAAATTTCAATTCATTTAAAAGTAATTGGGAAATTTTAGGATTAACTAATTTAAAATGCGGTCACAACAATACGTCTATGGCATCCGAAGCCGTAGTAATTGCAGCAAACCAAAAAGTGCCTTCACCAGCGGACAATGTTCCTTCCAAATTAACCAATTCGTGTCAAGCCGCAGCAATTGAAGCAAACCAAAAAGTGCCTTCCCCATTGGTTAATTGGGAATTTCTATCTCCAAAAGATGAAAAATTTAATATTTCCGAATGTTCCAGAGACGAAGAAAAAGTTTTGATAAAATCAAGTCCCGGCTCGCAAGAAGTTATTCAGGCAGTACCATCGCAAACAGATGATAACTGGAAAATCGACAAATCGAGCCATCATTCGGTTGATGGAAACATTTGGATAAAAAACAGCCCGATTTCCATAAAGGGCGATTTCAACAGTGACTTTGAATTCAGCCCGGTGCGTGTGAAACTGGACGAGTTTGATCAGTATGAGGAAGATACTCGGGATGGGAATACAGACGAAGATGATGGCTGCAGAAGTGCATGCGAAGATGTTGTTGTTGATGTTATTAAGGAGATTACTTTTGAAGGGAAAATCACTAAGGTTCCGTCACCGGATATATTTGCCTCTCAGTATGTTCACCAAGAAGTATAGTCGAGTGAATTAACTGAAGATGTGTTATTAAATACACAATCAAATGGTATTCAGTGATTATCTAATAAAAACAAAATTAAGAAATGTGAGTAAATTCCTTTTTATTTAAAATTAATTCCATGAATTTATAAATTATATTAATAATTCAAATTTATTTGTTCTTCGAATGTAATTGAAATAATAATTATCAGGTTGAGCACACCGGTGTCCGCTGAAGGAACTTCCCTATGGACCGGCAGTCACCGGTGTCTACTCAAAATCTCAATGCATGGTTGAGTCAAGCATATTCAAATATTGAAGTATATATATACTTATGTCTTCATTACAGCCTTGCATTATTGAACGCTGTTTTTTTTGTTGTTTTTTATCAGTTATAAAAAAATCTTAGAAAACCACATTACTATTAGGTGGTCATAAAAAAAACAGTTTGGCCCATGGGAAAGATTTTGCTAAATAGCCATGGTGCTCAACCTGTTATTTGTGATTATAAAACAATTAATTAATTAAAGTAAATATTAAATCATGAAAAAAGAATTTCAACTTCATTTGTTTTTTGAATGTAATCGAAACATTAATAATTAGTGATTATAAAAGAATTAATTAATTGAAATAAATATTAAATAACAAAAAACTTTTATACTTTTCTTCAATTGTTTTTTTTTGTGGCTGTGGAAGGGGAAAATTGTGTCAGACTCCTTCAAAATTTTGTCAGGGACAGTACCAATTAAAAACAGACAAATCTTTATCTCTATAGAAGTAAGATTTGTTTTATTACAAAATTCCTACAGAATATTTAAAAGAGCCTGAAAAAATATTTAACTTAATTTTAAAATACATTTTTTGTTTATGTTATTATTTTTCTCAAGACTGTTAATAAATTTTTGTTCATTTAGTCTCACTTAAATTACTTACCCTTAACAGGAATTCCCCATAAAATCTAATTATAATAATAAATATTTATGAAGTAAAACACAATTAGTTTTTAATAAGTTTCACAACTTTATTGCAAGCGCCATCTGTTGCCTAATTTTATTTGACATCATCAACGATAACACTAGATGAATAGTGGTTGATCATTTTTGAACCTTTCTTTCTTGTTTTATCCTTCCATTGATAATATTAGCGAAATGAAACTGTGATTGAATGAACATTTTGCTCTAGAAGCACACGTTTTCATAAAGTAAAAAACCTGAAGGATTTAAATAAAAATATGTACCTAAAAATTCAATGGTTGAGGCCGTCACTTGATGAAACTGCATATTCACAATTAAATAAAACTGTGCCACTGTGTTGACGAAACAATTGTAGCAGTGTTTCTACAAAAAAAAAAAAAAAAAAAAAAACAGTGAAATACAATTGTGAATTAATTGTTGCAATTTCTGATTTGAACTTTTTCATGAAAACAATCGAAAGTAAAAAAAATCAAGTTGGGATTATTTTTTGAAATCGTTTATTATTTTGACGAAAGCAAAATTTGTACACTAATTTACAATTATACATTTACATAAATATTATCCTCACGCACACACACACACATTACAATCCTGCGTATACGTACATACATACAAGTTATATTATTTATTAAAATATATATTTATACATTTAAATATACTTTTTTATACAAAATACAAATCAAAAATAAAAAAGGTAAGAAGAAAATTAGAAACATCCGGTGAAAACAAACTGAATTACACTTGTCTTTTATTTCAAATAAATAATTAAAAAAAAAAAAACAATTCCTCTTTGTTATTTAAAAACTCGAATTTCATACAGCTTTGAATTAATTGTTTCATTAATATGCAAAACAGGTGGGCAGTAATTTTTTTTTTTAAATTGTAAATCAAATTGCTTTTAAAATGTTTTTTTCAATCACTTTAAATTCATTTGTTTAAAGGTAATAATTTAAATTATAAATTATTATTTAAAATTTTCTTGAAAACAAGCTAATCACCTAAAACTAGTCGAGGTTTTAAAGTTTTTCAATTTAATGTACAAAATTGAAAAATTATTTTCCTGGCTGAAAGACCACTGTTTGATAGCCAATTAACAGATATAAATTATACATTTAAGTTTTTAATGTTTATAATTCATTTATTTTGTATATTTTTGTATTGTTATTTTCCTATTTAATTCAGCAATAAGAAAACACTTTTAAACTTTGTACATCAGTTTAAAGGCATTTTATTATTACAATTAAAAACAATGTATAACAAACTATAGCCTCAACCATCAATAATTTAAGTGAGGTAATATTTTAAATTTATTGTTTAGAAGATAATTTTAAAACAAAACATTTGATTATTGTGCATGAGGAGATTTTAAAACACTGCTTTTGTCACGAAACTTTTTAATTTACAAAATTATTTGTCCACTTTGAATGTTTTACCTTTAAAGAAATGAATGTTAATTTTATCCAAATTTTAAATTTATATAGCCAAAATTTAGACAACCTGTATTATAAAATAAATGACATTCTTTGTAAGGTTTAATTTGCCTTGGATTTAAATCATTGCAAGTCATTAGGCAATTTTAATTAATATTAAATAATTTTCAATCATACTGTAATTTAAAATACAGGGGGGTTATTTGTTTTATACACCCTGTATAATAATTAGTATATAATTTAGGGTTAAATCACAATCTCCTAGGCAGGGGTTTTACGGCTTTTTTGTATCTGTTCCATTCCCGGGTGATTGTGAATCGGTCCTAACTTTTAATAAATATAATAATAATATCACCTACCTTTGAATAATTGATTTGTGAATAATTATTATTATTTTTATTAATAAGAAAACGTCTTTAATAATGATACAGAATTTATAACATTTTTTGGTTGTAAACTCTGTATAATTAGTAACAGACAGTAAACATTTTATTCAAGTCAAAGATTTTTATTATACAGGTTGTATCATGCGAAAAATAATCCATATAGTATTTTTTTAGAGGGTATTCGTTTTGAATTCAAAAACCTCATATGATAATCCCAATATTCATAGAGGGCGTTTGTTTCGAATTCAAAAACCTCATATGATTGTTAATATAATCATAGGCGATTTTCGTTTTCAATTCAAAAAATCTCGCATGATTATCGCAATATTCATAGAGGGCGTTCGTTTTGAATTCAAAAACGTCACACGATTGTTGCAATAATCATAGGGGGTGTTTGTTTTGGATTCAAAAACCTCACATGATTGTTAGTATAATCATATGGGGTGTTCATTGTGAATAAAAAAACTGCACATAATAATCACAATAATCATAAGAGGCGTTTTCATTTTGTATTCAAAAACCTCACATGATTATCGCATCAACTAATATTTATTTCAAACCACACACCTAAACCGGTAAAGTGGTTTCCAGATTACACGCTTATATTTATTTCCAATAATTGTGGAATTCAAGAGGGAATACTTAATTAACCATAGGCTTGGGCTTATCAAATTATTATTACAAGTCGGGACTAGTTCAATCACATAATCTAAATAATAATCCTTACATTCTCACCTACTACATATATAAAAAAACGAATGTAAACAATCAATACCTCTCTATTTTATTTTGTTCATAAATAAATGCAGGGGGGGGGGGAATTATATATAAAAAAATTACGATTTAAAAGAGCGGAAGATAATAAAAAAAAAACACGTCCTTTACATTAAAATTTTCCAACATTAAGTGAAGAAAATCCTTTTCTTTCTCAGCCATTCACACGTTTATCTCCACAATAATAATTTTTAAATATATATTTTTATATATACAAAAGATTATTTATCTAATATATTCAATTTATAATTATATAATACCTATTGTAATAAAATCAGGTACTTTAATTCGGGGTTAATTAAAACATCCTACGTTTTCCCATTTTGTTTTTTTTTTTGCAATATAAACATCTCCTGTCTGTTCCTAAACAACATCCTCATGATCAATTTCTTTTCTTCTTCTAATTAAATAATAAATAAATTAACCACCGAAGTACCTTTTGTACATTTGTTTTCCTCCATTACTCCTTCTTTAATTCATAGGTTATGTAAAACGTTTATTTAATATTTATTTCTGTGTATATATTAATGAATAGAATATCTTGATTTTATCTTTGTTGTTTTGAGTATTTTAAAAACACCTATAATCGCGTTTATAGGTTACGCATGATTATATATAAATCGATATAAGAAGATATGGATTATTTAAAGTAGAATTTTCAAAATTGCATCGCTGAGTTGCATTTCCTCCTCGGTGTGCTGTTTACACGGCCGACACTTGAGTCTCCTCATCATCTGTAAATAAATAATTTTACTAATTAGCAGTTTTGAAAACACAGAATGAAAAAATTAATAGTTACGAATTTGCAAGGATACAAGTCGGTATTATTTGAATTTAACGTTTTGTTAAAGTATGTTATTTATTCTCATTAGACATTAAAATTATTTATAGTAATGGGATTATATAATTAATATAATTTAATAGATAATTTTCATCTTAACTAAAAGGAGTACTGATATTATTGTAGTTACATTGTATGATTCAATTTTGGTATAAAAGTTAATTTTAGCTCTACACCGAACGGTGTAGATTATCGATTATCAAACATTATCATTCGGTGTAAGGATAAAATTAACTTTTATATCAAAATAAAATTACACAATTAATTTTATATGCAATTATGATGATTATTACAATTAATTTTACCATAAAAAATGTGTATACCTTTTTTATTTTATGCAATTGGCAACTTTAGCCTGATATGTTTGATAATAACAAGCTAAAGTTATTGAAACTAGAGTCACATAAAATAAATAAACAAAGTAAAATATCAGTTGTTATTAGTGATTTGATTTTTTTCACAATTACAATACTTTTCCCATATTTGTAATATTTATGTAATCTGGAAGCTACTTTACTAGATTAGATGTGTGGTTGAAAATAAACATAAATTGATGAGTATAAACAAATAATATATATTTTTTTTGCTTCTACTCAAACATGGCTATCAGCATATTTTTAACCATATAACTCAGTAACCTATTTAATTTTTATAATTTCAAATTTGGGAAATAAACACACCATTCATACTATGACCAGCAAATCCTGGAATCTAAGGCCTCACCTTTGTGGCACCAGTTAAGCATCAAATATATTTAATATGGGGAAAGTACTGCGCTATTTTATATATAGAGAACATAAAAATCAATTCATCTAAACAAATATTCATTTAAGGGAGGGTCCCTTTATTTAACCATTAGTATTCCCATTACTAAATATTTGACTTAAATCTATGTCAGTCACTTGAGATTAGTCGATTTTTGGTTAATTATTAAATTGTCTGTTGATTTCATACTTTCGCATTTCGTCCGAGTTAAATTATTTTGTTTTGTCTGTACGAGTCAAGCTCAAACCATAACAATAACTGTGTCATAGTCGGCTGTGGAAGACTGTCGAGGGTATTCTAGTTCTGTCAGAGCGTCTTCGTCGTTTATGTTGTTATCGTTGTCGTCTTCACCTGTTTTAATAGTGAATACAAAATTACATAATTAAATTAAATAAATAAGGAAATATCAAAAGTATGTCAAACGAAACATGAGAAAATAACAAAATAAAATCGGGAACAATTACAGCACACAGGCAAACACACGACTCGAAGCAGTTGGTAGCAATCAGAAAGCGGTACAGCCATTGCGTTTGATTATATTAAAGCATCAGTCATATTGCACTATAATATGCGATATTTTAAGGTAGAATGCAAGAATAATAATTCAGAGTTTTATAATTATCGGCTTTCTTCTTTTTTAATTAATCCTCAAACATTTTCAGTGTTGTTTTCATTTATATAAAACAATAATTATTTTTAATAACATAATAAGGTTCAACCACCTCCATCGACAATTGCACTTAAAATACAATGACATCCTCAATTATCAATACAGTAGATGACGGTGGTTGAATAAATGAAACATTTAATTTAAAAACAATCGAGATGTAATTCGTGTCATTTCAGAAGACATGTTTGTTACCTTGGTCGGTGTCAGGGTCCATGTGGTAGTGGTAACCCTGGGTGACCCCCTCGTGCGAGTGCGCTCGCCCCAGCCGGTGCAGGCGAGCCATCTGAGCGGCCACGCTATACGACGGTGGATGCCGGGGACCAATGGCTAATCCTATACACAAATCACACACCGTCCAGCATTTTATTGAGCAAACAAAAACAAGACAATTTTCACAATCAGGAGCCCAACATTTTTTTTTCTAATATACAGTACGTGTTCTTTACATCTCCAATGTGCATTTTTAAAGAATTAATTGATGCACTAATATTAAACTTGATTTAACTATAAATTAAAATAATGTTTAAAATGAAGCACAGTATTTTAATTTAGTGTTCTATAAATGCTGCATGAATGAATTGGCACTTAATTTGTTGCAAACTCAAATACGTGAAACAATTTAATTATGCATAGTGAGTGTGTAAAAAGCTTTTTTTTTCTATCCTAAGTTTGATAAAATTTAATTGCCTAAAAAAATACAAGATTTCATTCTGAATTAATTTCTCATTGCGATTTTTCCTTAAAAAAAAATGTATTTAGTGAAAGACGTTTTTATTGAGTATTATTTATTATTAATGTGAAAGTTCAAATCAATTTTAATTTACCATGAAAAACATCTAAAATATACAATTTTTAAACTTCCAGTGCTTCAACTCTCATTTTCAGAAATTTGTGTTATCGACAAAGTCAATCTTTTCAATCCATTTTCTTACTTTAAAATTAAGTATACGATAATTTTTATTAATGAAACTCACTAAATGTTCATTATTCATTAATAAACAATAATTTATAATTATAAAGTCAATAAATAATTATAAATGGCAGAAAAAAATTGGAAATTAAAAAAAAATTACATCGGTTTGAAAATTCACATATTTAAAATTATTATTGCAACTGTCAAAATTTTTAGAAAATATTTTTTGCTAGTCAAAACTAACTAATTTTAAGGGGAATTGAATAAAAAATGTTCCTTTTGAAAAATCAAAGTTGATATCAATTCATGGAAAATGGGACACTCTACATATGAAAATAATTTAACATTATGCGTCTTCAGTAGTCAAGTAAGTTTTATTCATAAATTAATGCTGAATTTTTAATGACAGGGGAAATATCAAGACGGGCACTTCGATGACTCACCCTGCATACAATTATAAATTATTTAGAATTGCTCATTTATAAATACTCGATTAATAATATTACTCGATTTAGCCCAACAATAAAAATAACACAAAATAGTGACAGCTGCTGTTTAAAGTGCAGGAAATTATAAAATTCTACATTTTAAATATTTTATTTTGAAGTAAAATAAATTTGAAGTTAATATAAATTAATACTCGGTAAAATTATCTTTCTGTCAATACATTTCGTTTGAGCAAAAATAGATTGATAAAAAGCAAAAAAAAAAGATTTTCAATGTAAATTTGATCTCAAAATCAAACACATGTTTAACTTGTAAATTCAATTCACTTGGTTTAGTTTTACTTATGTTTATTTTAACTTCAACTAGTTTCGGCTTAAAGAAAGAATCAAGTGAATTTAATTTACGTAAATTAAATTATTTAATTTATTTAAATAACTATGACCAAGTGAATAAATCCTTTTTTCTATTATTTTAATGTACATGTTTAATTTAATATGTTTGTTTTATCAAGTGATTAATGAGAAAAAAATTGTTTAATATATCAAACATATGGTTTTGCGATCGAATACCCGGTATAAATTTAATAAACACATTAAACAACCAATTAATTATTACAAAATATTTTTCAACTATTATGTGTAAATTGTAACATATTCATACTGATAAAAAAATGCCCGCTGCTGATTCCTATTCAATAACATAACAGTTATTAAAGTTTTATCCTTGTATTGTCATATACTGTATATTTAAATTTAAGCTTATCTTTCAAATGTAAAAACTACCTTCATTAGTTGATGCTATATTATTGTTATTTTCGATGGTGACTCCCGAGCTAAGGATAAGCGACTTTTATAAGCAAAAGTGCAAGATATTTAAGAATTAGAGGCATACAAAGTTAGAGAAGCATAAGCAAAAGGCAGATTAAAGCAAAACAATAAAATAAAAAAAAAACATATACAATTTCCAACTTCCATAATGAAAAATACAATCAATTAAAATTATTCGTTTTTAAATCTGGATTGCCATTTCAACGGGACATTATTTTTAATAAAGTGCCCTTTTAGCGGTAACTTTGTTAACTAAAATTCCATTGTGTAGAGCCCTCTATGAGTTATTGATAAATTTTTAAAATAGTATTCTTTTTTTTAATAAACCTTTTTTGAGTGGTTAATATAATTTTTTTTTTTTACTGTTGCATGAACCATACATTTTCAATAAACCTTCATGTAACTCAAGTAACTAAATTAAGAGAACATTGGTAGTTTTCAAAATATTTTCTTTCTCTTGAAATTACTAAGAGCTGGCCATATAGATGTGTATTTTATTAATTTTAATTTTTACCATTAATTAATTTATATTTATTATTACAAAGTAATATAAAACGTAAATGCATATTGAATTGATTGTATTTTACATTGGGGCCAGTTGTTCTTATTTACATTTTTCGTTGTTGTTGACTTACCGTTGTTGGTGTTAGAGCTACGCAAAGTGTGAGGAGGTGGCGATTGGAGCGAATGAAGAAGCGCATGAGGCAAGGGGGGTAAGACGGCCACAGCATGAGAACAAGGGGGCTGAGACATAGGCGACATAGGCATTACACCCGCACCGACACCACCGCTCGGTGAACGCGCACACCAACCTATCGACACCACACCATCACGGAATGATTTTCACAACATACACGGCACACATACTCTTATATACAATTTTGTAATGTTTGATCAAACTGGGCAATTAAGAGAATTAAGTGTTTTCATGATTTGATTAAAAATATATAAGTTGTATTTTACAGTACAGTGGAAGCTTGCTAATTTTATGTTAGGCTACAAACCAATTTTTCCGCCACCAGGTGGCGTATTCAAACGTGTTAGCCATCAATACTATTACTGGGCTGATTCAAAATTGCCCAGGAACAGAAACACATTGTATTTAGAAAAGCTGTAAGGCTTGTGGACTGATACATGTAAATCTTATGATTTATCTTTTGCCGGCTAACACATTTGAATACGCCATCTGATGTTTATAGTACTTTAAAACAATGTAAATTGCAAACAAATTGTTCTATTTATAATTGCTCTTAACTCCTGAATCACTTCTTATTTTATTGATTTTTTTAATTAAATTAAATTTTTAATAAATATTTTAAAAATAAAAATAACTTGAAACAATTTTGATCAAACAATACAAAAAGCAAATATATGATAGATATATAAAATGTACAAAGGAAAATATGATATTTTATACATATATTACACCTAAAATGAATAAATAATGGAAATGTTAAAAGAACCTTTAAATAGTTAGTATTATTATACAAAAAGTATCCTCAAACATGCTATTTTTTTTTTAATGATATTTCAATTTCACTTCAATGAAAATCAAAAATACATGGATTCAAAACCGTTACTTCTTGTTAAGGAAAGACAGAGGAGAGAAAAGTCGAGTGTACGTACCTCTGACGGTGGGTGGCGGTGGATGTCTAGAAGGGCTGGGACAACGTGCCGACGATGAAGAAGTGTAATGGTGGCTGTGATGACCGTCCCCAGAACTGTTACTGCTGTGCCCCGAATCAGAGGATGCCACCGACCCTACATTACACACACACACACATATGTGTCTCTTTCAGATGCAAACACTCGCGTAGATATTAAAAGGGTGGGCAACAGTTTCGAGATAAACAAAACATGCATCCTCATCTCATAAGCGATATTTATATATAAGAGGTGTTCTCAATTTAATTAATTAAAACAACACCCAGGTGTGTCTTTATAATATTTGAAATAAGCAAAATGTAGAAAAAAATATGTGCAAGTGCAAATAAAGTGAAAATAGATAATTAAGAAAAATTAAGTAAACAACCAAATACATAAAGCAAGAATGTTAAGAAATTATATGGGAAATATATATGTGTAATAACTTTATTGTATTAAAGTTTACGATGAATAATGCATGTATGTTTCTGTTCAATGAGTTCATAATCATAATTAGATTTATTATTACCCTACACTCTTATGGGTATAAAGGTTTTTTTTGATAATATATATATATATATATATATATATATATATATTATTTATTATTCATTTACCCTTTCACCTTTCGGTGTTGGGCTTTAAAAAAAATTATATTTAAACTTCATAAACAAATTTATATTAAATAAAACACCATTTTAACTTTTTTGTATAACATAATTTTATATTTAGTGATTAGAATTTCAACAATTTACACTGTTATTAAAATTTATTAAATTAATTGCTTCTTAAAATAAAAAAAAATAATTGAAAATACATTTATTAAATATAAAATTATGTTGCACAAGTAATGTTAAAAGATTGTTGTTTTTAATTAATACCATATGATCAAAAACATTTTTACTCTAGAGTGCTTTATTTCTTTTTTACATTTTGTTGGCTCATTGTTTATTAAATAAAATTCTTCAATTTGTTAGACAAACATAACCTATAGCATGTGGCACAATTATTGGACCAATTCAAATCCGTGTGGTTTTTATTGTCAACATCACTTATTTTAATTTAAAAAAATCAAAGCACTCTAGAGAAGAAAAATACTCAATCAAACGGTAACAAATGTCTCCGATTTGTTAGAATATCAAATAAAATGTGTCACGATTAATCAAATAAAAAAGAGCCAACAAAATGTAAAATAAAGAAAAAAAATTAAAACATTCTAGAAGAAAAAAGTTCACGATCATATGGTATTCTATATCAGGTAATTTTTAGTCACAGTTTTTTTTTTTTTCATTTAAAAATTACAATTAATTACACAACCCCAGATTGCTAGTAAAATTTTACATTTTTGGCAATTTTCTAATTTCTTTTAAAACTCATTAAACTTTCCCCAATCATTTACTAATTTCATAAAAAAAATCACAATTCTAAAACGGTAATTACAAAACAAACAAAAATAAAACAAAGCTTACCGGAAGTGTGTGTTTTTCTGAGGGGGAGGTTACTCAGAGAGGTCACACTGCTGCTCTCTGCTGACAGAGCGACAGATGGGAGGGGAGTGGGGGTGTCCGAGTGGGAACGTTCATGCATCGATCGACCTCCGCAACCCCCCCCGCCACAACTACTAGAGCTATGCGATCCGTAACTAGAGTAACTACCTACACATACAGAAAGAAAAAACACACAAAATAAACAAAGAGAAAGAGAGAAGACTGATAAAATGTGAAAATGCATTTCATACACAATAATAAAAATAATAATTAAAAAAAAAATCAACAAATAATATAAGATTATGCAAAAACAAAATACATTAAATTGAGAATATGTAAAAACAATTGATTTATAGACGTTTCATTTAGTTGTTGAAAATTGATATTCACTTTTTTTATAAATTAATTTTATATATATATCTATATATATTATATATATTCAGTAATTCCTTTTAGCATATGGTGTCAAGTATTAATTTATTTAAAATTAATTTATAAAAAAGTAAATATGTAAAAATAATCGGTATGTCAATATTTTTTAAAATATACATTTCTTTGCAACTCTATAATAACCCCTTTTAAATATAATATGTTCTATTAAAAACATACACATTATTTGACGTAACTCTCCTTTCACAATTAAAATACTTATGCCCATACTAAGTCACGGATTGATTCAGAATTGAGAATTGATTCTTGGGTCGCATCAAAATGAATAAAATAGTCAACATAATTATAGATTACATTGCAAATAATCAACCAATAGCATTCGCAAATCCGGGATTAAAGCAAATTGTAATGCAAATGAGAACCCCTACATTTTATTGCAAATTTGGATATGAAACATCGAGATTTTATTTGAAACATTTTTGACGATTCATAAGAAATGGCACTGTAATTACCAAATTTCAATGTAATGTTACATCAGTAACGCACAAATTTTATTGAAAATTCGGATTCAGCAGTATCAAAGCTTAAGATTCTATTTAAAATATTTTTGACTATTCATAAGAGATGGCGCTGTAATCACCAAATTAAAAATAGAAATAAGCAAATTTTATTGCAAATTTGTATTCTGCAACATTAGGATTTTAGTTGCAACATTTTTGACAATCCATGAGATGTCGCCTTATCACCAAATTTTTTGCATTTTTTTAACACTTTATATTACTTCTGTCAAATTATTAGACATTTTTTCGAACAATGAATACTTTTAGCACCTAATATCATTGTATATTATATCTGTCGAACTATCAGACCTCAATCATAATAAATGAAAGATGACGTAAGCGCCATCATTCTCATTTCATGTGGCATTGTCAACGACCTTGTCTGTTTTGAGAATTTTGCAAAATATAATTATAACACAAAAATAAATCCATAGTTTGGGAGGTTAAAACCGAATATAGAATAAATTAGACTAGGCATTCGTTTAGTCATTCCAAATTAAATTCAGTATTGCATTTGACTTTGATCACTCATTTTAATTATACTGAAGATGTAATAAAAACACTATGTTATGTATGGATGAAAATGGAGTTTTACCTGAAGCAGATGGTGCCCTTCGTACTGCGGGGCTGGGCTGAGTGCTGAGCCCCGCCAGAACAGTGTGCGGCTGCCTGGGCTGATGTGGCCGTGTTTTGGCCGGCTCTGAGAGAGATAAAAGTTTCTTTACAGCTTGTGGCGACGCCGAACCTGTGTCACACAATTCCACACATCATCATGCTATTAATTATATACACAAACAAAAAAAAAAGAAAGAAAAGCATACTTTTGTTTTATATAAAATAAACAAAACAAGCAGTTGTTTAATTTAGATTTGATAGCGGAAATGAGTGTTAACCTGTTTTAAAAAAAAAAAACACTTTTTATAGAAACAAACATTTTTTTACTTACCGAATTTAGCCGTTGGTTTTCGTTCATCACTCGCACTACTTGTGCTACTCGTCGTGGATGGAGCCGGCGATGCGTGTCTCTTGCTTCTCGGATTTCCCGGGCCAGGTGCGCTGCAGACGGAAGGCTCGCACTCCAACGACATCTCGTGGAGCTTCGCTTCGTCCGTCACCACTTGGAGATTGTTGAGGTAGGCTTTCACCCGCCGCACCATCTGAGACTCTTCGAACATTTTCTTTGGGTTCGGGGCGGCCGCGGATTTTTTCCGCCGCTTCACCGTCGCCTGGCCTTGCTGGTGGTGCTGCGAGGATTGCGTCGTCAATTGGTTCAGTGCCACCATGGCGGTACTCGTCGGCTGCCCGTTCAACTCCAACATCGTCAATAAATCGTACGGACTGCTGCACATATTGCTCAAACCCCGGACTTCTTTGGCTATCATCCTCAACTTTTCGAAATTGATCAAACCCTCCACTTTACTGTCGTTACCCAAGTGGATGAAAGTCAGGTCTTTCTTCACCACTGGATAAAAAGGTATCTGAAACAAGAAAATGTAATTATACAATATGTAAAAACTATATACTTACTGTAGAAGTGGAAAATTTTATTAAGAATTGTTTTTATTATTTATATTTATAATTTTGGCTTTATTAATATCTTTGGTTTTGACTTTTAGTTTTTGAAATGCCGGGCCCTGTTTTGAATTTTAATTTTAGATGAAAGGATATGACGTTTAAAGGAGAGTTTGGAGTCGAATAGAATGCCTAGGTATTTGCAGGTGTTTGAAGGAGAGACTAAGGTATTATTGATAGAAATTGTGGGAGACTGCGGCTACTTATTTTTTAAAATAAGATTAATTTCTACGTTAATTTTAATTTTCCAATTTAAAGAGATTTATTGACTGGGACACTGACTTAAAACCTCTCTCACTTCACCAGTGTCGACTGTTAAAAGACTCATAGCAGTGACGGACTCATTTATAAAATTATTATTATCAACAAATAACTCAATTGTTTTATTATAAATATGCAATAATTTTTTCCACTTGAAATTACATTGAAATTCCCAGCACTGTCATAATTTTCAATATAATTGGAAAAATATTTTTGACGATTCTTAAGAGATGGCCCTGTAATCACCAAATTTCAATGCCATTTCAAACGGAAACCTCAGAATTTTATTGCAAATTCTGATTCTGCGACATCAAACATTAGGATTGAATTTTAAACAATTAATTCATGATAAATTGTCTTACAATTGGTGGTTGGTTTTGTTCAGCGCTCACTAATTGTCTATATTTGCTCATATTCCTGGAAGGATCCATCAGTTGTTGCAATTCACAGAATATCCGTTGGTATTTGGAAGGTAATTTGTCCCAGCTCTGCCTCAACCTACTGACAGCTCCATGTCCTAAACCACTGACGATTGCAAACATTGAATTGAAATTTTTACACTCTTTACATTGTCCTAAAAAAGAAAGATTAAACAAACAATTAATCTGAATTTATAAAGGAAATATTAATATAAATTGTTTTTTTTTTTAATACATTCAAAGATTGATGTGAAGTTAGCTATATATTTCAAGATTAAATTTTTTGTATGAAAAAAAAAAAATCTAACCAAAATCGGTGATGAAACAAGAGGGTCGATTTTTTTTTCTATCACAAGGGAAAGGATTTAGGGGTGGGAGGGCAACAAGTATACCGCAACCACTTAGGCCATAACCTCAGGCCCATTCTAGTGTCTTCCATCCTAGTGGCTAGACCACAAAGTGAAACTTGGAAATAATTGTCCACTTGAGCACTGGATGGCGTTGTGAGAGTTTCCCGCCAAATATATGGATCTCATTCTTTTATTTCAATGCTGGTACTCCAAATTTTATTTATTTATGTAATGTAACGCTAAATCGATATTTGTTAACAACCTTTCGATTAAAAAATTCATATCTATTAATAAATACTTATATAAATTAAAAAATGTGAAATCCATGGCTAACTCTACACTCGTTTTTCATAGCACTTTTGACTTACTTGCAACTTTGATGAACTGTTTAATGATCTTCATCCGCCGTACTGGATTATGCTCACTGCACACCTCCGAAACCACCCAAAACATTTCCTTGTTGACGAGCGCGGCGAATTGATCCAGCATGGGCGTGCCATACTTCGAATGAAGTTCAAACAGGTCATCTATGTATTCAGTCGGTTCGATCTGTCTAAATATACTAAAATCTTGCAACGTCAGCTGTATGGCAATTTCCACAGCGTTCAACTGCAGGAAATGCACTGCACTCTCCCTAACAAGCTCCGGTGCCAATTCATCCGGCACCATCGTCTCCGTCTTACCATTCGTCTTCAAATAATACCTGCTACTCAACCCTATCCTCTCAGCCAAATTCTGCAACTGCTCCGGCAGCCGCCTTTGTTTGATAGTTTGCGTGTCCGTCACGGAAACTTCGCATAAACTGAAATTGTAACTGGGATCGGTGATACCGAATTCTTGCAGCGCCAACATTACGACTTCGTGGGCTGTCGTTTCTTTGTGTATCAGTAGGTATTTGTAGCTTTGATCTGGTTTGTAGACTTTTAATACGTGTTCGGGGTGATCAGTGCACCGGAGGTCGTCGTAGCATATGGACATTAAATCAGGATTGCTTTGCGAGTGGTAAAGATTTGTAGTGAGGGGGGCTGGTGGAGTGAACGAGTCCACTTGATCTGCTGTTACACTAGCGCTACAATATTGGAAAAATGTAAAATAATGTTTACTTTTCATAAAGTAATAAAATTAATTATTGTAAGGCCCAGTTTTTTCATTGTGAATATAACTTAGGCTTTGGTTAGGTAAGCCAATGACATTAAAGAAACTTATACACCAGTATGGAGTGATCAATGTCAACTGTTTTGAGTAATATTAATTTTTACTTTCCCCGGACCCCTGTCCAAGGGAAAGTATTGTGATGGTGAAAATTTTCGAACCGCCAATTTCAACAAATATGCACGTTTTGAGGTCCACAATTGCAAAACTGAGCCTGAAGCAAACTGTTTGATTATAAAACGTACTTAATAATATTCTTGGGTAAAATGTTCATTTTCATCAGCGCTTTCTGGAGCCTTCGTTTCGGCCCTAGGGTCATAAAGCTTTGTTTCTTTTGCCCCTCCTTCGAGGGGCTGTTAATTGTTACTGGAAGTGCACTGGGAGCGTCTTGACCCAAAATCAGCTGTCCATCAACACTTGATAACCGTGCTCTTGGATCGGGCTGTAATTTGGATATTTCCGAGGTTTTTCTGCCTCTCGGTCGTGGCGAATTATCCGGTGTGTTCAACATTTCCTGCAAAAATTGAAAATCATCACGGTAAAAAAATATATTCATTCTTAAATCGTAAAACACTTTAGATGTGTCTATGTACATATCGTCAACTTGAAAGGGTATCATTAGACAAGGGGGTGATAGGTGCCTTCAAAACATTAGATAAGGGTGTGAAAAGTACCCTTTAACCAAATTCAGCATTGTGATATTCTTTAGATTTCTAGGTAATATGGATAGACAGATCTAATGCTGTATTTAACATATTCAATTAAAAAATCAATGCTTACCTTAAAATGCAATAAATTTGATTTGACTGTGATACTCAGGTGAGTAGTTCCTTTTAGAATCTCCAGTGCCTTAGAGTTCGAAACATGCTCGAAACTCTGCCCGTTGACTTCCAGAATCTGATCACCTCGCTTCAATCCGACATCCTCGGCCCGCGTCTTCTTCTCGACTTTCGAAATAAAAATTCCAAAATTCCTATCGTAACCACCCATCACTTGGAAATTCAGGGGCTCGTCTCGACTCGACCTCGCCAGAACCACATTCCTCACCCTCGCTTTCGCCGCACACGCGATATTCAACAACCTCAGCTGGCCTTTCATCTCCGCCTCCTCCAATCCCTCCTCGAAGACCTCCAAAAACTCAATCATCTGAGGATCCGTCTCGAAGTCCGTGAAGTGATTATTGACCCACAGCAGCACGACCCTCGTGACGCGATCTCGGATTTCTAGGTTTTTGAACCAGTCGAGAAGTTTGCCGGCCACGACAAGGGGACTTTTTATGAACGTCCGGTGGGTGAGGAGGAAGTCTTCGACGTAAGTCGGGTCAGTCAGGCCGCTTTCTTCGATTAGTTGGAGCATCAGGTGGTCGGGGGTCGCGCGGATCACGACGTGCCCCCGTCGGTTGTTCGATTGGGTGTCTGAAGTTGTCTGGCCGCGCAATTCTGTTACCATTACTAGTTGACCGTCTTCTTCGTGCCGACGTGTGTTTTCTTCACCCTGATGTTGAATCCTAATTAAAATAATAAAATTATTACAACTCTATTAAATTATCAACATATCTTCTGAGAATGATCTATTGGAATACTCTGTATATTCTGAGGTAAGGAGAATTTAACAAATGAACCAACCTGTAATATTCGTATTGTGTTATACAAACGAACTGACAGTCTTCGACTTTAGTACGCATTACTCCTTTGTGGTAAAGTTTTTCCATTGTTGGTAAAATCCCGAAAGAATCTCCGACGCACAGGATTTGCGGCTCCTCTCCGGGTATCGTCACTTCCACCATCCCGTTAACTAATACTGACCAAGAATCTAATTCTTCCCCATCGTTCATCACAACTGTGCCAGCTTTTTCCACCACGGCAAAAACCTAATAACAAATAATTAAAAATCAATAATATTCTGTACAAATTTGAGAATGGGAATAAAACAAAATTCTATATGACATCACGTTATGTTTGAGAGTAGCGGAGAGCTATGGAATTTAAAGGATGTAAAGAATCGAGAGTATAAATCATTTCTGTTTTCAATAACTCATTAATAATCAAGTGAACACATAGGGCTGATTAACAATCACAATAAAAAATAATTTATCACTTACCATCACAGCACAGAGAGCTCGTCGCACGGCCAATGTCATATTTGTAAATGCCTTCAACTGTTGCGTAAACTCCAACAGAGTCTCTATATCTTCCTCCGTCCTCTCGGTTGGATCTTTTTCTAGACAGTCCCTTATGGTATCACGCACTGTTAAACTCTGAAAAATCAATAATAATATATAAGTTTTTTTATACTTCATTTAATATGTTAAATAGACAGTTCGACTACCAGATGGTATATTAAAAATAATATATATTAAATATAATATATATATAATAATATATAATAAATAATATAATAAAATAAATAATAATAAAATAAAATCCTATAATTTTGCATAAATAATCTAATATTTAGCTGATTCAAATAATTTTTTATAGGGGTCGTGCAATTGACAGGGGTGTCCAGCATTAACATAACATGCTATACATTCCTGTCCCTGAAATTCAAATAAATGTTTATAGGGGTTTTTTAGTAGATGCAAAAATAAGGTTTTTTTTAGTGGTTGTGAATGTGTTTTTAATCAATTGACAGGAGTGTCCAGCGTCAAAAAAACATGCTGGACATCCCTCTCCCTGAAATTCAAATAAGTTTTTATAGATGTTTTTCAGTTTTTACTCAATTGACAGGGGTGTCCAACATGTTGTGTGTTGGCTGTCGAAAAGTAAGGGGTTTTCAGTGGTTGTGATTTTGTGTTTACTAAATTGACAGGGGTGTCCAGCGTTGACCCAACATCAATTGAGTAAAAACAAAACACAATCATAACCACTAAAAACCGCGTATTTTTCCACCAACTGCAAAACACCTATAAAAACTTATTGAATTTCATTAAGTGACAAAAATTTTAAATTCAATTACTAATAAATATTGACATTCTTGATACTTATATGAAAATAATAAATAATAACATTCTTGATACTTTCAATAAAAATATAAGAATAAATGTTGACACTCTTCATACTTTTATGAAAATATAAGAATTACTAATAACCAATGACACTCTTGATATTTTTATGAGAGTGTTGGTTTTGAACAATTGTAACTAATTATGTAAACTTGAAGATATCGATATTATAATTTCTCTGTAAAGTTTGTTATTACTTACATCCATACTCTCCGCCAAATCGTCATCCTCGTCACTGTCCACGGTACTTTCGACGAGCCCGGTCAAGTCGGGCTCGTCGTCGGGTTCCGACTGTATGGACACCATGGTCTCGGAGCCGCTGTACGCCGAACTGGAGTCGGACGAGTGCGAGCCCCTGCTGGGCTTATTGGCGTACATCCCGGAGGTCCTGTGGTTGTGGTGGGGGTTGTGACCGTAGCCGTCCTCCAGCAGGTACCGCGACTCCATGCTGGAGGGTATGCTCGACGAACGGCTGTTCGGCACGACACCTGAATTCAACGACGGAGGACGTTCTATATCCGGATAATCGATCTGAAAACGAGAAATATCAATTAATCACAAATTTCAAATAATTTTTTTTGAATTGTGTGTATCGTAAATTAGGTTGTATTAAAATCTTTAAATGTTAAGTTAATAGCATTTAATGCTTTTATCTATAATATAATTAGAGTGAACTGTGATCTTGCTTAGCCAAGTTAGGACGATGGAGTTGAAGTCATAGTTTTTGATTTTTTTTATCATCATTAAACGGATCATCCATTTTTACAACAGTAACGAAAACTGAAACTAAGACTATTTTGACAACATTTGTGTAGAACCGGACCAGCAAAAAAAAAAAAGTTCCCACTGAAGTTTCGGAACAATAATATATTAGATTATAAAAACTGGTCTGGTTCACGATTAATGTTTGTCTATATTTGTTCAAATCCTGTCCAGAACATTATAATATGGTTCGGTTAAAAATGTGGACCCTTCATATTTTTTTTTTTTGGTTATAAACTAGTTTATAAAAAATGAATAGTCAATGGACCGATTTGTATCCCTAAAAATAGGTTTGATATTAATATTAATAGTTAATATAACAGAATTTGTTTTTTTGTTTGATTAAATCTTTGTTTTCACTCTTAAAACTTTTATGAAGATAGAAGAATCACTAATTATTATGTTATGTATAAACCTCAATATATGCAGAAAAAAATTCCCATGTTTAAGAACTGTTGACATAATAAACAGGTGATTCAATGTAGCATTAATTTTGTTGTAGGATTCTTAAATTATTTCCCCCTTGACGCACCAATAAATCAAGTACAAACAAAACAGACTGGAAATTATTGACACTCTTGATCTTGAAGAGTGAAGGTACAAGAATCAGTGGGGGATAGATAACTCAAGTAATCACCCAACACTTTTTGGACAAATAGTTTACAAACTATTAATTTAAACGACACAATCACAACCACTGAAAACCCCTTAAATTCCTATTAACTGAAAGCCACCAATATAAACAAACTTTCTGTGTATCCATCTGTGTGTTACAGATTCAAATGTCTCGAGCATAAAAGGAAAGGATAATCTGTTTTATTTACACATTAGACCCAAAAAAGTTTATACCAGCTGTTGATATCATTATTGTGATTGGTCAATGAATGTTCAGGAAAACCAATATGAATACACCGCACAATCACAACTACAGAAAATTATTGGCCCTCTTAATTCTTCATAAATACAAAAATCAATGAGGAATAACTCGAATAAAGCCTAATATTTTTAAATAAATTTTGCCTCTCTTTACAAACTATTAATCGATTGACAGAAGCGGCAAGCGGGAAATATATTAGTATACAAGTGATTCACTCATTTTATCTCAGGATTCTTATACGATTTCCCAGCTTGCCGCTCCTGTCAATCGAGTAAAAACAAAACACAATCACAACCACTGAAAACTCGATTTCCGACTAACTGAAAACCACTAATAAAAACTAACTCTCTGCGAACGCATATCGCCACTGTGTGTTACAGATTTGAATAAATATCTGGAGCACAAAAGGAAAGGAAAATTTGCTCTACTCACACATTAGATCTGAAAAAGTGTATACCGACCATTAGTATCACTATTGTGATTGGTCACTGAATGTTCGGGAAAGCCAATATGAAAAACGCAGCACACTCACAACTACAGAAAATTACTGACACTCTTAATTCTTCTTAAATACAAAAATCTATGAGGGATAACAATTTTTAACAAATTTTGTCTCTGTTAAGAGGGATAACTAGAATAAGGCCCAATATTTTTAAACAAATATTGTCTCTATTGCGAGGGATAACTCGAATAAGACCCAATATTTTTAAACAAATCTTGTCACTGTTTACAAACTATTAAACTAATATACAGACGATTCAATACAGCACTCATTTCATCGCAAGATTCTTAAACCATTTCCCGCTTGCCGCTCCTGTCAATCGATTAAAAACAAAACACAATCACAACCACTGAAAACTCCCCCACTAACTGAAAGCCACCCAATAAAAACAAACTCTCTGCGAATGCATATCTGTTCTGTGTGTTACACATTCAAATAAATGTCTGGAGCACAAAAGGAAAGGAAAATCTGCTCTACTCACACATTAGACCTGAAAAAGTTTACACCGGCCGTTGGAGTCACTATTGTGATAGGTCACTGAACGTTCGCGAAAACCAATATGAAAACACCGCATCCGGAAAACCTCAAAACGGACACGACCCGAAATAACATACACACACACAAAAAGAAAAACTGTAAATGTTAGGGGTTATGAGCAAATTGCGGCGTTGTGTATGCAACCCAATACGCGGTTAGGGTGTGAGAATAGTCGGCTATATCTTAAAATCTTGATAATGTATACTCTATGTATGTTATAAATAAACACTGTAAACTATTAAAACTGTTATTTTGTTAATATTAAATGTAGTGTTGAGCAAAATCGAATAATATTAGTGATCGAGTATTACTAAATGTGTTATTTTAAGTATTTAAAACGAAAAAAAAGATTTCAAATTTATTTTTATTAATAAATGGGAAGTTATTCATGATATTTTTTTAGTGATGGGCAAAGTCGATCTTTTATTATTGCTAAATTAAGTATACTATAATTTTAAGAATGTTACTTATTATAAAAATATCAAAAATAACTTCCCATTTATTAATAAACATAAATTTGAAATCACTTTTTCGTTTTAAATACATAAAATGAAATATTTAGTAATACTCGATTACTAATATTATTCGATTTTGCCCAACACTAATATTTTTATAATAAATAACTATCATAAAATTATTATATATTTAATTTAGTAGTAATAAAAGATCGACTTTTCCCATCACTAATTAAATGTATATTTCGATATCACAAATAGAACATTCTCATTTCTTATAGTGAAGAAAAAATATAATAAAATAAATAATCGTTTGGGTCGATAGCCCAGACAGACTAACAACTAAATGTATTGAAATTATTTTAGTTATATTGTTTTGTGCTATCTGATTATAGTTTAAATAAAGATGTGTGTATATATAAACAAATTATAAAGAAATATTGTAGACAATTTATTTATAATTTATTACATCTTCACGTAAATCAAACACTCCAAACTATGTATGTTCTTGTTTTATTAAGATTATGAGTTCAAAAAAAAATCGCCAACCCTTTATAAACCTCCCCCACTCAAAACTTGAAAATCAATTCAACCCTTTTGTGGCATTTTTTAAGTGTAATTAAGTAATTAAAATGCTCATCCACCCTTTTGCTACAGAACTAAGTGTAAAAATTGTGATATAATAATACAAAATATGTAAAAAATATCCCTAAATTACTACAATATTTAATTAATTATAATTATAGGTTTAACATGCTCATTAATCCTTCTAGAATCCACCCCTCAACTGAAACTTGCTAATCAATTCAGCCAAACTTCTCCTTTTGCTGCCATTTACAAAACTAAGTGTAATAATTGTGACATAATACTAAAAAATATAAACAAGTGACCCCTGAAACATTACTACAATTTTATAGGATTAACACGCTTATAAACCCTTCAAGAATCCACCCCCAGCTGGATTAATTTAGTTAAATTACCCCTATTGTCCTGATTTTCTCAATCGAGCTAAATAATTCTGGCACTTGATGTTAAGAACATAAAAAAACACCCCTTTTATATGAGCTTAAAATGCTCAACAACCCTTTCGGGATCCTCTCACATCTGGAACTTGTTTAGTTAAGCTACCCTTTTTGTTGCAAATTTCTAAACTAATTTAAATAATTGTGGCAATTGACAATAAAAAAGGGATTAAAAAAATCACCACTAATATACAAGCTTAAAGCACTAAATAACCCTTATAGAATACTTTCTCGACTGAAGCATGTAAATCAATTGAGCAGAACTACCCCTCCCTTTTGTTGTCAACTGCGATATTAAGTTAAATAATTCTGACAATTTATTAAAAAATGTACCTAAATAACTACTACAATTTTATAGGCTTAAAATTTTCAACTCTTCTACAATCCAACCCCAAATAGAACTTGTAAATCAATTTACTCAAACTACCCCTATTGTTTTGTTTTTCTAAACCGAGCTAAATAATTCCGGCACGTGATATTAAGAGAAAAAAAAAAGATAAAAAATCACCCCTTATGGGCTACTACAATATTATTGGCTTAAAATGTTCATCAACCCTTCTAAAATCCACCCCCAATTAGAAATTGTAAATGAATTTACTCAAACTACCCCTATTGTTTTGTTTTTCTAAACCGAGCTAAATAATTCCGGCACGTGATATTAAGAGAAAAAAAAGATAAAAAATCACCCCTTATGGGCTACTACAATATTATTGGCTTAAAATGTTCATCAACCCTTCTGCAATCCACCCCCAACTATAACTTGTAAATCAATTTACTCAAACTACCCCTATTGTTTTGTTTTTCTAAACCGAGATAAATAATTCCGGCACTTGATATTAAGAGAAAAAAAAAAGAGAAAGAATCACCCCTTATAGGCTACTATAATTTCATTGGCTTAAAATGTTCATAAAACCTTCTACAATCCACCCCCAACTAGAACTTGTAAATGAATTTACTCAAACTACCCCTACTGTCGTGATTTTCTAAACCGAATTAAATAATTCTGGCACTTGATATTAAGAAAAAAAAAGAGAAAAAAATCACCCCTTATGGGCTACTACAATATTATTGGCTTAAAATGTTTATCAACCCTTCTAAAATCCACCCCCAATTAGAAATTGTAAATGAATTTATTCAAACTACCCCTATTGTTGCGATTTTCTAAATCGAATTAAATAATTCCGGTACTTGATATTAAGAGAAAAAAAGAGAAAGAATCACCCCTTATAGGCTACTACAATTTCATTGGCTTAAAATGTTCATAAAACCTTCTACAATCCATCCCTAACTAAAACTTGTAAATCAATTTACTCAAACTATCCCTATTGTCACGAGTTGGTAAACCGAGTTATATATAATCCTGGCATTTGATATTTAAAAAACACTAAAAAAATCATCCCTAATACATAGGTTTATAATAATTACAACCCTTCTAGGATTCTCCCATAACTAAAATCTGTAAATCAATTCAGTTAGACTATCCTTTAGGTAGCGATTTTCTAAACAGATTTAATAATTCTGGCACTTGACTTAGAGATATATAAAAACACCGCTAAGATTTTATGGGCTTAAAATGTTGTTAATCCTTCTACACTCACCCTCAAACAAACAAACAAACAAACAAAAATCGATTCAAGCAATCTCTTTTATAGCAATTTTTTCAAAACTGCGTTAAATTCTGATAAACAATATAAAACAAATTCATAATTTCATTTTGGATTTTATATTTACAATTTAAAAAAATCAACAAAAACATTACGACGTGCCACATGGAATTAGGCAAAAGATGGCGCTTGTGTCGTCTTCAATTTATTATGATTACTATATTTTTATGGCAATAGAAAAGAATATTTAATTTTATTTATTTATTTAGGCTTATATAACATCGTTATATGTTCCTCTCTACTTCTCAGTGTGAATGAGAGCTGTACTGACGAGGGATAGATCTCGAATCACGTGTCTGCGGATGACCTTATATTAACGTTGTTTGTTCTTTGCATTAAATATTCTCGAATCAAAAATAGTTGCATTATCAGGGCTATTCCTTACGGAAAATGTTAACTTTAACGTGCACGTTATTATTTATCATCACATTCTAAGCAGCTTTTTTAATAGATATGAATTCATAGAATGTGAAATTAATTAATAACGTACATGTTAAACTTAACATTATTTACGGAGTATCCGTAAATATTTTCAAAATTTTTGACCGTTTTTTAAGTTTCAATAATATATTTATTGAAACTTAAAAAAATCAGTATGTCGCTATTTATTGTAAATAAAACATTTTTTTAAGTTTCATTAAATATATTATTTTAAAAAAATGTTTTATTTTTTAAGTTTCTATTTATTGTAAATAAAATATTTTTTTAAATTTCAATAAATATATTATTTAAAAAAATGTTTTATTTTTTAAGTTTCTATTTATTGTAAATAAAACATTTTTTTAAGTTTCAATAAATATATTATTTAAAAAAAATGTTTTATTTACAATAAATAGTGACAATCAAAAATTTTGGAAAATATTTTGAAAATCGCTCCCTTTTGTAGCAAATTCAAAATACTACTTTAAATCCAATGGACAACTGATGATTTCATTCGGGATTTTATTTACAGTGTAATTGTTGTTTTTTTATGGTGAATTTTATTGGTCTGATAGAACCGACCGTTATTTACAGCCTAGAGCGTTCGTTACCTCAAATTCGATGACTGAATTCGGCCATGACTGCGATTGCAACCTTCCTCTTTGCTTCCTCAAAACCACACCGCCGAAATTATCATTCTGAATGGCGCTGTTTGGTCTTATTTTCAAATGCCCGAGCGTGCTCCGCCTTCTGTACACCAAAGGCCTCTCTTGATGAACGGCAGTATGCACCGCGTGTTTCAACATTATTTCTTCTTTTTTTTAGTTAGAAATTAATTTAAATTCAGATTGCGGAGATTAATTTAATATTAACACACTCGAATAATTTGATTTAAACTCAGATGCGGAGATTAATTTAAAAATAACACACGCGAATAATTTGATTTAAATTCTGATTGAATTTTCTTCTTCGTATCGGATTAGATTGAATTATAACACTGTTTATTTACACTTTTGATTATTTATCCAAGCATATTATAATATTATCACTGGTTTAAATAACAATTAGTAGTTTAAGAGGCACAGAAGATTTTTAGGTTGAAGTGTCACTGTAGCCCCATAAATCAAATTATGTTTTTTAAATAATATAATTCTATTATTTTAAAGAATTTTTTATTTTCATTCCGTTTAATGAAATTTTTCTTCTCATTCCATTTTATAGTTTAATTTATTAAATTCGTTTTGTTTGCTTTTTATTAAAAATTGTTTCATTCTTGTAGAATTTCAATCACTGTTCAAACAAATCGGTTAAATTTCTCGCCCAAAAATCGTTTCCTTTTATTAAAATTAATTCAACAAAGGAAAACATTCTTATCAATACCACATCAACTTCCTACATTCCGCACGATTTTCTTAAAACCACACTCATCAATCACAAAATCAATCAAATTGCACAGAACCATCCCAACACACGCGGAATTAAATCGAATGCACTCTGGTGAGTAACTGGAGTTGAACTAAATACTGTTTTGTTAGTGTGTTGGTTTTCGTTTTTCAGAGTTGGAGGAAGTCAGTCCTTCCTGTGATAATATTTTAAAGTATATAAAAATAGTACTCTCACACACTCGCATATGTATATAACACGCATATGTGCGTATTTGTGTATACAGTGTGTGAATGTAACGAAATTTATAAATCGCGGCCGTTCTTCAGCTTCTCTTTGATGTGCCCTTGTTTGAACGAATCCCACCGTTCGAATTGGGAAGGAGGGAATTCGTGTATTTTTTTTTTTTCAAGAATCGCTTTGATGTGTTCTTAAAAGGAATTTGAGGAATTGCAAAATTAGATTTTAAATATTATTTTATCATTTCCTTCGATTTTGTTTCTTAATTGGGTTTGTTATTGAAAAGAAAGTTTTTGTTTTTGTTAATCGAAAGGAACGGATGTAAGAACTAAGCTGTACTGATGAGAGAAACCACTAAAAACGCGTATACATTTATTTACAGAAACAATAGAATGTCTATTGTGAAACTATTGCTGGATGATGTATTAATCATATTTTAATTTAATAAATTTTATATATGATTTAGTCTTAAGAAATTAACGCATATTGTAATAATTAATATGAAAAAATCATTAAAAATATACCATAAATATGGCTGAAAAACCTAAGGTCGATAGCCATTTATAAGTTTATATTAAATGTATTGTATAATATATGTAATGTATGTAATATTTGTATGTAAATACCATAATAAAGATGATTGTGTATATATACCAACAAAATAAAATAAAATCACACATTAAATTGAATATATATTATTGTAATATTCTATGGTAGACCACCGTTAATAAATAAATAAATAAATAAATAAATAAAAATCCTATTTACCCTTTCGGGTGTCGGGTATTTTTATCTATTTACATTACGATATTCCATACACTATTTTTATCTACTCCTTTATGTTTCTTGCAATTTTTTTTTTTGCTTGTTGGAATTTATTTATTTAATGATTAACGGAAATCCATTTTTACAAATGTAATTACAATAATTAAATATAATATAAATTCAAGTCCTTTTTCTCCGAAAATCTTCGCTATTTCTGCATTCCACGATCTTCTGGGTCTCCCTTGTCTCGTCTTTTTCATTATCCTAGCCTGCCATACTTATTTTACTGTTCTATTATCCTCCATCCTGTGACATTAAATTGAATAATAACCCTAAACTGATCGAAAATTTAAATTAGCATCTTTAATTTTTTTCGACCAGTTTTGAATTACATTATTTATTTAATTAATTGAAGTGGCTATTAATTGTTGAAAGTTCATATTCACTTTAAAATTGAATTTGACTTTCAAAAATAATATATTGAAACGCTACACGTGTTTCGCCACACTGTGGCTTTTTCAGGCGAATTTTTGAAAGTCAAAAGTGTTTTATTCGATTAAAAAGTAAATTATTCATTGTTTAAATAACAGTTAGAAAAAATTAAAGATATACAATAAACTGTTTATTGTTTGACAAGCATTATATATTAATTAGAGTTGGGCAAAGTAGATCGTTTCGATATTTTTTTTTATCACAAAATTAAGTATATGAGAATTTAATTAATGTAACATATTCTATTAATGCTAGTAACTGTTCACTAGTTATTGAAAAATATCAATTTATTGTGAATTATTTATTTTATTTATTTAAAATTGATCATTTAGAAATACTTCTTTACTAATATTACTCGATTTTGTCCAACACTAATATCAGTTTAAGGAATTTTTCATTTCCATTTTATTTTACAGTTTAATTTAATAAATAAATTAATTAAAAATAGTTTCATTTCTGTCGAATTTCAAAGATGTCTGTTCATTTTTGTGCCCAAATTAATTTCCTTTCTTTAAAATTAATTTAACAAAGGAAAACATTCTTATGAATATCACATCAACTTTCTACATTCCTCACGATTCTTTATATTTCTTTTTTTTCTTTTTTTTATTAAAACTAGTCAAATATGTATTAATAAAAAAATATCCTCACATACACTTAATTTTGTGCACATACAAAATTATATATCAAAAAATAGTCATTAATAACAACTAGCCTTACTTTAAATAGGGAACAATTATTAAATTGAATAGTAATTCAAAACTGTCGAAATTGTTAAAATAATTCAATTTAATGTGTTTTTTTTATTTTGTTTTATTGGTAGATCCTTAATAATTTATTTATTATTGTATTAATCAAATATGCGTTTAATATTAAACAAGAAAAATGTATACCGGGTCATGCTTTCATGTCGAATATTGACATATTAAAAGGGATTTAATGACAGTTATCATAAACTGAACATTTATTTCTGACAGGTCATGCCTTACCGTGATTTTTTAACGATATTTAAGATCAATTTCGAATTTTCAATAAAATAATAAAGAAATACAGGTGAAAATTAATTAAAATTGGTGTCTACTTTCAATTTATGTCACTATTAACCCTCTACTTTGATATGGGGAGTTGCAATCTACGAAAAAGCTTTTCTCCATGATATTTAGTATGGGGAAAGTATTTCGGCCACAGTTAATCAAAACATGTCATTTTTTTAGATTGAACTAACATTTTTATACAATATGTTATTGTTATGCAACAGCAAATGTCTATTATTAGACATTTGTTATAGTACTTATGTAACATAAGTCAAATTGTCACAGTAGCTAAAGAGGAAATAATTTATTAATTATTTTCAAAATTTTTGTATTTAATTTATTTAAATAACTGTGACCAAGTGAATAAATCCCGTTTTTCTATTATTATTTTTGGTGTAAATGACAAAACTGACTTTGAAACTATACTCAGTTTTGTCATGAACGTATATATATATATATATATATATATGTTCGGTATATTTAATTTGGTCTTTCTCTCAAGCTATTTTTAAATTGATTGAGATTTTATAATTCTTGAATAACTTTTCACTTATCATTTGGTGAAACAATGCGAAAATAATTAAGAATATTGAGGGAAAAGGTATTTACATTAAACATCCTGAAATTTTATTTTTAATAGTTTTGAGATCAAACTAGTGATGGGCAAAATCGATTATTTCCGTAATCGACTACGAAATAATCGATTATTTTAGGTAATCAAAAAACAATTAAATCATTTCTATAAGATGTGTGATTAAAAACTTCAATGCAGTTGTTACCATTAATATTGCCATAATTATTTGAGACATTTTCAAATTAAATTTTCTTTATTCTTTGTAGTTCTAAAATAAATCGATTATTTGAATAATCGATTTTGCCTATCACTAGATCAAACAGCATAAATAATCATAATAAATGGAAGACGACGAAAGCGCCATCTATTGCCTAATTTCATGTGGCATGAATAATGTCGCACATTTCGGATAACTGCCAATAAAAGTTCATTCTAAAAATTTGGAATATTCAAAAAACAGACACCTCGTTGAACTCTGTGAAGTTAGCACGTCTTATAATTAAAAAAAAGCTGACTACGGTTATAGTAGCACTCTTTATAGTTTTATAGATATTGCCCAAACGCAAAAAAGTTTATTTTTTTAAAATCTGTAAGTGAGATGTAAAATTACAAGTTTCAAAAATTACCGATGTGAAGTTACCCACGGATTTCCAGCTTCTCCGCCATGGCGGAGGCGCCGGGTAAATTATTTATTTTAAAAGTGGTTCACAGCTTATAAATGAATAACCCAAATTATATAAGAACTGTGATAAGTTGTGTTCAATATAATTTAAAATAATTTTTACTTTCACTTATTAGCTTCGAATAAAGACTTAGATTTATCAGATTCAAGGTCCAAAACGAAGGTGTTTGTCACAATTCAGAAACTTGTTTTTGTTCTTAGATTGTTACTAAATGACAAAACGAAGATGTTTGTCACAATTCAGGAACTTGTTTTCTTCTTAGATTGTTGCTAAAGGTCTAAATAACCATTTAAAACAATAAAATCAGGGGTATGTATGTTGTAACCTTTTTTATAAGTTTTTAAAGCTCAGTCACGGATTTCGTATAGAGAGGCGAACTTTTATAAGTCCAAAACGAAGGTGTTTGTCACAATTCAGGAACTTGTTTTTCTACTTAGATTGTTGCTAAAGGTCTAAATAATCATTTAAAATAATAAAATCAGGGGTATGTATTTCGTAACTTTTTTTATACATCTTTAAACTTCAGCCACGGATTTCATATAAAGATACAAACTTCCAAACGTCCAAAACGAAGGTATTTGTCACAATTCAGCAACTTAGTTTGTTGCTAGAGGTTCAAAAATTAATCTTTTGACCCGCCCAACAAAATTAAACTTTACAGGGATATTTATTAGCGTATTAAGGACAATATTTAAAAATAAATGCGTACCATAATTTTTGCTTTTTATTTGTAAATCGAGCAATGAAATTGCATAGCGAAATATTGTAAATAAAAAAAAAACATGTGGTGTGCAATTTGTTGATAATTCTTCGCTAAGACCCTAATAGACAACCCTGAAAATTTTCAATTTGGTCAACAACCTCAACATTATTTTTTGTTATTTTTGCGTGTTTTGTTTTAAAATATATTCATGCGAAAAATTTAATTTGGGTATTAATTGTTAAGTATTGCCTTTAAATTTAGAATTTAGAAAAAATATAAATATAATTATGTCCATAATAACGCACGAGTTTTTTCCTTACTTCACTTTTTATGGTCGAAATGTACATCTAACGTGTTAAATAAAAAGTGAAGTAAGAAAAAAACTCGTTTGTTATTATTGATACTAACACTTCACGTGAACTCAAAACCCACTTATTTGATTATAATTATGTGGTACGCATTTATTTTTAAATACAAAATAGAAGGGCAGAAAGACCTCCGGTCGATAGCCCATGACAGACTACTAACCCACCAATATGTATTGTAAATATAAATATTTGTAAAGAATTGTAATACTGCTGTTTGAATAAAGATGTTTGTATACAAAAAAAATAGCCTTATTGGTGGAGGCGCCAGTGGAACAATCTGAGAAAAATGTATTTATTAATAGGAAACATATGAATTTTCTGAAATTTGTAAATTTTGAGCTCCTTATTAAATTTCTGAGGTTATGGATAAAAAAAATCAAAATTCAAAATGCCCGACCAAATGTGAAGAACAGAGGATTTAAATTTGCAGTTTTTTTTCTAGTTTTCTATTAATATTTATTTTATTTAGTCTTATATAACATCGCTATATGTTCCTCTCTACTTCTCAGTATGAGATGTCTATTAATATAAACAAAATAAAAAAAATCAACAAGTTTTAATAAAAATATTCTTTCATTTTAAAAACAAAGATCAACATTTATATTTTCATCATAATTTTATATGTAAGACGATTCTTTTTTTACTTTCTTATATAGATGGTCAAATCGTATTTTCTTGTGAACAAATTATTGTGTATTTTAAGTCTAAAAAATTTTGTAATTTTTGAGAAGAAAATATAAATTAATACTCAAAAAAATCTAAGTTTCACCTCAACAATTTTGATTTGATGTTGCCAGCAGCTCGGGGCAGGTTTTTGCTTCATAAAATTTATATTTTTGTCACAATTTTATTAATAAGACGATTTTTTTACTTTCTTACATAGATGGTCAAAATGTATTTTCTTGTGAACAAATTATTGTGTATTTTGAGTCTAAAAAATTCTGTAATAGTTTTGAGAAGAAAATATAAATTAATACTCAAAAAAATCTAAGTTTCACCTCAACAATTTTGATTTTGCGAGCAGCTCGGGGCAGGTTTTTGCTTCATAAAAGGGGTTTTTATGTTTATATGTGTATATCGCCTTGAAATTTTAGTGGTCCAAATAGTGGGGGAGCTGTTGTGTGGGAGGTGTATAAGTTTTTTTTTTTCACTTTTGAAATGTAGGTAATAATGCATATATACATTGTTGTAACTATGGCCATAGAGTAACTAGTATCCTCTTTGTTATGGCTTAAAGATTGGATGCTTGTCAAATATCCCCTCTTCCTCGTTTTTATTTTATTTTATTTTATTTTATTTTATTTTATTTTATTTTATTTTATTTTATTTTATTTTATTTTATTTTATTTTATTTTATTTTATTTTATTTTATTTTATTTTATTTTATTTTATTTTATTTTATTTTATTTTATTTTATTTTATTTTATTTTATTTTATTTTATTTTATTTTATTTTATTTTATTTTATTTTATTTTATTTTATTTTATTTTATTTTATTTTATTTTATTTTATTTTATTTTATTTTATTTTATTTTATTTTATTTTATTTTATTTTATTTTATTTTATTTTATTTTATTTTATTTTATTTTATTAAAACAGTGATAATGTACTGTATTATGTTTTTGTCTTGTTTTGAATAATATTTGTTATGCATAATTTGGTTATTTGAAACAATATTTTCATCCACGTTAAACATGATGTGATTTTTCATTGTAATCAGACCAAATAGTCGACTTGAATGTCGATGAGTTACGTCACTTGAATGTGATAAAAATCCAATCCAAGACAAAAAATGGTACATAGTACTTTTCCCATTAAATCCATACGTAGATAGTATCTTTCAAAATTGAGCAAAAACTAAAAATTTTACGATAAATCATTATAAAAATGTTGATCTTTTCAATATCTATAATTTTCATTGGAAATAGTTTTCCATATTCTTCAGTTTATATTTATCGCAACAATTTGTGATTTTTTTGTTAAATTTAGACTGATATTGAAACTGTAAATACCTTAATTTACAAATTTCAAAACGTTTCACAAAGTGTTAAGTGAGAAAGCTATTCAAGAAAGCCTGTACTTTTAGCATTGTTTTTTTGTTTAATATATTGAATTTAGTAACATTATATCACTTTTTAAAAGTGTTTACACTCGCGAACTACATCCCAGCCGAACAACTACACCACTGCACGTTTTACGTACGCCGTGTTTCAGTAATTGGTAATTAAAAACAATTTTTAACTTCTTCCCCGTGGGAAGGAATCGCGCGCCTCGAACACTGCGTATGCCCTTTTTCCGAAGAAAACAATGGACGGTTTTCCACTGGCAGAACCCGGGGGCATTCTTGTTCTTCTTCGTCCGCTTTTACTGACTTGACTGACTGAATGAGTGCCGGCGAAGAGGAGGAGGAGGATTTTACTTCCAAATATATTCTCTGTATGTGCATGTGCACCAAGTATACGTAGTGCATAGGTGGGTACGGGCTGTTTGTGTGCGTGTAAGGTTATAAATATCTTCTTGAAAGGAGAGTCTGGCAATGTTTGTGTGTGTTGGTGTGTGTGAGTATATCTTTGGAAGGAATCTAATGGGGGCATATTATTTACATTTTGCTTACTTGCACTCTTATTTCGTGCGTTTAATTGTAATCTCGGAAATTCCTTTCCCATACATTCCGCTTTATTTGTTTGCCCTGTTGTTCTCATATTTTTTCAATACTAACTATAATCTCAAGAAAATCTGAAGGGATCGTTATTTTTGTGAATATATAAGGGAGTGGTATCGTTAAAATACCCGCATAATAATTACAAAACCGCCACCCTTCAAATTCCTTATATAATCTTTCCAATCAACTCATAATGCCGATAGAGGAGCGCCTTCAAGCCTCGTCCCAAAAATTTGCAAAAATAAAATAGTTTTTTTTCGGTATTACATAAATATAAATTACATTTATTCAATAATAAAAATCCGTCACCCCTTAAATCCCTTATATAATCCTTCGAATCAACTCATAATCTCAAAGAGGAACGCCTTCAAATCCTAAAAAAAAAATTAAAAAAAATTCTTATTTTTTCCCTTATTACATAAATATAAATTACATTTATTCAATAATAACAAATCAACCAGTTTTTTAATTTTGCTTTATTGTAACAGACAGTATTATAACATACAGAGAGCTTTTTTATCAGTATACATTTCCTCTATGTATACCTGCAGAATACGCAAGTCAAATGCATTAATGTATGTGTGTTTAGTTGCCTATAATACGGACCGAACACACATATGCCAAATAGTCAACTAAACATACACACATCAATCGGTTCAATGCGTTTGACTCGCGTTTTTTGCAGGTATACATAGAGGAAATGTATACTGATAAAAAAACCTCTCTGTATATTAAAATGTAAACACACACCTCATTGTATAACAAATCAATCACCCCTTAAATCCCTCACATATTCCTTCGAATTACCTCATAATCCCGATGGAGGAACGCCTTCGAAACCTATCCGAAAATTTTGCAAAAAATCCTTATTTTTTCCGTTTCATCTCTAAATTCTGTATACACCTAAATCCTAGCATTCCTTCAAAATTCAAAAACCCCGTACTAACTCTATTCCAATTCATTGAATCATTTCACCCACTAACGACGGACGTACGATAAAATCATTTCATCTAGGCAGAAATAAATCGAGTCGGTAGTTATTTGATAGTTACATGAACAGTTACAGATAAATAATCTAATTACTTATAAATTAAAAATAAATATTGTACACTGTAAATATTAATGTCCCCGTCAATATTGATATTATCTCTATCTTCCAATACATCTTATAAACCCTTAATAAAAAACCCAAAATGTTCTTTCTTCCCAGTGCGTAATCCAATACTCATTGCTATGTTTTTTATTTTCGCGGTTTCTGTGAATAACGTCCATCCGATATCTTTAGTTTTGCCGGTGCGGTGGGTGACTGATGATGAGAATTCCTGTTATCAGTTTCGAAATGCGTAACTGTTACGATTTATTAAGTGAGTCACTCGGAAAAAGAAGGTTAGGAAATGTTTGTGTTCGTTCCGTAGCTGGCTGTGCGACCGTTGGCGCCAATTTATGCATTTATCATCACTTATCATTAAAAAAAAACAACGTATAAATAATTAAGTGATTAATGCACAATTTATACATCAATGAGAGAGAAATTGAGAGAGAAAAATCAGCCTATAGCAAAGGAAAATCAATAAGCAGATTTAACACACCTACACTCCTTTACCTCCTCTCAACCTTTGTCATATGTAACGATTTTCATATATTTAAAAAAATATTTCTAGTAGGCTGAAAGACCTCTGGTCGATAGCCAGTTTGTGAATTTTGCTTTATTGTAACAGACAGTATTATAACATATATTAAAATGTAAACACACATCTCATTGTACAAAATTCATAAATAAAGATATTTATATATATATATATATATATATATATATATATATATATTTCTAGTAAATGCGATGGATTTTGTTAAAATTTTCTAACATACATTATTTTCTTTCTTAATAACGCATTGTTAATTATCAATAAGGAGATTTAGTATATCGATTCTCATATAATAAGGGCTGAAATAGAGTTTCAGCCCTTAGCATATTTCGCGAATTTCAGGTATTAAAAAAATTGAACCCACTGCAAACTTCACATCCGTGGAAAATGTCAGTTGGCAAAATTCCCGCTTTAAATAAGCGCCATCTATTCGACTGTTAGGGAATTGTAAATAAAGTTGGCGGTAAATTTAAATTACTCTTAATACTATCTCTTGTTATAGAATTATTTGTTACGTAAGGCAATAGATTTAAAATTGACTAACTTAATTATTTAAGTTAGTCAAAAAATTTAAACTACTCTCTTTAAAACACTGTCATCTCTTCGATTGTTGTGGAATTACAGATTAAGTTGGCAACAAATTTAAACTACTCTTTTTAAAACACTGTCATCTCTTCGATTATTGTGGAATTACAGATTACGTTGGCAACAAATTTAAATTTCCCTCTTTGAAAATCGGAATTTCTGGGATTATTGTAGAATTATAACGAAAGAAATGCGAATCATAAAAAATGTTTCAGATAAAATAATAAGACCCATTTTATTTTTTTCAGTACAACATTTCAAGAAATATGCATTAAACAAATAAACATTTCGGATAAAAGTTTAATGGTCACTTTTATCCGAAATGTTTATTTGTTTAATGCATATTTCTTGAATTGTACTGAAAAAAAAAAATTAAAAAATGGGTAACGCGGTATATTTAGTTGTGAACAGATTTAAAATTTCCTCTTACATTAACGCCATCTCGTGGATTGCTAGTGAGATATAACTTAAATTGGCAATAAATTAAAATATCTCGGGACAGAATATTGCAGAATTGCAGAGGATTGAATTTATTTTAATGTAAAGCATTTCTTTCTAATGTAAAAAATATTGATTTGAAATTTAAGTAAAATTTCATTGTAATGAACAATTTTGAAAAAGAACTGTATTGTCGCGGGATATTTAAATTTGTTGCCAACTTAATTTATCAATTTAGCACTCTTCCGGATTATATTATTTTATCGCGGTTTGAAATGGCAGAAATAATATAATTTTAAAAGTTACTGCTACAGTTTTATATTTTTTGCAATTGAGTATTAATAATTAAATGAACAATATATCTTTATTTCCATGTAAAAGAATTATTTACATTATCCTACATAGATTACCAATTCCAAAACATATATTATATATAGTATATTTATATACCGGGTTACCCATTTTATTTTTTCTAGTACAGCATTTCAAGAAATATGCATTAAACAAATAGAAATTTCGGATAAAAGTTTAATGGTCAAGGTCTTATGATGTAAAAATTATTTTATCTGAAACATTTTTTTACGACCAAAGGTGTTTCTGCCTATTAATAATATTTTAAACCAAAAAGCAAAAATAAGGAGATTTAAAAAAAAATATATTTCACTTTATTTATCGTAGGTTTAAGTATATCGACACCCAATACGGGTAAAAGAGGATAAGATTAAGAAAGAAAAAAAGGTTTAAGTATAAAATTATAATTTATAAAAAATAATTAAAATTGGAAATATGAAACATAATTTATTGTGAAATTATCCGATTTTAATGAAAATCGTCCACTCACATTTAATTAAAGCCCATTGAATCCTCCGACTCATCTTATTTTGACTTTTTATACATATATTTTTTCGGTCGCTTGTTTTGTTGGTACATTATTATGTATGTAGGTGAAAGGTCAGGGGTCACGTTAAGTTCAACATGCGTTGCTAGGATACCGGAAATAGCGGGAGTTGACGGGGGGTTGGAATGATATTTCCACCCCCGCTTTTCCCTCCAGCGGGGAGTGCGGAGGCGGCGTAAAATATAAAGAGAGACAGAGAATTTCCATCGCGGATGGTTTCACCAATTCGCTTTTTCGTGCTCTATAATTTCAATCTGCAAACCCCCGAATTAATCTAACATCCAGAGTTACGACCCAGGATTAATCCGTTTCGCGGTTTTGGGCGCGGGAAATTTAATTATTTTAATTTGATTCTCCCGCGCCCGAACCAGCGCTGTCTGGTGACAATAATGGGAGTTAATTAAAGTTGGATGGGATTATTTGGGGTTTAGTGTTTGAAAACAAACAAATTTTATCTGCGAAAGGTTTACTTTGTAATAAATTTTGTAACTTTGCAAAATTATAAACCGGAATTAATCGGTTTTATTTAATTTTAAGCTTCCGCGCACAATACGCCATCTCAGTGGCATCATCAAGCAGATGATTAAGTATTCATTAGCCATCGTCTGTGCCATCATTTATGATTTATACGTCACATTGACAAACGACTTTCAACGTTTCAAAAATTCGGTGATGAATTAGTTTAACAGACAAAGCTGTCTGTAATTTATTACCAACTTAATTTTTAGCTGACTAATAATCTACAAGATGGCGCTTATTTAAGCGGGAAATTTAAATTTGTTGCCAACTAAATATATAATTCTACAATAATCCAATTGTCAAAGTGGAAAATATAAATTTGTTTAACAGACAAAGCTGTCTGCAATTTATTACCAACTTAATTTTTAACTGACTAATAAACTATTAGATTACGCTTATTTAAGCGGAAAATTTAAATTTCTTGCCAACGAAATATAGATTCTACAATAATCCGATTTTCAAATTGGAAAATTTAAATTTGTCTAACAGATAAAGCTGTCTGTAATTTATTACCAACTTAATTTAGAGCTGATTAATATTCTATAAGATGGCGCTTATTCAAGCGGAAAATTTAAATTTGTTGCCAACTAAATATATAATTCTACAATAATCCGATTTTCAAAGTGGAAAATTTAAATTTGTTTAATAGACAAAGCTGTCTGTAATTTATTACCAACTTAATTTTTAATTGATTAATAAACTATTAGATTACCCTTATTTAAGCGAAAAATTTAAATTTCTTGCCAACGAAATATAGATTCTACAATAATCCCATTTTCAAATTGGAAAATTTAAATTTGTCTAACAGGTAAAGCTGTCTGTAATTTATTGCCAACTTAATTTTGAACTGACTAATGAGAGTTGAGTAAAGTAGGATAGGATAAACAACGTTAATTTATTTCGTTAAAAAAATATATCATAATACTTTACTCAACTCTCATTATTTTTTAACGAAATAAATTAACGTTGTTTATTTTACGATATTATATATATATATATATATATAATTTTATCGAAGAAGGAAATTTATTTTTTTAAAACATTATTTTTTTTTTAATTTAATTGTGAAAATAAATTTTATTACCCGAGACCCGAAAGGGTAAACGGGATTTTGATAAAACACATATATATATAAATTTTATTGATAATATATATATATATATATCATCTTAATTTATGCATGTAATTACATATACAGTAAATTAACAATATAATCCTTATGCTATATTATTCGTTGTCCTTAGGAAGCGGCTATCGACCGTCGGTCGTTTTGCCTTTTATTGATCATTTTCACGTATGTTCCTCTAATATTCTCATATATTAATAAAACTAAGTGCACCATCAATCTTACATTTCTTCTTAATAATGAAAGTTAAGTAATTATCTAATTCAATAATTAAACTAATGACATGTGTAATTATAGTGTTCCATTAAAAATGAAACACTACTTATTGACCGAATTAAGAAAACATAATTCAAAGATCGCCTGACTGTATTCATTTGTCAATTCCTCTCCCACATTAATTTCCTAGATAAAAGCATTTGCCGTGGAAAAGTTTTCTTCGTCCTTTTAATTCGCTTGTATTTTTCATAGTTTCTCTTACTTTTATAATTGTTTTATTACTTTTAATCAGTGCTATTTCATACGAAAAAATGTAACTTAGCCTGTTAAAATGAAATCGGATTGTTTACGAGAACCAAAATATTGTATAGATATAGTCCTGATTAAAAGTTAAAAGATAACCATTCTAATTTAATATATGACTTGTACTTTTCTACTAACCCCGACACCAATTGGCAAAAGGGGACATCGATTATATATATATATATATATATATATATACTTTTCTACTGGACAGACAAAAAATAGAAATAATCAATTAAAAAGAGCTAGTCTGTGGGGTTTAATTATATGAATATGAGTTTATTCATACAATAAAAACCAACATAATGACTCTTTTTAATTGATTGTTTATATTTTACTGTACAGCTATCTATCTCTTTATACTATTTAAACTTCCGCAACCTTGAAATATACGTTTTCTTCCTTCATTTAAAATGCTTCCATTTTCCATACTTTCTCTTATATTTATACTATCTTATAACTTATCCACAATAGATCTGCAAAGGTCGCGGTGGTACAGGCCAAGAGGCCACCCAAACTTTATCTATCTTATAACTTTTAAAACCTCGACACCCAATACGGGTATACGATTAAAAGATTAATAAAGAAAGAATAACTTTTAATGTTTCCTGTTTCATAAGATACGAGAAAGCTTAAATAATAATACTAAACTCTATTAAGGGAAATTCGCCATTTAACAAAATAATATATTGCAAAGAAAGTGAAAGAAGCAATTGGAAAGAACACTCTGGAATGTTCCACCAAGCGCGCGACGGTAATCGTGGTGTTATGGAAAATTCTGGAAAATTCAAGAAACGGACACGCTATATAAGCGGACGCTAGCGAGTAGTCTATCACGAACGTTCGAGTACTCAACATCCGGTTATAAATAAATAGTGACAGTGTGATGTTAATAAATATGTTAAGTGTATTATAAATAAATAAATAGATATTGTTTTACTTATTTAAACCAAATTTCGTAACAATATAAATATTATATTCGAATTTTCTGAATATCTTATATAAGTATACATATTAATTAAAAAACTCGATTAGATTGTGATGTTGAAAAATAACGTATACGTTAAATTTAACATTTCTCTTACTGAATATCCCCGTGAATGTTGCTATAATTTTAATTAATATTTTTTCTCCATCCGCTTCTTTTTTTCTATTTATTAAATCCCGCAACTCCGTCGCTGCCATCTTCCACTCACACCGTATTTTTCCTTCCCTTCAACACAGTAATTAATTAATTAAGGTTGAACTCTGAAAGGGCCCTAATGACTCTCTCCACTCCCGTTGTACATTAATAAATAATAGCCCACGTCAATTAACTTCATATTTCGAAGGGCTGGGGGCGAGTGAAAAAGAAAAAAAAAATACACAGACGCCCGGGATGGAAAAGTTCGTGAAATTGATTAATCAAGTTTTGCTTTTCCCGACGACGAAGTTTTCGACGAGCGTGCGCTGCGGAGGAATAAGAAAGTTTTCGAGTGTATAAAAAAGGTGTGCGGATGGAATGGATTTATGCGGAATGAAAAATAATACGCAATTTCGTGACTAAATATCCTTTATGATTTACACATACGGGAACGTGCTCTATCGGAGATTCGGAACGTGAATATTTTGCGAATGCTAATCAACACTTCAATTCACTTTCTGTGTAAATATTTTTTCCTGTGTTTATTCGTGACGAAATGTACGCTCACCGCTTTGATTTTTGCTCCTATCTGTCACATCATTAAAGCGTTTATTTAATTCAATAAATATGTATTGTTTATAATTACAATACTCAAATAAAACACGTAATATATAGTATTCGTATATAACAGTGGCTTTCAAACCATGAAATTTTTAAAGCTTAAGACTCTTGCTCTATGTTATTTGTTTATATCTTATCATCATCTTTTGTAGAATTTACATTAAGTATAATACAATACATTTAATATAATATTCTTACTAAATGGCTATCGACCATCGGTCTTTCTGCCGTTTATATCTTAATATTTAACTTTTAATTCTACAATTTTGAATTATTCCAAATGACATAAAAAAACATAAATGCATATTATATATTTTTGATTTTCATTAAAGGAGATATATGAATATATACAGGGTGGACCACGAATAACGTCCATTAAAAGTTTCCAGGGTTCCTGAAGGCGGAAAAAATTCTACATTGCACGGACCACCTCATGGAAAATCTTTTACTTTCGGTTGAACCGGAAATGGCTACCAACTTTGTTATTTTAAATGGAACATCCTATATATTTTTTTTTTCGGATTCCCCGTTCAATTGCCTAACTACTCATGTGGATTTATATCTACATAACTCTTACAGTTTTTAAGATAAAAAAATATTTGTCAAAGTTTAACCTCAAATTGACTTTTCGAAAAATGGCTATAGCTTCTAGTAGAAACAAGATAAATAGACCAGCGATATCATGAATTGTTAGTAATGGATCCATCTAGATTAAAAAAATATAACATCTGTCAATTTTGACAGTGGGTATTTCAAAAGTGTCAATATTTCAAAAAATCATAACTTAATTTTTGACCAATATTTTATCTCATAGGGCGATTGACAAGACAATTTGCAACATAAAAGTATTATGGATCCCAATATCTAGAGCAAGTAGTGTTTGAGTTATTTCGAAATTTCTTTTCTCCCAAAATGTTTGCACAATTGAAAAATTCCTGCACTATTCATACGTGTCCATAGTAGGCTACTAAACAAAATGTTTACAAATAACATTGCATTAACATTAAAAACAACATTAAACGTTAATATAACATTGGTGCAACATTATTATGTCCGTTTTGGTCAGTGGGTACTGTCAATATTCACTGAACCGAATATGGAAAAAATTATTTCCAACGTGTCCAACGTGTATAATACCTTTTGTGACCACCTTGTATATTTAATATTAATTTTACATAATTAGAAAAAATAATTGAAACTAAAGCAGACTTCATATTTATTCCCAATTTGCTACTATTACTCATTCATCGTCCAAGGTTCTTAAATAATTGAGAATTGCGTTATCTTATCGCGGCTGCAATTATTTTTTGTTGTTGCCGTCGCGAACTTTTCACAGTTAGAAACAAATAATGCACAGCGTTTACTTACGACGATCATCTCTGACGCTTCAAGGACGAAGCACTCATTTTGCCTCCTTGCACTTCCGCCTGTTCGCTTCCCGAAACTGCAACAAACACAAAAAAATTAAATAAATTTAGATATAATTGCCGTATCTTATCAATGTTTGTGTGAAATGTGTAAATGATAGCGATGATGAGGATATTCCGTAAGGTATGATAACGGATTTGGACGATAAGTAGAATTTCCTTGCGTCTGAAACAGTAATTGGGAATTAATTGAGTAAAGTTTGTTCAATTTTAATAGAAATTGAACTTCACTCAATTTGATAATACATTTTCAAACGAGAAATATCTCCAATATCAATGAGATTAAATAATAGTATACTATAGAATTAGCATGGAGTGGTACCAACAAGATACATTCAATTTCAATTTACTTTATTAACGGAATCTCCATTTCCAAATTACAATTATAATTACATATTAAAAATTTTTATAAGAAAAGTGTGACGCTCTAAAAAGATTATAAAACATATGTATAAAAAAAGGCTTTGTTTTTAAAACACTAAATTTAGTGTTAAACAAACAAAGTTTAAAGTGTTTTATTAAATTGATAAACAATGTATAACAAAGTTGATGCCTCAGTTATTAATAATTTAAGATACATTCAATTCATGCGAGATTTTTTTTTAAATCGACACAATGGTTGCAATTAACATATGTCACCGCTATTATTCCCCAAAATCTTCTGGGTCCACCCCTGCATAGTCGTAGATTCGTAAGCTAGTGAAAGGCGAAGACAAACACCATAAAATAGTCAATGATCATTGCATGCGTTTTGCACACTGCTATTTTTTCTAAAATGTTAAAATGTCACGATTATTTAAAAAAATATACGTTTGTAATAATTACGCAAAAAAACACCCAAATATGCCTAAGCCTCGTCAGGTTTCCTCTATTTCGTAGATCTGAAACTAGACCGCAATCAAGACAGACAAAAATTGTCGATTGTTGGGTAATTACAGTTTAAGTTGGTAACACATTTAAATTTCCCTCTTTTATAAGCGCCACCTCTTGAATTATTGAAGAATTACTCAGATCAAATGTTAGCGATTTAAATTGTTTTGAAATATTAAAATCCGTTTTTTTCCATTGCATTGCATGCGAATTGTCAAAATGCACTTTTTCTAAAATTTCAAGATTATTTTTAAAAAATATAGTTTTAATAATCATGAAAATTGAAAGGGAGATTTATGTTATGGTTTTTTGGAAAGTGTGCGAAAACGCTCAGACATGTTTAAACCTCATTAAGCTTCCTCCCTTTATGAGAACTGAATCTAATTATCAACATAATAAATGGAAGATGACGCAAGCGTTATCTATTGCTTAATTTCATGTGTGACATCGTCAACGATTTGGCGCTTGCGTTATCTTCCATTTACTATGATTCATATCAGGTATTTAATCTCAGCACGGGATATCTTCATTCGCCTTATTCAAGACATTACATATGGAACACACTAGTCTGATGAGGTCTGAAAAAACGTAACGGCAATCACTAGTTATCCATATGCTAGATGAATGGCGGTTGGACATTTTATTAAATAATTATATCGAGTCTAAGAAATAAGTGCTCCGGAAAACGACGAATTGACGGACGCCACCCGAAAGAAGAAAAAAAAAATCCCCAATTTATGTAATAAATGTAAATTAATATAATTTAATTTCAGAAACCGATATTATCGATTATTGTGTAATTACGGTTTATGTTGGCAATACATTTAAATTTCCCTCTCTTAAAAGCGGCATCTCTCGGATTATTGAAGAATTACTCAGATCAAGTATTATCGATTAAAATTGTTTTGAAGCCTTTAAATCCATTTTTCTTGTAAATAAATGCCCCGCAATAACATTTGGTTATAAGTGAAAGGTGAAACAGATTTAATTTTCCGCCACCAGGTGGTGTATTCGAATGCGTGTGTGGTCAATTGACAATATAAGTCTAAATAACACTATAGATTATTAAAATACTGAACAAAAACACTCATGGAATAGTTGTACTAATTATTGTAAAAAAATGAAACAACGCATAAAAATACAAATTAAATTTGAAGCGCAAACGATAAACTCCAAAATGTCGGCGATCAGCTAATAAAGTAAAACGCGAATTCATTATTTCCCCCACATCATTCTCAATACCAGTGAATGCTCTATCTATATAATACTTCATCTGAGGAGACTTAAGTATTAATTTGGAATTAAATCTAAAATTTCCGGTTTTCAAATCGATTTAAAATTGCCAACTTTTATATAAGCGCCCCCTCTTCGATTGTCAGAGATATTAAATATTAAGTTGGCAAATCAATTTGAAATTTTCCACTGTGAATAAACGCTATCTCTTTGATCGTCAGAGGATTTAAATATTGTGTTGCGCCACCACTTCAATTGTCAGGAGAATTAAATATCAAGTTGGCAATCGAATTAAATTTACGTCTTTAAATAAGCGCCATCTTTTGGATATTTAGAGGAATTAAATATTAAGTTGGTATTTCATTTTAAAATTTCGAGCTTAAAATAAGCCCCTTATCTTCCGGGGAAAATCAATAACAAGTTGGCAATCATTTAAAAACATCTCGCTTTAAATAAGCAAACCAATTTGAAATTTTCCACTATAAATATACACGCCATCTTTTCGATCATCAGAGGATTTAAATATTATGTTGGCAATAAATTTAAAATTCCCCGCTCTAAATAAGCGCCACAACTTCAGTTGTCAGGAGAATTAAATATTAAGTTGGCAATTGAATTAAGTTTACGTCTTTAAATAAGCGCCATCTCTTTGAATGTTCAAGGAATTAAATATTAAATTGGCACTTAATTTTACAATTTCACACTTAAAATAAGCGCCATCTCTTTGAATTCCAAGGAAATTTAACAACAAGTTGGCAATCATTAAATTTACTTCTTTAAATAAGCGCTATCTCTTCGAATTTTAGAGGAATTAAATATTAAGTTGGCACTTAATTTTAAAATTTCACGCTTAAAATAAGCGCCATATCTTCGAATTCCAAGGAAAGTCCTCGTTTTAAATAAGCAAATCAATTTGAAATTTTCCACTTTAATAAAAACGCCATCTCTTCAATTGTCAGAGGAATTAAATATTAAGTTGGCAATCAATTTAAAATTTCCCGCTTTAAATAAACACCATCTTTACGATTGTCAGGGATATTAATTATTAAGTTAGCAACAAATTTAAAATTTCCCGCTAAATAAAAAAAATATCTTTTAAGCACAAAAAAAAACTAAAAATGTGGTGAACCCCATTAAAGCAGGAAAATTAAATCTGCTGCCAACTATATATGTAGTCCCATATTAATCCAAAATATGGTGCACTTTAAACAGGTAAATTTAAATGTTGGCAACACATATATTATTAATTATTAAGTTAGCAACAAATTTAAAATTTCCCGCTAACCAAAAAAAAAAATATTGTTTAAGCACAAAAAAAAACTAAAAATGTGGTAAACCCCCTTAAAGCAGGAAAATTTAATCTGCTGCCAACTATATATGTAGTTCCATATTAATCTAAAATATGGTGCGTTTTAAATAGGTAAATTTAAATATGTTGCCAACTAACCCCGACAATCCAAAGCGGCAAATTTTAAATTGATTACCAACTAACATTTAATTCTACTGACAACCGAAGAGATGGCGCTTATTTAAAGCGGACAATTTAAATAGATTGCCAACTTATTGTTTAATTCCCCTGACAATTTTAAACAAATTGCTTCGTAATTGTCCTTTGAGCACCTTTTATCAACAATCTTTCACATTTCTCAATTTATTTACATTACATATTCGCCTTTTTCAAACGAAGCGAAATAAATGTCAATTCGCGTTTGGGTACATCGCCGTTATTCGACACTCGCTTCCGAATAAAATGGATATTGCGGATACACCGTCGGTATCGTTTCGGAGGAGGGAAGTGTGGCGATATCGAATTTCAGTAAATCAAACGGAACGATGTGTGTACGTCGCGTCTTTTACACGCCCGAATGCGCATTGAAATCGTATATTGACACGGGCTTTCCATATATTGTTGGGAGAGAGGGTGTTGTCACAGGAAATGATTCACTGCAGCATAGTGTTCACTTCAACAGCATTCGATTGGCGTGGAAATCGACGGCGTGAAAATAGGAAGTCGGATGAATTTCCTCCATCGCTTCACGCTTTTATAAGAAAATTACTGTTTTCAAATTAAAAAAAAAAATCCTGTTTTTGTGTTACACATATAGTTAATATGTGTGTAAGACCTCCCCTTATTTTGAGAGGGGACTATACATATTGTTCATGGTTTAAATTAGTGGATCCTAGCATTTATTTACCAATTTCAATCAATCAGAGATTTTAAAATATTTCAGAATTTAATTAAATCAATTTAATAACTTTAATCATCATTAAATTTAAAATATTTGTTGGTGAGTACGTGAAGTTTCTTGATATAATGTATTTTATTTTTATAAAAAGGTGAAGAAAGGAATAAAATATTACTACATTATATTAAATTTAAACTCTATGTAAAATTTAATTTTTTCTTTCTTAATCTTATCCTCTTTTACCCGTATTGGGTGTCGAGTGTAAAATTTAATTACCGAATTTAAATAGCAATTGCAATCAAAATTTTATGTATAAAATCATGTATGTCAATTTATATTGTGATAAAAAAGGTTCTAAAGTTACCCTCCACTTCACCAACTCGTCTAATTTACAAAGGTCTTGGTTATTATTGTATAGATCATTATCCTTTTGCAGGGTGTATACGCGATCAATATTTTGTTTTTGTTTTTCGATTAGATTCGTATTTTTCGAATTATTTAACCGTCCTGAGAATTTCTATACACACAATAAAATTTATTTATTTAAAAAAAAAAATCCAAAAATCCAGACTAGAAAGATAAAAATCGGCGTTTATTGGTAAGAACTACATCAAAAATCAAAATCTTGAATGGTTAGCCGAGATACTGGACGTTTTTCGATTTTCTGTCATTAAAAAAAACTGTAACTTTTTATTTATCAAAATAATGTATTTCTGAATAAACATTCTATTTTAAGCAAAATCCAATGATATATTCAGGTTTTTTCTACATTTCACGTTTTTTTGATAAATAATATAAAGTCCTGAGAATTTCTATACACATTGTATAAGGATAATTATAGAAATAATAATAATGAAAAGCTTTTATTTGCAAATTAGACGAGGCAGGCTCAATTTTACAAACCTAAAGTAACATTACTCTTGATTTTTTCATTCGATTGGCAGCACTGTCTTATTGATAATCAAATGCGCCTTATTTGCGGATTGTAAAATTAGGCCTTAGTGAAGGGGAGGATAACTATAAACTTTGCCCCGCACACACATAAAGATAAGAATATTTAATACAAACGCATTTAACTGAATATTCATTTGATAAAAATATCTCAAAAATAATACTATTTATTCGTAAAATTTTGTTTAAATATTCTTAAAATTCGATACGGATTAGTTACAATTCGCACCCTGTAATACTTAAGGATGATCGATAAGCCAGATCCTGAAAGTCCCATTTTTTTAAATCGAAATATTGCATTAATAACTCGTTACGTTTAATTTCATTTCATAGTCACAATCTGAAGTCTGTATCTCCCCTAAACTAAAATTGAACGCACGCACACAAAAAATGTAAAGGGTGTGTGTGTGCATTCTTCTCTTTTTTTCTGTTATTCAAGCAACCCTTTTCCTGATTCATCTGGCGTATAACTCGTATTTATAACAAGTAGCCTTATTGTTGTATGTAAACGGTTAAGGGTGCAACCGGTATGATTTTAATAACCGATAAACCAACTCACAAACATCCGGCATGCACTTAACACAATCACACCCGAGGGAATGGTTGGTTTCTTGAAGGACTCAGAGGGAGTTTAAAGGAAGTTGGATGCTTTGCATATAAAAATGTGTTTGTATGATACAAAAAGTATTTAATAATAATAACAATAATAATAATTTTCCATAACAGAACAAAAATACAGAAACGAAAATATTTATGACAATTATAAGCGATTCCTAAAAATAAGAGTTCTGATACTGGAAAAAAAAGATGCAATTCAGATGCGTTCCGAGGTACACTCTGATCTTCCATTACAACTTATTATGATAAATTTAGTAAAATAATAATGTAGATTGCACAGAAATAAACAAATATAAATCAGTATAAAAATTAAGAAAAAAGATAAGAAGAAGAATGAAAAAAAAAAAGAGTTAGAAAACAACATATTACAACAAAATAAATATAAGTTATTATGAAAATGGATGCACAATTTATAATGAGCATGGATTGATATATTTTGTCTGTGATAAATCGATCAGTGAAGTTGTCCGACGGAATGTAAAATTAAATGTTTCAAAAATTGATATGTTGACCACCACCAATCACAATGAATTTTTTCAGCGTTATATTATAATATTAGCAATAAAATAGAAAAAGAAATGCGTACAGCATATTATTTTGTTTCAAACTTATTAATCGAGCAGAGCTAAATAACATAAAACCACATATGAATTCTGAAACGTCAGCGCAGTAGCTAACCATGCCATCGAAACAGGACATACATTCTTTTACTTTACTTTAGACAAGGTCTAATTATTGAAACACTCAAGTTTTCATCATCATTTTTTCATGAACGCTTGAAATAAAAAAAACAATTTATTAAATTTCGATCTTACGTCCACGAAAACACATTTTTACTCCTGCAATTACTAATTCTAATATATGAATAGGGTTGGTCTCAACTTTATGGCAATTCATAATACTAAATGAAATATATTTACTGTACTTTTACTGCAATTTAATAATTTCATTACGAGTTTCGTTAGAAATTTCTGACATTAAAAATAAAGTAAAAAAATTATATAATTCTAACTAAATAAATTAAATACAAATTCAAATTATTGTCACTTACTCCCCCACATGTTCTTTTTTTCACAGTCAATATATTTCATTTATCACTAATTCTAACTTTGTGGTTAGATTGGTTTGACTGGTCTCCAAACCAGGGCTATTAATTTCACAGAAGAAGAATTTCCTGGTAATTATTTTAAAAATATACTAAGAAATAAATGAAATATATTTACTGTACTTTTACCGCAATTTATTAATTTTATTACGACTCGAGTTTCTTCAGGAATTTCTGTCATTAAAAACACAGTAAACCTATTTCATATATCACTAATTCTAACTATGCGGTTAGGTTGGTTTTACTGGCTTCAAAACTAGACTCATTCATTTTGCAGAAGAAGAACTTTCTGGTAATTATTTTAAAACATGCATATTTACAAAAGGCAGAAGTGTAAAACCAGGACGTATAAATACAGAGATGGATGGATCGTTCTTTAAACGCACACTTGTATTTATTTATACAGGCTGCTCCCGGAGAAACAGACCACCTCTGAGAGTTTTTTTAAATGCACACTCAACTCCTCTTTAAATACAGACGATTCGATGCAGACATTTATTAAAATAAGAGAAAAAATATGTCGTGTTTGTTTTACTTAATTAACCATGGAACATATAAACATTGTTTTATGATGTTTTAAATTGTTTATAAATATTTACTTGTCATCTTTAATCAGATTCAGTTTAATTTAATCTTTGAGTCAGCAATATTCATCAATGTTTTTTTTTATAATTTGTGAAAAGATTAAAACAAATTTCAAACATTCATAAAATTGCATTATTTTCTATTTAAACTGTATTTACAGGGTGGTGGTATTTGTATGGTTTTTAACAACAAAAACAGATCAGTGTTCATAGAAATAAGATAAATCAACATTTTATGTCAATAGAACAATCTGCAATGAAAAAGTTAAAAAAAAAGTGTTGATAACCAAAAATATACACTTTTATTATTGGTTATCAACACAGTCTAAGGAGCTTTTGTAATAGATTTATATTTATAGAATGTGAACTTATTAATAACGTGCACGTTAAACTAAACATTTCCCCTACAGAAAAGCCTCGAAAGTCGGGATTAAAATCACCTATACATATTATGTATAATGTATTCAATGTTGTAAATTCAACCTGCGATTTATTTTATGATAACGTTTCGTCAATTATCGCTCTATGTTAATTTCATTTGTATATTCTATTTCTTATTACTATTGTTTATTTATGTTTTACATTTATATTGTCCTGTAATTGGGTTTTTTCTTTCCTGTTGGACAATAAAATTTATTTATTTTAAAAAAATCCAAAAATTCAGACTAGAAAGATAAAAACCGACGTTTATTGGCAAGAACTACATCAAAAATCAAAATCTTGTTTCTATAACTTTAAAGTTATACAAACAAACCCTATTCATATATTAGGATTAATAATTGCAGGAGTAAAAATGAGTTTTCGTCGACGTAAGATCGAAATTTAATAAATTGTTTTTTTTTTATTTCAAGCGTTCATCAAAAAATGATAACTTTAAAGTTATACAAACAAAGTGAATCAGCGTTTTTATTAAAACTTAAAACAATGTATAACGAAGTAGAAGCTATCAATAACTTGAATGGTTTGCCGAAATACTGGACGTTTTTCGATTTTCTGTCATTAAAAAAACTGTAACTTTTTACTTGTCAAAATAATGTATTTCTGTATAAACATTCTATTTCAAGCAAAATCCAATGATATATTCAGATTTTTTCTACATTTCACGTTTTTTGATAAATAATATAAAGTTATACTTTTTATATGAACATTAATTAGCTTATTCTATGAAGCAAATATGAATAAATTATTAAAAATCAACCAATAAAACACAGATTAGATTGAATAACTTTAAATTCTCGACTAGTTTCGGGTTATTAGCCCATTTTCAAGAGAATTTAAAATTTCTCTAGTCGAGAATTTGAAGTTATTCAATCTAATCTGTGTTTTATTGGTTGATTTTTAATAATTTATTCATATTTATTTAATACAATATGAACTACCAATAAAACCATTAATTATATTATAGCTTATTCCATATTATATTTTTTACTTTTAAATGATATGCACATTATTTTTTTACCAATTGCTTTGTTACCGAATATTCGTGTGAATAATTATATTATTTTAATCATTTTTGTTAGATTTACTTCTATTTACTTGTTTTAATTTATATGTATTGCTTTTGCAAGGATTTTAATTCAATTTTTTGCATTTTGTAATTTTTTTGTAAAATGTTTTATGTGTATTTGATTTACTTATATATTTATTCACTGTGCGCATCATTATTGTTATTGTGTTTATGGATTCTGAGTGGAAAACTCAATGGTTATACTTCATCAAGGAGTTATTAGTCTAATTCTTGTCAAATCGATTCAATTTCAATTTTCAATTTACTTTATTAACGGAATCTCCATTTCCAAATTACAATTATAATTACATATTAAAAATTTTATAAGAACAGTGTGACGCTCTAAAAAGATTACAAAACATATTTATAAAAAAAGGCAAATTACCAATCACAAATTACGACAAAATACAAAATAAAAATAATACGCATCAAAATATTTATTTATCAATTCAATATATATTGTTTTTTTTTGTAATTACAGATTGTCATTAATTGAAAAAAGGGGATTTTCCGCAAATAAAGAATTAATTAATAAATTATGGCCAAAACAAAGTATTCATTCTTTGCAGTTTACATCAATATATAATTATGACTATTTATATTTAAAGTTAATGGAGATACTGTGATTTTAAAATTTAATAAAGTTGGCAGTGGAAAATAAGAATAAATATAGTAGTTATTATATTTGTTCTTATTTTCCACCGCCAACTTTATTAAAAATTTAAAAACACAATATCTCCATTAACTTCAAATATAAATTATAAATACACGGTAGCAAGGGGGTGTACATTTATCCAATACATTTCTTTTATATAATTAATTGCTCAAGCCATTACTTTATAATACATATTAATATAAAGGTAGACAATTGTTTTAAGTGCTTATGTAACATAAGTCATTTTTTTAAATTAATTACATACATTAAACAATGTCGCAGTAGTTAAAGAGAGATTAATTTATTATTTTCGAATTATTATTATTTAATTTATTTAAATATCTGTGACCAAGTGTATAAATCCTTTATTCTATTATATCACACTTGTTTTTTTTTATTCCGTAACTAGTTTCGATTTAGTACAGTCATTATCAAACGATTAATTAACCGAATAAAAAACTAAGTGTGTCATATAAAGTGTCTTATTAATTTTCTACCATCATATTAACATTTATTTTATTATATATTAAACATACTCATTATTATGAGTATGTTTAATATGCAAATGCAAATGAAAACTTGAATGTATAAAATTCAGGTGATATATTGTGTCGCATTTTTATTTCCGTCTACGCGTAACTGCTCTGTTTGTCTTTATATGATTTCTAATCGTTGACACACTTTCTGCCAAGAAGAATATATATTGTGCAGAGCGCGCGTGTTATATTGTGACAACATTGGAATCGTTTGTTTTCGCCGGGCTTTGCTACTTAAGTTTGAATTGTGAGAACTGTGCGGTCGTTGGAAGTGAAAGTTTTTTTATCATAAAAAGAAAACGCCCGGTTGCTTTAATATTTATAAATAAAATTCACACTATTTAAATTTTTAACATTTTATGATTTAGACGTATATAAAAATATATTATTTCTATATATATACAAAATTTAATAAGAACTAGAAAATTCACACAGGTAAATATTAGAAATATCACCTTTTTTTAGATTTGAACGGAAGTTGTATGATGTTTTGTATTATTTAAATGGCTTCCGTTAATAAAGTTTTTTTTTTCTACTTGGCATAAATTCCGACCCGATTATTAAATTCCTGAGCTACTGTTACTAAGCACGTATTTATATTATTAAATTCTAAGCGCCAAGTTATTCCTTAATCGATATTTCCAAAGTAATGGTAATAATAATAAGAAAGAATACAATTCGATAATCATTTCTAAAAGTAATTTTAACACGTAACAAGTTATTATAATTGTGTATTTTTTAATTATTTATTGTTTTTTTAAAACACATTTTCATTGTCATTTATTTTACAGATACATCGATTCTTTAAATAATCGATTTTACCAAAGGAACTCATAATTCTTTCTCGTCCTCTTTCTTGGTTTGATATACTACCAAATAGCATAACGAAATTTCTATGATCATTAAAATTCTTACAATGATGAGACTTCTTTTAATCAACCCAAATCGACGATTGCAAACTCCATAATCGACGAATTAGATCTTTCTGTCCAACAGTTATTATAATTGTGTATTTTGCAATTATTTAGTGTATTTTAAAAACACATTTTCATTGTCATTTAATTTTTCAGATACATCGATTCTTGAAATAATAGATTTTACCAAACAAACTCATCATTCTTTCTTGATTAAAAGAAAACTCATCATTATAAGAATTTCAATGAGCATATGCTATTTGGTGGTCAAACCAAGTACTTTTACTCGGTTTGATATACCAAATTAACCGAATAAAAAACTAAGTGTGTCATATAAAGTGTCTTATTAATTTTCTACCTACTATTTTTGCATATTAACATTAACCAAGTAAGAGTATTTGGTTTGACATACCACCAAATAGCATATGGTATATGCTCATTAAAATTCTTACAATGATGAGTTTTCTTTTAATCAACCCAAATCGACGATTGCAAACTCCATAATCGACGAGTTACATAAATAAACAAATTAGTGCATCAAAGCGTGTGCAGCGTTTCAGCCGTCTCCCGTTAATTTGCTCCTCTCTCCAATTTTCGATTTTGGAAAGAGCAGATGTTCGACATCGACCAACCAACTGTAGCAAATGCGCCTGTTAAAACACGTCAGTGTGCGGACATATGTTCTGCTGACGATGATTTTTCAGTGAGCAGTAGTAAAACTTAATACGTAACAGGAGTCAGAAAAAAAAATAAAAGAAAAACGATCCACTTTCTATATTTAAAAAAGATATGTACGTAACGGAAACGAAAGGAGATCGAGTTTCATTTACGTACAACTTCTATAAAAACAATAAATGCGCAAGTATTTGTAGGTTCAAAATATATTAATTGTTTAACTATTTTTTTTTAACTAAACAAGAAATAAAATTAATAAACTCTTTATTAGTATCATGTTTAATTTCAGAAACCATCGAGACCATTTGAACAACTAGATCGTTTAAACTGTTCAAATACTGCTCGATTTTCAACTTGTGTATCCTTAAAATGTTCAATCTAATTCCACATATTTTTTTTCAACAATAAATTTTAATATGTTAAATAAAAATGATTTGAAAATAATTAATAAATTATTTCCACATTTAGCTCTGTGACTTTTGACTTACGCTACGTAAGTACGTTAAACAAATGCACATTAAAACAACTACTTCCCGGGCAAATGCCCACGCTGGACATTGAATTACATAATGTACACCTGCTGTTGCACATCAATAAAATATTGCATAATGCAACAAATTTTTGATACGAGAAAGATTTAATGTAAAAACAACAAAAGGAACATTACTTGACATAAGGCCATCTGCAGACACGTGTTTCGGGATCTATCCCTCGTCAGTACAGCTATGCCTTACATAATTTAAAGATGTTAAAATATATCAATTAAATTAATTCAAATACAATCAGCAAAATTAAATCAATTATATTAAATCAAATTAAACTAAATCAATTTAAATTAAACCAAATTAATTCAATTTAAATCAAAATATAATATATATTTAAATCAAAATATAAAATTAAACGAAAGGAATTGAATGAAATTAATTAAAAAGAGCGACCCTCAATTTTAAATAAATAAATAAATTTTATTCGGATTTTTTTTATGTGAGTGTTAATTTATTTATTCCGATTTATTATAAGAAAATTCTGCACAAAAGGATTCCATTAACAATAAATTTTAAATAAATAAATGAATTTTATTCGGAATTAGTAACGAAATCATTAAACATTGCCTGTTTCCTAGAAAACCGCAACGAACTTTTAATTAAACACCCGTACATCATTACATTACGTTTTTCACAGAAATTACAATCAGTGCAATATATCAGAAATGACCGGAAATTTACAAAACGATTTCCTCTTTATTTACATTCTCGTAATTACAAATATTTTCGTCATCACCACTTTTTTAAGTGGAAATTTGCACAATTAACAAGAATTGCATAAAACTATACAGAATAAAAATATTATTAAAAGTTGACTATGCGATTTAAAGCTAAAAATTCTATTGCATTCATGAGCTGCTGTTAAGCTTACTCCCTGAATATGGGGTCTTGCAAGGTTCGCTGTTTCATCCATTTCTTTTTATTTCTACACAGATAAGGCGTAAATGAACATGAATACAACCTAATTCTTGCTTTGGATTTCAGAGGTTATGTAAATACAAAAAAAAAAATAATAAGCGCAGATGTGTACTCTACAATGGTTTTTCTAAAACGATTATGCGAGAAGAGAAGATAATACTAATATAAAGGAAAAAACGTTGAAAATCCAAACACAGGATTTCTTCTAATGAGAAGTTAGAAAATAAATATATAAATAGAAGTCCGTAAATAAATAAATAAAAAATTGTTTCCTTTAATAAACTAAATATCGCATGTTTATTCAAAAAAAACGTAAGAGTAACATAATTTATTATTTAAAAAAAAATAAGTTGGCACACCTATTAACAATTGATTTACGAAACGTCAGATCTGTTTAAAAGTCGTAATGGTTTACAGCAACCAGCAAAAAACGTTTAAAGTTGAAAGTTACTTCAGAAATGGTACTAAAGTTGACGGGAATTGGCTTTCGAGAGCTTTGAGAGAGTTTCAGGAAGAATTTCCCAACATTCGAATTATTTATGAAGATAAATTTGAAGAAATTAACAAATCCAGTGTTGTTGCGGAATGTACTGGAAGGTGTACGACGAAAACTTTTAAAAATAAAAAAAATACGGCACTCTTGAGTTTTTTTTAATTCAACATTTTTTTTTAATTTTAATTGAACTTCGTTTTACATATAGTAATATGTACAATGAACTTTAGACAGGAAGTTTTTACCTCAATTGATATTTCTTTTTGTAGTTTACAAATGAAACAATATTTCTTGAATAACATTCTCATTTTTCACTTGGTCAAACATTTTTAATTAATAATATTTAAAGGATAAATTAAAATAGTTTGTTTGTTTCACAATAGTGAAACAAAGCAATTGTGAAATAGTGAAACAAAGTGTTTATTGTAGAGACATATCTGCCTGATGATGTGTCGCTACAATAAATTTTGTGAAACTTAAAATAAGTTGTTTTATTTGTAATCAGGGCTATTCTGTAAGAGAAATGTTAAGTTTAACGTGTGTTTCACAATAGTGAAACAAACCAAGTGTTTTAATTTATCCTTTAAATATTATTAAAGACTGAAAGACCTCCGATCGATAGCCGATTCATCTACAGAATATAATTCTAATTTTTGTATATTATTATACATACATATACACATTTGAATAAAGATGTTTAGATAGTTGTTATTAAATCAAAAAAAAAATGCACAAGCTAAAAAAATTAATATCAATAGTTTATTTTCAACATGTTTCTATTAAATTTTTTAATAAGTAAATTAAACACAATAACAATTAATTTCTTTGTAATATTATTATCTTTAATTATGTATGTACAATACAATCGGTTTTATGCAGGTAAAACTCACTAACTGTTATCAATTTCCTGCGTACTTGGTGGTTTTTACTTTTAAAACGGCCGCGTGTAAGCGCGTGTGTGATGAATTGTTGTAGGCGTACGTGATTAAATGACATGAATGAAATGAAATACCACCAATGCCATTCAACAATAACACACACACACACACATATACATGCAGAGTTTAATAATTTGTCACATTACTTTCTGGCGTTGTACAAATGATTCATATACATTGCGGTAACCATATTGGATCATATTTTAGCGGAAATAAAAAAAGTGGTGTTTATTGCAAGAGTATTTTTTGAGAGTAAAAGTATATGAAATGTAAGAAAAGATGAATGTCGTGTAAATCGTTAATTTTTCGATTAATTTTCACACTCTATTAAATATACGGAGAATATGTTGTGACCAGGAAAATACCGAATCTTGGCTGAAAGACATCTGGTCGATAGCAAGTTTGTGAATTTTGCTTTATTGTAACAGACAGTATTATAACATATTTATGAATTTTGTACAATGAGGTGTGTGTTTATATTTTAATATATGTTATAATACTGTCTGCTACAATAAAGCAAATTTATATATATATATATATATAGAATCGCGAATAACTGATGTTTTTATATAATTTATATAATTAGATGGCGCTTGCGTTATTGCGTTATCTTCCAATTATAATTCATATTGTGATGTAAATTTTAAAAATTTATCGATTTTGAAATCAAATAAAACAGCAATCGACTAATGGCTCACAGGCCTTTCTGCCATAGTAAATCTATTTACTTGTTTCAAAATTTATTTTTTATACTTAATAAATTAAAAACGACGCAAGCGCCATCTTTTGCTTAATTTCAAGTGGCATCGTCAACGATTTGGGTCTACAAGGTAGACGACCGAGAATCATTGTTTCGTCCACTAAAGAAAGGCGAGCGAACTTGTCCTGTTTATGAAAACAAGGAAAACGAAATTCACATTTAATGAAATGTTATTTTTTATTATACCCCTACACCACCATTATGGTAGATGGGGATTTTAGATTATATATATTATTATTATTATTATTATTATTTCAATCATCTGTCACTACATATTTGTTACGTAAACATTTGCAAATTTCATTCATTGCAAATAGACCGAAAAATGTATACAAATTTGCAACCAAAAAAATTACACAAATGTTATTAAACCAATTTTACTTATTAACCCATAATATAAAGCCATGAGAAGTTTTTATTTTATTTCCCCTCTTTTTATAATTATCATTTTCGTAATTCGTTTCAAAATATTTCGAGAGCAGCCGTTCAATATAATATGTAATAAATTTGGAAAGATGAAAGGAAAGTCGATTCGGAGCGCGCACTTTGAACGGCTAATAAGCGTAATTAATTAATATGCACACTCCGTGTCATAATGGATTTATTTTCGTCATCGCGCACCAGACACATTTTATTTGTTGTTATTTTTTCACGTTGGCGGCTCGTGTGGGCGTGTGAATATGCGCGCTTATTTATGGCTACTATCAATAATAATAATAACGAAAAAAGAAAGTTGAACTAAAATTATCACGATACAGAAAAAAAAAAACTGGAATTTAATTCATTTCCAATTCTTAACATAAAAAACCTTGTTTTTTATTGTATATTGATAACTATGATCAATCCAGCAGGGATCATTTAATAAATAATGCTGAATCAAACTAGCTACTTATTACGAACGATTTTAGGCTTTCCTAAATGATTTAGATAAGAGATGTTCATCGAAAAGGATTTCTAGAAAATCGTGAAGCATTACAAAAGTCGTTCATATCATCGCTTATATTCAATTGAAGCATTAGAAACAACACAAACATTGGAAATCTAATGAAATGGAAGTAGCGTAGAAGATAAGATCTAATGAGCTTAAAATAATATCGAAAAAAAAAAACTGTATATAATTTGATACATTTTTTTTTTCGAGTAAATTTGACTTTTTTAAAGGCATGTGAAAACTTTCATAATGAGTGGAGGTAAAATTGTATTATTTTAAATGTCAAAATAATCCATATTTAATCTTTAATCCACATATTTCGTGGTCTAGGCAAAAGTTATTATTTTTAATATATTATACATTTCTTCTAGATGGAAATGCAAATAATTTCAAAGTTCTGTATAAAATTTATTTATGAATGCAAGGAAATTTTATTGTTCAGAATAACCAATTAGATCTAGTGATAGATCAAAAGGTTTCCTGGAGCAAACAAAAGTTAGATTTTTTATTATTTTATTCAACTAGATTTTAATATTTATTTATTCATAACTGACAATCGGTACGAGAAATGTTAGGGTTAATGTGTACGTTATTTTGAATCATCACAGTCTAAGCAGCTTTTCTAATATTGTTTTATGTACATTCCCAGCTAGAAGCTAAAATTTTCTCTTGACATTAAAGTCGTAATAGATCACTCTTGTTGCCTTATCTAACAAAAATTAGATTTTTTATCATTTCTTCCATTTGAAAATACTAAAAAAATAAATTCTGCGAAAGCTTTGTTTATTCTTACCTGAAAAAAAAAAATGTTTAGATGACAAATAACTAGGGATAGATTAAGGACGATCCTCCTTAATCTATCTCTAGTGATAAAACAATTACTTTGGTGGTCCAAACAAAAGTTATGCACTATTTGTAAATAAAACAACGGTTTTTTTTAACTTTTACAAAATTTATTGTAGAGACAATAAATCTGTTTGAAACAATTATAGCAGTATCTCTGTAATAAAATTTATGAAACTTAAAAAACTGTTGTTTTAAATAAATTTTTTTACAAACGTCTAATAATAGACATTTATTAAAGTAATTATGTAACATAAGTCATTATATCATAGTAGCTAAAGGGAAAATAATTTAATAATTAATTATTTTCAAATTCTTTTTATTTAATTTATTTAAATAATTGTGTCCAAGTGAATAAATATTTTTTCTATTATTAACTGTTGTTTTATTTACAAATAGTGTATTATGTAGTTTCATCAAGTAATAGCCTCAACCATTTCACTTCAAATTAGGCAAAAGGTGCGTCGTCTTTAATTTATTATGAGTTATGGTTCTCATTTCACTTGAAATTAGGCAAAAGATGGCGCTTGCGTCATCTTTAATTTATTATGAGTTATGGTTCTCATTTCACTTGAAATTAGGCAAAAGGTGGCGCTTGCGTCGTCTTTAATTTATTATGAGTTATGGTTCTTTTAAAATTGATATATTTCTTCATTAATAAAATAATTCAAAGGTTTATTTTATATTCATACACACAATAAAAAAAATATTGCAAAAAATTGTTCTTTAAAATTTATTTTTGTTTTAATAATTACATTAGTTCTTCAGGTAACTTTCTTAATCAATTTCGTATAAGCCAATTTATATTTCCGACTCAAATTTCTCCGTTATTCTCAGAATTTCCCGGGTTTACTCACACCGTAAGCAACCTGCTAAATATTCGTCCGCGCGCAGGTAAAAATACGTGCACAATCACCACTTTCTTTCCACCCATTCTAATTCCTCATCCGCCTCGCGTTATCCCCAAGACTGAAACTCCTTTTGTGTTTGTTCTGAGAGGATTTTCATACCGTTTTGTTGTTGTGCGATGCACGTGCTTTCAAGACAAAATGTGAGCCCCGAGCAAATTTTCACTCACGGATGCACACGTTCGTGTTCTCTCTTTCTCTCGCGCGCAATCTTTTGCTTGTTTTCTCTTTCTCCTAAAAAAAAAAATAATAAAAAACTGGTCAACGGCGAGCAGAAACGCGCACTTTCCAATAATTTTCTTCTTTGCACAATCCCGATGAAATGCAACACGAGGGAATTCGGAATGCGTTTAAATCCGGTGCAGGCTACTTTCATGTGGTGAATGCGGGATGATTTTCACTCGAGATATTCTAATTGGAATATTAATTTGCAAAAAGAAACAAATAACATGGATTTCGAAAAACAGTGTTAAAATGTATTTATGAATTTTATTTTTTTATAACACCTTTATGCACAACAGAACATAGCTATTACCTGATTATATACAAATATGTAAATTATTGTATAATGTAATCAATTATAATGGTGAATTCCGTAAAATAAAGTTAAAGTTAAATTACATTTCATACATTGGTATACATAAATAAAACAATATACATAAATCACAAATGTGCAAGTTAAAAATTAGAATTATTAAACAAAAATCAGATAAGAAATATTTCAGTTATAACTTCAACTACTGAAGATGGAAACATAGTTTCCGAAACATATATAGTTTAATAAAAATAAATAAATAGGAGTACAACCATTTTTTACAATGAAATTAAAAAAAGGAACATTTCTCGCACTGATCAATAAAATTCGATCAAACCCGTTTTCCAACTGCAAAAAATACTTACACTGTAAGTTTTACAAACATCTATTGAAACAACTACTTCCCGAACATATACCCCGCCGGACATTGGATTACACAATAGATATTTGTTTGTTGCATAGCAGTACTATTGCGAATAGCAACGGTTTGAGTCGAAAATATTTAATGAAACGAAACAACAAATAATAATACACGTGTTTCGAGATTCTTCCCTCATCAGTATAGCTTTGCCTTGTAGCCCTTAGTTGTTAAATAATTTTTAATTACTTTTAATTTAAAGTTTTAATAAATAAAACGCTCACTTTCAAACTTTAATATTTGCTTTTTTTATTTCGCAACAATTGTTTTCGCTACACTGTATCAGCGAAACAATTGTTGGGAAATAAAAACAACAAATATTAAAGTTTGAAAGTGAGCGATTAATTTTTTTGTTTTTATTGTTGAGACTTTTAATTGCTGAAAGTTAATTTTCACTTTTGATTTAAGGTTTTAATAAATAAAACGCTCACTTTCAAATTTTAATATTTGTTGTTTCGCTACACTGTAGCAGCGAAACAATTGTTGCGCAATAAAAACAACAAATATTAAAGTTTGAAAGTGAGCGTTTATTTTTTTGTTTTAATTGTTGAGGCTTTTAATTGTTGAAAGTTAATTTTCACTTTTGATTTAAGGTTTTAAAACGCTCACTTTCAAACTTTAATATTTGTTGTTTCGCTACACTGTAGCAGCGAAACAATTGTTACAAAATAAAAACAACAAATATTAAAGTTTGAAAGTGAGCGTTTAATTTTTGTTTTGATTGTTGAGGCTTTTAATTGTTGAAAGTTCATTTTCACTTTTGATTTAAAGTTTTAATAAATAAAACGCTCACTTTCAAACTTTAATATTTGTTGTTTCGCTACACTGTAGCAGCGAAACAATTGTTAAATTTTACGTACCGTCTTCAACGAGATCTCGGATGAAAGTGATCGTGGTTTAATTTCTGGGTTTAATAATATATTAATAAAAAAATATAATAAATGGAAGACGAGGTAAACGCCATCTTTCAATTTTATTAATATTTTGGTTCGAAAAACGTAAATGGATTCAAACGCTAGATGAATGGTGGTTGATCATTTTATTAAATAAAAAAATAAATAAAATCAACACAATTGAATTTTGAAGTCCACTTCTAATCCACGTTAATGTGTTGTATTAATGTCTATTTTAGATTTAATAATAATGATGGCGTCAGGAATTGTTAAGAAACAATGGATGGATGAAATAATTTGTCTGTATTTTTTTTCTTTCTTCTCACACACACCGCAATAATAATCATGAATAACACCAACAATAAAAAAAGTGGAGTGGATAGGTAATTAGTAATTAGTCCGCAGTGCGGTCGGCGAGGAATGGGATAGAATTGAGTGAAGGTCGCACTCTTAATTATTTAACAACATCCTAGTTATTACAACAGGGAAAGAGCAGATGAATTCGCTCGTTCAGCCAATCTGTCGCGATTAAAACAGTACGAGCTGTTTGTTTGGAGAGATGATGATTTTCAATAAGTTTAATGTTCAAACACAAAGGAGAAAATACTCGATTCTTTATAGTTCAGACAAAAATTATTGATTAAACAAATTAAGTTATAGGATTAAGAATTTTCTTTAATTATAAGTTATAATTAAGTTGTACAATTTTATTTAACTAGATTTTAATATTTATTTATTTATTCCTAACTGACAATCGGTGCGAGAAATTTTAGGGTTAATGTGTACGTTATTTTGAATCATCACAGTCTAAGCAGCTTTTCTAATATTATTTTATATACATTCCTAGCTAGAAGCCAAAACTTCCTCTTGACATTAAAGTCATAATATATCACTGTTGTTGCCTTATTTTGACTTTAAAGTGGCGATAAGTTATTTTTATCTCTAAAAATATCGATTGTATTGCAGTTATTGACTAATTTTTACTGTAAATGTTTCTTTTATTGCATAATTTTGACTTTAAACTCGCCGCAAGGTTATTTTAGTACTTATTTTTTAAATTAAGGTCAATATAGCTTACTATTATTGCTTTGCTTCGACTTTAAAGTCGCGATAATTTACTTTTATCTCCAAAATTCTTCATTGTATTGGGTAATTAATAGCAGTAATTGACCAATTTTGACTCTAAAGTCGCCGCAAAGTTCTTATATTGCCTAATTTTGACTTTAAAGTCGCTGCAAGATTATTATTTTTTAACTATGACATTGTCTTGCGTTACCCTAAAATCGTGATAAGTCACTTTTATCGCCTAAAAGCTCGATTTTATTGCGTAATTAATAACAGTTATTTGCATATTTCAACTTTAAAGTTGTCAAAAGTTTCTTTTATTGCTTAATTTTGACAGTCACTGTAATTACCTTGTTTTGACTTTAGTCGCGATAAGTTACTTAGATTTCCCAAAAGATCGGTTTTATTGTATATAGAATTTGAAATTAAAGGCACTCGGTTTGTTTCACTTATTTTTTAGCCTTTAATTTCAAATTCAATGTTAGTTAAATTGTTTTTTTTTTGATCAATGAGAACCAAATAAAAGTTTTATTGTATAATTAATAACAGTTATTGACTAATTTTGACTTTAAAGTGACTACATCTCACAGTTATTGTCTTGATTTGACATTAAATTTGCGATAAATTATTGTTATCGCCAAAAAGCTCGATTTCATTGTTTAATTATTAATAGTTAATGACTAATTATGACTTTAAAGTCAATATACTTTACTTTATTGCCTTGATTTGTCTTTAAAGTCGTGATAAATTATTTTTATAGCAAAAATGCTCGACTTTATTCCGTAATTAATAACAGTTAGTGACTAATTTTGACATTCACATTCAGCTACTGCAATGTTTCCTTAATAAATACTACCTTATTTCCTATAAAAACAATTTATCGCGACTTTAAAGTCAAATCAAGGCAATAAAGCGAACTGAAGTGACTTTAAAGTCAAAATTAGGTATGATTTTAAAGTCACTTCAGTTCACTTTATTGCCTTGATTTGACTTTAAAGTCGCTATAAATTGTTTTTATATGAAATAAGGTAGTATTTATTAAGGAAACATTGCAGTGACTGAATGTGAATGTCAAAATTAGTCACTAACTGTTATTAGTCAAAATTAAGTATGACTTTAAAGTCACTTCAGTTCACTTTATTGCCTTGATTTGACTTTAAAGTCGCTATAAATTGTTTTTATATGAAATAAGGTAGTATTTATTGCGTAATTAATAATAGTTACTGACGAATTTTGACTTTAAAATTGCCCCAATGTTCCTTTATTACCTAATTTTGACTACAAAGTCACTACAGCTCACTGTAATTGTCTTGATTTGACCTTAAAGTCGCGATAAATTACTTTTACTGCTAAAAGCTCGATTTTATTGTGTAATTAATAATAGTTATTGACTAATTTTGACTTCAAAGTCTTTAAAACTCAATGACATTGCTTTAATTTGACTTTAAAGTCGCGATAAGTTACTTTAATCACCCAAAAGCTTGATTTCATTACATAATTAATTATATTTATTCAATTATTTTGACTTTGAAATCGTTGAAGCGCACTTTTATTGTCTAATTTTTATTTTAAAGTCACTACAAGGATTTTTAATTACCTTTTAACTTTAAGATCTGCCAATAACTATTCCGCCATCTCTTGCTACTAAACCGTGCCCTTAGTGATTTTAATGAAACATGCACTGTTTTCCTTAACTTTGTTTTATTTAAATAATAAAAGTGGAAACACACAGTTAAGTGTTTTAATTTAATTCATAAAGACGTACCACAAAGTGAACGCCATAATTTATTAATTATTTTCAAATCATTTTTATTTAATATATTTAAATAACTGTGATCAAGTGAATGAATACTCTTTTCTATTTATTTTTAATATCAATAGAAAAGAGTATTCATTCACTTGGTCACAATTATTTAAATAAATTAAATAAAAAAGATTTTGAAAATAATTAATAAATTGACAAATTTAAATTATGTAAGGCAGAGCTGTACTGACGAGGGATAGATCCCGAAACACGTGTCTTTAGATGGCCTTATATTACATAACGTTTTTTGCTCCTTACATTAAATATTCTCAAATCAAAATGTTTAAGCCTAAGCCAAGCACTCACATAAAGAAGCATAGTGTTTTCCAAGAATAAAATACAAAATATAAATATAACAGAAAAAAATTCTAAATATATATATATACATCAACTAAATATATAGAAAACATAAATAATTTACCATGGTATACAATTCACGAGGCGAGATTTAGTAACGAGCGAATAAAAAAATATTGCAAATCCATTATAATTGCAAGTTATTTATCTAAGTGGAGCTTATACTGGCGATGTATTTGCCCGAGAAGTAGTTGTTTCATTTTTAAAGAACTTACGTTAAAACGTCATAGAGTTAAAAGAGGAAATAATTTATGAAATATTTTTAAATTCCTTTTTATTTCACTGTTAAAATGTCATAGAGTTAAAAGAGGAAATAATTTATTAAATATTTTTAAATTCTATTTTATTTAACTATTTTTAACTTTAAATTCACAGAAAGGAGCTTTTATTTCATATAGCTATCCTAGACCTTAGGCTAGCTTTGACTACAAATAAAGTGGCGGGGAAGTTAAAGTCAACATCAACTAAATCAAACGATATTTCCATTTTCAACATAATTATTTAATGAACAACAATAATAATATCCAGTTCTCTATTCATTTTTTTGTTTCAATCTATATGTACCAATCTAATTCCCTCTCTCTTGTTTTACGCGCACCTTTTTTGTGTGTGTATTGCACCTAACGCTAGAAAGCATGATCTAACGGAATAAAAACGAGCGGATTGAGTAAAGTAACTGAATAACGAGTAAAGTAACGTTACAGAGTATAAAATATGCGCGCCGTAATAAATAATACATGTGCTGGAATTTAATTTCTAGTTTTATAACAGCAAAAGCGAGTCGCTTTAAAAAGTGAAAACCGGCGCGGCGCTCAATTATTAATTATCCTGTGAAATTCCATTATTGGTTTTACAAACAATTTTCCTTCGAAATAACAAAAAAAAAAAACGATGTATAAATTTAACTATTAAATAACATAACAGTTTGGATAGTTTTCCCTTATAAAATTTCTGACTGAAATAATAAAATATTAAATTAGATTTTTAATAAGTGAAAGTAACCAAGACTTTTATTTAGAAGTTGAACAATTTGTTTTTCTATTACATAACAATAAATTATAATTTGAAATATAAATAAATATAATAATAAATAATAATAGAACAGGGCAGAAAGACCTCTGGTTGATAGCCCAGACAGACTAACACCTACATGTATTGTAATTATGTATGTTCTTTATTTGTATGCTCTGAATAATGATGTGTGTAATAAAAAAAAGATTTATTTTCTTGATCACAGTTATTTAAATAAATTTTATTAAACGAATTTGAAAATTATTAATAAAATGTGTTACTTATTTTCATTTTTTTTATTTAATTTATTTCAAATACATTTATAGTGAAAGTAATTAATTACTAAATTATAGATGAGAGGAGGATTATATATGTAGGGAGTGTATTTAATTGTATCCCCCTTTCACACATCCAAACAACTAACATGCGTAAGCATTATACCATTACGTATTCAATAGCCACCCCTCTAAAAACACGAGTGCGCCACGTATTTAATTCCCTTGCTAATTTTAAACTGTTGCATGCCTGGATAAACTCACTGTTGCATAAAGACAGATTGCGAAAATTGAATCGAATCCGAGGGGTGGTTACATAATGTGATGTAAGTGTTTGGATTTCAGGGGGATGAAAAAATGAAGAGAGGGGGAGCATGTGCGGCATGTCCACGTTTTAATTTCGGGGTCGTGTAAAGACAGTCTGCAATAACAATAACACTGGCAACAATAGAATCGCGGATTTGAATGAGAGCAGCATGGAGAAAAAAAATATTGGGTGCGTGAGTAAAGGGGAGGGTTGTGTTGAGGGGATCTAATTTTGTGGTTGGTTTATTGCGCTCGTAAAAATTAAAGACTCATGCTTATGGTTGTTGAGTGTAAACAATTTTAATTGATGAGTAATTGATGCTTGTCACATGTGCAATTTTCTGCATATTTTCAATTTAAAAAATCTCTAAAATTATTACTTTTTGGGGTAGCTTCATGAAACTGCGTGGTAATATTAATCAAAGCTTGCCTTTCAGAATATGCAAAAATCAGAAAATACCCCATCCACAGTTTTTGAGATATTTTGATTTTTATGCGAAGAAGGCGAATTTATTACAATTTTCTACATATTTTTGATGAAAAAATCACAGAAATTATTATTTTTAGGGTAGCTTCATAAAAATGGGTGGGGATATTAAACAAAGCTTGTTCTTTCAGAATATGCAAAAATAAAAAATACCCTATCCATTATTGTTGAGATATTTTGAATTTGATGCAAATTGGACGAATTTTATTGTATTTTCTGCATGTTTTCAATTACGAAAAATCACAAAAATTATTACTATTGCGACAGCTTCATGAATCTGTGTGAAGATATTAAATAAACCTTGCTCTTTCAGAATATGCTAAAAACAAAAAAATGTCCCATGGATAGTTTTTGAGATATTTTGAATTTTATGGAAAAAGGACGAATTTTATGGCATTTTCTGCATGTTTTCAATTTCAATAAATCACAAAAAATAAAAACTTTTTAGACAGGTTCATGAAACTGTGTGGAGATATTAAACAAAGCTTGCTCTTTCAGAATATGAAAAAATCGGAAAATACCCCATCCACAATTTTCGAGATATTTTCAATTTTATGCGAAAAAGACGAATTTATTGCAATTTTCGACATATTTTTGATAAAAAAATCACAGAAATTATTATTTTTGGGGTAGCTTCATAAAACTGTGTGGGGATATTAAACAAAGCTTGCTCTTTCAAAATATGCAAAAATAAAAAAATACCCTATCTACAGTTTTTGGGATATTTTCAATTTTATGCGAAAAGGATGAACTTATTGCAATTTTCTGTATATTTTCGATCAAAAAATCACAAAAGTTATAACTTTTGGGATAGCCTCATGAAACTGCCAGATATTAAACAAAGCTTGTTCTTTCAGAATATTCAAAACTTACCCCGTATACAGTTTTTGAGATATTTAATATTCTTTAGAAAAAGGACGAATGTTTTCAATTTAAAAAAATCACAAAAGTTATTACTTTTGAGGCAGCTTCATGAAACTGTATGGAGATATTTATAAAATTTTGTTTTTTTAAATATATAAAAATTCAAAAATATCCCATCCACAGTTTTTTGACATTTCAATTTTATGCGAAAAAGACGAATTTTATTGCAATTTTCTGCATATTTTTAATTAAAAAAAAATTACAAAAATTATTACTTTTGGGGTGGCTTCATAAAATTGGGTAGGGATATGAAACAAGGCTTCTTCTTTTAAAATATGCAAAAATTATAAGAAAAAAACATCCACAGTTTTTGTGATGTTTTCAATTTTATTTGAAAGAGACGAATTTTATTGCAATTTTCTGAAAGTTTTCAATTAAAAAAACCACATAATATATTATTTTTGGGGTAGCTTCATGAAACTGTGTGGAAATATTAAACAAAGCTTGTTTTTTTTAGAATATGCAAAAATACAAAAAAATACCCCATCAATTATTTGTTATTGTAATATTTATGTTATTCTGTTTGTAAAATATTTTTTTTTTGCCGTTAATAAATGAATTTGAATTTGAATATTTTTTTAGATATTCTCGATTTAATGAGAGAGAGAGACAAATTTTATTACGATTTTCTGCATATTTGAACAAAGACTAAATTCAATTAAAAAAGTGATATTCACATAGTAAAATTTTATGTATCAGAATAAATTAATATTGATTTTTTAATCGCATGTCACTTATTTAAAAACGTTACATCACCAGCAAATCGAAGACTAATTCAAACATTCCAGAAACCCATTTAAATCCAACCAATTTCACACACCCGACGAACACCAATCCCATCATCCCTCGCGTTATGCAATTCCTAATTCCAAATTAATAACAGTAATTAATTTCGTAAAACTGGAGCTCAAGGATGTCTGCCTAATGAATGTCATTTGCTCGTAATTGAGCGTCATAATCGCGCTACACGTGAATCGGGAAAATGACCTTCGCTTGTAAGAGGAAAGAGATGTCTGATTTTCATATTAGAGGCGGACTTGAAATTGAAAAGTGAATGAAATCAGGATTTTGTTATGTTTGTCCTTGCACTCCTACAAGAACATCCATTTTTGATAGTTTGTTTTTCTATCGGGAGTTGGTGTGGAAAAAATATATGCAGTGCCTTGGATTGTTTTCTTTTTTTGGATTTCTATAAATAAATTCGGATTTGTGAATGGAATTGAAAGGAATTCTCTGGTTTATGTTTGTACATTTCAATGTTATGCAGTTATTATCAATTGATAACAAAGGAATTAATAATGACTGCATAGCATTGAAATGTATATTTGTGTATGAATGTATACGTAATTTGTTTCCTCTATTTTCCAAAAAATGTATATATTATATCGTTGTTAGTTCTGTAATGATGGTAAAAATACTTTCAATGTAGTTTTAATTAAATAAAATAAATGGTCAATAACCCATGACAGACAATTGTACATTTTGTTATAATAATTTTTTATTATTGTATTGTATTGTCTGAATGAAGATGTTTGTTTGTATATAAAAGAAAATAATTCGAAGAAGGCAGAAAGACCGACGAATGATATACGTTTTCTGAAGACAATGTATATAGTATAAAAATTATATTGTTAACTTCCTTTATATTGAATTGTCTGCATAAATAAAGTTATATATATATATAATTCGAAAATAATGAATGGATTAATTAATCTCTTTCAATTGCATTGTAATTTATCGACATGTGAAATAAGTCCTAAGAAAAACAAAAACAAATATCTATTAAAATAACTTCTTCCCGGATCATTTTTAATTCCTTTTAAGGGTAAATTAGGTAAAGCTCTACAGACAGAGGGATAAATCCCGAAACAAATGTCTACAGGTGACTTCATAATCCATTATGTAATCAAAATAAGCTTTTTCATAAATATTCGGAAACATTTAGAATTAATTAATAACTACTTAATTTTTGTTTGTGTTATTATTTTCTTTATCTAATATATACCAATGTTTTGTTATTGTTAAACTGATGTTACCCTTTTATTGGATGTACTGTATCTGTTGGGTAATAAAAAAATAAATAAAACTGTGAATGAGGTGTAAATTCAAAAATAATAAAGGTAAAGTGTTGAAGTTTTAAAATTAGATATTCAAAAAATCACATCGGCGTCACAACAACACAAAATGATCAAGCGAGCGCATAAATAACACAAGACTCGACTTCAATGTAATAATTATTAAACAACAATCTCAAGGATAACAAGTGCAAGTGTATAACACACACACTCAAAGATAAATGCACACTCCCTCCACTTTGCATCTTTATCTATCCTTAACGCCATACACAGGCAACAAGTCAACGCGTCCTTTTCCATAATCAGTAATTATCAGTTGTACTAATTTGACATTTATGAATGCAAATAAATTCGCAGAGGGGATTAAAGATGTAATTCTTATACAAGGAATAATTTGTAATAATTATAATGAGTGCTTTTTTTATGCAATGATTATAAATATTTGTAATAATGTTTTTATGTATATTGTAAAAATGATTGATATATCAGTCTTTCAGCCTGTCTTTGTCTAATTCTTGTCTGTATTTTAATAGTCATTGTTGGTAAATTTTTTTATCACTGTCTGATTTATTGTAATTTTATTTTTATTTTAAGGGAAAAAACAACACAAAAATTATTACTTTTGGGGTAGCTTCATTGTTTTGTGTTTTATATTGTATTATTCATGTAAATAGCACGCCGTTGAAATAAATAAGTAAATAAAATAAAAATAAATTGTGTAGAAATATTCAAAAAAAGCTTGCTCTTTCAAAATACGCAAAAACCAAAAAATACCCCATCCACAGTTTTTGAGATATTTTCACGAATTTTATGTAATAACGATGAATTTATTATAATTTTCTGCATATCTTCAATAAAAAATCACAGAAATTATTATTTTTAGGGTCGCTTCATGCTGCTTTAAATGAAATTGTTAAAAAAAGCTCGTTCTTTCAGGATATGTAAAAATCAAAAAATACCTTATCTGCAGTTCTTGAGATATTATTTTTGATTCCATGCGAAAAAGACGAATTTTATTGCAATTTTCTGCATATCTTCAATAAAATAATCACAGAAATTATTATTTTTAGGGTGGCTTCATGAAACTGCTTCGGTATGTTAAACAAAGCGCGCTCTTTCAGAATACGTAAAAATCAAAAAATACCCCTCCACAGTTTTTGAGATATTTTCAATTGTATGTAAAAAAAGACGAATTTAGTGCAATTTTCGGTATATCTTCAATAAAAAAATACAGTATTATTTTTGGGGTAGCTTCCTAAAACTGCTCCAGGATGTTAACAAAAGCTTGCCCTTTCAAATAAAAAATAACTCATCGCAGTTCTTAAGATATTTTCAATTTCATGCGAAAAAGACGAATTTTATTGCAATTTTCTGTATATTTTCAATAAAAAAATTGAAGAAATTACATTTTTTAGGATAGCTTTATGAAACTGCTTCAGGATGTCAAATAAAGCTTGTTCTTTCAGAATATGCAAAAACAAAAAATACCCCCTACACAGTTTTTGAGATATTTTCAATTGTATGCGAAAAGGACGAATTTTATTGCAATTTTCTGAAATAATCACAGAAATTATTATTTTTGGGAAGCTTCATGAAACTGTTTCAGGATGTTAAACAAACCTCGCTCTGTCAGAATATGTAAAAACCAAAGAATATCCCATTCTCAGTTTTTGAGATATTTTTTTCTTTTTTATGCAAAAAAGACGAATTTTATTGCAATTTTCTATATATTTTTAATGAAAAACTCAAAGAAATTATTATTTTTGAGGTGGCTTCATGAAACTGCTTCAGGATATTAAACAAAGCTTGTTCTTTCAGAATATATGCAAAAACAAAAAATACCCCCTCCATAGTTTTTGAGATATTTTCAATTGTATGCGAAAAAGACAAATTTTATTCCAATTTTCTGCATTTTTTCAATTAAAAAATCAAAGAAATTATTATTTTTAAGGTAGCTTCATGAAACTGTATCAGGATATTAAACAAAGCTTGTTCTTTCAGAATATATGCAAAAACAAAAAATACCCCATTCATAGTTTTTGAAATATTTTCAATTTTATGCGAAAAGAACGAATTTTATTGCAATAAAAAATCACAGAAATTATTTTTTAGGGGTAGCTTCATGAAACTGCTGCAGGATGTTAAACAAAGCTTGCTCTTTCAATATATGCAAAAACCAAAAAATACCCCAACCACAGTTTTTGGAGATATTTTTAATTTTATGTAAAAAGACAAATTTATTGCAATTTTCTGCATATTTTCAATAAAAAAATCGCAGAAATTATATTTTTTTTGGGTAGCTTCATGAAAGTGCTTCAGGATGTTAAACAAACCTCGCTCTTTCAGAATATGTAAAAACCATAGAATACCTCATCCTCAGTTTTTGAGATTATTTCATTTTTATGCAAAAAAGACGAATTTTATTGCAATTTTGTATATATTTTCAATAAAAAAGTCAAAGAAATTATAATTTTTGACGTAGCTTCATGAATCTTCTTCAGGATATTAAACAAAGCTTGTTCTTTCAGAATATATGCAAAAACAGAAAATACCTCCTCCATAGTTTTTGAGATATTTTCAATTTTATGCGAAAAGGACGAAATTTATTGCAATTTACTCCATATTTTCAATAAAAAATCACAGAAATTATTTTTTGGGGGTAGCTTCATGAAACTGCTTCAGGATGTTAAACAAAGCTTGCTCTTTCAATATATGTAAAAACTAAAAAAATACCACAACCACAGTTTTTTTAGATATTTTTAATTTTATGTAAAAAGGCAAATTTATTGTAATTTTCTGCATATCTTCAATAAAAAAATCACAGAAATTATTATTTTTGTGGTAGATTCATGAATCTGCTTCAGAATGTTAAATAAAGCTTGCTCTTTCAGAATATGTAAAAATAAAAATATCCCTTCAACAGTTTTTGAGATATTTTCAATTTTAGATAAAAAGACGAATTTATTACAATTTTCTGCTTATCTTCAATAAAAAAAATCGCAGAAATTATATTTGTTTGGGTAGCTTCATGAAACTGCTTTAGGATATTAAACAAAGCATACTCTTCCAGAATATACAAAAACCAAAAAATACCCCATCCGCAGTTATCATCTATAATCCAATTAGTACAGATTCCAAAATTTTGAAAAAGTAACAATTACTGATATGAATATTATTCCTCTAATTATTCGTTTTCTTTAAATAAATCAAATATTAATTAAAAACCTATGTAAAGCAATTAAAATGTCATATCTAATAAGGATATATGCAAATATACATTCTTGTACACTTACAATACATGCATATATGTATTTAATTGAATAGAAAAAGTTAATAGCTCTGTTGGCATTGACATTCCACACATATCACTCCAGTGTTGGTCGTATTTTTCAAAGCCTCGCCGAATTATAAAAATAAATATTATCAACATGTTTGAATGAAATGAATTAAATAAATAAAAATGTTATTTATGAACAAATAAAAAGATAAATAATAATATTTATAAGGCTGAAAGACCACTGGTCGATAGCCAATTAACAGATATAAATTATACATTTGAGTTTGTTAATGTTTATTACTTATTTTGTATGCTTTCTGTATATATCTGTTAATACAGATTATTATTATTATTATTAATATTTATATATATATTTACATCTTTATTCCTAACAAGTGTTGTTTAACATTTTTAAGAATGTATTTAAACTTTAAACAAATGTTCTTGTATGAAATACAATTGGCATTTATGAGCCAAATAATATTTATTTATATGTACATTCAAAAACAAACGTAGTTTTAGTGTGAATAGATAAACAATGTTAATAATTAATAAACAACTAAAAATATTTACGTATCAACAAATGCAAAAAATACTGCGGGTAAATAAACAATGTTCGCAGCGCGAATTATTTATGTACATATGTACGAAAACGTGTATACAGTACGAAATGTGTGTAATGCGAGTTTTATTCCGCAATTAGAAAATGTGTATGTTCGTTCTTTATTTCGCTCAATGCCGTTACTCGATCACCATTTACGCTACACGCATTACTTCACATCAACTATGCGTACTAATAATAATAATATAATCCTAATTAGTACATAGCGCGCGGATTATTTTATTCGCGTGTTATTATTTTTTTTCGTAAATTGCTATTGGCACATACGAAATTTCACTTGATATAGATTCTTTTTAATTGCAGCAGTAATTCTTGTTTTATTTTAATTATTTTTTTCGGTGATTTTATTTTAAATTATATTAATTTCTTTTCCAGTGAAGGTTCAAAATTATTCAACTTCACATAAATCATAAATTAATTAAAATTAAAACAAATAGTTTTATAAATTATAAATACACAATTAATTGAAAATATTTGTTTTAGTTTTAATTAACTGTGTATTTATGATTTATATGAAGTTGCGTAATTTGAATAAATGAACACAGTTAATAATCGAAGCTGTTACTTATTTTTTTAATTAAATACTATTAGCACACATAGATCCAGCACACTTTAATACATTTTTTAAACAATTTATATTTTATAATCAAATATTATTAGATTGATTGATTGAGTTACGTGAAGATCAAATTAATTCGACGAATAAAGCACTAATAACCTTTCTTCACACTTTTATTTGGATTATCAAATGTACATTTCGGTCACAAAGTGTAATCCAAATAAAAGTGTGAAGAAAGGTTATTAATGCTTTATTCGTCGAATTAAATATTATTAGTACATATAGATTCGGCGCACTTTAATACATTTTTTAAATAAATAAAATTCGAAACCCTGTACTTTTATGAGCATTTTTTTTTACATGTGTTATGTAAATAAATAAAATCGCTCTTCACATAACTCAAATATCGCTTAAATAAACACAACTTATTATATTTTGTTACTTATAGGAAAAAACAAAACAAATACTAAAGTTTATTCAGTAGCAAAAGAAAGCATTTCAATTATTTACAAACACCGTTACAATGTGTTTTAATTACGTTTGCTGTAAATTTTACAGCTTCTGCAGTAAAAGTTGTGAGCGCCATTAAATGATTGTTTGTTTTTGCAGTGAATGCTCCAAACGCAAACACCGCAGTCTGCAGATATACATAATTAACACCTTCCTTGCGTATGGCATTTGAGAATTAAGTTTTTGAAATTAATCAAAAAATCAATCAACCCTTTAAAATTACGTTTTTATTGTTCGCCCTTTATTTTGTATATTCCCTGTATAACACAATGAATGAAGATGGAACCGATGGAATATTTTTAGAGCTATATAACGGTCAATTATGAATTTGGAATTAACCAAAATCAAAATATTTTTCTTCGTATAATTCAAATCTTTCGAAGAATTGGCGTTCGAATTCAAACCTTTTGAAAATAAAATCGAAATATTGTATCATTTCGATCAATTCGCATTCGTTTTAATTATACGAACCGGTTGAATATTTTTAAAACTATTTGACAGATCATTATGAAATTTGGAATGAACCAAAAACAAAATATTTTTTTATTCGTATAATTAAAACCTTTAAAACGATTGACGTTTCAAACCTTTCGAAAATAGAACCCAAGTATTTCATTTCAAACTTTTCCAGCAATTCACATTCGTTTGAATTATACGATGGAATATGGACTGACTATTATGAAATTTGGACTGTGTATTTGACTATTATAAACCGTAGAAATAAATTTTACTGTAAAATTCGGATGTGATATTTTCACATTTTAATATATGTATCTTATAAATTCCTTACACCTAACGGTAGAAAGGAAAAAGGTTAAAAAAAATCTTATAAATTATGAAGAATATTGGTTAAAGTTGGGCCATGGCTGCTTTCGAGCATATTTATTTAAAATTGGTGTTTCTGACAGTGATCTGTGTGAATGCGGAAAAAAAATAGAATGTCTAAACCATATTTTCTTCTCTTGTGAAAAATATAACACTCAAAGACAACAGTTCTTAAAAGGCCTTTCTATTTTTTTTACCTCCTTATTGTATTAATGAACTTCTAGCAACCAATAATAAAAAATTATATGATCGTATCATTTCATTTTTAGAGGATTCAAAATTAAAGTTGTAAACGTTAATAAAATATATAAAAAATCTGTCTCATCAAACCGCTGAGAGCTCGCTATATGGACGCGTATCCGAGGCCAAAAAAGGAAAAAAAAAATAGAAAAAGAATATTAAAATTGTTGCATTATACAACATATTATTGCTAAGTAACAGCAAATGTCCATTATGTAATTCGATGTCTAGAGGGGTATAGGCCCGAAAAGTAGTTGTTTTAATGGATATTTGTTTTAAAGTACTTACGTAACGTAAGTCAAAAAGGTGCAGTAGCTAAAGGGAAAATAATTACACAATAAAACACTTATTTGTATAACACTTGTATATTTTTTATGCGACTGCAGTTTCGATAAATTTAGCTTGTCATTATCAAACATGAAGTTTGATAAACTCTATGTTTGATTCTACTTCGATATATATTGTTTTAAGTTTTATTAAAAACACTGATTCACTTTGTTTCTATAACTTTCACATTATTTTAATGACTATAGTTTCAAAAATTTTCACTTGTTATTATCGGACTAAAAAATATTTTTTTTTTCAAATTATTTCAAATTATATTAAAATTCTGCAAAATATACAAAAGAATAATCTGTAACCGTAAATTGAAAAGTCTACATTGTTATAGTCGTATAGTTGTTGAGGATTTTCTGGGAAATAAACCTGGATGGATTGTTTACTGGGTCGGAAAGGGTTGTAATGAAATGAATGCGGGGCGCGAGGATAGGGAGGGCTCAGAGGACGGGAATGGGGCTCGTTTTATACAAACAATGTATGTCAGCGATAAAATAGTTTCATGCTTCAACTCACTCTCGTTTCATTATCTCTTTCTCTCCGCTAATTTTACTCTCTCTTCTGCTAGAGAGCGAAATTATGGATGGGTTTCAGAAATGCTACGATGTATTTATATTTTATCGGATATTTACAATTTAAAAAAAAATGATAAATTAAATGTTTCAAGATTTTATTTATTTGTTTAGAAATTTAATTCTAGAGGGTTTAAACTGAATTTTAAATAGAATATTCAAGCCCTTAAGTCCAAAACGAAGGTGTTTGTCACAATTCAGGAACTTGTTTTTGTTCTTATTTTGTTGCTAAAGGTCTAAGTAATCATTTAAAACAATAAAATTATGAGTATGTGTTTCGTAACTTTTTTTATAAATTTTTAAACTTTAGCCACTGATTTCGTATATAGACGAACATTTTAAGTCCAAAACGAAGGTGTTTGTCACAATTCAGAAACTTGTTTTTATTCTTAGATTGTTGCTAAAGGTCTAAATAATCATTTAAAACAATAAAATCAGGGGTATGTATTTTGTAACTTTTTTTATAAATATTTAAACTTCGTTTTGGACTTAGAAAAGTTCGTGTCTTTATAGAGAATTCGTGGCTGAAGTTTAAAAATTAAAAAAAGTTACGAAATACATACCCCTGATTTTATTGTTTTAAATAATGATCTAAACCTTTAGCAACAATCTAAGTAGAAAAACAAGTTTCTGAATTGTGACAAACACCTTCGTTTTGGACTTAGAAAAGTTCGTCTCTTTATAGAGAATTCGTGGCTGAAGTTTAATTTTTTTAAAAAAAAGTTACGAAATACATACCCCTGATTTTATTGATTTAAACGATTATTTAGACCTTTAGCAACAATCTAAGAAGAAAAAGAAGTTCCTGAATTGTGACAAACACCTTCGTTTTGGACTTAAGAATAGTTCGTCTCTTTATAGGGAATCTGCGGCTGAAGTTTATTTTTTTTTTAAAAAAGTTACAAAATACATACCCCTGATTTTATTTTTTTAAATGATTATTTAGATCTTTAGCAACAATATCAGTAGAAAAATACATTTCTAAATTATGACAAACACTTTCGTTTTGGACCTTGAATCTGATATGTCTAAGACTTTATTCGAGGCTAATAATTGAAAGTAAAAATTATTTTAAATTAAGTTGGACATATCTTATCACAGTTCTTGTATAATTGGGTTACTTTGATTCGTTTATAAGCTGTGAATCACTTTCAAAATAAATAAATTTCCCGGCGCCTCCGCCATGGTGGAGGCGCAGGATAAATCCGTGGCTGGAAATCCGTGGGTAACTTCACATCGGTAATAATAGTAGTATTATGTTTTTTTTTTGGTGTTTATGGCGCCCCTTACCGGAAGAGTTACAAACTTGAAAATTATTTCCCTATTTTCTCGGGACCAATTTTATTAACAAGCTCTGGGACTTATAGCCCGTGATATTTATTATTAGAGCACCTAGTAAAATATTATTTTTTTCTTTGCAGAGGGAAAAATATTTCCTTTTATAGGAGTTAATTGCAAGTACGTATGGTTGACATGTACTTATGATTATAGTATTTATATATTTACGCTTAAAGCAATGCATAGTTTTAATTATTTTGAAAATTATGATATTTTTTTAATTTACTGCTAACTTCACACCCGTGAATGAATAAAATAAATATATTAAGCTTAAAAAATCAATCGAAAACCAATTTCTTATTATATATTAAATAAAAATGATTTGAAAATAATTAATAAATTATCATTTTTGTTTAATATATTTAAATAACTGTGACCAAGTGAATGAATACCCCCTTTCCAATTTCTTATTGGTTTATATTTAAGTGTTTATTATACTTTTTAAGTAAAAAAGTATGCATAGTTTTAGCTATTTAATAAAATAAAATTGCCTTAATCTATTGCTAACTTCACAACCGTTATTCATAAATCATGGAATACATTGTATGATATTGAGCTTGTATGTGCACAAAAAAAAACGAGATAAATTTAATCTTAAATTGATTACATTCGCGAAACAATAGATTCAATGCAAAAAAAACAGATATCTGTCATTTTCTTCCCGCCTTGTAAATTTATGATGTTTAAGAAAAACAAAAATCAGCTAGGGCTGAAGTTTGGTCAATCAAAAAAAAAAAAATTTTTTTTTGAATATCTTACAAATTGCAAAATAAAAATTAATTATTTTTATTTTAATTAATTTAATTTTCATTTTTGCAATTCGTAAAAATATTCTAAACAATTTTTCTCGAGTAATTCTTTCTTTCTTAATCTTATCCTCTTTTACCCGTATTGGGTGTCGAGGTTCTCGAATAATTAAGAAAACGAAATTGTAAATTAAAACAAATGAAAGTATTTGTCCTGAACTATATAACAGACGTCTTTCTACTGTTTATATAAATATAAAATTCTTTCAAACATTAGTAGAATTACAAATTTTGAAAATTTTGAATTTGAAGTTTTTAGGGCGCTTCGGCAACATTGGTCATTTGCGCCGATAATTTACTTTAACTTTATTTTACGGAATTCTCCATTATAATTGATTACATTATACAATAATTTACATATTTGTATATAATCAGGTATTACGAATTGTTTATGGATTATTTAAACAGTGTCACTACCCACTAAGAAAAATAAACTTAATAATGTGTAAATATTACACTAATGTTAAATGTTATTTTTAATACTGATGCAACGTTATTTGCAAAAAAATTGTTCTGTGGGTATTATTATGTTTTCTTGGAAACATTTAGGATCTAAAATTTATAAAATTTGAATAATTTTTTTAACAAGACTAGCCATAAGGAAAAGAATTTAAAAAATTGTCCTTTTTTAAAGAATTTAAGAATTAAAAAAAAATTATTTCAATCATTTTTTTTTAATTTAAAAAATTGTCCTTTTTTTAAAGAATTTAAAGAATTAAAAAAATGATTTAAAGAATTCAAAGAATTAAAAAAATGATTTAAAGAATTTTTGTAATCATTTAAATTCTTTAAAAAAGGACAATTTTTTAAATTAAAAAAAAATATATTTCAAGATTTTTTTAATTCTTTAAATTCTTTAAAAAAGAACATTTTTTTTTAATTCTTTTCCTTATGGCTAGTCTTGTTAAAAAAAAAAATATAATGAATTTAGGACAATAGATATACATATGAAAAGAATGATGAATGAAAATTGATTGATGGTACTATTAAGAACAAGTTTGATAATGACGCGTTAATAACGTCGAATCTATACTCACTAAATAAATTTTAATAATACGAACTAAATATAAATAAATAATACAGGAGTTCAGTTCTTTCATTCTTAATTTTTAATTGTCACATGTACAGTTCAACCGCTTATTTTAGTTTTACTTTTCTACCATTTTTTTTTTATTTTTGCGTTTTGAGTCTCAAAAAATGTTTTTAATTGTAATTAAAATCTCTTCATATAACTCAAATTAAACAACTAATGACAACTATGACAATGACAAAATTTGCCATTGATAATTCACAGATTTTGATTTACAATTACAGTTCAGATACATAAAAAAAATTGTGAATCAAAATCTGTAAATTATCAATAGCAAATTTTGTCATTGTCATAGTTGTCATTAGTTGTTTAATTTGAGTTATATGAAGAGATTTTAATTAGAATTAAAACACTTTTTATTCATTACTTCACTTTTATTAGCTGTTATAGGTGGGTGAATTTAAATGTGAAGTAAGCAATAAAAAGTGTTTTTAATTGTTGTCATTGATAATGACACCACAGGTGAGGTTGAAATGTAGATTTAACAATGAAAAAATTAGAAGTGAATTAAGAACTTCATTCGTATATTATTTATTTATATTGCACACTTTACGCTATTTTGAAACTTACATAGATGACACCTGAAAGGGTATAAGGATTCGAGAAGAAGAAAACAGTTGATATGAAGTAATTAAAAAAAAAAACATTTTTACATTATTATTTACCTTTCGTCATAATTATTAACCTCCGTGATATCTGAATTAATTAAACCTTTTAATAAGGTATTAATTTTGTGTTTCTCCTATTATTACTGGCCTCGGGTTATGAAACCTGTTGACCAATCGCTATAAATCCAGACAATTTTATTTGAGCCACTAAAACCAAACACGTAGTTTCACAGGATTTTATTGAGTCTTAGTATTGATTGATCTTCCACTCGCGTCAGACACTGCAAATCCTCTCACTATATTAACAATACCACACTGAATAACAGTAGTTTTTTTGATGCACTTGTATCTCGAGAATTTTTGAAAGAAAATTTTCTTACGATACACTTGAGACTTTCAAAGCACTCGAAACCCAAATAAATCGATGTCGGATTGTAACAACGACACAATTATCACGCGGACGAAGTTATCAAAAATTTCCTCAGATTTCACTCGACTGGAGTATTTCGTGATTTCACTGCTCGTTCGAAATCGTGCGGATTTCAAAATTCCAAAACCGCTTCGGCGCGTCCACTGGTAAACACGCACTTAGGAAAGGCCGGAGCGAGACTGGCGAAAACTGCGACACGGAATTTACGCTTTCCCCCTCTCCGTGCGCCCCTCACTTCTCCTCCGTTAACTCGCCTCAGTTAACAACAAAAAGCGGCGAGCCTCTCGCGAAACACGAATTCGAAAATGTACGTAATTTTGTAATTGCGGAGGATCAAGGATTTTTGTGATTCCGGAATAACATATTTCTCAGGTAGTTTTTATCTTTTTTTTCGGATTAGTTCCGATGAATGTGAATGATTTAGGGGTGGGGGATGGAGGAATTAAAACTACCTGCTGGTTTTGTGTTAACGGTGCACCTTACCAGCCCAAGTTGAAGGTGTCATGTTGAATGGAATGGTTGAAGAAAAGCTCAGTTGGATTTCTTTCATGGGCACACGTCTAACAAGTGGGATTTTCTTTAGGGGAAAATAATACTTTCCTATTAATTTGAACCAAATTTTCAATATCTAAAGACCGAAATGGCTATCACCAGTTATCCAAATTATTATTTGTCAAAAATAATAAAAATAAGTAATTTTATTTCTATTAGGTGGCACCAAGTTAAAAAGTAAACAATTTTCCCATTTTTTCTTAGATTGGAATTTCTAAGAGTAAACATTTTTTCCATTTTTTCTTAGATTGGAATTTCTGAGAGTAAACAATTTTCCCATTTTTTCTTAGATTAGAATTTCTAAGAGTAAACAATTTTCCCATTTTTTCTTAGATTGGAATTTCTAAGAGTAAACAATTTTCCCATTTTTTCTTAGATTGGAATTTCTAAGAGTAAACAATTTTCCCATTTTTTCTTAGATTGGAATTTCTAAGAGTAAACAATTTTCCCATTTTTTCTTAGATTGGAATTTCTAAGAGTAAACAATTTTCCCATTTTTTCTTAGATTGGAATTTCTAAGAGTAAACAATTTTCCCATTTTTTCTTAGATTGGAATTTCTAAGAGTAAACAATTTTCCCATTTTTTTCTTAGATTGGAATTTCTAAGAGTAAACAATTTTCCCATTTTTTCTTAGATTGGAATTTCTAAGAGAAAACATTTTTTCCATATTTTCTTAGATTGGAATTTCTAAGAGTAAACAATTTTCCCATTTTTTCTTAGATTGGAATTTCTAAGAGTAAACAATTTTCCCATTTTTTCTTAGATTGGAATTTCTAAGAGTAAACAATTTTCCCATTTTTTTTTTCTTAGATTGGAATTTCTAAGAGTAAACAATTTTCCCATTTTTTTTTCTTAGATTGGAATTTCTCTGTTTACTTTTTAACATGGTGCCACCTAACAGAGATAAAATTACTTATTTTTATTATTTTTGACAAATAATAATTTATATATCTGGTGTTGTAATGATAAATTTTTCTTAATTTCAATAGAAATTGAAAAAATCATGTTGAATAAAATTATTGACAAAAATAAAAAAACACAAGTAATATTATCTTCGCTAGATAGTTAAAAAGTAAACAATTTTCCAATTTTTCTTAGAAATTTCAATAGAAGCTACTAAAAATTGGAAATATTTTTTTACATCAACTTATATTTTCACTCATGAAATTTTCAAAAATTAATAACTTCCATTTGCCTGAATGATTTTTTTATTTTTTGTTTTGTTTTAATAGTTAATAATAAATATTGTTAAAAATAATAAACAATAACCACGGCGTAATCTCTTTAACAAATAATTCTTTGCATCAACAATATTGTTCTCTTAAGAAATTTTCAAAAATTTGTAACTCCAATTTGCTTTAATGGATTTTCGATTTTTTTTGTATTAGTAGCATATTAGAGTTATGATTTTTTTTTTAATTCCTTGAGAGAACGTTTTTGTTGATGCAAAGAATTATTTCCAAAAGAGATTGCGTAGTGGCTATTGTTTGTTACTGTCAACAATGCTTACTATTAACTATTTAAAAAAAATAGAAAATTCATTTTTTTTAATTGATTTGTGATCAATTTTGTGTAATGTTTTTTTTTATTGATTACTCTAAACATCTTCGCTTAATAGTGGAAGCCGAAAAAAATAATTTTATATACACATCTGAATATTGCTGATTTAATATTTTGTAAGAAAAAATAAAATTTCCACCCTCACAATTCATCAATTCATTTTTTAATCATTTATTTACGGATTCACCATTTCTACGTTCAAAATATGTTTACATATATTCAGCATACAAAATAGCAACTTATAAATTAAAGAAAAACAATTACAAGATAGAAGAAAAAAAAACATTATATAATAATTATTAATTATCAAATAATAGGCAAACAATAATAAATTGCTATATTGAGCATACAAAATAGCAACTTATAAATTAAAAAAAAAATTACAAGATAGAAAAAAAAAACATTATATAATAATTATTAATTATCAAATAATAGGCAAACAATAATAAATTGCTATATTGAGCATACAAAATAGCAACTTATAAATAATAAAAAAAAAAAATTACAAGATAGAAAAAAACATTATATAATAATTATTAATTATCAAATATTAGGTAAACAATAATAAATTGCGCAAATTATCAGAACAGTTCAGTTAGCTAGCTAATTTTCTTTAACTTCATCATAAATTCATGACAGGGCAGAAAGACCTCTGGTCGATAGCCCAGACAGACTAACACCTACATGTATTGTAATTATTTATGTTATATTGTTAAAATTTTCTGTATAGTTTGAATAAAGATGTGTTATAAATATTTATACGATTTCTTTAGAGAATGAAAGTTACAAAACGTGGTGGATGCGCCGGGTCATAAGATCCGTGGCTAACTTCTCATCGGTAGATTTATATCTCAATGTTTACCTAATTCTGACTGTAAAATTATTATCTTTACTTAATCTTGATTTTAAATTCATTGTGGCTCACTTCCATCGATAATCCCCGCTTATTTATATCATTTTAAATGCAACAATTAGTTTCTTTAGTCTTCTAAAAAAAGCTTTATATCATTTTAAATGCAACAATTAGTTTTCTTAGTCTTCTAAAAAAAGCTTTAAATCATTTTAAATGCAACAATTAGTTTCTTTAGTCTTCTAAAAAAAGCTTTATATTATTTTAAATGCAACAATTAGTTTCTTTAGTCTTCTAAAAAAAGCTTTATATAATTTTAAATGCAATAATTAGTTTACTTAGTCTTCTAAAAAAAGCTTTATATTATTTTAAATGCAACAATTAGTTTCTTTAGTCTTCTAAAAAAAGCTTTATATAATTTTAAATGCAACAATTAGTTTCTTTAGTCTTCTAAAAAAAGCTTTATATCATTTTAAATGCAACAATTAGTTTCTTTAGTTTTCTAAAAAAGCTTTATATCATTTTAAATGCAACAATTAGTTTCTTTAGTTTTCTAAAAAAGCTTTATATCATTTTAAATGCAACAATTAGTTTCTTTAGTCTTCTAAAAAAGCTTTATATCATTTTAAATGCAACAATTAGTTTCTTTAGTTTTCTAAAAAAGCTTTATATCATTTTAAATGCAACAATTAGTTTCTTTAGTCTTCTAAGAAAGCTTTATATCATTTTAAATGCAACAATTAGTTTCCTCAGTCTTCTAAAAAAAGCTATATATAATTTTAAATGCAACAATTAGTTTCTTTAGTCTTCTAAAAAAAAAGCTTTATATTATCTTAAATGCAACAATTAGTTTCCTCAGTCTTCTAAAAAAAGCTTTATATTATTTTAAATGCAACAATTAGTTTCTTTTATCTTCTAAAAAAAGCTTTATATTATTTTAAATGCAACAATTAGTTTCCTCAGTCTTCTAAAAAACCTTTATATCATTTTGAATGCAACAATTAGTTTACTTAGTCTTCCAAAAAATAATGAAGCTTTATATCATTTTAAATTTCCTATAAAAACGCTTTTATTCCCTACAAATACAATTGTAGTTCTTCAAATTATCCATCCATTCAGCCTTTCTTTATTATTCCTGAATGCAACAACTAGTTTTCTCTTCATTCTCAAAAAAAAAAATGAAGCTATATATCATATCGAACATCGTGAAAGCTTTCACTATCAAAAGCTCTTATTCCGTGCAATTATCCTCCCCTATTTGTGCTTTTCTCGTTGTTGTTTCCTGAATGCAGCAAACGCGCTATTCCAGCTTAATAACTTTTTGCCGTTATTCTCCCCGTTATATCCAACTTCATCCCTCAATTTGCGAGGGACGCCTCGCCTGACTCCAACAACCCCAAATATGTTGGTTTAGGGCGCGGTCGGCAATTTATTACGTGTACAATTAAATTGCTATTATTAATCAACTGAAATTTGGTTTTATATATTAACCATCTTATCTCTTCATTATAAATAATAGTAGTGATATTAATTAAGGGAATTGTTAACTAAAATAGTTGAAAATAAAAAACTTCAAAAATTATTTTCTCATCTTGCACAACATATTTCGATAACTAACTTTTACTAAAAATAATTAACCAAATTAAAATAGAAAAAATTAGAATTTTTAATCCACAATAAAAAATTAAATAATTTAATAAAAAAGGTAAAAATCTCTTTCAAGCTAAATATATTAATTTATCATAACGAAATCGAGGTAAAGTCCCACGAACCCAAATCCAAAAAAATGATAACATTAGGTTATGAAGAAAACAATATTCCACATTTTTTTACACTTTATTATGACTAGTTTTGGCTTCTAAGACTAAGTAAACTAATTGTTGCATTTAAAATGATATAAAGCTTTTTTCAGAAGGCTAAAGAAACTAATTGTTGCATTTAAAATGATAAGAAATAATATAATATTATATTACAAAGGCTTTGACCTGGGCGCCGGGCATTTTAAATAACGCTTGAAAAAAGTTGCCCCCCCTGATAAATTTTCTGGTGGCGCCCATGGTTATGTAGATTAATTGTTGACACTCGGCCAACAAATTGATTTCTTCGCCATATTTCGATATATTTTATCACAATATTGAAACGCAAAGAACGATCTACGAAAAGATTTAATATTGTGACAAAATAGTTTGTAATCTTAACATTTCTTCAGTTATATTTGCAGATCTTTTAATTATTTGTATTAATTTTCTGTAGAAATAGGTTCTCTTTAATAAAACTTTTGTTGTTATTATTAAATCGTCTATTACGGGTTCGCCATTGGAAAGCAGAAACTTCGCCTCCGTCTTGTAATAAATTAAATTTAACAAATTTTAAATTCTCTTGAAAATGGAATTTAAATTAAATTTAACAAATTTTAAATTCTCTTGAAAATGGACTAATAACCCGAAACTAGTCGAGAATTTAAAGTTATTCAATCTAATCTGTTTTTTATTGGTCGATTTTTAATAATTTATTCATATTTATTTCATACAATATGAACTACCAATGTCTAAATATTAAAACCATTAATTGAATTTTATTTTATTAATACTAAGAAAATGTATTTAATCATAAGTTTTGTAATCTTAATACTACAGATAATTAGTACTTAAACTAATATAAATTAATGACGTTTCTGTCTTTTATTATCAATCCATTAATAATACTAACTTCATTTAAGATTTCATTCAAGCTTTAATATCTCCTCCGTTTCGTGTTTTTGGGGGAAAAAGTATAAGGGGAATGGTAACAAGTTGAATTCAGCGGTAGCGCTTGCGAGTGTTTTTTCGGGAGGGTTGAATTCAGTCTGTGTTGGGGTGCGTTCGTTCAAGCGAATCGATATTTCCTCCATCGCGCCTCTCGTTGTCTGCGTCTGTATTTGTCGGTGTCTGGGAGCTGCCCCAAACATACACAAACACACACACACACAGACACAAACACACATAGATGGAAATACATTAACGCTTCCAGAAGACGTATAAAACGGGAAAAAGTCTAAATATTAAAAAGTCTCGCCACGGGTTTTAAAGGGATATGCTGTTTTTACTTCCCTACTAAAATGCGCTTTTGGTGAAACAAATTATAAAGGAAGATTACACAGCCCAACAAAAAAGATAATTGAAAGTAGCTTACTTTACTGTTTTACGATTGATAAATATAAAGTAAAAAATATAACTGTCCTTAATTACTTAAGGAACAAAAAAAATGTTTGCACAAACAAAAAAATAATCCCTTGTTAGACTATGCAGCATTTTTTCCAAAATCCCCGACCAAAAACCCTACATAATATATCTGTAGATGAAATTTATTTATTTATTTATTATTATTATTACTGGATGGTAAGATTTTCTTGAAATGAAGGGCTCGGCCATCATTGCAAAAGAATCTGCGCATTCTTTTGCAACAGGGCAAAAAAATGTGAAGATTAAGGTATCGAATGAAGGCTTTATCCTTAGGAATAAAATCTTTTAAATTACATAAGCTAGCATCTATAATAATAATAATAATAATAATATATTTATTTACGGTATCTCCTTTTTACAAAACATATGCAACAAAAATAAATATTACAACTAAATATATAAATGTATGTAAATGATAATCAAACTGAATCTGTGTAATATTGTATGCTAATTAATATAAAGCCTTTATTCGTTACATTAATTTTCACATTTTTTTTTATTTTTATTTTTTTATTTAATCCTTTGCCTATCTACCTTTCGGTGTAAGGCTACATTTTTTTTTAAATAACCAAATTATAGAAATCAGGCGATACTGCTGGCGTTGGAGGCGATCCTAGGCTATAGATTTGCGCATTATTTTGCAACAGGGCCCGTGATGGCTGAGCCCTTCATTTCGCCCTTGCTGTTCATTATAACTCCGGCGTTGTCCTCGAAGTAAATGAAAACGCCGTCCTTCCTACGGAACGACTTGCACTGCAGGCATTACCTTTATAACGATTGACTTGTGGAATTGGTACTATTTAACAAAATTAATATAATAAATCAAATTATCCTTAAAACCCTACCGAACGAGATCCATGATTATATTATCATAGCAATTTTGTAAATAAATATGTAATATTTTATAAAATTAATGTAAATGTAAGTATTTCAACAAAGGTGATTATGTATGTGAATCAAACCTTTCAATAATTCTGCGATTTAATTTTACATTTATATTCTAATCTTCTTTATGTTGGTTGTGGAGACTTTAATTAATTAAATCAAAATGGTTGTCCTTTAAAAAATGGACATTTTTTTATTATTTAAATAATCACATTTATATATTGAAAAATAGTATTTAAGGCATTGACTTAACATGATTACAAAATAAACAATAATTACAACGACTTATTAAGGGAAGTCTGAAGTGGTTCAGAGAGACAAAAGTGGAAACAATCAACTTGATTGGGACAACAAACAAAATGAGAATATCTTTCGGGATAGGAGTAAAAATAAAAATGTTAGACACAGCTGTTCTGTACAACGACTAATTCATGAACAATTTAACGAAACATTCTGAAAAACATTTAACAAAACAAATACGCAATGAAATTTAGTAACAACACTTCCGATCCCACCATAGAATTATTTTTTAATGGAGAAACGTTCCTGTGGATGGATGAATCACGAAATTTTAAGTGAAATTCATGTGAATGAATAAGCGAACGAACGAATGAATGAATGGACTATGCGTCGAGATTAAGCGGCTTTAATGGCCGACATTTGCAACTCCATTTTTGAAGTACATACTTTACATATTATTACAGAGACGCGCGCGTGTTTATGGATGTGCTCGTATGTAAATAATGCTTATTTTAGTCGGCTAATTGATATTTGTACTGCGTTGGAATTTGATGACTTTGATTACCTTTCCAATCTACTTTTATTTCAACGCACACAATGTTATAACCTTGATACATATATATATATATAAAAAAACATAAGTACACAACACATAAATGGTATAACTGATATTTTGATCTTGAAACAGTTTATTTTTATAAATAATTATTATAATTGTTTACATTTCTCTCAGGATTGTATTTGGAAATATAATAAACCTAAAGAATAAAATAAATCAAAATAATAATATTCCCTTCAGTTGGCTTTGTTTTAAAGTCCTTACGTAACGTAAGTCAAAATGTCAGTAAAGGGAAAGTGATTTATTAATAATTATTTATTGTAAAATTATTTTTATTTAATTTATCACCATATTTATTAATTTTGCGACTGAATTCGACTAACTTGTAGTCGTTGTCAAAGAAGTGCACGTTAAAACCTCCACTTAGCAATGGTGGAGGTTCAGTGATGGTACAGTCGTTGATGAGTGATTTGATGAATGACTGAATAGTAGGAGAAAATGTACATTATTCAATGATAGTATCATAGTTTCAAGATAGCGGAATTTGGTGTAAATAATAATTAATTATGTATATATATATATATATAATATTTTTTATTATATATATATATATATATAATCGATGTCCCCTTTTACCAATTGGTGTCGGGGTAATTAATTATGTAAAATTACAATAATAACAATTCATATATATTATAAATCAAATATTTAACGTAATTAATTCACAACACAAAAACCCTTTCAGTATTTATCCATTTTTGTTATATATTTTTTACAAACACACCACACACACTACATACAATCTGCAACGCGTGACGTAATGAATAGATACGCGATGATTTATGTATTTCGGCGTATGCTGGTGATTTATGAAATATCACCCGTTCCGCTCCATTCATTCATCATCAGTTAAACAACAAAAGGGGGAAGTCAAAAAAAAAAAAATGCGGAGATGAGCAGATACGGGCATTCAATTCCGTAAATTAAGGGTGGGTTTAATTTTTAACCTAGTACACCCTTCAATTACACATTTACACACCCTGATCATCATTAATCAACCCCGTACACAATGCACGCATACAAGCACATGTTTTATCCCCTGCATGAATATAAATGGGGATGAGTTATGAGATGGGGTTGAATGCGTGTAAATATTATATACAGTTTTAATTAAATCGCGAAAGAATCGTTGCATTTTATTTTATGTATAAAATTTGAACTAATTAATTTTAATCAAATTATAGGACGAAGGTGTGATATGTTAAATTTATACAAATGTATTTGTATATTTAATTGCATTTATGTTTATATTTTTTTATTCATAAATTTTATAGGAAAATATAAAAATATATAATGACGTTAGAGATCATGACTTTTAAAGAAATGACATAGACTGGACAGAGACAGACAGTAATGTATATATTAGAGATGGGCACAGTCGATCTTTTTGATCATTTTTATCACTGCAATGAAGTATATGACATTTTTTTAAATGTTATTTATAATGTTCGTATTGGGACGTTTTCCCTATTTATTAATAAACTCCAATTTATTATTATTTATTAAGTTTAGCTATTGAAAATTGGTTATTCAGAATAACTCGATTACTAAATTCACTCGATTTTGCCCAACACTAGTATATATATAATCGATTTCCTTGTCTACCATTCGGTGTAAGGCTGGTTTTCTAATGTATTGTTATTATATTGTTGGATTTCACAAATAAAGATGTTTGTATATATCAACATATATTCAAAGAGAAAAGGTCTTTGAAGGAAAAGGGTTGGAAAATAAAAAAAAATATTTTTTTTCTGACATAATCCCAAAATACAATGGCATTTATCAATTCATATCATCATTACATACTAACACAAAAATCATAATGGTGTAAAATTCCTTGGAGTACATGTACATAGTAAAATTAACTGGAAAGATCACATAAAAACAGTCGAAAGTAAATTTTGTAATATATAGTCTTAAAGAGCTGATAAAATACCTGAGTCAGTCTGTTGTGAAAACCGTATAAATGGCAAATTTTGACAGCATTTTGCGATACGGATTAATTTTCTGGGGAAATAAATCGTGCGCACAAAAATATTCATTCTACAGAAAAAAAAAAGATTAGAATTATATTTGATTAGACTACAGATAATCAATCGCGGGGTATTAAAAAAAAACAATTAATGCAACCTACATCATTGAAACAATTCTATTTTATCACAAACATCTAAAGGGAAATGATAATAAATCTAAAGCATAAAACACCAGAAGAAACGACTAGACATACCCCCAACACCACAGAAGATGGAATGCATTATTCTGCGATTAAACTGTTCAATTGACTTCCAAACGAAATAAAAAATTTATAAAAATAAATTCAAAAAACTTAAAGCAAAATTAATTAAATTCTTAGGCAGGTAGTCGATAGGCATTTTCTGAGGCTTAATTAGATGTTTATGATTGTAATGTTGTAAATATTGTAATGTAATTTAATACATCTCTCAGAAATAAAGATTTTCTGTATATATTAAATTCTTAATTGAATGTGAAGCATACTCAATAGAAGAATTCAAAAAACAACATGTAGATGTAAGCTACATTGTATATATGTTAGTTTTTAGAAACCAAATACATAGTTTTAAGCCCTAATTAAAATTAAAGTTAAGTTAGATTAAAAAAGAGTTTGTAAATTTTGACGCAATTTTCATTTTGTACATGTATATAACTCCTTCAAAATAAAGAGATATTATTATTATTCTGTGAAGGGAAGTCCGTAGTGGTTCAGGTAAAAAGAGACAAAAGTGGAAACAATCAACCTGATTGGGACAACAAACAAAATGAGAATATCTTTCGGGATAGGAGTAAAATAAAAATGTTAGATACAACTTGCATCAGACAATACAAAACAAAGACAGTTCGAAAGACTATTGGTCGATGGCTGATTTTCTAGAAATTTGTAATTTGTATCCACAAACAAGATTAAAGAATTGCTAGCAGAAAATAGGGAGGATTGGAAAAGAAAGATCAAAAATGGAGAAGACAACATTAAAATTTAAATTATGTTAAATATATAATAATGTGTATTAGTTCGACACCTAAAGGTAAAAGAATGTATAGATTAAATAAATATTCATGTTTGTCTTGCTATAATAATAATAATAAAGTTTATTTTCAATTGTAAATACATACAGTAAAGTTAACAATATGATAATTCAAATGAAAAACGTCGTATCCTCCTTATAATGTAAAATTATTTTGTATTATCCTGTAATTGGGCTACTGTTTCCTGTTGGGTAATAAATTTATTATTATTATTAAATAAATAAATTAACTTCCACTTTATTTTACGGAATTCTCCATTATAATTGATTACATTATACAATAATTTACATATTTGTATATAATCTTCTTTATGTTGGTTGTTGGTCGTGGAGACTTTAATTATTTAAATAAAAATACTTGTCCTTTCTCCTATTTATTTTTTATTTTACTAGATATATATACTAGTTCATTAAATAATCCCCTTTTAGATCTTATTAATTCATAAATTTTAGCACATTATATATAATTGTATTTAGATTAGTTTATAGTTAACATGATTTTCTAAATATTTTAATTTTATCAATATTGCGTTGTATACCATAACAACATATTTATATTTATAAAACTTCAACTACTGAAGATGGAAACATAGTTTCCGAAATATAGTAAAATAAAAAATAAGTAGGAGAAAGGACAAGTATTTTTATTTAAATATTTGTATATAATCAGGTAAGTATTCCTAAACTATTAATAATTAATTTAAAAAAATTGTAATATTTCTGAACATACTTTTTCTTTCATAAATGGTTTGTTCTAAATTGTACACACTTTGATTAAACAATACACATTTAATAATAAAATTGCGAGCAAGAATTTTATTTCAAAACACAATTTGTTTAAATTATATTCCTTTTTATATTTATTAATTATATCAGCTGTGAAAAATTGGAACTATAAATAATGTAGGCGATTGATTAAATTACCGCTGATGGAATTTTGCTGTATTATTGAGTTTTGTGTTTGTGTTCGGGCTAAATTTAGATGGAGATGTGATTGGGGGTGTATTATTGATCGGCCTCCCCCTTTACGCGCCACGACTCACTCCATCCGTTTATGTGTACCTCCGCGAAATATAATTCACGATAAACTTGTTACATTGTTATTACTAGTTTAGTCTCCCTATTTGTAAACATAGCAAATGGATTAAATCATGAAATTAAATTGATCGTTTTCGTAATTTAATAAAATTAATCCTCTTGTAAAAAAAAAAAACGAATAAACTAATTGGTAATGAAGCGCTAGTATGTTTTACAATAATAATAATTTTTATTATTAATAATTGTATATTTAATTTTGTTTAACATCAATAATATTTTATTTCAAATAATTTCTACATTATTTCATCTCAATTTAAACTTAATATATAAAGGTGTTTCATTTACAAATCGACTATGTCCATCTTTCCTCATTAAATTAATGCTTATTCCTCATAGCCATCAGGCAGGGGGTTGGTGTGAGGGTTGTGAAAGAGGGACTTGGTGCCATCTCCCCACGGGAAACATTTGGATCTGAACCTTAAGTATTCGTATTTGACGAATTTTTCATTTCTATTATTATTACTAATTCTATACTTAATTTTATTTGATATCAAGGCCACTTTAATTGTTACCAACAACAACTGGAATACATTCAGTGGCGTATCTAGGGTAAGACAGATACAGGAAAGGGGTACGCGAATAAAATTTTGAAGAATCCCGGCTCTGACGCACTACCAGATTTGCAAACTTAAAGAAATAGATATTTTATTTGAAACTTCGAAAATTTTTATTTTAAATAACACATTAAAATGCTGTCATGTTTCAGTAAGTGAATTAATCTTTTGTGAACGACTACAAAAAATGTTCTAAATATTTTATATAGTGTGGGAAAAATTATAGTCATTATTAGGTAATAAATAACAAAATAACTTGTAACTTTCTTCTAAATTCAACTTTAAGGTTGCGGTTTAGTGGAAAGAGATAGCTATATAGTAAAATGAAAATAATTGTTTGAAAATAGAGCTATTCTTTTGGATTTCATAATATGAATGTGTATTTACATTTTTTATCTACCAAGTATAAAGTATCAGTCTAAATAAAAAAATAAATCGTTAATTTTCGTGTATTACGTCAATTTACTAGTTTAAGTTAGAAAAGAAAATTGTAAGATATAATGAAATTAATAGGTTATGTCTGCTAAGTTATTTGAATGCAGAATTTAGTGAAATCCTTTAAATTTTCATTGCACAAGTTTTTATTAGCAAAAATTTAATTTTAAATTTGCTATAAATTTGATCAATTTTCATTGTTTTTCATAATTATTTTTCACAGAAATTAAACATTAAAATAATTTTTAATTTATCTGATGAAATTCCTGTTTATTCTAAGATTATTTTAATGTATAATACAATATTGCTCATTGATCACAACAATCTAATTCAAATTAGTGATTGCCCATATTTGTATAGCTATCTCTTTCTTCTAAATCGCACCCTTAAAAGACAACAAATCATATTTTCATTTAATAATTTTTCATTTACTATTAAATATTTATTCATAAATATAATACTCATAATTCATACTTCGCTATAATATACACATTTTTTTTCCTTGTAGAACAACACAATAGAAAAGCGATTTAAATTGTTAATGGCTTGTATTAACGGTAGTCATGTAAGTTACTAAGTACCCACTTTGCAATTTTATTTCTGGCGTATGTGTGTCAACATTGAATTGAATTGGGTAGGAAGAAATAGAGAGAAATAAGAATACAAAAAAATAGGAAGAGCTCGTTTTACACGCGAAATCACTCCAGTCTGGATTATTTCGCTCGTTTGTTCTTTCTTTCAGGAAATGGAAATAGGAGTTAGTTAGAGATTGCCTCGCGCTGTAACTAACCACTATGACGAACAACAACCTTTCTCACATTCTGAATAACAGTAATCGCAAATCATGTCTGACATTAATTATTTAAATGAAGGGAATCCAGGGAAATTATTTAAAAAAAGAGTTTGATTGTTTTAATCAGATTTTTTTCTATATTTTCATTTTAATTTATGAAATAGAAAATAATTATCTAAGCAACAGAAAAAGTGTAATTTACTGTGTAGTCGAAACTAGTCACAGAAAAAGTATAAAATAAAAATTGGTATAAAAAAGTTAAATTATTTTTTTCACCTCATATTAAGAAGTAGAAAGGAACATATAACGATGTTTTATAAGACTAAATAAATTGCGGCAAAACGTCTTAAACATATGCTTCTAATAATTAAACATTTTTCTCAGACTGTTCTTCCTTTTGTTCATTAGAATGTCAATAGTAACTATTTTTTTTTGCAATGAATTATTTCATACAGACACATGTACTAAATATACCGAAGATACATTTTTATAAGACTAAATAAATAAATAAATTATTTTTTAAATTTTACTTTTTTAATCAATTTTTTGTACATTTTAGAGGCACGGAACTTTTCAATTTATGATATATAAAACAAGTAACTAAGTTTGATAATGGATACTGTGTAGTCACAGAAAAATTCCGTGACTAATTTTAAAAGTTTAGTGATAGAATAATAAAAGTAGTAAAAAAAGTTAAATTAAAAAAAGTTTGATTGCTTTAATCACTTCACTTCGCGGGACATTTTAAATATATAAAACAGAAAACACGTAGCTAATTAAGTTCGATTATGATTACCGTGTAGTCGAAAGCCACAGAAAAAGTGTAAAATGTAAGTGGAATTTATGCCACTTACATTTTACACTTTTTCTGTGATTAGTTATGAATATTTGTGTTCTGTATTTTTATTTAGTTATTTATTGATAATTTGATAAAAATAAAGTATGTTTTGATATAAAGAAAACACTTAACTTTTTTATACCACTTTTATTTAAAAGTGGTATAAAAAAGTTATGTGTTTTCTTTATATCAAAATTGAAAATGTACCACGAAGTGAAAGCCTCCAAGATCCAAGAATAAAGTATGTTTTTTAATATGAAAAAGAAAAAGTTTGAAGCCTGTTTTAACAGCTAAAATCCTCTGCTGCTGAAACAGACCTGAATCTGTTCACAGTATTTTTTTTTTTTTTCATTATAATAAAAGTTTTTTTTAATTTGTTTATGCAACAGGATTATATATTTAGTTTCAACAATTTACACTTATTATTATCAAATTAAAACTTTTCATGAATTGTAGAAATTTTCAATATATTCAGGTATAATTTAAATTTAATTAAATACAAAGTGGAAAAGAAACATCTCTGATGTGATTTGAATTTAATTAAAACTTTTCAAACTTTCATTTTGATAATGACAAGTGTAAATTGTTGAAACTATAGTAAGTAAATATTGATTCATTCATAATCGATACTTATTTTACCGGCATTAGCCAGTGTTGAATTTTTTGTCTATGTTTCAATTATCCTCTTGTTTTGTGATCTTTCTCCATCGCATTCGGTCTACAACTAGTTCTTCTGCGCTTCTCTATAACCCTTTCTTCATTCTAAATATAAAATCCTTTTATACAAAAAAGGTTGAAAAGTGTATTATTATATTCTTGCATGATGTATAAAGAAGAAGTAATCATTTTTGTTTCATGTTAAAAACAGACTTTATTTTTATCCTTTTGAGATTAAGCCGTATAAGTATGATTTTCGTTACCATTTTCGTGTTTTTGTTTGGATAAAATAAAACACAATTGTGTAAACTATTTTTTTTGAAACTATACACAATTGTGTTTTATTTTATCCAAACAAGTATGGAGTTTCAACAAATAAAAGCCTCTACACTACAATATATTTTCGTATTTTAAATAAAAATGATTTGAAAATAATTAACAAATTATTTCCACATTTAGCTCTGTGACTTTTGACTTACGTTACGTAAATGCACATTAAAACAACTACTTCCCGGGCGAATACCCACGCCGGACATTGAATTACATAATGTACACCTGCTGTTGCATATCAATAAAATATTGTATAATGTAACAAATTTTGATCCGAGAAAAATTTCATGCAAAAACAACAAAAGGAACGTTACATAATACAAGGCCATTTGCAGACACATGTTTCGGGATCTATCCCTCGTCAGTACAGCTATGCCTTACATAATTTAAAGATGTTAAAATAAATCAATTAAATTAATTCAAATACAATCAGCAAAATTAAATCAATTATATAAAATTAAATTAAACTAAATCAATTTATTAAATTAAACCAAATTAATTTAATTCAATTCATTTCGTTTAATTTTATTCGGTTTTGATTTAAATTGAATTATTTTTGTTGAATAAGCAGATCGTGAAGAATTTTGTAAGAATATTATTAAAAAATCTTTGTTAAAACACACACACACACGTTTGTGTGTAAATTAAGAAAAGTGGAACGTCTGTGAATTTTGAACACCTTAGTCAGGATCAGGAAGTCGGCTCCGTTGTGTAACGAGACTTGGCTGTGATTTAAGTGGGTCTAACAAAACAGAATCCGTAAAATATGCGAAATTAAACGTTCCACTTTTTTCCTTCGCGAGGATTTCAAAAATTTTTTGAACGTCGACTTTTCAAGTTGTACATTAAACGTACGCGTACATAAAAGCTAAATGGATAAAGTACGTCTCAATTACGTTCAATTAAACCGTCGTAAATCCTGCATATGTTGTGGCTGTATATATACATAGAAATATGCGAGTGTGTGTGTATGAATAAATAAATTACAGTAAATATATACATGCACACAATGCGTATTACGTATGTGATGTATGTGAGGGGATTTTACGTACTGTACGTTATGAAAGTGTGAATGTTGTGTGCATATGAATTGATGCATGCGCTTGCTTTGTAATGCTTGATAAGAAGGAAACGTATCAAACAAACCGTATCTGAATTAAGTTCATTGTGAATGTTGGTGATAACGATAAAAGCTGAAATACCTTTTTATAAACACGTTACAACACTTTGATAGAGTTGCAAAAACGTTTGCGTTGAATCAATCAAAATCGAAATATAATAATATGAGGCGGAAACACCATTGGTTATAGCCAATTAACAGATATAAAATATACATTTGATTTTGTATTTTTTCAAATATTTATTTAGTATTTTTTGCTGTATATAACAGATATATAAAGATTATTATTATTAATAATATGATTTTTTTATACTGTCAAGATAATCGAAAATCTTGATTATAATTTCTTACTGATGATGCAAGTAAAATTTTGATTCATATATTTATTTATTTATTTAACGAATTCACCTTTTTATACAACAACATAAAATGTAAATACAGAAAAATATAAAATTATACTTAAAATTAAACAAAACATTGTACATAATCGATAGAGATAAGATTTAAGTAGCAAATATCACAAATATTAACAACGCATGATTATCAACTAAGCATATATTAACAACACTCTGAGATAGTTATTTTAATACATTTAACGAAAATGCGATATAACAAGTGATTTGAAAGAGGAAAAAGAATTATAGATATAATTCATAAAATTTTCTTTACAATTAAAATCTTGCCAAAATTAAAAATATAATTGTTAAGATGAGAACAATACCTTGTAAAGAGTTAACATTTTAAGGTTGTTGTTTTTTTTAATTAAACACACTTTCAAAATATAACAATCTAATATTTCGAACTCAACTTTGTCTAGTCTCCATGTTAACTCGCTATGACATGCCTTTACATATACTGACAGAACATCCCTTCTTAAGTAAAATGTTAACAAGTATGGACTTTCAAAAATTAACAGCCTCAACAATTAAGTTATTATAAAAAGTTGTCACTTTCAATAATTATTTTCTCATGTTGACGGGTATATATAATAAATAAAACAATTTTAGGTGTTAATAATAATTCCAATAATGAGTATATTTTTCACTTTTTATTATAGGTGTCAATTTCGTCTACATGGTGAAATACTTGAAAAAACAAATAATTGAGCAAAATTATTTTAATTTTTCTTTATCTAACTTAAAAGAGTCAAATCTTTATAATGGTTGAGGCTTTTCCTTTATGAAAGTCTTTAATACACTATTTGTAAATACAGCAACAGTTTTTTTTTAATTTTCAGAAAATTTACTGTAGAGACACTGTTATAATTGTTTCGTTGAAAAAAAATAATTGAGCAAAATTATTTTAAAAAATTCTTTTTATCTAACTTAAAAGAGTCAACTCTTTATAATGGTTGAGGCTTTTACTTTATGAAAGTCTTTAATACACTATTTGTAAATACAGCCACAGTTTTTTTTAATTTTCAGAAAATTTACTGTAGAGACACTGTTATAATTGTTTCGTTAACACAGTGGCATCATCAGGCAGATAATTAATCATCAACAATTGTAGCAGTGTTTCTGCAATAAATTTTCTGAAACTTAAAAACTGTTTTATTTACAAATAGTGTATTATATATAGAGTTTCTACAAGCAAAAGCCTCAACCATCGATTGTTGTTTTATTTACAAATAGTCTTTATAAGATGTTGCTCTCATATTAGGACGCATATTTTACATTTTGCATTTTTTTTCAAGATTTTAATTAAAGAGACAATTTTATGAAGAATACGAATCTCAAGACGTTTTCTAAATCACATTCTATATACTAAATTTTTTATTAAACTTATTTCTGCATCTTTATTATTTCAGCTAATAAAAACTAGACAAACCAAAATGCTGAATTATCGCAGAAGTTCTGAAATCATGTGAAAAATTAAAAGAGGTTTACAAACAAACAGTGATATTAAAATGAAACGAAGCACTGGAATAATACATTTCCAGCTACCCTTTATAACAAACATTTTAATAATAATAATAATAATACATTTATTTACAGAATTACCTTCTTACAAAACATATGCTACAAAAATAAATATTACGAATTATAATATTTACACATTTAATTTATTCACAAGATACAGGAAAAACTTGAAAAAAGTGAAAATTATTTTTAAGTTATTACTCTCATGTTTAATAATTAATAATAATAATATTAAATATTAAATACAATTATTTAAATATAAGTTTATAAATTTATGAATAAATTTATTCACGTTTAACAAGTATAAATACGGAATATGACAATGTAAAAAGCAAATATGCAAACCCAGATGCTTTAGATGTTTAGGCTCGTATTTAGAATTTTGCATTTTGAGCAGATTTGAATTATAAAGACAATTTTATGAATCTGAAGACATTTTGTAGATTATATTTTTTTATTATTATATTTATTTATGGAAATTTCACCATTTTTACAAAATTATAACAAATAAACAATAACTAAGAATACTGATTAACAAAAAAAACTAAGCAATTATTATCCCAAGTGTTTTTTTACGCTGAATTTAATATTAAATTTATTTTTTCACTTCAATATTTCAGCTAATAATAGCTAGACAAACCAAAATTATCGGTGCTATCCTGTAAAAGGAATGTTAACTTTAACGTGTACATTAGTTTTTATCATCGCAGTTTAAACAGCTGTTTAATTAATACATGTATTCGTAGAATGTGAAATTAATTTTTAACGTATACGTTAAACCTAATATTTTCTGTACGGAATAGCCCCCAATAACTGCTACAGAAGGTCTGAAATCTTGTGAAAATCTAAAACAGGTCTATAAAGCTATTATAAATTTTTACAAAATTTTAGCATTTCTGAAACAGTTAATGATTTTGATTAAAATAAATATTCATTTATTTACGGTAAATCACCTTTATACACAATAATAACAATATTCAAAATATTTAGATATATCATTAATAATAATAAAATCTGGAAAAATCAATATTACCACAGAATTTCTAAAATCTTTCGAATATTCAAAAGAGCTTTACAGACAAGCAACGACATTAAAACCAAATGAAGAACTGGAATATATTTTCAGTAACCTATATAACAAACATTTACACATCTACTACAATTTTCTGATTTTTTTTTAACCTCAATATATTTTTCTTCGTGTTTTGTTTTTTTTCTACACGTTTTTTCGTCATGGTAAATAAATTAGGTGTTCGCTTGTTAATTAGATTTACAACAATTTGAAATAAATATCAAGGCTGCGAAATTGTAATTACACACAATTCAATTATACAAACATTCTTATTGTTGACTTTGTTTGTTACACAAACAGGCCGCAATTATAGCAAACCAACAGAAGTAAAGGAGAATAATAAAAAAAAAACAACAGGAATTCGAAAAAATAACGTTTTAAATAACAATAGGACGACATTTTAATTCAGTTTTAATTAAACAAAATTCCCCACAAAAAAATCATTCACAAGAAAAAATGTTTCCAAGAAGGTTTATATAATATGAATTAAATACAAATGATTTGAATTTTATATAATGTGTGTAAGGAATATGCTTAATTAATTTCTTACTTAACCCGTGTTGAAATATTTTTTTATCTAATCAATTGATTAATTAATGAATTATTAATTGATAAGTATTTGATTTACTTTTATATTTATTCACGGTGCGCATCATTATTGTTATTGTGTTTATGGATTCTGATTGGAAAACTCAATGGTTATATTTGATCAAGGAGTTATTAGTCTAATTTTTATCAAATCAATTCAATATATATATTTTTTTAATTTAAAGGATATTTAAACAAATAAATAACTTTGTTTGTATAACACTCCTCTGACGAAGTAGAAGCCTCAACTATTAGGAATTCAATATATTTTTGTATTTTGTAATTACAGGTTGTCATTAATTATAAAAATATGATTTTCCGTAAATAAAGAATTAATAATAATTCAGTATTCCTGTTTGCATAAACAGGACAAGTTCGCCTTCCTTTAGTGGACGAAACAATGATTCTCGGTCGTCTACCTTGTAGACCCTAATCGTTGACGATGCCACTTGAAATTAGGCAAAAGGTGGCGCTTGCGTCGTCTTTAATTTATTATGAATAATTCAGTATATTTATGAAATAAATATGAATAAATTATTAAAAATCAACCAATAAAACACAGAATAGATTGAATAACTTTAAATTCTCGACTAGTTTCGGGTTATTAGCCCATTTTCAAGAGAATTTAAAATTTGTTTTATTAAAATTTCTATGGGTATTTACATGAATATTTACTTGGTTTGTTTCACTTATTTATAGTTTATACGACTTGTTCGACCATTGGTTGTATTCAGAGAGGAATGAGCTAGTACGGAGGGAATATAAATAAGTGATCAAACCAAGAGATTTAATTTTAATTAAATGTGCAAGGAATTAAATACTGTGTTTTGCAACAAAAATAATAATTAGTGATAATAATGCATTTATAATATACAGTCATGGAGGAGAAATTTATATTATTTACTCAATAATATGTATTTGTTTAACGATGCCTCATAGGGATTTACATAGTAAAAACTTTAAAACGTGTTAATGTTTTTTTTTCTCACTGGATAGATTTTAATCAAATAAAACACATATTTAATTTACAATTGTAATTTATGCATTTTTTCAATTGTCTTAAATGAATAAGTAGGTAATATTTAAAAAGAAATATTATGTAACAATTAGCCCATTCATGCTTTTAAAGGTACAGCCAAGTGCGAGTGTGCCAATTGAAATATTTTTTGCAAGTCGTGCTGTGTAGAATGTATGAAAGAGAAAGAGAGCGACGAGAACGGTCTTTGTTTCTTAAGTGAGAAGTGGAGAGCCGAGTGAATCGAGCCGAGATTTCGCTCAGGAACGAGGACGTGGGAAATTTATTTAATCGGAATCATGCATAATCATAACATAATAAACGATGGACTTGAAAAAAAAAACGTATTAGTTATACGTTAATGAAATACATGATTTTTTAGAAAGTCAAGATTTTACTATATATAAACTTCACTTTAACTTTTAATTAATGAAATATATATGTATATACAATCATCTTTTATTGATGTGCAACAGCAGGTATACATTATGTAATTCAATGTCCGGTGTGGGTATTTGCCCGGGAAGTAGTTGTTTTAATGTGCATTTGTTTAACGTACTTACGTAACGTAAGTCAAAAGTCACAGAGCTAAATGTGAAAATAATTTGTTAATTATTTTCAAATCATTTTTATTTAATATATTTAAATAACTGTGACCAAGTGAATGAATAATACTCTTTTATATTTACAATCATCTTTATTGTGAATACATAATTTTATTTATAATACTAATATATAATATACCATAAGATCGAGAGCTTTTCTCCTCTAGAATGCTTACCATTTTTTTAATTAAATATTATTGTTTACCTATTATTTGATAATTGATAATTATTATATAATGTTTCTTTTTCCTCTATCTTGTAATTAGTTTTCTTTCAATTTATAAGTTGGTATTTTGTATGATCAATATATGTAAACATATTTTGAATGTAGAAAAGGTGAATCCGTAAATAAATGAAATTAAATTAAAATTAAATAAATGATGTTGGGAATAAAAGTAACCACAAGCTTTAGGTTATGATATTCTAACAAATTTAATAATAATAATAAATTTTATAACCCAACAGACAAAATAGCCCAATTACAGAGTAATTAACAAAAAAAAACAATATGAAACATTAAAAATAACAAATATAAAAATAATAAATAATTTAAGGATTTTATTTTATAAATTGCTACGTTTTATTTGTTTTTATTGCACCATTGAATAGAAACAAATTAAACGTCGCAATTTACAAAATGTAAAATAAAAAAAATGAGCGCACTCTGGAGGAGTAAAGTTCTCGATCAAATGGTATTAATTCACAATTGAAATGGCTATCCATAGGTCTTTCAGTCAGCAGTCCTTGTCTTCTATGTTATAATAAATATTAGTACTCGGCGGAAAGACCAACGGTCGATAGCCAATTGGCAGAAGAATTTATTTTTATGTTAGTTATTTATTGTATTTATTTATTATTATTACTTTGTTAAAAATAATCTACCAATAAAGATTAGTATATATTAGTACTCATAGAAGAAATGAATTGATGAATAGTGGATTGTCGGTTGCGATTTTTTTTTTTTTCATTTAGGTTCTTGGGTGATGGGATTGTTCGCATTTTTTTGCAATAATTGAGTGATTCTTCTTGTGATATTGGGATAACACCGTTTTTTTTAATACGAGTATGTTAGAGGGGTAATGCAAGGGATTTTTGGGATGTCGAATTTTTTGAGGGTCCTAAGTGCAGTGACAAAAAAATATCGAAAAGATTGAAATAAAAAAAACATACAAAAATGGTTATTTTTGTATGTTTTTTTCTATTTCAATCTTTTTAATATTCTTTTTTATAAGTAAAAATGGTTGTTATGGCTGACTATAATATATATATATATATATATATATATATATATATATAAAATCATAAATCCTCATCTACCATAATGGTGGTGTAGGGGTGCTGATTATAATAACCATTTTTTAATGTTTTTTTCTATTTCAATCATTTTAAAATTATTTTTTATTATAAAGTAGAGATGGGCAAAGTCGATCTTTTCGATATTTTTTTGTCACTGCAAAATGAAGTATAGTGTAATCTGCCCTAACAACAATTTTTGCCTCTAAAAAAGAATTTTAAAAATATTGAAACAGAAAATGATTATTATATTCAGCCATTCGTTGTATATTTTTTTTCTATTTCAATCTTTTTTTAATATCCTTTCATTATTACAGAGCTTTACATAAGTGTGAATATTTGTCCGGTCACATCCTGGTTTAACAGCATTAAAGGTAAACCACACCGTGAAGTCATTCCAGTTAGACAGTCATTACGGGGCAATTACCGGAGTGGAAATTCTCACCCCTCTTTCTCCTCCCTCCCTCCCCCCTCGCCGTGTAATAATAACGACGAGCCCTTTTTTTGTTGTCCGTCCTTTCCTTCCCCTTTTTGTAAACGAGGGTAACAAAGAGGAAGAAAAGCGTAATAAAGTAGGAAATGAGCTATTATTCCACCACCGCGCACCGCCAATTATTTCACTGTACACTTTCGTGTTTGCGTTTTACCCGAACCGTAAAAATTACAACATTTTTTTTTTCTCTCGGCCAACAGGATATAATTAGGTATTATCCTGGGATTTAATAACGTTCAAATATATTTCATCAAAATAATAAAGTCTTTTTTTTTGTATAATCATTAAATTAAAAGAAAATATATTGCATTTTTCTTAATTAATGCTGCAATCTCCGCTTCTATTTTATAAGATTTAGAGTATTATCTTAATCTTATAAAATAGAAGCGGGGATTGCAGCATTAATTAAGAAAAATGCAATATATTTTCTTTCTTTTTTCATGTATGTATAATGTATGACATGCATATAATATTTGAAATTTGTTGATATATATTATTTTTTTTATTAAATCATTAAAAGAACTATTAAATATTTAACGTATGGCAGAAAGACCTTCGGTCGATAGCTGATTAACCGATGATCCATATATTTATATTGTATATTATTATACCTGATAAGAAATTAAAAAAGTTAATAAAAATTACTGTAATATTAATAATTTAAAACATTATAAAAACTTAACATTTCTATGTTTTTATTTCAGAAATGAAATGGAGTTTTATGAAATAAAAACCTCTACAATAGAACATATTATTTTCAAGGTAATGATTTCAAATGTATTTGCAACAATTTTTTTTTAATTTTATTTACTTATGGATTCACCATTTCTACAATAAAAATATATTTATATATATTGAGCATACAAAATACCAACTTATAAATTAAAAGAAAACCAATTACAAAATAGAGGAAAAAGAAACATTATATAATAATTATCAATTATCAAATAATAGGTAAACAATAATAAATAAATATATAAATAATAGTAATAATAATAATACGCTAAATGGTACATATAAGTTGTATCGAGTAGTTCTAAATGAGCAATTATAAATAAATAAAATCAATAAGTAACAATAAATTGAAGTTTTTAAATAAATAGGGATTAGGACACAGTTACAGATATTAATAGAATACGTTGCATTAATAAAATTGTCATATACTTAGTTTTACAGTAACAAAAAAGATCGAAAAAATCGGCTTTGCCCATCGCTAGAAAATATTCAGTAGGTTAATAATGTTTCATATATTTGATGGTCAAAACTAGTCGGAAAATAAAATATATTAAGAAAGGAGTTCGGCTTTGTATAATTTATATGTTGCGACATTCATTTCAGCATTGTTATAATATGATATTTTTTCAAGTTTATGTTTATGTATATTCAAGATATGAAGAAAATATTTGTTTAATGTTTTTATTTAACGAAGAAATAAGTTTTGTTTGAAGGTTTATTTTAAGATATAATAGTAATAATATTTATTTGTAAACTTAAGTGAAACAAACTGAGTGTTTTTATAATTGTTAAATCTTTTCATTTTGATTATCTTTTTAGTCCGAAAAAAGTATATATTTCAATTTCATTTTATTAACGGAATCTCCGTTTCCAAATTACATATTAAAAATTCTACAAGAAAAGTATGACGTATTTGTAGAAGCAGATCCAGAATGATTTTCTTGGGTATGAGATCGCTTTGCAAGTTTTTTTTCTCTTTCATTTCATCCATTCGTAAACTTTCATTATTAATTATAACATCCGATAAATTATAACGTTCACGATAAACACCTGACTTAATTACAATCAAGATTTGTACAATTGTATCGTTATTATTATTAGCGGTCTTTTATGGTTTTCAATAAATTAAGTCACTTTCATTTTTTAAAAGTTTCGTCACGGAAACCGGATTTCTAATTAAAGCCATTACACACATTGAAAAATGCGAATTGAATTATCATAACCACTTTCAAAAAAATAAATAAATATAGATATGTGAATAACAAACAGCGTTTTAAAAGCATTTTTACGCGAATGAATTTACATAATTTATTATAGATTTACGCTAAAAAAAAACAGCAAATTGTTTTTGAATTCGGATAATTAAACGAAAATATGATCCTTGTAGTTAATTATTAATGGTTATTATGATGTTTTACATTCATTGAGTTACTTGAAGTAGATTAGTTTATTTTTTAATTAATATTTGTTTCGAGCATAGGCGTGACGTAAGGGAGGAGATTTTTATAATAATAATTATTTTATTTCCCAACAGTCTTAGTACTTATAATGAAATCGTCATGAAGTTCATAAATTCTTCACCCACGGATTCAACCTGGTGCAGTTAATCAAAGTAAAAATATATATTTATTTATTTATTTCACGATAATTATCATTAGAAACAATATATAAAACATGCACTTAATATCGAGAATGTGAACATAAATACAAGAATTACAATGAATAAATAAGAATATACAACTTATATATCTTAGGCTAATGTCTTTATATAAATTATAAGTGATTTATTTTATCCTAGAATCTGGGTTTATGAATCCATGTATGATTTAACCAAAATAATAATATATTTTAGCATGTATTTTATGCCAGTTTTTTTTTTTGTGAAAATATTTATTATTTTCTAAATTATAGGATTTTGCTAGAAAAATTGTTTTTACCTTAGGATATTTTTATTAAGTATAATTCATATAAACAATTAATGCTATAATGTTTTACTTTTCGCAAAAGCACATTTTTGACCATTGTACTGCTCCATATCAAACAAATTTATTTGTTTCAACAAATTTAAACATTAAATAAATACTATCTCACGGCGATTGAAGTTTGTTTTTAAAAACGGAAGATGAAAAATTATAACTTCGATGAGAACATTTTTAAGGTACGATTCTTGTTTTTTTTTAAAAAAAATTCACAACCTTTGTTATTGTATAATATAATAATATATATTTTTGATAATATATATTATCAAAAAACCCTTTAGGCTACAAAGGATTTTTTAAAGAGGGTAAAAATTCTATTACACAAAGTTAAAATTGTTTGTTTTTATTATTTAATTAACATTTTTTTATTTACTTAAACAGGACAAGTTCGCCTTCCTTTAGTGGACGAAACAATGATTCTCGGTCGTCTACCTTGTAGACCCAAATCGTTGACGATGCCACTTGAAATTAGGCAAAAGATGGCGCTTGCGTCGTCTTTAATTAATTACGATTTTTTTATTTGTTTTAAATAGTTTTAATTATTAAAACATTTTCTTGGTTTTGTTCTTAGTGCATTAAAAACTATTTTTTCCTCCATCCTTTCGATAATTACGTAATAATAATCCACCAACTATATACAAAATGTAATTTATATCTCGAAACGTGTTCTTTATGACTCACATTTGAGACTGATGGTTACTTCTTAAAATACCACAAACGACGAAGAAAGTAAAGGGAAAAAATAAGAGGAACGAATGGCCAGCTTTGTGGTTACGTTTATGTTGATTATATTCTTATTTATAGGCGTGGGAAATTGAGAAAGAGGATTTAGATTCCTCAAATGCTTATAATTTTCCAAGAGATTAGGCATGTTTTTTTTTCTTTCGCTTTTTAAAACCCAACTTTTTAAAATCGATGTATTTAAAAAAAAGTATTATAATTTTTATAAATATTCAGAGTAAATACGTTCTGATTCGTAATGTAAATATTAAAATGAACACAATGATTTAATAAATTTGTAGCCAACATTTTCTTGTTGTTGTATTCTAATGTATTCAGTAAAATTAAATATATATATTTATAATAGAGTCGTCACCTCACACTGAGAAGTAGAGAGGAACATATAACGATGTTATATAAGACTAAATAAAAAATATTGGAGTCGTCACAATACTCCAGTCTCTTATTATTTTATTATGGAATTTTGTATGCGAATGTATTCATTAAAATTAGAAATGGACAAAGTCGATTTTTTAATTACTGTTAAATTAATAATAATAATCGACCCCGGGTCGATAGCCATTTGACAATGACAGTTACATGACAAATTGAAATAATTCTATAAATATTGTAAACACACATACTACACATTGTAAAATGTAACGTTATTTGTCAATAAAGATGTTAAATAATAAAATGTATATACAAACATCTTTATTCAGACAACAAAATTTTACAAAATTTATTATAAGAATATGTACAATTGTGTTAGTAGTCTGTCTGTTGTTAGTGGGCTGTCGACCATAGGTCTTTCTGCCCTAATAAAATGTATTTATTTATAAATCTCAAATATGTAAAGAATAAAGGTATATTATAATTCTTCAATGTTCCATCATTTCTTCATAACATATTACAAATTATTTAAAGATAAAAATATTCACTTTATCAAACACTTCAACTATTCTTCATGTCCCGTGTTTAAAAACTAATCTCTCATCGTAAGGATTAGTTTCTAAATAATACTGCGGATGAGCCCAAAACTGCAACCGCCTCCCCGTCTATAAACAATTATAATAATTTATTCATATACGGAATTACACCTTTCAGAAAATATGAAATATAATGTCAAATATAACATTAAATAATCTAAAGAAATATAATAATACACAATGTATATAACAAGCGCTTCAATTAAATGAAATATATAAACGATTAAATAATTGCAATCATTTGGTTTTAATAAAAATTTAAATCACAACAAATCACATAAATTCTGTATTTCAATTCAAAAACACAATTTGTCTACCTTATATTGAAAAAAAGCAAAGCGTAACTTTCAAATACTGCATTCGATGTGTAGTTAATTAATTAGCAACTGTAAGTTATTTACCCATTAATACGGTGTAGACAGCATCAATGAAATCCAATTAAAATATCCAGAATTCCTCGACGGAAAGTAGGTGCAATTTACGCGGAGGATAATCCAAAAAGTTGTTTTTGTTTTAAGAAAGCTCACACTCGCAGACACGTGAATACACTGAGATTAAGATTACACTTATTTTTAATTATTAGTTGTTAGCTGTTTTATTACAAAAATGAAGTAAATACGATCTACAATATTTTAAACGGTAATTCAGAAAATATAACTTCTATTTTATATACCTAGACTAGATCAACTTTAGTTACACTTATTTTTAATTATTAGTTGTTAGCTGTTTTATTACAAAAATGAAGTAAATACGATCTACAATATTTTAAACGGTAATTCAGAAAATATAACTTCTATTTTATATACCTAGACTAGATCAACTTTAGTTGTTCCTAATCTCTTTATTTATTGAAGTTAATTTATCAGACAGAAAGATCATCAGTCGACAGCCAATTGGCAGATTTTTACAATATACATTGTAATGTCAATAAAGATTATGAATATATAAGCTAATTTACTTATTTAAGTTTAGTTCTTGTTAAAGCGATACGATTTTTTCTAAAAATAAATTAACACAATTATATTGAAAGTCATTTTTTTAAATGTTTTTCAGATAGACTAAATTGAATTTATATACTTCATAAATTCAATTTAGTCTATCTGAAAAACATTTAAAAAAACTGATAAAGATTTTTATGATATTACAAATACAAATCATTATCAAATTATATTATCTTAATCACAAATCTCAATAAAAATTAACGTCTTCTAAAATGCATAATGTAAACTTTAAATACAATTCATATTTTAATTTCAATTAGCTATTCCAATTTTAATCGTATGTATTCTGAAATCAATATCATATTTTCTAAAATACTGTCGAAAATGGTGTAGATTGTAATTGATAAGAAAGCACTAATAGCCCTTCTTCACACTTTTATTTAATATATATTAATTTTATTAACGTTACTCATTCAATTGATATTAATTAATATTCTTATTATTATTACATTGGATGAATTTAAAATACACTCCTTAGAATGTCGCCGAAAGTCAAATTTAGTGAATACGCTGTATAAAATACTGAACTCAAATGTGCTTCCACATATAATCAACTTATGAATGAACATCGGCATGTTTTAATTTTAAATCTGTGAAGTCATTTTTCAACTTGATTGTTGAGCATTTTTCTTAGTTTACTTTAATTTACCTTGTAATTTGAATTTACTGTCTTGTTTTTGTTTTCTTATCAATATTTAAATTATTGTTGATTATTGTGTTTATTATGGATGTTTTTAAAAATGTCAATCTGTGATTGGAACTTGTCTTGTTTGATTGGGAGAAACTGATGGAGCAATAAAATACATGAATCACTATGTTACCCTCTCTGATATATGAAGAGACGACGAAAACTGATTTTAAATAAATAATATCTACGTCAAAACAATGTCGTTTATCTTGAAAACGAAAGTAATACAAATCTGTATATAAAAAAATGTTAGTCACGGAGTTAAAACACTTAAATGTTTGTTAGAATATCTAACAATGAGCCATAATTTCTTTTACTCAATATTTTTTTTATAGAGTCCGACGTGGTCCAAGAATGTGAAAATCGTGAAATACGAAAAAATTATGTTAAAATTTTATTTATTTTTATTTGATAAAATGTTCAACCGCCATTCATCTAGCGTATGGATAACTAGTGAATTAGGCAAAAGATGGCGCTTGCGTCGTCTTCAATTTATTATGATTTATTTTTTAATCGATCTTTATATGTTAAAATATTTAATAAAAAACCCATTAATTATGGTTAATCCTTCATACAGTAAATTACTTCATTACAGTAAATGCCTTTATGTAAAAAATATTTACATAACAAAAAAAATTACAAAAAATATTAGCACAGAAAACATAAGATGACATATAATATTAAATCCAAGAAATTGTGTAAATATGTCTAAGAAGGATTAATGGGAGGCAATGAAATTTAATAAAGAATTGAGCCCAGCGCGTTCGCCTTTAATTAAAGAGGAACGAGAGGGTATATTAAGAAAATAAAAATCAAGTATAACTCAAGAATGTATGACAATAAATTATTTAGACTAGTTTTATGTGTTCATTAAAAACACGGCTTTTTTATACTATAATCCTGGCATAGGTTTGAGAAAAAACTCTGATAATATTTAATCAGTGTTTTTTTTTTGGTCAATTTACAACCGCATAAAAAATGTTTAAAATAATTTATTAAATTTATTACTTATTTAATCAATATTAGAAACACATACAGATTTTAAAACTATGTGAAAATTGTACTTTCAAAAGTCTTAAAATTATTTACAACGATTTTTGTAAATTCATTATTCATTCGAATAATGAATTATTGTGAAATACAAATTTATAAGGATGATTTTATATTTCAAACACATTCACATTTAAAACTTTAAGTAAACTGTATTTTTACTTTTAAAAGTCTTAAATTTATTTATTATGATTTAATGATCTTTTTGAGGTTGTGTAATAAATTATTTTGAAATACGAATTTAAAAAAAATAATATTTTAAATACATAAACACTTAAAATTTTGCGTAAACTGTACTTTTACTTTTAAAAATCCTAAATTCATTATCATTTAATGACCTTTTTGAGGTCGTGTAATATTTTGAAATACGAATTTAAAAAAGACGATTTAATATTTCACACACATTCACATTTTTAACTTTGCATAAAACATGCAATTTCAAAACTATTATTTTTATGCATTCATTATGATTTATTTTTTATTTATTTTGCAATACGAATTTAAACAGAAGATTTAATATTTGAAACACATACACACTTAAAATTTTCTGTAAACTGTATTATTACCTTTTGAATTCATAAATTTATTATGATTTAATGACCTTTTTGAGGTCGTGTAATAAATTATTTTGAAATACGAATTTAAAAAGAAGATTTGATATTTCAAACACACACATTTAAACCTTTACGTAAACTGTACTAGTAAATTTATTTATTCATTATGATTTAATGTCCTTTTTCAGGTCGTATAATTATTTTGAAATACTAATTTAAAAGGAAGATTTAATATATGAAACGCATACACATTTTAAAACTTTCAGCAAATTGTACTTAAACTTTCATAATTCTTAGATTTATTTATTTAATTTTCTTCTTAAAGTTATGTAAATAATTATTTTAAAATGCGAATTTTAGAAGATGGTTAATAAATCTTTGATTAATTAACCTGTTTGGATTCAAACTTCCAGTTTATTATTTTAATTAATTTTCAGTTTATTAACATTTGATTAATGTTTTCTTTTAAGACACTAATTAAAGAAAATACGATTTATTGTTTATTAGTGCATTCTATTTTTCGAGCCACTGAACTTTTTAAGACAATCAAAACTACGTCATTGTTTATTAGTACTTTCTATTTTTATTTTTCGAGCCACTGAACTTTTTTTAAAAACAATCAAAACAACAACTGAAACATTATTTATCAACCTTTGTAAAATTAAAAAAAAAAACACTGAATAATATTTTGATGCGTAATTTTCCTTTAATAAATGTCTGTTGTTAATTTTTTTTGAGGTCGTGTTACTTCCACAAAGTGCGTTTGAAATTCCGAGGAGTGACTGCCATGCCGACCGAACTGGAAGTGGAAAAGGAGAGGAGGACACCGAGCTCAGCGCCCTCCGCGAGGAATTTAAGAATTTGAATAAATTCTTCGGAGGACAGAGAATCGCGTCCCGAGATCTCCCTTTCTCTCTCTCTAATTATAGAATCTCTTTACTCTTCCTCCTCCCAATTCACTCTCCGCCTTCATTCTTCAAACGCGGACATTTAAATTTTACAACTATGCAACAGGACAAAGTTTAATTGTGATTGTTATTCGGCACAAAAATATTCATTAAATAATTACATCCTGGGTTATAATGCCTACGCTTTTACACGTTGGGGTTTTGCCGTTATCTTTTCTGATTTATGAGCAATTTTGTTTTCATACAAGAAAAGAAACATTTACTAGATAAATAATTACAAAAATAAATCAAAATATTATTCAATGAAAATAATTTTTGAAAATATAACATTTCTGTTGTTCTGACCGTTTTAAAAAGTTTAATTTATAAATAATTTTCTTTTCATAACAAAAAGGAGACATTTACTAAATTCCTAAAGGAAAATTAAAACGAAAATATTCAGTGTTTTTTTTTTTTTTTTAATAATTGTTTTGACTTTTTAAAGTTCAGTGGCTCAAATATATAGAAAAAAAGAGTATTAACTCGCTTGGTCACAGTTATTTAAATATATATATATATAAATTTTAACGTACTTACGTAGCGTAAGTCTAAAGTCACAGAGCTAAATGTGGAAATAATTTATTAATTATTTTCAAATCATCATTTTTATTTAATAGAAAGTACTAATAAAAACGTATTTGTTGTTTTGATTGTCTTAAAAAGTTCTGTGACTCAAGAAATACAACGCTCTAATAAACAATAAACCATTTTGATCTTTAATGAACTTGGAGCGATAAAACTCGCCAGACTTTTCGGAGGGAAATTTAACTTTTCTGCAATTATCATTGGTCATATTATTGAAAACTAACACTCATTACCTGATTATTTTATTTTTACTGTGTAAAAAATCTCTTTCTAATAAACCGCAACCATTAGTATAGTTAACTATAGTTTAATTTCGAGTACATTCTAAAGGTTTGATTAATGTTTGAAATCAACGTGACTCTGCATATACGTGTATGAAACTATGCTTTTTTGTAGGTAAACAATCACCAGTAATTCAATTGAATTTCTAAGAGAGAAATGAGACGAACGGAGAATGAAAGAACGAACACACATGACGTGGGAAAAGCCCATTAGAGAAAAGAAAGCCGGCGACGATTCGACTTCTTAATTGTTGTAACTGTACGCACAATGCATTGCAGCGTACAGGCTATTAAATATTAAAGTAAATGTGATTATTAATTGGACATTGATGATTGGCTTTTATTAGATAAAATATACATAGTGTTCCAGCAAAACCGCACAATAGAAAATATTTATTTATGTCTGTTAGAATAACACACATATATATATTTATAGAATAACGGATATTCCATAATAAATTTATTATTATTAAAAGTATATGGATTTCCAGTTGATGGATTGTAATGAAATCTTTTATCGTTTATGTGAAACAGTATGCTTTTTCTAATGAAAGTATTTTCAAAATTCTATCACTTCTAGTTATACCGAACACACTGAAAATATTTTAAAAAGGTTAGATAATGTTGCTTAATATAATTTAATGGTAAAAATTTCATTATAATCAATTAATCAGGGCTGAATTGGGAGATATTTTCTGCCAGATTTATTACTATAAACCGGCCCTTCCTAGCTTAATCTGCAACAGATGCACCAATTATCTCCCTTAATTGGATCGACCTTGACATAAATTTGACATGGTCTTATGAAAAAATGTCTACAGATTATCTATTAAATTTTGAGCCATTCCCTCCAAAAACATTTGAACGTTTCCAAAGTTTCAACAGTGTGCCGTTTCCTTGGAACACCCTGTATATAGGCTCTAGAAATTAAAATGGTTTCAGGATAGAATAGAAGTGTATCAGCGGCCTTATTCCTAAAATTCATCGTATATTTCGGTGGTCCGAAGTCTGTCATTTATATAGGTATTTAAAATGTGAATTTGACGGTTGCGTACGACTAAAATGGAATACAAACAATTAAAATATAAAAGTAAAATTCTACATACCTTGATCTGGGAAGAAACATTGAACCGTCGATGAAGACAGAACCAGAGAGAAGAATGTACCAGCATGTCGACAATTCACCAGTGCTGTAATTAATAACGTAAAAATTTAAATACATCAATTATATAAATAAAAAAGAGTATTTATTCACTTAGTCACAGTTATTTAATGTCACAGAGCTAAATGTGGAAATAATTTATTAATTATTTTCAAATAATTTTTATTTAATTATGTTATAAATTATTAAATTAATTATACGGTTAATAATATATACAAGGTAAGTCAACGAAATACCAATTCAATATATATAAAAATATTTATTAACAGTTTAGTTTATAAGAACGAATCGATAATTGATTAAATATATTACACAAAAAAATATTTTGGCTATCGGTCACAGGTTTTTTAACCTAAAAATGGGTATTTTCATGGGTTTATTAATATTGTTTAACTTCTTTATTTAATTTATACAGTTATCAATAATAATTCATTTTAAAATATAAGAAAATCTGTCACTGAAAATTTCTAATGATTTATAATATAGGCAACTTAGTAGACCCAGAACACACTTGCTATATGAGTTGCATACATACACGGAACATTCACATAATAGATAGTAAATTATATGGAGTTATTAAGGATTTTTAATTAAAATTAAAACACTTGGTTTGTTTTAAGTAAATAAGTGAATTAAACAAATTGTAGGTATTTTATGGGGGTTGTTTCATACATGAAATGTTAAATTTAACGTGCATGTTACTTCGTATTACTAAAGGATCACAGACTAAGCGAGTTTTATAATTGAAATGTTTACTTAGTTTGTGACATTAAAAAATAACATATACGTTAAACTTAAAATTTTCAAAACTATTCACTTTTGACTAATCTAACACTCACTGAAACATGGTTAGCAGTCTATAAATGTTTTCTTTAAATAAATACTTGGTTATTGTTTCATAATTGTTATATATTTTTCCGGCTAGTTTCGTTCAGACGACTATTATTATCAAAAGAATACAAAAAGTTTATGATTTACAAGAAGAGTAAAAAGAGTAATCGAAAAATATACTTATTATTAATGACTGATCATAATTAAGTATTTTTTGTGTAATATTGAATCGCTTTATATTATGATTTTTTTATTCAAATATTGTATTATACAGTATGTTATTCTTATGCAACAGCAAATGTGAATTATTGAACATTTGTTTTAAAGTAGCCAAAGTAGTTAAAATGTCAGATTTGCTAAAGAAGAAATAATTTATTAATTATTCTCAAGTTTATTTTTATTTAGTATGCTATTTACAAAATTATATCAAAGAGGATGAAATACTAGTTTACTTAATTCGTAATTCTGAAATCGAGATAACAAATATAAATCGACATATAGCCGAAATTATTTTATTGAAAATTAGAAAATGTAATTTTTCTAAATTAGATTTTCTCAAATTTTCTAATTTATTCTTGATTGGAATAAATTATTGGAACTATATTTGAATTACCGGATGGTTTACTTACGTGTCTTCTAAGTTGCCTATACTATTTATCCACAGAAAACATTTATTTGAATGTTGTTTAAGTTGCATATGTTACGACTCCGTGAGCAATCGATTTCATATTTACATTAATTAAAATTTAATAATAATTTTACTGAAAATTAGAATGTAAATGTAATTGCTCTAAATTATAAATATATAGAAATATATAACATCTTTATTCGTGTAAATTTACAAAATTAAATATTATTTGCAATACATATGTTGTAATTTTACGAAATGGCTATCGACCAGCAGTATTTCCGTTTGTCTTTTATACTGTTGTCTTATATACACGTTAAACTTATCATTTCTCTTACAGAATACTTATCTACTTATTCATCATGATCGCTAACATTATTGTCGAAGTTCGCATTATTTGAAAAATGAAGTGAAATATCGTAAGAGTTGGAATTTATATTTTGGAATAATATTGAGGTTGCGAGGTATTCTAAATTATATTTTCTCAAATGCTATATTAATCCTTATTTCGACTAAAATATTGCAAATATATTTAAACTACCGAGCGGGTTACTTAAGTGTCTTTTAAGTTGCCTATACTATTCATCCGTAAATATTTAATTGAAATGTTAAGTTGCCTATGTTGCGACTCGGAGAGTAATCGATTTCATATTTATAATAATTAAAAATTTAATAATATTAATTTAAATGACTGCAATCGCGCGAATGATTTTTTTTTAATTATTGAAAAATTCCTATTCAATAAAATTTTAAGTTTTATCAAATGCATAGGCGTAACCATAGTGTGGATCGGGGGGTTTAGGGATTAGTTAATTTTCCTACAATTAAAAAAAAGCATCTACAAGTTTTGTGCCAACTTGTCATACATGTGCATAACCAGAGTATGTAGTGGGGGTTAAAGGATTATTTAGTTTTACCACAGTTTTTAAAACAAAAGCAGGTTTTTGTCTCAACTTTTACCAAATACATAGGCGTAACCAAAGTATGACGTGAGGGGTTAAAAGATTATTTACTTTTGTCAAAGCAAAGTATGGTGAATTTTACTATAAGTGGCCCTCTTTATCTTTCTTATTTATAAACGAATTTCACAAATCCAAGAAACAGGTTTAATTGAATTACACAATTCAAATTTACAAGGTGTCAAAAATAAATTACATATTGGTCAGTCGACTTAAAAAAATACACTTCCTATATTTTAAATCAGAATTGTGTTTAAATAAATATATACGGTTTGGTACAGTTTTATTAAATAACTTAAATCTTCTTAATAGCCACAAAATTGACACTACACGTAGTCAGAGCCGATTTTCAATCGTTTGAGAACGAGAATGGAAATATATCGTATATGGAAAGTTCCTTCTCGGGCGATTGTGAATCGATTTACGTAAATCCAATGATTCATCTTTCCGTTTCGTTCTCGTTCCTGGGCGATTGTGAATCGGCTCTTAATATTACAAGCAATCTGGGAATCTCAACAGAGGCGCTGTTCATAGTTTTTAAATTAATTATATGGCTGTGATACTTCTATACTCTTCTCGTTTTATGGTTAGAACTCCCGGCGCCATCTTGATATTGTCTTGGCTATGTAGCCTTACATTTTGTAACTTAATACTGTTGAAAGTAATATTACAAGCAATCTGGGAATCTCACCAGAGGCGCTGTTCATAGTGTTTTAAATTAATTATATGGCTGTGATACTTCTATACTCTTCGCGTTTTATGGTTAGAACACCCGACGCCATCTTGATATTGTATATTGCCTTGGTTATGTAGCCTTACATTTTTTGTAAGTTAATATTGTTGATAGTAATATTATTGAGGCTATTCCATATGTAAAACGTTAAATTTAAAGCACACGTTATTAAATATCGTCACCTTGTAAGCGAGTTTTGATGTATATTTAGATTGTAAAGTTATAGATAACTTTCGAGGCATTCCGCAAGGGAAAACTTAAATTTAACGTAAACGATATTAAATAAATTCGCAATCTTTGTATATATCTGTTTAAAATACAGATTAAGCTGTGATGTTATAAAATAAGGTACATGTTAAACTTTACATTTCCTTTACAGAATAGCCCCTCGATTATGTTAATTTATTCTTTATTATGTTCCTATATACTTTTTATTAGTACTTACTAGTAGAGTACGTCGTTGGCCTGGTGTTTTTCGTACCGGACGATCTTGCAGAGGGCTCTGAGTGCGGAGTCCCTGAGCGACTGCAACGCCTCCAAGCCGCTGAGCCCGTAATAGATCACCTGTAGGTCTTGCAGGGATCTGCAGTTCGGCGGCCTCCCCAGCGACCTCACCCACATCTGCTCCCAGTCCGCCATAGTTCCGCGCCCCCATCACATGTCGCCGCCACCGGAAAATCACTCGAATTTATAGCAACTCGAAGAAAAGCGCGGACGAAATTGAAAAGGCGTCGACAGTATTTTTTTGGAATTAGATTTTTTTGCGTTTTGTCATTTTTTAAATTGTATTTCAAACGAATTGAATTTTAGGAATTCATTATTTTTCAATGATCTTCAAGGTGTTTTCTTCGTTGATTTATCCTTGTCAGACCTGCAATGAAAAAAAAAGTAGAGATAATAATAATAAGAGGCAGAAAGACCTATGGTCGATAGACCTTGACAGACTACTAACACAATTGTCCATATTTATTTCTTTATTTATTAACGGTGGTCTACCATAGAATATTACAATAAAATACAATATATATATTGTTATAATAAATTTTGTAAAATTTTATTGTTATATTGTCTGAATAAAGATGTTTATAATAATAAGATAATTCAAACTTAATTTCAATAGATTCATTCATTCACTTGGTCATAGTTGTTTAAATTAAATAAATCACAAAATAATCATTTCCTCTTTTGTACCTGTGACATTTAGAAAATACCTTACTTAAGTACTTTAAAACAAATGTACATCAAATCAACTCAACTACTTCTCGAGCTAATACACCGCCAGTAATTGTATTACAATATGGGTACTTGCTGTTGCATATCAATAACATATTTGGGGCTATTCCGTACGGGAAATGTTAAGTATAACGTGTACGTTATTTTTTGTCATCACAGTCTAGGCAACTTTTTAATAGATATATATACATAAAAAGTGTTTCCAGTGTAACTTTTTTTCAGTGAATCACAGAGTAATGCTACTCCTTGACAATTGTCACATAAAGAAAAATCTGTGAAACATAAAAAACAAGTGTTTTTTCCTATCATTATTAAACTAGAACCATATTAAAATAAAATCAGTTGGTAATTTTATGGAAGTGGATCGATTTAGAATTCTATTGACCAATTTTGTCCCTGCCCGCCGCCGTTCGCGCATAATTTTCGCAAATGACTCAGAAAACCGTGCATGTGTGTGTTCGCATGTGGGCATGTTTTCAATTTCAGTTTCAGCATCGCGGGCACTCTCTAGAACGAACCTGCACCAAAAAGGAAACTTGTCTTTTAGAACAGCCAAATTCGACAAAAACCCTAACTAGATGGGAAATTCTTTAATTTAATTATGTGAATTATATCAAGTTTAAAAGACACGCAGGCAATTTATATATTAATGAAAGCACTTATAAACTTTGTTTATCATGATCAAACATAAAGGGTCATGTTTGAATGGCAAGCTATATTTATCGTAACTGCAACCACAAGTGAAAATAAAGTGTTATTATTAAACATGACTGTTATACTAAATGAAAATACTCAAATTAAACTTTTGGTTATTTGTATCACAATTCTTTCTAATTTTTGCCAACTAGTTTCGACCCACATTGTGACGAATTGTGAATCAAATAATCAGGTATTAGAAAAGCTAAAAGTAGCTAAAGAGGAAATAATTTATTAATTGTTTTAGAGTTCTTTTAATTTTAATTTAAATAACCAAGTGTTTGATTTCAGTATTTTCATTTAGGCCGTATTTTACAAACCTCAAGTAACGTTACTTTGGATTTTTTCATTCGGTTGGCAGCACTGTCTTATTGATAATCATCAATATTTTATTCCGCGAATACGTTACTTACGCCTTATTTGCAGATTGTAAAATTGGGCCTTAGTATTTCTTAAATACATTTTACCACAAGGTGAGAAAATTATACAACTTATGATTGTCAACAGTGATTCTCAGTCGTCTACCTCGCAGACATAAATTGTTGACGATACCACATGAAATTTGGCAATAGATGGCGTTTGCGTTATCTTTCATTTATTATTATTTTTACCTTTTATGAAACGTTCAGCCACCATTCATCTAGCGTATGGATAACTAGTGATGGCCATTTCGGTTTTTCGAACCTCATCAGACTAGTGTGTTCCATATATAATGCCTTGTAGTTTGTTTATTATTTTTCTGATATAATATTGATTTCAACAAATGTAAATAAATTCCTATCTATAATTTTTATTTTACTTTAATAATGACTTGCCATTAATATTTTCAATAAAATAATACATAAAATTAATACTGCACTAAACAAACATATGTGAAGACATTTCTAGAAGAAATTAACCCGAATAAAATACATCACTAATTATTATTTTTATTAGCGCTTATTTAATTTGAAAGGAACACATATTTTATGGTCTGGCATTCCTCCTTTTATAAGCTCCGGACCGCTACATTTAAATAGCTATTAACATTTGATCACAACTTATACGCAGAAGAAAAGAAACACGAAATCGTAAAATATGCTTTCCATTCGAATTAAATCAAAACGCGGATAAAATAATAATTAACTGCATATGACAACGGTGCATACAATTTAATCTCGGATCCTTTCTTTTGTGCTCTTTTTAAGAATCGGTCACACTTTCTTATTAGCTTAATGCGCATGGGGAATAATGAAGATGCGTTTAATTTTGTCTATTCATAGAGGAGGATTATTCTATTTTTTTTTAATTGCTGAAAATATACAAATTAATACTAAATTAATCCTAAATTATGGTGTATTTTAAAAAATTTAAACTACAAATAACAAAACATCTTCCTTGTTTTTTTTTTATTTATAGTTTTAAAATAAAATAAGGAAACTAATTCAAGAGAACCAAGCAGGTATCCTTCAATACCAATAGCATCGCGAGGCGAGGACCGAGGGATGAAACTCAATAGACGACTGCAGAGGCGATTTAAAATACTGTTTAATCCATTTTAATACATTGTAATTAATACTCTGTAATTGTCAAAATAAAATTCATTAATTCATTAAAAAAATATGATGATATCTAAATTTATTTACTTATATCGTTCAACAAATACAAATTAATCCTAAACTATGATGTATTTTTAATTTTAAGAAAAGTTCAATTTTCCTGGGCACAAATTAGTTCTAAGTTAATTATGGTGAATATTTTTTTTTAAATTCAGTCTTAATTTTAAAACTACAAATAACAAAATATTCGTTTTTGTGTAGCCCATTTTTTAGCCGTATTTTACTAATTCAAATTGTTAATTGCGGGGTTGTTATTCATCTAATCGTTTCAATGGTCTAGGATCTTGGTAGGTTAGTTTAGGTTTCAATGACAACAGCCCTGAGACTGTTCACTTAGGCCCTTAGAGCCCATGTGATATAGATAGATATAGATCCTCCCAACTATACATTTTTTTATTTACAGTTTTAAAGTTATAATAATTTACAAATTTATTCATTTCTATTTTTTAACAATAGATATGATATTAAAACAACGGTTTTTCATAATTATTTTTGTACTAAACCACTCAGCATTGAAAGTACGAGCATTACTATTCACGAAGCCGGTTCGTTGACTTTTTAAAACACGCAGATACACACTCACACACACGGAAATTATTTTACATAAATAAATCAAATAATTGTTAATTAAATCGCATCCATGAAAATGTTTATTCATCATAATATTTTGCATACATTTCCCTCTTTCGCGTGTTAATATTATCAATTCACACACATTAATCACGCTCATTTTATTATTTTTTCTCTTTTATTTTTTCCTCTTCTTGGCCATATTGTCCAGAGTAGACACACGTGTCATTATTTATCAAATCAAATTCTTCAATTTGTTAGAATAAAATAACCTATAGTATTGGCCATATTGTCCAGCCTAGATACACGTGTCATTATTTACAAATCAACTTCTTCAATTTGTTAGAATAACATAACTTATAGTCTTGGCTATATTGTCCAGCTTAGACAATATAGTCAAGGGTCTAAAAGTCCATATATCAATATCATCCAAATTTCATATCCTTGTAACCCATTATCCTTTCTTTCAACCATCGATTAAAAAAATTATAAAATTTCTCATATATTTTTTTTTTTAATTAAATTAAAATATTAATTAATGACTCATTTTCACATTTAATGAAACGTTCAGCCACCATTCATCTAGCGGAATGGATAACTAGTGATGGCCATTTCGGTGACTTATCATTGTTATTAAAACTTATATTATTCAAACATAAAATTATAACAACCACAAACCTCATTGCAACGCACTCTTAAAACGCCTACAAATAAGCCAATTGTTCTTTATCTCGCATTCTCAATTTCAAGCCTATTTCCTTTCACGTTAAAATTAGCGATTCGCAGCGCTTAATTTACATAACCAATTTGAACGCGAATTTACTTTGCAATTTGCCAAATAAAAACAAAACAGAAAAAAATGCGAGCTGTTATTGTGAAATTGCCGAACGGAACAAAGAATGGACGGAAGATGAAGTAACGACACAATAAAACAGGAAATTAAATTTTCAACTAAACACAATGAATTTGTTGGTGTGGGATTAAATGTTCGTTGCTGAAAAACAAGTTGCAACAACGGAGTAAATTGTAATTCATAATTTCTCACGCTTAAAAAAAGCGGGTATGTCTATTAATCTCACTTTGTAATTCCTGAAATTGCCACTAGACAGGGTGAATCAGTTTGGCGTTCCACCCCCTTCTAACTTTTTTGTTTTGACAGTAAACTATAACAAACGATATATATATTTATAAACAGCAAAAAAATCTCTATTTAATAGTTTCACCAAATTGATAATACGAATACAACTGTCAAGGTAGCGATAGTCAACTTTTTTTTAAATGACAGATATGGTGTAATTTGAAAAAAAGTTGTCTATCGCTACCTCACCATCAAGGGAGCGATAGTGAACTTTTTTTTAAATGACACCATATCTGTCATTTGAAAAAAAGTTGACTATCGCTACCTTGACAGTTGTCCTCGTATTATCAATTTAGTAAAACTATTAAATAGAGATTTTTTTGCCGTTTACAAATATACATGGTTTGTTATAGTTTTCTGTTAAAATAAAAAAAGTTAGAGGTGGAACACCAAACTGAATCACCCTATATATGTGTTGTTTTAGAAAAAAAATAATGGCCAGATTCTTCATTACAGTATATTCTTAACAAAAGCGCCATTTTACAAGTCCACCACCGGGAAAGGCTAAAATCGGCGGTAGAAAATCAAGTTATCGTATGGATAACTCGATTTTCTACCGTCAAGCAAAACAGTAGGCGTTGTTGGTTAAATTCTTTTCAGAAATGTGTAGGTTCAGTAAACAATAAATAACATTCGTAGTAACGCCTTAAAACATCCATCAACATCTATTAACGAGGCATTCGGGCATTCTTCCCGCTTGTAAATTCTAACGTTTCGCAACGTTAAGAATAATAATAATAATATGAAAGATGATTGCAATAAAACGTAACCCCATTCTTTGGAAATCCCAAAGCGCTCTTGTGTTCCGCATCCGAGCCGAATTTAAATATAGTCCGCCAACGTTCAAAACAATTCTACTTTCTCAACGTAAATATTTTCAAAATAAAAAAAATAAAAAATAAAGAAAAGGAAAACTTTCAGCGAACATTGAAAATGTTTACGCTAACGCTAAATGTGCATTCCTATTCCTAAAAATATATTACGGAATTTGAGTTAAGTCTGGATTAAACTTAACTCACCTGACAATAAAAAGAGTATGACTCACAAATAAAAAGACTTCACAATTATGAAATAAGAAATAACAGTATTTTTAAATTAAATAAAAATGATTAGAAAATAATTAATAAATTATTTCCACATTTAGCTCTGTGATACTTACGTAACGTAAGTACTTTAAACAAAAGCACATTATAACAACTACTTCCCGGGCAAATACTCCGCCGGACATTGAACTACATAATGTACTCCTGCTGTTGTTGTACTCAATATAACACGTGTTTCGGGCAGTACAGATTCGTCAGTACAGCTCTACCTTACATAATTTAAAGATGTTGAAATAAAACAATTAAATGAAATTAACGATTCAGTCAAATTAAATCAAATTAAACTAAACAACAAAATATAAAGAGAAGTTAGAAGAAATACGCGAAAAGAAACCAGACATCCTCCAATACCAGCAGCCCAAGATGGACCAACTCATGGCCCACTCTCTTGAGGCGAAGACAGGAGGAAGGAACCTTAAAAAAAATAGTCACCTTACGAAATCGATTTAAATTAAATCAAACTAAATTAATTCAATTTAAATCGAAACCAAATAAAATTAAACGAAACGAATTCAATTAAATTAATTAAAAAGAGCGATCCTTACCAGCCGCGTGCAAAGGAAGAACGCGAGTGCGAGCGTGTGTTGTTATCGCAAATTCACAAAAAAAAAACACTTCTCGGCTCAGATACTCTTTTCTATTTAAGGTTGCGGTTTAGTAGAAAGAGATAGCTATATAGTAAAATGAAAATAATCGTTTGAAAAAAGGGCCATTCTTTTGGATTTAATAATATGAATATGTATTTACATGTTTTTATCTACCAAGTATAAAGTATCAGTCTAAATAAAAAATAAATCGTTAATTTTCGTGTATTACGTCAATTTACTAGTTCAAGTTAGAAAAAAAAATTGTAAGATATAATGAAATTAATAGGTCGTGTCTGCTAAGTTATTTGAATGCAGAATTTAGTGAAATCCTTTAAATTTTCATTGCACAAGTTTTTATTAGCAAAAATATAATTTGAAATTTGCTATAAATTTGATGAATTTTCATTATTTTTCATAATTATTTTTTATACAAACTAAACATTAAAATAATTTTTAATTCATCTGATGAAATTCCTGCTTATTTTAAGATTACTTTAATGTAAAATACAATATTGTTCATTGATCACAACAGCAATCTAACTCGAATTAGTGATTGCCAATATTTATAGCTATCTCTTTCGTCTAAACCGCACCCTTAAACAGTCTTTTTATTTGTGATTAAACACTTTTCGTAAACTTAAAAACTATATGAAAGTATGAGTATTGTAACAAATTTATGTATTTACAATATTACCTCCGTTACAGTATCCCCTTCTCAGAAGCCAGAGTAATTAAAAATATACATCTATAAATGTAAAAAATATAAAGACGTAAATAAATAAAAAAAAGGCCCTTCCTTCTGTAAACTCAATGAACGTGGCTTTAAATCGCTCTCAACTACAATCCAAAAGCTCCACATTATGCACAAAAAGAAATTGGTCGATTTCTTACAGGTGCTTACCGCAGAAAGTGGTCCAGATCTTTGAGCTGAAACAAAAGAACAGAGAAAAAAGAGCGTCTAAAAGAAAGTGCGCGCGGAGGCCTAATAGTTTGTAACGATGCCAAGAAAAGCCATAAGCGCGTGTAATTGCGCAATTTGCGGTATGGATGGATTTTCAGGAGGATGTAAATTATCCCACGATTAAAGCGAGAAAAGAAGAAAGAATAAAAGAGAAAAATGATGAAAGGAGCTTGATTAATGGGTGTGAATTGATAAAATGAACACGCGAAAATGTATGCAAAAAGGAAATAATTGAAGAATAAACATTTTCATGGATGCGATTTAATTAACAATTATTTGATTTATTTATGTAAAATAATTTCCGTGTGCGTGAGTGTGTGTTTTAAAAAAATCAACGAACCAGATAATATGGCTAAGAGGTTAAAAGTCCATATATCAATATCGTCAATATTTCTTATTTTCGTGTCTTTTAAGATAAATAAACAATAAATATTATTATCCATTTATTGTTGTTGTTTATTATTGATGTTATTATTTCTTTAATTTTGTTCTACAATTCGCTATACATAAATATTATTAATTATATTGTAGATATTGAAGAAAGAAAGAAGAAAAACATAACGAAACCCTACACCCATATGAGTAGAAAGGGTCATTGAATATATACAGAGAGGTTTTTTTGTCAGTATACATTAGGCGAAGTGTATCTGCAAAAAACGCGAGTTAAACGTATTGAACCGATTAAATGTGTATGTTTAGTTGACTATTTGGCATATGTGTGTTCAATTGCGTGTTATAGGCAACTAAACATACATACATCAATGCGTTTGACTCGCCTATTTGCAGGTATACATAGGGGAAATGTATACTGATAAAAAAAACCTCTGTGTATATATATATATATATATATATAGTAGATAAAGGTAAATCCGTTAAATAAATAAAAATAAATAAAAAATAAATAATGGAACAATATATGAATATTGTTCCTTGTTATTTTTCAGTATGTAAAATTTCGTATCAATATTTTAATAAATAATGAAATTATTATTACTTTTTACCCAATGAAAAAGCATTTTTTGTTTGAGCTCGTCGAACAGTTTTAAATCTCACTCTGTATATTTCACAATCACAGCCGCCAATAATAAACGTCGACGTTTTACGTCATGTAATGCAAATAAAATTGATAGCATCATCGTTTTCATCAGTTTAATGAAGCGTGGATGGAATGAAATTTGTCCGGCACAATTTGCAACTGGGCGCAAATAAAACACCAGACAAGGACGGATTGAGCCAGACGAAAAGGACGGGCGCGTTAATAAAGAAAGAAAATGACAGAGTACGCCGCACAAAGAGAACAGAGGGAAAAATTAAACATTGGATGAAAGGGACGTGAATTAGAGAGCATAAAGTAAATGGGGGAAAAAACGAGAGACAAAGATTATTTGCGGGTTTTTTTATTTATTACGCATTAAATATATATTTTCATTAAAAAAATAATTCCATTAGTCTATTTTAGACTTTAAATAGTAAATTCATTACTTCAACAGTTATAATAATAATTTATTAAACGACAACTAAAACAAAACATTACATCTATAGTAATAATAAATTAAAATTAGATTACTAACATAAAATAAAATTGAATATACGTATGGCGACGTTAATTTCCTAAAAACGCCATAGAAATAAAAAAAAATCAGTCATTCTTTTGAGAAATAAAAATACAACACAAGTTTTGAATTATAACTCGTCTGTTATTGATTTCGTTGCTATAAACAACCGCAATTGTTTTACTTTTGTCTTTTTCATGGCTAACTATTTTTTGGTGTATGGTAAAATTAAAAACGACTGTAACTTATTTTATTTTAAAAATAACTATGACATATGTTATATCAAATTAAAGAGAAAAAAATAGCCCTTTTAATAAAGTCATAGCCAACTATTGTTTCCATTTAAAAAAGGTAAGTTTGTGTCATATCTCCCAAAATAAGGGCGACAAATTTTTTTTTGATTTTTTGTTATTAATCTGTGTAAAATTTTCTACAACTTTGTCCTTTACAGTTTTTTTCTATCTATGATAATAATAGAGATATATTGATTTAGAAAAATTGACACATTTTACTTTTTTCAAAATATCTAGTTACCCTTGACTTTTTCAAATATTTTGAAAGTTTCATTTTATTCGTCTTATAAAACTACACTTCTTTCCCCATTTAACCGTTTTTCTATCTCTTATAGTTTCCGAGATCCCCATAGAGAACATCGAAAAAAACTCACCCTGTATATATATATAATACTGAATAAAAAAGAAAAAGGAAGATATATATGTGTGAAAAGTATGAACAACTAGGGGCGAAACCAGGTTTTTATTTATTTACGGAAAACTCCATTATACAAAGCAAGATTAAAAATAAATATACAAATATTACATATAATGTAAAATATAATAGAATAGGTGGTATAAAGTGGCAGAAGAGATAAGACTAAACAAAAATCGAAAATGTTTTTATACCGGTTGTTACGTACAATAAGGATAATTCATTGATTTGCCAACCGATGATAAAAATTTGGTCGACCCGCCACAGAAAAGGTGGAAGCTTGGATGACGTCATAAGATTCGCAGTTCGCATGAGTCGAAAAATGGGGCAGTGAAAACCATAATTCCATAATTGGTATGATGGAAAGGAACTCGAAAAAGTGATGGGTAGCACGGAGCTATAAATAGATTATTAAAAATCTATAAATAAAAACCCAGATTAAAATGCATAACTTTAAATTCTCGACTAGTTACTAACTATTAACGAAATTAGTCTAAAAACCTAGATTAAAATGCATAATTTTAAATTCTCGACCAGTTACTAGCTATTAACGAAATTAGTCGTGAATTTTTACCGTGGTTTTTAATCATTTTATTGGTTGTTATTAATTACAAGAAAATTAAAAATGTCTACGTTTTTTTTTCTGTTTTTATTAATTTTATTAGTGTATTTCTAATTAATGTAATAAAAATGATTTGAAAATAATTAATTATTTCCACATTTAGCTCTGTGACATTTTAACTTACGTTACGTAAGTACCATAAACAAATCCACATTAAAACAACCACTTCCCGGGCAAATACCCCGCCGGACATTGAATTACATAATGTACACCTGCTGTTGTATATCAATAAAATATTGCATGAATATCCAACAATCATATTTATTATTAATAATCACTAGGCACTGTACATTATTATAATTCAAACACATTTAACTTTATCTTTATTTACGGAATTCTCCATTATATTGTTTACATTATAAAATAACTTACATATTTGTATATAATCAGGTAAGTATTCTTAAACTATTAATAATTTATTTATTTATTTAACGGAATATACCAGTTTTACAAATATAATACATACATGTAAAATGCAATAAAATTATATGTATTACTAACTAATTTTAAAGACAATAGTAAACACTTTGAACGCAAATATAAATGCAAAAAGAAATTAATAAGTACAAGACGTGTATTCCCAAACGGTTCAAAGAATTGATTCAGTGTTGCTTATGACTTCACAAACTAACATCATTTAATAAAGAAATTATATTAATCTTACATGTATTAACATTTTGTATTGCAATATTTGAGGCTTTTCTGTAAGAAAAACGTAAAATTTAACGTATCTGTTATGTTCATAATCACAGTCTAAGCAGATTTGAATTTATTATAATTTATAGAAAATCCACTTGAACTAGGATACTTTATGGATAACGATCATGTTATGTTGAATAGCCCCGATTGCACGTGTTTTATTTTTTCAACATTCATCTGAAATAATTGTTTTAATATCGACGAATTGATAATCATAAATATTTTTAATTAATACAATTATTAACGTATCGCGCATTTACAATTTGTTTTGTGTGTGTTTATTATTTTTTTTAATACAAAAGTAAGTAGGATTGTGTCACGGTCGAATTTGAAACTGGAAGCCGAGTGTAGTTCCTGTCGCATGACTTTCGAACTACAAACGGCCGCAAAACAGGAAGCCGAGGGGTGGTTACTTCCTTTTCGGCGCTGGAAATAACAGGTGAATCCTTAAAATGATCATTCCACGATAATCAGAAAACGACAGGAGAAGGACGGACGTCGGGTGCGTTGTGGGAAAGAAAGAGAAAGGGGCACTTTGTTACCTGCTCGCATTTGAATTTATAATGTGCGCTTCTTCGTTTTCAACCGACTGCCTTTGTAATTCTTTGGTTTCGTCTTTTGTTGGCTAGGGTTTGTGAATAAGGGGGGTTTGAATGTATAAATGTATTAAGGTGTAACGGCTGTAAATTGGATTGAGGAAAATAATTGGAGAAGATAAATGTTAATTAAATTAATTAATAAAATAGGATACGTTTATATTAAATAAAAATGATTTGAAAATAATTAATAAATTATTTCCACATTTAGCTCTGTGACTATTGACTTACTTACGTAAGTACGTTAAACAAATGCACATTAAAACAACTACTTCCCGGGCAAATACCCACGCCGGACATTGAATTACATAATGTACACCTGCTGCTGCATATCAACAAATATTGAATAATGCAACAAATTTTTTTTTTATATAAATAAATATATATATATTAAGTAACGTTAATTTTTGTTGTTTTTACATAAAATTTTTCTCGGATCAAAAATTTTGTTGCATTATTCAATATTTGTTGATATGCAGCAGCAGGTGTACATTATGTAATTCAATGACCGGCGTGGGTATTTGCCCGGGAAGTAGTTGTTTTAATGTGCATTTGTTTAACGTACTTACGTAAGTAAGTCAATAGTCACAGAGCTAAATGTGGAAATAATTTATTAATTATTTTCAAATCATTTTTATTTAATATATTTAAATAACTGTGACCAAGTGGAATGAATACTTGTTTTCTATGGATACGTTTATTATAAATAAAGTCAATTCGAATAAATAATATATACAGAGAGTTTTTTTTATCAGTATACATTAGGGGAAGTGTGTACCTGCAAAAAAACGCAAGTCAAACGCATTGAACCGATTAATGTGTGTATCTTTAGTTGACTATTTGCCATATGTGTGTTATAGGCAACTAAACACACATGCATTAATGCATTTGACTCGGGTATTTTGCAGGTATACATAGGGGAAATGCATACTGATAAAAAAAGCTCCTTATATATATATATATATATATATATATGGGTGTAGGGTATAAATAATAACGATTTTATAAAACTAATATAAAATTATGTAAAATGATAATTTATATATATTTTTTTAATAGTTTTAGCGATTTTAATTTGTTATTTGTAATAAAAATAAAGCATGCACATACTCAAAATACATAACAAATATTTATAACCATAAATATGTGTCACGTAGACTCAATTTAGGGATTGAAATGTTCGTGGGTTTTGGCCGTTTTATTATTTTTTGTCGCTTATTTATGTTTCTCCATGCTTCTTTTCATTGCAGGTTAAACTGGGAGTTTGCATAGCCGAGTGGGTAAAAGCCTTGCTCATGAGGCATAAGACTACGGGTTCGAGTTTGAAAGACACATTTCGAAACCCATTAAGACTGACCCATTTTTACTCAAATCCTTAAAACAAAAGAAAAACTTTCTATCCCCATGCAAATTAAACAAAAATGGAATTCCGCTCGTAAAAATGATTTTGTTTCGTTAAACACTCCAAAGAATTAATAATGATAATAATAACAAAAAAAACTTTCGCTCATTGAAATCCAAAATAGGAGACAAATGGCGGAGGAGGGATTTAATTGCTCTCCGCGAACAATTGTTTGTACATCCTCCATTATTCTCGATTGTTATTGCTAAATTGCTCTTTCTCTCTCTCCGTCTTTCTCTTTCTCGGGCTGTGAAAACACCGTTCTGTTTAACGACGCACTTAACACACAAAAACATATTTTACAGGGACAATCGACACGATTACAATCGCGTCGATTTGTTTATTCAAACTTTGTACATTTCTAATATTGTGTAATAATAATTCACACGAGTATTTACAAGACAAGCGGGTTTATTTTATAATTAAATTACCGGAGATTATTGGATAATACAAACGGGTGTCGATAGCCATTTATAAGTTTGTATTAAATATATGTATGTGTAAATACCACAATAAATAAGATTATATATATATATATATATATATATATATACAAAGGGTGTGAAGTTAGTAATAGACTTAGGAAATGATTTAAAAAATAATAATGGAGAAAATTGTAAATCAAAAGAATACACTTAAGGTTGCGGTTTAGTAGAAAGAGATAGGTATACAGTAAAATGGAAATATTTGTTTGAAAAAAGAGCCATTTTTTTGAATTTAATAATATGAATATGTATTTACATTTTTTTATCTACTAAATATAAAGTATCAGTCTAAATAAAAAATAAATCGTTAATTTTCGTGTATTACGTCAATTTACTAGTTCAAGTTAGAAAAGAAAATTGTAAGATATAATGAAATTAATAGGTCATGCCTGCTAAGTTATTTGAATGTAGAATTTAGTGAAATCCTTTAAATTTTCATTGCACAAGTTTTTATTAGCAAAAATATAATTTGAAATTTGCTATAAATTTGATCAATTTTCATTGTTTTTCACACAAACTAAACATTAAAATATTTTTTAATGCATCTTATGAAATTCCTGCTTATTTTAAGACTACTTTAATGTATAATACAATATTGTTTATTGATCATAACAGCAATCTAACTCGAATTAGTGATTGCCAATATTTATATAGCTACCTCTTTCCTCTAAACCGCACCCTTAAATAAGGGATAATTGAATTGAATTTGAAGTTTTTAGGGCCGTTCAATTTGTCATTGGAGCCGAATAAGGGATAAATTAATCATGAAAATCCACTAATGTTTACCCCTATAATATTTGTATTCCTTTCACTATTAACTGTCAAAAGAAAACGTTCCTTGTTAACGTTTATTTTTTTCATCCCTTAAAAAATAAATACCAACTCTCGCCAGGCCAACATAAATCTCCATTTTTTTACATGAATCGTACTTAACCATAGCTAAATAAAAATTATTAATATTTTCATTAAATTTATGTACTTTTATTATAATAAGTTATTTTTTTATTCTTTTCTTTAATCTATGTATTTTCATTGTTATAAATAAAAAAAAGTTACACGTTATTATCCCAAATTTATGTACTTTTATCATCATAAGTATTTTTTTTTATTCTCTTCATTAATTTATGTATTTTCATTGTTATAAATAAAAAAAGTTACACGTTATTATCCCAAATTTATGAACTTTTATCATAATAAGTTATTTTTTTTATTCTTATCATTAAATTTTTTTTCTTTTTTATTGTTATAAATAAAAAAAAGTTACACGTTATTATCCCTTAAGAAAATAATTATCTCGCTTCGCTGAGTATATTGATAATCGGCGAAGAAGAGATTGCTCTTCGATGTAAAAGCGACATTTGACAAAGTTTACAAATTATCATAACTAAACAAAATTGTTATTCTTTTCACTAATCTATGTACTTTCATTATAGAGAGTCAAAAAACCTTCTCTGTCCCGCATTATCCCTTAAATAAATAATTACCACCCTCGTCGAGTATTCAATATGAATGTCAATTTTTGAGAAAATGTGCAAGTTGCCATAACTAGATAAAAATTGTCATTCTTTTCATTAATTTATGAATTTTCATTATAATAAGTAAAAAAAAAATGTTACGCACTTCGTATCATCCCTTAAAAAAATAATTACTGTCCAACCGATAATACAGATATTTGTAGACATAAAAACGGTTTCCACTCCAAAATTTTCTAACTTTCTTAATCTTATCCTCTTTTACCTGTATTGGGTGTCGAGGTTTCCAAACTTTTAAAATCCACTAAATGCGAAACATCAAATAAAGCCCAAAGACTAAATGTCTAAAGATTGATCTCTCGTTTGTGCTATTTGAAAGTGCAGTGATTTATTTTCGGACGGTAAACATTTCGATGCGGGCATTTTTTACATTATCGAATTACCGTGGAGGGTTAATGAACTGGATTTATAAATAAATTACTGGAAGTTATTTCTTTCCCTATGTAAAAAAAATATATCTCCTTCGTGTGTTTCAGCTTCGTTTCATGAAAGCCCTTTATTTAGAAACATTTTTTGAATAACAGAAAAGAATTTGATTTTTTTTAATTGGTGCAGAGGTAAAGATATAAATGATTATTCAGATATTTTTTTATTATAATTAGTTTAACCATGATTGTAAAAATTATATGCATGGTGTTACTTGAAGATTAATGAATATAATAAGAACACTGTAAACTTTTCTTCACTAAATTTATTTTATTTAATTTTTGTTTGCGTTTTCAAAACGGGTCTCTTCATGTGGATATCGCTTATTATAAGGCATAGAGGGTAGGTTTAAATTTGATACTTTGACAGAATTTCATGCTGATTAATATTCCATTGATCAGCATGAAATTACTCAAAAATGTTAAATTTATACATAGAGGGTGGGTTTAAATTTGGTACTTTCCCAGAATTTCATGCTGATTAATATTCCGTTGATCAGCATGAATTTCCTCTAAAATGCTAAATTTATATCTACTCTATATCTTTTATAATAAACGAAATCCCCATCAATAAAAAATTTCGCAGCCGCAACGATAGGTTTAATTTATTTATTTTTTTTTTGCATAGGATTTTCTCCAATCAGTCACTAACGAAAGATTTATAATTTATAACTAAATAACTAAATCTAGAGGATTAACATAGGGTACTCTTCACGCCAAGGGGATATTTAATTTAATTAGTTTTGTTTAATTTAATTTAACTTCTTTAAATTATGTAGAGCAAAGCTGTACTAACGAGGCATATAACCCGAAACGCGTGTGTGGATGGCCTTATATTAAGTAACGTTTATTGCTATTTACATTAAGTTTTCTCGAATCGAAGAATTGTTGCATGATGCAATATGTTATTCATCTACAGCAGCAAGTGTGCATTATGTAATTCAATGTCTGGCGGAGTATTTGCCCGAGAAGTAGTTGTTTTAATATACATTTGTTAAAGTACTTACGTAACGTAAGTCAAAATGTCACAGTAGCTAAAGAGGCCATAATTTATTAATTATTTTCAAATTATTTTTATTTAATTGAGATCCCCATGGCGAGACTAGAATTTGAGACATCCTGTATATAATTAATTTAATGTCGTGGATAAAGTTTTACTCGTATATGAAAAGTTTTTGCACATAAATATATTAAATAAGTGAAGAAAAGTGTACAAAGTGTTTTCATATATTATTCAATATTTTTTCATAAACATTTTATACAGTTACGAATAACTTTACCTGTTTCGGCTAAAAAATCTATTTTTGCAGCAAGCCAGTGAGTATCCGTCCCACAACAGGAAATCCCAATTGTAAAAAATTTCAATTTCAATTGTACTTAAATGTAATTGTTGAAGAGCGTTGCCCAACAAAGACCGGAAAACGTGAATGGCATTTCGTCGCAGATTTTTTCGCCGAGATAAAAATCATATAGCAGCTGAAATTCTTCCTAGATTACTCACACCTACGCAGACTAACGAAAATATAAAAGAAATAAGAGGAATAAAAATACGAATGGTGGTGGATAACCAATCCATCGAACAATTGAATGTTATGAAAATATGTAAAGTTGGGAAGATCGTTGAATCCTTTTTTTATTTACACGTTATGTTAATTTCCTCAGGATGAAGATTATTGAATCCTGTTTTGTTTAATTTTATTAATTTTTTTCATTGATGTATGCATATTTAATTGTGACATATTTAACTTAAGTCGGAGTGAATTCAAGGCATTTCTTTCTGTAGTTGAATTTAACTTATAATGTTGTAGATACATTATTATTTAAAACGTTTGTGTCACAATTGTATTCTAATTCTTATTTTATTTTTATTTAAATATGTCATTCTTTATATTTTTATATACGTCTTATTTAATAGCACATTATATTAAGTTTGTACTTATTGCTCTGTAATTGGGTTTTTTGCCTGTTGGGTAATAAAGTTTATTATTATTATTATAATGTTAATTGTCTCATGATAATTCCTATTTTTCAATAGAAATTCGATAGCTAATTTACCGAACAATTGAATGTTATGAAAATATGTAAAGTCTGTAAATAACATATAACTTTACATATTTGCATTATTGGGTAAATTGGCCATCGTAGAAGTTTATTTATATTCCAAAAATAGAATTTAAGAATTTTTTTCCTGAGAAAATTAGCATTATTATATGCATATATCAAGGAAAAAAAATAAACAAAACGGGATTCAACAATCTTCATCCTGAGATAATTAGCATAACGTGTAAATCATCTTAAACGTGATGTAATTCAAAGCGAAAAGATGGTTTTAATTAATATCAGTAGCTTCCTGATAACTACTTATCAATTATCATAATAAACTCCCCGATTTATTAGAAGTGACTTTTTTTTTAATTTTATTTTTCGGAGAATTAATGTAAGTAGCTTTTAATATCCCAATTATTCCAATAATAAATTATTTATGTAAGTGTATCAAGTTTGAGTGTTACGTATGTTGGTGTTCGTTGTATATAAAGTAGGAGTGAAGGTCATCACGCTCTGTTGAAGTTGAAGAAGTTGAATATATCTGAGGCATGAACTGGTTTTTCGCATTTAGACCGATTACGTTACTCTGACGTATTTTTCTATATATTTTTTTTGCGGATTCACTTAATGCTGAGTAATTTTATATAGAGAAATTAGAAAAAAAATATTTTTTGGGTAGTTATATATTTTTAACTCAACACCTGAAAGAGTAAATGGGATTTTGATAATATATATTTTTAAAGGCAGAAAGACCGATGGTCGATAGCCATTTTCTGAGGCTTAACTAGAGGTTTATGATTGTAATGTAAATATTGTAATGTAATTTAATGTATTTCTCAGAAATAAAGATTTTCTATATATATATTTTTAAGATTTTATTAAATTTACAACTTTATAATTATATAAGGCGAAGCTGTACTGACGAGGGATGAATCCCGAAATACGTGTCTGCAGATGGCCTTATATTGCATTTTTTTTTTTTAATTATTTGATCTTTGGATTAATTATTCTCGAATAAAAAAATGCATTAAACAATATGTTATTGCTATGCAACAGCAAGTGTGCATTATGTAATTTAATGTCTGGAACGATATAAGTCCGAGGAGAAGTTGTTTTAATGTACGTTTGTCTTGGAGTACTTACGCAACGTAAGTCAAGGAGAGAAAATAATTGTTCGATAATTAATATTTCTTGAATAACTTTCTCACTTCTCACTTGGTGAAACATTTTGAATATTAAAAGGTAAATAAAGTAAAATTAAAATCACTTCGTTTGTTTCACAAAAAAAAACAAGTATTTAAATAAATTAAATAAAAAGAATTTGACAATAATTAATTATTATTAAAAGGTAAATAAAGTAAAATTAAAATCACTTGGTTTGTTAAAAAAAACAAGTGATTTTAATTTTACTTTATTTACCTTTTAATAATAATTAATTATTTTCAAATTCTTTTTATTGAATTTATTTAAATAACCAAGTGAATAAATACTCTTTTCTATTGTTTTTAAAGTAATTATTTAGACATATACAAACATCTTCATTCATACAATATGACAACAAAAATTTACAAAATTTATAATAACAATATGTACAGTTGTGTTAGTAGTCTGTCATGGGCTATCGACCGTAAATCTTTCTGCTATTTAGGCATTTTTTATCATATAAATATATATATATATATATAAGATATAATAGTTTTTATTAAACGAAGATAAAATGAATGTAATAATTAATAAAACCATTATTATTTTCATTTCATCCTTTTCTATTAAGAAATTAATAACAATAATCTTTATTAACAGATATATACAGAAAGTATACAAAATAAGTAATAAACATTAACAAACTCAAATGTATAATTTATATCTGTTAATTGGCAATCGACCAGTGGTCTTTCAGAAATTATTATTGAATAAATTAAATTTTATTGCAACAGTTTTGCTAATTCAAGTCTCAATTATACAAAGCAAAAATAAATGGCGTTTTAATTACGTGTCCCCAAACGAATTCACGAAGGTTATGCACCTTCACTAATCTCTTAGTAATTAGCGAGACGATTAAATTTTCTATGGAAAATGGGAAATATGTTCGGTCGCGTTCGAAACCGATAAATCAATATAACTGTACACACGTGCATAAGCGGAGAAAATTGTTTTCGCTTCCGGCAAACCATATACAAATCAGCTTGTGTATACAATTCTATACACAGCCGTATAATAATCCTGATTATATGATAGCGTAATCCGTCAATGAATAAACTAAACCGATTCACTTTCATTCAATTAAAATTTGAATGAAGAAATTAGTAGATTGTTTTAATTATAGCTTTTGTTGTTTAGAAGTAAATAATTATTATTATTAAAAGTTTGACACTAACAGTAGAAGTTGTTGAAGGAAACATGTATTTTTTTATTTATTTATTTTTTTTTATATTATTCTATTCATTTTTTTCCTTCAACAACTTCTGCTGGTAGTACCAAACTTTTAGTAATAATTATTTACTTCTAAACAACGAAACCTGTAATTTAAACAATTTACTAATTTCTCCATCAGGAATGATTATAATATTCTTTAATTTCTTTCTCACTTTCTTGTAACTTAATGGCAAACGTTTAAGTCATGTCATAAATTTAAAATGACATTAAAGAAAAAATCTATTCTGGCTGATTTTTACATTTTTTTGTATTAATTTTAAAATATATTAAAAAAATAATTGCACTTTATCATTATCATTTTTAAAGCTCTGCAAAATGGCTTCTTCAATTTTTTTTTATCTCCAAGATGATACTTTCAAGATTTCCAAGCTGTGCATTCTTATCTTGGACAATGAATATTTTTTATAAAGAAACTAGATACAATGAAAAACTCGAGGCAGAAAGACCTATGGTCGATAGCTATTTAACAATTAATTATTTTTTGTGTGATATACATAATCAATGTTTGTTACATTATTGTAAACTTAATTATTAATAAAGATTGTTATATACATAAAAAAACTCTGACAGAAAAATCACCAATGGTCGATAGCCGATTGATCAGTAACATTTACATTTTTTAAATTCTTTTATTATTCTCATTATTGTCAACTCAAAAAAAAAACTTGTCGAAAGCCCTTATTTGAAAATATGTTATGAATATATTTATTTTTTATATATATACAATGTATTTTTTTTGATAATAAAGATTTAGTGGTAGTAGTATTATTATTAAAATTATTTTGATAAAAAGAATTTGAAAATAATTAATTTACTGAACTGAATTTGAAAATTAATATTTTCTTTTCTTTTCAGCTTTTGCAACTTTTCTTTTTATTTACGTACGTAAAGTACTTTAAAAACAAATATCCATTAAAACAACCACTTCTCTGATGTAAAAGTACTTTCGTAACGTAAGCCAAAAAAGTCTCAACAGCTAAATAGGAAATAAATTATTAATTTTCAAATACAGTTCAGTAAATTGTTTTCAAATTATTTTTATTCTTTTAAAAGAAAATGATAAGTAACAAAAAACAAAAGAGTTTTATTTTCTCTGGTTTCTTTATAAAAACATATTCCAAGATAAGAATGCATGGGGATCTTGAAACATTACCCATATTGTAAAGCTTGAAAAATGACAATTACAAAGTGCAATTAGTTTTCTTAATATCTTTTAAAATAAATATAAAAAAACCTCCACAACAATATTTCAATTCATTACATACTTTCAAGACATAGACAGTTAAATTGACCCTGATCGATTCAGTAGACAGTTTAACAATGACGACCAATGACAAAATAATTTGCAAAAGACAATAAATTATAAGACAGGCAGAAAAACCTATGGTCGATAGCCGATTAACAATAAACCTTTACATTTTCAAAATATTTTATATTGTTATTATTATTATTATTATTATTGTAAACTCAAAAAACTTGTCAATAAAGATGTGTAACTAACTATATACACAAAAATATATAATTGATTGATGAGGCTGATAATTGTTGAAAGTTCATAAAGACTGCATCAAGACATATGTGGGACAAACAGGAAGATCATTTGAGAGCAGAATAAAAGAACACAAATCCAGTTTCGAGCAAAAGAAAACAAACTCCACATATGCAAACCACCTTATTGAGGAGAACCACAATTTCGATGATAATTTCAAAATCCTACACAGGGAGGAAAAAAGCCTAAAATTAAATATTATGGAGAATTTAGAGATAAACAAAAGAAAATTCAACGGACATCTTCTAAATGACCAACTAGACGTCACGAATTCACCACTACTCAATTTGATTTTTTCAAAAAAATCTCTCCCCTCGTAAACTAATAAAACTTTTTGTGTATATATACCCGGACAGAATAGTGTAGTGTATCATTTCTTCGCCTGAAGAAGCCACAGTGTGGTGAAACAATTGTAGCGATATTTCAATAGACTTTGAAGACTAAATAGTGTTATTTAACAAAAATATATATTAACATCACTTTAATAATAACTTAGTTTCACAACAAAAGCAACCCCTTTCTTTCACTTATTATTATTTTTTTAATTTCGATTAATTAAATATTTGTGTTAATTCCTAGAATTCTTCCCATTTTTTTGAAACGTGAGTTGTCTGGATCGATGACTTTCTATGTTTCGACGCCACCCATTTCTCTCTAATCGGCGATTAAATCTATTTTTAGTGGGAATAACGCTGGCCGGGTATGAATTATATACCCAGCCAGTGTTTGAATAAATTATGTCTGGCAAATAGAGATTTCGTGTTTGCAAATTAGCGAGGCAATCCAAACTTCTGCCGCGGTCGATATTTACCCAGTTTTGCGAATTAAAATTTAACACTGAAATTATATACATACTGTGCAGGTTATTGTAGAAATATTTTCATATTTGTAATGGCGTTTATTAAAATTTGTATTGGTATATCCACATATTTCGATAAATTATTAAAATAAAATATAAATAATATAATAATATAAAATATTATTTTAACGAATTAATTTGTGAAAACAAGCATTTTTTAAATAATTATATAGAAAATTATAAATATATTGGTTTGTAAATTAAATTCACTTCGTTTATATGAAATGAATATATATTCAATCTAATCTGTGTTTTATTGGTTGATTTTTAATAATTTATTCATATTTATTTCATACAATATGAACTACCAATGTCTAAATATTAAAACCATTAATCACTTCGTTCAGTTTCACTGAGTGTGTCAAGTTGGCACCCTTGTGAAAAGTTTCAATAGTTCTGAATGGAATTCTGGGCTCACTTTAAGGTATCTAAGAGTATTATCAAGTTTTCAGAAAGAGTCTGCAAAATTACACCCTGTAGATTTTTTTTAAACTGGGGTGCCAACTTGACTTAGCACACCAACATTTTAATTGATGATTTCCAATGCTGTTTTTATATAAAATGTGGTCATATACGTAGTTCCTAATACTTTTTAGAAAGAGTTCTGCAAAAATTCTCGAGAAAAAATAATAAGTTGAAAAATTCATATTTAAAAAGTCCAATTTCTCTAAAAATATTTCATTAATAAAAAAAAATGCATATACTCAAATCTTCATTAACTAAAAGTAAAATCAATCAGAACTATAAAGAAAATAAAAATAAGTCCCAGATTTCTGAATAGAAAATAGCAAAAAAATAAGAGTTCTGGTAGTTCTGAGTCCGGCTTACTATTTTAAAAAATAATACAACAACATTTATGAATAAAAAAGTTTATGAAACGGCTGCTTTAATTTTTAATTTAATTTTATAAACGTTAAATTTACATTTTTAAAGAAAATCTTAATGGCAAAATGTTGTAAAATTAATATTAATCGCTCTATATTAATATTAATTTTACAACATTTCGCCATTAAGATTTTCTTTAGAACACTTCTAGATGAACATACTCTTTGCACCAGAACTATCAAGAACTACGAAAACTTAAAACACAAAAAAAATTCCAAGTTTCAGATTTCTCAATAAATTTATCAAAAATTTAGAGTTTTTGGTAGTTATGAGCCCGTGTTTACTATTCTAATAGATTAATACAGCAACATTTTCTAATAAAAAAAGTTGATAAAAGGACTGCTTCTATTATTAATTTAATTTTGTATTTCATAAAAATTAAATTTACATTTTCAGATAGAGCGTTAAATATTAAGTTTATAACATTTTGTCATTAGAATTTCCTTTAAAACTGTTCTTTAAAAATGTTCCACATATCAGTACTTCCAGAACTCTCAATTTTTGTTATATTCTATTTAAAAATATGGATCTATGATTGGTTTTGAGTTACGTGAAAAGTATAATCAAAATAATTAACACTGTTCTATTCTTTCTTCACACTTTATTTTCGAATGTTTGTTATTGATAATGAGTGCATAGCACTCGAAATATAACATTAGTAAATAAAGTGTGAAGAAAGGATACAACCATAGAGTAACTAGTATACATAGAGAGGCAACCAGTAGGCATTTTAGCGTCACGCTCTAGGCATATTTTTCGACTCGAGAGTTGCTGCCACAGAGATATTGCGGAGACTCTACGAACCGCTACGAACTGCTTGCATGTACTTACTGAATTTTATTACCGTATCGCGAGCGCTACTCTGCACTCACAAGGTCGTATAATATAAACATACACACACAGAAGTATTTCATCCTCTTTGATACAACAGTGTTAATTATTTAGAAATCTGGAACTTAGAATTATTTATTTTTTTATTTTCTTTATAGTTCTCGATTTTTCAGATTGATTTTACGTTTAGTTTATGAAGAGTTGAGTACATATTGATTAAATATTTTTTTATTAATGCAATATTTTCTGAGAAATTTGACTTTTCAAATATGAATTTTTCAACTTTTTTCCCGAGAATTTTTGCAGAACTCTTTCTGAAAAGTATCAGGAACGCCTTATATGGTCACATTTTATATAAAAACACCATTAAAACTCATGAATTAAAATTCTTTTAACATTTTTAATAATATTAATCAACCTCTGATCTATTTCTTTTTTTTTAAACAACCTCTGATCTATTTCTTAAAAAAAAAACTTATATAACAATTTTAATTTTCGCCTCCCCTTCTCTTCTCTTGTTATTCCAGATTTGAAGTGCAGAGATTGTATTGTATTGTCAAGGTATGTAAAATTGTCTGTTGTAAAAAAAACTCATAAGGGTACATTGTCTGTGGAATGAAAAGTACAGCAGAGGAAGTGGAACGGTAATGAAGGGCGTTTGAAATGTTCGAGAAGGGGGTTGAAAAGTGCAGAGCGGGTGAAAAATTGTCAATTGCTGTCATAGCTCGTTCGTTCTTTTATTAATTCTCCGCTGCAATACGCCACCACTTTTCTTTCTCTATCCAGCAGAGATAATTTTCTGATATTCAATAAAGCACTAAACCCAGAAACTGTTTCTACTTTCCAGTGAAAAAGTTTGTAATTCTACAGATTAAACTTGAGGAAAATTAAAATTAGTAATTTCTTAAATTAATTTCTCATATTACACTATGTAAAGGAGTTTAAAAGAAAGACACTTGATATTGTTTCACAAATGTGACTTAGTGAATAAATACTCTCTTTGTATTACTAATTAAAAATATTTTACTAATTGTTAAGGCTTCTACTTTATTATACATTGTTATTCGATTAATGAAAATACTTTTCTAAATTTGTTTGTATAACTTAATTTTATTTAGTGATTTATTCACTTAGTCACAATTATTTAAATCAAATTAATATAATTAATTAGCCTACACACATATGGGTAGAAAGGGTGATTGAATATATATATATATATATAATATAATTAATTAATTAACAGCGCCTTGAGATCGTTTTCCTTAAGTTTGCCACAAACCTCCAAATATCTCCTCTATTTAAACAATTATGTATCCTCCGAAATCCAAATACTAGGGATGGACAAAGTCGATCTTTTCGATCTTTTTTGTCACCGCAAAAAGAAGTATATGACAATTTTCTTAATGTTATTTATAATATTAATATTAGGAAGAGTCACCTATTTATTAATAAATTCTAATTTATTATTATTTATTAACTTTAGCTATTTAAAATTGGTTATTCAGAAATACTCAATTACTAAATTCACTCGATTTTGCCCAACACTACCAAATACAAATAACACCCTGTTTCGACAATTTAATTATGAATAAGTAAGCGGTGCAAATTGGCATGAATATTTAAGAAAAGTTGTCTAAAATAAAACTTAAATGCAACAACCTATATTTCGTTCATGATTAAAAACATTAATTTCCATTTATTTTTTTGACCTTAAAGCATTTTCACTTCTCGCACTTACCCTCATTACAGAGGAATTCAATTTCGATTAAATTTAACGTGAATGATATTAAAGAAATACATTCAAGAATTTTTATTAATATTAAGAAAAGTGTGTTAATATTTGCGGTATTTCAACGCGCAAAGAACTGTAATTTGTAAAAGCGTGTCTTGCGAGCTCTCCTTGGAATTATTCGATACTTTTTTTTTTCTTCAAAGGTAAAAAAATCATATTTGCGGTTTATAAGTACGCTTATTACCATTTTTATGTATTGCGATATATATTTTTTTAATTTAAAAATTGATTACGTGTACAGACTTTTATTAAATATAAATTAAATTTTTAAAAATCAAAATATCTATTTATATAATATTTAAATTATCTAAACATTTTGAATATTGTTATTATTCTGTATAAAGGTGATTTACCGTAAATAAATGAATTGAATTGAAATTGTAAACATCCATGGAAATTTAAATAAACTCAATTTTAAATTCTTTTGAAAATGGGCAAATAAATCGAAACTAATCGAGAATTTAAGGTTTTTCAATTTAATCTGTGTTTGTTAATTGTTGAGGTTTCTACTTTGTTATACATTGTAATTCAATTTTAATAAATGAAACACTATTTTACTTTATTTGTATAACTCGGATCCGAATCAGAGTTATACAAAGTAAAACAGTGTTTCATTTATTAAAATTCAATCTGTGTTTGATTGTTTTATTGGTTGATTTTTAATAATCTATTCATATTTATTTTATACAATACGAACTACCAATGTTTAAACATTAAAACCATTAATTTTATTAAGTATTTACGAGAGATTTTTATAATTAAAATTTTATTTACGAACATGAAAGATTTCATTTTCATAAAAAGGGATTAACTAATATACTCAGAAAAGGTCATGAAGTTACTCCTCACAAAACTCAAATTATGATATTTTTTACATTATACAGAAAAAATTGAACGAAGCGTCCGTCTTACCTGACGCACAACAGTTTTTTGTATATAAACTTTATTTATAATTTGTAAATATGTACATTCGTTAAAAATGACTGTTAGTTGAAACTAGTCGGAATAAATAAAATTTAAGTGAAACAAACCATGTGACCTATTTTCTATTAATTTTTATAAATTAATTTATATATATTTCAATCAGGTTTCAGCATGCGATCAATGAAAACCAAACTAAAGATATATGAAATTCTTTTTTTATGTTTTCATTAAAATTTGAAAATATTGCAAAAAAATATGATGGGGTATTTTTCTGTTTTTTTACATATTATGGAAGAGGGACGTTTAATTAATATTCCCAGAAAGTTCCATGGAGTTACCTTTAAGAAAAACTCGAATTATATTTTTTTTATTTACATTATACAGAAAATTTGAGAAAAATTCTTGTTTTTTTTTTATATAAAATTGAAAATGTTTAAAAAGCGTTTTTGTATACTCTCGAAGAGGGAATTTTAATTAACATTCCCAGAAAGTTTCATGGAGTTTCCTTTAAAAAAAAACCCAAATTATGATTTTTTGTGGGTTTATAATATACAGAAAATGGACAATCTGGATATTTACTAAATAATTTATTAATTATTCTTTTCATTTAAATAACTGTAAGCAAGTGAATAAATCATTTTTCTAATAGTGATATCGAATATATTTCTCACCAACAAATATCTTCGATATCACTATTAGAAAAATGATTTATTCACTCGAAGATATTTCTCACCAACAAATATCTTCGATATCACTATTAGAAAAATGATTTATTCACTTGCTTACAGTTATTTAAATAAAAAGAATAATTAACAAATTAATTATTCTTTTCGTAAAACACTAATGATAATAATTCTTTATTGTACATTATAGAATTGGTAGTGTTGATTTCTGGGTTATAATTAATAATTCTTTTTAATTAAATTACGTGAAGTTTCTTGATACAATGTAATAATATTTTATTCCAATCTTCACTTTTTTTAAATAAAATATTATATTAGTGATATATATGTTTGAAATCAGAGTTGTGGAGTTTTTGAATTTTTACTGAAATCGAAAATCAATTACTACTTTTAATTTATACGTTTTTAATTAACTATTGGCATGTATTGACCTTCCTTCAGAACCAAAATATTCGTTTAATAATTTTAAATTTAATTTATCTGCAATTAAAACAATAACAATGCGGAAATCTTAATTACAATTAAACATTTTTTTTTTAAATTTATTATTTGTTGGGTTAATTAAATTCTTACTTAACCTATGATGAAACATATATAAAAAAAAATCGTCTGCCTGATGAAGCCACTGCGTGGCGAAATAATTGTCGCAGTGATCGACTAATAAAAAGTGAAATATTAAAAAAAATGTTTTTTTTACTAAAGTGTTTTATAATTATTTTTTTTAGATAAAATAAAAGTGAAATAAACCAAGTGAATTATTTAAATATTGTTATTATTTTTAGTATTTGGTTATTGCGTAATTAATAACTTTACTTAATTTCGTCCTCCTTTTTTAATACATTTTTAATAATGATGAACCTGCGATTATGACGATGATGACCTCTGTTGGAATGCATCAGCAAGTGACTGAAACACATTTACAGTATACACCTGTATAGTAATCTTTCCCGTCGTGTGTGTGTTAGTGTGGTTCTTCGAGTGGAAAAGAGGTCAAAACCAAAGGACCCACTCATTCAACTCACTTGACGAGATTTTACGTTTTTAATTGACCTCGAAAATTGCGTTGTGCGTTTTGAAAAAAAAAAAAAACGGCGATTAACCGTTAACTTAACCAACATCCAAAATTAACGCATCACGAGTGTAATTGATAATCAGCAAAGACAATTGTTCTAAGTTGATGATTATAAATTAAAAAAAAAAGAAATATTACTTTATAATAATAATAATGTATAAAAAAGGATTATTACTGTATAAACATGTTATTAGCATGAACTTTTTGTAGTGATGGGCAGAGTCGATTTTTTATTACTGCTAAATTAAGCATATGATTCGTAAAATTATAATATTAATTTTACGAATCTTACTTATTATAAAAATTCAAGAATAACTTCTCATTGATTAATAAACTTAAATTTTAAAATACTTTTTCATTTTAATTACTTAATATAGCACATTTATTAATACTCGATTACTAATATTATTCGATTTTGCCCAACACTAATTTTTTCTACATATAATAATTAGAGATAAGTCCATCTCTTCGATTTTTTGTTGTTATTAGAAAATTAAGTTACGTACGGAATAGCTCTGATTATTTATTGTATTATTATTAGTGACTATTTATTAATAAACACTAATTTATTGTCTTTAACCACTTCAATAATTACTCATTTATAAATACCTGTTTACCAATATTACTCGATATTGTGTAATACTAATGATAATAATGCTTTATTACACATTAGAGAATTGGTAGTGTTAACACAGTATACGTATGTACATATACTGTGGTGTTGATTTCTGGGTTATTGTGGCCTCTTGGAGTTCGATTCAATGGTCGTGAAAGCCTACACAGTGTGATAATAGAGAATGCATCCTTAAAATTAATAACTGTCCTTTATCTATTAATATATCGAACTAAAATCCCCAAGTTCAATTTCACACCGGGGAAGTAAGTGATGTGGAATTTATTATTATTTATTTACTTTAACTACTTAAGCAATTGCTCATTTATAAATACCAAAATTATTCGATTTTACTCAAAATTAATAATAATAATGCTTTATTAGGCAATGCATCTTTTTACAGAGTAACATCATAAGATACAGTAGAGATCAAAATCTTACAATATAAAATTCTCAGTTGAATGGATTTAATGAATTTTTCAAAAGCCTCCGCATAATTTCTCAATTCCGAAATGCGATGATACGGATTCCGCATCGCATACTTCCCCGGTGTGAAATTGAACTTGGGGATATTAGTTCGATATGTGATAGATAAATTGGAATTTATGCGGTGCGTGTAACACACTCGTTGGGGTGGATATATCGGGGGCGACTGATAATATTCTCCCAACCTACTCCATTCCAATTCCTTCCCAATAAATGAAAAAAAGGTAATTGGCTCACGTGGCGGCGAAATGGGAAATTTGGGAAATTCGAATTTCTCCATTGGGACACATTTTATACAAGCGCATTCATTCCGTTTAATAAAATTAAAAGGAATTGCAAATGAGAAAAAAAAACGAAAGATAACTATTGAAATCATACTAATTGGAAAAATAACGCAAGCGCCATCTATTTAATAATTTCATTTGTTAACAATTTAGATCTGCATGGAACGCAATGTATGAGGTTCGAAAAACCGAAATGGATAACTGGTGATGGCCATTTCGGTTTTTCGAACCTCATACATTGCGTTCCATGCAGATCTAAATTGTTAACGATGCCAAATGAAATTATTAAATAGATGGCGCTTGCGTTATTTTTCCAATTAGTATGATTTCAATAGTTATCTTTCATTTTTTCGTTGAACGTTTTGTTAAATAAGTATTGGAAATTACATAACAAGAATTTTTATTACGAATCATAAGTACGAGTAAGGCAAAATTAATAAAATGAGATCTTTCAGCTCTGTCTTGAATTTATGGATACATGCAATAAAAATATCTGCGCTTGCAGAATTTGAATAATTCGCAGGAAAGAATTGGTGAATTGTGAGAAGAGTGGAAGTATTTAATTCCACAGATTAAACTTGAGGAAAATAAAAATTAGTAATAAAAAAGAGTATGCATTCTCTGTTATTTGAATTGAATTAATTTAATACAATCAATATTAACTATCAATAGAAAAAAGTATACACTTGGTCACAGCTACTTCTTCTTTCTTTAATCTTGATGCCTTTCTACCCTTTCAGGTGTAAAGCGGCCACAGTTACTCAAATTAAATAAAAATGATTTAAAAATTATTTTTATTTAATTTAATATTTATTTAATTATAATGAAGTTGCAGATTTAGAAGAACAAAACATAATTTATTATCTACCATTTTAAAATTCTCATTTAATTATTCGCATTAATAAAAAAAAGTTTGTACACAATTGAAGAATGTTTTGTTTAAGTTCAGTTAATTTACACCCCTAGGCGGAATTGTGACGTTTTCTTTTTGAATGTACATATTGTTAAATAATACTGTATATAACTACAAATGGAAATATAATTATTATTATTATTAATGAATTGTGAGAAGATTGATTTTATATTATGAAACAAAACTAAAAATTACATCCACGTATGTTGCATTCTGTTACGTATTTTTATTTCCGTGATAATGATAAGTTTTACTTAAATGTACTTTACAAAAGAGATAACAGCATTGTAAAACGCAGGGCACACTGTTGGAAAATGTTAAATATTTACATTAAAAACTGATTAAATTCCTTCCAGCACAGACAAAACCAACAAAAAATCGAAACGACTTCCTCAGTAAATAAAATTCTTATTTGTTGTTCACCTTTATTCACATTGTTGGGAACGCGCTGGACAAAGATTTTGTTATCTGTATTTTTTAAATTAATTATTGTAAATTTTACAAAGAGAAATTATTAATTGCCGAGTTTTTTCTATCATTATGTAATCCGAATTACTTTATCTTTTGATTTGTAATATACAATCTTCAATAACTTTTAAAACTAAAACAATCAGACAATTGATGGCAGAAAGACCTCCGGTCGATAGTTTGATATATACAAACATCTTTATTCAGACAGCAGAATTACAATTCCTTACTACTAACCCATCAAAATGTATTGTAAATATAAATAATTGTAAGGAATTATAATTCTGCTGTCTGAATAAAGGTGTTTGTAGATATCAAACAATTGATTTCCAACATCTTAAATCTTCGGCGATAAAATTCCCCTACTGCTGAAACAGGCCTACAACTGTTTACAGAAAACACCCTGAATTTAATTGTGTCAAATAAAAATAGATTATATTTGTGCAAAGGATTCTTATGTGGTTTACTGCTAAGTTGCTAATATTGACACATAAAGTGATATACAATTAAAGTTTAGAAGTTTTTCATTAATTGTTTAAATATATTAATGAAAAACTTCTATTTCCTATTTCCTTATCCTTATATAATATTGACACATAAAGTGATATACAATTAAAGTTTAGAAGTTTTTCATTAATAGTTTAAATATATTAATGAAAAACTTCTAAACTTTAATTGTATATCACTTTATGTGTCAATATTATATAAGGATAAGGAAATATTTTTTTTATAAGGACGTAGAAGCCTCCACATGAAATAAGCAAGAAAGAATAAACAAAATAATTTATAAAAGCAAAGTAAATAAATATAATCGAATGCAAAATAATTGATATAGAACACTAAACTTTCTTTGTATAACAATTAATTTATTATGACAACTATAGTTACATAAATCAGTTTTTGAAGTAGAAATTCACATTCAGTGACCATTTCGATTTTTTTTTTCAAAATTTACTTTACAAACAAGTAAAAAAAAACGAAATCTTGTTTAATTTACTAATCATTATCGCTGTTTAAACCCCACACTGGTTTATAAATATTTATACAATTAACGTCAAAAAGAACAACAAATGAATATTTATTCGTCCATTCATTCATTAATTCGTCATTTATTTTTATTTCTGGTGTGGTGAAGGACAATCGAGAGGTCAATATCTAATTTGTTTCGCTTATTTGGTGGCTCTGTCTGTTTTCTTATAAGAAGAATGTTAACAAACCGCAGGTGTGTTGCACACGTACATAACAATTACGTTAAATTGTGACCAAATTCAATGTAAAGAAATAGGTTGAGGAAAAAAAAAACATTTTGTCAACAACAAAATAATATAAAAATCTAATCAAAGAAAATAAAATATAAAAAAGAAAGAACAATTTAAATATTGTATCTAATTAAAGAAAATAAAGTATAAAAAAGAAAGAACAATTTAAATATTGTATCTAATTAAAGAAAAAAATATATAAAAAAGAAAGAACAAATTAAATATTGTATCTGTTAATATTTAAGGACTCTTAACAGGCAAATTTTCAAAGTTTAAGGTTAAGTTAGCGAGAGCGAGCTTTTGAGGGTTGTAACTAGCAAAGTTTAGTATTAGGTTTACGAGCTTATAAGATTAACTGGCAAAGCTTGGTAACAAGTTAGCGAGCTTATAAGGGCTATTGACTGGCTTAGCTAGGTGCATGGAAATCCTAGTGTCAAATTTGCGAGCTATCGCTTAGAGTTCTAGATTTATAAAAGTTAGTGTCAAGTTTGCGAGCGAACTTAATAACAGCTCTGGATTGACAAAACTTAGTGTCAAGTTTATGAGCTATAGCAAGATTAATAAGAGCTCTGGACTGACAAAACTTTGTTAGCTTAATAAGAGTACTGGATTGAAGAAAATTAATATCAAGTTTGTCAGCGATAGCGAGCTTAATAAAGGCGCTGGACTGACAAAAAAAGTTTGCGAGCGATAGCGAGTCTAATAACAGTTTTGAAATGACAAAACTTAGTGTCAAGTTTTCGAGGGGTAGCGATCTTAATAAAGACCTTGGACAGGCAAAACTTAGTGTCAAGTTTGCGAGCGACAGCGAGCTTAACAAGAGCTGCGGATTGGTAAAACTTTATGTCAAGTTTACGAGCGATAGCTAGCATAATAAGGGCTTTAAATTGACAAAATTTAGTCACAAGTTTGCAAGCGAAAGCGAGCTTAATAAGAGTTTTGGACTGACGAATCTTAATATCAAGTTTGCGAGCGACACCGAGCTTAATAAGGGTTCTGGACTGGCAAAACTTAGTGTCAAGTTTGCGAGCGACAGCGAGCTTGACAAGAGCTGTGGATTGGCAAAAATTTATGTCAAGTTTACGAGGGATAATCAGCTTAATAAGGGCTTTAAATTGACAAAACTTAGTCTCAAGTTTGCAAGCGAAAGCGAGCTTAATAATAGTTTTGAACTGACGAAACTTAATATCAAGTTTGCGAGCGACACCGAGCTTAATAAGGGTTCTGGATTGTCAAAACTTAGTGTCAAGTTTGCTAGTGATAGCGAGCTTAATAAGGGCACTGGATTGGCAAAACGAAGCTCAAATTTGCAAGTTTTCAAGTGATAGCGAGTTTAATAAGAGCTCTGGATTGACAAAACTTAGTGTCAAGTTCACGTGTAGTGATAGCGAGCTTGTAAGCATTCTTGACTGAAATAGCTTAGTGTCACGAACGATAGCGAGCTTATAAGGCATCTCAACTAGCAAATTTTTTTGTCAAATTTGCGAGCGATGGCGAGCTTATACGAATACTTAAGTAGCATAGCTTAATGTCAGGTTAGCGAGAGATGGTGAGGTTATAAGAGATCTAAAGTGGCATAACTTAGTGTCAAGTTTGAGAGCGATTTCGAGTTTGTAAGGGTTCTTAATTGGTATAGATCAGTATCAAGTTTGCGAGCGATAGCGAACTTTTATAGGTTCTTAACTGACATAGCTTAGTGTAAAGTTTTCGAGCTATAGCAGGATAATGAGGGCCCTTGAATGACATAGCTTTATGTCAGGTTTGCGAGCGAAAGCCAACTTTTATAGACTCTACACTGGCATAGCTTAAAGTAAAATTTGCGAGCGATAGCGGGATAATGAGGGCTCTTGACTGACATAGCTTTATGTCAAGTTTGCGAGCGATATCGAGTTTATATGGCATTTTAAGTGGCAAAGCTTAATGTCAGAATTGCGGGCGATAGCGAGCTTATGATAGCTCTTGACTGGCATAGCTTATAACGCATGTTAACTGGTAAAACTTAGTGTACAGTTTACAAGCGTTAGCGAGATTTTATCAAGTTTGTAAGCGATAGCAAATCTACATGTGCTTTTAACTGGCAAAGTTTAATGTCAGTTTTATGAGCGATAGCGAGCTTACAAGGGCTGATATAGTTTAGTGTCAGGTGTGCAAGCGATAGCGATCATACAAGGACAAAATTTAATGACGAGTTTATGAGTAATAGCAAACTTACAAGTCCTTTCAAATTCAAACAAAATGTTTGTGTTAAGTTTGCGAACAACAACCAGTCTATAAGGCAATGTTCAGTATCAAGTTTTCGAGTCATGGCGTTCGTCATTTAGGGTCAGTTATACGAGCGATAGTGAGCTTACAAAAACTTAGTGTCAGGTTTGCAAGCGATAGCTAGCCTAAAAAGATATTTAATTGACAAAGCTTAGTGTCAAGTTTGTGAGTGCTAGCGATCACAAGGCTTTTTTGTGAGTGCTAGCGATCGCAAGGCTTTGGCAAAATTTAGTGTCAAGTTTGCGAGCGACAACGAGCCTATAAGGCAAAGCTTAGTATTAAGTTTTCCAGCGATTACATGGTTATTAGCGCTTTTAACTGTCAAAGCTAAGGGTTACGTGTACTCTATAAGAAATTTTAATTGGCAAACGATCGATAGCGAGACTCTTAGATTTCTTACTGGCTGATTTTAGCGTCAAGTTTACAAGCGATAACGAATTTATAAGAGTTTTTATGTGACAAAGTTTAGTATCAGATTTGAGAGCTATAGTAGGCTTATAAGAGCCTACTGACCTACTTTAGTGTCAAATTTTAAAGCAATTGCGTCGATGTAAGGGCTCTTAACTGACAAAGCTATGTGCCAGGTGTGCGATCGATAGCGACCATATAAGAGCTATTTAACTGGCAAACGAACAATAGCAAGCCTATAGGGCTCTTAACTGACAAGGCTTAGTGTCAAGTTTGCGAATGCTATCGGGTATACAAGGACTCTTAACTGGAAAAGTTTACTGTAAAATTTGTGAGAAATAGCGAGCTTATAGAGCCTCTTAACTGGCGAAACTTAGTGTCATGTTTGCGAGAGCAAGCGAGCCTACAAGGATTCTTATGTGACAAAGTGTATTGTCTGGTTTACAGCCAAGTTTGTCAGTGATGGCGAGCTTATAAGGACTTTTAGCCGACATCCCATAATGTCAAGTTTGCAAACAATTGCGTAGTTGTAGGGGCTCTTAACTGGCAAAGTTCAATGTCAGATGTAAGAACGATATCGGCCGTATACGAGTTTTTAACTGTCCTTGTCAGGTGTAAGAGCGATAGCTACAGTATACGAGTTTTTAACTGTCAAAAAAGCAGTAGTGAGCCTCTAAGAACTTATACTTGGTACAATTTAGAGACAAGTTTACAAGTGATAGTGAGCCTCTAAGGGTTCCTAACTAGTAAAATGTAGTGTCAAGTTTATAAGTGATAACGAGCTTATAAGCGTTATTTGTAGCAAAGTTTGCGAACTATAGCGAGTTCATAGGACACTTAACTGGCACACTTTACAGTAAAAAGTTTGCGAGCTATAGCGAGCTTTTAACGGTTTTTAAGTGACAAAGCTTAATATCAGTTTTGAAAGTTAGTAAATGTAGCATATAACGGCTTTTAAGTAATAAAGCTTAGTATCAGTTTTACAAGTCAGTAAGTAACTTATGTTGTAAAGGCTTTTAAATAACAAGAGATAATTATTACGTTTCCCTCCTTATGGAAAAATTGCTTTATTAGCCCAAAAGCTGGTAATATAAGAGTATATTAAAAATTATAAAGGAATTTGCACGCAATCTGTAATTCATAAATTGTTTGATGAGTTAATAGGTGCTATTTTGTAAGAGAAATGTTGAGTTTAAAATGTACATTGATTTGTATCATCACAGTCTAAGCAGTAATAGATATTTATCATAATAGAAATAAATATTTATCAAAGAATGTGAAATTAATAAATGACGTACACGTTAAATTTAACATTTCCCGTATAGATTAGCCTCTAATATCTACACATTTATGATGATCTCATTTAATATGAAAAGAACAGCACGACTTCTGAATCGTTTGAAACTTTATTCGATGGTGTAAAATGAACAAGAGTCTCATAATACATCAGCTGCTTAATGAACTGTATGACAAAACAATTGTAGTAGTGTTTTTTTTTCTACATTAAAATTGCGAAAATAAAATTTAAAAAGTTGTACTGATCAGAATTAATTAATTTGAAATAAAAACGGAGATAATTCGCATTTTTTGCAGTTATTTAAATTACATAAGGCAAAAGTACTGAAAATGATCAATAAAATTCGATCATTTCCATTTTTAATACTGCAAAAGTTAATTACAGTGTAAGTAAAAAAAACAGAAATATGTTAATTGCACTGTATTTGGGGAATTAAAATTGGACGGTCTTATAACAAGTTTTTTTGCTTTGAAAACATGGGGTTATTTATAATTTTAATTAATTAATAAATAGTGACAAAAAAAACCTTTGACGTACTAATTTTTCATAACAAATTATTAACAACAAACGAGAAGAAATAACTTGGAAACTTGTCTTAAAAATTCAGTTAAAAAAATATATCCATTATTAACCACTTAAAAAGGGAAAACTACTTAATATACACTGCATATTATCATTCTGCCTCTTCTCCATTTCTTCATCACATCCGGTATACCAAACAATCCTCCACCTGTAATTCCTTTAACAACAGATGGGATTAAAAAAACCGTCATATCTTCTCACCTGTTAATATTCAAATCCTCCTTTCTTTCGAATAAAAGAAACCTCATTAATGGTATCTCGTATCCATTATGTTTGCACGCGAAGTTAATCCAATCCAAACGGAAATAAGATATAAAACACAGACACACACACTTACACACACGGGATAATCCAGAAAGTACAAAGCACGAATTTTTTAAGAGTTGTTAATTGCTGTTCACAGAAATGAAAATTTGTGTGAAACACAAACAAACAACGGGTTTGATTTTTTAAGTTGGTTCTTTTTGCACTGAGCACGTTTGTTTTAAAAATAAATTTGCTGCGTGAATTAAATGAAAATAATTGAAATTTATTATTTCAGCTATTGTGATTCAAATAAACCCTTTTATAACACACATCCTTTACTTCAATTAATCTTATTGGAATCATCTAGCTTTAATGCACCCCCCGTTTTTTTCGTTTCCGATTTTCAAAACTCACTTTCCCAATTTCCATTAATTAATTCATCACAAATCGGCGCTCACAAAGAGTTTAGTGTACATGAGGTGTGCTTTTTGTTACCGGTTTGCGTTCGGGGAATACGTCTTGTTGTAAACGGTACACCGTTCGAAGGTAAACTGAGCGTGTTTCGAACAGAACGCGTTTCCAAGGGAGAGAGAGCGCGCGCGGTGTTCAAAACGGGATTTTTTCATTGGGCGCGGTTTGCCGGCGTTTGAATTTGATTGGCCGTCGCGAATTTATTTCGCTCCGTGAGGGTTGACCGACGAGGGTGCGTTTTTTTTGCTCGTTGCTTGCGGTTAGGATCAAGGTATTAAAAACGTAGCGGAGGGTGAGTTGGTAAGTTATGACCCTTCCTTTTTAGCTTCTTACAAAAGGCGGGGAGGAGGGTTGTTATAGATAGTATCTTGTTACGGTTTCTTGCACTTGTCTTGTGTTATATATTAAAAAAAAACTGTCTGTGCCTTGTTAACTTTTTCATAATAAAAAAACTTTATACACAATTTATTACGTTTAATAATAATCTTTATTCCATACAAGTAGCAGAATTAATTACAATATAACTTAAATTTAGTTCTCGTTGATCACTTAAAGAAACATTTTAACTAATATTGAATTTGAAATTAAAAGCACTTGGTTTCACTTATTTTTTATTTACCAACTAATTTAACTTGTCGTCATTCTTTCCTTGATAATAACGATAAGTTGAATCTAGTTAGTAAATAAAAAATAAATGAAACAAACCAAGTGCCTTTAATTTCAAATTCAATATTAATTACAATATATGATTTTGATATTATACATAAAACGATTCTGTTCTTCCGGAATTGGCTATTAATCAGAGGATCCTCCATATTGCAGTTATTTACATGAATCAAATAGAAAAGCTATTCGAAACATTTCAAGCATTTGTTTGGAATATAAATCAAACAGATGAAAACAATTGTATTTTAATATCAGAATTTAATTTAGTCTTGCATCCTCCAGTACCAAACACTTGTTTTTTTCAACAACTGTAATAATCACGTGCCCTGGACGGAAATCATCATCCAGTGATGTTCGGCCATATTTACACAATTTATATGATTACTGCAATATTGATCGTATACACTGCAAGATATGTAAAGTGTTTTCATAAATGTGACCCACTATTGGTAACATCATTTGCAACACTAATGCAATATTGCTACAATATTACACTGCTGTGGTGCAGCAACATTGCAATCAACGTTGCGTTAATAAATACTCATTTCGCATTTCGATTTATTTTCAATCGGTAACAATAAATACTCAAAAAATTAATCCTATTATGAAACAACATAAATGTATAATAATAAATATAATCTTGCAAAGCAATCTGCGACATTGCAATGCTAGTGCAATATTGCTGAAATATCCTGCGCTGTATGGGTATAATAGCATTAAGCGCCATCTTTTGCCTAATTAGAAAAATAGCACTAAACGCCATCTTTTACCTAAATCAAAATATTGTTTTGAGTATATATTTTTAATTTAATATAATTTTATTTACATCCTTCATTAATAGTATTCAACAAACAAAAATATATACAATATATGCTTTACTATTAAAACAACAGTATTTATTCGGGTTTATTAGCTTGTTTAGCCTTTAGTTGTTCCTCAAATTTCTCAAAAGCTGTTTTGGTAGTTTTATCGACAGCGTCTTCCACTTGCTCCACCCCAAGGACTTCGGGTATGTAAAACTGGAACATATTTTGTACACCATTTTTCAGTGTAACTACAGAACTCGGACAGTTCGAGCAAGATCCTTGCATTTTCAACTTCACGATTCCATCTTCGTAGCCCATAAAAATTATATCACCTAAATATAAAATAAAAATTAATGTCTATGTATATGCAGGGTGGGCTACAAACTATCCATTAATTTTCTATGGCTACAAATAAAATCAGTCAATTTTCACAATAGATATTTCAGAAGTGTCAATATTTCAGTGCCCACTTCAAAGCATCATAATTCATTATGTTTCAAATAGAATGACCAACATTTGATCTCATAGATCGATTGGTAAGACGATTTGCAACATAAAAGTATTTGTGATAGCAAGTAAAAATATTTTCCGTGAGATCACATTCAATCGTGCAATGTAGAATTTTTTCAAATATTTCCTCTGTCAGCAACCCCGAAAACAATTAATTACCGTTATTCGTGGCCCACTTTGTATATACGTCTTTATTTCTGAACATATTATACATACAATTTTTACAATCATGGTTAATACATCAGTACATCAGAAAATGGCTATCACCGTTGGTCTTTCTGCCTTGACATATTTGCATTTATATTAAGTTTTCAAAACATTACATATTTATTTATCCAAGACGGTTATCGAGCATTAGTCTTTCAGCTGGCAGTCCTTGTCCTTTGTCCCATATGTCGGTTAGTCATTTTTGTGTGATGATATGAATTCATGAATGGTTTGAATTTTGGAGGAATGTTGGGTATTCTCGTAATGAAGAGAAGGTTTAAAAGTATTAAGGTGGGGAATTTTGTGGCAATTTTTTGGTATAAGGGGATAACACAGTTTTTTTAATTAACAAATTATAACCTACCTCCATCTTCTTGAACAGTAGGTCGGATCCTAGTGTCCAACAATTCCTTAATCATTTGCACAATTTCACTATCATCCTCATTGATTTCTAAAATAATCAAACAATTAATATATTCCGGAAACTATGTTTTTATAAATATAAATAAAAATTTCATGAAATTCAAATAATTATTATAGTTTCCGAAATATGCAGGTTGCTCTAAATTATGGTGTAGTAAATAAAAAAAAAATATTTCTACACCCAATAAAAGTAAAAGAGGAAAAGATTAAGAAAGAAAGAAATAAAGAATGTAAATTATATGTCGAACGTCAAAGTAAGTCACTAACATATTACTCTTTTTATATTAAAAACAACATAACATAAACAAGGTTTATATCGATTAAGTAGATGGTGAATTAACAGACACATTGAGAAAACAAATTTTGTTTTCATGATTTGTTGCTATTTTGTTATTTAAAAGAATTGAAAACACAATATTAATATGGGAATAACTTTTTAATTTATGGCGATTTTAAATCGTTGCATCAATATTACTTCATTGATGCAATAAATTTATATCATTTTTGCTAAGTAATATTCTTATTGAATGTACTTACGAGTGTCGGAATTGGGCACACCCTCGTTCAAAATCGGCAAGCCGCTGGCGAAAAAATCCATTATCGTCGCGAAAATCTCGGGCTTCAACAGTTTCCACTCGACTTCCTCGTCATTTCTAGTGACTGTAATAAAATCGGGCCCCAGGAAAACCCCCTTAACTCCATCAATTCTAAACAGCAACTTTCCCAGCGGTGAGCAGAAAGCTGCCTGCGCAGTAGGAAAATCCATCGTATGTCCGGGTTCCAAAACTTTCACCCCCGGCAGAAATTTGAGACTGTTCGGGTTTGGAGTTTCTTGCGTTTGTATGAACATGGAGAGCGGCGGAGTTGTTTTAATTGTTCGGTGCACTTGCGGTGCAACGAATGTGTTGTTTTGAATTTTGATTCCACTAACAATTTCAAAATGTTAATTCTTTATAACGTTCACATTTATTATATAAGTAAAACTTTATTTACTATAAAATCCCTATAATCAGAGCTTTTCCGTACAGAAAATGTTTAGTTTAATGTATACATTATTGATTAACTTCACAATCTATGTATACCTATTACAAATGTTGCTTAGACTGTGATGGTAAAATATAACGTTCACGTTAAACTTAACAAATTAGTTAGAGAATAGCTATGATTATCATTCTCTTTATATATAATATTTATAAACAATGTACGTAGTATATTAATGACATTTTGTAAATCAATGTCTTTCAGTTACATCGATCTTGATCAAACGTATTACATGCGTTATAAATACATGAAAATACTTACTTTTTCAATTGGTTTAACAGAGGCTGGGCATTCTTTACGCTGCAAGCGCAAAGTTTTAATGTATTACGCCACATTTTTGAAAACAACAAATCAATTTGTAGGTTACGTCCTGCAAAAAGTCAAAACATTCTCTAGGCAATAGATCCTCTATGTGTAATATACTGCGCCATCTTGGAATTATTTTGATTAGTACGTAATTCCTTCGGATATTTTTCAAATTAGTATTTCTTTATTGAATTTGATAAGAAAAAAAACGCGAATTAATAAAATGAAATTAAAATTAATAAAATGAAATAATATTCTCTAGCGATCTATTCTCTGTGTTTTGCATAGAAAATTAATAGATGGTACTTCTTAACCCACCATCTTGTCATAATTTTTAATTCCGGAAAATTTTCAAATTGGAATTTCTTTATTCAAATTGGTAAGACAAAAACCGTGAATTAATAAAATGAAATAATAACAATCGGGGTTATTCTATAATGGAAATGTTAACTTTACCGTGACGTTATTTGAATTCATCACAGTCTACGCAGTTTTCATAATAGAATGTGAATTATTTTATAACATACATGTTAAACTTAACATTTCCTGTACGAAATAGTTCCGAATAGCGAAAATAATTAATTTTAAAGTATATATAAAGTTATTTGTATTGACAAACATCCGACATTTTCGTAATTGCATATCAGCATAGATAAAAATATTATTAATAACATAGACGTAGAATATATATATATTCTAACTCTATGATTAATAATAATATTTTGATCTATGATATCAGACAATTCATAACAAAATACTTTCAATGTTATTGATCGGAGGTCTTTCTGCATTTTTTTACAGTATAGACCAAATCACAATGGCGATTGTGAATCGGTCCTATTTCTTTTTAAAGTAATGCTTAAAATAATTAAAATTTGTTCATTAAATTCAAAGACACAACTTATTATCCCATCTAACGGTGTGTTTATACATTTATTATTGACAATCATGCAAATAATCAATGATTTTATTAACGTAAAAAAATATTTATATTATAAAATTTGCATTAATTTATATGTTATTTTATGTAAGCGTGGCTTTTTTGTCATCACAGTTATAGAAAACTTAACACAGTCCAGACAACTTTTGTAATAGATTGATATGCATAGAATGTGTAGTTAAATAAAAATGTACTCGTTAAACATAACATTTTCTATTGAAAACAACCCTGAATTAATGTATTTTTACTCTAATACTATTTGAACGTGCACATATACTATTTTTTACAAATTTTAAAATAAAATATTAGTCTATGAATGATTTTCTGTATGATAAGTTGCATATATGATTTGTCAAAATTGAATTCATAGAGAGTGTACTGTAACCGTAGATGTAGTATATATTATATACTATATCTATGACGAGAACATGCGTATATATAGGCAAATTAATATACACATCTAAAAACTGGTTGCCTATAGAAAAATAATTATTAAGGCGCCAATTTAAAATTTAATATAAAGATGTGATTTAATAGCGTTAATATTAAAGTTGGGCCTGTATTCATGAAATTGAAATCTGTCATTTAGATTAGATAAGGATTTCACTTGTAAATTCATAGTTGCGTACGCAGAAGTGTGCGATCAATTTCAGGAAAAAGCGCCAGGATTGATTAGTTTTATTTTTTTTACACTGTAGGGGTTGTGCTGGATTAATATAGACATAACTTTGTTTTAAATATTCCTTAAATATCATTCAACTTTACATAAAGAATAACACTTGTTTTGTTCTGTTCCATAATATTTTATTATCAGTTGCCTGACACGTGTTTCGGTCTTCGCAGACCACTATCAACGTTTAAAAAAAGCGATTGATAATAAAAATATTATGGAACAAAACGATTGTTATTCTTTACCAAAAATTAATATCTGTTTACATCAAGAATGTAGCGCAACAAGCATCAATTTTGTGATTGTTACTATTAAAAGATTTATTATTGAAAGAATTGGACCTGTTCCGCACGAGAAATGTATAATTTAACGTATAGTTTATTTTTTAAGCTCCGTATAATATATAAATTATTAAACTCGATTAGATTGTGAAGATAAAAAATAACGTGTACGTTAACATTTAACGTTTCACGTACGGAATAGTCCCGAATAACTTGGTTGATTGCTAAGGCGTTAAGATGTTGATGTAAACTTTTATTCACCTGAAGAAGCAATTAATTTGCGGAACAATTGTTCATTTTTTTGAAAATCATAAAATTATTCGTAATTTTATTTAGACCAGCCGAATAATTTATTAGTTTAAACTTCAATTTAATGTTACTTTTTGTAATTTAAAAGGTTATTAATATTGTTATAACAGCGATATTTAATATTTATTGAAATGTCAGTTATAATTCTGTAAAGTATTTCAATTAATTAAAGGTTTAGTTTCATTTATGTGGAGTATTAAGGTATTTTATTTATTGGAAAATTAATTTATAATTTGTTTAGTTAAGAAAGTTGCTTGTATTTTAAAAAGTTTAAATTTTACATTTGTTGTTTATTTTTTTGCAAAGTCATTAAAATCGGAATTTCATTATCCTTGTTTGCGTGACCGCAACACGAAATCGTCCTCGCCGTTTATACAGTCGCGGACACGTACGTATCGCATGTTGTTTTCCTCGTCAGTTGTTGTCCCAACTCGCCTCAGATCAGGTGTGCGAAAGCGCCATGCGTCGCCGTCGCGTTTAATCCATACCCGGCCGCAATGGCGGACGGTAGCGTCGCGACGCCGAACACTCGCCGCCATCGCACCGTGCGCGATCCAATGTCCGCCGTTTCGACCTGAGTGAAGTGATACAGTTCAAGTTGCCGTGAGCGTCGCGACGCCTCTTCTGCCCGTTTCGCCCCCCTTGGAGGAACCCCGCAAGATGCGGCGCCAGCAGCAACAGAGCCAGACTCAACTCCAGGTGGACCAAAGCGACGACGAAAACACGAATTCGTCGCCTGTAAGTGGGAGAGTGTTCGTGAATAATTTTGCTAGGATAAAATTAGTTTTGTAATGAATGGAAGCTTTATTCATAATGTTAACTATTTATCATATAATAATAACAATATTTAATTCAATTTATTTTACGGAAATCTCCTTTCTACAATATGATAAGCATTTACATAAATCATCACAAATAATAAATCAACTTTATCCCAATTATTTCGACAGTTCAAAATTTATTTTTAAATTAATTAAATTAATATTAACGGAATTTACTTTTTTTAGTGATAAAATATAAGGTATATTTTATTTGTAAAAAAAAACAGAATTTTAAATAAATGTAAAACATATGCCATAAATAATGCAAGAGATCTATTTAATATATCACAGTTAATAAGTAAATTTTGTTAAAATAATTTATAACATTTACAAAAATCTTTATTCAATTGTGGAACACATTCGTTTTCTTTTCAATAATACAGTAAATTAATGCTTTACTATTCATAGCATTTATAGCATGTTAATGGTTTACATATAAGATTAATAAACAATATATATTATTGGGAATGTGTATGGTTTTGGTAAAATAGTCTTTTTATTACTAACATCAATCAAAATAAAATTAGTTTTGAAAGTTTGTTTTAATTTTTGGAATTTTCAAAACAAAACCTGAACTTTTATAAGCTCACAATATCAACAATCGAACTAATTTTGTATACATTTTTACAAAAATTAAGTATACATAAAAAAAAGATATTTTTGTCTGTCCTGGCTATTGAGCAGAGGTCTTTCTGTCCTAATAATTTATATTTTTATAATTTTATTTAATACGCTTACACCCTCACGGGTATAGAGGTTTTTTTTCGATAATATATATATATATTTTTATTTAATCCAAACCATTTTAATCATATCAATACGGAAATTAAAATAATGTTTTTAAGTTAAAGACTTAATAATAATTTAATATTTTAATTAGAGATGCGTAAAGTCGATCTTTTCGATCTTATTTCTTACTGCAAAATTAAGTATATGACACTTATATTAATGCAAAATATTCCATTAACATCAGTAAATATTTCCTAAGTATTTAAAAACATCAATTTGTTGTTACTTATTGAATTTGTTTATTTAAAATCGTGTATTTAGATATACTCGATTACTAATATTACTCGATTTTGCTCAATACTAATTTTAATCATATCAATATGGAAAGTATTGATGTTATTAAAATCGTGATATGCATGTTTGTTTTAAAGTCGCCTTGAACTGCCTCTTGGCGTGAGTTGAGCCTTTACATTTAGTTTATAATTTTTCGTTAGTGATTGATTGGAGAGAAAATAATAATAATTCAGAAAACTTCACGAACTCTTCCTGAATTATCTTTAGTAATTCTATAAGGACCCCACACCACCATTATGGTAGATGGGGATTTTAGATTATATATATATATAATTCTATAAGGATGAAATAAGGGCGCACTACTAAGTATGCTGAGTGGAATTAAAATTCTATTGCTCTAATAATCTAGATTAATTTCTCTGTTCTGAATAAATTGAATTTCGTTGTCTTACTTTCGATCGTCTGTCTGCCGAAAGCAAAGGGTGTAGAATACTAAGCTCCATATGTTCAAACATATTGATTGATAGAATTTGTATTTTGTATTGTTAATGTTGATTTAGGCAACCTAATTCACATCAAATGACAATATAAAGCGCGGTCGTAATAATAATTTATTTATGTACAACAGAAAGGAGCCGAAAATAAACTATTGGTTAAACTTCAATATTACTGAAGATGGAAACTTCGTTTCAGAAATATATTTAATAAAAAATGAAGAGAAGCCAACATTTTATATATATATATATATATATATATATATATATATATATAAATCTTTATTGGCAGATTATTTGTAACAAAGTAATAATAATAAATAAATACAATAAATAACTAACATAAAAATAAATTCTTCTGCCAATTGGCTATCGATTGTTGGTCTTTGTGCCTGATTTTGTAGGCGTCTGTCCTTGTCAGTTGCTGTGTCAAAAAGGTTTTGATCGCTAATGCAAACATTTTTTATTAAACAAATAATTATTATTTTTGACGTTTTTTTTAATAAAGAAGAAAATTGATTACAAAAAATCAATGAGAAAATATGATTACACACACAAAACTTGACATTTTCAAAATGAATAGACTTATATCTCTTTGAAAATGCCGAATCTTGTGTTTGTGTCTGAAATCGTTTATTAATTTTCTTGTTTAATTGTTATTTTATTAACAAACAATCCCGAATTATTTGCGCCAGTTTCACCGTCTGCGAATTGAATAAAAGCAAACTCCCGCGTGAATCACCGTTTTGTTTATGAATTTTTATTGTTATTTATTATTAAAATTGCGGAGTGATTCACGCCAATTTAATTCGAGGCACGCACACGTTCAAAGTTGAGGCCGGCATTTTCATTTCTGTCGTTCCGAGGTGTAGCCGATGATAAATAATTAATGTTGACATTGAAAATACGATAAACATACAGTAGATTGATTATTTAAATGGAATAATTATAATGAGAGAAATAAAGAGGGAATACATATTTAGTCATAAAAAATGTAGAAATGCTAACGATTAATAACCGGTTCGTGTCGAACAGTTAGAACAGTCGAGAAAATAAATATGTTTTATTTAATTTTTGAAAAGTTCCACGGTTTCTGCATTTTACAAAAAAATCAAATATCGAAGTATTTTGTGAATCAATTTACTTGCTTGAACGGTGTTATATAACATCAATAGTGCAGTAATATTTTTCGGGTAATATTACCATAAAATATTGCCGCAGGCGGACATTCAACGATTCTGCAACATTAATGCAACTTAAAACGCAACATTACACGTTGCGCCGTAACATTAATGCAATGTTTTTCTGCTCAGTGGGATTATTAATAATATTGTTATAAATTTTGTTAATAGGAAACACTTTATAGAAATCCATATGATAATATTATATTTATAACATCTTTATTTCTGCAGACAATTTTGTATACAATAAATTACCAATATAATTCTTATAATATGTTATACGTTGTCCTTAGAAAACGGCTATCGACCATCGGTCTTTCTGCCTGAGATAATATTATAAACTCTGTGTTTGTCATTTTTTGTTAAAGAATTTAATTTACATAAATAAATTATAAGAGGGCAGAAAGACCTCCGGTCGACAGCCCATGACAGACTACTAACCTACCAATATGTATTTTAAATATAAATATTTGTAAAGAATTGTAATTCTGCTGTCTGAATAAAGATGTTTGTATATAAATTATTAGACGTATTTTAAAATAATTAATGAAAATAAAATTGTTTATTTTCTTTTAAATAAAAATTGTAATAATTTTATTTAATGTTTTATAATAAAATATAAATCCTGTTGGATAATAATATATTTTATTTATTATAACACTTTTATTTTCAAAATCTTCTTGCATATATAATTTCCTTTTTTAATAACCTTACTCTGTTTATATTGGTCGTACAACCTTTGCATTTTAAAAAGCATTACTAAATCAATGAATGGCGTCACACTGCGTTTTGATTGCTTTCTTTTTATTCCAGTTTGTCGTTAAATTTATTGGCGCGTGAAAGTTTAATTTTCACAATTGCACGTGAAAAAGAGCGCGCGTGACGTAATGACAATAAACGCAATAGCTCTAGCATGTGTTTATTGAAATTATCAGTGCAAATAATTTGTTGCTTTCAACATTAAGAATTAATCACGCCGATGATAATAGCGAGTGATTAAAATGATTAAGATCGATATAGTTTTAATGTTTTGAATAATATTTCTTCTTTGTTGTGATTATTTACGTCTACGTAAAAATCAATCAGCTTTTTCAAAATAGGTCACACAGCTAGAGAATTAATTATATTTTACAAAAGAATTTATATTTAATAACACTTCAAAACAATGTTTTACAAATTAGCGCCTTCGCAGTAAAAAAATGTAAGTAAAGATAGTAACGAGCATCAGGGTCGAATTTATTTTATTATTTTGTAATTAATTTATGATTATTATTATTAAAAGTAGGATTGTATGTCTCATTGAAATAAATTGTATTTAGAATTAAATGAAACAAAAATCGCATAGAAAACTATAGTGTTTGTTTCTCATTAGTTATTGCAATTAAATTTACTTTTTTTTTGATATTATATACAATTTATATTTTTCTGCTTTTGTAAAAAGGTTATATCCGTAAATAAGAATAAATAAAAAAATAAATGTTATTTACTTTTTATGTAACTACGATATCACAATGATTTAAACAAAGTAAATAAATGTTTTATTTAAACTGATAAAAAAAACTGTATAACGAACTATAAGTCTTAATTATCAATAATTTTATTTCATATGTAAGGTAATATGTATGTACTTGGTAACGTTTCACAGTTATTTATTGTCTTTTCCGACTAGTTTCGGTTTGTTTACAAAACCATTATCAAAGGAATGATACAAAAGAAATGTTTACGTAGGTATTTATCTTAGCGCAAGTGATTACAATTCAGGTATATGGTAATAATTTCCTTATACAATTTTCACTAAATATTAATTGAAATAATAATTCAAGTAGTTTATTACTTTCCTTAATTAACGCTTAATATATCAACCATCCAATTTCAATTACATTTCGACCTTAATTAAAGCCAAACGCATGCAAAAATAAACGCAAAACCAACACAAACCGTAAAAATTCGACCCTGATGCTCGTTACTATCTTTACTTACATTTTTTTACTGTGAAGGTCGGGTCTCGAAAAATCCACGATTTATCGTAAAAACCGGACAGACCTTGGGAGGAATTGTTGTTTGGATTGCCATTAACAATCTATTTTTGCAATTGCGAATTAGAATGTGTGTTAAATTACAGTTGTCTGCATGAGAAGAAAAGGAAAAAAGGTGCATGCATGCTTTGCTTTTGTAGTAATTATTTTCCATATTTGTTTTTGATTATTTTGAATTAATAAACAATAAATTAAATAAAAAATTGAAAAAATTAATAAATTATTTTCCCTTTGGCTTCTGTGACATTATGACTTATGTTACATAAGTACTTTAAAACAAATATTCAACAATGGACATTTGCTGTTGCATAACAATAACATATTGTATAATGCAACAATTTTTGAATCGAATTTGCATAATAATTCGCATAATAAAATATGTTATTGTTATCCAACAGCATATGCCAATTATTGGACATTTGTTAAAGTACTTATGTAAGCTAAGTCATAATGTCACAGTAGCTCAAGGGAAAATAATTTACTAATTAATTATTTTCAAATGATTTTTATTTAATTATTTAAATCACTGTGGCCAAGTGAATAAATCATTTTTCTATTACTAAACAATGTTTGTAAAATAATTCCTTTGTTTTTAAATTGAATAATTTATTAATATGAAGATAAAAAAATAATTAAAAAAACTCCTTGAGAATGACGATAAGTCGAAACTAGTCGGAGAGAATAAAAAATAGTAGTGAAACAAACCAAGTGACTTTTATTTAATTATCAATATTGTAAACATGTTTCATCAAGTGATTAATGAGAACCAAATTGAAGATATTAATAAAACACTTTTCTTGTATCACGCACTTGATTTTTTTTATTCCGTAAGTAGTTTCGGCTTAGTACAGTCATTATTAAATGGTCAATTTAGTTCAACCGTCAATAACTAGCATTGTCCAAGCTAGGACCACACTGGTCTGACGATACGAAAGGCCGAAATGGCAATCACCAGTCGGCCATTTCGGCCTTTAAATCCCATCAGACCAGTGTGCTATGTTTTGATGAAACTAGTTGAACGGACATTTTTGTTGATGATTTTTATTGGTGTTATGCATAAAAATCATCAATCTAGGCAGAAAGGCTACTGGCCGATGGACATTAGTCAAAATAAAAATGTACTACTTATTGTATTATTTTAAACTATTGTATAAATGTATGATAATAAAGATATTTACTACTAGTGAATTTCCTAAAAATAGACATCATTATTTATAATTCCTATTAAGATCCTATTAACCTTAGCGCCCAATCGATTTCTGATAAATACTAAAACATTCGTTATTTTTAGTCCCAAATATTGGAAAGGGTCCAATCGGACCGAGTGACGGTCACGAAGCCCGAGGAGGACAGGAGACGCCGGACGATCATCGTCGAGAAAAAGAATGGCTCCTTCGGGTTCACCCTGCAGAGCTACGGCATTCATTACAAGAAGGAGCAGGAAATCGAAATGATAACTTACGTGGATTACGTGGACTACGACGGGCCCGCTTACAGGGCCGGTATGCGCGAAGGTGACGTTATTCTGTCGATAAACGGCAGCGATATGGAAAAGGCCGATCATAAGACGTTAGTTAATTTTATCAAGAACTGTGATACCAGGATGAGGATGGTCGTTTTGTTCGAGGATTGCGTTAGGAAGGTAATTATTGTAAACAGCAAATTGAAATTATAAATAATAATAATATCATAGACTAAATAATTAAAATGAAAAATAGTGATGTTTGTTATTATGTATAATGGTTAACATTTAAGTGAATAGAGCAATACGTAAAAAAGTTTTCTACTTTCTCACAATTCTAAGGCACGTAATTGTGAGAATTTAAAGTAGAAAACTTTTTTACGTATTGCTCTATTCACATAAATGTTAACCATTATACATAATAAACAAATATTTTAAAAAAATGTATATGAGTGAAAATAAAATCTTTCTCGGGGTGTGGTCTAAAAGTCCAATTCAAATTTACTCTTTACGCCTTCGTCAATATAGAAAACAATCGTGAAGTCTGGAGAGTCATGAAAACTGCACCGCAGCTCAGTTACTGTCAAGATGTGCCAGTTATACGACTGAGTGTCCCACAAGGTTCCTGATTTGGTCCGCACCAATTGTTGTAAACGCGTACTTGTACCGTTATTTTCGGTATACTTACTAAATAAATTGTCATTATCCAATCGTGAAGTTTGTCGTATTTGTATCAACCGTTGAAACTTCCCCCCACTTTCGTTGTGCATTTCACCATTAAAGTTCCAAAGCTGATAAAAATTAAAATAATCAATAATAATTAAAAATGAAGGTTTTGAAAATATTTCACTTGGTATTCTTCTAAGTAACCGTTATATATTCAATTGTTGTGGCTTCTACCCACTGAGCAAAACGGACATAATAATGTTGCACCAATGTTATATTAACGTTTAATGTTGTTTTTAATGTTGATGCAACGTTATTTGTGAACATTTTGTTCAGTGGGTAGTTAGTTATACATGTTTAAATATGATAAAAAAAACATGTTTGATAATGGCAAGCTGAATTTGCCGAAACTGCAGTCACGAGTAAAAATAAAGTGTTATACAAAATAAAGTTTAGAAGTGTTTTTTTTATTATCAAACTGTTATATTATATAAATAGAAAAGAGTATTCATTCTCTTGGTTATAGTTATTTAAATAAATTAAATAAAAACGATTTCAAAATAATTCCTCCCTGATGATAACCAATGGTCGAAACTAGTTGGAGAAAATATAAATAAGTGAAACAAACTAATTGTTTTAATTTCAATTAAATTATCCTGAATTAATTAATAAATTATTTTCACATTTAGTAACTAGTCTATATTAAGTAACGTTCCTTTGTTTGTTTTTGCATTGAAATTTTTTTCGGATCAAAATTTGTTGCATTATGCAATATTTTATTGATATGCAGCAGCAGGTGTACATTATGTAATTCAATGTCCGGCGTGGGTATTTTCCCGGGAAGTAGTTGTTTTATGTGCATTTGTTTAACGTACTTACGTAACGTAAGTCAAAAGTCACAGAGCTAAATGTGGAAATAATTAATTATTTTTAAATAATTTTTATTTAATTTATTCAGATTTATTATTTTCAAAACCTTCATTTTTTAAATTATTATTGAAAATATTTTACCAAGTGATTAATGAGAACAAAATTATAGATATAAATTAATCAAAACTTATCCGATTTTTCTCTTCAATTATTTCAGGTTGAGTTGCATATGAGGTATATCCAACTGCAGCGGATCCTCCAGAGCAAAATGAACGAACTGGAAAAGCTGTGTTTACGCGAGAGGCAATTACTGGAAGGAAAATGGAAAACCCACAGTCTTCCGGCTAGGAAAAAGGCGTCGCAGACTAAAGCCGATGAAACTTCGACGCCCACGCAGACGACCTACGCCTACTGCAGGCCGACGGTGTCCACAGAAGATGTGGCGGCGAAGGCTCAACAGAAACCCACCACTCAGCCCACGTTGATATTGGCTTACCAATATTTAGATCCGCATTATAGGTACTGTGAAGAAGAGAATTTCAAAATTGTTATTACGTTGAGTTTTCAGTTACGTGAAGATGTGTTAAATTATTGTAAAAATAAAACAAGTATACTATCTCTTCACTGATTTATTGGAACTTGAAGATTATGATTCGAGAAGAATTTATACACATATCACCACAAAATTATTAAAATGGTAGTTTTGTACTACTAAATGTACATTTCGTCCACCAAGTGAACTACTCGAATCAAGTACAACTATTGACGAAACACTTAGTGGACGAAATGTACATTTAGTAGTACAAAATAAATCAGTGAAGAAAAAGGATAGTTGTTTTATTTTAACATTACGATGTTGTGTTTGTAGGTACATGCTACAGCCTTCGACTAGTAGTAGTGGGGAATATTTGTTGACTTTCGAGCAGCCTAGGTATAAAGGAGATCAGCACCATTTTATCGTAAAGACGCCTTGTGATCAAAAACAAAGTAAAGGTGAGAAAATTCACGAAAATATGTTATTCTTTCTTTCTTAATCTTATCCTCTTTTACCCGTATTGGGTGTGGAGGTAAAAATATGTTATTTACATTAAAAAATTCACAAACACAAATTGTGTCAAATTTTTAAAAGAATTATCCAAAAATATTTCTCTCAATCTTTGTTTTTTTTTTCCTTTCTACCGTTAGGTGTAAGGAGGTCAATCCTTGTTTATATCTTTATTTCTGAGAGCTACATTAAATTACATCAAAATATTTACAACATTACAATCATTTACAACTTGTTAAGTCTCAGAAAATGGGACCATCGGTCTTTCTGCCTTCCTTGTTTTTATTTTTGTGATACTTAACATAAAGTCAGGCAATTCGAGAAGTACATATCCAATTCAGAAACAACAAAAATAGGTGTTCAATATTTTCTAAATATCTATCCAATCACATGAAACACATGTTTTCTCACCACTCCTTGTGAGCTAATAAGTGACCATCTTGTAAGGACGGTGATGTGGCCAGTAGCAAGCGATTTCGGAGTGGCATGGTAGTGGTATGGAAGTGAAATGGAAATGATGTGGTGGCGACGTGGTTCAACGCTCACTGAAGCGGCAAGCAGAGTGACCTGAAAACATTAGTATGTAGTAAACATGTCGTCTTTGAAAATGGAAGATGCTCTATTACTTGTCCAGCTTTACAACCTTAACGTACGAAAGAAGAAGAAAAAACATTATTGGGTTCATCTCCTCTAGCAAATGAAGAAGAAATTTGGAAATTTTTATGTATATCAAAGGGTGAGGTTTGTAGGGCGCTTCGATGGCAAAGGTCATTCGCGCTATGGCTATCAAAGAAATTTACATCTGGATGATCAGAAATTTAAGACTTTCTATAAAATATGAAAAATATACATTTATAAAATTAATAAAAATACGTCCTTTACTTTACTTTTTTTAATATATAATTCAGAAGTATTTCTCCAGAAGAAAGACTTTTAATAATTCTTGATCCAGCATATTTCTATAAAAATGTGATAATAAGAGTTGATTTTAACTTCTTATAGCGTTGCTAAAATTTATTTTTTTTTTATTTTTTTAATTTCGGGGGTTGTTAGTACAATACTTTTTTTTTTCATTCAACTTTAATACTCAATTCTGACAGCTAAGCAGTTTCTCACTTACCAAAATTTTGTATTGCACTGTTTCTCTAAATGTGCAAAGTGCGGTCACTTTCTTTTTTATGTGATTTGAGACTTTCAATCAAACAATAGTCCGAAACAGCATCGAGAATCCCGATTGGATCTGGAATCGGTGTTTCAACTATAACTATGGGATATGATTCAGCAGCCATAAAAATATCAAATTGTTTAAAAAGAAAATATTCTGGAACTGCTAACTTTACTTCATGTAAATGGGGCTAGTGATGATCAATAATATGCATGGATTGAGAACGGGCAATCAAACCTATTACTAATGCTTCTTTAAGTCGCGAATGACCAAAGATGTCGAAGCGCTCTATAATTACCAACTTCTCCTAGTTAAGTTTTGCCTATCAGATCTTATTACTATATAGAGAAGAAAATAGTAAAATAGGAATATAAAAAGAATGTCAGGAAAAAATGCGAAGGGTTAGAAAATCTAACCATGGACTAATAGATTAATCAGTGAACATCAACAAGAGCTAAACTGTTTCTTCAGGTCCATGGCGAAAACTCATAGGAATATAAAAAGAATGTCAGGAAAAAATGCGAAGGGTTAGAAAATCTAACCATGGACTAACAGATTAATCAGTGAACATCAACAAGAGCTAAACTTTTTCTTCATGTCCATGGCGAAAACTCAAGTACAGGTCGAACAAACAAAGTTGTAACTGGGGTAATAATATTCTTAATTCTATAAAGGATCGCTTTTTTTATATAAATGGAGCGGGCTATATCACCTCTCAGATGGGGCCTAAACTAAACCCCCTCTAGATACTGCCCAAGGCTTCCTTAGTATTCCCGCTTCTGTTCAAGCAGTAACAAAAAGAGGTAAGAGCTGCGCTATTGTCTTCGTAGCGCTGCGATTTCGGTTTTGTTTTTCAAATCGCTTTTTGGTAAAAATTAGATCTAGCGAGATATGGAGTGGCATTGACTTGTACTTTTAAATATGATAGTACTTGACTCCTTGATCGTAAGTTGATACAACGTTACAAAAATATGTAGCTAGAAAAATAGCAGCTGCTCCGTTTTGCGCCCTCCAACAGCAGTGCAACTCTTATTACTAGACTGAACACAGTTAATTGATTTTTTTATACCATGATGGAATTTGTATTTATTGAGCTATTTTTGTGAATTTTTGGAATTTTTTTAAAAAATACTTGCCCTCCTCGGATCGAGACGGGAATGCTCCATTTCCATAAAACGCAATTAATTCTATAGTGTGGAAAAGGAAAAAATTGGAAAAATGTAAAGGTGTGGTTTTGTATAAACTTACACCAAATTTTTTTACAACCTTTGATCTTTACCTCATTTAACAAATACTGTTTTGCTCTTTGTAAGATTTCGATCTGTAAATTCATTTATAGATACTGATAAGTAATTTTTGTAATTCGTTTTCTTTTTGTTTTTTCTTCTTTTTGACATTTTGCAAATGGATATTTTTTTTCATCAGGAAAGTGAAGATCGGCTGCTTCGTCTTACACCTCCAAATTGGACGGCAACTCCAATTACTCAACTTAAAACAGCTCAGTTAATGAAATTATCATATAAATATGACAAAACTTTGCGATCCGTGACATCGTTTGTAGATACTTATATGTATTTTTTGCAATTCGTTTTCTTTTATTGTGTAGATTTTTCTTCTTCTTGGCAATTTGCAATTTCCTCAATTTTCTTCATCAGTAAGACGGAGATCAGCAGCGCCGTCTTGCACCACAGGGCAACTCCAATTACTCGACTAAACACAGTTAGTGGAATTTTCATACAAAGATAGCAAAACTTTCCGATCCGTAATTTCATTTCTAGATATTTACAAGAAATTTTTGTAATTCGGTTTCTTTTGGGTTTCTTCGTGACATTTTGTAAATGCCTCAATTGTAGATATTTACAAGAAATTTTTGTGATTCAGTTTCTTTTGGGTTTCTTCTCGACATTTTGTAAATGCCTCAATTGTAGATATTTACAAGACATTTTTGTAATTCGGTTTCTTTTGGGTTTCTTCTTGACATTTTGTAAATGCCTCAATTGTAGATATTTACAAGACATTTTTGTAATTCGGTTTCTTTTGGGTTTCTTCTCGACATTTTGTAAATGCCTCAATTGTAGATATTTACAAGAAATTTTTGTAATTCGGTTTCTTTTGGGTTTCTTCTTGACATTTTGCAAATTCCTCAATTCTAGATATTTACAAGAAATTTTTGTAATTCGGTTTCTTTTGGGTTTCTTCTCGACATTTTGTAAATGCCTTAATTGTAGATATTTACAAGAAATTTTTGTAATTCAGTTTCTTTTGGGTTTCTTCTTGACATTTTGTAAATGCCTCAATTAGAGGCTTCCTGATCAGCAACGCAGTCTTGCACATTTCAACTGGACGGCAATTCCAATTACTCAACTGAATACACGGCTACGATTATGTGGGAGGTGCCAATGTTGTGCAGGCACACATAGGCCTCGTTAGGCTCCTAATGCTTTCTTCCTATAGGGTATCTAAGACCATATATCAGCATGACCAGCCTACCTCATCAAGATAGGCTAGAAGTACCGAAGCAGGTAGATCCCTAATTTTCGCAATTTCTACCCATTCCTCACCTAGTACGGCTTTTCTACTGGATTTTAGCGGTGGACAATATCCAAAGATATGCTCCAAGTAACACCATCTACAATCTGGTGATTCTACAATTCCCAATCTGTAGAGAACTCCTCAACTTGACACAGTTCAGTTAAAGGAATTTCCAGGCAAAGATTGTAATTTCATTTGTAGATACGTATAAATAATCTTGGTGAATCATTTTCTTTTGAGTTTCCACTATGTAGATTTTTTACTTCTTGACATGTTGGAAAAGCCTCAATCTTTTTCATCAGAAAAACGAAGATTTTATTTCTGTTCGATGCTGTGTGTTTTACAGACACTCGAAGCATGCTTGATTCTTGTGAATCACTTCAATTAGGTCTGTAATTTCATTTGTAGATACGTATAAATAATCTTGGTGAATCATTTTCTTTTGAGTTTCCACTATGTAGATTTTTGTACTTCTTGACATGTTGGAAAAGCCTCAATCTTTTTCATCAAAAAGACGAGGATTTTATTTCTGTTCAATGATGTGTGTTTTACAGACACTCGAAGCATGCTTGATTCTTGTGAATCATTTCAATTAGGTCTTTTCGTCACCTGAACTAGTCCAACATATTTTATACTTCCTGCACTGACACCAATATAAACTTGCACAAACGAACTCAGTTAGTTCATCTGAGGATACTGTTGATACTTTTATTGGTATTGAATATAAATTTTAGTAAAATGTTCAACCGCAATTAATTTAGCGTATAATTAATTGTGGCCATTTCGGTCTTTCAGACCTCATCAGACAAGTGCAATGATGAAGCTTTTTTCAAAGGATTTTATGTTGTAATTAAATACTCTGATATGATTCATGTAATTTTATATGTTTTGCCTTTTAAAGCTAACCAAGCAAACGGAACACCAAAACCAAAGAAAACCCACGAACATTCCTAGATTAATTTATCATTGGAATAACTGGTGATGGTCATTTCGGTCTTTAGGACCTCGCCAGACAATTGTGTTCCATATGCAAAATAGCTTGACGAAGCTTTCTTCAAATGATGTTGTCTTGTAATTAAATACTCTGATGTGATTCATGTAAGTTTATATGTTTTTGCCTTTTTAAAGCTAACCAAACAAACGGAACAGCAAAACCAAAGAAAACCCACGAACATTCCTACACGGGCCAACTGTGCAACCCCTGCATGCAACCCAACCCGAACAACGCGGACAACACCAGCTTAGAAGCGTACGATTTGGCGAGCCCTTGCTGCGACCCGCACTGCGTACCATCTTCGCGCCGAAGATCCCGGCACAAAGAGCACCGCCAGAAGCGTGATTCAAAAACAGAGGAAACCCAAACTGAACCCCAGCACCCGCAACGAGTCAGACCCCACTCGACCTCTTCCCAAACGCAAACCTCAGCACCGCGAAGGTACTTCCAGTTGGTGAGCCAGTGCAGTTTGCACTCTTGCACTTCAAGCGAGTTGAGCGCGGTGGCTCCGACTACCACAGCAGAAAGCACTGGAAGTTACACGACGTCGTTGAGTACCGATACGCTGTATTGGGATGGTTCCGAGATGAATTCATCCTCAAGGCAGCTTTCTGTGAAATCGGGTAAATCGCATCAGTACACCCAACCGGCTGAGCCGATTTACGTCCAGTACAACCCAGTCAAGCCGAAATCTTGGGATAATCTAGCAACTAAAGCTTTCGGTGGTTACGGCTTCGGTTACGGCTACGTGGAGACGAAAACGAAACAACACCGGACCCACACTAGTAAAACCCACTACGTCCGCGCGCACAGCTGTCAGAATCAAGTGGTCTACACACCGCACACGCAACGAAGGTACGTGCAATCGACTAAATCCACCGAGAGTCTTCTGGCAGTACCCAAATACGCCACCGACGTCGAATCAAATGAAGGCTCTTGCGAGTGTTTGGATGCCGTCAGCCCGGGACCTGAAACGGCCGAAGCCAGGTTCTTCCAAAGTCCTCGCCAGAGCGTTGTGAGTCCCAGCGATCCGAACTTCGGGTACTACAGCGCTAGAAGGACGCAGACTTATCCTAGGAATGTGGTTTCGACTAGCTCGGAAGCGACTAGGTTGTAAATATTTTGAACTTATTGGTGATACTGAAACAAACATGAAAATTTATTAGGATTTATTTGAAAGAAATTGGAAATCAAAATATTGCAATGATTTTAAGCAAACAATCTTTATTTTTTTTGTGTTGCTAATACAGGTAATTAGCTACCGGAATATGCTCCATATTTACAGAAATGATTTGCAATTATGAGGCATGAGTTTAGATGTAAAGGAAACACTTAAGTTTTCTATATCACCTTTATTATAATAAAAGTGGTATAAAAAGTTAAGTTTTTTCTTGACATCAAAATTGAAAATGTACCACGAAGATCCAAGAATAAATAGTTTATAACTCAACACACAGGAAGGAGGGATTTAAATGACTATTGTAATAATGTGTGTGTTTTCATCTAACTCTTGTTTGACTCACACATACATAACAATTATATATACACATATACCTGGGGCTAACTGTAAGGGATATGTTAAGTTTAACGTGTACGTTATTTTTAATCATCACAGTTTAAGCACTTTTGTGAAAGAAAAAACATAGAATGTGAAATTAATCAAAAACGTACACGTTAAACTTAACATTTCCCGTACGGAATAACCCCAATAACATGTGATTAATAGCTTTTATCCTGTAGAGTGCAATGTTTTTTGTATTTATTTTACACTTCGTTGGCACCAATAAATAAAAATAAACAAAAACGTCACATACGTCATTATTTATCAAACCAAATTCTTCAATTTGGTGGAATAACATAACCTATAATACGTGATTATATTTATTGCCAACATGATTTATTAAATAAATAAATAAAACAGAGCACTCTAGAGGAGAAAAGTTCTGGTTCATATGGTATGTATAAATAGTTCAAACTATTTATAAAATTGAAAATAATTAATAAATTATTCCCTCTTTAGCTACTGTGGCTATTTATGTTAAAAATGATTAAAGATCTACATTTTACAGCTTTTAAGACAGTTTAAATAATAATAATATCCTTAACTTATTTCTAATTTATTTCATACAAAAAAAATGCCTAAATAATCAGTAATGAAACTAACTACGTGTAGCTTATGAAACATATTCATACATATATCTTTCACATTGTTCTCATTAAATACTTTAGCGAAACTTGATGATTAAAATTTAAATAAATAAAATAATGATTTTATATAAAAAAAGAGATTTTTTTATATTAAAATCAATTTTATTCATTTAAATCGCGAAATATATACGGGGGCCACTTCCATTAGTGAATTTAAAACAATTGAAGGATTAAGTAAGCAGAATGTAAATTAAGTAGGCGCCATGTGATCCACAAGTCTAAATAATAGTTAATATTGAGAGAGCAGCGTTATTATTTTATGAATTAACGAGCAGAAGTAGGGAAAAGGGAATTTGTTTGATATGAGATTTTTTGAATAAAAAAATTGTCTACATTTTAACTAGCGTAGTATACTGTGGAAACATGAAACTATGTTTAACAAAATGTTATGTATTAAAATCGTATTTCATTTATTCTAAGTATCATGCTTATGGTGTTGTGTGTCTCTTGCTTAAATAGACTTTGATTAAAACACTTGGTTTGTTTCACTGTTTCACTGATTTCAGTGAAACAAACCAAGTTTTTTAATCAAAGTTTATTAATTAAATATGTTTCACCACGGGTTAAGTAAGAAATTAAATCAAAATCTCTTGCTTAAATCTGTGCAATCACATTTCTTGTTATTACCAGAAAGCAAATGAAATAGTTGGATAAATGAAAATAATGTCTAGCGTACATTATTTTTATTTGTTCAACTATTATTTACTAGAATGTACGGTAAGTTCGTCGAGCCTACAGCTGGGCGACTTTGTCCGCTATGAGACGTCTAGCTGCACACTCAACGACCTTGCTATATGTTGCAGGTAATGAACGGATTGAGCGAATGCCGATGCAACTATTTTGGATGCTATCTGGTTTTTACGCTAGAAATGTTTGATTCAGAGGAAATTTTACTTTTGAATATTACGCATCATTACTTTACTGATATATACTGGTGTGAGTTACGTGAAGATTAATGAATATAATAAGAACACTGTAAACTTTTCTTCACTAAATTTAGTGAAGAAAAGTTTACAGTGTTCTTATTATATTACTTTACTGATTTCCAAATAGCCCAGGTTGGTATTCCTTAAAGTGATCTTACATTTCGGTCGTAGATTTGTATAGGGTTTTACATATGAATGCGACCGAAACGTGCGGTTAATTTCAGGAACAAGGGATCAGGCTGTCGTAAGACAGGAAACATCGGATAGCTGCAGTTTTGCAATAATATTTTGAAGCGATCATTGTCTTTTCTTGAAGAACTAATTTCCTATAATTATATTATTTTTTAATCGACTAATGAATGTCTAGCGCGTCTTTCGAGCGCCTTAGCCTAGCGTATCCCACATTTTCCAAATTTTTGCAATAATATTTTGAAGCGATCATTCCCTTTTCTTGATAAACTAATTTCCTATAATATTATTATTATTTAATCGAATGTCTAGCGCGTCTTTCGAGCGCCTTAGCCGCGGGTATCCCACATTTTCCAAATTTTCCCAAAGCTCACTACTCTAGTTTCAATGTTTTCACAGTAATTTCATTTATTTAATATCCAAACAAAGAACGCATTTAGTCAATGAGAACGTATGAGCTAATAACTAGCACAATTTGCTCAAGTAATTAATTCAAACAATTCCCAATAATCATCATAAACACTTGGTTTATCAGCTGCGAAATCTCAACAACGAAAAAGTTCTAAAAAGTTTGTATTAAAACAAAAGTGTTAAAGGACAATAATAATACGCATTTTTTCATAAATAAATTAATATTGTATGAATAGGAGACATTATTGTTTTTTTTATATATATACATATATAAACGCATGCTGGCCTAAACAAATGTTTGTACATCATGTTCATCTGTATATTTGTCACGGAGACCAAAGACTTTCTTTTTTTGTATTGATTGATTATTGTATTTATTTAAGATCCTTATTCTAGTGATAATTGTGATTGTTTTTCTGTTTTTACTTCTAGATTTATCGATTTGTTATTGTTGAAGGGCGTGTAGCGTACGGAATAAATAAAGAGGAATATTAAATATGGAAATAAAGGAAAAATGTGTGTAATGGATTTATTAATGCTTTGTTGTTGTTGTTGTTTTGGGACTTTTAGGTATTTGAGTATTGCAGGTGCAAAATGTTTCATTGTAAGGTGTAGAACATTGAGCTTTTTCTTTGAAAACAAAACGATTTAGAGAACTAATTAAAAAAAAACGGCGATGATTGATTAACCAAGTAATTATTTAAAAGTATTCAATTAATATATATATACAGAGAGGTTTTTTATCAGTATACATTAGGTGAAATGTATACCTGCAAAAAACGCATTGAACCGATTAATGTGTGTATGTTTAGTTGACTATTTGCTATATGCGTGTTCGGTTGTGTGTTATAGGCAACTAAACACACATACATCAATGCATTTGACTCGCGTATTTTGCAGGTATACATAGGGGGAATGTATACTGATAAAAAGTATATATATATATATATATATATATATATATACAGAGAGGTTTTTTTTATCAGTATACATTAGGGGAAGCGTATACCTGCAAAAAAACGCGACTCAAACGCATTGAACCGTTTAATATGTGTATGTTTAGTTGACTATTTTGCAAATGTGTGTTCAGTTGCGTGTTATAGGCAACTAAACACACATACATTAATGCATTTGACTTGCGTATTTTGCAGGTATACATAGGGGAAGTGTATACTGATAAAAAAAGCTCTCTGTATGTATATATATTCAATGACCCTTTCTACCTATATGGGTGTAGGGTATTCAATTAATACTAAAATATAATAAATAACGAAGGCTATCACAAAGTTTAACAAAGCAATTACTTCAGTGCATTAAATTGGTAAAAAATATAAGAACTTTTCTCGTCCAAAGCTACAAAGCATGAACCTTTGTAGCTTTGGACGAGAACGTGTAAATCTCCTAAGAGATTCCGAATGAGACAGTATTGCGACTGCAACACAGAGTTCTCTTTCTTTCTGCAATAGTTTAGTATCAGTCCAACTTCGTTTTAGTCGTCTGCGATTTTAAGGCTTATTCAGAATTTGGCCTTATGGCGATTTGATGGAAAAAGAACCAGTTTCATTTAACATCAGCAATTTTAATGGTTCTGGCTTCTTAACATCAGCAATTTTAATGGTTCTGGCTTCTTGACATCAGCAATTTTAATGGTTCTGGCTTCGTAATCTTCTCTTTTTTCTTATTGTTCTCCTGAGATTTTAATTTTTTAGTCGTAATAGAGAGTTGGACCTTCTACGAATACACTAAATTACAGTAGTAATTTCGTTCATATTGTATGTTGTTGCTGTTGAAAGCTATTTTAACAATTTGAAACACTCGTGAAAGGAACCCATTTCTGAGTTTATATGTGAACATACAACGTGGACACACGCTTTGTCGCATGCTAAAATTCAAGTACCGCTTAATTAAGGGGGGAATAAAGAAGGTAAGTTGAGGATTACTTAAGTTAAGTTGAATCTACAAATATTAATCGTATATGAAGTTTATCATTTAATATTTACACGAAGTTTTTAATTTGTTTTCCTATTCTATATTGTATACCAGTTGTACCGGTATGAAATGGAAGATTTTTTCTTAAAATACTAATTTTGAATGAGAAATTAAAAAGAATATATTCAAAGTATTGCCCAATACTTTCTACCACCACCTTTCTGGCAATCTATTGATATCAGGCCAATAGAAATGTTCGTCTTTTGAAGCAAACCAATCAGACACCCAATTTTCGACTTCTCCGTAGGAATTGAAGTCCTGCTCGGCCAATGCGTGCCCCACCGAAGAAAACAAATGGTAGTCGAAAGGGGCCAAGTCTGGTGAGTACGGTGGTTGGGGTAGCAGGTTCCAGCTAAGTGTTTTGATTGTATCCTGAACCGGTTTTGCTTTGTATGCAGGTGCATTGACGTGTAACAAAATTATTATTCATGATTTAAATTGATCATTTGTTGTCTGTAGCGATTAGTGTTAACAGTTTCACCAGGTTTTAGAAGTTCATGATACACTCCACCTTTCTGATCCCAGCAAACACAAAGTATTGCCTTCTTGCCGAATCGATCTGATTTTGCAGTCGATGTTGAAGGTTCTCCCGGATTAACACATGAATTTATTGTAGGAATCCTAAAGAGATAACTCTAGGATTCCTACAATAAATTCATTTTTCGTCGCCAGTAACTATTCGATGCAAAACTAATTTTCTTTCATGCCTTTGAATTGTATTTTGATTGTTGGCATAAATTTTAGAGAATTGTTTTTAGAGTACCCTTGAAATTATCCTAATAGCAAAACACCAAGGCGTCGAATCACACAATTTTGGTCGCCAATTGACTTGGCTGTTTTAAGAGGTTATGCAACTACTTAATAAAACCATTCTTGCATGAATTATATGGAGCCATCTTGATGAAACCACATATTGTCAACATCCACAGCATCGAATTCAGGTCACTGAAGTTAGTTTTCATAGCACTCCAACGCTCATCATTCACGTATCCTTTCACTCATAAATATATATCTAATGCTTCAGCTATTTAATCATCAATGCGTCAAGTCACACGATCTTGGTGGCGAATTGACTAGATTGTTTTAAGAGATTAGCAACCAGGGAGTTTCTCATTTAATAAAACTATTTTTACATGAGCTATGTGGCGCCATCCTGATGAAACCACATATTGATACATCCATAGCATCAAATTCAAGTCACATAAGTATGGTTATCATAGCACGGTAACGCTCATCATTGACCGTAACAATACCTAACTTTATTATCGCGGAAAAACGGTAATATAATTTTGCCATCAATAATCGTTCTTGGATTTTCACCAACCAAAATGTGACAATTTTGCTTATTAACTAAGCCACTCAAATGAAAATAATCTTTATCACAAAAGATAATTTATTGTGAACAATTCTCATCGATTTCTCTTCATTGGGGTACCCAATTGATGAACGTAGAGCGCTTCAAGTAATCAATACTCATCAGTTAGTTGAATTTTGTAAGTGTGATAAACGCTTCAGTTAATTCCAGCACTAGAAGAAGAAGAAGAAGAAGAAGAAGATGACAGTGTTCGTCTAATTAATTGTAGTCATGTTTTACACATTAAATCTGTGAAACCTAAAAATAAATTAAATAAAATGAAACAAAGATGATTCACACATTTGCAGTTATTTAAATTACCATGAAATTAAACAAAGAAAAATGTTTGGCAATGATCCATAAAATTTTTTTAGAGTTGGAAAAAGGGATTGATCGAATTTTATTGATTATTGCCAGAAATTTTCCTTGTTTAATTTCATCGTAACCTAAAAATATAATAACAAATTAAAAACATTTTATTGTTTTTTACAGTTGGAAATTTATTGATTATTGCCAGAATTTTTCCTTGTTTAATTTCATTGTAACCTAAAAATAAAATAAAAAATTAATAACATTTTATTGTTCAGTCTTTTTCAACTCCTACCTGTTACCTGTTTTTTGATTTAGTCATTTACTTCGGAGTCTTTTTATAGATCTTGAGCTTTTAGGTTAGTTGTTTTTAAGTTCCTGCATCGGGATTTTTCGATGACATCTTACTGTTACGAGGTTTAAGTTTCAATGAATTTAAGGTTAAGTCATTTATTTTACATTTATTTATTTTATGTCTAGATTTTATTTTCTTTCTTTTGGTTTTATAATCGTTGTCATATTAGGTTTAAGCATTATAATCTGTGATATTAGGTTTTAGGTTTAGTTGGGTAATGGCTGACAGAATAAAACTTGATGACACGTGCAAGAATGTCAGAGCATATACAAAAATCGTCTAATAACTACTACGATGGTAATGAGAGAGACGTTTTTAATCGGTAATCTCCTAATACAAATCTAGTTTAGCCTTTTCATCTTCCACAGTTCCCCCTCCACCCTTCAAAAATATAATTCCTCGTAAAAAAATCTACAACTTTGCGACTTACCGGTTTTTTTCTGACGGTTGAAAAATCATTTTGAAAAAAATGTCCACTCCCACAAAAAATTTTCCTCCTAAAAAATATCTTCAGCTTTGCCCCAATAAAAGCAAATCTACAAAGCTTTGATTTTTTTTTGAGGAGGGTAGACCTCCTCAAAAATATATAATTCCTGGTAAAAAATATCTATAGATTTGCCTCAATAAAGACAAATCTACAAAGCCTTGATTTTTCTTCAAAGCTGATTTGATTTTTTATGTCTTCTACTCTCCTCAAAAATATATAATTCCTGGTAAAAAATATCTAAAGCTTTAACTCAATAAAGACAAATCTACAAAGCCTTGGTTTTTCTTCAAAGCTGTTGTTCATACTTACCTTTATTTTGTTTTAACCCTTTGCGCACATTTGACGGCTGACACTCGTCATGCGAATATAAAATTGTCGAGTCTGGCTCGTCTTTTAATTTAAGCAAGCTTTGTGCTCAGTTCTAACCGCGTATATAATAATGCAACAAATTAAATACTTTCAAGAAAGAAATCTTTCAACAAATAAGAAAGTCGACTTCCACAAGCAATAATTTAGTCCGACATTAAGGGTCCTGTGAAGTAATGATATATGACATTTTAATGATAAAGTAAAAACTACTCATTACCTATACATGAAATTTTGAATACATCTCCAAAATAAGCTTCCAAATGCGTAATGCCTTTTTAGTTATAACTTGTTTTTATAAACAACATTATATCAAAGAGGATGAAATCTAGTATATTTCATCCTCTTTGATATAATGTTGTTTATAAAAACAAGTTAAAACTAAAAAGGCATGCATTACTCAAATCAAAGAGGATGAAATCTAGTATATTTCATCCTCTTTGATATAATGTTGTTTATAAAAACAAGTTAAAACTAAAAAGGCATGCATTACTCTATGCTTATGTAAACAAAATAGTGCGTATTAACGAGAACTCAAAAACTAATTATAGATTGTCTTAAACTTGTTAAATTGTTTTAAGCCCTCTATACGATCTTTGTATTGCCATTTTTAGTTAAATTATTTTAACTTTGTAAATATTGTAAACCCTGTCAATGGACTCAATCTGTTGGGTTTTTGTATAAATAAATAATCTAGCTGTTATTGAAAATGTTTACATTACTTAATATTCCATTTGATCGAAAACTTTTTCTCCTCCAGAGTGTTTTGCATATTTAAAAATATGATATTGGCAATAAAAGTAACCACATAATATAGGTTACGTTATTATAACAAATTGAAGAATTTGATTTGATAAATAATGACAGATGTGACTTTTTATATGTTTTTATTCACTGGTTCAAACAAAATGAAAAATAAAGAAATACAAAATCAAAGCACTCTAGAGGAGACAAGTTTTCGATAATATTGTATATGAAAAGCGTATACTTAAAAAAGGGTTTCGTTAGCTTAAAGGGCTTCTACTTTAAACTTTAAACATTTTATTTCAAAATAATCGAAAAACAAAAAATAGCTGAATAATTGTAGTACAAATAAAAACGTGTTTCATTGTCGTTAAAGAAAAATATAAATACTGTAACTTGAACAGGTAATAACTATATATTATTATTGTTCTAAACTTTTTCAGTTTCTATGATAAATATAAAATAGTTTATATATTTAGCAGGTTCTATATTTTAGAAAATATTTTTTTTTTTTGAAATACATTCATTCTGTTGTTTAAAAAAAAACACTATTTGAACTTTTTCTGTTTTTTTTTTTTAATATTAAAAAAACAAACTACTTGAAAATTTAAACTATTAGCATATTTTATATTTTTAATAAGATAATTTTATTTACAACATTTTTTCTTTTTGTAATATATCTTTCTTTCTTAATCTTATCCTCTTTTACCCGTATTGGGTGTCGAGTTTTTGTAATATATAAAAAAAGTTAAACTTTGTGCATGTTCTATCATAATGGATATAATATACATATACATGTTTTCCTCTGTGTTTCTATGTTTTATAAAAGAGCATTTTATTTTAGTTTTCAGTTTTTGTAAAATTAATTTTAGGGGGATAAAAAAATAAAATTGAAAAGTTAATATTAGTTTTTAATGAATGGAAAATTCAGACAAAAAAAAGAAAAAAAATGTATAAAAGGATTAACTGCGTGAAATTTAAATGTCATCCTGACAGTATATTTTGTTTTGAACATTTTGTTTAAACGCCTGAAACAAACGCAGACATACCCAATACATATATAATTATAAATAAATATTTGTTGGGGTGTGTGTATATTTTAGTGGGGGGATTAAACTGCGCACTTTCATAACATACATATATAATATAGTATATAAAATATAGTATATACACACGTACAGACAAACACACACACACATAGAAAACTCAGTTCTGTTGGGTACGAGAGTGTGCGACGTAAGGGAAAAGCGACACGGGATGGATAAAATAGGAGTGAGACGGAGAGAGAGGAACGGGAGCGCAAATTTGAAACGCCGCCGTCTGTCTCTCATCGGTCGCCGTGTCAAAACCAAACGTACCCCAAATCGCGCTCCGTGTGTTTCGAGTGATAATAATAATAATAAAAATTATATATTTCGCTTTTGAAAAATTAACACGGCAATTAATCGCACCCCCATGTTGCAATGTCAAAGAGGAATATAACTTACATAAAACCTGATGAGCCTAGTTTCTTGCGAAGGATCAAAGAACAAGTGGGTTACAAGGAGGGCCCCACTGTTGACACGAAAGTAGGTTAGGTTGTGGTTTTTTGTTGGGGGGCCGTTTGAGTAACAGCCGGTTTGTTGTGTGTGTACAGAGGGAGGACCGGGAGGCTGTTAGGGAGGAGGATCTGGTCGACGGGGACGAGGAGCAGCCCGTTGTGGTCGTGCTGAAACCGGGGGACCTCACCGCTGAAGAGGCTGAAAGGCACGCTCAGCGCTTGGAGAAAGGTCAGTGATAAACAACTCCGAGTAGCGCATCGCGACTAAACGGAATCAAACAAAGTCTTAACTCGGTATAATTTTTTGTTTTAAACAAAAGTGACAAAACAAATAAATTATTTATTAAATAAGGCGTGGAAATTATAATAATGCAACGTTGGCACGTTTTTCACCAAACACCCTTTGCGTCATTGTTCATGTACATAATGCCTAATTAATTGAATTCCATATCAATTTTAATAAACACCCCAATAAAATCAATCGATTCCTATAATTATTTTCCATGTAAATAAGGGTTGATTTTATAAATAAGTAACAGCGGCAACGCAGCGTTAATTACGGTGCACGCCGACTTGATGCGCAAGCGCCCGTTGTTTTGTCAAACGCGGGAGGGATATTTGATTTGAATTTTTCAAAGCTAATTCCCCTCCAGTTTCTTTCATTACAAAAAAATTAATAAAACTTCTGAATTATGTTGAAAATTAATCATGTAATAGAAACAGATAAATAACTTAAATGAAACGAAGCATAATTTAAATATTTAAAAATTAATATTAAAAATATTATTTAAAACAAGTTTTAAATAATATTTTTAATATTTATTAAGATTGATAAAAAAAATAATGAAGCAATAAATACTCTTTTAAGAGGAATTAGATATATTTTTAGACGTAATCTTATAAAATAACTTAATAAAGACATTGGGAATTGTTGAGTAAGTTTCGCAAAGGCATTTTGAAAGTAGACTTTTTGAAGTCGTGAAGAATATCCATTCATAGTACATTTTCAAATTTGAAAATTCATAGGCATAATTTTTTTTTTTCAGTAATTTTATATTTCTGTTAAAATTACAAAACTGCCAACAAGATTAATAACATCTGACTGTTTAGATGTTATTAATCTTGTTGACAGTTTTGTAATTTTAATCTATATCTGGATAGATTAAAACCTGATAATCTGGATATTCCAGTCATACCAACTTAAATTTAGTACTGCTAAATCAGGACAGACTTTTTGCTTAATTAAATATTCTTCACGACTTAAAAAAACTCTACTTTTAAAATACTAGATTATTTTTTTAACTTAATCACAGAATAATATTTTTGGCTGCCAAGATCTTTATCCTTAGGTCATATATTTACTTCAATACTTAGTTTCTCATAACTAGTTTTATTAACATTTTTTTATACTTGTAAAAGTTATGATTTCTGAGATAGAAGAAAGGACCCGAATTTTATTTAAATAATTGTATTATACAATGATGAAATAATTAAATTGAATAGTATTGATAATTATGGTACTTTAAAGGAAATTAAAAAAAAAATCAGTCAGAAAGATATCTGGTCGATAGCCAATTCCAGAACAAGATAATTTATGTATAACAACAAAATCAATAAAATGTAAATAATTCTGTTACTTGTGCGGAATAAAAATATATTATTATTATTAGAAAAAAAAAGAAAAAAAAAACAAGAGATGTTATGAATTTTGCGAAATGTTATTTTAAACAGATACACAATTATAATTTGTTAAAACTATCTGCAAATCGGCGCAATTGTCGAGATTATTTAAATATTCGTCATACGTGATAATTTTTTAAATTATTTTTTTTTGCGCGTGTTCACAATTTTCTAATATTAAATAATAAACAAATTCGGCATAATTAATGAATAAATCAAATTAGATTTTCAAAAATCTCAAGGAAAGATAAAAGTGAATACGGCCCGAGGAAAGCATTTATTTTTCATATTTGACACTGCTGCTAAAAAGGTTAACCACCCATTTTATAGATTATAAAAAAAGTACCTTAAGTGTAACTAAGCGTTACGCAGCCATTTTTTATGACCTAAAAAAATGGCGGCAGGGACAAACTTACAAAAAATATATTTGCTTCAGTCATTATTGGCATTTTTATTAATCAAAGCAAATATATACAGGGAGGCTGAAAGACCTCCGGTCGATAGCCGATTCACCTGCAGAATTTACTTTTATACAGGGTGTCTCAGTTTGGTGTTCTACCCCCTTCCATTTTTTTTATTTTGACAGTAAACTTTAATATATTTGTAAACGGCAAAAAATTCTCTATTTAATATGGATTCACCAAATTGTCAATAAGATGACAACTGTCAAAGTAGCGATAGTCAACTTTTTTTTATTTAAATGACACCATATCAATTTTTTTGTTTAATTCGGATAGCGGGTATTTTCCTCCACCACCCCATCACAATTATCGCTTAGTTAACAAAAAAATGAATAAAATAAGGGAATATAGGATTCGTATTGAATGCCGTAAATAGTGATGTTTTTAAATCTGTCTGCATTCAACGAATAGAAATAGAGAAGAGTTCTGTTTAGAAGTAGATGGTGGGCATTTTGAACACTTATTGAAATAGTTTATTTATTTTTTTATAATTTTCGTTTTTTTATAACATAAACCGATTTGGATATTTTATTAATTTTTGTTTGTTAGCGAAGCGTATAGTTGTGATGGATATTCAGGTGCAGGAAAGCGCCCCCTATCCGAATTGAACAAAAAATAAATATGGTGTCATTTGAAAAAAAAAAGTTGACTATCGCTGCTTTGACAGTTGTCATCGTATTATCAATTTGATTTGACCATTAATTAGAGAATCTTCTGCCGTTTACAAATATGTATGGATTGTTATAGTTTACTGTCAAAATAAAAAAAAGTTAGGAGCGGGTGGAACACCAAACTGAATCACCCTGTATATTATTTATTATTAAGATGTTTAGTTAGTTATACAGGGTGAGTTTTTTTTCGATGTTCTCTATGGGGATCTCGGAAACTATAAGAGATAGAAAAACGGTTAAATGGGGGAAAGAAGTGTAGTTTTATAAGACGAATAAAATGACACTTTCAAAATATTTGAAAAAGTCAAGGGTAACTAGATATTTTGAAAAAAGTAAAATGTATCAATTTTTTGAAATCAATATATCTCTATTATTATCATAGATAGAAAAAAACTGTAAAGGACAAATTTGTAGAAAATTTTACACAGATTAATAAAAAAAATAAAAAAAAATCGCCCATATTGGGAGATATGACACAAACTTACCTTTTTAATGGAAACAATAGTTGGCTATGACTTTATTAAAAGGGCTATATTTTCCCTTTAATCCGATATAACATATGCCATAGTTATTTTTAAAATAAAATAAGTTACAGTCGTTTTTAATTTTACCATACACCAAAAAATAGTTAGCCATGAAAAAGACAAAAGTAAAACAATTGCAGTTGTTTATTCTAAACACACATTAATTCATTTCCATATTTGGTTTGTTTCGATAAGTTTGTTTTGTATTTTTTTGGTGTTGTAAGTTTTTTTAAAGTGATAATGAATTTTTTCTTGCTTAAAAAAGTTGCGCCTACATGGGTACATAGGAAATTTCAATACTCGTGCTTAAAGAAAAACAAACAAATATTTGTTGTTTTGCCTTTGGCTTTCTAGGCCTCCCATTATTTCCAATGGAATTCATTGGAAATAAAAAAATACCTTTATTGGCATCATTCCTTTACATTATCAAGGTTCTAACATCTAACACCACCCTTTCTTCTCTTTTCCCTCTCCCTCCCTAGCTTCTCCAACGTCCTTACCCCAACCCCATCCTCTCTCATCCACTCCATTATTGGAAATAATAATATTAAATAAACAATAATAAAGTAATTATTTGTACATTGCCGCAATTGTTTATTTATTTCCAATGAATTTCATTGGAAATAATGGAAAAAACGCTAATTATTTGTACATTGCAGCAAATGTTTATTTATTATTATTTTCTACCCTTGTATTTAGGATACAATAAAAGTGATTCTCCATCTGGTGGATAAATTTGGAACACAAAGAAATATCATATCAAAGACATATCAAAGTTATTGATGGAAAAAAAAATGTAATGATTATAATTAACACTCGTACTTAAAATAATAATAATGGAAACACGTTCTACCTTTCATAGGAGATAATAATAAATAAACAATTGCTGCAATGTACAAATAATTAGAGTTTTTTTCTATTTGTAAATAAAACACCTTTTTTTAAGTTGCACAAAATATATTGTAGAGACACTGCAACAATTGTTTCGCCAACACAGTGGCATCTTAAGGCGGATGATTAATGTTGTAAATCGAAAAAATCGCTTCGAAAAATTCCGAGTATTAAAAAAAAACATTTTTTATTTGGAGCATTTTTTCCATTATTTATTATTATTATTTTCAATGAATAAGATGTCGTAATTCAAGAAAGTCCCTTCGAAATTATTTGCAGAAGAGGAAGTGAAGAAAGCCGACCTGAACGCGCCGATCGTATTCAAAGCGCCGGCGAAGAAGAAACCGGACGCGGAAGCCGACGATCCGAGTTTAGCGAAGAAGAGGAAGGTTTCGAAGAAGGACAAGGCGAAAAGCAAATCGCTCCTGTCGTTCGGCGAAGAGGACGAAGAAGAGGAAAGTTAATTATCGTAAAATCCAAACGCTCGAGTTTTCATCCTTCGCCGAAACTACAAATTGGTGAGTGAAGAATTTTTTTTCGTAATTTTTTATAATTTTTTTTTCTGAATCCACTCGTATTCAGTTTTTGTAATAATTATAAACCGTAAATTAAGAAAACTGACGTTTGAGAAAATTTTACAAATTTTTTATAATTTTTTTTTCTGAATGTTTTTGTAATAATTATAAACTGTAAATTAAGAAAACTGACGTTTGAGAAAATTTTACAAATTTTTTATATTTTTTTTTTCTGAATGTTTTTTGTAATAATTATAAACTGTAAATTAAGAAATCTGACGGTTGAGAAAATTTTACGATTTTTTTTGTAATTTTTTTCTCAATCCACTCGTATCCAGTTATTGTAATAAATTGAGAAAACTGACGTTTGAGAAAATTTTACAAATTTTTTATAATTTTTTTTTCTGAATGTTTTTGTAATAATTATAAACTGTAAATTAAGAAAACTGACGGTTGAGATTTTTTTTGTAATTTTTTTTCTCAATCCACTCGTATCAAGTTTTTGTAATAAATAAGGAAAACTGACGTTTGAGAAAATTTTACGATTTTTTTGTAATTTTTTTCTCAATCCACTCGTATCCAGTATTTGTAATAAATTAAGAAAACTGACGTTTGAGAAAATTTTACGATTTTTTTTGTATTTTTTTTTCTGAATGTTTTTGTAATAATTATAAACTATAAATTAAGAAAACTGACGGTTGAGAAAATTTTACGATTTTTTTTTGTATTTTTTTTCTCAATCCACACGTATTCAGTTTTTGTAATAATTATAAACTATAAATTAAGAAAACTGACGGTTGACAAAATTTTACGATTTTTTTGTCATTTTTTTCTCAATCCACTCTTATCCAGTTTTTGTAATAATTATAAACTATAAATTAAGAAAATTGACGGTTGAGAAAATTTTACGATTTTTTTGTAATTTTTTTTCTCAATCCACTCGTATCCAGTTTTTGTAATAATTATAAACTGTAAATTAAGAAAACTGACGGTTGAGAAAATTTTACTATTTTTTTTGTAATTTTTTTTCTCAATCCACTCGTATCCAGTTTTTGTAATAATTATAAATTGTAAATCCACAAAACTGATGGTTGAGAAAATTTTACAATTTTGTTTGTAAATTTTTTTCTCAATCCTCACGTGTCCAGTCTTTGTAATAATTATAAATTGTAAATCCACAAAAGAGACAAAAGTTCGTTTACATTACTGTGACAAACTTCATCTCCTAAACGGTTAATATTCGTACAAAATTTATATCAAAATATATTTAAAGAAATGGAAATTATTTTGAATTTAAAAACTTAAATTCAAAGGATAACCTTAAAATATTATTAGTTAATGTTTCAGCAAGTGGTAAGTGAGAAGTTTATTCAAGAAACTTAAATTCTACCGCAATTACGAATATTCATATAATATTCATACGTTTTGCTTGGGACTGTTACGTTACTGCTATCTTATTTATAAATATATATATATATATATATATATATATATATATATATTTATAAATAAGATAGCAGTATATATAATCTAAAATCCCCATCTACCATAATAGTGGTGTAGGGGTTTATTTTAATCTTGCTTTCTTAATCTTCATCCGAAGATACATCTTCTGATGATTTAGAATCGCTTGCTCTGTCAATAATTGTTTCATGTGCAGAGGAAATCTTATGGGATTGTAATGAATTGATATCTCGAAATATTAGTTTTTTTAGATAACACTCGAAATACAGGGTGGGCCATTAAAAGTTTTCGAGGTTCCTGACTGCGAAAATTGTATGAGGAATTCGAAAAAAAATAAAATATACAGTGTTCCTTTTAAAATAACAAAGTTGGTAGCCATTTCCGGTACACCTGAACTGAAAGAAAGTCAAAATATTTTCCATGAGCTGGTCGCATTCAACCGTGCATTGTAGATTTTTTCAAAATTTTCCGCGGTCAGGAACCCTGAAAACTTTTAAAAGCCGTTATTCGTGGCCCAGCCTGTATAAAATAAATGAAATGTAAAATGTATTACAAAAAAGTTTTAATTTGATTTAATCTTTATTACGAGCTTCTTCGCCTAAACCTGATAGATGGCACTCTCTAAAAATTCGACCTTGCTGTATAATGCGGGCGATTAACGAACTAGGCGTGTGCTCAAAACTTCATTCTAAGAACATTTTGTGTTGAACTGAATTTTCGATAATAACAACTCTTTATTACTAAATTTACATTGTTAAGGTGATAGTACGCTTTGGACGACGAAAAAAATATGTATTTTTTGCGGTGGTAAAATATAAAGAGGCTTCATTCTTTAATTAAGATTTTTTTAACTCGAACTGTTACCTAATGTGAAGGCCATTTCGGTCCTCATCAGACCAGTGTGTTCCATGTGCAATGCCTTAATGATGGAACACACTGGTCTAATGGGGTTCAAAAGACCGAAATAGCCATCACGAGTTATTCATACGCTAGATGAATGATCACTGAATATTTTATTAAATAACTTTATTAAAATGTGAACAGTTTTGCGTATTTATGTTCCATTCACTCAGAACCACGGTTAATGGTAGTTTCAAAATGATGATCCAAGTACATTATTGGTATCAACCTGCTCTTTCCGTCTGATGTCATATATTTAGACATGTGTCCAAAATTATGATGTGGCCGTTGCACCAAGTAGCGCTGACGTTAACTTAAGATGCAAGTACAATTGACGTAAAAAAATGCGTCTGGCCAAGTCATCCAGGGTCATAAATGATACAAAAATCAAATACCTCATTAAATTTCGCATTGAAATATGTAATGGTTTTTTAAAATATTGTTTTTTAAGAAAGTTGTGGATTTCTGAATACAAAAACTCATTGACTGAAACTCATTATATGTGAATAAACCTCAGCTTTAATCATAAAATTATTTTTAAAAAGTACAAGAATAGTGTTTTTTGTATAACAAATTAATGATTATTAAGACTGCACAAAATAATTAGCTCGTAGAAAATAATTATAAATTGTAAAACCACAAAAACTAACAATTAATATGCGTGGGTCAAGTTGCTACCAGGCATGAAAGTTGTAGGTCCATGAGGACAGCTTGAAAATCAATGACGAAAATTGAAAAACACGGGCTGAAAGACTATTGATCGATAACCTATTGATAAGTAAATTTTACAAAATATATGACATATTTTATTATGCATTATTGTAAATACATAAACTTGTAAATAAATATATTATTATATATACATATAACATCTTTATTTCTTCAGACTATTTTATAAACGATATAATTCTTATACGTTGTCCTTAGAAAACGGCTATCGACCATCGGTCTTTCTGCCTTATATTATTATTAATCCAAATTATGAGTAGAAAAGAGTATTTATTCATTCACTTGGTCACAGTTATTTCAATTTCAATTTACTTTATTAACGGAATCTCCATTTCCAAATTACAATTATAATTACATATTAAAAATTTTATAAGAACAGTGTGACGCTCTAAAAAGATTACAAAACATATGTATAAAAAAAGGCAAATTACATTAAATAAAAATTATTTGAAAATATTTAATAAATTATTTCCACATTTAGCTCTGTGACTTTTGATCAATATTGATGTGCAACAGCAGGTGTACATTATGTAATTCAATGTCCGGCGTGGGTATTTGCCCGGGAAGTAGTTGTTTTAATGTGCATTTGTTTAACGTACTTGCGTAGCGTAAGTCAAAAGTCACAGAGCTAAATGTGGAAATAATTTATTAATTATTTTCAAATCATTTTTATTTAATGTAACCAAATTATGAGAGTTTTAGTGGATTCCTTTTATTAAAACTATCATAATTTCAACATTTTAAATTATCCATTAATAAATACTCAATTCCATAAGAAATGTGTGTAAGGGCGGATTTCGTATTTTTTTTATGAAATAATTTTAAATATCAATCCTTCAAAAACTTACACAGTTTAGAATATTGTTTAACTGATTATAAAAAACACTATATTTGTATTTTTTTTTTCTAGTATATTGTGATTTTTTTATAATTTCTATTTTTGAATCCGCCCCCTTTTTCCCCGGTACACGTTACTTATTTTATTTAATACAGCTCTCAGCAAATCGGGCGAAAATCAATAGTTTGCCCGTGACGTCATCAACAATACCATAGATGTAGAGATAGCGACATTATATTTTTCGTGGCGCAACACCGGGGCGAGTTTCTCTTCCTTTCCATTTATTTATGCATTTTTTAAATAGCGCTTTCAATCAATATCGCATCTTTGTTTATTTTTTTTTTCTCTCGTGCTCGGACCGTACGCAGTTTGAATCAACAGGTAATATAATGGAACACGTTTGGGACACAAATCACGTCCGGCCGGTTTAGCTTGAGGGATGAGACTTTTTCACGCGCGCATAAAAAAATGGTACTGACTATATTTATTTTTTTTAAACAGCAAAGATGATTTAATTATAGTTTTTATGGTATTTTCATTAATAATTTAGTGAAACACAATGCAATTCTTAGAGGTCTGACTTTTAAAAATCAATTGAATTTGCTGAGGATTTGTGTGCTTGTGAAACACTGGACTTCTAAAAAGATGAAGAAAAGTTTACCATTCATACCCCGGGTTTTCTTCAAAAACCTTCCTGGAAGGGGATAAAAATGGAAAACTTCGAGTTCTAACTAAAATCTGCAAATGAAACAAAGTTTTATACAAAAAATTATAATTAATGAAAGACGATGCAAGTGCCATCTTTCGCCTAATTTCATGTGGCATCGTCAACGATAGATGAATGGTGACTGAACGTTTCATTAAAAAAAAAAATAAGTAAGAGAATATACCCTTTTTTCACAAATATTCCTCAAATAAATTATAATGTATATTTTTACTATATCTTAAAAAAAATATAACAAATTTTAATACAATCGTTTTCTTTTTTGTTCTTGATTTTTTCTTTCAGAAATATTCCTCAAGCCCATTAAAAATATATATTTTTAGGCAATCTTTAAAAAAATATAAAAAAAATGTCTATATCTAATAGATTTCCGGTTTTTTTGTTCTTCTTGAAATCAGTCATTAAATTTAAATAACGAGGGAACATTACCTGGTAAAGGGGTGAGGTATTAAAAATGGAAAACATCGGTTTCTGGCTATGAAAAAATTAAAAAAATATATATATATGTGAGAGGATTTTGTACAAAAAATTCTTCGTATTTTCTTTTCAGAAATATTCTTCAAATCAATTAAAATATAAATTTTGAGGCAATCATAAAAAAACAATTTAAAATAATATACACATTTAATGAAGGTGGCGCTTGCATCGTCTTTAATTTATTATAAAATAATATATATACAATTTTAATAAATGAAACACTTTGAAATGAATGAAAAGACACATTAGGGTTGTTGAAACTATAGTCTACAATAAAACAATCCTAGTTATACAAACGAAGTAAAAGTGTTTCATTTATTAAAGTTGAATTACAATGTATAACAAAGTGGAAGCCTCAATAATTATACATTTGTTAATACAATCGATTTCTATTTTTGTTTGTTCTTCTTCAAGTCAGTCATTAAACTTAAATAAAGACGGTAAACAGTACCTGGTCAAGTCAAAAATGATTTCTGACTAAAATCTGTAATTAACGGTTTTAATATTTAGACATTGGTAGTTCATATTGTATAAAATAATTATTCAATCTAATCTGTGATTTATTGGTTGATTTTTAATAATTTATTAATATTTATTTCATAAAATCTGCAAGTAAAAAATGTTTCAAATAAAAAAATATATGCTAGAGGATTTTCTAAAAAAAATCATTTACACTTTTTTTCAGAAATATTCTTCAAATCATTTGGGGAATGACATTTGAAAATATTAATAAAAAATACATACCTCGAAAATAAAAAAAAATAGAACAAATAGCCCCTTACTGCTGCCCTGATATTAATTAATTTATTATACAAAAAAATGCTATATGTATTTTTTATTTATTTATTGCTCAAAGTATGGTACTCATTCCTCTATAAATGTTAATCCAAACAATTTTAGGAAAACGAATGTAATATTTTAAACAAGAAATTAACGAACGACGCGATATTTTCATCATTGAATTTTTGAAATATTCTTCAAATCTATAAAAAATATGTTTTTAGGCAACCTTAAAAAAAATAAATTATAAAAAAATAAATAACGAATCGATTTCTGTTTTTTTTTTGTTTTTCTTAAAATTAGTTATTAAACTTAAATAAAGGCGGGAAACAGTACTTGTGAGTGTTGGTGGAGTAGAGGAGTGAGGGGGGTGGGAGGATTCTTTCGTGTTGGCATGATTGGGGGGGAATGTGTATAGAAAGGCGAAAAGCGGATACCGGCGTACACCCCCTGGCTCGAAATGGTTCGTCCCGAGCCTTATTTTGTTCATGAACTTCTCACTATCCCCGTCTCCGTCCCGGTTGTTTTTCCACCACGTCGGCAAACGGCGGCGAGCGAGAGGCCCGGCTCCGTTTTCTGTCAGTCGCCGTCTCTTTCTAATAAAAACCACGCCAGAGTTATCAGAGTTTGGCGGAGTTAGTTGTTGCCGGGTGGTGGGGGAAACGAAACGCCGGGCCATTGGACTCTATATAAACCAAAAATTGTTACAAGAATTGTTAATAAATAAATAATTATTGCTTGCCGTTCCAGTGTTTAAACTGGAATTTTATTTTGTAGAAGAAGTGTTTGTTTAAACATTTGAAAAATAAATAACACTTGGTTATTTATCATATTTACCCCTACACCACCATTATGGTAGATGAGGATTTTAGATTATATATATATATATATATATCATATTTGAGTCATATATGTTATATTTTTTAATGTTAATTTATTTTTAATGGCCACCGTTAATTAAGGATTAATATTTATACATTGGAGTGATTTTAGTCAAACAATAAAATCACTAAAATATTCTTGAATCTTGGAGGCTTTCTTCACTTCGTGGTACATTTTCAATTATGATGTCAAGAAAAAAAAACTTAATTGTTTTTAAGTATTTTCTTTAAATCATTCAAATATTTTTATTTTCTCCGGCTAGTTTTGACTCTCGTCAATCTCAGGAAAGAAAAAAAAAACTAGTCAGAGAAAATAAACATAACTAAATATTATTTAATTTTTCAAATAATTAATATTGTGATTATGTTTCAACATCTTATTAATGAGAACCTATTTGGTTTATTTTTGTTAAGAACAAAACCATTTAAGATTTTTTTTATGCGAAGGATTTTTTTGTAGAAAATCCTCACATACATTTTTTTGGTTTATGCAGACGCAGATAATCAGTAATCGATGTTTTTCATTTTTGACTCCTCTCCCAGGTACTGTTTCCCGCCTTTATTTAAATTTAATGACTTATTTCAAGAAGAACAACAAAAATCAATATCGCATCTTTGTTTATTTTTTAAATATAAATCGATTCGATATATACATTTTTTAAATTTTGTATGGGTTTGAAGAATGTTTCAGAAAAAAAAAATGCAAAGGATTTCTTTCATTTTTTAATATTGCTTAAAAATGTCTATTTTTGTGGATTTGAAGAATATTTCTAAAAAAAAATACAAAGGATTTCTTTAATTTCTTTAAGATTGCTTAAAAATGTCTATTTTTTATGGATTTGAAGAATATTTCTGAAAAAAAAAATGCGAAGGATGGCTTTAATTTTTTTAAGATTGCTTAAAAATGTCTATTTTTATGGATTTGAAGAATATTTCTAAAAAAATGCGGAGGATTTCTTTCATTTCAAAAATTGCAAAGGATTCCTTTTATTTTTTTTAAGATTGCTTAAAAATGTCTATTTTTATGGATTTGAAGAATATTTCTGAAAAAAAAAATGCGAAGGATTTCTTTCATTTCAAAAATTGCAAATGATTTCTTTAATTTTTTTTTAAGATTGCTTAAAAATGTCTATTTTTATGGATTTGAAGAATATTTCTGAATAAAAAAATTGCGAATGATTTCTTTCATTTTTTTAAGATTGCCTAAAAATGTCTATTTTTATGGATTTGAAGAATATTTCTGAAAAAAAATGCGAAGGATTTCTTTCATTTCAAAAATTGAAAAGGATTTATTTAATTTTTTTAATATTGCTTAAAAATGTCTATTTTTATGGATTTGAAGAATATTTTTGAAAAAAAATGCGAAGAATTTTTTTAATTTTTTTTTTAAGATTGCCTACAAATGTCTATTTTAATGGATTTAAAGTATATTTCTGAAAAAAAAAATTACGAAGAATTTCTTTGTACAAAATACTCTCACATATTTTTTTTGTTTAAAACTTTTTTCATATGCAGGCTTTAATCAGAAATCGATGTGTCTCAGTAATCAACGATAAATTTATTTATTGTCAAGGAAACAGTTATTCAAGTAATGAAAACATTTTTCTTTCATTGTAATTTACACTATACGTTTCACAATGACGCGTTAATAACGTCGAAACTATACTTACTAAATATTAATTAATTAAATCTTAATTATGAAAAGAAATTTAAAAAGTGTTTTCATTGTTTTTACATAAATAATTATTTTATGACAGTTTTTGTTTTTATTTTTATCTACATACAAATTTTCTAATATTTTTATAAATGACTTATCTCATTTATTACTTTGAAGAACTACAATCAGAACATATTTGATCATTGAATTACATTTATGCAATTCCTGAATTGGTTTTTCATCCGACACCTAAAAGATTATAAGGATTCGAGAAGAAGAAGAATTGGTTTTCCGCTAAACACTTCTTGCCATACAATAGTAAAGTTGAATACAAATCCAATATTTTATTGTCTTACTAATATTTTATTTCTACATTGATCTATAAATATTGCTGGTATCATATTTTTATAAATACAATCATCTTTCTTGAGGTATTTGTACATGTACATGTATTTGTACTTATTAATATTGTGATCATGTTTCATCAAGTGATTAATGAGAACTAGATACAATCTATTTTATTATTTCCAAAATGGCAATCGTCTTTCAGCCAAAAGTCAGTGTCTTATGTGTCCCTTATATGTCCCTTTTTTAGTCCTCGATGAAAGATGAGATGAATGTGATTTCAGGATGGCGAAATTTTTGAGGGATATTAGGTTTAGTTTTAGGCAGGCAGAGTTGATTTAGAATGTTTTGTTTACGGGATTTGTAGACAATTTTTGGGATAATCTTTAGGATTTTTTAATAAATTTCAATCGAAAAAAAAGACACACTTTATCCCATTTTTATTTTTTATTATACCTCGATGGGTTCCTCAGAAGAAGAAAACAAAGATTTTTTTATTTTTCCATTTTTTTTTTATTTTGCAAAAAATCGAAAGAACATCACTAACACATGCTTCTACCACTTTTGTTTTCATTTATACCTTAAAGGAAAAATAATAATTTGAAGGCTGTTTTCCCTAAGTTTTTATTTTTCAAAGCACTCATTTCTGCCATTTTTGTTTGTACTTCAAAGAAATTTAATTAACAACGCAAACGTTAAACTTAACATTTTCCGTAGCCTCGATTGTCTCCTGAAATTAAACTATTTTTTTCAATGATGTCAGCCTCAAAGCGCATGCGTGCGAGTCACACTCGTGCACGTCCTAGCGCATCCCAAACTTTCGGCCCTCTAACTGCGCTCTTTCGAACTCCTAAAAACGGTCATTTATTGCCGCATTTGTGGAATTTGAAGAAAATTGTCTTCGAATGTTAAAGGAGAATGGAAAGCTAGGGAGTGAATAGTATAATAAAAAAATTTAGTTAAAAATCACATCGAGTCCTGAACAGATTTGTTAATTTATATTTTAACCGGGACACCCCGTGAATTTTAATCATTGAGAACAATCAAAAAGTTTCGTTATTTTAGCCAATAGTTTGAATTTTGTTTTTGCTTGTTACCAAAAATGTCCAGATAGATTCGAAATATGACTTTTAGTTATAATAACGAAATTCTCTAATATTGCGCATCCTTGTTTATAAAATCAAGGAAAACAAAATTCACATTTAATGAAATTATTAATCATTATTATAAATTAAATAAAACGTAAGTAAATTGAAAATTGAAAACGAATTTGAAAATAATTAATTAATAAATTATTTTCTCTTCAGCTAGTTTGACATAATGACTTATGTTGCATAAGTACTTTATCAATTAATAATTTTCAAATTATTTTTATTTAACTTATTTAAATTACTGTGACCTTGTGAATAAATCCTTTTTCTATTATTGATCATTATTACTATTAAATAGAGTAGTAGTAAATAGTAAATATCATATTCACCTATATTCATTTTTGATCGGCTCCGCTGTTCGCTGCTTTATTTACTGTCAACACAAACAACAATATAATAGATGGGAAATGGCCACATAATCCTATGTAATGATTGTATTAAATAAATAAATAATACTTTTGGTGGCGCCCTCTGTGTTAAACTTATAAACGTATTATTGATAAAAACACCTTTCAACATTTTATTAAATGAATTTCGTTTCCTGTTCTCATAAACAGGAAAAGTTCGGCTTATTTTCATGGACGAAACAGAAATTCTCAGTCGTCAGCCTTGTAAACCCAAATAGTTGACAATGCCACATGAAATTAGGCAATAAATGGGGGCTTACGTTATCCCCAAGTGTATAAATATGGAACTATTTTATACAGTGAGGAAATTAAGTAGCGGATAAATTCAATAACTCCGTTTTTTTTCTATCGTACTTATTGTGACAGAGATGTTTTAGATCTTAAACATCTATAGCGATTTTAATTATTGCGCACATAAAAATCTTTTTTTTTTAACATAAATTGTGACAAATGTGACGTCATCAAAGATTTTTCAAATAACAACCTATATTTTTTTTATTTCGGGAGATTTGAATAAATAAGAATTGAAAAAAAAATATAAGTGTAAATGAAATAAGAAAAAAATACTGAAAATGATCACAAAATTCGACCATTCCCATTTTTTCAACACTGCAAAAATTACTTACACTTTTTGACAAACATCTATGGAAATAACTTTCTTTCTTAACCTTATCCTCTTTTACCCGTATTGGGTGTCTAGATGGAAATAACTGTGAGCAGTTATTTCTACAGATGTTTGACAAAAATGATGTATCAATTAATACAAATTATTTAAAATTAAAATAATAATAACAAGGACACGTTACATTTTCATTCATTGCATTAAATAATCTCGAATCAGAAATTGTTGCATTTTGTAATCATTTGTCCTACAACAGTAAATATCCATTGTGTAGTTCAATGTCAGGCAGGGTATTTGCCAAGGAAGTAGTTGTTTCAATGAATGTTTGTTCTATGTAAGTCGGAAGTTGCAATAGCTAAATAAAAAATAATTATTTTTTGAATTTGTATTAATTAATTATTTACAATGTTATTTTAATTTAAATAAAAAATATATTCTTTTAAATTAAATAAAAAAGAATATATTTAAAATTGTAAATAAATAATTAAAAAATATATTCGTTTAAATTAAATATAAAAGAATATATTTTTTATTTAAATTAAAATAAAATCGTAAATAATTAATTAGCAAAATGGACATAGAGAACTTGAATTCATGTTACATTAATGTGTAATGTTGTTTTAATGTTGCTGCAACGTTATTTCTGAATATTTTGTTTAAAGGGTATTTTGTTACAATTGAATAAAAGTTGTATTTATTATGAGTTTTTGGATTTTGTGTGTTTCACTGAACTTTAAGTAATGACTAGTTGGAGCGTTATTAATGACGTAAAATTATTCGCTAAATAAAATAAAATTCAATAGAAAAGAATATTCATTGTTATTTATATCAATAAATTAAATAAAATGAATTTTAAAATAAAATGCATTTATACAAACAAAATCAAGAATTGACTTTTTCACACGATTCGAAGAAGAAACCAAAATGAATCCAGATTTATGATGTATGATTAAAATTGATGGTAATATTTATAAATAGATTTTATTTATAAAATATTCATTAAACAAATTAAATAATTTTCGGGAAAAAAAATAAAATTGGGGGAAATTTTTCGAAACCGTCGAGTCTTTCGCTCCCCTCTCGCGCCCCCGCCGCCCCGAGCGCTCCTTTTTCGCCTCTCACTCTCTCTGTCGTTCACTCGCTCTCCCTTTCTCACTTCACGAATCCACACGCTGGCGGTGGAGGAGCAGGAGGAGGAGAGGAGGGAAACCACCTAGAAAGAGACGGAGCGCGTCCAGGACTCCGCCGTCGGACGTAAGGAAAAATTCACCGGAGTGTACCGCATGAACAAAATAAGTGAGAGAGAGCCTCCTTCTCTCATCGGACCGAACCACTTTTCCTCGGGGGGGTGACCGCCATTTTAAAAAGAATCATCGTCGTAGTTCCTCGTCGTTCGGGCGCGGCATGAAAAATAATAATAATAACAATAATCAAATAGGACATCGAAAAATATGTTGGCTTGCTTGTTTATTAGTTTTGATACTGATTTTTTTTTAAATAAGCACATCTGTTATGGCGTGTGATTATTATATATGTATAGAAAATCTTTATTTCTGAGAGATGCATTGAATTACATCATAATATTTACAACATTGCAATCAGATTAAGCCTCAGAAAATGGCTAATGGTCTTTTTGCCTTGATTATTACTGTAAATTTACAAAATTAAATATTATTTACAATACAATTTTACGAAATGGCTATCGATCAGAGGTTTTTCCGCCTGTGTTTATTAATAATAATATATTTTTATTCCATACAATTATTTGCATTATATAATTTCCTTACAACACATAAATTCTGGAATTGGCTATCAACCAAAGGTATTTTCGCCAGTGATTATTATTATTTATAAGAAAAAATAGAATTTAATTAAATCCTATAGCTATTCAAAATATACAAGAAAAATACCCTGTATACAGGCGGAAAGACCTTCTGTGGTTAGCCATTTCATATATATATAAATATCTTTATTTATGAATTTTGTACAATGAGGTGTGTGTTTACATTTTAATATATGTTATAATACTGTCTGTTACAATAACGCAAAATTCACAAACTGGCTATCGACCAGAGGTCTTTCATATATTATATGGAATATATATATATATATATCATATATATATATAATCGATTGTCTACCATTCGGTGTGAGGCCTCTACAAATATATTGTAAATAATTATCCAAACTATGTATAAATGGCACATAAATAAAAAAGATGTTTAATTACTTAGTTACCCTGTATATATTGAATTGTACGTATTCTATTTATTATGATTTATGCTAAATAATTAGACCTCAGAAGGATTTGAGAAAATCCCTTGTTCATTTTTTTTCCTTCACTTGAATTAACTTATTAATGAGGTTGATAATTATTGAATGTTTATTTTCTCACCCTGTATAAAAATAATACATTTGTGTGGTAAAAATGTTGTATTCTTTTTTCATTAAATACATTTCTTCACAATGAGTTGCCTATTTTTTTTTAATGAATGTAATCACAAAAAATTATATCAGTAAAGCAAAATAAGGTGATTATCATTAAACAAAAGAAACTATAATACCAAGTACTAATAAAAATATTGTATGGAATCTCTTGAATTTAATTATTATTTTTTTGATAATGATGTAAATATCAAAACTAATCAGAACATTATTGATAAGTAAGGCTTCTACTTTAATATAATAATAAAGAGAATTTATTTAGCACTTTCGTTATATATATAAAAAAAATCTAATATAAAAATAATATTTATATATATATACATATTATTAACTTACAAAATAATAAAACTTAAATTAGTAATTTATAAAACAAAAATAAAAAAACATAATATATCTAGACTGTATGGAAAGAGCCACTATTTTCTTTCTAGACATTCAAAAAGACTTTGACTTGGTCGGGACTTGTCTAAGGAGCTGAAACTTTTTCAATTGTAAAAGAAATCATGGAAATCATTAAATTTAATGATATAGAATATAAAACTGTAACCGATAATTAAAGGTAAATTATTTTTAAGCAAAATTTAACAGAGATAATTCTATGTCTCCGCACTAATGCTGTCAGGTTTGTCATTGTCTTCTTCTCACTTCGGTTTTATAATTCTTTAGGTGTATTTTGTAGCCCCTCCCCACTATTCTTTAATTCTTCTACTTTTTGTACTATTGAATAGCTTGTGGGCTGTCTTTTTCATTTTATCGAGGATTTTGTTTCACCACGATGTGTGCTTCCCTCTTTTGGGAGAGCTTGTCGGACAAGACTCATAGCAAACCTTCAGATTTGCTTTTGGCAACTCCTCTGTGGTCTCTTCAATTTCACCCGTATCTTTAAATGAATAGTTAGAGCATATTTAATCATACAAGATCCCAAGAATGAGACTGATTCAGTTCATAACAACTTTTGTTTTCTGAAAACACAATATTAATATGCCAATAACTTTTTAATTTGTGATTTTTTTGTGATGCTGTATTATAACTTTTTTGTTAAAAATTATCGTCTCTATTAAATTATGATAAAATATATAGGGTGTTCCATTTAAAAAAATGTTCCTGAAAATGTGATGCTCCTTTGTTTTTCTGATTTCACCACTGTAATCCCCGGAAATTTTACTATTGCTTTGCTAATTTAACCAACCATCTATCTCAACTAATAATGATAGCAATGGTGTGTACAACCTGTATACATCTTTAATTTTTTCAAACTTTCCTATCATGAATTTATAATGATGTCAAGGAAACAATCTATAATCTGTCTAGGCTATCGACTAGATGTCTTTCCACCTTATATAGTTAGTCTAGGCTATTGACTAGAAGTCTTTCTGTCCTATCATGAATTTATGATGATGTCAAAGAAAAAATCTATAGCTAGTCTTAGTGATTACTGGGCATAGAGCTAGAGAATAAGATATGTCTAATATTATTTTTTTAGATATTATTTCAAATTTTCATTTATACTATTGATTTTCATCAGAATCTTAATAAAAGTAAAAATCATAAAAATATTAAAAAAATCCAATAGTTTGTATACGAACCTAACCTCAAAAACATTATAAAGATTTGAAACTTATGAAATAGTTGTCTACTTGAGCACTGGATGGCGTTGCGCGCGTTTCATAAAGATATGAAACTTAGGAAATAGTTGTCCACTTGAGCACTGGATGGCGTTGCGCAATTTTCATATCACCAGATATTTTAGATATTTTCTTTGACATCTTCATAAATTCATGATATGGCAGAAAGACCTCTGGTCAATTGCCCAGACAGACTAACTATAATTTTTATTAAAATTATTTTTTTTATTAATTTCATTGCAATTGTTTCTTTAGGTGAAGAATTTAAATACTACAGTGTAGAAAAAAAATGACATAGAAAAACATGGCAATGGTTGTCCACTTGACTACTGGAGGCAATTATGTGTGGATTTAGTCATATTCTAAACAAAAATCAATTTGCCATATTTTAATTTAATTGATGAACATATTAAATGTCTTGCGTTTATTAGAAAGTAGTTATTACAAAAAAAATCGACATTTTCTTGATTTTTTTCTTTCAGCGCTTTCTTTTTTAGTAATTATTTGAGAATATATCCCATAAAATGTACTAAAACTTATTTTTTGCAAATGTTTTCAAAAATCCATTGCGAAGAAGTGATTTGCCTTTGGTCTGAAATCACACAGATTTCAATAATGGCAATCTCATCTTATTTTAATAAATGAAACACTTTTTTACTTTGTTTGTATAACTCGGATTGATTTTATTGTTGACTATAGTTTCGACAACCTTAACGTGCATTATCAAAACAAACTTTTGTTTTTGTTTATACAAACAAAGTAAAAAAGTGTTTAATTTATTAAAATTGTATAACAAAGTAGAAGCCTCAACAATTAACAAGTTAATCTCATCTTACACTAAATTTCAAAAATAGGTATCTTTGAAATGCCTGTCATTTGCCACTGATTTAACAGACTCCAATTATTGAAATTTAGTGTAAATGATATTGCCATTCTTGAAACCAGTAGCAAATCACTTCTTCAACATGGATTTTTGAAAACATTTTCAAAAGGAAACATAATTTTGGTATTTCAAACCAATGGCAAATGACAGGAATTTAACAGACATCATCAAGGAAATGTATTATTGACAATTAAATTTTCTTAAGTGTAAATCTAACTTTGTTTTCAATTATTTTTGCTTGTTATCAATTTGAAGGTTCTATTTAACATTTAAAAACTAATTATTGAAACAATTTCAAAAAGTTGGTTTTTATACAAATATTGTTTTATCTTTAATTAATTTCAGGAAAAATGAAGTGAAATTTGCGATTGCGAGTCCGGCGTGCATAATAATGCCAGCAGTGGTACCAACGCGAGCGCGTTGAATTTATTAAATGTATATTTCGAGCTTGAAATATGATTGATAATTGTATCTGTGTTATGGAATAGTCGATGGACAAATAATTAGTTAAAAAAGCGCGCGCGCGAAATTCAAAACTTGCGCTCTTCTTTTTTTTTTTTAAACGAAAACACGAAGGGAAACTTGACTAAAATTTTATTGATTTGAAATAATTTTAATATCCCGATAATAACAATAATCCGGCTTACGTAATGTAAAAAAAATCCAAGACATAATTTTCAATGTGTGTGTGTGTGCATGAGTGTGTATAGAGTGGTAACAACAACGTCACAGTTTCGGGTCACGTGACGCACCGTTAGACGCCATATTGGCAGTTCGGTGCAGCGCTGTTGCGAGAGGGTACGGGGACGGAAGCGTCCCGTCTATTTTCCGCGCGGTCCCCATTTCGAAAAATCAGCGGCTCTCCAAGAAAATTTCGGCGAAAATCGCGTGAAAAGTGTGTTCGCGACTTCCGGCAGTTTTGAATATCGGAAAAGCCGCGTATTCCTTCGGCTGTTTACGATCGTCACTGGCCACTTATTGGCGGCGGTGTGCAGCTGTTTTGTGTGTGTTGTGTGTTGACAAATCCCGTGCACGCTGACTGACACACGGCGCGGGGTTGATGGATCCGTTTGGCGGGAATCGGCGGTGAAATGTCGGTGTGAGAGAGGACCGGATGCGAAATAGGTAACCGAAGATTTCGACGGCGAGGGTGTTTGGTTAGGTCCGGCGGGGGCCCCATGTGCTGTCCCGTCCGTTGGCGCCCGGTGCCGTGTGGGGCGCCCGCACGTCCGGCGTTGCTTTTTCCGCCTCCCGGTTGGCATCACTGGTTGCGTCGTCGTCGCTGCCACCGCTCCTTTCAATTGTTGCCTCTTTTGTTTAAATACCCTAACTGTACTTTACATAACCTCAAAATGTTTAGAATTGACATATTTCATATTCTTATTTTACACAAATTATTTCTTAGGGTAACTTTATTACCATCAATTTAAAAAATAAACTCAATAATATGATTTAAAAATTGTTCAAATCAAACAAAATGTTATTATTGTATGCAACATACCAGGTGTCCATTCTTAAAGTCGAACATAAAACATTAATGGTTGTACTAATAGTTGCAGTATAAACTTCGAATCAATCTACGATTCATGAAACCTGAATTCTCAAATATTATTGATAGATTTAAGGATTGTTTACAATATAATGCAAAATGTCAAATAGTTTGTACATTTTAAGGCAATTAATATTCTCAATTTTATATCGGCATGTTTGTACATTGGACCACTGGTCGAAACTAGTCGGAACTCAAATATAAAAATTTATGAAACGAACAACCAAGTGTATTAATTAAAATACTTCAGGTAACGTTTCCGAATGGTGTCACGGGATATAGAAAATTTTAAAAAGCCCGTGACACGATTCGGAAACCTTTCCATACTTCATGATTATTACATAAAAAATGTTTCACCACGGGATAAGTGATAATTTAATTCAATTAATATTCATTCTATTAGAGAAGAAGCAGAAAAAGAGGACATAGACTGGAAGGACATTAAACAAGAACAGAAAGACATGAAGAGAAAAATATAGAAACAGACACTAATCAAAAACTCCTTACACCTAACAGTAGAAAGGAAAAAGATTAAAAAAAATAAATTCAATTCCGGAGCAATAATAACTATTGATATGGGCGTTACCATTGTTGAAATTTAAATAATTTAATTTGTATATATTCAATTTAACCCGACACTCCAAAGGGTATAAGGGTTTATGATAATATATTCAATTTGACTTCTGGTAATAATATTCTATATGAGTGGTTACAGTTAGTGCCTCCACCTTGACCAAATGGTCTGTTGTGGCTTTCTATAATATAATACATAAAAATAATGGATGGTTAAGGTTTTTATTTCATTAAACTCTATAATACACTATTTGTAACTAAAACAACGGTTGTCTACTTCGGCGGCATACAGGTTAAGAGCTAGACTAGTAAGCCAGGGGTCCTTGGTTCGATTCCAGGATTTGGCTGGTCATTTTTTTTCCACAAATTACAAATTTACAAAGATTACTGCATTATATGGTAAAAAATATACTGATGTCCATGTGTGAGTCGAAGCAAAAAAAAAAACATTGTTGAAGTTTCCCCCATAATGCTATGTTAATCCACTCGCAAATACTTCCGAGTAAACTAACTTTTAAAATTCACTGTTAAGACTTGATAAAAAAAAAATTCTGCCTGATGATGCCACTGTGTTGGTGAAACAATTGAAGTGTCTTTAAAATACATTTTGTGAAACTTTCTAAAGTTGTTTTATTTAAAAATAGTGTAACATAACTAATTGGGGTTATTGCGTATAAGAAATGTGTATGTTATTATTTAATTTCGCATTCTGTTTTTTTTTTTCTATTACAAAAGTGTGATAATAAAAAGTAATGTACACGATAAACTTTATATTTCCCTTACAGAATGGCCCCGATTGAGTAATAAAGACTTCAAATAATTTTTTAATAAAAAACCAAAAATAAAAATGGCAACGAAAATTAATTTGAGTAAATATCTGTATAAATAAGAATTTTAACCGAATATATTACTGGTCATTATGGCTTCCAGAAACACCTCTCAAGATTAAGTTTATAGATGCTGTAATGAAGAAGACGCGGCAGGACACATTCTTCACAAATGTCCAGCACTGTCAAGCATAAGACATGCCATAGGCAGAGAGAAGCCTCAAACTAGTGAAAGGCCCCAGTGGAAAGTGATCCATGACGAAAAAACTAGACGTTGCCAGATCTTCTAAGTTGAGTTTTTGTAGTAACTGGGAGAAGAGGCCTAAAGTTTGGCCTATTATTACAAAAGGTTTTTAGCATAAAATCTGTTATTAGTTAATATTTCTTGGATTTTCATAAAAAAAAATAACTTGACATAATTTTTTTAAATGTCCTTCCTTTCGAAGGGATTATTCATAATTGCCTGGGAATGGAAAGGGAAAGTTCATAATTCCCGTTCCGGAGCAATTGTGAATTGATGCATGTAAAGGTTTTATCTTGTGTGCAAGTTAGTGCCTGCTTAATCCTTTACTCCAATATTATACATTGACACTGGCACACTTTTCTATACTCATAACATGATTTCAAACAAGCAAAATATGGATCTGTTTTTAAATTCTGCCAGACCTGTTTACTTCAAATATAGCCAAGGAAGAAGAAATTGTACAAGATAATGTAAACAAAATAAACGTTATTGCTGTGGTTTTTGCAAATCCACGCATTACTATTCGACAAATTGGCAACAATAAATTTGCACAATACCACCTCTCTTAAAGAAGAACAAGTTTAAATCGTAGAAGTTTTATTAATAAATAGGGAACACTTCCAAACATTAATATTATAAAGGACATTAAGAAAACTGTCATATACTTCATTTTACTCAGCGCATTACCAGACATATAAATTAATGTTTTATTGAATAACTGCAGCTACATTATTTTTGTTATTATTTTGTTTATCTAACATATACCAATTTTGTGTTGCTTTTAAACTGATGTTACCATTTTATTGGATGTAGTGTATGAAGTATTGTAATAAATAAATTTTGCAATGACAAAAAAGATCGACTTTAATTAATATACATTTATATATTGCCACTATCGCCATCTCATAGTTGTACTTCGTATTATATGCACTGTATGTTCTGCCGCAAACGCGTTTGTGATCTAAATATCGATCTTCAAAAGAAATCAGATCTGTAAACAACTGGATTTTCTTTTCTGTCCATTGTCAGTTTCACGACTTGTGATAATTCAACCGCTAATGGGTTGCTACGACACTGGGGCTTTTACCTGAACCACGTTGGACTTCATACTTAAAGAAAAGATAAATCGATATTTAAATTTAGAAAGTTGTTTGCTCAAATTAATTAATTCAAACAGTTGAATGATTCATTGTTTATTTATTTGTCATGGTAATAAAAAACAATAAAAACCAGAAAGAAATGATTCAGACATTCAATTTGTTAATCTTATTTCATAAAATAAATATCAATAGATTATTAAAAATCAACAAATAAAACACAGATTAGATTGAATAACTATGAATTACCAATGTTTTAATATTAAAACTATTAAGAATATTTTTTTCCTTGATAACTAATGTATTGATTTTTCTATTTTAGGCTTGATCTGTTGATATGGCAGCTGCAGTAGAAATGGGGGAAGTTGATGATATACATTCTAAAGAGGATAGTGTGACAGGTAAGAAATAAAAATAACATCGCTCATTTTTAATAATTGCAAAATATTCGTATATTAATCTTGATATTGATTAATTAATGTATCAATTTACAAAGTTTTATGTTTTAAGTGTTAAAAGTTTAATTCAATCATTATATTCTTTAAAATAAATTAATTCAAATAAACTGGTTTATTTATGCATTTACAACATTTTTGGTTAATATACAAGGTGTGATAATCTTTTATGATTTCAATGTAAAACATGAAAAATATACTTTTGCTCTAAAGTCGTGTGTGAAAATTTAATAAAAAAAGAAATTATCATTTTGTCGCAATTTCTTTTTAAAGTTGAAATTTTTAGGTTATATTAATTTCAAATGACATTACATTATTAAAACAAATGAAGGTTTATTTTTTCAATAGAAATGAAAACAAAAAATGTTAATGTTTTACTATTGAAATAAATATAGAAAATATTATGTCCGGTTTATGAGACTTTAACGTTTAAAGAAATGATACCGTTCATTGGAGTATTAAGCATTTTAATCAAGCATGTGCGATCTTGTGTTACGCATGGATTATCTGTTTCATTAGAATATGTACACACATTCATTTATGTTTAAGTGAAAATGGCAAACTCTTAAACACCAAACCTTAAAATCATTAAACATCGTAACAACGCACATTTGCTGATTCTCCCTGCAGCCTTTGTTTTGGTCACAAGCAGAATTATCCAGCGTATCCTAAACGAAGTGCTAGGTCTTAATCTTTTTGATGGTTTATGATGGTTATAATTTCGTAAGCCGTAGTGGTTCAGGTAAAAAGAGTCAAAAGTGGAAACAATCAACCTGATTGGGACAACAAACAAAATGAGAATATCTTTCGGGATAGGAGTAAAATTTGGGTTTACAGGCAAATTTAAGGAAAATACGAAGTTGATTCATTTGAAATTAAATGATTATAAAATTAAAATGAGCAAAACAAGTAGGAGTCCGATGTTTTCACGAATGTCAGTTAAATAATCTAAAGTAAGGGTGTTTCCGTTGAAATGCTGCTAACAGGATTTTATTAATGATTATAATAATCAAATGATAGGTATTTGAATGATGTTGGTAATCGACTGATCATCATTCAAATGGTCTCCAAATTTTACTTTAGTCGACTAGCGAATCGAAATTTTTTTTAATTATTTATCTTCTATTCTCTACTTCCTTTAGAATATCAAATCGTTTACTTTTTCGTTGAAATACAGGATTTTATTAAAACAGAAGAATTGCACAAAATATATGTAATTTCTCTCAGTCTTATTTTTTTGTTTTTCTTATTAATTATATTTTTAGATGGTGTAGTCATGAACGGGGACATAGCCGAATCCGATAAAGCCGAAGCTGAAATCGATACGTCAGCACCCGACACTGTAGAGGAAGAAACGGCGTCAGCCGATACTGCCAACGAGGACGAAGACTCTTCCCAGGATTCACAAGAAACAGAAGAGAAGATGGAAGTGGACGACGAAGAAGACCTCGAACAACCCGCCGATGACCGACAATCTCAATCCGAAGAGGAGGAGGAGCCATCATCCGCGAAAAATACAGACGACGACGAAGTCATGGAGGTCGACAGTAATCAGGATACTCTCAACAGCGCCGACGTTGATGATGACGATGATGAAGTGGAAGAGGGGGAAGTGGTTAATGCCCGCGTGGAAACCAGTGTCGAGGACGAGGAGAATGTTGTGCATGACGTTGACGATAACAGTGACGACGAAGTGCAAATAACTAATAAAGACAGTGATCCCTTAAGTGCTGAACAAAATGAACAAGAAACTGTTGTTTTGAATGATTCCAATAACGATGATGATGTGGTGATTGTGGAGAATGATTCGGACAAGCCGAACGGGACGACGACTCCGGAAAAAAAGAAGCAGAGTTCCCCGAAAGTGATTGAAATTAATGCGACTCCAGTGAAGAGTGCAACGCAAGCAGAGAAAAATGCTGTGACTCCCAGGAGGAGTTCGAGGAATTTAAATAAGAGTAAGTCGTATATTCTCGATGAGGAAAAAGACACACCTTCTGAGGGTTCGGATGTTGAGGAAGTTCTCCCGCAGGATCCGTTAGCAGTATCTGAGGTGCAGACCGCTAATGAGAAGCCAAATGTCAGCAATAAAAAACAGCGTAACGCTTCCACCATTGTTGTCAAAGATACTAAACGCTTAGTCGAAATTGCTTCGAAATCTACACCTCAGACTACTAACTCAGGGAAAAAAGAACCAACCCTTGTTATAATCGATACTAATTCCATTTTATCAGGTCGAGGCCCAGTTCCTATAATACCCAAATCCACCATCACCCCTACTTATCCCATTTTACCTGTCGCTCTGCCCGCCCAAGGTATTTACCCTGCTAATATGCGAGCCACCATTACTCCCATCCCAATGAACAACACTAGTACCAAAACAACATTACCTACTGTAACCGTTAATCCGACTCCTTCTGCTCCCATTTTACCTTCTTTGACGGATGATATGTTTGTGGTGGAAGCACCGTCTTTTATTGTGCCGTACGTTTATGAAAAGCCCCCTATTAAGGATCTCAAGAATTATTTAACGGAGCTAGGGGAGGAGATCAAGAAACTGAAGGAGAAGTTGAAAAACGAGAAGAAGGGGGAGGATGAGGAGAGTGGTGATGAGGAGATGGAGGAGGAAGATAAAGAAAAGAAGAAGGAAGAAGAGAAAAAAGGTGAAGATGAGGCTATCGATCCAAATAAGAGGCATACATATTTTGATAGTCCAATAGGTAAGAATACATTTTGTATTTAAAGTCTGTTTTCGTCTACCTCAGTTGCTTTGTTGGTTATGTGAAGGGAAATTATACATAATTTAATTAACTAATTTTTTCATAAAAAATAATTAAATTACAAATACTTACTTGCTTCTAACAAAATTCGACACAATTTGTTCATTTGTGTGTTTACATTTTTCGAATTTTTTTTTTGTTGTGAAAAATTACAATTTGTATGTCACTTACTACAGATTGCTAACACCTCAAAAATTCGGTGTTAAAAATCATACCCAGTTGTAAAAACAGGCCTAAAACTGTAAGCAGCAAACACTTCCCAAATTTTTTTTTTTAATCTTTTTCCTTTCTACCGTTAGGTGTAAGGAGTTCCTAAATATGGTCGTATTAAAAAAAAAGAACTTTATACAATCTTTTAAACGAAAATTGTATTATTATAATTTTTTTAATTTATTTTTTAATATTATATTTATATATATTTTTGTATTTATTTTTTTTTATTTATATTATACAAATTACAGTAAATATGAAATTTTGTGTTACTTTAAGATCTTTTATATTGTTTGAAATTAGAGAATATTCAGGGTTATTCCGTACAAAAAAGGTCAAGTTTAACATGTACGTTATTAATTTATTTCACATTCTATGTATTTGTATATCTATTATAAAAGTTGCTTAGACTATGATGATTAAAAATAACGTACACGAAAAACTCATTTTCCTTAGAGAATAGCCCCGATTATCAAGTTATTAACTCCATTGTAACATTGATAAGAACTTAGGATGAGTACAATGGATTTAATTAGGTCGAAGTGCATAAACTGGTGGTGTTTATGTACTTTGACCTAATTAAATATTTTGTATAATCGATATAACAATTCTTTTTTTTAACTTGTTAATTGTTAAGGTTGTACATGGCTATTATAACTTAATAAAACACTTTTAACATTGTTTGCACAACAATTTTTTTTTATTTAGTGACTATAGCTAATGTTGAAAAAAAAAAAAATAGTTGTGCAAACAAAGTTAAAAGTATTTTATTATTTTTTTTAATAAAAATATCTATCTAAAACAATTGTGTGGATTTCAGGAAAATTTTTTGTGGACATTGGTTCGGGATTAGTGGAAGAATTTGTTCAAACCGATTTGCTGCGACAACAGAAACGCAAGCGAGACCGCGAAGGCGGTCAAAACGCGGACACAGTAAAAACCATCACCTCTCTTATAAAAAGCCTCGAATACACAAAAGAGAACAACCAGCCTTACAAGATGTCCACGAAAAAATGTGAGTATTGCAGTTACAAGACTGAATCCGCACTAGCCATGGCATTCCACTTGGAAACACCGCACATGAAGAACTTCGTCTACAAGTGCAACTTCTGCCCGTACGAAGTCCGAAGCCCGCACGACATTCTCTTCCACATGGAAGCAGAGCACTGCGTGCGGGGAAGGTTGGAAAGAGCTCCGGCTTTCCACCAGTGTCCCAACTGTCCGTTCGAAGACAATCAGAAAGGGAAGTTGTCGAGGCATATGGTGGCGTGCGCACGGAAATTCAAGCCCGAGAGGAACATGGACCCACCCATTGACTGGGAACCGCCGGCTAAGATTCCACGGGCGCCTAGGATGAAACAGCAGCAGAGCCTGAGTACCACGGCAGCGATGTACCAGGCGATGGCGAAGAGCTCTCAGATGCAGTTTATGAAGATGCAGCAGAACTTGCCACAGGCGACGGCGATCAACAGAGGTCGTGGCCGGCCTAGTCTGGGCATGCTCAGTAAGCAGGTCTCTGTTAAAACATCAGACGGTGTTTACAAACAGGCTGTTCCAGGTGGAGGATCTGTTTTGGTACCCACTAATTATCAAGTAAGCGGGAATCAGTTGTATCAGGTAGGTGTGATTTTTTTTAAATGAAACTTTTCAGACTTATACACACATAGGTAAGCATTTCCATAATCTAAATTGTTTCTATTTATTACTGTTTTAACGCAGATATTTTTCAAAATTAATAATTTGGATTTTTAAAAAGTTCACTTCATGAATGTGTATTTTGGTTGACTGGCAAATAAAAAAATGAAGAGTAAAAAGATCGACTATCGATAGCCTAGACAGATTAACATAAATTTGATGGATTTAGTTTATATCAAAGATGTTAATCATGCATTTTCAATTTGTTATAATAAAAAATATATAAATATATATATGACAAATGTAGGAGAAATTTTGATGATGCTGTCAATGAGGGGTTTCCTGAAAAAGTAAGATCATTTTCTTCATCTGACGGAAGTGTACAATCAAAGAAAATGTTTAAAAAGCCACTGACCTCTTATTTATTTTAAATTTAATTTTTGCAATTACAACGCCATCTGTAACAAATAAATAAATTTTAATAAAATCTTATATATTTTTATTCCTAGATTCCGATTCTTGAATAAAAAATAGGGGTTCTAATTGGAAATTTCAAAGTTGCTCCCCGTCCCACCCACTGAAGGGGCAGCAGGGGGCTGAAATTAGAGCAGGATGATCACTCCTTAGGAAACATTAATTTTTGGTTAATTTTTCATACGATGAGTTTTTTTCAAGTTATTTTGATTTGTCAGTTTAAATGATACACCCCATGTAGCGACACAGAATATTATTATAATTATAATAATATTCTGTGTCAATAACACACTTATAATAACCACACATCTTTATTCAGACTGTTAAGCAGACGTTAGTTTCTCCAATATGTGTGTTTGACGGGTTCCAAGAAAATCCAAACGATGTATGAACAAGTGAGATTTATTTTAGGTATTTACAAGTGTTTTGTACCGTGGTTCCAACTGGTCTGGCGCTCGGGGTGAGAAGCACCCTTGAAGTAACTTCTGACGTGCCGAGGTGGAGAGCGCGCGCAAGCGCTTAACATTTGACTTTCAGATTTGCGGAGGCGGAGAGCGCGCGCAAGCGCTTAACACAGACTATACAAATAATACAAAACAATATAACAAATAATTATATTTAATTAGTCTGTCTGGGCTTTCACCCAGAGATCTTTTTGCCTGAATATTATTCTTATTAATAATTTTAAAACAAATGAGTGCATACGCTCGTGATGTGGTCAATAGTTTCCTGGAATAGGTGGCATTTCGGCAAGAATCATTTTTTATAATTTGTTTCATGCTGGATGAATTCCAATAGGAACACTATGGTTTGATTCACAACCGCCTAGGAACAAAAACAAAACAGAAATGGGAAAGATGAATCATAAGATTTTGTGTATCCATTTACAATCGCCTGAGTAGGGGCCTTATGGCTTTTCTCCATACGATCTGTTCCTGTGCGATTGTGAATTGGCCCTTTCTATTTTGGAGTACCGCATAGTTTATTTAACATAAATTGCCTTTATTTTGTTAATCATCTTTTTTTTAAACTCATAAACCTGTTCTGATTGAGTATTGAATGTTTGTTTTGAAGTGTTTAGATAAATTGCAGTCCAGGTGGTAAAAACTATGTGGAAGATTTGCTGGGTTCCTATATCATATCAAGTTTTTTTATTGCAATAATAAATATATAGAGGCATCCATTGAAAATTCAGGGCTATTCCGCATGGAAAATGTTATTTTAACATAAAAGATGTTAATTAATTTCACATTCTATAAATATATATATATTATAAAAACTGCATAGACTGTGATAATGAAAAATAACGTACATGTTAAACTCAACATTTCCCATATGGAATATCCCTGATTATGTGTTATATAAAATTTGCAAATGATACTTAACCTTCAAAACGTAATGCTTACTTATGTGTGCTCTGCACTTTATCACATTACATTATATTTAATCTACCTACTTATGCTGTCATTGACAAAATTTCCCATTCACTCTCGAATAAAAAAAAGAAACAATATTTATTAACACAGCAAATTACGCAAAAAATAAAATAAAATCATATTTGTGAGTAGAGTAATATGTGTGTGTGTGATAATTAGGTAGTTGGTGGCCAGGATATGGGCAATAGGATAGGTGGCCCAATGGGCCTTATTCCCGCCATGTCCACCACTAGCACGGTTACCATTCAGGTAAACTTTAAAGATATGACTGTTGTTATATGCAAGAAAAAAAAAAGCAGTAGAGCAGAATATTTTATTTTTTCTTTTATACCTAACAATACAAATAAATTGGAATTAACAACTAGTGATGTCAAGGATTTATTTGTATCAGGAAATGGTTGATTGAGAAGCAGTATATTTTTACTTTTTTGCCTTGTACAATTAATGTGCATTTGTTTAAAGTACTTAACATAACATAAGTCAAAATGTCACAGAGCTACTAAACTAAATTATTAGTTATTTTCAAATCATTTTTATTTAAATTTATTTCTTATGATGATTAGAATTACTCTTAAGTATTTATTGATAGTTAAAGTCATTGCAAAGATAAAATCAGAATTGTGGAGGCTTACAAATAGCATAGAAACTATTACATAAAACTTTAAACATAATTTTCTCAAAGCGATATTTTTCAATCAAGAGTGCCACTTGCGAACTATTCAAAGAAATTTTTTTAATTTTTCATCAATAACAGTTGATGCAGTTTCATTAAAAAAATATTGTGAGTTTTGTTTAGAAGGTATTAGTGTAGAATTTTTAGATTTCATGTACATTTTTGCAATTTTTTCAATTCAATAAAACCCTACGATACATGATAGCTAATTTAATCTAGTTCAAGGAAATAAAAATAATCTTGTTCTACCTTGCTCCAGGATTGAGTAAAAGTACCATAATATCAGTATTTTTCTCGTCGTCTTTTCTTTAGTATCTCGTCTATTGTTTCTTCCCATGATTTTCTTGGGCAGCAGCGCTAAAGCACTTTATAAAAGTGTATATTTTTTCCGCATGTTCTTTTTTCAAGCAGAACAGCAGTCAACTAATGATGGTTGTTGACAGTCAACAAGTGAGCATTGCTTGAATTTTAGTATTGCAAAGTTTATTTTAATGAATCCGATTGTTGAGACTGATCGACAGTGCTTCAAATGAATGTATTAATAGTAGATTGAAATATTATTGAAAAAGGTTTTGAAATTTAAACAATAGTTATAAAAGATAATCGGGGCTATTCCGTATGGGAAATGTTAAGTTTATCTTGTACGTTATTAATTAACTTCACATTCTATGTATATGTATATCTATTACAAAAATTCTTTAGACTGTGATGATTAAAAAGTAAAGTACATGTTAAACTTAACATTTTTCGTAGAGAATAACCCTGAATAAAAATGATTCTAAAACAAATATTTTCAAATAAAAGTGAATATAGCAATATAAATTGGAATAAAGTAGAAATGTTCAAAATTAAATATTTCAATATTCCAATACTAAATAATCAATTATTTTTGGTAAGCAAACGACAAATTAAATTATAAAATGTGTGATTATAAACTTAAATGTAGTAATTTTTGGACAAAATTACTTACTGTCATTCATCGGCGACTGATGTGGCCCATTGGAATAATTCAGTGTCAGTCAATGAATGACAAAGCGGTCAACATGTTATTATAATTAATAATTTTTAATATTTAAACATTGGTTGAAATAGTTCTTATTGTAATAATAAATATGAATAGATAATTAAAAATCTACCAATAAATAAATAATAATTAATTATTACAATAAATTATTTGAAATAACTAAAATAACAAGTTGTATTAGGTAAGAAAGTAAAAATATATAAAAAAAATGAAAACTGATCTTGAGGTTGAAACTAATATCTTACTGACAATTCTGCATTGTGCCTATGGGAATTGGGTTTGTATGCAGCTATTTTAGATCCAAAAGTATCAGATATGTTTCAGTATCTAATACAGTGTAAACTAACTAGCTCTGGTTTGAATATAAAAACTGTTACACACCAGATACTTTTGTTCTGTATCATTTTATTACTTTTGCTTACCTGATATAAGGAATCAGGTTAATACAGTATCAACCAACCCTATTAACAACACACTTTTCGTTTTATCGCTTATGCATAACAATGATTTATTACTCCTAAATAATTTTAATACGCATGTTTCCGTTATTTAATTTAGTGGAATCTAACTAATTCCTTTGATTTTTATAGAACTCAACGAACAAACAATCGAAAACGGTACACCAGCCCAGCATCTCGATAACACCCTTGCCTCGGGGTACGGGAGCCGGAGGAGGGGGAGGTGGCGGCGGCGGTGGTGGCACCTCCTCGAACAACAGCCCTGGCATACCGCCGGGAGCCAAACCCGGCGACCTCAACTCAAAGAACTCGTTTGTGATTTGTGAAATCTGTGATGGTTACATTAAGGACCTCGAGCAATTGCGCAATCACATGCAGTGGATACACAAGGTTAAGATCCATCCCAAGATGATCTACAACAGGCCGCCGTTGAACTGCCAGAAGTGTCAGTTCAGGTTCTTCACCGATCAGGGTTTGGAGCGGCATCTGCTCGGTTCACACGGGTTGGTTACGAGTAGTATGCAGGAGGCGGCGAATAAGTGCAAGGATTCCGGAAGGTGTCCTGTATGTGGAAGGGTTAGTATTTTATTTAGTATATAAGCGGGTTGAGTGAAAATGGAAACTAGAAGAAAAATTATATCAGCATGTTTTTACTACAAAATAATTCTAGAAGAGGCCCATTTGAATAAAAAAAGGATTTATTCATAGCTGTTTAAAATAAAAGAATTGAAGAATACGGTAGATATTAATAATTAGATAATTTTGAATTTAAAAAATAGAAAAATACATCAACTAAATATTTTTAATGTAACAGCAATAAATAATTAATAATTCTGACTTCAAAACAATAAAAAAAATGTAAAAATATTTAAATTTGGTTGGTTATACATTCATTTCCAATTTTCCAATAAAGACACTGAAACTGACAACACTTGATTTGTTTGCATTAGATTCACAACTTCTAATTTAATTTTTAGGTGTATCAATGGAAATTATTGAACCACGTAGCGAGAGATCACAATATGACGCTGAAGCCCGCCCACCTGTCTTACAAATGTACAGTGTGCACAGCGACCTTCGGGATGTACAAACAATTTGAGAACCACGTGTATTCGGCTCATAGTGTCGTGGCGAAAAAGTCGATAGAAAAGAAGGCGGCAAACTCGCCGAGCAAGAGCGAGTCGTTGCTCAAGCCACTAAAGATCAATGATGAAATCACGATAATACCACAGATGCCCAAATCGAACGGGGCGGGCACCAGCAAGGAGGGCAGTCCTTCGACGAGTAAAGGTGGAACCACAAAAAGTAAGTAAATTCATTGGGAATAGAAGAGTTTTCATTGTAGTTTGGTAGGGTGGTAGCTTTCGGGTATGAATGAGTCATAAAATTTTATAATGAGATATAAATTTCAGAAATAGCAATGGTATTGAAGAATGTACAGTGCCAGTGTAAAGTCTGAAACTACCTCAATAAATCTTTTAATAATAATTAAAAAAACCCACTGAACAAAATGTTCGCAATTAACATTGCATCAACATTAAAAACAACATTAAACGTTAATGTAATATTGGTGCAACATTATTATGTCCGTTTTGCTCAGTGGGAAAAAACTCTATTAGGTCAAGTTGTGAAACAAACCAAGTGATTTTTATTTAAATTAAGATTCTTACATATATAAGAATGAATCACCCTGTATACGAAATTATTGTTTATTCCGTTGTTATATATTGTTTAAGTTTAAATTAAACACTGATTTACAGTATGGAACAACATTGATATTTATTTTAGTGACTACTTTCAACCATTTTTACCTTCTTTTTTTTTAGTTTGATAACGACAAGATAAAAATGTTAAACTTTAGTCACTGAAATAAATATTAAAGTTTATAAAAAAAATCAGTGTTAAATTTACAAATAAATATTTAGAAAAATACCTATATTTGATTAAAAAAAAAATATTTTGAGAATAAAAACTGTATTGTTTATAAATTCAAACAATACATCTAAAAATGAAGGCATTTATTTACAAGTAATTTTATTTTTTTATTTATTAAAAAATAAATTATTTATTAAATAGTTATTTAAAAAATGAAGACTTATGATAAACTTAATAATAAGTGATAAGTAAGTTTCTTCATTTTTGGATGATTTTTTTAAATTAATAAACACTATGGTTTTTATTGAAATAAATTCATTTCAATAAAAACCATCAACTTATAAAATCAAAACTTTTTCATTATAAAATTTTATGTCTCGTCCATTGCATCATCATTTAGACATTGCTTATTAAATAATTCTTTAAAAAAAAACAATATTCATTTATTTTCCTATTTTTTTGAATAGGAAATTTTTGAAGAAAATTTTATGTTTGACTGTTTATTCTAAAATTTTTTTATTTTAAATCAAATTATTTCATAAGCAATGTCTTTAATTTATTGGTTTGTTTTGTTTATTTTAAATGTTATTTCTGTTCATATAAATGCATATTAGTAAAATGAATATTATTAAAAGTCATAAATTAAGCAAAAGATGGTGCTTTGTGCTATCAAATTATATGATTCAGAAAGCGATAAACCAGCATGATTTTCTCATTTATTGAAAAACGGATTTGAATACAATTATTGATAGCTGTCATTGATTTAACCTTCAATCTTCAGTCCGCTAGACGATGATATAAAATTTATTTTATTGATTCGTTAATGTTTTACGCAAACTTGTTTTTAACAAAAGTAATTTTATAATTTAATAATGTGCATTTATATCGAACTGGTTTAGCTTAAAATATTTGGATGAAACGGCAAACATAATTGATTTTCAATGTGTTCATACATAAAATATGTGTGGTAATGAGTTTCGGAGAGAAAAGGGAAAATTATTTTGATAAAGTGTTTATTATGCAAACCCTAATTTATTAATTAAATCATTCATTAAAATTCAATGATGAATAAAAATAAAATTAAACTCAATTATGATTGCTAATAAATACTAAGTCAGCTTTAATTTATGTGATTTCGAATTTACAAAAAGTATGTATTCTAAATTTATTTATAAAGAAATAATAATAAAACAAAATTAGTTAAAATTAATTCAAATTTGTTTTTTTCTATACCATTGATGAATAATGTGATATTTAAAAAAATAATTATTTATGAGTCATATAAATTACAGTTGCCTTTATATTTACAAACATCCTTTTATATAATCATAAATTTATCTATTCATTTAAATATAAAAGGAGGTTGCAGTAGTGGTGTAGGTAAATAACATTTGTATATAACATGTAAATACATAAAAATCATATATAAAAATTGTTTGAAATGAGAAAACTAAAAGCCGATTAAATATCAATAGGTAAATCAGTGGATAAAAAAGAAGTGCCCCTCACAGGATCAGCGATAGAGTCCGGAGAAATTCAAATCATAAACCTTGGATAAAGATAGGAACAAATTAAATAATAAAAAAAAAACAGAAAACACCACCACCGCACAACAACACAAAATAATAAAAAAAAAAACATTAATAAAAAAGCCTTACAACACGTGTTTAACGCAAGTTCTCTTTTTAGTTGGCGACACATCGATATCTAGAGCTGAGCGTCTGGCTCGTCGCAAAACCTCATTAGTCGAAGATAATAACTAAGACTCTTTGCATATAAAAGAAAAGAGATATTGTAGTGAATGATTTTATTTAATATACAGGTATGAATATTAATTTAATTAAAAAAAGGAAACAAGTAAAGGGTGAATGGACTTTCTAAAAATATATATATATAAATATGAACAAATGAAATATATATATACATGAAAATAAATGAAAAAAAAGCATTAAGTTCTATTCGATTTGTCTTTATCATTTCGTTTAAATTTAAAAAAAAGTGACTAACGCGAGTGGATAAACAGGAATTAAAATTGGCGGACCAAATTTGTTAAAACAAAAATTAAAACGCATGTGTGGTTTCCAGTTGCTCGTCATCGTCGTCGGGAGTGCATTTGCCCGGAATTTATTTAAACAAAATGAGAAAAATTGTGAATCGTGTCGCCTATGAATATATTAATTTATCCTTGTTGTGGGAAGCCGACGGAAATAACTGTCCATGAGAAAAAAAAAATATAGCGCCCATTACGGTTATACTCTGTATTTTAAGTACTATTTATTTGTGTAATTAAAATGGAAGAGCGTCGTCCTTTTATTTTCATTTCTTTTTTTATTTCATCTGTTCGTTTTCTTTTTATAAGGTACATAGGTTAGCCGAATTTATTATTATTATCTAATATGAAATATGATTATTATATTGTTGCACCTAAAGACGAAAAAATAATAGACCATAGAAAAAAAAACGAGTTGCGTATGTTAACATTGTCAGTTTAAATTTAAAACCGTGCGACAGAAGCACAACGGACGTTTATTTTTAAATTGACGATATTTATTCGTTCTACCCCCAGGTATTTTTTTTTCTCTTTTTAAAAACGAACAAAGAAGTAATTGTATAAATGGTTTATTTGTTTTGTGTATATAAATATTAAATCTGAGATTTGAATATATACAGGGTGAACTTTGAAAAATGTGAAGATGGATGAGTAGAATAAAAAGATGATCGTTTGAACTTAGCCTCAATTGTGATTGTCATAACCTTATTTTAGCCGGTGTTTTGAAAAAGGGACGGTGGTTGTGTTGAGCGTGTCGCATCGTTAGCTTCGCTGCTGAGTTGCGTTCACACGTGATCTTTTTTTATTTCTTTTGGGTCGAACTAATTTTAATTTTGTGATAATTACAATGTTTACTAATATTTCGATAAGTTACAATGAAATTTTAAATTAGTGCAGATTTTTATTTCTCCTCAGTTTGGGGGGATCCCGAATGAGGTTTTATTGCGATGATAGTGTAGTTTTTTCTTTGAAATTTCATTTTTCCGAATGAGAAAAAAAAACAAAGACTGCCAATGCATTTTTTTTTTATTTATAAAAATAAATGAGTAAATTTCTCATTGCTTCTACCTACTTTTTTTTTATTCATTTTGAATAAGTACTCACTTTGCTATTCTCTCTATCAACCATGGCTTGGTATTGCTACAACTTTGTTTCTAGTCGTAATAGACTCATTCGGAATCCAGCCTTTGAATAATTGATGATGTAAAAATTGTTTCTAAGAAGTTTAAAACATTAAATATAAATTAATCCTGTACATTTTTGTAGAAAACCACAATAACTGCCAATGCACTTTTTTTTATAAACCTGGACTTGAAAATACACGTGTATATTTATCATTGCTTTTACCTACTTTTTTATTCGTCTTGAAAAATGTAATTCAAGTTCGCTCTTTACAGTTTTCTTTTAGATTGTAATTTTTTTGAAAATAATATATAAACTGACTTTATCAATAGAATCTTGACTATTTAAACAAAATAAATCAATACAAAATTTTACCACAGGGTCACGAAATAGATTAAAGAGTTATACAAAGTAACAAACAGTATGAAACACTCTATTACTTTGGAATTTGTTAATTTGGTAATTACAGTTTCAAATTCGAGGCTATTCCATACGAGAAATGTAAAGTTTAACGTGTATTATTAAATACTTTCGCATTCTATGTATATTAATTTATTATAAAAGCTGCTTAGACTGTGATGATATTAAATAATGTATATGTTAAACTTAACATTTCCAGAATATTTACAGAATAGTCCCGATTATTGGTTATCAAGTAATCAAATTCACAATTATGCAAAACAAAGTAAGAAACAGAGCTTCATTTGCGATTAACAATGAAAATATCATATAAAGCAAACAAAACGTTGTTTATTATTTTGTTTTGTTTCACGGACCTATTAATATTAATAGGTCCATGTTTTATTTATCTGTGAATTTGTTTGTTTGGTAATTAAAGTTTTAATACATAATAAACATTAAGAGGCACCAAATAATTGAAATTCACAATTATACACAACAAAGTAATAGACTGAGCTTCATTTGTTATTAATAATGGAAATATAATGTAACACAGGTGAATCACTGTTTATTGTTTTGTTATTACCAAACAAACAAAATCTCAGATATACAACTGTGATTTATTTGGAATTTGATTGTTTCGTAACTATAGCTTCAATGTATCACCATAAATGAAACTCAGATTGTTTTGTTTATAAGGAATTTGATTGTTACGTAACTATGGTTTCAATGCATAATCACAAATGAAACTCAGTTTGTATTATTTATTTCGAATAAACAAATTCACAATAATACAAAACAAAGTAATTAAGAGTATTTTTTTTTTTTTACAAATGAGACTTGGTTTATTTACGAGTTTGTATCATCGGAATTTGTATTCAGTAATTTCAGTTTTAAAGTATCAGTCATAAACAAATTTACAGTTATAAAAAATGATTTTATTTAATTTGTAAATAAAAAGGATTTAGTTTTTATTTAAAATTAATTATTAAGCCGTTCTAAATATTTAAAATTCGTCACTAGCAGTTCGATGAATTCAATAGCAACTTACAAATTTAAATAAGAGTTATTAAATCAAAAAACAAATTTACTTAACGATATGTAAAATTATAGCCTGAATGTCTTAAGAATTGTGAACTTTATTTTTGTTAAAGTAAATAAAGTTTAAAAGCTGTTTTTAATAAATAGAGTTTCCGTTTTTGTTTTCTTTTTTAGTTCTTTGTTCTAATGTAACAGTAATGCATTCTAGAAAAAGCATTAAAAATTATGTGTAAGTAAAGGAAAGCAAAGCAGATGTATTATTAAATTTGAAAAAAAAAAACAATTAAAAAAAGTTATTTTCCTCAAAAAAAGAAAATAATATTCAATGTATGTAAATAACGCAAAGCAAAGCAGATGTAATACTAGATTTTTGAAAACAAAAGAAAAACAATAATTTTCCTTAAAAAAAAAAACATTACTTTTTCATTTTCCTTTAAAAAACAAAGTTATGATGATGTGTAAATAACGCAAAGCAAGCAGTTGTATTACTAAATTAAAAAAAGATGAAACCATTAATTATAAAAAAGATAAACAATCAAAAAGTTATTTTCTTTAAAAAAAACATTTTCCTTAAAAAAAAAACATTCAAGAAGATGTGTAAATAACACCAAGCAACAGTTGTAATACTGAATTTAAAAAGAAAATTAAACAATAAAGTTATTTTCCTTTGAAATTTTTTATTTCATTTTCTTAAAAAAAATTCAAGATGATGTGTAAATAACGCAAAGCAGCAGTTGTATTACTAAATTTAAAAAAAGAGATAAACAATCAAAAAGATATTTTTTATTTTCAAGGAAAAAAAAAGTCATTTTCTTTAAAAAAAACAAATGATTTTCTTAAAAATAAAAAACGTTCAAGATGATGTGTAAATAACGCAAAGCAAGCAGTTGTATTATTAAATTAAAAAAAGATAAAACCATTAATTATAAAAAAGATAAACAACTAAAAAGTTATTTTCTTAAAAAAAAAAAAACATTTTCCGTAAAAAAAAACATTCAAGAAGATGTGTAAATAACGCCAAGCAGCAGTTGTAATACTGAATTTAAAAAGAAAATTAAACAATAAAGTTATTTTCCTTTGAATTTTTTTTTCATTTTCTTAAAAAAAAATTCAAGATGATGTGTAAATAACGCAAAGCAGCAATTATATTACTACATGTAAAAATAAAAAAACACAAAAAAGTTATTTTCCTCAAAAAAAAAAGAAATTTCCAAGATATGTGTAAATAACGCAAAACAAAGTAGATGTATAATTAATTTTGAAGAAAAGAGGAATTACCACCTGATTATTGTGCGCATTTAAATTATACCAAGTAGATTTTCATATAATCGAGAGAAATTTAAAGAACATGTTATAACAAAACTATATTGTAATAAAGAAGCGTATTAAAAAAAATCTTTTTTATGTAAATTCTTTTTTTATTTTATTAATCAATTATTATTATAACAACATCTTTCACTTCACTGAATTATTTTGAGTTCTGTTTGTCGAACTGAGGCCTAACAATGGCGAGAGCCGCCTGATTAGTTCTTCGCCGTGTTCGGCGCTCGTCGTTGAGATGTTGTGCTTGACTTCGACGAAGGCGTTTGGTATGGCAGCCCCGTTTAGCACCGGGTGTCCGTTTCTGAAAGCCAGGTTGCCGAAATTGGCGGGCGCTATTCCTGTCACGGAGATCCCGCTGATGTTGGTCTGCAGCGGGATGGGGATGTTGCTCAGGTCGAAGCCGCTGCCGTTGTGCGGGGGATTGTAAAAGGTAAGATCCACTTCTTCATCCCTAAAATATACATACACACACATAAAAAGTATTCAGACTACACAGATAATACAAAATAATATAACATAAATAATTAGAATACATGTAGGTGTTAGTCTGTCTGGGCTAACAACTAGAGGGTTTTCTGCACTTCCTAAAATATTTAAATTGAATTTTTAATATAATAAGAACACTGTAAACTTTTCTTCACTAAATTTATTTTAGTCCAGATGACAGTTACTGTTTCTCCATTGAGAATGAACACATCGTGTTCGAAATGTCATCTGGACTAAAATAAATTTAGTGAAGAAAAGTTTACAGTGTTCTTATTATATTCATTAATCTTCACATAACTCAGACCAGTATATATGAATTCTTAATATTATGGTTTTACCCGACGCCCTAAGGGGCAACAAGGGATAGCAGAAGAAGAAGAATATTACGTTTTTATAATAGATATACAGGGTGTTAAAAATTTGAGTCTCAGCATGGGGATCTCGCTTATCTATCATAAGAGATAGTGGAAATTTGGAACTTTTGCATAATTTTATGCTGGTTTTGTCATCATAAGAATGTTTAATCTGATATTACACATGATTTTTTAAAATAAGCGAGTTATTAAGATTTTTTTATTTTATTTACACTAAAAAAAATAGGCCATGAAACAATGACATTTATAAAACAATTGCTGTTGTTTCTAATGTTTTATTTCTGTTAAATAGGTTTATTTTGAATTAATGTGAAGAAAAAAATACACTATTTCCATGGCCGTGGATCAACCCAGCTGTACTCTGATCATTTCAAAGATCGATCAATCAGTTGGAGTATCGAGCTGATCAGAAAGATCGAGCCTTTCGAAAAGATCAAGCCGATCGCAAAGATAGAAGAGATCGAGCCGATCAGAGAGATCGACCGCACTGCTTGAACCGAGCCATGATCAATCCACTCCGGAAAATAGTCCGAAAAGAAGGAGCCGATGAAGCGGTTTGAAATGTACTAACCGATCAAAAAGGTTGAGCGGATTGATCACCTGCAAGAATCGAGCAGTCAATCGTTTTTAATCGATTTTACCCAACACTATTATTTATCAAACATAAAACAGATTTATACATTAGGAAAAAGGACAATTTTATTTTTGTATAAATATTTATGTCATGTGGTATGTCAGATTAAACAGAAAAAACAAACTTTTCTTACGATGACAAATCTATTGTTTCCATTTAAAGAATGTAAGTTTGTTTTATATGTCGAAAACTAATGTCAACAAAAAATATCTGATTTAAATTTTATTATTTAGCATAAAAATTATCTGAAACTTTGTCCTTTACATTTTTTTTCTATCTCTAGTAATAACCGAGGAAAATAGATTTAAAAAATGGCACATTTACCATTTTTTCAAAATATTTTTTACAAGTATCTTTTTATTCACTCGACACCCAATATGGGTGAAGTAGGATAAGATTAAGAAAGAAAGAAAGAAAGCTTTTTATTCAGCTCATAAATCTGCACGTATTTGTCCATTTAATCGTTTCTTTCTCTTATAGTTTCAGAGCAAACGAAAAAACACATCTTGTATACTTCAGGAAAATAGTTTCGATTATACAGGGCGTCCCAGAAAGTAGTTACGTCGTTATGTTTGCTTAAATTTTTAAACCACTTGCGCAAAACTGTATTTTTCACATTTTTTTTGCTGGTATTACCGAACCAATTTCAATACAACTTTAGGGGTAATCATTAAAGACACCCAAATAATGAGTAAAATGTATATCAATAAATTAAAAAAAAAAAAACATCATCATGGCATAACTCATTTTTGGGACACCATTATACAGGATGTCCAAAAAAATATTTTTCTGAAACCCATACAGCATAGGCAGATTACAGAAAGGTTGCATACATATTGCAGATTATTGCAGCAAGTTGGATGCAATATTGCTACAAGATTAAAATGTCCGCCTTTGGTAATATTGCATTGTGTAATTGCTGCAAGATTACATTGTATGATAACTGCAAGATTTCATTATACGATCACTGCAAGATATGTAGAGTGTTCTCATAAATGTCACCCATTATTTGGCGCTAATAAGTTAGCTGACGCCGTGTCTCAAATAGTCATCACTCCACGAATATTTTTCTTAAAAATAAAAAACGTTAAAGATGATGTGTAAATAACGCCAAGCAGCAATTGTATTACTACATTTAAAAATAAAATAAAATTAACCAAAAAAGTTTCCTTAAAAAAAAATTTTTAAGATATGTGTAAATAATAAGTTAGCTGACACCGTGTCTCAAATAGTCATCACTCCACGAAGGGAGATAAACCAATTTCAAATCGAAGTAATTATAAATAATTGTGTATAAATAAATACCCAATTCAATGTCTGGCGGGGTATTTTCCCGTGAAGTAGTTGTTTTAATGTGCATTTGTTTAAAGTACTTACATAAGTCAAAAGTCACAGAGTGGAAATAATTTATTAATTATTTTCAAATCATTTTTATTTAATTTAGTTGTGGTTTTACTTCACACGGCTACACTGTTTCTGATTTTCAATTGTTTATTGCATTTTACTCTAAACGGAAACAGATTCCATTAAGAGAAAAAAAATGTTTCTATTAAAAGCACAATTGCCATTTGTTATTAATTCAAAATAAGTTTCTGAATAAAATGAAAACCCCTTGTCGATAGCCAATTCCAGAACAAGATAATCGGGTCTGTTCTGTGTAGGAAATGTTAAAGTTAAAGTGTACATTACTTTTATCATCACGGTCTAAGCAGCTTTTTAATATACAGGGTGATTTTTTTATCTTGAGACAACTAAATATATTGAAAACTAAGAATGTTATCAAGAAATATTTCGAATAAAATTTGTTTGTCTCAGAGGGGCCTATTGGATGATACCAATCTCGACTTGGGGTGGGGGTCCCCAAGGGGCGGGAGGTGGGTCAAGTTGCGAATTTCAAATGGGAATCCCTATTTTTTTATAGCGGATTCGGATTCTCCGCAAAAAATACGTAGATTTTGTTTGAAATATTTTTTTTGTTTTCTAGTAGATGGCGCTGTATAAAATACAAATTTTCGCAATTCTGGTGAAATTTCACCAGGGGATGAAAAAAAAGTGATGGTGTTTTTAAGAATCTTAGAATCTTATCTTATGTAAGAATTATAAGAGTGAGCACCCTCCAACCTCTGAAAGAGAGCGGAGGGGGGGGGGTAACTTTGAAATATCAAATCAAACAAATTCCAAATTGCTATAATATCGTTTATATCATTTAAAAGGAATGATATAGGTCTAAAAAAAGTTATAAGTCTTCCAAGATCTTATTGCTAAAACGTTCCAAAATAAAAAAAAACGAAAATAAGTTTTTGAAAATTTGTAAAGTTTTTAAACATACAGAATTGAACAAACATTGCCGGATGACGTTAACGGAAATCGATTGCGTCTTATGCACGCCAAAAAGTCACTTTTTTCATCCCCTGGTGCAATTTCACCAGAATTGCGAAGATTTTTATTTTATACGATTACATCGCCATCTACTGAAAAACAAAAAAATGTTTCAAACAAAATCTACGTATCTTTTTGCGGAGAATCCGAATCCGCTATAAAAAATAGGGATTCCCATTTAAAATTCGCAACTTGACCCACCTACCACCCCTAGGGGGTAGGAGTGGCAGGTCGAGATTGATATCATCCAATAGGCCCCTCTGAGACAAACAAATGTTATTCGAAACATTTCTTGATAAGATTCTTAGTTTTCAATATATTTAGTTGTCTCAAGATAAAAAAATCACCCTATATATATATATATATATATATATATAGGGTGATTTTATATATATATATAATATGAATTAAATTAATAACGTAAACGTTAAACTTAACATTTCTTGTACGGAATAGCCGCGAAAGTATAATAACAAAATCATATATATATATATATAATTACGTTCCTTGCTTGGAAGATTTATTATTATTAAAATACTCTCAATTATTATTATTATTATAAACAACTATTTATATATTGAATTTTATTTATCTGTGCGGTATTTTTGCAAACCCATAATTATGCTTACGCCGGAAAAGGACGGTTGCAACCTGTGGTGCTCCTTTTCTAGTATCCCGCTTGTTGTTTGCCTCACGTCTCACCAAATGCGTTTTTTGAAAGGTTGAGAGAAGCGGAGGGGAGTGTATCGAGTTTTCGTCACGTGGCTCAATCGCGTGTCCTTGAATTACGTTATTTTAGGTTGAATGTTATTGAACTTCTTAGGGACGAACATTAATTAAATAAACTCCCGTTAGCATTATTTAATTAATGAATATATATATATATATATATATTATAAAAAAACTTTTGTATCTATAAGTGTAGGGTTAATGAAAATTTATGCTTATATTTAATATTTAAAATTCAAGTTTTTTAATGAAGTACAAAACTTATGAAATTCAATAAATTAATAACTTGTTTTGCAAAATGTACATAATTCATACTATTCAGGTAAGTATGTTATAATAAAACACTTGGTTTTTGTTTCACAGAATAATGACTAGTTTCGGTCAAGCGACCGTTATCAAAATAGGTAAATTAATAAATAATAATAAAAAAAAAAATAAGTAAAGATAAAATTGTCAAAACTCATCGTAGTGGAGTCTATTTACTAAATTGTCTTGACTGTCCGAAAGTCTACGCGGGACAAACCGGAAGAACATTCGAAGAGCTGATCAAGGGTCATAAAACTTCTTTCCACTAGAAGAAAACAAACTCAACGTACGCCAACCATCTCTTACAGGAAAACCACCCCTTCAACGAAGATTTTCAAATACTACACACAGAAAATAAAGGAAGAAAATTCAACGCAATGGAAAGTCTGGAAATAAACAAAAGAAAATACACCGGACACCTATTAAACGACCAATTATACTTACATAATTCAACATTAATATAATAAACAATAATCTAATAAAACATACCCCCACCCCTCCCCCATAAATTCTGTATTAATGTTCTGTATAATTATTACATCTTCGCCTAAAGAAGCCACAGTGTGACGAAACTCGTTTAGCGTTTCAACGTATTATTTTTGAAAGTCAAATTCGATTTAAAAGTCATTATCAAAGAGTTTAAAAGTGTATACTAAATACAAAACCAAACAAAAATCCTAGTAAATTAAATAGAATGAAACAAAGATGATTCTTACATTTGCAGTTGTTTAAATTACAATGAAATTAAACAAGGAAAATGTCTGGCAATGATCAATAAAATTCGATCAATCGCTGTACTGATAAGGGATGAAATCCCGAAACACGTGTCTACAGATAGCCTTGTAACAGTTATTTACCTTTCATTAAATAATTTCTACTCAAACCGTTGCATTCGCAGTAGTACTGCTATGCAACAAAGAAATATCTAATGTCCGGCGGGGTAAATGCTCGGGACGTAGTTGTTTCAATAGATGTTTGTAAACTTACAGTGTAAATAATAGTGTTGGGCAAAATCGAGTGAATTTAGTAATCGAGTATTTCTGAATAACCAATTTTAAGTAGCTAAAGTTATTAAATAACAATAAAATCGAGTTTATTAATCAATAGGTAAAACTTTCCTATATTAAAATTATAGAAAATTGTCATAAACTTCATTTTGCAGTGACAAAAAAGATCGAAAAGATCGACTTTGCCCATCTCTAGTAAATAATTTAATCATCCTGAATTAATTCAAAAATGTTTCACTACGGGTTAAGTGAGAAATGAATTAAACATAATTTTTTGCAGTTGGAAAAAGCGATTGATCGAATTTTATTGATCATTACCACAAATTTTCCTTGTTTAATTTCATTGTAAAAATCCTAGTGTTTTTTTTATAACATACATACCTAATTAGGCAAAAGATGTCGCTTTCGCCGTCTTCCGTTTATTATGATACATACCTAAATAGTACTAAAACATGTTTCATCAAATGTTAGATGCAATCCCGGCGAAGCGCATCAACGCTTGCCGAAGTGAAGTCAACTAATCATACTAATTGTGATTTTTTTTATGTTGCAGGAGGGAACAAAAGTGTTAGATGAGTAAACAATTATGAATTCGTATATAATTGATTATTAAATGTTACTTGCGTTTCACTAGATTCTTCAGTTGAATTGGTAACGTCAGCCAAAACTCCGACTTCATAAACTATGGTCCTGATGACGTACCTGCAAGGAAAACATTTGAATCAGTTTACTAAGATTAATAATTCACCGAGGAAATTAAATTTAATTACATTTTTTGTCGCCTTACAAAATGTTTCCACCTTTTTCTTTTTTCCTTCAATTCAATATGTACTTGGTTTGTTTCGCTGTAAAATTAGCCAATTAATTTTTACAAAAAAACTAAATATTTCTTAAATCATTTATGAAATTAAACACAATTTGTGTCACATATTTATTAATAAACTCAAAATTATTAATTTTTATTAACGTTAGCTACTTAAAAATGGTTATGCAGAAATACTCGATTACTAAACTCACTTGATTTGCTCAACACTAAAAAAATGATGTTAGTTTAGACAATTATTTTTTTACAAAAAACTAAATATTTCTTTAATTAAATCATTTATGAAATTAAACACAATTTGTGTCACATTTTTATTATTAAAGTCAAAGTTATTAATTTTTATAAACTTTAGCTACTTAAAATTGGTTATGCAGAAATATTCGATTACTAAACTCACTTGATTTTGCTCAACACTAAAAAAAAATGATGTTAGTTTAGACAATTATTTTTTTACAAAAAACTAAATATTTCTTTAATTAAATCATTTATGAAATTAAACACAATTTGTGTCACATTTTTATTATTAAAGTCAAAGTTATTAATTTTTATTAACTTTAGCCACTTAAAATTATGCAGAAATACTCGATTACTAAACTCACTCGATTTTGCTCAACACTAAAAAAAAATGATGTTAGTTTAGCCAATTATTTTTTTACAAAAAACTAAATATTTCTTTAATTAAATCATTTATCAAATTAAGTTAGTAATATAAGTAGCCACACGCTATAGGTTATGATATTCTAACAAATTGAATGGATAAGTAATGACATATGTGACGTTTTAATCGTAAAATAAAGAAAAAAAATCAAAGCACTCCAGAAGATAAGGTTCTAGAACATATTATATTTTATGATTTTGTTGAAATTTATAGCGGATAAAATGTGGATCTTATATTCCACACCAATTAATAATATGTTTTGATTGTTAAGAAGAAGAAAAAAAAAACAGTAAGAATATAAGTATTCTTACTGTTTTTTTTTTCTTTAGAATAATTTTAGAATCTTCTTTATGTTGGTTGTGGATACTTTAATTATTTAAATAAAATTACTTGTCCTTTCTCCTACTTATTTAATAAGTATGAGTAAGACAAGTTACTTCTATAATGTTAGAAGTTTTGTGTATATTCATTTCGTTCTTATAACGTGACAAAAAATCTGATAATTGAGTTTTTATAACTCACATACATTTTTTTAATCGTCGATCATTTTTTGTTATTAATTTTAAAAAAGTAAGTATAATTTCAGATTGCTAACATTTTCCAAGCACAAAAACTGTACCCAAACGATTCCATTTTGAATCTAACATTTAGTTTCAAATAACAAGATTCACAAAAATTCACAATAATGCCAGGAGAGCTGAAATGAGTTAAACAATAGAAGTGATTATATAAATAAATGACGTGAGATTTCTAAAATCCATAGCCAGCTAGATATATATCAATATACTGAAATCACACTTCAAATGCTGTTTATGATTAATATAGATGTTTTCGTAGTTAATTGATGAAATTAATGATAAATTGTTTTTCCTTTCTCAGTATAATGAAAAGAAAGACCACTATTCGATAGTCAGTTTCAGAGTTGGAAATATATTGTGAACGTTAGTTAGATATTGTATTGTAATTGTATATTCCAATCTCAGAAATAAAGATGTTTATGTATGTATAATTTCAATTTTTCAATTTTCAATTTACTTTATTAACGGAATCTCCATTTCCAAATTACAATTATAATTACATATTAAAAATTTTATAAGAAAAGTGTGACGCTCTAAAAAGATTATATGTATAAAAAAAAGGCAAATTACCAATCACAAATTACGATAATGAAAAAAAGAAAAAACAATTTATTGCATATGGGAAAAATAGACAAAAGACGTACAACCGTTTAGCAAATGTTTTAATTTAAATGAATTTAAACGGAGATTTTAATTTTCAAGGCATTCTTTTTTAACTGTTACTTTAACTTAAGCTTTGACGTTTACAATGTTACTAAAGAAATACATAAACAATTAAAATAGTCACTTACAATTTAAATTAATACAAGGCAAAATATATATACAGATATCTTTATTAAGACAATATGACAACAAAATTTTATAAAATGTATTATAACAATATGGGCTATCGACCATAGGTCTTTCTGCCGAAGGCAAAATATTTTATTTTAATTTTAATTAGTATTGCTTGCTCATAGTATAATTTAAAAATAATCCACTAACGAAAAGCGAGGCTTAATTAAACCAAGTATAAAACGAGCCTAAATTTTAATACCTCTCGTTTAAATGTAAAATTTCTTTCATTTTGAAAATTTACAGATTTCTGTATCTTTTCTTGTAACTTTCCATTATTTTACAGAATTCTATCACATAGGTATAAATTGTACCTATAAATTATGTTTTCATAATTAACACTACTTACAAATCTTTGGGTAGCGTGGCATTCCCATCAATTGACGAATTTGTTTCATTTTTTGGTAAATCGTCGAAAAATCCTTGTTCATCAAACAAATCGTCCTCTTGAAGGATTGGTAGTGAAAGGATATTGGCGACGAAGCTCAAAGTAACAATGACTGCTGTTAACTAAATAAATACATACATACACAAAATAAATAGCTATTAAACAAAAAAATATTTAAAGATTGTAGATACCTTACATTTATTGCAGTTATTTATATTATAATTAAATAAATGAATAATTTCCCTGATAAATGTAATAAGTACATCTTTCTATACAGGATTAAATAACAAATAAAAATGATTTGAAAATAATTAATAAATTATTTCCCCAGCTCTTTTTTTGACTTACATTATGTTAGTACTTATAACAAACGTACATTAAAACAACTACTTTCTGAGTAAAAAATGCAAGGATAAAGAACTAATAACGTGACTTGAATATGTAGTCACGTTATTAGTTCTTTATCCCGACTCTTTTTGACCAATGATTATTTTCACTTTAGTGTATAGCTATTTCTTTCTGTTAAACCGCAATCTTAAGAACAATTTATTATAGCAGTGATAAGAACATATTCAAGGTTCATTAATTGAATATAAAATAATCTGAAAGTGATAACTTTTCCTGTCTGTAATTTTATGTTTATTCCGTTGAATTTAACCTATAAAAATAAAATTACAGACAGGAAGAGTTATCACTTTCAGATTATGTTTTTATTCAATTAATAATTGTCTGTAATTTTATGTTTATTCCGTTGACGTTGAATAGGTTAAATTCAACGTCAAGGGAATAAAATAAAATTACAGACAGGAAGAGTTATTATACCCTACACCCATGTGGGTAGAAAGGGGTCATTGAATATATATAAGAGTTATTAATTTCACAGAAAAACGTGAATTCACTATGATTTAGGACAAAGAAAACATTTTTAAATTTAATAAAAAGCATTCGAAAATTAATTAATAAATTATTTCATAATTTTTGACTTATGTTACGTACAAATTGAAAGACTGTTATTCCTTACTTCACAATTTATTTTATGTTAGATGTACATTTCGAGACTTAAAGTGTCATCAATAACAACTCAAGTTGAGCACTTTTTGTCTCGAAATGTACATCTAACATAAAATAAATTGTGAAGTAAGGAATAACAGTCTTTCAATTTGTGATTAAACACTTCACCTAAACTCAAAAAAAAACCATTCAGTGATTACGTTACGTAAGTACTTTAAAACAAATGTACATTAAAACAACTACTTATCGGTCAAATATCCGTTTTTTTTATACCATTTTAAAATTGTTAGTAACAATTGAATTGCAGCAATAACTATTACTATTAGAGAAGAAGAACATGACATGTAAAGTATAAAAAACGTTTTCTTTAACTTAAATTATATTGAAGTGTAATACTATTTCATTTTCTCCTTCTGTCAAATTAATGACTCTTCCTGTTTGTAATTTTAATAATTCTTCCCGCCTGTAACGTATGCTTTCTTTATTTTAATATTGAAAATGTATCACGAATTAAGCGCTCTAAAGATTCAACAACCAAATTGATTTAACTGTTTATGAACTGATGATTATTTTAAAGAGGATCGTGTTTTGGGATAAATAATAAACGCACAATACCTTTGCCATCGCGCTAAAAATATCACTGAACAGAATAGTTGGTATAATCGTGTTACTAAACGAAATTTGCGAATCGACAACATTTATATATTTACGCCTCATTAACGCAACGGTGCTAATTTTTTCGATCAACAGTTACGTCTTAATTGACGCAAATTGAACATCAACAAATCTGGCGTCAAGTTCGATTTTCCAAAAATAAACTCCTAGGATGAACAAATTAAAAGAAAAAATAATTTATTAATTAGTTATTTCCAAAAAAATAATTCTTTTTATGTAATTTAAATAAGTGTTTTATTCGATTTAAAAGTGAATATGAACTTTCAACAATTTACAGCCACTACAATTAATTGCTTCAAAAAATATTCAGAAATCCCATAAGAATAGATAAATAATATAAGAATTAGATAAATGTGAAATTCTTTCAAATACATCAGTAAGCGTGACACTTAAATTTCCAGTTATTGGATGAACGATGCAATAAATCGAACTAAACATTTCTTTATTAATATGTTATACAAATGTGGATTTACATCACAATATGATTCGACCGAGAATGAGCAATTTTTGATCTAAAAATAGATTTGGGGTAGATTTTTTTTAAGAATTATTCATCGTTAAATTAAACAGAAAGTTATTTGAAAATAGTTAATTTACTCAATTACTTATTCATTTTTCCTTTAACTTGTTATGTGAAAAACGATGAATAATAATAATAGAGAGAGGGCAGAAAGACCTCCGGTCGATAGCCTATGACAGACTACTAACCCACCAATACGTATTATAAATATTGATAATTAAATAAAAGTCGAACCAAATTGAAGACGTATTATAAATATAAATATTTGTAAAGAATTGTAGAGCGAGAGGAGACAAGTGAAGCAAGTGTGGGAGGCAAGAGCAAATGGAAAGAGAACAAGAGGAAGACCACAAGAGACCTGGAATGATTCGATTAAGAAAGTGCTAAAACAAAAAGGGATGAAATGGGTACAGGCAAAGGAACTATCAACGAATAGAAACGAGTGGTTACAATTTTATAAGCGATAGAACCAAACCTCGACACCCAATATGGGTAAAAGAGGATAAGATTAAGAAAGAAAGAATTGTAATTTTGCTGTCTGAATAAAGATGTTTATATATATAATAGAGATCCCTTCTAAATTCAAAAAACCCTACCATCTACTTTGATTTGATTATATATTTTTATTACACCCAGCCATACCTAAATCCTATTATAAAGACTGACATAGAGAAATAGAAAATAAGTGTAGAACCTCGACCATACATCTGGTCGATAGCCCTTATTTGGGAATATATTAGGAAAATTCGTATTTATTACATTATAATAAATGTATTATTTTCTCCGATAATAAAGATTTAGTAATAGAGAGAGGGTATATAATCTCTTGGTCACAGTTATTTAAATTGAATGAAATAAAAATAAACGAGAATAATTAATTTACTTGCATTTTGCTTTTAGTTGCGGAAAATGATTAATTTAAATAGAAAAGAGTATTCATTATTAAGAAGAGTATTTATGCAAGTGAATGAATACTCTTAAATAAAAATGATTTGAAAATAATTAAATTATTTACACATTTAGCTCTGTGACTTTTGACTTACGTCACGTAAGTACGTTAAACAAATGCACATTAAAACAACTACATCCCGGGCAAAAATAATTTAATTATTTTCAAATCATTTTATTTATATGAGTAATTAATTATTAAATTGAATAAATTTACATAATGTTACTTTTATAATTTTTTGTAATTGTCTGTGATGTGCTTATTGCTTAAAAACCGTCTCTTTCATTCTAGTTTTCTTTGAAAATTATCACACTCCAGTTAATTCCTAACAAAAATTGAATCGTGGTAATGTTTTCGAGAGCAGCAGAAAAATCGAGCCGGTTTTCCAATGCGGAACTGAAGTGCTAATGAAATTAACGCACTGGATTTGCACGTTTTTTAAAATAACATTTATGTTGTATTATACTCTTTAAATAAACATTCACAGGATTGATTTAAGTACACGTTCTGCTAGAAAATAATACATTACGGGTTTCATTTACTCAACTGTAATTCCTGCAAATAACGAAAAAATCACGATAAGAAATTAATTTCACAACTTACTTGAATCAATTAACAGTAATTTGTGAAATTACTTGAATCATGTTAATTGTGTATTATGTAATGGGTATAGGATGAATTTCTAAAATAAATTTTTTGTATTGTTCTTGCAAATTCGCCTATTGGAGAAGCTGCAGTTGTTCATAAATGTTTTATTATTGCGTCTGAAACAGGCCAAAAAGTAAATAAAAATGTAAAAACGATCAATATTTGTGTTGCTTTATCATCTTTGCTGAATTGCAACGGCAAATATCTCTTGTGTAATTCAATGTCCGGCGTGGGTATTTGCCTGGAAAGTAGTTGTTTCAATAAATATTTGCATTTTTTATGTAGTTACTTCGTAAGTCCTAGTTATTACCTTCTGATTACCCCAGAAGACTGGAATTTTGTCAGTGGTTTTTATAAAATGTAAACGAGGATGTTTTACAAATTAGTTTTTACACAAATGAAGAATGGTTTTACACGGATGCGTACATTAATTTCCAAACTATAAGAATTTGGTCGGATGAATATCGTGAGTAACCATTATATCCAGAGAAAGTTGGCGTTTGGATTGCGATTAGTGGGAGAAGATTAGTTGGACCGATATTCTTTGAAGGTTTATTATTAATAAAGAAAATTCTATAATTGTGTGCTTACATTTTAGGTACAATAAATGCAGATCGTTACCGCACAGACATTTTATTGCCTTTTATAAATGAACTTCATTATGAACTGCAAAGAAGTTGTTTCCATCAGGATGGAGTAACTCCTCATTCCACTGCGAACAACTTGGACTTTTTTGGAGGAATAAAAAAATAATGGCACCCTTGAGTTTTTTTTAAATTAACATACGTTACAAATAATACATACTGTACTATATACCTGTACTTCTAATTATTGCTAAAATAAACTATTTTTTTTTAAATGTTTAACCACTATTCATCTAGCGTATAATTTTTCATGCGCATTTTTTTTGGTGATGGCCATTTCGGTTAATTATATCATTCATTAAACATAAGCTGTTTAATATTAACAAGTGTTCACGGAACAAGCAAATCTAAACCATTAACGTAATCAATAAAAAATAATGTTTTTTTCTTATTATCCTTTATCTAATCTCTTTATCATTTCGCAAAATATCCATCAATCATCAATTTACTCCTACAGAATATTCATAAATTTTCACACACAAAAAAACTGCGTATTAACTTTTCCATCCCTAAAACTCGAATAATAAAAATCGACCTGTGAATGCGTTCGCGTATTCTTTTCGCACGCGCGCATATAAAAAACGCAAAATAGAAAAAAAATCTCGAGCTCCAAATGGGATTTTTTTATCTTATCGTCTGATCGGAAAACAGGCATTGTTTGTGGATATGGCAGAGAGTATTTCCTAGTTCTGTGCGAGCGTTGATGGCCGGTGCGATTGATTATTTAATATCGAGTGTAAAGATGTGATTTTTTTGTGTGTGTTGTTGATTGGTTTTTGATTTTTCTGAGGAGAAAATGGTGGCCAACACGAGTGATTATTGGTTGTGTGTTGGTGTTTCTATTTGGACAATTGTAAGTGAAACCGATTAAGAAGTTGATTTTTTTTTCAATTGTGTTTTACGCTTCGTGTAATTAAATTAAAAGTTAATCTTAATTATACCATGCGTAAAACACCAATCGATGATTGAGGTTTCCACTTGATGAAACTTCATAACACACTATTTTTAAATAAAATAATGTTTTCACAACTTTTTTTATTGCAGAGATAATGGCATTAACAAGCAGATGATTAATAATCATATGTTTGAGGATGCAAAACAATTGCAACAGTGTCTTTTCAATATTTTTTTGTAAAACTTAAAAAACCGTTGTTTAAAAAAAATATTGAAGACACTGTTACCTTTTGTTATAATGAAATCACTTGGTTTTGTTTTACTAAAATTTTGTTATATTTTCGACTAGTTTCGGCTAGATGCCATTTTCAAGAATGAATATATAAATGGATTTACAAACTATTATATACAAATTGGTTTTTATGATTACTTCGTCAGGTAATAAGGGCGCTTAATATCGGGGAATTCCATAGGTCTTCGTTGTCATTTACTATGTTTTTTTCCCGCTTTTATAGCTTTTGTGATTTCTAACGCCTCCCGATAATTCAGCGTTAATCCCTTATTACCTGCAAATTTTATTTTTACATTATTTGAGGAAAAATGGTGTTCATGAGTGTTGCAATGTTTTGAAAATCCAGTGGACTGTCACTACATTTAAATAACATTTAAAAACATTTTAGTAAAACAAAACCAAGTGATTTCATTATAACAAACGGTTATTAAATATGTTTTACCAAGTGATAAATGAGAAGAAAGTATACAATAGACACTGTTACAATTGTTTTGCATCCTCAAACATATGATTACTAATCATCATAATATATATTCAATGACCCTTTCTCCCATATGGGTGTAGGGTTTTATTTACAAATAGTGTTTTGGTTAACGCATTTCTTTTAAATGAAATATTAGTCAATAGTTTCTCCATTTTAAACAGAGTTAAAATAAAATCTCGCTTTATATTAATTTAGGAAACATTATATTTGTTTATATACAGGGTGGTCAGAAAAGCCGTAAAAATCTTCAGGTAGGGTGGTTTATTTTTAACATTTAAGTAACATAATTGAAGACCCTAGCTTTAATGTGTTTTTTTTATTTTATTTGTAGATTTATAATTAATTCACACATATTAATTTATATTATATATATACACACTAGCACTACGAGCCTAGCTGGCCCATGGCTTGATTGATAATTTTCTTCCATGTCTTTTTATTCTGTGTCTTTTGTTTCCGTCCAGTAATTCCTAATTTCTCCATGTCCTTTTCTGCATCTCCTTTCCATAATTAATTTATATTATCATTCAATTAAAAATTTTATATCATATACCTACATCCCAGTAAATATATGATCCTACAAATTGCTAAATAGTAATTATTTAGTGCAGAAAGACCATTGGTCGATAGCTAATTCTTTCTTTCTTTCTTAATCTTATCCTCTTTTACCCGTATTGGGTGTCGAGGTTTCGATAGCTAATTAAAGCTATAAATTATACATTTGATTTTATAAATTTTATTATTTATTTTGTATTTTTCGCTGTATATAGCTGTTAATGAAGATTATTATTATTAATTATTTATGCACCAAGTCAGTAAAATTAGTCTTTAACGAACGAGTCTGAGATTATGAGTGTGCGAAGCGAATAAAGGCGAGTTTGATAAAAAATAATTGATTGTTATTTTACTTCATTATTAATTTAATTATTCATAATAAATTAAAGACGACGCAAGCGCCACCTTTCGCCTAATTTCAATTTAATTATTAATTATGATTAATTTTATTCAGACAAACAAATAAAATTAATCATAATTAACTAACTAAATAAATTATTTAAACTCCAATTCGTAACAGGAATGTTTTAACGAATGAAGGTGTCAAATTAAAAAAAAACAGCATAAAAATATTAATTTATGGAGTTAATAATCAAAGAAAACTGATGAAGATTCACTATACAAGGTGGCCAGAAAAGGTGTGATAATCTTCAGGTAAAGTGGTTCTTTCATTAATTTGAAGTAGATTATTTATGTAAAAAAATATTGTACGGTCTTCATTAATACTCACGAGACCATTGATATAATAAATATGTGACTAGAAATCAGTAATATTTTTGAAATATTTTAATCAAAATTAGTTCTATTAATATCCAGCTAAACATTGCAAACGTTTATTTAATGATAAGTCGATTATTCTTTCTTTCTTAATTTTATCCTCTTTTACCCGTATTGGATGTCGAGGAAGTCGATTATTAACAGTAATAATTATACATAAAATGTTAAAAACATTTTCTAGTTACATATTTAGGATATTAATGACCTCATAAAGCGTACTGAATAATTACCCAATATTTTTTTGTGTTTTATTTAATTTAATTATTTATTTAATTTTTTATTTTAAAAACTTTGATTAGTTTTTTTTTTACTTAAAATTGATTAACGAATCACTTTAACTGAAGATTATCACACCTTTTCTGACCACTCTGTATAAGAAGAAGAGAAGAAAATAATTCTCTTCTTCTTCTTCTTAAATATCAGATAGGTAGAATGCCAAATGACATTTTAATAGATAAATCACGACATTGTTGTAATTTCACAATATTCATTGCAGCTCTGTATTATAATGTTATGCAAAATCACAACAGTCGTGTCATAACTATTATAAATCCCATTGTTTTGCTTAATTTATTCAAGTTTATATTAATTTTCATAAAATAACTTACAAAACCCACATGAACATAGTACCATATGATCGAGAGCTTTTATTTATTTATTTATTTATTTATTTATTACCCAACAGATACAGTACATCCAATAAAAGAGTAACATCAGTTTAACAATAACACAACATTCTCTTCAAAGGTGCTTTGATTTTTTTATTAAAATGACGTTGGCAATAAAAAGTAGCCACACGCTATAGGTTGTGTTATTGAATTGATAAATAATGACGCATGTGACGTTTTATATGTTTTTATTGACTCGTGCCAAAAAAAAATGTAAAATAAAGAAAAAAATCAAAGTACTTTAGACGAGTAAAGTTCTCGATCATACGGTATGAGCTTTCTTATTCTTCACTTTTTATATTTAGCTTAAAAATGATGGTGCCAACACAACACAACACTTTTATTTACTCCCATATATTTACTTCATAAATAAAAGTAAAAAGTAAGAAATTGACAAAGAAATAAAACTCTAATTTAGTGATTTATCTCTTCACGAATATCAAGTAACCAAATTATCATACGATTATGAGTTTCCATTCTTGTTGTTTATTTATTTTCAATTGTAAACCATTTTTGTTTTACATATATACATAATCTTTATTGAAACAATGTAATGTAGTAATATTTTATTCCTTTCTTCACTTTTTTATTTTTATCACTATATGTACATTTCAAGCACAACGAGCTCTTTTTCAATAGTTTTATGTATTTGAAAAAGAGCACGTTGTGCTTGAAATGTACATATAGTGATAAACATAAAAAAAAGTGAAGAAAGGAATAAAATATTACTACATTATATCAAGAAACTTCACGTACTCACCAACAAATATCTTAGATATTTATTAAAACAAGTAATACAATATCTATATATAACATAAAATATTACAATGTATGTTCTAAAAGTCTGCAAATTGACTGCCGAATTAACGGATAATTTTTGTTTTAAAATTTTCAGATTCAGACTTTCATTCATGTTTGGTGGATTTTACACGGAAGGACATTGTTTTCATGCCATTACCAAATTCAGCAAAAGGTCGAACTTTATATTTATTACACTTATTTATATAGTAAGTATAATTTCAACAAAATTAAGCTTCGTGCATCTACATGTATTTATTATATGTGTAGGTACATTTGCCTAACATAATACATATAACAATATACAGATTATAAAAATAAATATAAAAGAAAAATCTACCAATAAAACAAAATAAAAACGCACATTAAATTGAGTAACTTTAAATTATTCATAATAAATTAAAGACGACGCAAGCGTCACCTTTTGCTAATTTCAAGTGGCATCGTCAACGATTTGGGTCTAGTTTATGGTTATTAACCATATTATTGTTTTATTGGCAGATTTTTATTATTTTATTTGTATCAGAAATATTAGTGGGTGGTCCATTTTAGTATGGATTTTTTTTTATTTTAAGAGATATTGAAAAACCATTTTCGCGACCCCAGGCTAATTTTCAATGATAAAAACAATGTCGAAGAAAAAACTGATCTATCTTTAACCGTTTCCGTTTCCAGTATTTCTATACTGCTTTAGGATTGTACTAAAGCAGTATGAAAATTCATGAACTCGTCTACGAATTTCAAACTCAAAATGAGCTGCAATGTATTAGTTGACAAATTTAATCAGTTTTTTGCAAGTAAAACAATAATAAACCCCTTAACTTCAGCTGATATTGATCTAATAAAACTGATATCTAATAAAAAATCGACTAATGGTATAATATTTCATTTTATAAAAGTCTCTTCATCTAGAGTATTTTTTATCATCCAATATCATGAATAGTTATGACAGAGGGCTTATAGTTGAGGTAATAAGGCAATAATAACAGGAATTAGGGGTATTTCTGCAATTTATCAATTATAGTATAAATACCTAAACATTCCCAGCTTGTTTAATTATTTAACCCTAATTAAAAAAAAAAAAAAATAGAGACACTTAACTGATTTTTCATGTATTAAATAAAAATGATTTGAAAATAATTAATAAATTATTTTTACATTTAGCTCTGTGACTTTTGACTACGTAAGTACGTTAAACAAATACACATTAAAACAACTACTTCCCGGGCAAATAATTTTTCATATATACAGAGAGGTTATTTTATCAGTATACATTAGGGGAAGTGTATACCTGCAAAAAACGCGAGTCAAACGCATTGAACCGATTAATGTGTGTATGTTTAGTTGACTATTTGGCATATGCGTGTTCGGTTGCGTGTTATAGGCAACTAAACACACATACATTAATGTATTTGACTCGCGTATTTTGCAGGTATACATAGGGGAAATGTATACTGATAAAAAAAGTTCTCTGTATATATATATTCAATGACCCTTTCTACCCTTATGGGTAGAACCCATATCGTTGATCGATGATGGCTCGCTGATGAGTCAAAATAAGTCATCGTAAAAATTAAAAAGTGAATTCAAAAAAGTAATTAGTTTTATTAATTTAAATAGTAAAAATGTATCACAAAGTAACTACCTTCACCACAAAATATTTTCACTTATATATTGAATGCCCTTCATTAATTTAATTGTCCATTAGTTAATGTGAGATTACAAATAAAGCTATGAAAACGACTCTTAGATAATTACATGTAATTATTATACAATTTCTTCTTGTAGGGTGGCCAAGAAGTACATTTAAATTAATATTTTTTTTCAGGCAATGACTGCGATAGCAATCCATTAACGGAATACCTTTTAAGTACTCATGAAAACTCGACTGTGATACTGTCAACATTTGCGAAAACCACGGAACCGTATGGCGTTGGCCTGTTTTTACAACGGGACGTGGTTTATCCGTTTTACGAGAAACAAGTGGACCTTACAAATAAGCTGATGTTTTCAAATTTCGTCATTGACGTCCTCTGGTTCGTGTCTTCAGTTTCTTTATTAGGTAATATACATTTATGAAGAATTTAAACACGAAATAAAATATTTACCAAATATTTATTAATTTAATAAATTCCGTAAAAAACGGAGTGTTTTATTTCGAATTTGAATATAGATTATCAAGTAGTAACGGCTATGATTAAGAAATATATTTTATATTCTATATTTTATTGAATAAACAAATTATTTTAATGAAATAATTATTTTACACAATAGTAGTAGTAAATATCTTTATTATAACACATTTGTACAATAATTTAAGACTGCGGTTTAGACAAAAGAGATAACTATATAAATATTGGCAATCACTAATTCGAGTTAAGTTGCAGTTGTGATCAATGAACAATATTGTATTATATATTAAAGAAATCTTAAAATAAGCAGAAATGTCATTAGGTGAATTAAAAATTATTTTAATGTTTAGTTTGTGTGAAAAACAATTATGAAAAACAATGAAAATTGATCAAATTTATAGCAAATTTCAAATTATATTTTTGCTAATAAAAACTCGTGCAATGAAAATTTAAAGGATTTCACTAAATTCTCCATTCAAATAACTTAGCAGACATGACCTATTAATTTCATTATATCTTACAATTTTCTTTTCTAACTTGAACTAGTAAATTGACGTAATACACGAAAATTAACGATTTTTGGCAGAAAGGCTGTTGGCCGATAGCCGATTGTCGGTAAATAAAATAATAATATTTATTGTTAATTTCTTTCACATTTATATGTATATTGTACTGACAATAAAGATTCTTTATATATATATTAACGATTTATTTTTTATTTAGACTGATACTTTATACTTGGTAGATAAAAAATGTAAATACATATTCATATCATTAATTCCAAAAGAATGGCTCTTTTTCAAACGATTATTTCCATTTTACTGTATAGCTATCTCTTTCTACTAAACCGCAAGCTTAAAATAATACAATAAGTAGTAAATTTTTATTTTGATAAATGACTATCGGTCAGTAGCCTTTCTGCCATGGTTGATGATTTCAATGGGTGTTATGGGTTTACACTATAGAAATCCGGATATTGTTAATTAGTTATTTTTATTTTTGCGCTTACAATTTGAATTGTTTTAAGAATTTCTTGTTACTTTTCACACTCTATTCATTTAGTTTATATTATGTTTATTTTAAGTTACTTTTGTATATAATATATTTTATACAGGCTGAAAGACCACTGGTCGATAGCGAGTTTGTGAATTTTGCTTTATTGTAATAGAGAGTATTATAACATATATTAAAATGTAAACACACACCTCATTGTACAAAATTCATAAATAAAGATATATATATATATATATATATATATATATATATATATATATTATACAAAGGAGATTTCAGTTGATTAATAAATATAAAAGAAGAAATTCAATCACATAGTGTTAATGACAGAACTAAGAACAAACCATTCTTCTTAGTTCCATCAATATAGTAAATAATCAAATAATAATAATAATCAATCTTGAACAAAAACAAAATGATGTGTATAAACGATTACTATATAAAAAAGCTATTATCGACTGATAATTATTAGACAACAAGGAAGTTGTCGATTTAGATTTGCACTTTGATCATAAATTTCAATTTTGGACGTATATTAATAAAATTATTTCATTTGCAACAAAAATTTCGGCTTTTATTATTATTGTTTTGGTCGTCAATTAATATAATTATTTTTATTGCATTTATCATCATTTGTATCTAAAATGGACTCGGAGAATCTCAAAACTTATGTATTTAAATTATAATACTACGCAAAGGGAAAACTTGTTTCAATAATCAGATTGAAGAAATCACAAACAGGATTACGAATTTTTTTAATACATAATCAAATAAAAAGTTCTGTATTCAAAGATATATTTAAGCTTTTTTTTTAAATAAGAACCCTTTTTATAGTATTAATATATATTTAGATTTTAATTTTTAAGTTACCATAAAAGTAGTCAATAATTTTGTTGTTCTATACCTTCTACATTAAGTTAATTACAATAAGTTAATTTATGTCTGTCTCCCTGTGTATATAAAATGTTTAGTGCAAAAGATGCGCAGTTTTTTGTAGTTGTTATTATTTCTTTATTTTTCTTCTACTTTAGATAAATATTATTAATTATATTGTAAATTTGTAAAAGATAAATCCGTTAAATAAATAAATAAAGTTATAAATAATAAATAAAAATAACTCGTCCAACTGTTTCACTGGAAAATGATCATCAGCAGTTTAAATTAATATGTTCCCTTCATTGTGAATTCACTGTATAAATGATCAACAGCAGTTTAAATTAATATGTTCCCTTCATTGTGAATTCACTGTATAACAGAACAATTCTTTACAATTGTTTATTTGTTGTATATAAAATGATTTATTATTACATTTTTATATTTCAGTTGGAACAGTTTGCAAATTAAAAGAATGGTCAGCAGTAATCTTCCTCTCCCCGTGGATAATAGTCGACGTCCTCGTCTTATCCTTGGACCTTTTCGGCGCCGTATATTTCGGCCTTCAAATCCAGGAAACCCAAGTAACTATCTCAACATCAGCTCCAAAAAACTCTAAAAATCTAACATTTTATTAAATCTAAAAATTCTTCTGCTTTAGGAAAACCTAAAAACGCGCGATTTCGAAAACATAGCCTTCAAGGACATAGAAGTCCCAAACTCGGCAATCATGGCGATAGTTTCCGGCCGTTTGGGGATAATCTGGCTGATTAACTGCTGCCTGCTGATCTTCGTCATCCGAGCGACTGTCAGGGCGATGAAGAGCAAATACGATGACGAGAATGTGAGGAGTTTGAATACGTCGCGGGAGGCGAGGATTAAGAACTGGCAGCAGTTTTACGGGGTTATCGGGGAACAGACGGAGAGTACTTTTAAGGAAAGGAGCGAGGGCGTTTCGGAGGAGGAGTACATGAATAATTATTCGAGTACTTTTAAGGATTTTAGGGAGCAGAAGAGGGCCGGTGGTGAGAATCTCAGCTCGACTCTGAGGTCGTCGAAGGGGTCTTTGAGGGGTTCCGTTTCGACGGGGGTTTTGAGAGGGCACCTCCCTTGGTCTTACACGCAGAATGGGGAGGATATCCCAAAGGCGATCGTTGATGGTTGTAAAAATATGAAAATTTTAACAATTGGTAAATATTCAGTTGAAATATTTTTTTCTTACAAGGGTGAATCAAATATAATCTGTATTTTAGTTTTAAGTCAAAAATTATTTATTAAAAAACATATTTTTCTACAATTTAAATAAAATTAATTTGGAAATAATTAATTGTTTATTTCAACATTTAGCTCTGTGACATTATCACTCTTTTTTATATACTTTTTTCTATTGATATTTTTCTAAATCCTTCTATAGAAATACATTTTTCTCAGACAGTAAGAAACTTTTTTTATGTCAGTATTGTTAGGACTATATAACGACTAGATCTTTCCATTCCTATTGACCACACTCAATCATCCTAGAAGCCTTAATGAATGGGGTCTAAGTCTAATTCTTAGCGTAGACCCTCAAAAACAAACATATCATTAATATTTATAATTTATTAAAGGGAAGTCCGAAGTGGTTCACGTAAAAAGAGACAAAAGTGGAAATAATCAACCTGATTGGGACAACAAACAAAATGAGAATATTTATAATTTATTAACTAATTATAGAATTTGATTCACCCTTGTATGTTGTGTATTCTACTCAATTATTTTATGTTTTCTATATGTTTTTTTTTAATTTTAGCTCCAACTGTGATGGAAGAGCATGCTTCTAGATTTTAAGATATGTACATAAATATTTACTTTTTTACTATTACTCATATTTTTTTAAAGAAAACAAACTTGTATTAAAAATATAATAAAAGTTTAAAATTACCACCTTGATAATTAGTTCGTTATGTTGTCACTATATAAATGAATAAATACAGACTTCCCTTCATTCAAAGTTCTTTGTATTGCTATATGTAGAGTAAGTGTGTTTGCAACGAAAAGTTGGAGTCCTGTTTTAGCAGCAAGAAATTATAATAACCAGTTTTTTGAGACGTTGGTGATTGTCAATATGATAAACAATTGATATTCAGCAAATGTCAACTTTCGGAATGCTGACATTTTCCTTTGTTTATTTGTTATAAAACTTATTGTTCCTTTCCGCCAACCACCATTACGTAATTTAAAAAAAGATCGTATTTTGCACAGTTCATATTCTAGATACGACTTTCTTTTCAAATATGTTTAAACATTTGATGATTAAAAAATATCGACTCTCAGAATTGTGATTGTCTCCTTTGTTTATTTGATACACTTAATTTTGGCTCCCACACACCACCATCACGTTGTAATTTAAAAAAATCATATCTAATACGTAAGTACTTTAAACAAATGCACATTAAAACAACTACTTCCCGGGAAAATACCCCGCCGGATATTGAACTGCATAATGTACACCTGCTATTGCATATCAATTAAATGTGGAAAATAATTTATTATTTTCAAATTATTTTTATTTAATTTATTAATGAATTGGTTAAAATTAGCGATTATTATATCTAGTGGAGTTATTATATTAAATAGTTATATTATTATTACATTTTTCCTTTTAAATATTTAAATAAAAAATACTGTCCTTTCTCCTACTATCCGTTTCATGATAGAAAAAATGCTTTATATGCGAATAATTTTTTAATTAAAAAAAAGCTTTTAATTTGTTGGTTATATACCAACAAAATAAAAGCTTTTTCTGTTGGTTATATACCAACAAATTAAAAGCTTTTTTTTAATTAAAAAATTATTCGCATATAAAGCATTTTTTTCTAACATGAAACGGCGGATAGTAGGAGAAAGGACAGTATTTTTTATTTAAATATTTAAAAGTCTTCACTTATATAAGCAAACATATAGAAGATTATAAAACAGACAATTTGTATTGCATCACTAAATTTTTGAAAAGTAAAATTTGATTAAAAATAAATTTTTTAAAATAAATCCATGTTAAATTTTCAAAAATAGAAAGTTCACAATTTCATCGTTTACATATCGTTTCATATTTCATGCTTGAATTGAAAAAAATGGCCTTTCTTAAAAGATTGATTTTCATTAGATTTTTTTTAAGAAATTTCCTTTAATTCTATCGTTTATCAATAATAATTTCTGAGTAGCAATTTATCCCCTTAATAGAAAAATCAAAACTTTTCAAAAGCGGGCTGCGAATAATGAATTATGGTCCAGTAATCCGTATCATTTTAATAAATGCGGTGAAAACTGTTCCAGCGAGGGGGTGGAAATTCGCCGCGGCGTGTTCCGGTTCCGTTTCTTTTTCTTACTTTCAGTGGGTCGGCGGGAGGGGGTAAGGCGGAAAGAGGTGATGCATTCCGGGTACGTGCCCGGAATCCCCCCCATTGTGTATCGATTGCCTCGAGAGGGGGGGACCGCGTGTAACTGTAAGGATCCGGGGGAGCATCTGGACCTTCCTTCTGCGACACTACGCCGAGTCCTAGAGGATTGCAGAGGAATCCTCCTTAATATTCATGGCAGCTAAATTTGTAAATCCCTCTCTTATTTCTTTCTTACCGTATATTTATGAAATAACCTTCTCTTTCTCTCACGCGCGGCGTTTATTAATAAAAAAAATCGCTTCGTATTTAATCCTTCGCCCTGTAAATCTGATAACTGGGTCGTTACAATTAGCGAGGGTTCGATACCCCATCATCACACACACATATATGGACTGAGAGTTATTAATCAAAAAGCCCTAATCCCTAATCGGGAGGTTCACGGTCCAGTTTGTCAGGGTCTGATAACACCAATTATTATCGACGTGGAAGAGTATTGAGTGTCGGTTGAATAAAAAAAAATGGGGGATAAAAATATAAAAAAAATGTGTATGATTAGAAGGGAAGATGAAAAGCACATATGTTCCACCGGTTTAACATTATTGAGGAATAATTTAATTAAATGAATCAAAATTAATAATTGTGTTTTCCTATTTTTAATTTAATAAAATCCATATCAACGCGTTGAAAGTATAATTGGAATGTTAACTTTATGAAGAATGTGAATCTCAAGAAATTGAAGATATAAAAATACGTTTGAAATGAAATTTAGTCTACAAAATAACATAAACCGTTATTTTCCATGGAAAATTAAGTTATCTTATTTAAAACAAAATTTCGTTATATATTTCTGTATATTCATGAAACATATGAAAAATATATGAATATACAGAAAAAAATATATGAATATATAGAAAAAATATATGAATATACAGAAAAAATATATGAATATACAGAAAAATATAAAAAAATATTGTTTTAAATAATTTAACTTGATTTTTCTTGAGATTCCATGGAAAATAACGGCTTATGTTATTTTTAACACTAAATTTTATTTTAAACGTATTTTTGTATCTTCAATTTCTTAAGATATTCTGTAATATACAGTAAAATATCAAAATTTATTGTTTTAATAAGATAAGCTGATTTTTTTAGTTGCCATGAGAATATATAAAAGATACAAAAATACATTTAAAATTAAATTGACTGTACAAAATAACATAAGCCGTTATTTTCCATGGCATTTTAAGATAAAATAAAGTTATGTTATTAAAACATTTCTTTTTATTTTTCTGTACATTCCAGAAAAAAAAACTGCTTATGTTATTTCAAAGAGAAAAGAGTATTCATTATAGAAGTTTGTATACTAAATTTTATTTTAAATGTATTTTTGTATCTAATAAAAGCTGGACAATGATTTATTTACAGCCACCCTCTATATAAACGTGTGAATGCATATTTATCCAGATTAAGATGTTCCTATTGTATAACAAGTAGATAAGAGTGGACACCATAAAAATCATCACTAATATTTCGCGGCGCAAAACCTATTGGACGCCCAAACGAAAATCTAGCAAAATCGTCGCCCTTTGTTTATTTTTTTACATTTTGAAAAGTATGGGACATTAAGTGAGTTTTGCACGGGACGCGAATAAAGCTTTTATGGCGCCGTATAACGCCCGGTGCCTGGGGGCGGCAAACGACTTTATGGAACAATAAAAAAACGAACCCTGAAAGCCCCCATGTACTCTTTTTATTTTATTTTTTTTGCGCGTTGTTCGCCTGCACACTTTTCTCGTTTGAGGTCACGAAAACGATAATTATTCCTATATTCCAATCGATATAGAAAAGCAAGCGAAAACGGATCGCCCACAACATTACTCGCGGCCCATTTATATACGCGGTGCATTAGATAATGGATGTTCACGTTTACGGTATGATCGAAAACATGTTTGTTATTTATTATGAAATGCATTTGTGTGCAGCAACGGGGATGGATGGAATAAATAACGTAAACTAAACATATACAGATATTTGATATTCGCACAATTTCTCATGTGTCTGTTGTTTTAGTAAATTAATTAATAAAAAACAGGTACGAGGTTTTTTAAATTTACATGAATAATCTGAAAAAAATATATGGTGTGAGCTCAACACCACTTCCATTATTCGTATGATGCAATATGACCGAGAACCTTCTTCTCTAGACTGCTTCAATTTTTTTCTCTATTTTTCATTTTGTTGGCACGAGTGAATAAAAGCAAATAAAACGACACATGTGTCATTATTTATCAAATGAAATTAGAAGAATTACATAACCTGTGGCGTGTGGTTACTAATGTATGAGAGGCAAAGTCAAATACCTTAGATAAATCAATATAGGTAGCAAAGGCAAATTAACCATATGCTTCAATAATTGATCCACTAAGATCAAAAATGGCATTGAGTGCAGATTTACCTTCCATAAAGCCGTGTTGTTCTTTGCTTGCCGTGTTTGATTATTTCTTTCAGTAATATATTTTCAATTATTTTAGAGAAAATCGGTGGTAGACTTATAGGCGGGTAATTATTACGATCATTTATTGGAACAACATTCAATATTTTTAGAACCTCTGGATATACACTTGATTTTATGTTATTATTAATTAAAACATCAAGCACATGTTTGATTATATTAAATGTCGGTGCTTCCGTATTGATGAACTCTAAGGAAATTCCAAGAAAATGATAGTTAAACAGTTCATTAATGGTTAGAAACATAAATGGTATAAGCATCGGTGGTTCAGTGGTAGAATGCTCGCCTGCCACGCGGGCGGCCCGGGTTCGATTCCCGGCCGATGCAATGTTTTAGCATGCTTCGAAATAAATGAATTACATCCACAGAATACTGAGAAATGCCTTTATTTGGTATAAGCATCGGTGGTTCAGTGGTAGAATGCTCGCCTGCCACGCGGGCGGCCCGGGTTCGATTCCCGGCCGATGCAATGTTTTAGCATGCTTCGAAATAAATGAAAAACTAACACAGAATACCGAGAAATTCCTTTATGTGGTATAAGCATCGGTGGTTCAGTGGTAGAATGCTCGCCTGCCACGCGGGCGGCCCGGGTTCGATTCCCGGCCGATGCAATGTTTTAGCATGCTATGAAATAAATGAAATACATACACAGAATACCGAGGAATGCCTTTATGTGGTATAAGCATCGGTGGTTCAGTGGTAGAATGCTCGCCTGCCACGCGGGCGGCCCGGGTTCGATTCCCGGCCGATGCAGTGTTTTAGCATGCTTCGAAATAAATGAAAAACATAAACAGAATACCGAGAAATGCCTTTATTTGGTATAAGCATCGGTGGTTCAGTGGTAGAATGCTCGCCTGCCACGCGGGCGGCCCGGGTTCGATTCCCGGCCGATGCAATGTTTTAGCATGCTTCGAAATAAATGAAATACATCCACAGAATACTGAGAAATGCTTTTATGTGGTATAAGCATCGGTGGTTCAGTGGTAGAATGCTCGCCTGCCACGCGGGCGGCCCGGGTCCGATTCCCGGCCGATGCAATGTTTTAGCATGCTCTGAAATAAATGAAATACATACACAGAATACCGAGGAATGCCTTTATGTGGTATAAGCATCGGTGGTTCAGTGGTAGAATGCTCGCCTGCCACGCGGGCGGCCCGGGTTCGATTCCCGGCCGATGCAATGTTTTAGCATGCTTCGAAATAAATGAAATACATACACAGAATACCGAGGAATGCCTTTATGTGGTATAAGCATCGGTGGTTCAGTGGTAGAATGCTCGCCTGCCACGCGGGCGGCCCGGGTTCGATTCCCGGCCGATGCAATGTTTTAGCATGCTTCGAAATAAATGAAAAACATACACAGAATACTGAGAAATTCCTTTATGCGGTATAAGCATCGGTGGTTCAGTGGTAGAATGCTCGCCTGCCACGCGGGCGGCCCGGGTTCGATTCCCGGCCGATGCAATGTTTTAGCATGCTTCGAAATAAATGTAATATATACACAGAACTCCGAGAAATGTCTTTATGTGGTATAGGCATCGGTGGTTCAGTGGTAGAATGCTCGCCTGCCACGCGGGCGGCCCGGGTTCGATTCCCGGCCGATGCAATGTTTTAGCATGCTCTGAAATAAATGAAAAACATATACACAATACCGAGAAATGCCTTTATTTAGTATAAGCATCGGTGGTTCAGTGGTAGAATGCTCGCCTGCCACGCGGGCGGCCCGGGTTCGATTCCCGGCCGATGCAACGTTTTGGCATGCTTCGAAATAAATGAAATACATTCACAGAAAATCGAGAAATGCCTTTATGTGGTATAAGCATCGGTGGTTCAGTGGTAGAATGCTCGCCTGCCACGCGGGCGGCCCGGGTTCGATTCCCGGCCGATGCAACGTTTTGGCATGCTTCGAAATAAATGAAATACATACACAGAATAAAGAGGAATGCCTTTATGTGGTATAAGCATCGGTGGTTCAGTGGTAGAATGCTCGCCTGCCACGCGGGCGGCCCGGGTTCGATTCCCGGCCGATGCAATGTTTTAGCATGCTCTGAAATAAATGAAATACATGCACAGAATACCGAGGAATGCCTTTATGTGGTATAAGCATCGGTGGTTCAGTGGTAGAATGCTCGCCTGCCACGCGGGCGGCCCGGGTTCGATTCCCGGCCGATGCAACGTTTTGGCATGCTTCGAAATAAATGAAATACATACAAAGAATAAAGAGGAATGCCTTTATGTAGTATGAGTTACAAAAGGCAAACTATTGAGGTCTTTCAGCCGGAAATATTATTATTTATTATAATTCTCGTTCATATTAAAATTATTTTGGATCACAAATATTACTACATATTCCTTAATTACCATTCTGCTGTTCTCAAAAGGATTATAAGTAAAAAAATAACACAATAATTATTTCTACTATTGAAAAACCATTCCATATTAAAGCAATATATATATATATATATATTCCCAAGGTAATTTATAAAATATTTATATTGTAATTTCGTTTCCTTTTTTTCTTCTTCTTTCTTTGAGAAACGAATATAAAAAATGAAAGTGTATGAGAAGCGCATTATCGGGCCATCCATCAAATTCGTCCGAAAATATAAATTCATAACAATGATGGAAGGCCGTAACCGTTTTCTGGTTTACACCGTGTGTTTGGTATGGGTTTTATCGGTGGGAAAAAGACGGCCGTCGCGACGCCGACGCCGCCGATCGATACACGACGGTCTGCTTGCACACACGACGTTGCGACGCTCACTTTTACGCTCCTCTCGCCGCTTATTAGATAACAACAAAGATCATTGCGCGGTAGAAAAATAAAAGTAATCTAATATCAACAATTAAAACAAATATTTATAAGTAATTATATCTTTACTCACCATTTTCGTCTTGAGGATAATAATTCTTATAAAAATTGTATCATTATGAAACTAAATACGACGGTTGAGGCTTTTACTTGATGAAACTCCTTAATACATTATTTGTAAATAAAACCACATTTTTATTTAACTTTCATAAAATTTATTGTAAGGACACCGCTACAATTGTTTCACCATTACAGTGACATCATCAGGCAGATAATTAATCATCCATCATTAATCGTTTAATTAGTAGTGTCTCTACAATAAATTTCACGAAACTTTAATTATTTTCAAATCATTTTTATTTAATAAAAGTAATTTCATTTCTTCCCAATAAATGACTAAATTGTATTTTTTTACAACCACACGTAATTCTCTCCAAGCGTACCAACCTAATCTATTTGCGCTAAATTTAAATTATTTGCCAACAAATGTAACATTTATGTGCAGAGTTTTTATCCCAATATTTCTGATACATTTTTAATAATAATTAATTATTAAAATACATATATTTTCAAACACTGTCCTTGAAAGAAGGGACCTAAAAAAGTCCCCTTTTATTTATTTTTTTACGCAGGCATAAAATCCTTTACACATTTATCGTTCCTCCTTGCAAACTGTCAATTTTCGGTTGAAAGCGGGCAAAGTCCCGGGGTTCGAAAAGGGATCGATGTCCCCTCGATTAATCATTCAAACAACGCACCTCTATTAATATTAATGTTTGGACTTAATAAGCGACCGAATTAACATTCCCGGCGACTGTTAATAATAATCCCGAATAGAAATTGACGCACGAATTTTAATTAATTAATTCCAGTCGCCGGCCGAAATACAACGATGGGGGCCGTTTTAATTAACGTCCGCCGAAAATTATTCTTAATTATTTCAAATGCACGGAACCATCAACATTGATTTTTATACACATTTCGGTTTTAAATAATTAAGAATATACATATTTAATAAAATTATATGCGGGAAGTTAAATGCTAGAGGCTCAATTAAATCATTAATGGAAATGACGAACAATAGAGGACCCAATTTTGAAACCTGTGGTACACTAGAAGAACCATAATATATGAAAGATCTAAACTTCTTGTTATAAATGACACCCTCCATTTGTTTCGTGTACTTGGACGTTTGTAGCCGGTGGGACTATGCATACAGCAGGATATGTTGCGGCATGCTGCATATAGCAGAATAGATTGCGGCGTTGAGCATATAAAGTTTCTTCTCGCCGTCCTAGAGCCACCGATGTTGGGCATAATTCGGCTCAAGGAATTAATAGCTCTATCTGCTTTGCCTGTTGTTTCTTTGATATGCTACCCCCATGTTTCTCCATAACCACACACCGATGTATTTTACATCAATAGAGGCATAGATTTATTCTTCATCTATTTTCAAGATTTATCTCCAAAATGGTATTCCTGCCTAGGAGTATAACTACGCCCGTTTTTTTTTTTCCTAATTTCCTTTCATCTATTTGGATACGGTCCTTGGAGATCTGTTGGCTTTGGCTTCGATTGCCTCTCTGGTATTCCCCGTTACTGTTATTCCGAGGTCATTGGCAAACGTTATGTACCCCTAGCGTTTGCCGATGACCTTGTAACGGGGAAGACCAGAGAGGCATCAGCAAACGTTATGTACTTCTAACGTTTGCCCATAACCTTGAAATGACAGTAACGGTGAGAGCCTTGCGGTAGGGTAAGTTCAAGGATGGAATCCTAGAATATATTCCAGAGCAGGGGTCCTAGTATGGAGCCCTGGGGTACTTCGAAGGGCATGTCAATCTTAGCAGCCTTGCCTACCGAGATCACTCTGTTGCTAAGTTGCCTGGATCATTTTGATTAGGTACGAGGAACATCCCATCCTAGTTATTGAATGGACAATAATGTCTCAGGCCTCGCATTTTGGATGTATAGCGGGACCAGCATGACAAAGAGTTTCCCTCCTTTGCAGTTAGATGCGTGTTTGCCACTTCTATGTTTTTTTTTGGCATCAACCGTTGAGTGGTTCTTTCTGAAGCAATGTGAATAGAGCTCATATCTCCTCCATTTCCTTCATCTTTCTTTCTTAATCTTATCCTCTTTTACCCGTATTGGGTGTCGAGGTTCCATTTCCTTCTTAATTAGCATTTAGTATGTGTTCGTAAATCTTCCCGATAGTGTTGAGAATGCATAGTGGTATGTAGCTCGATCAGGGCTAGTCTTGCTACTTTAAACGCCGACTCTTATTAATCTACTAAATAAGCGGGAAATAGGTTTTGCTTCCTCGATGCAGGCTATTTTGACCACCTCTCGTGGTATACCGTCCATGCCTGGCGTTTTTTTTTACGTGCAAGCCTGTTCCCCGCGGACAGGACTTCGTCTGCCGTGCAGTGCAGTGCGGGATTTTATCCAGGATGATTTGTTGTACTGTATTCGTTGGCAGGAATAGTTTATTCACCGCTATCATCTGTGCCTCGTCGGTCATCTCCAGTGGAATGCTCAACCGAATTTGCCTGTAACGACTAAATTAATCTACATAAATCAAATAAAAATGATTTGAAAATGATTAATAAATTATTTCCACATTTAGCTCTGTGAGCAGTACTGACGAGGTATAGTTCCTAAATACGTGTCTGCAGATAGCCTTATATCAAGTAATGAAAAAATTTAATGTAAAGAGCAATACATTGAATTTTTTTCGGACCAAAATTTGTTGCATTATGCAATATGTTATTGATATGCAGCAGCGTGTGTATATTATGTAATTCAATGTCTGGCGGGGTATTTGCCTGAGAAGTAGTTGTTTTAATGTGCATAAAATGTCAAAATGAATGTGAAAATAATTTATTAATTATTTAAATAACTGTGTCCAAGTGAATGAATACTCTTTTTTTATTTAGAGTGGTTTAGAATACTTAATAAATTAATATTTTTTTTTTTGAGGGTAACCCATATAAAAAATATTATTATTAGCTATATCTTCGGTAATTTCTAAACAACTTAAAAATCCAATTTCGGCAAAAATTTCCTTCCGCAAGAAAGAAAATAATTGAAAATCGAAGTTTAAATACACACCGACAAGTGCGATAACAATGTCGTTTAAGTCACCGCGTGTCGCCATTAAAACTTTAATTGGAAACGTGTCCCGGAAACCGGCACTAAACTCCGGCGGAGGAAGAGGAACGAATATGCAAATTATTATACGAATGTTTCTCTACATGTACGGCAGTATATCGGATGTATGAAGTTTTGCTATGTGCAAATCGTCCGAAACGCTGTGTAGTTACACGAGATAGCGGATGGTCCTTTCCTCCCTGCATAAAAGGAAGCTCCGCAGAATTTGAATTTCTAATACTCCGCGGAAGTTTCGAGTGTGTGTGGGAGTGTGCGCTGTATGGGATATGTTTTTCATAGTTGTAGTGGGATATAAAGTGAATCTGGCTGGGGGTGGTGGTGGATTTTTATTGAATTAAAATTTGGAGGATTCGTGCAATCGGAAGTGGCTGTTGGGAAAGTTTCCTTTTTGAAATATTGCTAGAATCTTAAAATAATTGAATTACATTTTCCGAACTCGGTAGGGAGGATAAAAAGGCGTCTGGATAATAATGCTAAATACCACCATCAACTCTATACTTTTTATATATAGTGCGTTTTTTTTAATATAACCACAGTCTTGCTACTGCATTTTTGGAGATGCTGGTAATTATTTGTAAATATAACAAGTTTTTAAAATTACAATAAAATTAAACAAGGAAAATTTCTGACAATGATCAGTAAAATTCGAAAAATCTCTTCTTTAAAAAGGAGGTTTGTGCTAAAATTTTTACATAGAAACAGACAATAGAGACGTCAGTATAATAGCGATAAATACTACTATCAACTCGTTACTTCGTATATATTTTTTCTTTACTAATAAGATCAAAATCCTGCTTTAACGCTACTACTAGGAGTTTTTATTAAATGAATTTTTGAGATGCTAATAATTTACATCTTAGTTATAAATTATTAGCATCTCAAAAATTCAGTGATTAAACTCTCCTAATAGTAATTTTAGTGTTAAAGCAGTACTTTGATTTTAATTAAGACACTTAGTTATTCGTTTTACTATTATTATTAATAATAATATTACATAAAAATGTTTCACCACAGGATGAGTGAGAATTTAATTCAAAGTATGTTAATAATTGCTTGTTAATTTTTACGAGTTTTTCCAAACTTTAAGGACTCGATTGCCAAACTTTTCAGATAGAATCAGGCAATTATCCTGACGCCGTTTCTATCTTTCAATGGAATTCAGAAAATCGTTTTCTTTTATTTTATAATATTACCACAATAAATATCCATTATTTTTTTTATAAAATATAAAATCTTCAACACTAAACACTAACGCTTCAGCATTTTAGTGTTGAAGAGTTTATATTTTATAAAAAATTAAATGATATTTATTATGGTAATATTATAATATATATTCATATTTAGGATATGTAAATGTAATTATTATAAAAATAAACATATAAATTAAAATATGAATTATAATAAAAAATATTATATGGAATTAATATAAAATCCAATTAAAACATGCTAACGCCGCGAATTCAATTGAATGCAATTTTAAATAATTCATTAATTTTTATTACCACCTATATTTATTCAATCGATTTGCCGGTTATTGTTTAATGAAATCCGGTGCACCGTAGCGCGCCCAAATGCATCGGGGGTATATAATTCAGCCATAAAGTTATTCGCAACAGAAATAAATGCAACGGTCGTCGGCTACGAAGGTAATTAACATGCATGCACGGATATACGCGAATATTCAAATGACCCCCTATCGATTTTCCTCTCCTGCCCCGCAGGGTAGGTAATAAAAGAATATCCTGGCGGAGAGCGGAGTGGATGGAGTCGAGTGTTATTCAACGATCTCGAGAATGCATTTCCCCTCTCGTTCCTGTTTACCGAGTGCACGCTGTAGATAAGGAGTGTCACCTGCACTGCGTTCGCATTGTTCCGAGGCTAAAGCGGAAAACGGGGGGAAACTTGGCCGCAGACGAATGATTGCTAAATAAAGTATTTTTTGCGCTTATTCTTCTCAGTTTTGTTTGGAAATTGTATGGATAAACTTATAAAGGATGTAAAGGATTTTTCTTGGCGGGTGCATTTTACTCTGCATAATAGGGAAATGCGCTTGTTTTTCTATTTTTTTTTGTTTCATTAACTAGATAAAGTTTGAAAAGTTATATGCAGTTTTTCTTTAGAAATCCATTTCCCTTCTTTTGTTTTATGCTATAAAAAATAATGGGGGCACTATAATTTTTCTTTTTCAGTTGAACACGACGCAAATATATTCACTTTCTTTTGCTAACTTACCTTTTAACCCATTCTAATGTAAATGAAACAAAAAATAAGATTTAGTTTTGTAATATACATAAAAATCCATAAATATATATTTATGGATTTTTATGTATATTTATATATATATATATTTCTATATATACAATTGCGAAGGCATCAAACCAGTGACTGAACTTTGACCTCAGACTCGTGACAAACTTGAATGACTGGTGTGTCCATCAGCATGACCTATTAATAGCAAGGACCTTCTGATAAATCACCGGTCGCAACCTGAGTTTGGTCCCTCAAGATCAAATCATGATGGTTCTATAGAACACCGGAAGGAGAACTATCCTCTGTAGGATGGTTCTACAGAATAGAGAAAGTATATTAATTACATCAGCGGAGCAGACGCGAAACGAGGCTTACGGAGGCGCAAGCCAAAATAACCAATGCTCTTCTGATCCGTATCAAACTAGTTATTGAACCTTTAGCCTTAGGCAAATAACAATCTTGAAGAGGTAGTATGCTTATGAGCATAATACACCAACAGAATCGAGAACAAACCTCTGTCAAAACTTCTGTGCCCATCAGCATGACCCATCAATCGGAAGGAGAACAACCTTCTGACAAATTACCAGGCGCAACCTGAGTTTGGTTCCTCAAGATGATGGTTTTATATAATACCGAAAAAAGAATACTTCTCTATAGGATGGTTCTACAAAATAGAGAAAGGATACAAATTGTATCAGCGGAGCAGAAACGAAAAGATGCTTAAGAATGCGCAGGCTAAAGCAACAAAAGTTCTTCTGAACCAATTGTGAAGGCATTAAACCAGTGACTGGACCTTTGGTCTCAGATACGTGACAAATCTGTATATCTAGTGTGCCAACGAGCATGACCCACTAATTTGAAGAAGAATAAGCTTCTGTCAAATTACCGGGCGCAATCTGAAGTTTGTTCCTCAAGATCCAATCATAATGCTTCTACAGAATACTGGAAGAACAATTTGTTGTAGGATGGTTCTACAGAATACTGGAAGAATAATCCTTTGTAGGATGGTTCTACAGAATAACGAAAAATCATATGTAGGATGGTTCTGCAGAATTGAAAAATATGAGGAATTGCATCAAGGTCGAAAACAAAGGTAAGGTGTTTCCTTCTGCTCCTGTTATACAATTTCTATTCTTTCTCTAAGAAGGACACCTTCGCACCCATGTCCTAAAGTAAACCCGTTGGGACTAAGATTAAAAGAAAATATATCCAGAAGATCCAAAATGGACGGCTTGGATTTCTCCTAAATAAATGGCGGAAAACTGAAATCCTAAGATCAAGGACCAAGGTAAGAAGATGCACTCTATCAACTCCTTTGAGTCCCACACAAACGTACTGTAAGGATAGGAGGGCCCTTAGGGCTGAGGGTGGGACTGGAACTATAAAGAGACTACCAAAAACCCTCTACAGTTGGTTATTTGATACGAGTACAATGCCCTCGGAATGATTAGTTAGGAGAGGATTGCCTTAACCAGACGAGGCGCGGCCTCTGCGATGAACTTAAGAGGGCCGTATTTGGCCCAAGTACCTTTACCCTCTCTTCGCCCAGGTTAAAGCCCCACTTCTTCAAAAGTGAGGCCTTCAGAATACATTGTGAGGATCGATACGCCATTCTGTGGCTAGAAAATTTTGCACCGTCCCCTTCAGCGATGTCGAATTTCTTATTTGTAATCTAGAGGGTGGCTTCCGATAATTTCAGAAGGCGATCTCTCGGATTCTGGTATGCAGAAAGTTATTCTCTAGATTCCAGAAGATCGCCTTTCTTCTTTGGGATCCAGATGGTGGCTTTCGACAACTTTAGAAAGCGATGTTCTGGAGTCTGGAGAAAGTTATTCTACAGACACTAGAAGATATATTGTCTCGTTTGGAATCCAGAGGGTGGCTTTCGACAACTTCAGAAGGCGATCTTCTCCTTTGGAATCCAGAGCGTGTCCTTCGACAACTTTAGAAGGCGATCTTCTAGAGTCTTGAGAGAGTTATTCTTCAGACACCAGAAAATCGACTTTCTTCTTTGGAATCCAGAGGGTGGCTTTTGACAACTTCGGAAGACGATCTTCTGGAGTCTGAAGACGGTTATTCTCCAGACACCAGAATATCGCTTTTCTCCCTTGGAACCCATCCTCCGGATTCCAAAGGAGAAATTCGACATGGTTGAAATAGACGCTGCAAAACCCTGAGCTAAACATTAAGCCTGTTGTCTATCGCTATGCTGTTAGAGAAAATCCATCATGGCCATTTTTCATCTTTGGCATGGGAGAAATGGATTGTAAAGTCCTAAAAGCTTGAATTCATGTCTGCTATGTGTGGCACATAATAAGATTCAGACCCTCCATCGTTTCAATGATGAGTGGAAAAAGGAAAGTCGGGGCGGCCAATATGAAGGGTAGCCTAGTGGTTTTCACCTCGGGGGTTCCACTAGTAATGAGGGGCAGAATACTGTGATCATACCAAAGGAATCAGTCACATCTCCTGGAAAGACACCTGTCGTAATAGAGGTGATCTTTGACCTTTAATATCAGAAGCATCTGAAATCAAATAAATTTATTCGAATGTGCCTATGCTCATTGAGGTAAAGATTAATTTGTGAAGAAAATGTGAAGGATAGCCGCTGTTATTAATGGAGTACAATTTTATGCAATTTAATCTGGGCCAACTAGCTATACTCCGCAGGCGACTCGACGTGACTTTTCAAACTATAGCCCTGTCGGTTAATCCGATGAAAAATGAGACTTCTTCACCAGGAAAAAGAAAGGTGAAATATAAAGCAGTAACCTTATTAAATACGAAAAAAAAAAATGTTTTTTTTTTCATTTATAGTACGATATGAGGCTCCCTCAGGTCTCATATCGTACTAAAATTTAAGTTAATGTGGTTTTAATTAAAATCCAACGTCAATTAAAAAAGGAAAGAATGCGAAAATTAATAATAATTGTTTATTTCATTAGTGGGATAGAAGCATTATTACGCTATGAGTGGGTTGTCTACGACTTATAATTTGATACATACAGCGTCATTTAGCCACTTTTAATAAATGTATACGATTACTTACTTTTTTTAACGCTTATGTCTCTTACATTTTCGTCACAGATCAATATTATTTTAAATGCAAATATATTAATATAATTAGCATATATATTCCTATATATAATATAATTACCATATATTTAGCTAAAATAGCATCATATTTTACAATTATGTCAGTCTACAATATTTTAATGCCAAATTACTCTATGCAAATAATAGAAATAACAGATATCCTGATTTATTTTATTTATATAGTCTTATATAACATCGTTATATGTTCCTCTCTACTTCTCAGTGTGAGGTGAGATATCCTGATTTAACCGGTTTTAAATTTCGGAGATATACAACGTGATTATATCGTCTATTCTGTTATTACATCACATTAGCAAAAAGATAAAAGAAAGACAATCTTTTCAAATAATTTTTTTTATTATATACCTATCATAATCATTATTTAAATCTATATTTTGTGAAACAATGAAATAAAACACGTGTGCGTATAAATTGACTTAAAAATAAAATCCCTAATCTACATCGATATCGTTTAAAATGCATTATGGTTTATTTTAACCAGAATCAAAATGCAATTATGATGTAAATCTATAAACTCGCATTAATGTAATGCAGATATTGAATAATACATCGCCATCCATTATGCCATGCCCGACCGCTTCGAATCGATTCCTGAATCCCATGGAAATAAAAAAAAAGAGGAAAATAACGGGAATCCTTCTGGAAAGTCAACACGATCCGCATATTTCAATTTTAAATAATTTAACGAATTCTATTTGCGAGTAGTTATCTTCACCGTGTTTTTAGTGGTGTCTATTAACCGCCGGTAATGAGTTTTGTTATAGTGAATTGCTTATTAAATCGGTATTGATGATTACTTGCTTACTATTCGTGATGGTTGATTGGCAGCATAAGGCTGTATTTATAGTGGAGAAGCACGATTTTAGATGTTAGCTGTATCACAACTTGTAAGATGCTATTTTCTGTTCGTGTGCAAACAAAATTCTATTTATATATACTTGCGTATGCTTGCTCAGCAAAAATAGCAACTAAGGCTGCATTTATAGTGAGGTAACACTATGCAAGATGTAAGCTACATCATTACTTGTAAGGGGATATTTTTTTATGGGCGCGCAGACGAAATTTTTATTACTTAATCAGAATTTCGCCTGCTTGCGCACCAAAAAATACCCTCTTTCAAGATATAATGCTGCTAAGGCCGCATTTATATTGGGACATCACAATGCAAGATGTAAGATACATCATAACTTGTAAAAGGCAATTATTTTGGTGTGCGCACAAAAAAAACAGCCTCATCAGGTATGATGCTGCTAAGGCCGCATTTATAGTAGGACAGTCAATACAAGATTTAAGTTACATTAGCTGCTAAGGCCGCATTAATATTGGGACATCACAATGCAAGATGTAAGATTCATCATAACTTGTAAAAGGCAATTATTTTGGTGTGTGTACAAAAAAACAGCCTCTTTGAAGGTATGATGCTGCTAAAGCCGCATTTATAGTAGGACAGTCCAATGCAAGATTTAAGTTACATTATAACATGTAAAAGGCAAGTTTTTGGTAGGCATGCACACGAAGTTCTAATTAGTCAAGGCAAAATTATGCCTGCGTGTGCACACACAAAAAAAATGTCTTCTTACAAGGTATGATGCTGCTAAGGCCGCATTTATAGTGTGGTAAACCGATGCAATATGCTAGTTGCATTATATCTTGTCAGAGGCTATTTTTTGGTGCACACAGGTAAAACTCTAATTGAACATACTTGCGGCGCGTATGCACTAAATAAATAGACTCTTGCAAGGTATGATGCAGCTAAGGCTGTATTTATATTGGGGCGGAACGATGCTAGATATAAGCTGCATTATAACTTGTAAGAAGGTAATCTTTTGGTGCATGCACAGATAAAATTTTAATTAATAATATACTCGAGTGCGTGAGCACCAAAAAATATGTAGCTATGATGCAGATAAAATGCGGCCTTAAGCTACATTGATGCTGCTGATTTAAATTTTGAAATATTACTATTTGGACACTCACAAACTAATGCAGACAATGTATTTAAAATAATTTAAATGCAAAGAATCATGGGAATGATTAATTAATAGAAATTAATTATCATGATTCTTTGTATTTGATAATTAATATGAATATATTATTATTTTTATTTTGCAGTTTCCGCTACTGATATTAAAATATGTTATATATGTAAAATTGCATTATTCTGTTTATATGTGATTTACAGTCCTGCTAGTTATTTAAACATTTTGAATATTGTTATTATTCTGTATAAAGGTGATTTACCGTAAATAAATGAATTGAATTGAATTTGTATTTAAATTATTTCATATATAAATAATCTTTATTATTTAAATAAAAATGGTTGCCGTGCTTTTTTTATTATTATGATATATTTCGGAAACTATGATTCCATCTTCAGAAGTTGAAGTTTTGATAAATATAAATAATTATGATTATAACAGTTATTGAAATTATAATTGACAGATTAAAATGCGGGAGTGGAAAAAATATTACACTGTATAATGTAAAAGTCAACCAAATTATTTAAATAACTTTAAATAATTTCCATTACAATATTACCACAACAAATCTTTATTTAAATTTTAACCTTGTGACAAACAAGATTTGAAAATAGCACCAGACATTTATCCCAGAATGTAATTAAAAGCCAAAAATATTAAATATGAGCGCAGATGGAAATGGAGCAGACGTACGATAAATAATTACATTTCCCGAGGAATATTTGTTCGCGGGTTCGGTTTCGCGGAATCGTTTATTTGTTGCGAGAAGTTAGATCCCCCGCTCATACACACACACAAGTGTCTCGTTCGTTGTGTTTCGTACATAGAGACTTGTGTACTTGTCAAACGTTTCGAAAATAAATTCGTTACACAAAGAAGGAAACTAACGGCGCTATTTACTTCCCGGCAAACTCCCGAACTGTTTACACTATAGACACGGAATGCCCTATATTAGTAACCAACCGGAATGGATAAAGTATTCAAGCAGACAATGTGCACAATGTGTTTTTGTTTGAACAAAAAGTTAATATTCGCAGGAATTAATGTAAAAGGAATAATTTTTTTCAATTATGAAATTAATTAATTTATCTTAAATTAGGAAATTGTTAAAGTAAAAAAAAAAACTTTATTCGCATTAATCCACTCAAATGTAGTAATAATCCATAATTTATGATATAAATACTAAAACTAACAAAAATCTCTCTTACTATATATATACAGAGAGGTTTTTTTTATCAGTATACATTAGGAAGTTTATACCTGCAAAAAAAAAAAAAACGCGAGTCAAACACATTGAATCGATTAATGTGTGTATGTTTAGTTGACTATTTGGCATATTTGTTTTCAATTGCGTGTTATAGGCAACTAAAGACACATACATTAATGCATTTGACTCGCGTATTTTGCAGGTATACATAGGGGAAATGTATACTGATAAAAAAAGCTCTATATATATATTATATATTAATGCATTTGACTCGCGTATTTTGCAGGTATACATAGGGGATATGTATACTGATAAAAAAAGCTCTCTGTATATATATATATATATATATATAGATATATATATATTACTTCTTTTTTTACCATCTCAATCTAGCCACGATCTCTTACTCATCGACTTCTATCCTCATTGCAAAAGTAAGTAAATTGTGTTTTGTAAAATATGCTTGATTTTAACGGCTAATAAAATTAGGATACTCCAACACTTTTTAGTGTTATACAAACAAAAGTTTAAAGTGTTTTATTTAATAGATAAACAATGTATAATAAAGTTGAAGCGACAGTTATTAACAATTCATCAATTAAATAAAATGAAACAAACTGTACTGATGAGGGATGAAGTCCCAAAACACTTGTCTACAGATAGCTTTGTAATTATTATTTGTTATTTCCTTTCATTAAATATTTTCGACTTAAACCGCTGCAATTCGCAGTGGTACTGCTGTGAAACAACCAAATATCTATTGTATACTCCAATGTCCGGCGAGGTATATGCTCGGGAAGTAGTTGTTTCAATAAATGTTTGTAAAACTTACAGTGTAAGTAATTTTTGTAGTTGAAAAAAGGGATTGATCGAATTTTATTGATCATTGCCATAAATTTTCCTTATTTAATTTCATTGTAAATTAAATAAAAAGAATTTGAAAATAATTAATAATTATTAATAAATAAATGTCAAAATAGCTAAAGGGGAATAGCTACTTTGACATTTATTTACGTTACGTATTATCATTAATTCAGGATGATTTAATTCAAAAATGTTTCACCACGGATTAAGTGAGAAATGAATTAAACATATTACGTATTATGTTTAGTAATGAATTTATTAAGTAAAATAATCATTAAAAAATGAATTACTATTAATCTATAAACAAGAGGAATGAATATAAGGCTTAATTAAATCGAGGTTATGCCACAATTGAAAAACAGAGCCTATAAATATGCTCGTCTACTGTTTCAAGAATTTGATTGTGCGGGCGATTGGACGTGAAATGAGAAGGGAGAAGGAAAAAAAGTGCAGGCATTTTTGCGTATCAATCAAGTTCTCGAGTTTCTGGTGCCTCGAGGGAAGTTTGCCAGAAAGTTTTCGGGGAGCATTTCGACGGCATTAATAATGTCGATTTGCAGTCAGCACGAACGGTAACACGTGTACTAGAAAGAGTTATATATTCCACGCTTGTAATAAAAAAATCCTAGCAAAGAGGGTAAAAATTATATTGAGTTGTTTTTTTTTTCATAAGAAAACACAATGATGTTTCAATAAAATATTTAGGTTGTTTATACTATTCATGCGGAATTTTTATCTTATATTACGAACATCAGAGTGTAAAAGTAAAAAAAAACCTTTATAGGATCTAATCCACTCAAACGTAATAATAATTTATAATTATTATTATTAAACATCTTTATTGCCAAATTAAAATACTTCTTAACTTCGTTTGTATAACTTCTTATTTTATTTTAATGACTATAGTTTCGAAGCATAGAGCATTATTATCAAACTAGAAGTTGCTATGGGTGTTCATATTTAACTTTTCTATTTCTCATCCCCCCCCCCCCTACCCCCTAGGGGGTTGAGGGTAGTGGATCGAGGTTCATATCATTAGTGATTTGAAAAAAAAAATACTTTATTAAACTATAAACTGTAAGAACATTTGATTTCGCTTTGAAGAAAGAACATTTTCATTGAATTTTTCGTTTGCCAGAAGATACGACTTTAAAAAAGAAACTTGATCTTGAAAACAAGTGGATATAATTAAATAAAAATGATTTGAAAACAATTAATAAATTATTTTCACATTTAGCTTTGTATAAGTGGATATAATTTTGACAGATAAAAACGATTTCTATTAATTTATTTATTTACGGAATCCCATACTCCATGTACAAATCATTTAAAAAAAAACTAATAAATTATCATTTATAATAAATTACACAAACATATTTTAATGTCGATTTTTTTTTGAAGATTTTTTTTCAATTCCTTATCAAACCATAATTTTATGAAAAAAAAAACACACACACAATTTGTTTCCCATACATTTCATTTATTTCAAGTCCTTTTTTTACCCCTTATTGTACATTCAGCATTGTGTAAGCACATAATAGAAAACCCTGTTTAATAATACTAATGATAAAACCAATAATAATAACAATAATAACGAGAAGCCGACAGCACGGCGATGATGGCGCCCTGGCTATGGTAATGATGATTGCCTGTTCTTTGTAGCGCATACATACACATTCATTTATGTGTGTATGCCACTTGTTTCAGGTAAAATAAATAGTAATAATGTAAATTGTTGTTTTTTTACTGTTTCTCTCACTATTCAATTAGACAGCACTCGGGTGCAAACAAATCAATCAAAGCTGTTGTTGTTTTATGTACTTGAATGGAATGGGTAGAGTTATTAGATTATGGCTTTTATTTACTTATAATATGTGCACGTAAATACACATTTAAATTGCTTTTAATAAAAAAGAGTTTAAATTAAATAAAACGAATTTGAAAATAATTAATAAATTATTTCTTCTTTGTATGAAATAAATATGAATAAATTATTAAAAATCAACCAATGAAACACAGATTAGATTGAATAACTTTAAATTCTCGACTAGTTTCGGGTTATTAGCCCATTTTCAAGAAACTAGTCGAGAATTTAAAGTTATTCAATCTAATCTCTGTTTTATTGGTTGAGTTTTATTAATTTATTCATATTTATTTCATACAATATGAACTACCAATGTCTAAATATTAAAACCATTAATTATTTCCTCTTTAGCTACTGTGATATTTTGACTTATGTTAAATAAGTACTTTAAAAAATGCCCAATAATGGACATTTACTGTTGCATAACAGTAATAAAGTGTATGATGCAATTTTCTAGTCGAAAAAAAAAAAAAAAAAATGCAAAAAAACAACAAAAAATACGTAATATAAGGCTATCTGCAAACACGTGTTTCGGGATTTCATCGCTCGTCAGTAGAGTTGTGTCTTATATAATTACAAATAAATCAATCAAATGTACCGTTTTTCTATTAATAAATATTTTTTTTTTTAATAAAAAGAGAGTTTATTAGTTGAGGAGGAATGTATTAATTATTTTCATATTCTTTTTATTTAATTTATTTAAATAATGTGAATAAATATTTTTTTTCTGTTAATAAAAAAAGTTTATTCATTTAGTCATCGTTGTGAAATTCTAATAATTAATATCATAATTATTTTCCATTATAATATATTTAATGTAAAGCAACAACATCGATTTTCGCGTGGTATAATAATAAATATCCAATCCGGCGAGCGAAACTTTTTCTGTTTATCTTGTAAAGCTCTTGAATAAATTGAAACCCGTTTTAATCCCAATAAAGTCGTCCTACCTGAATTGAAAATTTATTTATTGTTATTATTTTCGCCGGGGCGCGCGGGTTTATTTTTAAAGTTCCTGCCGCCGGGGCGATCAAGCGGCAAGATTACATTTGTAAACTTCGGCAGTTCTTAATCCCCACCACCCACGGATCCATAATATTTTTCCCTCTCCGGCGTGCCGTTGCGAGGCACGCGGAAAAAAAAATTGCGGGTGAGTAAGTCATTAAATTATTCAGGTTAATAAACATGCTTCAAATTGTAAAGCGAAAAGTTTTACGGCCGTATATTAATTATGCTTCTTTGCGTTTTCCGTTGAAAAATTAGAAGTTTTATCTGAATAAACACTTTTATTTAGCAAATATTGAATATTTTTTATTTGTTAAAACGTGAATAATTAGTTTAATAAATTCTATAAAGAAGTCCTCTCCTGCGGTCTTAATTTAATCAATTAGCCGAGTTAATTAATTTAAATCACTTTAAACCCGGACAGTCATAATGGTGGATGCGCCGGGCTCAAATGCACTTTTCCAGTTTTAATTAAGATTGATCGCCGTTCTCATTCAATCAACCATGCGACATTTGTGTGTGCATCTGTTGTTTTTTTTTCAATTTGTCTTTTTTTTTACATTCCCGGGTAGCAATTAAGACTTTATTCCGGGGTGGAATCTAAAGAAAACAAGGAAACCCGTTTCTTGTTGGAGCCACGGGGGTGGATTTATAACGGCGCGTCCGCGGCAATTCGTCATGCCAGCTGCTACAAGTGTTAACAAAACCCACAACAAGACATAAACTTTGGTTACGTTTTGCATGTAAGAAGAAAAAAGGAGGATATGAAGCGGCCGGATGAATTATTACCTTGTTTCCCTTTTGGTTTTTTTTTGTTGCTGTGCTTTCTTTCGTGAGGTAGTAAAAATAGCCCATACGCTATATGGGGTAATTAATTTCCGTGCGCAGAAACGTGCTTAAGATGTATTGCATTCGCGGGTGAAATATAGACAGAAAGAAATATCTGAATTAATAAAGTGATGATTCTACCTCAAATTAGGTTAAAAACGGAGCTTTGTGTTATGTATAAAATTCTTTTAATGTTAATAATAATAATTCAATGTTCAAGATTAATTATTTTTTACGTTAATAAAGAAATATCCACAAAAAGGCCTCTGGTTGATAGCGCTGACAGACTATCACGTACATATGTTGTACTTATTTATAATTATTTTGTATTATTCATACAGTTTGAATAAATATATTTATATAGGCTTAAAAACCTCCAGTCGATAGCCGATTCATCTACAGAATACAATTCTAATTTTATATATTATTGTACATATATATACATATTTGAATCAAGATGGTTAGTTAGTTATATTTGTATATATAAAGAAATGCCAATTATATAATATTACAAACTTAAATAATATTTGATATTATCAACATAACATAAGTCCGGAGCAGCTTCATGAGCTCCATGAGCGTTCTAAAATACAGAACACTCATGAAGCTGCTCCGGACTTATGTTGCTAGTGTCAAATATTATTCAAGTTTGTCATAAACTTGGAATGATAAAACTTCCCAGATTTTTCGGCGGGAAATTTAACTTGTCTGCAATCATTGTTGATCACTCTGTATCAAATACATTCAATCCCAAATATATTTCTCATTTTAGTACTTTTTACATTTATTTGACAACGGAAAATATATTTGAGATATAATGAATCTCATGTGATTTATGCATATCTTCTTGCTCTCCTCCACTAAATGCATCCACAAATCCTTTTCACTCCTTCACAGTACACATGATAAAGTACGGATGGACGAAGAAAAAGAAATAAAAAAAAACAAATAAAAAGATTTTGTAAATAAATAATTATTAATCAATTATTTTCCATTTATTCTATTGTTATTAAAGAGTAATTTATTCAGCAATTAGTAATTGAATTCCAATAGATACATTTTTTGAATATTAAAGAAAATATTTTTAATTAATTTTATTATTTATTTTTAATTTGTGTAAATAAAATTCATTACAAACATTTCCAACTTTGTAGATATAAAGTAATTAATTATTTAATGGCCTGTATGAATTATTGAAATTGCATTCACTGAATAAATAACCCAGTTATACAAATACATTTCGATGGACTTTTAATTAAATTTTCCATATAATTTATTTCGTTATTTATTTTTTCTTAAAGTAAACGAATAAAACTAATAAACATATTAATTGTTGAGGCTTCTACTTTTTTATACAAAAAAATGTTTGGCGACGACAATATAAATGTTCATTCTTGGCCTTCCAGTAGTCCTGACCTTATCGTCATTGAAACAGTGTGGCATAAGGATGGCATAAATGAACTGGAACTGAGATTTCGGTCCAGTTTTCTCTAATGAATAAATATAATTATAAATTTTGCGAATAAGAATCCTTTGATTTTATTAATAAATTATTGATTATAATCACGCAAATTTAATTAATCCCCTCTTATAAATGCAATCAAACACACACACGCTCCTTGAACAACGAAAAACAACAATCCGACCAAAACAATATTAATTAATACGATCGAATGCCATTCGAAAGCCGTTTAATTGAAAATTAATATTTCTCCCAATAACGGAATTTGCGAATTTTAAACAATCCCCCGTAGAAATTAATACCTGAGGGCCTAATTTTAGTTTCTACGTTTGCCGCGTGTGTGTTTGTAGTCGCGTGCTTCGGTTCAGCAACTTCGCCATCTGCAAATTTGCGAATACACGGACGAGGGCGCCTTTTACGTGCGGATGTTGAGTAATTTCAGCGTTCGCGAGTTCCTGATTGTGTTTCGATGTTTAGTTTTCGAGGAAGTGGGGGGTAACTTTGTTTAGGCGGGGGGTGATTTTGATTGTAGGTGTGTGTTTCATTAAAGGGAGAAGAGCAGTGTTAGTTTTAACAAAAAAAGGTTATACAAAAATAATAAGAGATGACATAAGAGTTGAGTTCAGGAGCAATACTTCCATATAAATGTAAAGTTTTTATTAAATAAAAATAAGAATCACAGATGAGACAAGAGTTGGGCCCAAAAGTAATATTAAAAAAAATGAATAATTATTAAACCTTTGTGCGTATTCGACCATTTTTAATAACCAAAAAAAAAATATTGAAATAGTTCGACCCCTGGTATTGTCAAATTACAAAATTTATTCTTTACTTACGTTGTGTTGTTTATCATAGTAACCTGTGCATTATCGATACTTACTGTGTCGTTATTTCTTCCTAAAAAGGTAAAAAAAAAAAACTCAAGAAGTGAACTTAACGTATGCAGCATATATTCATAAATATTAAGCCATTTATGAATATATGCTGCATACGTTAAGTTCACTTCTCGAGTTTTTTTTTAAATATTACAGTTACATTTTTCGTTTCGAGAAATGCCTATAACTTCTAGTAAGAACAAGATAGACAGACCAGCGATATCTTGAATTGTTAATAATAGATCCATTTAGAACTGAAAAAATTAACATATGTCAATTTTGATAGTAGGTATTTCAAAAGTGTCAATGAAAGCCCTCTTAAAAGCATAATAACTCTTTTTTTATCATTTTTTTTTTCTCATATGGCGATTGGCAAGATAATTTGCAACATAAAAGTATTATGCATACCAAAATTTAGAGCAAGTAGTTTTTGAGTTAAAAATATGTTTTATTATTTATTAGTAGTTAAAAAATTATTGTCATTATTAATTTTAAACATATACAAGAAAATAAAAACATCAGTAATAGAAAATACGTGTATGAAATTAAATGTTTACAAACCCTGCGCATTAAAGTATCGATTTAATAATTTAACTAGTAAATTTTGTAAACAAATAATAACTATGATCAAATAACATTACTCGACCCATTTACGTAAAAGCAATAATTCGTTTTATTGATTTGTGCGATAATTGAATCGAATAAACAGATAAATTAGTAATGTTGAAATTATTTTAACTTTTCAACGTATCCGTTCAAATTTCAAATATTTATGATTCTCATTAATAATTCATTTATCATTGTTAAACATTTATAATAATAATATTTAGATTCTATTACCGTGCTGATACTATTTTTGTCTAAATATAATAACATTTATATTGATATTCAATGTTGCTTTCATTTGTTGTATTATATTGTATAAAATGGGGAAATCTGTAAATAAATTATTGAATTATTGTTATAAATTATATAAATCATATTTTATGAAATTATTAATAATAATAATAATTTGTGGACAGACCGTTCGTCTATAACCAATTTACCGAAGTGCAATGATTATTATATGTATTAATTTTAATGTAAATAGGTTTATGTTCTGTAAATGAATATTGTTTCTATTCTAATAATTATTCAATCTAATATTCAATGTAATAAACTAATAATTAGTCAAAACATGTACAGGGGTACATTTTGGAATTGCCACATATGGAAAACTTTTTTATTTTAAGATATTTCGAAAAAAAAAAAAAAACGATATTAATTGGACACGAGAAAAAAATGCACTCGCAGTTCATGCTAATATAGAATGACTCGATCCAAACTAATAATAGACTCAGTAGCGTAGAGCTGTATAGACTTGTAACTGAAAAGTTTTCCAAAATGGCAAACAAGACGGCATAAAATATCATAGATCAGAGTAGGTTCATCTTCTACCATAATAAATTGTAGTAGAAGACATCAATAAAATCTGCAGGGAGGTAGAGATTGAGCTAGGTGTGGTGTCTCTACAATAAATAGTATATTAAGCAGTTTCATCAAGTAAAATCCTTAACCATCGACAAAACATCCATTGAAACAACGTTTTTTGTTCTTCGCATTAAATATTCTCAAATCAAAAATGTTTGCATCATGCAATAATTTTTATCGCAACAGAAAATATTCATAGTTCACTATGAATAATGTCCAGCCTAGGAAGCAAGTGTTTCAATGAATATTTGTCCTTTTTAAAGTTCATACGTTATATAACTCAAAAAGTTTCAGTAGTCAAAAGGAAAATGATTAATTAATTATTAATTAATTTGTGTAAATTAATTATTTTTTTTTAATTCAATTGGATCAATTGGATTTTGATTCTTCAATCAATCTTTATTTAGCGGCCTATTTTATTTAAAATCTTGAACGACGAATATTCATTTTAACTCGACCTATTTATAATATGTGTTCATATAATATCATATACTGACATACTATATGATGATGAAGATATGAAGATATATTTAATGATTAATTAGGTAAAAAAGATTAATAATTTTATTACGAATCTTTAAAATATAAAATATTCTTTCTGTAACTTTCAATTTATATATATATATATATATAATCGATGTCCCCTTTTACCAATTGGTGTCGAGGTTTTTCTTCATTGTCTATTTCTTAATGACTCTCCTCCAGTTGTTTCTGTCCTTAGCCATTTTTTCTGCTTCTCTTATGTTTATTCCTCTTTCTTGTAGTGCCTTTGTTACGCTGTTCTCCCAGTTTTCTATTGGTCTTCCTCTTCCTCTGTTTGTAGTTGTCCTTGCTTCCCATATTTGCTTTACAGGAATTATTTTCTTCATCCTCTGTATGTCCCCACCATCCTAGTTGCCTTTCTTCACTTTCAATTTATTTATATTTAATTTCACTACAATTGTTTCGCTACGCTGTAACTTTTTCAAGTAAAGAAAATCAATTCTCCTATCCCTATGGAGGGATAGCTAAAATAAACATTAATTTTAAAGTATTCAAAACACAATATTGAAGAACTCTTGTTAATTATTAATCCTTTGTGCGTATTCGACCATTTTTAATAACCACCCATTATCTCTCTCTCCTCGTTCTGTTTCTCTTTGACATTTACTTAGCAGTGGGCTTTAATGCATGCACGGTTTGTTTAGTAACATGTGATTATCCTCGCAATACATTCCTGATTGAATATCTGCTCTATGAAGCGTGCCACTGACATGGGACAATTTCACACAGTTCACAAAGCCAAAGTTCTCGGTCGAGTTGGACTAACACAAAGGGGGTTAAATTGCGCCGTTAAAAACGTATTTCACGCGGGATGATTTGCATTTAATTCTTAGTTTATATTACGAATATTAATAAATTTATATAGTATCTTTTATCACAATGTTTAAAATATAGGTATTATAAATTAAATCATGTTTTCTTAAAAAAATATTAAAATTTATACGTACGAGTAATCAACAATGATTCCAGATTGATAGGTGGGCAATAAAATACGCATATTTCTTAAGTAGCTTTCTCACTTACCACTTGGTGAAACATTTTGATAAGTTTTTTTTAATACTAGTAAAGGGATACCTACCTCGACACCCAATACGGGTAAAAGAAGATAAGATTAAGAAAGAAAGAAAGAAAGGGATACCTCCATCCCTTTAATTTAACAGACTTTTTACGTCGAATAATATTAATTTTGCATTGTTAGGATTTTTTTAAGAATTTAATTTGTTTACAAGTTCTACATAATTATTAGTGGCATATTTTGATTTAAAGTTTAGGAATATAGGTAAGTATTTGTTTAAGAATTTACATAATTTCTTTTCCCTAAATAAATTAAATATTTAATCATAAATATATATTTGTATTTTATACGCTGAAGTTGCTCCGTACTTATGTTCCTTATTTCTTTTTTAATTATTGTTTAAGTTTGTTTAGATAATGCTTTCAATTTTTAAAAACGCAATAGCAAAATACGACATACGGCGCGTCGCGTAATGTCAAATGTAGTAACTCTTTATTCATTTTTCCTTGGCATGAACTTGGAGCGATAAAACTCCCCATTTTTTTTTTTCTGGGGGGGGGGGGAGAGTAAACTTAATTTATCTACAATCATTCTGGATCAGTGTAGATATTAGGACAAAATAAAATACAAATATAATCCAGGTATACGACAGCTTATTTTCTTTTATAATATTTACTTAAATATAAGAATATTAACAAATTACATAGTATTAAATATATAATTTGTTAATCTTATATTTAAGTAAATATTATAAAAGAAAATAAACTGTCGTATACCTGGATTATATTATATATTTAATACTATGTAATTTGTTAATAATCTTATATTTAAGTAAATATTATAAAAGAAAATAAGCTGTCGAATGTTAATAATAATATGTACTTTATTTTGTTTCAATATATTGTTGCTAGGCTCGTATATAAACTGTTCATGATAATATCAATAGAAAAGAGTATATATTGAATTGATTAGTTATTTAAAAAAATAAATGAAAATAATTAAAAAAATTAATCAATAAATTATTTTTATGTTTAGTTATATAAATTTACGATAAAGACGCGAACAACGCGCGCAGTTCGCGTCTTTCCCTGAGCTCGGTCTTTTTCATCGTAGATTGCAGTCGAGAAGGTTTTTAATTTAATTGATTAAATTTAATTTAGTTTAACATCTTCAAATTAAGTACTGGCGAGGTATAAATCCCGAAACACGTGTCTGCAGATAGCCTTATAAAAAGTAACGTTTTTTTCTCTTTAGATTAAATATTATCGAATCAAAAATTGTTGCATAAAGCAATATGTTTTTGAAATGCAGCATGTGTCAATTATATAATTCAATGTCTGGCGGGGTATTTGCCCGAGAATTAGTTGTTTTAATGTACATTTGTTTAAAATAGTAGCGTAATATCACAGAGCAGAGTGGAAATAGTTTATTAATTATCTAATTGATTGTTGAAGCCATTACTGTGATACATGTAATTATTAATATGAAGGTAAAAAAATAGTGAAACACTTTGCTTGTATCACACACTTGATTTTTTATTCCGTAACTAGTTTCTTCTTAGGACAGTCATAATTTATTAATTATTTTCAAATTCTTTTTTATTAAATTTGTTCAAGATACGTCATGGATAATAATTTTTATTACCAACTTTGGTTACGTTAATATGTGATGAAACATTTTAACTTGAAGAGTTAATTATTCTTTCATTAATCCTTATTTCTTTCTTGACATTTACAATTCGTAAAATATTCGTCCTCATTTCGAGTTGAGTGATTGTGCGGGGGTAAGAACTGTAGGAAATTGTAAAAATAATTCAAATTCAGGCTGATGGGAAATTTCCTGGATATTAGCGTTGGATCTAGTGCCGGTGTAAATGTAGTGCTCTAATTGCCCGTCGGAAGCGTCGCGCATCAATAATTAGGCGTTGCGACGTGCTGATGGCTTCGGATCGATTCCCGCTCGCATTCAATAAAACATCGCATTTTACTCATCTCGGGCCCGCTGAATTTTCCAAAAGGCCGCTACCAATTTTAATCCATCAGTTTTCGAGCGACGAGCCGGACGTTTCGCAAAATAGGCTTGCAAAAAATGGAGATGATGTCGCTTTTATAAGAAGCGAGTTATGATATTGAAGTTTGTATAAACTTAAGCTATACTATACGTTTTATCGGGGATATATTTTTTTTCATAAGAAATGATAATTTAAATATATTAAAATATAAGATATTTATAGTTTTTTTTTTCACAAAAGACCAAAGATGTTGAAGCGCCCTGGAATACATATATCCTGGAGAGTTATTGCGATCCGCGGGGGAGGCGGAGTGATGGGTGAACAAATTTCTTGCTTCGATAAAACATCGTCGTCTCTATCTGGTTATAATTATAAATTATATTTCCTAATACTTATAACATATACATGTAGACATTAATGAAGTATGATAGATTTTGTTCAAGCGAGGGGAAGACAAATTCAAACAAATTCAACTTTAATGATTTTTTTTCCATGAAAATAGACGTTTTATGAATATTTCAATAAAATCGTTCAACAAATTTTGCATGATGAATTAAGTTCTGACTTAACCCATGATGAAACATAATTAATTAAAACACTTTGATTAAAACACTTGATTTATTTCACTGATTAATCACTGAGTGTTTTAATCAATGTGTATCAAGAGGAAAAAACGTTACTTATTATAAGGCTATCTTTAGACACGTGTTTTTGGGATCTATACCTCGCCAGTACTTAATTTGAAGATGTTGAACTAAATTAAATTAAAAACCTTCTCGACTGCAATCTAAGATGATAAAGACCGAGCTCAGGGAAGGACGCAAACGCGCGCATTTTATCGTAAATTTATATAGCTAAACATAACAATAATTTATTGATTAATTTTTTAAATTATTTTTATTTAATTTTTTAAGTAACTGTGATCAATTAAATATATACTCTTTTCTAATTCTAATTTTTATGGAAGTCAGTATATAAACTTATCATTAGTATTAACTACATGATGATAATAATAATAAAACGTTATTACCCAACAGATACATATATCCAATTACAGGGTAACATATATAACAAGAAATAGAAAATATGCAATATTATTCGAGAAAGAAAAAACATACCTACATAATAACTTATTTTTGTATGTACTTTGCAGACATACAAAAACTTTTAAACCCCACTAACCCCACTTTGTATGTACTTTGCAGACATACAAAAATAAGTAAATACGCATTGCACAAGATGAAATTAATTATAAAATTTATTCGTTAACATTAGACGTAAATGCACTGAGTGTATCACCAAAGATCATTATCTAACTATCATGTACTTAAAAACTAAATCTTCTTGTTCTTTATACCTTTTCTGGTGTGAATATAAATGTGTATGTGGTATAAAAAAATTCTCATGTTTTTCTATTTACTAAATTAAAAATGTACCATTAAATGGATGTCTCTAAAATACAAGAATATATTAAATCATAAATATAGATTATATTATAATAATTTAACAAAAAGATCCATTAACTAAACGCACTTAATAAATTCATCCTCATTAATTATAAACTAAGTTTACAAAATGGAAACGTATTAAACATTAAACGATTTCGCATTATAAATTATGAGCGGGCGAGTGAGTGGGGAATATATTTTGCCGGTAAATAAATTTCGTGCTAATAAACAGTGAAACATTTTAGTTTCCTGTCTGTCGGTCGCTTTTTCAAATAAATGCGCGCCTATAAATCATGCACATATTTTTTTTTTTTTTCACTTTTCGTACACACACATACATAAACAAACGCGGCGCATACCAGAAATCCAATTTCGAGTAAAAATGTGTTACACGCGTGAAAAATAACAAAATTACCCTGCATGGTGATGAAATTAGTAAATATGATAAAGTTGGAAAATAACAAAAAGTGTTAATTTAATTAACCTTTTGCACACGGGTAAATGAGTAATTATTTTAGTGGGGTTTTAAAAGGTTATGAATAATTATTGTTGTTAATTATTCATATAATAAGAACTAAGATCTTTAATTATCTGAACTATGTTTATTGAAATAAAGTAACAGATTAATTTTCGATTCTTAATTGTTAAGGCTTCCACTTGTTTGTACAGTTCGTGTTATTAGACGCTAATGTTATCGAAACTATAGTACAAATATTATTTTATTAATATATTAAATAAAAATGATTTGAAAATAATTAATAAATTATTTTCACATTTAGCTCTGTGACTTATGACTTACGTTACGTAAGTACGTTAAATTATGTAAGGCATAGCTGTACTGACGAGGAATAGATCCCGAAACACGTGTCTGCAGATGGCCTTATATTAAGTAACGTTCCTTTTGTTGTTTTTACATTGAATTTTTCTCGGATTAAAAATTTGTTGCATTATGCAATATTTTATTGATGTGCAACAGCAGGTGTACATTAAGTAATTCAATGTCCGGCGTGGGTATTTGTCCGGGAAGTAGTTGTTTTAATGTGCATTTATTTAACGTACTTACGTAACGTAAGTCAAAAGTCACACAGCTAAATGTGAAAATAATTTATTAATTATTTTCAAATCATTTTTATTTAATATATTTAAATAACTGTGACCAAGTGAATGAATACTCTTTTCTTTTTGTGTTTTATTAATTTATGAAAGAATAATATGTTAAATGAGCATAATTTTGAATACTAGCACTTTCAAAAAAATCAACTTAGCGCTGTATCTTGAATATTTTGACAGGTATTGTTTTCAAATTTGTCATAAATAAATATTAATTAGCCAAATACATATTCCAAATTTCACATTGAACGAATAAATAGTTGCGTAGATGATATTTAACTGGTTCCATGCTTTTTTAACGCCCTGTATAATGGTATTTGACTACTTGTGTGGAAATCGGCTATTGATCAGAGGTCTCTATTTTTCTTTTTTCTTTTTTATATTAATTAGATAATATCCTAAAATAAATTTTATTATTTATTTCTTAAATACACAGAGTAGTATTAAGCATATTGCGCAGTGAAAGTATATATTATTTAATATTACAAAGGCGTGAAATATCACGCGCCTTCTGCAGAAGCGATATTAATATAACAACTTTCCACGTTGAGAAAAGTGTCTGTTTTCCCAACTATTAATACTTCGGAAGATATCTTTATTCCATCCGCATACGCTATAAAATATGGGGCATTATAACCAGATAGAGACGACGATGTTTTATCGAAGCAAGAAATTTGTTCACCCATCACTCCGCCTCCCCCGCGGATCGCAATAACTCCCCAGGAATATTTGAATTGACGGATGCGTGCGGCCCCCCCTCCCCACGGGTGGCCCCCGCGCTCCCACCCATCATCTCCGCCGCCTCCGAGCGGCGTTACGTCACATAGCCGCCTACTGAAAATGTACAAATCTGTAATAGTAAAACAGTGACGCCAGTGTAGTGTACTATCCTGCCGCCCCCGCTGACACAGTCCGCACTGCGCGTGCCCGCTCATGCGCCTTTGCCGCCCCCGCGACGGCAGCACTTGCAGTTATGGGGTGCCAGCGCGACCGACCTCGCAGTCCTCCTCATTAGTGATCGTGATTGTGGATAGATATAGTGTTTTCAATTAACAGCCTGTCCCCCACTGATTTGTATTGAGAAGGTGAGTGTATTGCTGGGGGTGTGTTGAATTAGTTAAGGGATGAGCGTGTGTGTGCGCGCGTATTTTTTTTTTAATATAGCAAGGGGGGAGAGAAGTTGCTGCAAACATACACAAAATGGTTGCCTAACGTGGATCTTTTCAATTTAGGAGCTTTAATGAAATCCTTTTATGCATTTCGTGTGCTTTCAGGTCGTGTGGTGCATTCGTGGTGAGGATTTTTTTTGTGGAAAGAGAAGGGATTCGTCGAGGAAGAGGAAGTGCGTAAAGGCGGGAGTTGCATTTAATTTTTTTTTCCAAACAGTGAGTGGGGTTGTGGAGGATTGGTAAATAAATAAATAAGACATGGATGTTAAGGGGTTGTTTTTAGTGCGTGCTTTTGGATCGATAGCGTTGTTTCGGTGTGGTAATTGTTGTTGATGCAAGATAAGAGATTAAGTGATGCCGGCGAGGATCGTTTGGTTGGCGGCGGTGCTGAGCTTATGCTCCGGCTTCCTTTTGGACGGCTCCACCAATTCCTACTCGCAATTCCGGAAATGGGGCGGCGGGACTAACGGTAGCCTAGAGTTCGAGTTCAAAACTGATCAGCCTAACGGCCTCCTCTTATACACGGACGACGGCGGCACTTACGATTTCTTCGAAATTAAATTAGTCGAAGGCGCGCTGCGTTTACGCTACAACTTAGGCGGAGGCGCCCAGATCATCACCGTCGGGCGCGAACTCAACGATGGTCACTGGCACAAAGTCCAAGTCCAACGCCACGAGGACCGCACCATCCTGGCCGTCGATGGCGTTTCCCAAATGCGTACGTCCCGCGGCAAGGAATTCAATTTCGGGAGGTTCTCCACGAATTCCGATGTGTTCGTGGGCGGCATGCCGACGTGGTACAACACGAAACTGACCCTACTCGCACTGCCCAGCGTCATATTCGAGCCACGGTTCGTCGGCGCCGTTAGGAATCTCGTTTATCCGGACGCCGAGGGTGGCCAGTCCAGGAGGCAGGAGACCAGACCCAAGGACCACAGGGTGAGTGCTTTTGAATGCTCCCCGCCGATACAATTATATAAAAAACTTACACGCACACTGAATCCACGATTAGCCAGAACAAATTACACACGGGCCAACACTCATTTATACAGAAAACACGTTTGGAATATTGAAATGAAATTTATATACAATAAAATAAATATACGAATTTTATATTGTGATACAATGGTAAACAAATTCATTGCAATATATTTTATTTCGGTAAACGCTTCACTATGAGGCATTTTGTTTATATAGCCAGTAAAAAATATATTTTTACCTTCAAATATTTAAAATATGCGCACAATATTTTTTGAGCCCCTGATAATTATAATTCTGAAATCAGATTGTTTAAAATGTTATATGGTAATTTCAGATTTTTTTTCTAATTAATATATTATGACGAAGAATTACTTAGATAATAAATTAAAATAAGGATATATTAAAAAAAATCTACTTTCTGTCCACTTTTGAAAATGTTTAAATTCAAATAATCTGCTGCTGGTATTTCTATCATTTGTATTTCGACATCTACATCCATTGCAAATTCTTATCAAGGATAATGGATCAGAATATTTAATTGAAAATCTTCAATTGGTCTAGTTGGATCTTGCATCTTCTGTTCAAATTACTCAGATGATAAATTTAAGAAAGGATACATTAAAACATCTACTTTTTTGACAAATTTGAAGAATATGCTGTTGGGGTTTCTATCATTTGCATTTCCACAAACACGTCCATTGTAGATTCTGATCAAGGGTATTGTTCGAATTACTCAGACGGTAAATTTGAACATCTGAAACATCTACTTTTTAGGCAAAACTATCGAAAATGTTTAAATTCGAACATTTGTCCGTTTCTATGATTTTGCATTTTCACATCCTCGTCCATTGTAGATCCATTGTTTATCAGAATATTTAATATTTAATTGAAAATTTACAACTATGACTAATTGCATCTTACATTTTGTGATCGAATTGCTCAGACGATAAATGTAAGCGGGAATCCATTAAAACATCTACTTTTTGTGCAAATGTTTAAATTCGAAGTTTTGTTGATATAGCCAGTAAAAAATATATTTTTACTTACTGCTATATATTTTTTGAGACCCTGATTATTGTAATTCTGAAATCAGATTGTTTCTATCATTTGCGTTTTCATATCCACGTCGATTGTGTAATGATATTGGATTAGAATATTTAATATTTAATTGAAAATTTACAATTAGGTCTAATTGGCTCTTATATTTTCTGTTCGAACTACTCAGATGATAAATTTAAGCAAGAATACATTAAAATATCTATTTTCTCTGCAAATCTTTCCTGATCGAAGGTATTGGATTAGAATATTTAATATTTAATTGGATAAATTATTCAATTAAATATTGTCTTTTCTAATCAAGGGTAATTAATTTAAACAGACAATATTTAATTGAATAAAATATTAATTCACTGCTTATTTTTGACAGTAGCAAGATTTCACGCCCATAAAACATTTGTTCTTTGCTAAAAAAAAAACTGATCTAAGTAATTTTATCTCCTCATTTGAATTAAACTTTTGACTGTCTAAATATATGTATATATATATATATATATATATTTTACTTTTATATATTTTATATACTTTTGATTATCATTTATTTTGGTATATATATATATATATATACCGAAATAAATGATAATCAAAAGTTGCCTGGTCTAAAGAGTATGATAAATTTATGGTAGTATATCCCGTCCAAGCTCTAAAAGCTTTGCCTAATGGTCAAACAAATATGTGGTTTCCAATTATTCTGTTAGATCACTATACCCTTCCAAAAAATGGTTTATTTTGATCTTAAATGCTTCAATTAAAAAAGGCTGCAATTAGACGACTTTTTACAAAACGAAAAAGAGAATCATAACAAGTTTTCCACAGAAACTGAGTTGAATTTAAGAAATATAAAAATAATTTTAGAAAATATAGGAATCGTATTATAAAAAATTAAATCAATGAAAAAAATGGCCAGAATTAGTCGTCATTCAATATAAACGATTCTTTTGAAATCCCACCAAACAGATGGCATAATGTTTTTAAATTAATATTGGCTTTCGAAGTCCTTTGAGTTGGTTCATCTTTTGTGCGCTTAAAATTGTTGTAAACTACCCATTTCTCGTCGCTAGTGACGATATGCTTAAAAAAACGGATTAATTGCGATGGCATTTTTTTTTGCAAGAAGATGAGGAATCAATATCGAGCTGTTAGATAAATTCTAGCCAATTCAAATGATAATCATTTGAAATTGCTAGGAATTGGTCGAAATCGATAAATATCATCTCGCAGAGATCTCAATAGTAATAAAACAAAATTATCAAATTTGAATGGTTAAAATTGATAAAAAAATAAAAAATATCCTCGACTCGATGTGTGAAAAAACAATTCAAATAAAATAAAACAGAGGCGACTCACACTTTGGCAGTTATTTAAATTACAGTTAACTTAAACAATGAAAAAATACTGCTAATTATCATTAAAATTCGATCATTTCCTTTTTTCCAATTGCAAAAATTACTTACATTGGAAGTTTTTGGAAAACATCTCAAATAGATCCTCGTTGTATTTTTTAATGTTCCAGCATTGAAAAATGGCTTTCTTTTTGAGTCGTGTCAACGTTCGGGCGTTCATGTTTTTCTACGACTTGTCCCGGATCATCCTCGCGTGGTTTATTGTCGGCGCTGGTTGCGTATCAGGAACGTCTTCGTAGAGCCATGACCTACTGTTATTAATTCTGGTTCAAATTACCATATTTGGTCATCGGGCATGACAATCTCCTCAACGACTATCACATTCTCGTCTCCGTACACCGAATCACTGAGATTCGCCCCATTATCCGCAGCTGCTATGGTGGTGGTTGTGCCTGTACTTCTGCAATATATTCTCGGAGAGCTCTAAGTTCCACCGAGAGATAGATATGAAACGATGTGACACGATCAGAAACTCCTTAGTTTTAGGACGTTTCGACAACATTGGTCATTTGCGCCGCAAACACAATACAGATAAAAATTCCTTTATTAAAGCTAGAGTATAATGGAAATTAAGTAATCTCAATATTCGAGATACAAAAGCTGCATTATTTAATCTTTTTTATACGATTTATATTTCTAATAAAAATAAACCATTTTTAATGGATGCTAAAATTACACAACGAGTTTGACCTACTGAACAAGTTTTATAAACACAGTTTAAAGGGGGATTAAAGGGGCATAACTGTGTATTAATTAATCGCTTTAATAAATTCATTAGGCTATAAATTATTCCCTCTTTTGTTCATTCGAGTGTTTCATTTAGAATTCTGAAAATCCAACGTGATATTTGATATTCTTTACAGACTATTCAGATTAACACCTCATAATATATTCAATTACTATCATTGACTAGTATATGTGATAGTAATTGAATTATTTTTATATTTTGTATTTATTGCGGTACTTTCCATTTGTTATTTTAAAACCTTATAGTTTTAGAGCTATAAATATTACAACAATAATTAGTACATCTTTCAATGTACTGATGTACTTATGATATACTATTAGATTGTATAAACTTTACTTACTACTTCCTAGATAAATGTCTCGCCGAATATTGAATTACATAGTGAACCTTTGCTGCTGTAGCACAAATAATTACATAATATACAGGGTATTCTATCGAAACCGCATACTAAAAGAAAATGGACTTTTAATTAATGTATTATGATATTTTTAGCATTAAAGTAATAACAATTGAAATATTTTCAAGATTATATAACTTCCGGTTATACTGGAAGTAGACACCAACTTCCTTATTTTAAATAGAATGCTATATTTTTTATTATGAATTTGGATTCTACATAAAATTTTATGAAAAAAATCATTAAGCAACAACCTGCAAGTTTAACCGTTTTCAAGATATTTGACATTTAGTTAAACTGTAGTCACTTAAAATTACGAATCTCCGAACAAAACAAATCTAAGGGATGCCATGTTGGTTATAAACAGCCAATACCTAATGGTGATTTAGTTTTGGAAAAATTAAATAGTGTTTAAAATTTCACCTCATATTTGCTCAACTTTAAACGATTAAATATCGATTGTTTTAAATGGAAAATATCTTTAAATCGAAACAAGATACGTAAATACTAGTATAGACAATCAATGCAGAAATCAATTCTGTATCAGAATATGTCAAGATATACAGAGTGTTCTATTTAAAATAAAAATTAAAATGAAATTTTGAACACTCTTTTTTTTTATTTTACCGGAACTAAATCACCAGGGTATTGGTTGTTTATAATCAATATAGCATCAATTTAATTTTATTTTGTTGTTTGTTTTAAGTTAATTATGAAAAAGCAACAAATTTTTATCCGAATAATAAATATCTCAAAAACGGTTAAATTTGTTGGTTATGTTGTTTAATAATTTTGTTCATAGAATTTTATATAGAATCCATGTTCCGAATAAAAACTATAGCATTCCATTTAAAATAAAGGAATTGCTGACGGTTACATTTTTATATTATTTTTATTATATTTTTGAAAATATTTTCATTGAAATAAACACACAGGATTACTTTAATGTTGAAAATTTCATTACAATACATTAAATAGAAGTCTATCTACTTTTAGTCTGCAGTTTCGCTGGAAAACCCTGTACATAAATACGCAGAAATGGCGAAAGAGCCGGGAACTGTCTTTAATAACTATTAACAGATTTTAATTTTTAGAAAATGTGAAACAATAGAAGAAATATTTAATTTGTTCACATTTTCACATCCCGTCGGATAATGAATAACATTATAGACCTTTGCTGTTGAATCACAAATAATTGCATAGTCCATATAAACACATCAAAATGGTGAAAGCGCCGGGTATTACCTGTAATAATTATTAATTTAAAGATTTAATCTTTTAAGAAATTTAAAAACAATAGAACAAACAACTACTTCCTGGGCAAACATCCCGCCGAATATTAAAATACTCAGTGGTCCTTTACAGTTGCAATACAAATAATTGCACACTCCTTAAAAACAAGTAGAAATGGTGGATTCGCCGGGAATTATATTTAATAATTATTAATTTCCAGGATTTTAGAAAATGTAAAAATAAGAAAACAAACCTAGCTGAAAGGCTTCCGATCAATTCCTAGAAGAACATTTGTTTAAAGTTTGAATAAATTGTTAAAAATGTTAAATATTTGTTAAACCACACTTGTAATTAATAAAAATGTAAATATATTAGAAAATGTAAAAATAATAGAGCAAACCTGGCTGAAAGGCTTCCGGCCAATTCCTACAAAAGCATTTGTTTAAAGTTTGAATAAATTGTTAAAAATGTTAAATACTACTACTTCCCCGACAAATATTTTGCCGGATATTAAACTACACAATAGATCTTTGCTGTTGCAATACAAATAATTGCATATTTCATATAAACACGTAAGAATGGTGAATACGCCGGGAAATATTTTTAATAATTATTAATTTACAGATTTCGTCGTTTAGAAAATTTAAAAATAAATAGAACAAACAATTACTTTCCGGGCAAATATTCCGCCGGATAATAAACTACACAACATAACTTTGATGTTGCAACACAAATAATTGTATAGTCTTTACAAATATGTAGAAATGGTGGAAGTGCCGGGAATTATCTTTAATTAATTATTAATTTACAAACTTCACTTTTCAAAAAATGTAAAAACAATAGAATAAAATACAATTGAGTGATGAAGGATATATAAAAAAAATCAATAATATATTTTGACTGACCGAGTCGAACATGACAAAACAATGCTGGATTCAAAGTAACTTCAATCCATTAATTTTAAAGGTTATCCTCTGGAAACTATTTTAAAATGTTTGTTATACATTATTTAAGTAATTAAATAAAATAATCTGAAGGTATCTGACTTAAAAGGGCAGTTGTAATTTTTTTGACAGGCCGGTTTGAATATTACAAAATTTTGCTGAATTGAAAGTGGCGTTAATAAATTATTTTCCAAGATTACCTTCTAAAAAATGCTTTTAAATGCTTGGATACATCTCTTAAATTATTCCAGAATGATATTTGGAAGCAGCCAGCTTATAATATATATATATATATATATATATATATATATATATATTGATAGACCGAGTCGAATATAACAAAATGTTGCTGGATTAAAAGTGATGTCAATTAAATGTTCTTCCCTGTAATTTATTTTGTTAAATGTTTGGTATAAATTAGTTAAATGATTATAGAAAATATCATAATTCCATTTGGAGATTTATTTCGAAAATGATAAAAAATCGCATTGAGCGATTCATTTCGAATATGTTTCTATAAAGATTTAACTGATGTATATAAAACATTTTAAAATAATTTTCAGTGAATAACCTTTAAAAAGAATTAATTGGCATCATTTTTAATTTAGCAACATATTTGTATTTTTAGATTCGGTTTCGGCAATTACAAAATATTGCTCGATTTAAAGTAGTCCTAATCAATTATTTTTAAAGTTTACCTCCTGAAAATAATCCTCCTGAACAACGTAAAATTTTCCCTATCCTTTTATGCTTGTAATCCTTAAAAAATCGACTATAAATGTATTTCTACGTAATTACTAAAAATATTGCTTACTTCACAGATATAAAATGTAATATCTGTGAAGTAAGCAATATTTTTTTATTATTTTCTAAGTGTTTTTTAATCATTATTTTAGTTTTGTATCTTTGTTTGGAAATTGTGCTGTAATTCCTTTTTCATATCCTTATTAAATTCACGTCTTTTTAAGAATTCCTTATATTTTTAAACGACAATTACATTTGTAGCCTTTCGTGTTCACCTTCATCAAGATTTTCCGCTCTGGCATTAATTCCAGCTGTATAACAATATTAAACGCAATTACATTTTCCGAGATAATTGATTCTTAAGCCCGAAGAGATATTACTTGGAGGCTTTCCGGACGGTGGTCATTCGGCTAATTAAAACGTCGAGTCAAGTTGTGGCAGGTCATTAGGTCACTCCAGATGGGGGTTGAATATTAGGGTAATGTGGAAGTAAGGGCTGCAATGCGAGCCGTGGAGGACTTCATCCAAATCTAATTACAACCACCTAGCCCGCACAATCTACTCCCTATTAATTTTACACCCCGACTAACAACGGACTGATAACAGTTTCAACTAATTTTATCGCGCTGTGAACTATTTTGCAAATAAGGCAATAATTTAATTTAACGATTGAATAAACCACTATTTTGTGAACTTGATTTTGTGACCGAAATGTACATTAGATACGAATAAACAGTGAAGAAAAGTGTACAGTGTTTTATTTACAATCGAAACTCGAAATTTAAGTATGTCAAAGTGAGTAAGTAATGTTTTTTGTTGAAATTTGTGGATTTAAAAAAAAAGAATAATAAAAAATAAACTTATTTATTAAATGAAGTACTTGCGTAACGTAAGTCAAAGTGTTACAGTAACTAACGAGGAAATAATTTATTATTTATTTTTAAATTTTATTTTTATTTAATTCTTTAATTTATTTAAATAAATGCGAGCAAGTGAATGAATACTCTTTTCTACTGAACTTCTTTATTGGCTAGGATAGTCCTGAGGATTTAACATACTAAGACATCGAATAATCGAATAAATATCTGTGCATGAATTACCCGGCGCTTCCACCATAGCCGAGGAAATTCAAACGTGGCTAGAAAACAGTGTATAACTTCACATCGATTAAATATGTTCCCATAAAATCCTTATAATTTTACATTATTTTAAATAAATCACTGCAAAATACCTAAATAGTAATAAAAAAATATGGAATACTTAATTTTACACACATAAACATTCTTTTAATAAAGAAACCTTAAATCTCTGCCCTAAATATTTACATTCCATTTTATTTTTCATTTATGATAAATCCACTTTATCCGATTACATATTTCACGTGTATGTAAATGTGTGTGTGTGCAAAATTGAGATTCGAAAAAATGTAAATGCAACCGAGCCCTTGATTTATGAGTTCGTTGCATTTCGCCGATAAGGATTGAAAAGTCGGTCGCGTGACGGAGCTTATTGAGAGTCATATTTATTTATATACATTTTTGTTGTAAATAACACTCGAGTTCCATTATCGCGAGGTTTCCTGAATGAAATTAATAATGGAGCGAAGTTGGGGGTATATTTAGAAAGTTAAATAATAATGATTGGCAGAGAGATAAAAAATAAAGATTTAAAGGAATTTATTAATTGAGGGAGCCACGGCAATTTGTAATTGTAAAACTAAAGGAAATAAATTAGCTTTAATATGTTTTTTTTTTTTTATAAAAAAAATAATTTATTTTTTTGTTTATTTCAAACTGAATTATGATTTTAAAGAAATTTATATTTGAATTAAAATAGCTATTTCATTTGCGAAAACTTCCGCATATATTTAATTAATCACTTGAAGATAGGAATAAGCCGGTTGCATTTTGTTTTCACAATGAACTGTTTGGGACTGATAAATAAATATTTTGATGCGTATTATTTTTATTTTGTCGTAATTTGTGATTGGTAATTTGCCTTTTTTATACATATCTTTTGTAATGTTTTTAGAGCGTCACACTTTTCTTATAAAATTTTTAATATGTAATTATAATTGTATTTTGGAAATGGAGATTTCGTTAATAAAGTAAATTGAAATTAAAATGTTTAACAAAAAACAAAACAAAAATTACTCTAAGTGAATTTGGCACCTAATGAGTATTTCTCTCTCTCTAAAATTATATGTATATTTTTTTCTATATCGAAGTTATTTAAATATATATTATATGTATGTTTAATAAATTTTATCAAATGATTAATGAGAAATAAATAATCGATATAAACAAAAAAACAAGCATTACTTATTCAGAAAATAATTGATTTTGTAATTATTTCCCCTTTTACAGTAAATTAACGACCACTCTTAAAATCATTAATAACTCACGAAAGTAATTAAAACTTTAACAAACTACACACTCAACATTAACGCAGTGAAACAATGGAGTGTACTTCCCCCTCCTGTACTGTTTTTTTCCTACAAAGTAAATTTTAGTTATTCCAGTCGGCACTATTATCATTAGACAGGAAAGACATGTATAAATTGCGGACCGGTAATGCACAGGACTGACGGAACGGAAGCGGAAATGCCTTTAAATTGCTGCGGACGGTGCAAACTGGATTTATCCAGTCCCGAGGCGAGAATTTTTGCCGGGACTCTTCCGCTTTGTCCACGCGCGCCCGTGCCCCGGAACACAAAGGGCTTCTCAATCTCCCACCAAAATTGGGACGCGGAATTAAAATAATCAGGCAGGGCGAGGAGGAGAGGGGAAAAAAGATGGGAAGACGCCGGCTGCGGTGGGGAATAACAGAAGCGGCGCTTTGTTTTAGTCTTTGGGTGAAAAGGGGGATTAAGTAGTTTACAAATGAAAGTACAGAGTGTAAAGATTTTTTTTGTTTTTGATATAATACACCAGTTTTTTTATTATTTACGGCCAATTAATTATACAGGAGAAAAAAATATTGCAAAAAATAAAAGAAAATTCACGACAAAATAATGAATGAAAGAACGATCGATTATTGACATAAAAAGGCCTCTTAACTTAATAACTTCATTAACGCGTTGCTAAGTAAATACCAGTTATACAAAAAAAGAAAGTTATTTGGATGGAATACATCATATTAAGTTTTCTTAATTTATAAATACTTGTAGTGAAATATTTGTTTCCATAAAGTGGTTTTAAAAAGTAGTGAAATTAGGAATTCAATCATATATTTTATTATTATCGAACCCAACACTAATTTATTGTAAATAAAAACACAGTGTATTACTTTATTTGTATAACTATTCATTTATTTGGTGACTATAGTTTCGACACATTCAGGTATCATTATCAGTGTTTTTGTTAATATTCAACAATGCATAACGAAGTAGAAGTATATATACAAATACACAATCAATCAATAAATTAGTCCATTGACTTCCACAATAACTGAATAATTGATGCATAACGAAGTAGACGCTGTGCATCAGTCAGTTATTGTTATTATCATTGTCGAAGTCAATCAACTAATTTATTGATTAATTGTGTATTTGCAAGTTATGTGAAGTTCATTAACGAATAAAAGAACAAAGTTAAATTCCTTACTTTATTGTTATCTGTTAAAAATAAATATATGGTGTTGCAATAAAACAGTGAAATAGGGAATATACATGTGTTTAGTTATTCAAACTAATTTATTCCACAATATTAGAAAAAAGGATTTATTTACATGGTCGCAGTTATTTAAAATAAATGCAATAAAAATAATTTCAAAATAATTAATGCGCGTAACATTTGCGTCCGTCACCTGGCACGATCTTTTACATCAGAGATCGCAGTCGGGAATGTAGTTTAGATTAATTTTATTATATATATATATATATATAATCGATATCCCCTTTTACCAATTGTTGTCGGGGTTTTTCTTCATTGTCTACTTCTTAATGACTCTCCTCCAGTTGTTTCTGTCCTTGGCCATTTTTTCTGCTTCTCTTATGCTTATTCCTCTTTCTTGTAGTGCCTTTGTTACGCTGTTCTCCCAGTTTTCTATTGGTCTTCCTCTGTTTGTAGTTGTCCTTGCTTCCATATTTGTTTACAGGCATTATTTTCTTCATCCTCTATATATGTCCCCACCATCCCGGTTGCCTTTCTTCGACATATTTTTGTACATCTTTTGTATTCAGGTCTCTTCTTACGTCCACATTTCTCACTCTCTCTCTTCTAGTTATGCCCTTTATTCCTCGTAGAAATTTCATTTCCGCTGCTTGAATAATTTTATTTAACAACTTTATAATTTTATAAGGCAGAGCCGTACTGACGAGGCATGAATCGCGAAACACGCGTCTGCAGAAAGCCTTATATTTCTTAATATTTTGCTTTTGTTCTTTGCTTTAGATATTCCCGAATCAAAAATTGTTGTATAATACAACAATTTTTGATTCGATTTTCGATTTGAATATGTTATTGTTATGTAACGATATGGTGATCATTATGGAGTTTAATGTCTGGCGGGGTACAGGCCCGAGAAGCAGTTGTTTTAATGTACTTACTTAACGTAAGTCAAAAAGTCACAGTAGCTTCTTCACAAGGTTGTCAGTATGTTTGCTTACAAATCCAAACCGTTCTTAAAAAAAATAAAAATAGCATCGAATAGGTAATATTATTCTACATGCAGTCTGAATTTCGTTTTTTAATACTTTAATTTGTTTGTTGTTATTTCATTATATATATTGAAAATCTTTATTTCTGAGTATTACATTATATAATTTTATAATACATATAAATACAATCATTTACACATTGTTAGACCTCAGAAAATGGCTATCGACCGTCGGTCTTTCTGCCTCATTATATTTTCATTTATATATTTAAATGATATAAAAAAAGTTGATTAATAATTAATTATTTTCATATTAATTTCATTTATTCCATTTATAATAATAAATGTGAGTAGATTATTAGGAATCAACCAATAAAATAAATAAAAACACGGATTAAATTGAATAAATTTAAATTCTCGACTAGTTTCGTATTACCATCCCATTTTTCGTATTACTATCCCATTTTCAAGAGAATTATTCCATTTATTTCAAATAAAATTAAATATAAAGAAAATCTGTTTCCTATTTCATTTTGTATATTCTTTATTATTACTTTCGAATAATGATATTTCATTTGTTGCCATTTAGTCCGCGACGTGTATTCCGGGCGGGTTTTCTCCTGGCTTTCCCTTTTGTTGTTTCCTTTTTCGCCGTTGGGCTGGATCTATCATTTATAAAGTGAATCCGCTGAAAAGGTGGATGAGAATCGTCGTGAAAGGGACACAATTTGGAAAATCATTCCCGGATTCAATTACCGCAGCGTGATTTATATCGGTGGAAATATGAAAAAAGCCCCGGCGAAGGTGAGCGCCAGCCTGAGAAATCTCCTCCATTCGGGAGGGCGCTTTTCTTTAACGTAACGTCGGACATTTGAAAAATGATGCGCGCCTTTTCGCGCAAAGCGAATTAAACATATTTTTTCATTCATTTTTTTTTACATGAAAAGGGGATTTTATAAAAAAATAGGTGGAAGTAATTAGTTAATTAATTAAAATGTATTCATTTCATTCAGATTACACTTTATTTCTTAATTAATCAATGAAGAATGAAAATAAAAAGCTTTTTTTTATTAGAGTTATAAAAATAATATACATTCTAGAAAATTGATTTCATTTGGCTTTAATTTTTTTAAATGACATCATTATTTGAAAGTAAAATGTAGAATCTTGAATTAAATTCTCACTTATCCCGTGGTGAAATATTTTTATGTAATAATTAAGAAGTATTTTAATTATACGCTTGGTTGTTCATTTCACTAGTTACTAATCACTAGCAATTAGTGAAACGAACAATTAAGCGTATTAATTAAAATACTTTCTAATTATTAATATAATTAAGGCTGCGATCTCACGAATACGTTTCTGTATTATAGTATTTATAGTATTATAGATTCATAACAAAATAAACAAAAAAAATAGCGGCAGATATACAAATATCTTTATTCAAGGGACTTTTACATTATATTAAGTACAGTATTGTATAGTATAATACGGTATATAATTTGAGGTTGTCCTTTCATAGGCTATCGAACCGAGGTCTTTCTGCCAACAGATATCTTATTTACAAACGATTGACATTAAATAATTTTTATTATTAAAAAAAAAAAATTATTATTAAAAGACAAAAATTAATTTAATTTACAAAAGTAGATTTAATCTATACTAAACATACTCTACAGTACGTGGTTATTTTTCAACTTTCAATATCAAAGAAACTAAGTACACCATCATGTTCTCCATACTTCGGAACTCTGAAATACAAAATCTCAACATAACAACGTTAATAGTTATTAAGTAATTCATTTATAAACATGGGCCAAATTTAGAAGTTAAATTCGAACGAAAATCGATACACCTAATTTTAAGGCGACTCGTAACACAAAAAATATCTCAAAATATCGGTTCGATTATTGAAAAATTCTTTAGTTTAAAATTACGGACGCTTGGAATTAAAAAAAAATTATATCTTCCTTAATTGGATCGATCTTGACATAAATTTGACGTGGTCTCATAGACAAATGTTTACAGATTATCATTGCTTCAATCAAATTTTGATACATTCCCAACACAAAGAATTGAACCTTTCAAAAGTTGAAAAATCATTTATAAAATTGAGAATTACAGAAAAATTAATATTGCCATCACTTCAACAGATGTATTAAAAAATCTTACGACATTTTAAAGTACAATTACTCATTCAAATAAAAAATTGTGATCATTATCTCTTATAACTGTAATATATATTTTTTTGTGTAGCGCATTTTTTCGCCGTATTTTACTCATTTCAAATTGTTCAACTTAATGAATTAATTGCGGGGTTGTTGTTTATCTAATCGTTTCTATAACCTTTTATGTATGTAGAATGAGATGGTGTTAACAGATTATTTAAATTTTGAGTTTTATTTTTCGTGTCCCCTCTGCCCCCGTGGCCGCTCGTCAAAGATTCCGCAACACAGTGCGTCATCGCGGAATAGGAATGTTGACTAAGATTGTTGTGAAATAATTCAAATTTTTAGATAATATTTTTAGATTAAATTTAAAGAAAACTTCAATTTTTGGGCAAACTATTGGGTAGGGTTTGAAAACTTCCACAAATATAAATTATTTTACAATTTGTTTCTTATTAAAAAAAGAAAACTGACTAATTAATTAAATTGATATTAATTTCAAATTATATTTATATGTATGAAGTTGAAGAAATTTCAGTGTTTCATAAAAACTGACTAGTCTTCTTATAATAACTTTGAAATGGTCGCCTGATCGAAATTAGTCAGTTTTTTTAACGAAAAAAATAAATAAAAAATAATAATGATAATGTTAAACTAAGTTTGGAGTCAATGTTTTATATTAGAGTAAAAAAATATATAAAATTATCACGAGTAACATAAACATTGATATAAAATTTCCAGCTATTTTTATATGAACCTTGCTCCTTTTCCCCTTCCCTTTTCCCCATCCTGTGAAATATAATTACGCTCTAGATATTTAATATTGTCTCGGGGTGTAATATTTGAAATTTAATAAAGCTCACCCACGAGCGGATCTTCTTTCAAATTTAAATCAATTTCCCACCCTCGCCCTCGCCGTGTACTCGTACACATTTTTCCGCGAGATCATTTCATAATGTCCCCCCTTTTATAACGCTTAATGCGATACCGGCGGTAATAATCCGAAAAGTGTGCGACGTGTGAAAATGCAAATTGAAAAATCTCGAGTGGAACTAAGGAAGACGCTGAGGATTAGCTCTCCGGAAAATTGTCAAAATGTGCTGATTTACGAAACACGTTTTTAAGAACGACCGGAAATAAAGAAAGTATTGTATGCAACTTGTTGAAATGTTTTTTTGAGTAATATTAATAATAATAATAATAATAATAATATTTTTATTTTTCCATAACAGAACAAAAATACAGAAACGAAAGTATTTATGACAATTATAAGCGATTCCTAAAAATAATAATTCTGATACTGGAAAAAAAGATGCAATTCAGATGCGTACCGAGGTACACTCTGATCTTCCATTACACCTTATTATGTAAATTTAGTAAAATAATAATGTAGATTGCACAGAAATAAACAAATATGAATCAGTATAAAAATTAAGAAAAAAGATAAGAAGAAGAAGAATGAAAAAAAAAAGAGTTAGAAAACAACATATTACAACAAAATAAATATAAGTTATTATGAAAATGGATGCACAATTTATAATAAGCATTGATTGGTATACAATCAAAATAAAACGGCAAATTTTATAAAAATCGAATGAAACATTCAACTGACGCATGTGAAATTAGCCATAGATTCCTGCTCCAGATTTCAAATTCTAATATTTTTCTTAAAAACAGGGATTTTATAAATACAAACACATTAATTGAAAATATTATTTCTTATATTTTGTTTAAGTAAACTCTTAACTTTTGTATGTAGAAAAGTGCGCTTGAAACATCATATTTTGGTTCCAGGAACCTGAGGTGAAAACACTTCCCAACATTAACGGAACACCCCGTTAAATATTCGTACTTATATACAGGGTGTAGAATTGATTCACACACCATAGGGATTTCCAATTCTTAATGTTCAAATATTGGCTCCTCTAATTATTTTAGAGAAAAACTGTAAATATGTTTCTTGTAGACAAAAAAAAATACTCTATGAAATCATATCATTGCTTATTTTTTAGATTCCATACAAAGGAGAATTTTGGAAATGAAAACTACTATTTTAGCAAAAATGGGTGGCGACTTGGAATTGTTTGTCAACAGTAGTGTGGTTTGGAAAATGACACACAAAACATATCACATACTGCACGTGCACTATTACCGCAATAGTACCATTTTAGCATTTTAGCATTTGGATCTTTTCATTCAACAAATACATAATAGTAACCTAGAGTTACTTAAATACTTTTATTCAAATGCTAATATGACAGCTAACAATCAACGGGTGTTTGTTTCAACAATTCCAAGACACCTCCCATTTTGCTAAAATAGTGGTTTTAATTTCGTAGATTTCCCCTTTGTACGGAAAGTAAGAAAATAAGTTATGGTATGGTTTTATATAGTATTTTTTCTCTACAATACATATATTTACAATTTTTCTCTAAAATAATTAGGGGAGCCAATATATAATGTTAAGAATTTAACATGGAAATCCCTATTGTGCATGAATCAATTCTACACCCTGTATATGTTGCGGAAATAAGTACCAGAAAAATTCGGTAACACTGTACCACAGAAATAAAAAACGTAAAAGTCGTGTCGCGTTTTTAATTATTGCGCATATAAAAAATATGTTTTATCCTTCGCGAAAAGTCGCTTGTCCATTTCACGCTGGTTGTTTTTTTTTTAAGTTTTCTTGAAATGATGAATGTTTATTCGAAAAATCTATAACATAATAATAATAATAATAACATCTTTATTTATATACAGAGTTACAATATTTACCACGTAACATATTTTTACAATTATTAACTAAATTTTCTATATAAATTGGTCTTTCCGCCTCTATAACATATATATGTGCAAAATGGAACAATAGTGGATAATGAGCTAAATACCAAAAAAGTCCTTCGAACCGGAAACCCAACAACCGCTTAAACATTTCCACAGCATTTACATAATAAAATTCATGAATTATGAAAATCACTTCGCTCTAATTTACATGCCATAAATCAATCCGATTCGACGTTTACTCGTCGCGCTACTTAAGCTTTAAGCGACGTACCTTGTTAAGTAAGGGTGAACCGGGAAAAATAAAATTAGAACGAAAAACGTTGCAATCGATCAACACTTACATGCATCCGCTAATGGGGTGGTTTAAAAGGGTTTAACGGCACCATCTGTTAATATTAAGTGGGAACGGGTGGGGTGGGATGGGGGGTAGGTCATTTGTGTTTAAGGGCGTTTAATATTTAACGTTGTTCACCGACAACTTTTCAGGCCTCGCTTCGGCGGTGTCATTTTAATTAATTTAATGAGAACAACCCATTTGTTTCGGTCGTAATAATGATTAAGATATCGTCCGAGGGTTTGATAAGGCAAGTGTTAAGTATACAAATGGGGTAGGTTGGGTATTTTTACTTGTGTACGTTGAGAAATTAATGCTTATTAAAAAAAAAACAATGAGGGTATTAATCAAATATATTTTTTGTTAGAATATAAATATTACCATGGAAAATTTTCGTATAACATGAAATCGAGCAAACTTCAAAATCCAAAACGCACTTTAATTTCGATTTCTTTGTCTTAGTATATTACGGTGCGTCCCATGAAGTTTAAAATGGCGGAAAACAATTTAAGTAATAACATGCCCTCTCTGGAGTCCAGGTGTATAACTGCGAAAAATTATATTAATTTAGTTATATAATTGATTCGGATTTACTAAATATTTTGTTTTGTGTCTCGTGTTACGTTTAGAAATAGAAAATTGTTTTATATCCCCAATCATAAGATAAATCACAGATCTTCATCAACTTTACTTTCATCTTGTAATTTCTTTAATATGTATTGTTCAAATGTTGATATTTTTAATTTATCATTACGTCAATTTCTTGGACAGATAAGACGGCAAATACAATAATATTTGTCAATAAAACACGAACAAAAATAGTTGTGCAAACAAAGTTAAAAGTGTTTTATTGAGTTATACTAAACCATGTACAACCAAGTGGAAGCCTTAACAATTAACAAAATAATAATAATAATAATCCTTTATTAACGGTGGCCATTAAAAACATTAAATACATTAAAAACAATAAATATTTGTGTAATTGTTATCATCTATATTGTATTATTTTTTGTATGTTTAATATTATCCTGTAAGAAGAGTTTTTAACTGCTGGATAATAAAGTGCCATTTTTTTGTGCTGTGGAAGGGGAAAATCCATTTACGGACGCTGTGACGCACGCTTTCCAAATTTTGTCCGGGAAACTACCGACTAAAAGCCCCTCCCATATTACCGGCTTCGACTACTATGGTCATTAGCCGGTGCTATTATTATTATTATCGCTGGCAATCGCACTGACACCATCTGGTTGTAATTTTCAAAAATTTATAATTTCAAAATTCCATATATTAAGTGTAAATTTTCTTTCAGAATATTGTTTATTAATCTGTATGCAAAAAAGTTGAATTGATGGAGGGTTTGTATAACATTTGCTTAATTTGTTATAATTTTTTTTCATGAAACAGATCATAATTTAAATTGGCCATACATTAAAATTCATTTTTTTTAAGATTATCATAATACAATTGACAACATACATTAATTTGTTATTACACTTATTGTTGACAATCGTTGTATAGATTTTACTATTTTTACACAAATGATTATAAAATGTTTACGTTTAGTCGCTTATTTGTTGTAAAAATGATTATTTAAATTATTTTATAAAAATGGTGGAAGCGCCGGGTTTTTGCTGGAATTATTTACAGCTTCACATATTTTAATAAAATGTTCAACCACACGAAAATAGGCAACAGATGGCACTTGCGTTATCTTTCATTTATTATGATTCACATACATAATAAATATATTTTTAATTTTAATTACAAAAATAATATGTAGGTTTTTCTATATATTATTATTTTTAATTAAAAAATTTAGAATAATTCATTATTTTCGAGCCAGTAATAATTATAATTAGAAGCGTTTTTTTTTATTTATGATATTTATGATTGAATTATATTTCAAAATTTGTACAATTAGTACTGCAAGAGGTTATTTTTAATTATAATATATTTAAGATTCATTCGAGCAGACTAGAATAAAAGTCGAGCATTCCACAGCAATACTCAACCATACATTCCCATATTAATATTCCCCCTAAAAGGAATTCAGTTTCATATACGAGGGTTGAGTCTTAAACACATACATTCCATTCTTGGGTGGCTTGTAAGGAAGTAATCACGTTACTTTATGTGAGGGAATTTCTCGGAGAATCGTGGAGAACGATATCAATTACTTTTGTGGAGAGTGTGCGGAAATCAACCCCCCTCCCCCCGGTCCCCCTTCCCCAGTCCATTCGCAGATTTAATAAAAGGCGAAAGGGGTAAAACTAAAATATCCACTTTAGAGGGCGGGGGTGGGACCTTCCTTTACACGACTTGAATCGGATCGAACGGCGTAGTCGACCGTTTCCATTACGATTCCTCTCCCGGTCGGGTGCATGCAGCCGAAAGAGAGGGTTCGCCCTTTTTCCTGCCTTTCTTTTTGCAGTACGTGGCATATCTTGGAGTATAAACATAGAAATAAAATAAGGAGGGATTGTAAATGGGATGAAAAAGTGGACGCATAAAGAATCCACGATAAAGGCATTAGGGTTTTTCTATGTATGTGTGGATGGATTTCAATTTTTGATGCAGAATTGAGATTGATCCATCATATTTTGCCTTTATATTTAAATTATCATGAATAATAAAATTCGAAATGTATATCAAATAATTATATTACTCACTTAATTGTGAAACATTTTAAAACAATTATATATGTATCAAGTTGATTTATAACTCACTACATGTGGATGAAGTTTCAACAATTAGCTTGTCATTATCAAACATGAAGTATACAAAGTTTAAAGTGTTTTATTATCTACTTAAAACATATATAACGAAGCAGAGGCCTCAAAAAAATCAACATATTTAATTATTTATTTTATATATATATATATATATATATATATAACAGGGCATTCGACCAAAAAAAAAAACGGCCGTTTTTTGGTTGAATGCTCTGTTAGGATTCTCACCCAACTTGCCTCTAACGTTGTACGACCGTTAATTCCTGTTTCCTGTGCTGGTTATATACATATATATATATATATATATATATGCTTTCGTAGGGGTATGTAGGTCTATTAGGATGATATTTTCAAATTAGTTTCAAATATACAGGGTCTCCCATAAAAGCATGGCGTATCATAGTTATATTTTTTATGGCAAAAGAAATCATGAGTGTAAAATTTAAATATAAAATTATTAACAAAAAACAATAGCAAGATTAAACAGCACTGCATATTTCATCAGAGATAATAATGCCTATCAGGGATAAAATCTAAAACGAATACACACAAAATTCCGTCCCTGAATATACAGTAGCGAGATTAACACCCGAAATTAACACCCTCGGGGAGTATACCCGATTAACTTCACCCTTTTCTCCCGTTTTAACAGCTTCCTTAAGGAAATTCAGCAATTCACCCCGCCCCGGGCCGCTCGTTCCCCCCATTGTCGGAATTGAAATGTCAGTGCGGGGGGTGGCTGGTCGGTATGAATCCAACCGGCGCATATCTTCGGAGAACACGGAGCAAGATATTCGGGGCATCTCCAGAATGTGCTCCGTTGCTCGTGTAGTGTATTGTTAATAGGAATTGAATGGGGATGCATTTATTTCGCCCGGTTGTCGGGGATAATATGCAGCAATTGAACAATGATACTATTCCAGCGTTTAACGTTCGGATGTTTTACGGTTAGAACGGGACTAAGTTGGAAGTAGCTGAATTTGCGATTTTGAATTATGCAGTTTGTTTTAAACAATGTTTCATGCTAAATAACTACAATTAAAACAATCTAAGCGGGGTATTCGTTCCTTTATTATATTATGTACGTACGAAACTAAACTCAACATTTTTGGGTCTAGAATGTTCCCACAACATAATTTTGTAATATTTATTTATTTAATAATTTATCGAGATAACAAAACACTTTAAACTTTGTTTATATAATACTAAACGTATTAATGTGTGTAATGCTGGGTTTTTGGTGAATGAATAATAATTTTAGTATTTCGGATTTGACTACTCTTTTCTACGTTTTATTCAATATTGAGTCTATTGTATACACATTTCCTGCTTATTAACTACTTTAGCAATGGTGTTGCTAAGTGAATTATAAGCATTTAGTATTATGGGTTTGCAATTTATTCCAATATGTTGTAATAATCCATTGAACTACAAATTGCAAACCCATCAATATTTATAACTCACTACATGTGACTGAAGCTTCAACAATTAGCTTGTCATTATCAAACATGAAGTATACAAAGTTTAAAGTGTTTTATTATCTACTTAAAATATGTATAACGAAGCAGAGGCCTCAAAAAAATCAACTTATTTAATTATTTATTTACGGAATCTCCATTTTACAATATACATTTGATTTACAAAAAAACTAAGAAGCCTGGAGCAGCTTCGACGTGTGCATTATGTCTTTCTAAATTACTGCTTTAATTTCGTTTAAGGTATATATTCAATTCTTATCTTCTTTTTATTCTTTCTACGTGGAGCGATAAAATTGCCCAAATTTTTCGGCGGGAAATTTAATTTGTCTGCTATCATTATTGATCATCTTGTATGAGCATAAACAGTTTTGAATTGGTAGATGTTGGCATTTTACGATACAGAAAAATTAATCACATGCCACCAACATAGAGCCATGTTTTGAAAAGGGAATTAACTGATTAAACTATGTTTTACCAAGTGATTAATGAGAAAAAAGTGTCCGATATAAACTATGTATGTTTTCATTATGACCAATCAAATTGACTTCCGGTCTATTGCGGTCGGCATCTTCAGTAGTTCCGTGGACCAAGGGTGTAAGGATTCCTCAATGTCTCAGCAGCACTGATACCCGCGCAACTGCGACATTCTTTCTTGTGCCGTATGGCTATAAAAAGTGTGGTAGAGATCTGTTCTGTTCAGTAACATAGTTACATACAAGATTTTACACTCTGATGAAAAGGCATGATTGCCCACCGCGGATTTCTTCAGCTCTCCACGTGTATAGTTTCCTTCGTGTTCTTTTATAAGCGTGCAAACAATGCGTTTCATTGTGTTATATCGGCACAATATATATATAAATCCACATGAAAATGGAATTCAATAGACTCGCGGCGCGATACTTGGATATTGTTTGTCTTTGATCGAGCTAATTAAATTCGATAATTTTTTTATTGGGCCTGAAAATAGTTATCACCTCTAAGAGTTTAGCGATTATATCAGTGACGTTTTGAATATGTGGCAGGAATGCCTTACACAATGGTCTAGTTGATTCCCTAGAAGAATTTATTGTAGTGTGCAATGCTCTATCAGTATTTACCTTATTGTAGCCTTTAGCCATCAGAGCAAAAGAAAGATGATTGAAGTCACCGTTGAGAAGCGTCGTCTCATATATCATTTGAGCCCGGCTTACAAGTGTTCTAATAAGTTCTTGTTTTTGTCGTGGATAATGGTTAGTGTTACTCTGCAATTATCGGTCCGTATGCGTAGACCTGATATGGCAGATTGCCGCTTCCTCGCAACGAAGACATCGAGGAAGGGGAGTTTTTCATCTTCCCCGTAATTGTATCCTCAGGTAAATAAAATTGATATATTTCAGGATTTCCATAAGGTCACTTTCGTACTCCCATCATTTACGTTAAAGAGGAATCGGAGTTTTCCATCTTCTCCGCAATTAGATCCTCGGATGTATGAAGTCCGTGTATTGCGGGAACTTCGTTAGAAGGTCTCGTTCGTGCTGCCTTACCATGAAGGAATCATCCACGCCATAGAGGAAGGGGAGTTTTCCATTTTTTTCGCAATTGAATCCTTGGGTGTATGAAGTTGATGTATTGCAGGGATACCATCAGAAGATCTCTTTTGTGTTCCTATACTACAAAGGAATCATTCATGACATAGAGAAAGGACAGTTTTCCATCTTCTCCGCAATTTGATCCTCGGGTATATGAAGTTTGTGTATTGCGGGAACTTCGTCAGAAGGTCTCTTTCGTGCTCCCATACCATGAAGGAATCATCTACATCATAGAGGAAGGGGAGTTTTCCATTCTTTCCGCAATTGAATCCTTGGGTGTATGAAGTTGATATATTGCAGGGATATCATCAAAAGATCTCTTTTGAGTTCCTATACTACAAAGGAATCATTCATGTCATAGAGAAAGGACAGTTTTCCATCTTCTCCGCAATTTTATCCTCGGGTGTATGAAGTTTGTGTATTGCGGGAACTTCGTCAGGAGGTCTCTTTCGTGCTTCCCATACCATGAAGGAATCATCTACACCATAGAGGAAGGAGAGTTTTCCATTCTTTCCGCAATTAAATTCTTGGGTGTATGAAGTTGATGTATTGCAGGGATACCATCAGAAGATCTCTTTTGTGTTCCCACATATGACATAGAGGAAGGGAGAGGAAGGGCAGTTTTCCATCTTCTCCGCAATTCGATCCTCGAGCGCATGAAGTAGATGTATTGCGGGAACTTCATTAGAAGGTCTCTTTGGTACTCCCATACCATGAAAGAATCACAAACACCGTAGAGGAAGGGGAGTTTTCCATCTTCTCCGCAATTGGATCCTCGGGTGAATCAAGTTGATCTATTGCAAGGACTCAATCAGAAGGTATATTTTGTTCTTTTATACTACAAAGGAATCATTTACGACATAGAGGATATCGAGTTTTCCATCTTCTTCGCAATTAGATGCTCCGGTGTATCAAGTTGATGTATTGCGGGAACTCCATCAGAAGGTCTTTTTCGTGCTCCCATACCATGAAAGAATCATATACACCGTAGAGGAAGGGGAGTTTTCCATTTTCTCCGCAATTGGATCCTCGGGTGAATGAAGTTGATGTATTGCAAGGACTCCATCAGAAGGTCTATTTTGTGCTCTTATACTACAAAGGAATCATCTACGAAATAGAGGAAATCGAGTTTTCCATCTTCTTCGCAATTAGATCTTCCGGTGTATCAAGTTGATGTATTGTGGGAACTTCATCAGAAGGTCTCTTTCGTACTCCCATACCATAAAAGAATCATCCACGCGATAGAAGAAGGGGATTTTTTCTTCGCAATTGGATGCTCGAGCTTATGATGTAGATGCATTACGAGAACTTTGTCAGAAGGTCTCTTTCGTATTCCCATACCACAAATGTATCTTCCACATATCGGTAACAATGTTTGGCTTTATTTGGCGCAATTCTTGGTACTCAACGTCCTTCAAGAAGTTGCCGGTCTTCGTACAGATTGGACTTCCCATAGCCATAACCATAACAGCGCTTCAAATAATTGAAGGTAGCCTTCAATTATTTGAAGCGCTGTTACTTATGTTAGAAATTACTCTTCAGCAGGACATGTTTAAATGTTTGATGGAAAACAGACTCTAGGAGCATGAGAGTTTTATGGTTAACGGTGACACAACGTCGAAACTCACAAGTATGTAAAGGTTTTGTTTTGCAGTTTTTTTTTACAAAATGAGTCGAGTTCCTGATATATGATTCCTTTGCTCGGAATATCGTTGGGGTATTCCTATCAAGTAATTTTCTAAGTTTTGTGTAGGTGATACTATGGCGTTTATAATCGCGTGTAATGGAACATCTTGCTTATCGACGTTTGGCAGGCAATTTACGATCCAGCCTAAAACTTAAAACAATTGGGAAAAATATCTTTATATCTCTACATAGTTCCTCTCAACTCTACATACTTTTCCCATCGATGTAAAGATGGTACTTTCTACCATTGACATTATTTTAAAACATCTACCCCATCTATATGACAAGGTAGGGACTTCTGAGATTACCGTCGTATTTGGGGATTTGCTTATCTGCGATTGCCTTTCGTCTTCCTCTGGTATTAACGAGCGTCTGATGAAATCATTTGTTGTTTGCAGAATTAATTAATAAATCAAACTCTTGGTTAATTACTTAAAGTGTGAAGTAAGGAATTAACCAAATGTTCGATTTATTGATTTACAACACTTCACGTATACTCAAACCTAATAAATTAAGAATTCGGTTAGTTGGATCCTTTGTAAGTTTCCGATATAAGTTCATTTACAGTAGTTCCTATATATTATCGGTGTAGTCTTTGGTATCTGTCTAGAATCATTGTGGTGTACCTTCATCATCAGGCAGAATAACGATTTCTTTGTTTTGGTTATCGGTTGTTGGTTCGGCCGTGGTTAACAGCCCGAAAGCCAGTATAAGGCCTTGTTTATAGTGAGGAGTCAAGAGCCTGGAGCTTAGATGCTTTTGAGTGCGCACGCATACGCGATGTTTAGTACTGTTGATAATTTAACAATCATTATAGAGCGGTAAGGCGCGTTAAAAATGAGCGCGCCGAAAAGTCACTCCGCAACGACATTTCATTCCTCAGGAAGAAATGGAACGAACGAAGTTATATACATTTTATATATGAAAAAAAAAAGAGGAAAAGGAGGAAATAATTTATAGATTATTCAATCGAGTACATTATTTTCAAATTCTTTTTATTTATATTTTTTAAGTTTAAAGTTCTAAATTAATATGATTATTAATATTAAGCAAACATGTATAGTATTAATTCTGATCATTACATGTGCACAGAGCTAATATTGTTTTATTTCAATATAACCACAATAACGCACACTGTTTGATCCAGTTTACATCCCCTAATAACCACCCCCACCATCCATTTTCAGCATAATTAGAACAACACGAGGAAATACGATTATGCACCAGGCGTACGTTAGGTTGGGTTATGTTGAGTTAGGTTAGGTACGCGGGTCGGTGTCTTTATTAACTTAGCGGTGATCGGGGCGGCTCATAGTTGCTAGTTGCTATATAGTTGGTCCGCGGTGTGCAGTTGCCGGTTAGCCGTTGTTTGTCGCGTGCATATTTCATAAATTGTTGCCGTGTCGCTTCCAGCGTTCACCCCGCCGTAATGTATAGCTAGTTCGGGTGGGTGTTGCCACGCAAATTTTAATTAAACGCTTCACGAACTCCGCGCACACACTTTTTATCGTTATTATTATTGTTTTATAAGCCGTGGGCTTTTGCGGCGTGCACCTCGCGGAATTTAATATTGTACCAGTTTTTAGACGAGGGGAAGTAATTAAAGCGAATTAATTAATTCGCGCCCGTAATCAAATACTCCTATTTTCTATTGGTTTAGCGAAGTTAAACTACGCTGGATTTAGTTTAATTTTCTACATAAACGAAATTCCACTCTATTTAATTTTATTTAACCTTCTTTTTTAAATTGTCATTAACATTTAATCGTACACTCAGATGCAACAAAAAAACTGTTTTTTTTGTGTCATTGTTTTTTTTTTCATTTTTAAATTGTGGTAGTACTTAAAAGAATACTTTTAGTGTTCTACAATTAAACAGGCCATCAGATTGTAGAAAATACAATGTATGGTTATTATCAGTTTATTTAATGAACATTAACAAGCAAAAATAATAAAGGTACGTATACACAAAAGAAAATGCATTTCCGAAAAATCAACTTAACAGAGATTTTCAGTCAAAATTTCAGTTGGATAGGATTTAAATACTTTGTATTGCTTCCTCTAGCCCTAACTATTGCCTTCATTAGACGGACCATGCAACTAATATGCTCACGAATATCATTCTGTGGAATATTATTCCATTCTTCTTGAAGCGCCACATGAAGATCATTTATTGTGGTTGGCGCACCCGATAAGTACCATACGTTGTATTTTCTACACCCTAATGATCTGTTTAATTGTTACACTAAAAGTTTTCTTCTAACTACTACCTCAACTTAAAAATTAAAAAAAAAACCTAGTGACCCGTTTTTTGCATCTGAGTGTAAATAAAATCTCTACTATACAATGGCACCTCTTGTTTACAATAAAACTTATCAGTTAATCCGCATAATTTTTAAAGATTTTTTTTCGTCTCGTGCGCGCCTCATTCAAGGTATGATGCTGCCAGCCTTTAAAATCGTGCTTCCCCACTATAAATGAGGCCTTAAATACCGCAGGGCTTGTTTCCATAACGCGACTATTGTTTATTTAAACAAAATTCTTTATATCATGTATCGCCTTTTTAAATCTGTGTTAGTTTATTGCGTTTTAATTATACGCGTTATGAATGCCCGGCCTAGTTTGCACAGTAATAAAAAATATGCGCTGCCTAAAAAATTAACCCAACCATTATTTTTTTAACAAAACGATCTGATAATGCCCCGGGTCATGTATACGCATAATTAGGAAGTTATTTAAGGCCACGGAAAATGCTCGCACCTATCCACCCTTCCCACTCATTAAAATGCAATTACTTCGAGAATGAAAACAGAAAAAAAGAAAAGAAAATAGGGAAACTAAGATTAAAATTAATTTAACTTCATAATTTGTTTTCTTTCATATATTAATTTTAAGAAATTTTCAAGTAAATTTGATATATTAATAATATTTTTTAAATTCAATAAAAATAATTTGAAAATAATTAATAATTTATTTCCACATTTAGCTCTGTGAAATTTTGACTAACGTAACGTACTTTAAACAAATACACATTAAAACAACTACTTCCCGGAAAAATACTCCGCCGGACATTGAATCACATAATGTACACCTGCTGTTGCATGTAAATAAAATATTGCATCATGCAACAAATTTTTGATCCAAGAAAAATTCAATGTTAAAATAAATTAATTAAATTAAATCAACCATACTCAGCCAAATTAAATTTTAAATCAATTTAAATTAAATTAAACCAAATTAATTCAATTTAAATCAAAATCGAATAAAACTAAACGAAACGAATTGAATTAAATTAATTAAAAAAATTGAACAGCCGCGTGCTCTGAGAGTAATGACGGGCGAAGAACGTTAATGCGAACAAATGTGTGCGCTCTTATATTCTTTTCTATTTATAATAATCTTTTAATAATATCTTCTAATACGTTATACATCGTGTAAAATTTTAATAAACATTTTTTAAACTTTCTATATCAGAATTTTATATTAAGTGACAGATTAGTTGCAATATAGATTGACAAGTGTAAATTGTTTAAACTATAGCCACCAAATATAAAAATTTATACAATGTTAAAAAGTGCTTTCATTAATCGAATAACGATGTAATGCAAAGTAGAAGCTATAGAAATTAATAAAAGAATATAGTCTTCATTCTATTTCCTGTCGAATTGAAATATATTTTGTTATTATTTGTTGTATAATCAATTTCGTATTACATTATAATTACTAATAATTATTGTAATATAAAGAAAAAAATGAAAATAAATGGAGTGATTTCCTCTTCATTGCTATAAATATAGAAGAACAATGTAGTACAAATAACTCTACTTTTAATTTTAATTATACAAAAATATAGAGATGAAACAATATAAAAAATTGGCATTTCTTCAGAGATTAATATAATACTATGTGATATGAGAATTTTTATATCTCATATCACATACTACAGTTTATTGTAAAATTAAGACATTTTTAGATTTTCGGATTACAATTTGAATTCGGTGATTTTTTTTCTCATAAAAATCTCAAAGATATCTGATGATTTTTTTATGCTCGGGATCGTTTGGCTGTTCAGCCTTCCTGCACCGCGACCAATGAGGTCTATTGTAATAACAGTGAGAAGAATTTATTCTCTTTGTCACAGTTATTTAAATAAATTAAATAAAAAGGATTTGAAAATAATTAATAAATTATTCTCTTTATTGTGCCTATCTTCCTTCTGCCTTTATTCTGCAAGGAATCCCACCTCTGGCGCGAAGTTTAGGTTGTCCTTGACAGACTTGGTTCATCCTTGATGGAAAGCAGAAATATCTTATTATTACTCTTGTACAATTATAGATATAACGAAATGAACTTATTAGTATTTTTTTTTTCAAATAATTTTTATTTAATATATATTAGTTAAAGCTTTATTAGAATAAATTTCAATAAAAATTAAGCAATTAAAATTACTGGCAATGATCAGTAAAATTAGATCAATCCCTATTTTCTAACTGCAAAAAGGGATTGATCGAATTTTACTGATTATTGCCAGAAAGTTTCCTTATTTAATTTTGTTGTAATTTAATATAGATATACATCTTTATCAGATTATACATATAATTTTAACAATATAGGGTTAGTGGCAAATTTTAGGGTGAGTATTTTTAGTATTTCTTTAATGGTTGGAATTTCCCCAGATGTCGTACAGAATTGTATTAGGTGGGTTATGAAGCGGGTTATTCGGGTGTCTAATTTTTGTTAGCAATCTAAGGGCTGATCTTTCCGCGACATGGAGATTTCTCAGGACATTAGAACGTGCATTGGGGAACAGGATGCAATCTTTTATTTTGTAGTATTTACATCCTAATAAAATATATTATTTATACCATTTAATTTATCCAATTATAGAATGAAAACCGAAATTAATATAAATCTCCAAACCGTCCCGGCATCTCATCTATTAATTAATTAAATCCAACTCGCGGAATCGCACGCCATTCGCCATTAATACACATAGCTGCCATAACAACAAAATAAATTATTTATTTATAGATCGTCCATCGATAAAACCGCCATTACAAACAATTTCCGGTCGTCCGCATTAATAAAACACGTCCCCAATTATAAAACGCGCCGTCGTCCATCGATTCGGCAACGGCCAATAAAGTGCTTAATTTGATGTTTTTGTTGGCGCCCCGGATACATAATGACGCTATTTAATTAAAATAATGTTAATTAACGGAATTTTCGACGATCGTCGCGATGATAACGCAAATATTAACAAATGGTGTGTACAGTGTTTAACTGATAATTAGGTGTGATTAATGTTTCCGAGCGCTGGCTCTTATTAAGGGATTAGTTTCAATTGCGTGGTTTTATTAATATATAAAACTAACTCTCTATAAAGTTAATTTAATTAATAATAACTATATATATCTTTATTGAAAACTTGTTTTTTTTATTTGACAATAATGAGAGTAATAAAAATATTTTAAAAATATTAAGATTACTTGTCAATCGGCTATCGATTGGTCTTTTAAATTTTTTGTCATTGTCTTTTTTTTGCAAATTATTTCGCCCTTGAAAGTCATTGCCTGTCTTTTAAATTTTTTGTCATTGTCTTTTTTTTTGCAAATTATTTCGTCCTTGAAAGTCATTGTTAAATTGTCTTTTGAAATCATCAATGTCAATTTAATTGTCTATGTCTTGGAAGGATCTAATTGAAAATATTGTCGTGGGGGTATTTTTACCGATGGGTCTTGTGTTTGGGGTACGTGGGAAACGTAAAGTATGTAGAAGGTCACAAGTAGTTGGATTTAGGGTAAATTTTTGGGATAGGAATATGATACATAAGTAACATAAGTCATATAAATGTCTTAGTAGCTAAAGAGGGAGTAATTTATGAATTATTTTCAAATTATTTTATTTTAATTTATGATACGTTGTTCAATGGGAAAGAATTTTTGTGTGTTTATATAGTTTGATGGATTATGAAGTAGGTTTTGGGGGTGTCTTATTTTTGTTAGTACTCTGAGGGCTAATCTTTTCGCCACTAGCATATTTCGAAAGGTCTTCCATAATCCGTATCCCTTGATAATGATTATGGAAAAATGCGGCATAATCAAGCAAAGGGCGACAAAATATTTATTGTAGTTTTCATGTTTATTCCCTGCGATCAGTATAATAAGCTTCTGTAATGAGCTGCCCTCTGATTGACTTTTGCTTTAAGGACAATGGAGTAGGGTTTGAATATAAGTTTTGGGTCAAAGGCAATGCCTAGACATTTACAAGAATTGGAGAGACGAATTGTGTAATTGTTTATAAGGATAGTAAAGGAAGAAGTATTAAGACGATTAAATGGAATGAAAAGTTGGGATTTATTAAGTTTTATCAAAAAAAAAAAAAAAAAAAAAAAAAACGCCATTTGGCAGATCAAGTTTGTATGGAGTCGATGAAGCCCTGCAGAGTACTAAGTGCTTTAGGGCTGACAGGGACATGTGCTGTTAATGCCGTGTCGTCAGCATATCGAAGTGGATAAGAGGATTTACTAATAAATTTGGGATCGGGATATTGAGGTCCTGAACAAAGATGTTGTGAAGAATAGGTGATAATGGGGAACCTTGTGGAAGGCCTTGTTTTGGGGGACAAACGGAGCAGAAAGTGACTGTCGTATTGTTATTTAGAAAAATATAAATAATATTATATTAACATTTTAATTAAAACCATTTAATAAAAATAAATACGATTCATATTTTATAAAGTTTATTTTCCGTCATATATTCCTCGCTTCTATGAAGAAAAAATAACTTTATAAAATATAAATCGCATTAATTTTTATTAAATAGTTGTAACCTGTACAGCATTCATCGCTGATCATTATATTATAGAATTGAATCATATAAAGAATTTCTGAATTTGCAGCAATTCAAAGCAATTCTACACGTAAGCGATTTAAGTTTTTGTAAAAAGTGAAACCGAACGTGCAAATAAGTTGGAAACAACGAACGCCCTTCGTGATGGTTTTCTCCATATTTTTTTTACATTAAACAGAACATTCAATAAGTACGTGTCAGACCAGAGACATATATGGCAATGTTGACAGACCCACGATTTCCGTGTAGTATTAACTTTAAAACAGTATTTGTCAAAATTTCATGGCGTTAGTTTAAACTTTACAGTCGTTTTAGTAAGCCCAGTTTTACAATTTTTAAGACAATGGATAGAAAGGAATATTGTGTGGTCATTAAAGACTGTTGAATCTAAATGTTACAAACTTTGATAATAGGCTAATTTTAATAAATGAAACACTTTTTTACTTTGTATAACTCGGAGTTATACAAACAAAGTAAAAAGTGTTTCATTTATTATAATTGAATTACAATGTATAACAAATTAGAAACTTCAACAATTAACAAGTTTGATAATAGGCTTTCAAAAAATAATTAGTTGGTATAATCATTTTTATGCGAGGGTTGCCTTTTAAGTTTTTTCCAAACAGTGAAACAGAAGCGAATAAGTTGGAAACAAAACGACGGAATTTTCGCGAACCAATGGTAAACATTCTTTTTTGGTGGTGCTTTATTGCTCTAAGTTTTTCGAAGCGATTGTATGCATTGTTGTTTCAACGTAAATATTTATGAGTAATTTCCATTTTTGAATATACAATCTTTTTTTAAACGTTCATTATCAACAACCGAATCAGTCAATTTCTATGTTGCTAATGGCTTTGCACTAAAAAAAGTCAATGTTTACACTTTACAGTACAATGATGATAAAAGGGAACTTACGTATTCATTAGTCAATAACAAAAGTCAATATTTACAGTTCACAGTACAGTAATGTTATAAATAAATAATGTCAACTTAATTAATTGTTCGATTACTCAATATCATAAGACATAAGTACACAGCACAGTAATGTTACAGCTCAATAATATCATCTTAGTTAATTAATTGATCGATTGTAAAAACTTGAAAGGCAACATACGTATTAATTAGCCAATAACAAACGTCACTGTTTACAGTTTACAGTACATACAACAACATCTTGGTTAATTAACTGTTCGGTTGCAGAAACGAAAAAGGCAACCTTGGCATTAATTTTAAATGAAAAACAAATTAAATATGTTGGTGTCATATTTACTTTAATTATAAACACATCCGTTACCACATAATTAAAACGATAACAATCATAAACATTCCATTAACATATAAATATAGAACACACTTTTTTTTCTCAGATAGAGTAATTTTGATTCCGTGGCGGCGACTTTAATTGCGCATTCCGTGGAAAAGCCGCCAGCCTTGTTATTACGAATGTGTATATGCACGTAAATTCGGTCGTTATTCATGGAACGGTAGATTGATATCTGCATTTATTGCGTTTTTACCTTTCGGGTATGTTTTTTTTTTCGAAACAGCGGTTTTGCATTTTTTTACATAAAGATAATGGGCGATTGCGCTCCTGTTCCTCAATGGCCTTTCCCGGAATTACCGTCGGCGGCGGGTCGGGAGGGGCCGCTTTATCGACGTCGTAATGCGGGGGTGGTATTTTTAGTTTATTACCCTCGCGCCATTCAAAAAAAAAATGCTATGCGTGATATTTTAATTAAGATGGGGTTTTATGAATACGGTATAAATGGGGAGGTTATGTATGAATGATAGGCTGCTCAAAATGTAGAAATAAATGCAATAATAATTTAATACTTATTTTTTTTCATATTATTTTAAAAGCACAGGTCACGATTGAATGTAAAAACTTAAATAAATAAGTTATTAGTTAATAATATGAAAAAATAAGTGTTTAATAAATTATTATTCATTATATTCATAGATATATATATAAATACATCTTTATTCGTGTAATTTTACAAAATTATGATTTATTTATAATACATATACAGAGAGATTTTTTTTATCAGTATACATTTCCCCTATGTATACCTGCAAAATATGCGAGTCAAATGCATTAATGTAAGTGTGTTTAGTTGCCTATAACACGCAACTGAACACACATATGCCAAATAGGCAACTAAACATACACACATTAATCGGTTCAATGCGTTTGACTCGCGTTTTTTTTTTTGCAGGTATAAATAAGGGAAATGTATACTGACAAAAAAACCTCTCTGTATGTAACATATTGCGAAATGGCCATCGGCCATAGGTCTTTCAGCCCATTATATTTATTTAAATAAATCTCTACAGATTTTTTTTAAGAAAACAGCTTTCTTATAATATAATACAATATCTGTATTAACAATGACAGTTTATAAGAGGCCAGCGTATTTGTATTGGTATATGAAGAAATATTGTAAAATGATAAGCGCTCAAAAAAAAAAAAAAATAATGAAAGAAAAATGATTGGTTTTTCTGCCCACATAGAAAGTTTTGCAGAGTTTACTATTGAACTAAATAATATTAGAAAGTATGCATTTCGTTACGAATTAACCTTCAAGCTTCTTTTTAAGAATCCTTAATAAATGTATGTGGTTTTACGGAGTTTATTAGTGGACTTAATAACGTAAAAAGTATAGTTTTTATTACGAATTGTCCTTGAAGCTTCTTTTTGAACATCCTTAATGAATAGGTGTAGTTTTACAGAGTTTATTCGTGGAGTAATTAAAGTGTTCCCTTGGTGCTATTTTAAACGTTTACGTAAGTGCCAAATTTGAAAATTATTCTTGTTATTATTTTATAAATATTTTTTTCTATGTGAAACATTTATTAATAACATCCTTTTTTTCTTCATCGCTTAAACGAAATTCAATTACACCGCTAATACGCCACTAATTGAAAAGTAATAGAAATTTTATAGCATCAAAAAGAAAACAGATTAAATCTTTCAATTTTTCACCGCGTTATTAAATTAATTAAAAAACTTTAAATACAGTTCCGTCGGAAGATATCTTCGAAAAGTTATTAGTTCTCGTGAAAGTTGAGGAGAGCGCGCGCTGGTAGGGGGCTTGGAACAGGTTTGTAGGCCAGAGTTAAATATTTAAAGGAAGATCCCGTTAATAATGGGAAACTTTCGAGGAGCGCATCCGCGGCGCAACTTTATGAACTTCGCCGACTGGAGGAGCCGCGAAAGAAAATATTAATGGAAATTTCTTACTGCTAAGTCTAATTCCTCTTATAGAGGACGCGCGCTAATTGATAGATGGGGAACGATTTTCCGAAAACTAAGTTTGCGGATTGTTGCTGTTCATGTGATGGAGAGAAAAAAAGTTTCGGGTGTTTTAATTAAAAAGAAAGTAGTTATTTATGTATAAAAGAACTAAAGCCACTTTTGTAAATTCTAAATATATTTAGCAAATCAAATATAAAATAAAAATCGCATTCTAATGCCTTCACTAACAGACTTTTTAAAACCACTTTTATTTTAAATAGAAAAGAGTATCTATTCACTTGGTCACAGTTATTTAATACACTTTTATTTATTAGGATTCGTACAAGAGAGATTTTCAACGCCATTTTTTAACAAAAAGCATATTTTATAGGAAACCCATTAATTTCCAGATTTTATATTAATATCTATTTAGTAGAAAATACAAATTTTAGGAAAGAATAATGAAGATTAAACAATTTTGTATTTTCTACTAATAATAAATTATCAGTGGCATTTATTATTAGTAGAAAATACAATATAATATTAAAATTAATTTGATTTTTCAGTTAGCTGTAATATTTTTAAATAATTATATTTTTTTTTTTCGGCTACGAAACCTTTCGTTTTATCATTAGGTATGGACAGAGTAAGGCCTAGTTTGTCATTCATATCAAAAAAATTTCCCTGCCACTCATTGTTTTAATTAATTGATTCTTTATTTACGGAAAATCACCTTTTTACAATTAATGACAATCTGTAATTACAAAATACAACAATATATTCAATTGATTTGATAGAAGTTAGACTAAAAGTTTTACCGAAAACATCTGAACCATAAACACTTGAAACATCATATACAAAGTTTTCATGGGGATTTGAAAATGTTAACATCTCCATCTTAAAAAAAATCAAAATTTTTGTTTCACGAAACCATCTATACAGATTGAGGAATGTCTAATTAGTCATTCTAAGCAACAACATTTTACAAAGACTTAATAAATCATAATTTTTATTTGAGCCACATAAAGAGATTTTATCATAAGGTATTGGTTGAAGAAGGTCTAGATAGTTATTCTAAATAATATAATGTCCCTGCTACTTACAAAATTTTTACAGGATTTTGAAAATTCATCTATAAGAGGAATTAGACTTAGGACTTTGAAAATTTTGCATTTCTCTAAGGACAAAGGCATCAATATAAAAAAAAAACATATTTATGTTTGAAACATTAAATTCTCTATTTTATCATTATACATCAATGAAGGTCTAATAAATCATTCTAGATTTAATTTCAATAAATGAAACACTTTTTTATACAAACGGATACTAGTTATACAAACGAAATAAAAAATATATATTAAAATTGAATTACAATGTATAACAAAGTAGAAGCTTCAACAATTAACATTATAGATCCTCTGCCACTCATAACAAAATTGAACAGGATTTTAAAGATTTAGCATTTCCATATGGGGAAAGACATCAGTCTTAAAAAATGATACTTTTTCTTTGGATCACTAAACACTCTATTTTATCATTAGATATAGATCAATGAATGTCTAATAAATTATTATAAATTTTCTTGCCACTCATAAACAAAATTTTAATAGGATTTTGAAAATTTAGTATTTCTATATGGGAGAAAAGCGTCAATCTTGAACAAATCATAATTTTTGTTTGGATCACTAAACCATCTAATTTATTATTAAATGTTGATTAGTAAACACCTTATTAGTCATAATAAATTAAGACGGCGCAAGCGCCATCTTTCGCCACATTTCATGTGGCATCGTCAAACGCTGGATTAATGGTGGCTGTTCATTTTATTAAATCGTATTACTCAAAAAAAAATTTTTTGCTAGTCATACAAAAATTACAGAACTTTGAAAGCGTTAGTATTTCCATATACGAGAAATGAATAAAATCATAAATTTTATTCGGACATCGAAATTTTTGGTTTTATCATTAGATATGGATTGAAAAAGATCTGGTTGGTTATTATAAATAATAACGTTTTTTTTTTCACTACTCATAAACAAAGTTTACATAGGAATTTGAAAATATTAGCAGATTCACATGAGAAAGAGCAATAAATATTTTTTGTTTCTATTTGACCACGAATTTTTTGATTTTATCATCAGATATGAATTGAGGAAGGTCTAGTTAGTTTTCTGAATAATACATTTTTCCTTCTACTCATAAACAAAGTTTATAGAGGGTTTGGAAAATTTATCATTTCCATATGGAGAAAAGCATCAATTTCAAAAAATCATATTTTTGATCGGATCATAAAATAGATGATTTTATATTTAATCAATAAATATAGATTAAGATAGAAGAATCTGTATTTATTGATGAATTAGATGGTTTTGTGTTCCAACGAAAAATATGATTTTTTTTTTAAATTGATATTTGTTAATGATTCGCCGAAATGCAAAATTATTCCTTTCTGAATCTATTTCTAAAGTTTCATGACAAAGATAACTTATGTTTAATAAGTTATCTTTGTTTATGGACGACATTAAGGTTGTTTATTTTGTTGTTAAGAATGGTTAATTAGACATTCCAGAATCTATTTCGATGATAAAATAAAATATTTTGTTGTTAAAACTGAACTTTGGATTTTTTTTAGAATTTTTTCAATTTCCCTACATTTTAACGTCTTATGAAAACTTTGTTTGTGAATAGTGGCAAAATTTTATTATTTAGAATGATTAATTAGTTTTTCTTAATCAATATAGTCACTGAGATTACCGTTTTTGATATTTCTATTATTTTTTTCATCGCTAGAGTCGGCCACTTGGGTTAATTTTTATTTCGCAGTTTCCGCTACTGATATTAAAATATGTTATATATGTAAAATTGTATTATTCTGTTTATATGTGATTTACAGTCATGTTATTTATCTAAACATTTATTCTGTATAAAGGTGATTTACCATTAAATGAATTGAATTGAATTTACTAGATATTCAATTCAATTCAATTCATTTAAATAAGGTAAATGAGTGTTTTATGAGTGGCTAATTATTGTAAACACTTTCTGTTTACTACTGTTTCATAAATTTGTGAAACTGAGATTCACCAACTACCAGATTTGAAAATTTTTCTTGTGTTGTTTATTGATAGAGATAATAAGATACCATTTTAAACATATTACTTAAATGTTAAAATGCTAGCTTATTGCGAGATTATTATTAGAATTAATACAGCAGGAATGTAGAAGAACGTACAGAACGTTTACATTTTTTTTTTATTATTTGATTTTTTAAAAGCATAAACTATTTTAAATTCATATAACTAAAATTAATTCAATAACTCTGAAATTTTCTTGATTTTCATTAAATAAACACTTTTCCCGACACGTATTTATCGACACGCGCCTCAATTACCGAAACACGTTTTTTTTTTGTTTCGGTCTCCCTTTCATCATTTATTTCCGTGATAATGTATTACATGACAAACAGTGATTCCATTTCCCCTCTGTCTATAAAAATACACCGGAGTAATCAATTCATGAAAAATTAAGTGCACGTAGGTACACGAAGAGTCATTCTTGGAAAAAGCTCGGTGTCATTACGTAATATTCCGCCGGGGGCGGTGAAAATGTGGGGCAAGGAAAAGGCCCCCATTGTTTGTTCCGGGGATTGGAAGGTCAGGGGTTGTATTGATGCATACGAATTTTCGATAAACAACAAAGGCTCGTATATTTTTTTTTCAATATAATTATAATGAATCAATTGATGAAGTAATATAAGTTATTATTACTATAGACAAGCCAAAGACGTCTCGAGTAATTTATCTCAGCTAATTAATTAATTTGTGTGCTGCATATATTGTTTTATTTTTCATTTACATAGTTTTAATAAGTTTTATCATTCAGATAATGGATAATACAGAACAATATAACATAAATAATTACTTGAATATTTGAAGCGCTTAAAAAATTCTGCAAATGCTACAGATTTCTATAGAATTCAAGAGATTAACGAGGAGATTATTCGCCCGTTTAAAACATTTGAGCAATCCAAGTACGTTAAGTTTTGTACATTTTTTTTTTTCATAACTATGTAAAAAAATGTTTTTTTTTTATTTAATTAATTGAATCGGCTGTTAATTGTTGAAAGTTCATATTCACTTTTAAATTGAATAAAACAACTGTTTAACTTTCAAAATATTATATTGAAACGCTACACGTGTTTCGCCACCCTGTGGCTTTTTCAGGCGAAGAAATACACTATTTCTTGAAACTTAGCGTTTCAATATAATATTTTGAAAGTTAAACAGTTGTTTTATTTTTTTTTTATTATTTATTTATGGACATGAAGGTTTGTATTCTAAGACCTAGGGAAAATGAAATGGAGTTTTGGTTCAATATAAATAAACATTTTTTTTTTCGAAATTATAACTAATTTCTGCATGTATTTTTAAAAAGAATAGACATTCGGATCTATTCTTCACATGAAATGTTAAGATTAAGCGACATGTTAAATTGAATAAGCAATTTTTATAATTCATATTTATATTCTTTTATGTGTGTGGTTATTTATTCAGTTCACAGTTACATTTAAATAAATTCATCCTTTATGTGTGCAATAATTTATTAAGTCTACTCATCAGCGTAATTTTCACCAACTCATATTTATTCCATTTTTAATGTAAATCCAATACACAAAAAAAAATAGAAATTTCTGTACGCAAATAAAATTAAACAGGTAGAGCGTATTTTTTTGCCTGCATTTCTGCTGATTTATAATTCCGGCGTTTGCATAATTAATTTGAAAAAAATCTGCCGGTCGTAATTACCGAGGCATTTTTTTGAGTCCCCATTAACATGCATGAGGTCCCCACTAATGGCGACCCCAGGATTTTCGTCGATTGAAACGAACCCTTAATTAATTTTAATTCTACTTTATGGCGCATGAAAATTTAATAAACGCACACGGTTAAATAATAATTGACCATTTTTGTATAAAACCCGGTGGGGTGTAATTTTTATTTTGTTAATAAATAAATCATGCACTAAAGAATTTGATTATTTTTATATAAATATAACATTAGAAATTTATCAAAATCCATAAATTTTTAATGTTATGTGTTATTATATAAAAAAATGAATCAAAATACTAATAAAGATGTTTAATAGTTATGATAATAATTTATTTTAATTTTGATTGATGATCTCAAACTAAACTATATGAAACAGCAATCGGCTAATGTCCAGAAATCTTTCAGCCAGGGTTTAATAAATTATATTATTATGAAATTAAACAAGGAAAATTTCTGGCAATGATCAATAAAATTCGATCAATCCCTTCTTCCAAGGGATTGATCGAATTTTTCCAAGGGATTGATCGAATTTTATTGATCATTGCCAGAAATTTTCCTTGTTTAATTTCATTGTAATTATATTATTGTTTAATGTGAGGTGAGTGATGAAATATGGGATGATAACTTTCTATGAATTGAAACAGTGTTTGTGGAGGATTTCGGAATTTTGGATTAATGCTAGGATTTCTAGGAATGTAGAATTTTGATAGGATATTATAATTGGATTTGATAAGGGGAAATTTCTTGGAGAGGTTGTGGATTCTGTCTGTGATGGGGATTATATTGGTACGGTCGTAGAAAAAGGCGTTTGAGGGATTTTAGAGGGGGTTGAGGAGTGAATGATGAATATTTGTAAGAGATCTTAGGGCTGGATTCTAAGGGAAGGACAATGGATCTGTTGGGATTGAAGCCGAATTGGTAATTATGCAATGGCTGGGAGGTAAGATCCATTTGTTTATTTTGTATTAGTAATTCATACAATTTGCCGATGAGTGGGAGATCGGCGATAGGTCTATTTTAGCTATAGAGCTGGAATAATAAGAAACATAACCAAAAAATGCTTGCATCGGGAAATGTCAGCTGTGTAGCTCTCTTTTCTTTATGTTGGTATGTACACAGGATTTTTTGTTACTTTTGTTTTTCTGTAAGTTCGTAATAATACGAGGTGTGTTCAAAAAGTAAGGATACTTTATATTTTTTTGAAAAAATCAATATTCCTTCAAAGTAATCTCCTTCAGATATAATGCACTTGTGCCAACGCTTTTTTCCAATCCTCAAAGCACTTCTCATAGTTTTTATTAAATATATAATTCTGTTATACAAACAAAGTTAAAAAAAGTGTTTTATTATAGTTTTTATTTCATCAATCGTTACAAATCTCCGTCCTATCTTAGGTCTTTTCGGATTTGTTAACAGGAAAAAGTTGAAGAGGGGCAAATCTTGTCAATATGATGGATGAGGCATGATTGTCGTTTTGTTTTTAGCCAAAAAATATCTCATCAATGTGATGCAAAATGCCATGAATTATTTTTCCATAATTCCGGACGTTTTTTTTTTTTTCGTATTGCTTTTCGTTGGCATCTTCTTGGCCATCTTGGAAGAGTTTGTACCATTTGTAAACATTTTTTTTTACTTAGAGCAGACTCACTGTCAACATTTCAAGTGTTTTAGAGCACTTGGTTCTATTACAAAATTTGATTAAAATTCTTTGCTCCATTTTTTTTTAAATAATATAGTATAACAAAACACGTCTAACCTTTTTATCAACAAACGATACAATGTACTTGAAATTATGAACATATGTTCGGGATATGTGTACCAACACAACAATAACAACAAGAAATCGATGATCGAAAGTACGTTGCTCGCGAAATTTGAAGTCACGTTACTTTTTGAACGCTCGTCATAAATTTTTAAGTTGTGATTCTAAATGATAGGTTATTATTTGCAACGCGCTTAGGTTATTGTTTTGAAACCTGTTATTAATTGTAATGTTAATATTTAATAAAATGGAAATGAGTCAAGGTCACATTTTGGGAGACAGGAGATGGCATTAGTTTTCCATTCATTAAGGAAATAGTAGGATTTTTAATAGAAATTTAAGATTTCTTGGCGAGGTTGTGGATTCTGTTTGAGTCCGATCAAATGTCAAAATGTATTGATGTGTATCTAGGGGTATGGATTTTAATATGTTTCGTCTGATACAGTCATATCCAGGGGCAAAGTTTTTCCGCGATATAATATTTTAAAGTAGCCTGTTTTAGAAAGTTCGTCATTTACGTCTAGATTGGGAGTTCAGTTAAAAAAATAATGTTGAATGAAATAAATATGAATAGATTATTAAAAATCAACCAATAAAACACAGATTAAATTGAATAACTTTAAATTTTCGACTAGTTTCGGGTTATTAGCCCATTTTCAAGAGAATTTAAAATCTATTCATATTTATTTCACACAATATGAACTACCAATGTCTAAATATTAAAACCATTAATTAAATTAATGTTGACGTCATTAAAAAAAAGTTTGTGAAATGAGCTGTCGTCCGTACGTCTATCTTTAGTCATTATTGTCGTGTAGCTAAGAAATGAAATGGAATAGAGATGATGTCGGGTTGTAAGGTTTGGAAATGGGTTTATTTATAATATTAATTGCGAATAATATTTATAATATAATTTATTATATACAAATATCATTATTCAGACTATTATATTTTTACAAACATTGAGTATATACACTAAAATAAATGTTTGTCCCTAGCTATTGACCGGAGGTTAATTTATTATATTTTATATTTTTTTTTATTTTAATTATTGTATTTCTAAAATATAACACATATAAATGTCCATTTATAATTAGTCCACTAAAAACAAACAGTTCACTTTACAAAGGTAGCATATAATAAACAACGTTTAACCGACCCGATGCAACTTCAGTGATAACGTGTTTACTGTGTGCCGTTTAGGGGATTAAATAATTCCAACTATTGAGCCTAACAACATCAGGGATCTTAAAGTGGGTGATACCGTGGTTAGCCTTAGCGCGCGTGATATTGGACCGCATCCGTCTCTATTATGTCATTCCACCCCCATTCACACCCCTTCAACAACACAACAGCTCCTCGGAATTTTATACGGAATTTCTTGTTGCAGAAAGAGATTTATTTTAAATGCGTTTAAATGAGTCAATTTAGAAAATGTGTCTATTTTTTTAACTGCATATTTATACACACGGTTATTCAATTATGACTTTAAGTTAAACTAATATTATTGATTGTGAATTCATTAATTGTTTGAAAATCCATGATAACTTTAAATTAAACTTCAGGCGAAGAAATATAATAAGTGTGTTATCTTTCTTCGCCTGAAGATGTTACTGTGTAGTGAAACAACTGTCGCGAATAATAAATTAAAGTGAAAATTAAAAACATAATAGTTTCATTTAAAGTTAAACTAATATGATGCAATTATTGTCGGTAATTATAGATAGAAAGAAGGCAATTTTTTTTTCAAAATCTTTTAGAGTTGGCACATTCCGGTTTTCTATGTTCAATTAAACATTCTTTTGGCTGTATTTTAAGAATTAATTTTTATTATTTTTTTTTCTTTCAAAATCTATTAGAGTTGGTACATTCAGGTTTTCTATGTTAAATTAAACATTGTTTTGGCTATATTTTAAGAATTACTTTTTATTATTTTTTTTTCAAAGTCTATTAGAGTTGGTACATTCAGGTTTTCTATGTTGAATTAAACATTCTTTTGGCTATATTTTAAGAATTAATTTTTATTAATTTTTTTTTTCAAAATCTATTAGAGTGTGTACATTCAGGTTTTCTATGTACAATTAAACATTCTTTTGGCTATATTTTAAGAATTAATTTTTATTAAAAAATTTCAACTGGGCGTCATAGCCTACTCCTTTTTAACGAGTCCGGGACGGAGAGGTTTACGGCGGGCAGCCTGTAGCCCGAATGGTTCAATTGAAATAAAAAAAACAAGATTATTGCCTAAAAGTACAACAATTTTTTGGGAGTTTCACATAGAACAAAATTAAAAAAGTTTATTTTTAAAAAAAAATGACGATCTGTGAAAAAATATAGTTATTCACTCATTTTTTTACGTTTTTGTGCGCTATAAAATATACTTAAAATTAACTTCTTGGAAATGTTTCTACGTCAAGCTACCAAGAAAAAGGTTTTCTGTGGCCGAGTGTAAACGGCAATACTCTACGTTAATTGGCTAGAAAAACCGAAAACTTTAAACGCGCTATTCTCGAAACCATATTTTAGAAACTCACAATCGTGCACGTCTGCCACCGATCTGGCAATCGTGCACGCCAGTTTAAAAGTTTCCTACAAGAATGGTAAAAAATGGCTAATATGACGGACTTCCTCCCATCCATTAAAAATAACCACTCCACACACTCGCTTATAAATCCAGAAAAAAACAAATACAAGCAATCATAACTAATCAATCTTCTTTTCCTTTATAGTCTCGTAGATCTTAGTGAAAAAGTAGTGCTCTCTATTTAGTGATAGCATTTCGGGGTATATTTACTGGGGAATGTGTTACAGTGCGACAACGGGATTGTGGCTGGAGCGGAGGGCGTTTGTCTGCCCCAATCCAGGGTGAGTCCACCAAAGAAATCAACTGAAATATACTCAGCAAAAAAATATTCTTTAATGAAAAAAAAAAAGGGCAAAAGCAATTAAAACATGATTATTAATTTGCTTCAATTCATTTTTGTAATGTGAATTCAAATGTGCGTACATCAAAGTATCAATTTGTCAAATTGAAGTTCTTCAAAACGAATGCGTTTTATTAATAAATAAGAAAATAGTTTTCTGTTTTCAAAATATTTATTTTGAGCATTTGTTATTGCTGCTTATGTTTCGTTACATTGAACCTTATCAAGCGTATATTAAAAAAAAGTTATATATATTTTTTATATGCGCGCGATAATAATAATAAATATTTTGGAAATAGAAAATTATTTCAAATTATTATTATATTCATATTATATTAATTAATTTACATTAATAAAATATTAATTTCGAATACACAAACTCCCAAGCCTTTAAAAAATTGAAATCATCCAGAAGTGTATTTTATTATTTGAGTTTTATTTTATCTGACGGTGAAATATAATTTAATAAAACCTTTAATAAAATCTTTTGAAACAATAAAATACCTCTCTAGGTTTTATTAAATCCTGTTTCATCAAGTGTCAAATACTCGTAAAACAAAAATCAAATATTAATGAAATTAAACGAGGAAAATTTCTGGCAATGATCAATAAAATTTGATCAAACCCTTTTTCCAACTGCAAAAAATACTTACACTGTAAGTTTTACAAACATCTATTGAAACAACTACGTCCTACTATAGCTGCAAATGTGTGAACTATTTTTTTTTCATTTTATTTAATTCAAATATTAATAAAAATATGGAATCCTGGTTCTATTATTTTTTATTACCATATTTTACTAATCTACTAAATTAACTATATGGAATTCTAGTTGTACTATTTTTTTATTACTATACTCAACTAATCTACTAAATTAAATATAGTAATAAAAAAATAATAAAAACAGGATTCCATATCTTTCTTTCTTTAATCTTGAGGCCTTCCTACCCTTTCAGGTGTGAGGCTAGGATTCCATATATGTTTATTAATATTTGAAACAAAGCTCATTTAACGCTTGGTGAAACGTAGTTTAATAAAACCTAGTGCAAAGATCAAATTTTTATTTGAGACATTTTATTTTGAAATAGTGATTTCTGAATATAGTCTGTTAAATAATTTGGTTTTTGTTGAAATATATAAATAAATTCGATCATTCAGAATAAGTTTAAATTTTTTATAATATTTAATATATGTAACATATGTAATGTGAATGCATTGGGCTTAATCTGTAATTAGAGTATTTATGTCCAATTTTGTATCCTGTCATTATTAAATTAAAAGATCTAATTGTAGTTCAAGGACACACAAAATATAGTACCATTTAAGCTTCTTTAATTGTCTTCAAAATTTGTAACAAATTAGACTTTTATTTTCAACAATCAATAAATTGACTTGTAAATAAAACACTTTTAACTTTATTTAAATAAAAATACTTGTCCTTTCTTCTACTTATTTTTTATTTCACTAGATATATTTCGGAAACTATGTTTCCATCTTCAGTAGTTTCCGAAATATATCTAGTGAAATAAAAAATAGGTAGGAGAAAGGACAAGTATTTTTATTTAAATAAAATTAAAAATGTTTTATTTACAAGTCAACATTACAAACCAAATCTAGTGAAATAAAAAATAAGTAGGAGAAAGGACAAGTATTTTTATTTAAATAATTAAAGTCTCTACAACCAACAACCAACATAAAGAAGATTACTTTTAACTTTATTTAATCATTGTCATCCAAATACAAAGTTTGTTAATCGTGACTAAAAAAAATTAAGTAAGGAATGCAATAAATTATTAATAAAGATAAAAGTGTGTTTTTTTTACAATGTTATTTAAAATTTACCGGAAAGATAACGCCAACAATATAAGAGATTTAATTCACTAATAAATTGATTTAATTAATTTAACTTGAACTGATATTTTTTAACCAATTTGTGAAATGATATTTTGTGTACTACGCACATTCATTTAAAATAAAAAGAATTAATTAATCAAAAAAAAAAAAAACACGCCTATCGCTTCTGTATGATTATTATTCTGACATGACTTCTACTTACGCTTAATTAGATTGAGTGCACGGTGGATTTAGAGCAGGCTTCTGTACTTCTTGCGTATTTATATTTCCTTTTACTTTTTTTTATATATACTTTTCGTTACGTTTCCCGAAAAAAAAAACGCTTATTTCAGCTTTTCTTCCCTTCAGGTGGAAACACACGCAAAAGGTAGGGAGATGCTTTCGTAGGCAGGATTAGTGAATACTGTTTTTTTTTTCTCCTCTCTTCTTGCGCTCTTTTCAAGCGGGAGGGGAGGACGTAAATTTGGGGATTTTTATTTTAATCACAAAACGAAACGGAACGAAAGGAATGGAATCGAACGAGAGGTGATTCCGATTTTCTTTAGGATTATTTCGCTTTCCGCGATTGGAACTTGAAGGGATGAGATTAATTGGGTGGTTTGTAATTTTGGTGTTGAAATGTTTTAAGTAAATAAATATGCGTGGGAAAATATAGTGTACAACTCGCACAAAGTGGGTGTAAGAAGTTTGGCTTCTATTCTTGAAACTTTCGATCAAATTAACTATAGACTTTTTTTGTTAAAAATAATAGAAGAAATGAGTTTCATATAGACAATAAATAAAATCACTTTACGTTGTCTTTATGTCTCTTTCGTACATATTAACGAAGTTGCAGAATTTATCCGCTACGTAATCCCCTCATTGTGTATATACTTTTTTTAATATGATAAATTAATAATAGAAAAAAAGGTTTATTCACTTGGTCACAGATATTTCAATACGTTGTAATAAATGAAACACTTGTTTACTTTGTTTGTATAACTCGGATTGATTTTATTGTTGACTATAGTTTCGACAACCTTAACGTGTCATTATCAAAACAAAATTATTTAATTTATACAAACAAAGTAAAGAAGTGTTTCATTTATTATAATTGAATTACATTGTATAATAAAGTAGAAGCCTCAACAATTAACATTTCAATACGTGTCTGCAGATAGCCATATATTACGTAACTTTTATTTTATTTTTTTGTATTAAATATTTTCGATTTAAAAATTGTTGCATTATACAATATGTTATTGTTATGCAACAGCAAATGTCCGTTATTGAACATTTGTATTTTTTTTAATCAATAATTGCGAACTGATCTTCAAATTTTATAAAAGTTTTTGAAATATGAACAAAAAAATAGTTATGTATATAATTTATTAATTAAAATTTAAACAAACGAATATACGTAATACAATAATTGTGTTTTATTGCAAAAGTTATTTTACTAGTGTGTAAATTGTACGTTTTCCGCTCTCACTCCCGGCGCATTCACCATTTATTCATGCGTCGACTATAAACATGCGTATGATGCGTCCTCCGTGTCCATCGTACGTCAGGCTGACAGTTATTAACCTTAGGTCGGGAATTTATCAGCGAGGCACGCACGTTTTATGCGACCCATATTTTTCTTTTTTGCCCGGTGTATACCGCGAGGGGGGCCGAAACCTAATAATATTTGGACGGAAAAGGGTAGAAGGCCCACTTAATTTCAGACATGATTTGATGGATTTCTTCTGGACTGCGAAAAAAAAGTGTATATAGGGTCTTCGGTTAAATTTAGACCTCTGTACATATTTTACGAGCGACCGATGAAATTCGTTGAGTTTCAGGCGTTTTGTCCGATAAATTCATTTTTGATTAGTTGGTTTATAGGTGGAATGTATTATATTGGGATTGATTTATTTATTGTTATATATATATAAAAAACTTGAAAGTATTAAATATGATTTGAAATATGTGCAAAACATAAGTTTATTAATAAAATAAAAATAAACGGCAAATATTAGACCTATTTAGGTAAGTCATCTAAATAAAACGTTAAAGTTTCAATCCAACAATATAACAGAATATTTATTCACTTGGTCATAGTTACTCAAAAAATTAAATAAAAATTATTTAAAATTAATTAATAAACTATTTCCACATTTAGCTCTGTGCCGTTTTGACTTACAAAATAAAAATGAACATCAAATATATACGATGTTTATTTTTATATACTTAACATGTTTATTGACAAATAACGTTACATTTTACAATGTGTAGTATGTGTGTTTACAATATTTATAGAATTATTTCAATTTGTCATGTAACTGTCATTGTCAAATTAATTTTTATTTTTATTAATAAATTCATTTTTAAGTTTTGCAAATATTTCAAATCATATTTAATACTTTCAAGTTTTTTATATATATATAACAATAAATAATAATAATAATCTTTATTACCCAACAGACAAAAAAACCTAATTACAGAGCAATAAGTTAAAACTTACCATGGGTAGCTTGGTGATGTGCTTGTTTGGGTGAACAGAATATCTAATCCACAGCTAATTGTGGTTTAGATATAGATATAGTTACAAAAAAAAAACACTCATAAATGTGAATCATCTCTTGAAATATCCACTTATTACAATTTAATACAAAGCCAGCTTCATTGAACACTTATAAATGTGAATCATCTCTTGAAATATCCACTCATTACAATTTAATACAAACCGTGCGGTGAATCCCTCCTATTTATACATATTTTTGTAAATTATTGACCAAATTTTGATCAATTATCCTTGAACCTGAGCGAGTCGCTATTTATAGATGACCTCCATCGGGTTCGGGAATCGATCGCTTTAATATTAATATGCTTTTGCGGGCGCATTAAAATTTTGACGGGGGTTGGAGGCGCAGGGGCGGTTGCATCTGGGACGCGTTTAATTCGAAGGGGATGTGTTTAAAATTAATCTGAGAGTGGTGCGCTCACAAGAGAGGATCCGTCCTTTTAGTGTTGGATGAATAATGGAACGAAGTCACAGTCGCAGTCACATCAACCCTTGCCTCCCTTTTGACTCGCGTTAAGGGAATTTTGGATTAGAGTCACGGGATTAGATGAAATTTTTTGATTTTTTATTTATAACGGCTCACGTGCATTATTATTATTATTATATGCGATTATTTAAAATTCCTTTTAGAATACTTTATAAATAATTGATTTTTTCAACATACATATTTTACGTGGGTAAGTTATAAAAGTATAAGCAAAGAGGATATTATATCCTCTTTGGTATAAGAGTATAATAATTAAAAAATAGACACACTTAATATGTATATACAATGCGGATAAAAAGCCTGATAATCTTAAGATGGAGTGATTCGCATTGAAATTTTAGATATGTGCAATTAATTGTTAGTTCTATTGATTTTATTCAAAATATTTAAATAAAATGAAACAAAGTTGATTCACACGTTTGCAGCTATTTAAATTACAATGAAATTAAACAAGGAAAATTTCTGGCAATGATCAATAAAATTCGATCAATCCCTTTTTCCAATTGCAAAAATCATTACCAGAAATTTTCATTAATTTCATTGTAATCAAAATATTTAGAAAAATAAATTTAATGTTTTAAGAATTTTATCATTTATTCACAAGCATTTCTTCAATAAAATTATATGTTAGCAACTCTTAGGATTAGAAACCTTCAAGGTTGCAACTTAAACACAAAAAATCTGAAAGAGTAAAGTATTTAACTTGGTACACAAATTAATTATTCCCTTTCAATTGCTCTGAAAATTTTCTAATTATTTTCTTTTAATTCAATGAAAACTAAAATTTAACATTTACACCATCATTATAAGTACGTACACGAATAAATTTGAATATTTAAATTTTTTGAAAAGTTAAATTTGATGACTTGTGGTTTGTTATTTTTGTTGTTGCTAATTAATAAAATAGCAAATAATTAGTAAGCAAACTATTTACACGTTCTTCCATCTCCTCCAAATATGAAATATTTATCATGTGTATTTATTATTTTATTATTTTAATTATATTTTATAAACACACGCGCTCCACTCAGAACCCCAACTTATGGAAGAACCACTTGTTCTTGCCTAACGGCAATTTTGCAAAATAGTTTAAACACTGGCGCTCACTTAACACTTGTTCTTCATACACATTGGATTTTTTTTCTTGCTTGAACATCATTGTAATAATCATCTTCATGGAAAATATGTGATAAGTGAGCAACAGTGTCAAAACTGGTTTGCAAAATTGCGATTGACGTTTTCAATAGTAAAAATGTAAGGTATTCAGAATATGCTGTTTTTCATATTGCATATATGGCGTGTAAGAAAAAATTCTTCAAAATTATTCGTTTTTTTTTCACAAACAAGCTGTGACTATGCAGCTTAAGTATGAAGTTGTTTGTTAAAAAATACATTTTAATCTTCTCTTTGGAAAAAATGAAATTACTTTCCGAACAACCCAATATCTGTAATATCTGATACATTTGATGTGTATATCAATATACACTTCAAATGTTACATTTACTCGATTTGTTCGATTTATGATTAATATTAAAAACTGTATTAGCAACAATACATTTTTGTTCTTAACATTTCAACTAGAAATTAATCAACGAACTATTGTACATGAAAATTATCGTACATTTTTATTCGCCTTATATTTATATTTATATTTATATTTATATTTATATTTATATTTATATTTATATTTATATTTATATTTATATTTATATTTATATTTATATTTATATTTATATTTATATTTATATTTATATTTATATTTATATTTATATTTATATTTATATTTATATTTATATTTATATTTATATTTATATTTATATTTATATTTATATTTATATTTATATTTATATTTATATTTATATTTATATTTATATTTATATTTATATTTATATTTATATTTATATTTATATTTATATTTATATTTATATTTATATTTATATTTATATTTATATTTATATTTATATTTATATTTATATTTATATTTATATTTATATTTATATTTATATTTATATTTATATTTATATTTATATTTATATTTATATTTATATTTATATTTATATTTATATTTATATTTATATTTATATTTATATTTATATTTATATTTATATTTATATTTATATAACCTTTTACCAATTGGTGTCGGGGTTCTTATACTTATTAAATACATTATTTAAAATTAACGATAAACAAATTTCTCGTAGTTGCTATTACCACAGAAAAAAATGTTTGGATATTACCTTAATTTGATCAGAAATTACTGTAATACTATAATTAAACGGGAATTAAATAGGAATAGAAGCCGTTCGTTTGGGAACACAGTATCCTCTTTTGCGTCGTGGATTTACAAAGCCAGCTTCATTGAACTTTGTCGCTGTACGTAATGCCGTATTCTTATTGGTTTTAGTCTATCTGGAAACTTTGCAGAGAAGATTAGCAAGCGTGTTTTGTGCGCATTGAACAATTAGCAGCTCAAATTTAAACTTTTAGAAAATGTATACTATGTAAATTGATTGCTGGAAAGCGTTCATTTATTTCAATTATAATAAGAAAATTGTATAAATAGACAAGAGACAACATAATAAAATACTAAAGTTACTTTAAATATTAGACAAAAAGACAAAAACTAAAAAAATATATGAATACACAAGAGAACTGAATATATATTAAAAATAATACATAATAACTTAGTGCAAATAATACAAAATCCAACAAAAAATAATGAAAACATGAATAAAACTTCAAACACAACTAGAAAACAAGACGAAAATCTGACATCAGAACTGATAAATAAAACAAAAAAATACACGCATTATTTAACAACAGACAGTACAAATATACAACAAATTACCAAAACATACGAAAATACTGAATCTATTTCCTTTTAAATTAAAAAAAACAACATTTATTAATAATCTAATAGATACAGGAATAAGAAATAGGGAAACTGTCTAAAACCATAAACGTATCCTTCAATACCGTTAAATCGCGATTGGAGTTCAAGCAAGGATTACGAGGCGACGACAGAGTTATTACTATAAGATCTTTGCTGTTTTGCTTATTTAAGTAAATATTTGAGGGTTATAGAAATATATTTTATTAAAGCCCCATTAATTAAAAGAACCCATTTTTTCCATTCCAAGCGAATAAAAAATGTAAACGATTAGTATATAACAAACATTTTTTTTTTTCGACAAGTTTACAAAATAAAGAAATCCCACTTAACAGTTTGTTCCCAGACAGCTTTTGTGCTTTATACAAACATTTATTTTTTCAACAGATTCTCCGGTAGATACTAGAAAAAGCTCTCCGGCGGTGTTTAAATCGTGAGGGTTCTTTCTCTCTCACTCGCTTTTTCGTCAATTCCACGCACACACACGGCCACACAATGGGGTCCGTTTAGGTGAAAGCCGCTTAAGCGGACAGGAAACGGAAAGAAAAAAGAGAGAGAGGTGGGGAGGTGGGATATATCGGGCAAGAATTCGAACAGATGTGTGTGGAGTGGTGGTGGTTGGGAGGGGATTCCTTGTAGCTCGGAAGTCCCTGCTTGAGCTTACAGGACATATTGGAGTGCATTAATCTGGGCTTGGGAAAATATTACGATGCCTCCGGCTGGGTGCTCGCGCACTCTTAATGTTTTCCCAGACAATATTTACGATCAGACGATATTACCCCAGCGGTTTAATGACCTTATATAAATATCAATAAAAAGATCAGAAACCTAGCAAATATAGACGGTTTCCTGGAGGGAATTTAAAACGCATCAACTAAAAGGCTAATAAATTATTTTCCAGAATTCCTATCCCATTTAATTCGATAATTACACATTTTAAAAAATAAAATAATGGATAATTTATATTCAACATTAAAGTAATATGAGCCTTAAAGGCTTTGTTTTCCATGTTTTTGTTTATATTATAAGTTGCGAGCCTCACTATTAATACAGCCTTATTTTTTTAATTCTTATATAAAAATATATGTGGGTAAAATGTTAGTCACGGAGTTAAATCTCGATTCAGATTGATTAAGTCATGTAATAACTTAATCAAGAGCAGACAAAAAAATCAAATAAAAAATCAAAAGATGTAGCTCCTCACAGTTTACATTATTGGTCTTGCAGGCCTAAGTGAATATTTTTTATTGAACTCTTTTTTTGTTAATAATAGAATAGTGTATTTATTTACTTGGTCACAGTTATTTAAATTAAATCAAATAAAAATAATTTGAAAGTAATTAATTAATTTATACAATTGAACAATTAATTAATTATTTTCTCTTTAGATACTACAAATTTTTGACTTATATTATGTAAATACTTTTAAAACAAAATAATTATAGAATTGAATTGATTTTTTAATTGATTTTTTTGTCTGCTCTTGATTAAATTATTATTACATGACTTAATCAAACTAAATCGAGATTTAACTCTATGACTAACATTTTATTTACATATATGTATTATTACTTTTGTTTTCACGATATTTGCTATTGGTTTAGTGGTGGAACTCTCAGAGCATAAATAATAGATTTGCTCGATTATTGAAATGATTAGAGCTTCTCGATAATTAAGCCTTACTTTTGTACTATCTACTCGAGCTGACCGTATAAGCAGCCTGTTCGAACAATTCATGCAGTTCGAACAATCTGCTCGTACGGCCTTCTTAAGCGGTATCAAAGGGAAGCTTAATTAGAATTAACTTAAGCATCAATCGCAAAACTGATACTTAAGTTATATTTCAATAACATAAAGAGTAATCCTTTAATTTCATGATTATTATTATAATTTGATAGAATTGTAATCACAATAAAGAATCATAAATAATTTAATAACCTCGACACCCAATACGGGTAAAAGAGGATAAGATTAAGAAAGAAAGAAGAAATAATTTAATAAAATGTTCAACCAGCTAGATAAATAATTTATCTTGAACATTTTATTAAAAAAAAATCGTTTTCTATTCTCATAAATAGGACAAGTTTGCCTTCCTCTAATGGACGAATCAGCGATCTAGGTCGTCTACCTTGTAGACACAAATCGTTGACGATGCCACATGGAATTAGGTAATTGTCTTCCAATTATTATGAATCATAAATAAACCAAAGCTAGGAGCCTCACTATGAATGCATTTTTAGAGAAACAACTAAAATTCTGAGACTTTTTATGAAAGCGACTTAAGATTTTTCCAAAATATCATTTTCGTCCAGCATTATTAAGTATTGTAATAATAGTTGAGAAACTTTTTATTTAATACAGAAAAAACTTTTTCGAAATGCATAAATCATTCATTTGGGACGGATATCAAAAGGAATTACCAATAATTGACGTTTCCCGCGCAAAGAATTTCCCCAAAAGAGAAGCGACGTCTTCGTCATAAGCGGATTCGTCGCGGCGGATTTCATCCCCGACTTTGTCGGATTGTAATTGGCGGACGCGGTGGGATTCCTCTCCCCCCTTCTAACCCCAGAACTGACAGCCGAAGACGCCGAAGAAGAAGAGGCTCCGCGTTATTTAATATAAACGACAACAAAATACCAATTTACCGCCCTACATCCTGTGGAGAAAACTGCTGAAAGGTGGAAAGGAAAAGCGCGACCCCGCCAAATGAGAGAAATCGGCTTATGTCTTTCGGAAATAATAAAAGGAAAAATATGTATATGGATAAAAAGACGTCGGGGAGGAGTGGGGGGAAATATTTCTTCTTTTTTTTTGCGGGGCGGCGAAAAAAGTTTGATTTGCGATTTAAAGAGGGAATTTAATTGGGGGTTGAAATGATTTATGCGACTGGAATGTGCTTCGGGGATTTATGCATTTACGCGAAGTTTTCTTTTTTAATAAAAGATTTTAAATAAATTTATTTTCACAGAAAATACAAATCCTCTTTGAATTCGCATGGAATACAAAATTAAAAAAAAAACAAATAATTCACACTAAATAATTAAATAATAAACTCTGCGTTATTTCAATTATAATAAGAAAATTGTATAAATAGACAAGACACAACATAATAAAATACTAAAGATACTCTAAATATTAGACCTAAAGACAAGAACTAAACAATTATATGAATAAACAAGAGAACTGAATATATGTATATAAAATAATACATAATAACTTAATGCTACTCTACAAAATCCAACAAAAAATAATGAAACTGATCATGAGACTCATCATAGTCGGGACTATTTCGTATGGTAAATGTTAAATTTATCGTGCACGCTATTTTTTATCATCACAGTCTAAGTAGCGTTTATTATAAATAAAAAAATAATTAAATCACATTCTATGTTACATACATAGAATGTGACGACTGACAATTATGACCATGTTAAACTTAATATATCCCATAGGGTATAGCCCACGATTACCTTCCGGGCTATTGTGTTCGTTGGATTTTAAACATTCAACTTTTCGCCAACAGTTATGGTCGGTATTTTCAATTGTTCCGTGGACAAAGATCGTATGAACTCCTCGGTGTTTCCGCGGATAATAAACTTTAATATTTTCAATTTTAGGCAAACATCTAATTACGAGCCTCACTATGAACAAGGCTTTAGTTTTTTTTAATTATTGGGGAAACCGTCAAAACTACGAGCTTTTCACTATGAATGCAGCTTTAATTTTTGATTATTTAGGAAAACATAGGAAAAGTTGCGAGTCTCACTAGTAATGAAGCTTTAGTTTTTGAATTTTTAGAAAAATATCCAAAGCTACGAACCTTACTATGAATGCGGCCTTAGTTTCGGTTTTTTTAGAAAAACCTCCAAAATTATGAACCTCACAATGGATGGAACCATTATTTTTTTATTTCTTTAGAAAATCATCCAAAGTTTCGAGCCTTACTATTAATGCAGCCTTAGTTTTTGAATTTCTAGAGAAAAATTCAAAGTTGCGAGTCTCACTATTAATACAGCTGTATTTTTTTGATTTTTTAGAGAAATATCCAAAGTTACGAGCCTCATTATGAATGCAGCTTTAGTTTTTGAATTTTTAGAGAAACATCGAAAGTTGAGAGTCTCACTATTAATACAGCCTTAGTTTTTGATTTTTTAGAGAAATATCCAAAGTTACTAGCCTCATTATAAATGCAGCCTTAGTTTTTGAATTTTTAGAGAAATATCGAAAGTTGCGAGCCTTACTATTAATACAGCCTTAGATTTTTTTAATTTTTAGAGAAACATCCAAAGTTATGAGCCTCACTATAAATGTGACCTTAGTTTTTGAATTTTTAGAGAAACATCCAAAGTTACGAGTCTCGCCATAGATGCGGCCTTAGTTTTTGATTTTTTAGAAAAAAAAAAAGCTACAGACTTTTTAGGAATGCGGCTTAAGATTTTTCCAAAACACTATCTTTCATCTTTATTTAAAATAATGATTAAAAATGTATTAATACAAAATATAGTTTTTGTATTATTAGTTTCAATTATTATTTCTACTATTGGAAACACATCATGAACAATATTCCATCTGGTGGCAAAATTTGGAACACTCTTCTGAATCAACACGTGGGTTTTTAAAGTTCGTTGACAGATTTCGTACGATCGAAACGTACAATCAATGTCTGGAATAAGATCACAAGTGGAGACACCACATAAACGATACTCCATCTAGCGACAGAATATGGAACACTCTTCCGAACCAACATTTGGGTTTTTAAGATCCATATTGACAGATTTCGTACGATTGAAACGCACGATTAATCTCAATTGCAGATATAATGTAAATTATACTCTATCTGGTGGCAAAATTTGGAAACCCACAAGTTGGTTCTGCTTGCGGGTTTTTAACCAGTTGATCAGTCACTGATGACTGACAGTGAATACCTACTATAAACTTACTATTTAACACTGTCACTCCGGCTGACGCCAAATGACTGTTTGATTAGCCGTTTAATTTGTTAGAGAGTGAGACACGTGACTGACAAATTGCCTGACAGGGCGAAATGCATACTTTTTGCCATTAGAACTTTGCAGTCACAGGTGACTGACACATAAAAAAACTGTAATTTCGACTAATAAAAGCATGAAAATGAATTCGATAAGCTAATTTTTACTCTTTTTATAAAATAAAACTTAAAAACAACGACAACTTTTTTGACATTTAAAAAAAACAACTTGTTGGTGATAAATGTACGAAATAAGTTCTCGAGCTGTGTTTATAAACGGCTATATAATTAATATAATATATTAAATCCACCTATCGTTTGTTTATTTTGAATCATTGTCTGCCTCAAGTCGAGACGATTAACTGCGCAGACTGACGTGACGAGGCGTCAAGAAAGCAAAACGTCTCTTTATTCCACGACTTCCCCCCCCCCCTCACCACTCGTCTGTCTCTTTCTCTCTTTCCCTCGTGATTTCTGTCACTTGTTGTCCCTTCCTGTGTTCTATGGCACGCCCTGCGCCCTAGCGACCCATTCCGGCACATACACATATTGATCCGTCTGTGCCGCGGGGTGCGCAAAACGACCGCAACACGCGCCCCACGTGATACTCGCTCTCCCTCGAAAAGTTTTCAGGAACACCATAAATATGATGCAAATCCACTCGAGAGTGCGATCGTTCAGTTAAAATTTAAATTTCAATGACACAAAGAAAAAAACATACGGGTTTTTAAACAGTCTTTTTAATATACTTTGTTATAAGTGCATTTATACTTATACTAAAGTATGACAATATATTTTACTAAGTGTTAAGTGAGAAAGCAATTTAAAATATACCGGAATACTCATTTTAATGTATCAGAAAGATGGCGTTCGAAATTGTAATTATAAAAGTCGAAACTAGAAAAGAGAAAATATACAAATTTTAGTGAAATAAACCAAGGATTATGCATTTTTCAAATATTTAGTGTTCTCATTGTATACCATCCTTACACCTAACGGGAGAAAGGCAAAAAAAAAATTGTGAGAACCAAATGGAAGATATGATGAATGAACTAAATGAAAATAAAATTTAATGTTGTCACTATTGTCATTAATTTCGTAGAACAAATTCATTTAAATGACGTTAGATATAATACCTGCATAAAATAGATATAGATGAAACAAAACCAAGTGAATTTAATTTACAAACCAATATAATTTGTTTTTGAAAATGTTTTACCAAGTGATTAATCACATTTCATGAGAAAGAAGTGTCCGATATATAATAATTTTCCTTTTGTCTACTTTAATAATTTTGGTGATGGGTAAAAAGACCATTTGTGTCTAAAGTTAATAATCGAGTCAACAACGAATCCTGATGCAATCACCAACAGCCGATTTTGCAAACGAAGTTAAGCATTTTCCATTTTCTTCAGAAATTGTTTAATTGTTACGGGGTGTATTATTTCTTACTACTACAATATCTTTATTCAAAGTTATTTGTTTTACATATATTTACAATATTTTATGGTACATTTGTTTCTTTCTTGCTTGCTTGAACAGGCTATCGACCTATAATAATTATATGTATTGCCCAACAGGAAACTAAGATTTCATAATTACAAGACAATACACAAGATAAAAACAATAATTAATATAAATTATTTTACAAAACAATAATAAAAAACGAATTATTTGATTGACATAAGCGCTTATGGATTTTAATGATTCAAAAAAGATATTGGTTATTGGTAGACATAATATCTCTTGAAATTAATTATTTCAGTTTTTCATTTATTTTTATTTTTTATAATTGTACAATCTGTCAAGATTTTTAGATTAGCTGTATAAAATTGTAACAAATTATGCCGATGAGTGATTTTGCACCAAAATTTAATCTATTGTGATTAATATTAAATGTAGTCAAAAGTGTTTATAGAATGCGTCTTCATTAATATAAAACAATAAGATTATGTTTATAATCTTTATTTATTTTTTTATGAGAAGACATATACTGAAATCGTTGTTCGACGCGTTATATATTATAATTGTTTACTTAATGCTCATTACTTTTTTTTGTAATATTTTTTTATTTCTTTCAACTTTCTACATTAACGTTATACCATAATTAATATCACATTATTTTTATTGATTAATCCCCGTATTGATGATTGTCCCCGTGTTTTATTAATATTTTTTTTAAACATTTAATAAATCATTATTATCAACCATAATCAGCAATTAATAAATGTCGAGCAACTGAAATAACACGAGTCCCGTCGGCGTTTTGGAATGTCATGGCTATTGTCTGCCCTCTATAACCCTGTGTGTGTATGTGTGTGTGTGTGTGTGTGTGGCCTTGTGGGCGATTGGATCGGCGCGAATCCGGGTCGCACGGCAAGAATTCCATGGCGATAAATCGACGAGCAGAGGATCGGAATCCCGGAATCCGTGTTTGTTTTAGGTGCGAACGTCGGTATTTCAATGTTCCGGGTTCCGGGTTTGACGGCCGCCACAATTGGGAATCGATCGGAAGCCACTCAGTCAACGGGACAAACTGGACTATATAGACCATAAAGTCTGATTTATATATGGATAAAAAAAATCCGGCACCTACGCGCAAGCAAATGGAAAAAGTAGTGGAGGATATATTAAGGTAAATGAAAATATTTTCAACTGAGAATCAACAGTATAGATACATGATAATAATAAATATTAACTTTTTTAAATAAATATTTATAAATATATTATCAATAATCAAATATTTAGATTAACAAAGATCAGAAGCAGAAATTAATTCAATACGATAACATAACTTTTCTCTTCTAGAGAATGGTTCCCAAAATTGACTGGGTTCAGACCCATCTATCAAAAGTGGCGAGTCGTAGAACTATATTATGCTGTCTTATTTGTTCTAGTTAAAATTTAAAAAATAAGTCGCTTATTTTGACAGCTGCAAAAATTAATAATTGAATCAAAATTTGTTAGGAATCGAATTCTAAACAACTTCTATTCGAAACTATTTTTTGTAACCATCAGAACTAGCGTTCTATGAGTGCTATTATTTAGTTATATTAAATAAAAATGATTTGAAAATAATTAATAAATTATTTTTACATTTAGCTCGGTGACTTTTGACTTACGTTACGTAAGTACGTTAAATAAATGCACATTAAAACAATTATTTAATATAATATTATTTAGTTCCAACTTTTACCAAGAATTCGACATTTAGGGACAAAATTTGCTGAGAAGTTAATTTCGAACAACTGTGATCTCAAAATAGAAAATCCAACAAATCAAAAAACTTAGGGATTTTGATGGTAGAACAGGAAAAAACGCACATTATGCGAGCTACCATTTGCTGACCATCCCATGAAAGAAACAAGCTACGATCCACTCCTTGTTTTATTGTTATTTATGGTATGACTATTTCGCAAACGAGTGTGCATTAATGTACGCATAATATCAGTTCAACTAAAGCATTCAAAGAATCCAATCCCAAGAAATTATATCAAGCGAGTCGAGAGGATTAAAACCCCAGGATTTGGCTCGAGAAAGTGCAGAATAGTGAGAGTTCAGTGTTATACATTGAAACAATCTTTATTTACAAAACATATAAATAAAAATAAAATTCAGTCAAATTAATGTATTGAAATACCGATTTACCAATAGTAAAAATCCGCCGCACACACACAACGGAAAGGAGCCGCACGTCATTCTAAGGCTCTTAAGATCTACCGTGGCAGTAGCACTGGTAGTGAGCTATACATACATATTTTCTTGACAATCAACTTTTAATGTTATCATTGTAAATTGGTTATCGATCAACGGCCTTTCCGCCTACAATTTTTTATTTCATTGGAAAAAACTCTCTTACCCGGCGCATTCACCATTTTTTGTTTTGTTAGGACAACATTTTTGTTAATTAATTTTAACTTGGAGAGAATTCTATGCAAAAAAGTTTTAATAAAATATATCTGATTTATTTAGAATAATTTATGTTAATTAAAAACCAGATGTTATGGTAAAAATAAAGTGACAGTCTTAACAATAAAATATTTTAAAAATTCAAAACGACCCTCACATTTTGGGAAATATTTATTTCTTTGTGTTTTCTACATCAATGTTGCTCATATTTAAATAAATTCAGATTTATGTTCAATAGCAATTCCTGGATACATTAGTGGACATAATAAATACAGCAAATAAATCCTAAATAACACAATAGTAGAAGATAAATGAAGAATGTGTAATTCGCCAGGAATATTAATCGAACAATATTACAACTGGATGTTCGCAACTTTCAGATTCAATGTACTTATGTCGGTACAATGGAATAGCTAAAATATTACACCAATTGCTTTGTGGTGAGGACAATCTTGTGAATAAATCTTTATTATTCAATGTACTTATGTAGGTACAATGGAATAGTTAAAATATTACACCAATTGCTTTGTGGTAAGGACAATTTTGTGAATAAATCTTTATTATTCCATAAATAATAATAATAATAACATCTTTATTTATATACAGCGTTACAATATTTACCACTTAACATATATTTACAATTATTAACTAAATTTTGTATATAAATTGGCCATCGACCGAAGGTCTTTCCGCCTTCCATAAATATTTTCTTCTGTTAGTCATCGAGATTAAAAATATTCTCTTCTATCTGTATGGGCCACTAAAAACCGCTACTGTTTAGACGGGTACATATACAGCTAGATATATCTCTAGATTTAAGTTTGACAAAGACTTCACTTGCAGACATATTTTTTTATAAAGATTTTGTATTACATAGAAAGGAGAATTAATCGAAAATATGCCGGCAAGTGAAAAATTTCGGATAAACATTTTGAAACATGATTCCGTTTATTTTTAAGGTATTTGCAAAGTGAAACACCACATTTTTAATATCGAGTCGATCACACTTTTGAATAGAAATAAATTAAACACTGACTCTGAATTTTGCACCACATTTTTAATATGGACTCGAGCACACTTTTGAATAGAAATAAATTAAACACTGACTCTGAATTTTACACTGATTTTAATGAATACACAACACAAATGATTCAATGTACGCGAGCTTGACATTTACAAAATTCGATTGAATCTAAACAAATACTTTTGATTGTTGACTCATCAAATACTTATTGAAACATATTTATCAAATTGTGAAACAAAAACGAAGTTTTTTCTTTTAGTATCTAAAAATATGTAGTAAATTGTGCGCAACCATGGAAATCGCGCATCACCTTCACAATCTGCAATCGAGTATACGCTACTAAATAGAAATTATGGAAATAGAAGCTTAATTACTAAAGTGTTAGTGTGCTGTGGTTGTTATAGAAAAAATATAAATTAAAAGTGCATTCAATTCAACATGCACAATTCCTGCCTCGGTAAAATCAATCAGGTTTCTCTTTCCACGCGTAGAATTCATATTTATCTTTAATTTCCAATATTAAATTCTTTCTCTGTATGCACGTAAAACTCCCCTTTTATATTACTCTCAAAATGAGATCTGTACTTCCCTACAGAGCGAATGCAATGTAAATAAATGTAATTTATTTCGAAAATAATAATCCCCACGACTAAATATAGACTAATATATTTTCCCCGAATCCTATTTCACGTCAATTCTTACAAAACAAACAAAAAATCAATGAAAAACCCCGACTTCTGACATCATCAAAGGGTAGGACTAATTAAATCAATTTTAATAGGATTAAAATTTTCTCTCTCCTGCGTCTCTTTCTCGGAATCAATCGGCGCTTTTATTCCGGCGGAGCCGGGGTGGAAAAGGCCCTCGAATCCGCTACGTAAATGGTAAAATAATTAACACATTTCGGAAAGGAGGTCGCGACGTCCCCAGCAATTAAAAGCGATTTAAGTGCGCGACAGCGAAAAAGAAAAAGGATTTCGTAGACGTTTAATAAGCGGCGATTAAGTTGTTCAGAAATGTACATTGGATCAAATAATTGTGCATTAAGTGATTTTAGGACTTTGGAAAAAGTTTCGATGAAAGGGTGGATTAAATGGGAAATTGTTGGGCGTGTAATTGTATATTTGTTTTTTTTTAAACAAAATTATATTAATCACGAAAATAGCACGTATTAATGATTAATTACAGATAATTACTCTCTTCCTATATTTCAACCCATACAAAATTAATGTTTGTTAAATAACACAAAAAGTAATTTCAATTTCAATTTACTTTATTAAAGGAATCTCCATTTCCAAATTACAATTATAATATCATCATAATTCAGAGTATAGAAATAAATTAAAATTAAAATATTTGTATACAAATTAAATTTAAAAAGAAAATCCATCTTTAACCACTTTGACATTTAAACTTATGTTACATAAGTACTAAAAAACAAATGTTCAATAATGGACAATTACTGCTTCACAACAACAACATATTGTATAATGCAACATTTTTTTTTTGATTCGAAAATATTTAATGTAAAAAACAACACAAAAATCTACATAATATGAGACCATCTGCAGATATATTCATCATCTTTATTCCTTACAAGTGTGGTTTAAATTTTTTTTACATTTTTGACAATTTATTTACCCGACGCCCTAAGGGGCAACAAGGGATAGCAGAAGAAGAAGAAAAAGAAGAAGAAGACAATTTATTTAAACTTTAAACAATGTTCTTGTAGGAATTGGCTATTGGCCGGAAGCCTTTCAGCCATCTGCAGACACGTGTTTAATCCTTCTTATTATTCTATTATTAAAATATTTTTTCTAAAAAAAAAAAAACATGGAGTTTTTCAAAAAATAATAACCCCACCATCCCCTATATAAGTCACTGTACATAGAATGTAAAGTTAATTATTAACGTAATATTTCCCACGCGAAATAGCCCCAATTAACTGTATGTAAAATTATATATATAAATATATTCAGTGACCCTTTCTACCCTTTCAGGTGTAGAATATGTAAAATTATATATTCCAAAATAAACTTTTTTTACAAAATAAAAAATAACACATTTATTTGATACCCAAGCATAACATCAATAGCATTACACACGTTTTCGCGATCCCTTTTTGTGTCCGCTCCCACCCCTTTACGCCGAAACAATACGATATTATTGTTACTCCCCGTTCTTTTTCCGACCCGACTGCCTCCAGCACGTGTCGCTCATTTTCATTTATACGCTTCTTTTTTTATTGTAATTCACCGCATCACAAACAAATCCGTGATACATCGTGATATAATTAAATCAACACTGGGATCAAACGAATGGGTTTTTTTGTTGTTTCTATAAATGCGAAAAAAAAAAAAAAGAAAACAGTATACGTTCTCGCGTTTGTGAGGATGAATTTTAATGTGCGATATTTTGAGTGGGAGGCCTGTGTGGGAGTTTGGAAATAATTGAATACATTTTCTGTGTAGGAGGGTTTGTTATATCAGAGTTCATGATTTTAATAATGCTTGTTTACGAAAACAAAAACAATTAAAAAATATATTAAAATTTCATTATCACACACTTTATGATAGGAATAACGTTTCTTCTGCTTTTCTAACCGCGAACTGTTTAAGGGTTGTTTCTGAATAATTGGAAGACCTAGAAGAAACCAAACAAAAATAATCATCGTCTTAAAATTTTAATAGAAATATTGACAAACCACCTATGTGTCTAGTTATTTGTTTTAAAATTATAAACAAATTTGATAAAAATCAGTTTGAATTCATTCTCATGCTTTCTGATTTTTAGAAATCAGAATGAATTTTATAAAATTAAATACTTAATTTTGATATTAATCATAATAAATTAAAGACCGCGCAAGTGCCATCTGTTGCCTAATTTCATGTGACATCGTCAACGATTCGTGTCTACAAGGTAGACAACCTCGTAGATTCGAATCGTTGACGATGCCACAGGAAATTAGGCGAAAGATGTCACTTGCGCCGTCTTTTATTTATTATGATTAATATCAGGTATATAACCACAATACTAGATGCCTTCATCAAGGCATTGCACATGGAACACTATCATCACTAGTTATCCGTACGCTGAACATTTTATTAAATTATTTCTGATTTCCAAAAATGAATTTTATTAAATTATAATGCACAGTTTCAGTGTTAATAATCTGATATAAGCAAAATATTTTGTTTTAGGCAGAAAGACCGATGGTCGATAATGTTAATTTATTGTGTATAAAATTGTCTGCAGAAATAAAGATTTTATATGTAAATATTTTGTTTTTAGAGGTAGAAAGAATTATTCTAGAAATGCAAGCCTAAAATATCTTATCTAGTAATGGAATAAGATAATTTTGGCTTGACAAGTTTAATATATCTTATCTAATAAAGAAATATGATATTTTAGGTTTGTCATTTTGAGCATAATTCGTTCTACCTCTAAAAATAAAATATTTTGCTTTATTAGATTATTAACCCCAAAACTGCTCATTATAATTTGCCATAAACGCAAATACGTTTTTTTCCCATTCGAAAGCAACACCATTTTAATGTTGCAATGCGAAATTTCCACCGCAACGGCCATTAAAAACAATCAGTGGTTATAAATGAAAATTAATTCGCTTCTAGGAGGTCTATCATTTATGAAAATCACAAAGCAATCCCAGACGTGCCGTAATTCCTTAATGGCAATGCACCGCAAATGTATGCGTCCCCATTTAGCATATTCACGAGTTCCGAGACGTGGATTGTAAAAATGACCGGTCTCGACTCGAGATGTATATCGTCGAGGGGTTGGAGGGTGGGGGCGAATATAACGCCCGAGATCGCAGAGTAAATAAAGAGAAAGCACGCGCGTAATTCCGCCATTAATCAATCCCGTGCATTTATCGCGGGCGAAATGAAATTCGCGTGATTCACACAGGAATTATTCAATGTGAGGAATTGGATTTGTCGTGGAATTATTTAATATGAAAGGTAATTTGTGAAATAAATTGCATCAGAATCAACACCAAATTTAAATTATTTGCCTCATTTTATTGGATACTTTCTTCTCGTTTATCACTTGGTAAGGCATATTTAATATTAGATATTGTTTTAATATTCTTAAACTAGTTTAATATTAAATATGCCTTACCAATGATAAACGAGAAGAAAGTATCCAATAAAATAAGGCAAAGAATTTAAATATTAAATATTGTTTTAATATTCTTAAACTAGTTTAATATTAAATATGCCTTACTAATGATAAACGAGAAGAAGGTATCCAATAAAATAAGGCAAAGAATTTAAATTTGGTGTTGATTTGTTTTGCTTGTTTACGTATTTAATTCAACTAGTTTCGGTGTGATGCCATTATCAAGAATGGATAATTATTGATAAATCAATTTCTTTACATTTACCAACACCCATAAAAATGGGCTAATAACCCGAAATTAGTTGAGAATTTAAATTTATTCAATATAATCTGTATTTTATTGAAATAAATGGGTTTTGAGTTCACGTGAAGTGTTATTATTTACCAACACCCATAAATAGGACAAAGTCGCCTTTCTTTAGTGAACGAAATGACGACTAGAACGCCTGAAACCTGAATCTTCTTTTTTTTAGGAATCCATCTGTATATATTCTTAAATTAGATTCTCTCGTAAATTTTGTGGTTTCGGTGGTAATATCATATTCTCGCCACATAAATGAGTGCAATACTGTCAACGGGAATCGAACAGCGGTGAGGTTCTGCTTGTGTCTACGTTTGCATACGCGAACATTAAACATTGCCCAGCATTTATTATATTCACTATTTATGATTTGAGAAATATCCGTACAGACATTTCTCAAAAAATGATTTCCGATTTCTTCTATCCAATTATGCTCCTAAACACCATTACAGCTAAATCAAAATAAAGCTTCTAAGCTAGTGTGGAGGACCAGTGGTGGGAGACATAAATTCATAACTTCCATCGCCATTGTTGATGGCGTGTGCAAAGATAAGCTGGCCTCACCATCTGTGAATACTACTTAATAGTGGTAGCAAATATCACCTTGGTTTTCCACGTCATATGCAATTCAAGGAATTACGAAGGTTACTTAATATCACAAAAATTTGAATATGAGGCGATCGAGAGAGATAAAGCAAACAACGACTATTGTTGTGCTGTATTGAAAAGAAAATAGATAATATTTTCTTTTCAATACAGCACAACTTTGAACAATAGTCGTTGTTTGCTTTATCTCTCTCGATCGCCTCATATTCAAATTTTTGTGATATTAAGTAGCCTTCGTAATTCCTTGAATTGCATTTGACAAAATTAAATCAACTTGTTTTCTGTTTTCTTAAACTGAATAAATTGAGCTTTATGCTAGCAGTGCGTGGTTTCAACCCCCAGGGCTTTCCCATAGCTGTCAAACGCTTATTATGAATTCGATGGCAGATTGGTAAAAACTACCAATTTAGTTTACGGTCAAAAGTGACTCCCAAATATTTCTCATCCTCGCTAAATTGCAGCATCGTATCCAATATTGTTGGTACTTCTGTTATCCAATAATGTTGACAATACTAAATTTACGTTTGACTGTTCGGACCTTATGCGTTTCATGCTTTAGTAATTTGTCAATGATTTGTAACTATTGTAAAGGAGAGCCGAACAATGGCAGATTTATGGCAGAATATAACGTTACATTAGCAGCAGGTGATACCAATGTCATTCGTATCTAGCAGTGTTTACTGCGATACATATGTGAGAAATAAAAATAAATGGTTTTTAGTTATCAAACATTAAAAGCGAAGTCTTGATGAAACGCCATTTGTTTTCGAAAATTGAAGTAATATCGCCAACAATTGAGTTTACGAAGTAAACATATAAAATGTCTCTTCACTAAAGGAAGCCGAATTTATCCAGTTTAAGAAAACAGAAAACAAATTGATTTAATTTTATTAAATTTCAGTTTTAAATAAATTAAAAAAATAATATTTTCTTTTCAATATAGCACATGTTTTGAACAATAGACGTTGTTTGCTTTTTTTCTCTCGATCGCCTCATATTCAAATTTTTGTGATTTTAAGTAGCCTTCGTAATCTCTTGAATTATCTATAAATATAAGGTTTTCTTCTTGTGAAGTGGATACCACAACAAATCAAAAATATCAAGAACTGTGCCTGATTTACGTACAAGCACTACTTAAAGGGGTCTACAATGGTCGACCATTTTTTTAAAAAGTTTCTGATAATAAATAATTTCAATGTATTTATTTAAATTTGAATATATCTGTGAACTGAATTTATGTTAAAGTTGTGTTTTAGTATCGAGATAGCTATGCAGTGAAGTAGAATTAATCGACTATGAAAAGAGTATTACTCTAAGAACAAGGAAGAGATAGATATAGATTAGTAGAAAGATATAACCATAGTTTAGTAAAATAATAATTATAATGTAATCAATTATAATGGAGAAATCCGTAAAATAAAGTTAAAGTTAAAGTTAATCGACTATAAAAATATTAATACTATAGGGGTAGAAAAAAAATAGATATGGTTAAGTAGAAAGACATAATTATAGTTTAGTAAGCTAATAATTATAATCAAGCATAAAAATAGTAATGCCTTAGGAGTAGGAAATAGAGAGCTGTAGTTTAATAGAAAATTGTAGAAATAGCGTAAAGTGTAAATAATAATAAATAATATTTAACATCTATCAAATATAAAAATATCAGTCCAAAATAAATAAAAAAATATTGCGTATTACTCCGATTCAGTAATTTTCCTTAGAAGAAAATTCTAATGTATAATGAAAATGTAGTGAAATTCTTGAAATATTCATTGCAAATGTCATTCTTACTGAAAATATATATCGAGCGTATAACAAAAATCGATGACGAAGTTGGCATTGGAAATCTAGTCACGTTTGAACTAAAATCACAAGCGCACGCGTAAAGTACTGGTTGTCATGTTGACAAGTCACGCGTGTGATCTTAGTACAGACATGACTCGAGACTTCCAACGCCAACTTCATCGTCGATTTTTGTTATATGCTCGATATTAAAAATTATCATAAATGTGACTTCTTTGCTTTCTTTTCATTTTTTTTTTTTTCAGAAAAATGTAATAAATAAAATCATTTTTAATTCATCTGACGAAATTCGTGCATTATTTAATATTACTTTAATGTATAATTCAATATATTTCATTCATGAGGACGTCATTGTATCATGAATTAGTAATTACTATATCTCTCTCACCTTTTACTATTTTCGTTATGAAACTAAATAAAATTATCTCATTTAATGAAACTAACTCACCATTCATCAGTTCATTTGCGCAAATCAGCAGCACAGTTCGGCTAGCATAGATTTTTCTTTAACTTCATCATAAATTTATGACAGGGCGGAAAGACCTCTGGTCGATGGCCCAAGCAGACTAACACCTACATGTATTGTCATTATTTATGTTATGTTAAAAATTATCTGAATAGTGTGATTAAATATGTGTGCATATAATAACAATATCTTTATCTTTATTTGTCCAACAGAATGACCCAATTACAAAACAAAAATTTGAAGACATAATATGAGGAAAAATACATATAAACGAACTTTAACACATTTTTTGAATGGAAGGGAGGAGACATCATGTACGTAGACCCTAAATCCGGCACTGATTGGAAGAGCAGAAAAAAGGTCTCATCACAGAAGTCGGTCGCAATTTTCTCAGTATATTTGATAAATTAAATTATAATTCATCGAATGTCGAATCAAACCAATGCAATAATTTCTCTTCCTCAACAAAATCCCCACATAATTCCGTCTCTCTATCATTTACACACACATAAAGCAAAAGTCCTCCACAAAGGCTAAGCGCACTCGAACAGCTGTTTGCGGCAAGTGGAAACTGAAATGGAAGATGCGAGGTTTTTCCGAGGAAACGCAAAGGGAAACGCTGCTGTTGCTGTGTGTGTGTGTGTTGCGAACTCGGCAAAGATAAAAGGGAAAAGCATGGCAGACTAAGCTGTAATCGCGTATCGTCTCGACTGTGGAAATATTGTGACTGGAAACGTAAGCTCAGCTTACGTAAGCACACCGGCTTATGTGTCATCGGTCGTTGACGTTCCCGGGGTATTACACTTCCGCGATTACCCTCAATGAAATATTTATATGTGCGGGTAAACATTCCCGCAATTAAACAGGAATAGGTTGTGTTTGTTTTGTAATCATGCAATTGTATTTATATTAACGTCCAGCTTATTTTTTCCACAGAAAGTTTCTTAAAACAAAAACAATCAATTTTTCTATAATTAATAGTTTTAATATTTAAACATTGGTATTTCGTATTGTATAAAATAATTCACCGCACACTGAGAAGTAGAGAGGAAGATATAACGACTAAATAAATAAATAATAAAATAATTATGAATTTTGAATTCTCTTAAAAATGGGCTAATCACCCGAAATTAGTCAAGAATTTAAATTTATTCAATATAATGTGTATTTTATTTAAATAAATGGGTTTTGAGTTCACATGAAGTGTTAGTATCAATAATAACAGAAGATTTTTTTCCTTACTTCACTGAAGCAAAAAATATATTTTATTTGTTTTATTGGTTAATTTTTAATAATCTATTCATATTTATTTTATATTAATCAATTTAAGTGCGTCACACTTTTTTTGTAAAATTTTTAATATGAAGTTTGGAAATGGAGATTCAGTTAATAAAGTGAAATTGAAATTGATTTTTTCATTATAAATATTTTGATATATTTAATATTAAACTTTATATTAATTAAATATAAAATGCCTTAACATCACACAGTGGTAGAAAGGTCAATGATTAAAAAAAATATATAATTAAAATTTGTTGTACATTCTCAATATTGTCAATATATAAGGCTTGTTAATTGTTGAGGCTTCTACTTTGTTAAACATTGTAATTCAATTTTAATAAATGAAACACTTTGTTATTTTGTTTGTATAACTCGGATTGATTTTATTGTTGACTATAGTTTCGACAACCTTAACGTGTCATTATCAAAACAAAATATATAATGCATAGCGCGGATTCCAAACAGTAGAACAATATTCTAGAATTAATCTAACAAGAGAACAAACTAATAATTTTAATGTACAAACTGAAAATTTATTACCAATTCTTATAAATTTTCAGTTTGTAGATGAAAATTATTAATTTGTTATCTTGTTAGATCAATTCTAGAATATTGTTCCAATGTTTAGAATTCTCACTATGACAATATTGAGAAAGGTATAAAATAAATTTATAAGAGCGTGTGCATTTAAAATGGGAATAACTCCCATAAAACCCGAAAATCACGTGGGTTGATCAACAACATTACTCTTTATGTATCAGACCGGGAATATTAAGTGAAGTGTTAAAGAGTAAATAAAATAAGGGGTGAATAATTGCAGCTATACAATTCGATGTAAAAGCCCGGGATACAATTTAAATATCAAGACTTAAAAAATATTCATAATATTAAAAGCTTTAATTAAAAGTGGGTTAAAATAACCGCAAACATAAATACCCGATAGGCAGGCGTAACTCTTTAACAGTGTAAAACAATCGCGTGGGTGCGTATTTAAATGAGAGGGAAAGCATCCCCCTGCATTATACAGGGAAAACATTGCCGATTCCTATTGTTATTACAGTGATTAAGTTGCGGCCGCCTTGAGATGCCTTCATTACAATAAAGAGGTCGCGCAGTTTGGGCGGAAAAACAGCCCCCGGGAACGTGCCCGAATTTCGATTTCGGGGCGCGAATCTAAATTGAAAATTATCATGAATACACAAAATTTACACGAAGGGAATATGCAAACGGAGATTTCCACAATTAAGTATACACAGAAAAGGTTCTACATGAAAGTGGCGAGGTGATTGGTTAAGCAGTTTTAAAAGATATTAAGAATATTTTGTATTGTAAACATTAAATAATTTAAATATCGAGAACGTCAGCCAGAAATATCGTATAAAATCATAGGAACGGTCTAGAGTTAACATAATGCATTATTTAGGGTGCAATTTAACAGAAAGATACGGCTTTTATTTAGAATTGTTAATTTCCGGGATAAAAGCTTGCTAAAAAGTTAAAAAATATTTTCCCATAAAACGTGATAATGTATTCATGTTACTGCGATTTTAATAAAAGCGTGCGTGGCCCTGTAGAAACGGTAAAATTGTGTTTAGCTTTATTTTTAATAATTTAACAAATTATTAACAAATTATTAAAAATAAAGCTAAACACAATTTTGACAAATAAAAACGAATCATACATGACCTTTTTATTTATGAATCATTTGGTTTTTTATTTTTTTTAAATGAATCATAAATAACTTTTTTTAAATAGAAATTATAAATAAAGAAAAATAATTGACGGGAATTTACTACCAATAAAGTCTAAAACAGCGTACGAAAAAATGACCAAATATTTTAACAATGATCCGTTATTTTATGAAGCTTGTTTATTTTCATAAAATACGTTGCTTTTAACAAAAAAAATGTTTAAATAGGATTGTTAAAGAAAACTTAATCTTAAAGCAAATTGTCAAAATTAATTTTACATTCTCTCCATTAAAGAAAATATGCCGCCGCGTTATAAACTTTCACGGGGCGTAATTTATGCGATTCGGTGAAGAGGTCGAGACTCTAAAACGTCCAAATATAGTAGGAATTTATTAGTCCACCTCTCCCCTCCCCTACACTGCCTCCTTCTTTTACCCTTTGCCGAATTAATAATTCCGTGATGGATGGCGGTATTTTCGGCCCTTTCGTTTATTCCGCTCGCTCGCAGACTTATCGATCTCCCGCCGCCCGCTTTGCTCTTAAACTGTGCAAATGTTACGTAACTACATATTTGCCTGTCGCGCTGCGTTTATTCTCCGCCGAAAAAGTTTCTAACAAATTTATCGCTCCAGTTGAAAAGAAATAAGTCATTAATAATTCCATTAATGTTGGACAGGGGGGAAAAGTAGTAAAAACAAATGGGAGAAACAAAATTCAAACTCGACTGGTGAATTAATAAAGGTGGAGGTAATTGAATCAAAAATGCAAACAGGTAAATCAAAAATTTACGCGAAACAGTGGAAACTTGAACGTCGAAAGATTTTTTAATATTCAATTTATAAACACTGGTTTACTTATTATTAAAGTTACGATTGTCTCTCTCAATCTTTAAACCAACTATCACGGCTCCAAAATTTGAAATAAATTACTGAATCAATTTTTTTTGGCATAGGATTTTCTCCAATCAGCCACAGAATCAAATTAAGTTAAAAAAAATAAGGCATACTTCTGTCAGAAGACATTCTATAGTAATATATTTATTCACATGGTCACAATTATTTAAAATAAATTATATAATTGATAGTAGAAGCCATTACTTTGTGTTACGAGCAAAGTTTTTAATTTTTAAACCTATCTCTTTTTTACATCAGTCAAAATAAATCAAATAAAAATTATTTGAAAATTATTAATAAATTATTTCCACATTTAGCTCTGTGACATTTTGACTTACGTTATGTAAGTACTCTAAACAAATGCACATTAAAACAACTACTTCCCAGGCAAATACCCCGCCGGACATTGAATTACATAATGTACACCTGATGCTGCATATCAATAAAATTTTGCATTATGCAACAAATTTTTGATCCGAGAAAAATTCAATGCAAAAAAAAAACAAAACAAAAAAGAACGCTACTGAATACAAGGCCATCTGCAGACACGTATTTCAGGATCTATTCCTCGTCAGTACAGCTCTGCCTTACATAATTTAAAGATGTTAAATTAAATTAATTGAATTAAATCAAGTATATTAAATCACATCAAACTAAATCGATTTAAATTGATTTAAACGAAACTTATTCAATTTATATCAAAATTAAAACAAATTAAAAGAAGCGAATTGAATTCAATTAATTAAATTGAGCGATCATGACCAGCCGCGTGCTCTGATGGTCATGACCGACAAGGACGGTCGCGCTAAACAATTCTAAAGAACGCCGCATTTATCTATTTATAAATAAAAATAATTTGAAAATAATTAATATTTTCTATTATTGTGCAATTGCTTTTAAATTACTTACGTAAGTTAAAATGTGCCAGTAGCTAAAGAAGGGATAATTTATTAATTATTTTCGAATTATTTTTATTTAATTTACATTCTACAGTGTTTATGAATGTTTGAAAAACGATTATATAATATAGTAAAATGGATCGTGAATTGATGTTCATAGAATCAATGGTTTTAATATTTAGACATTCATATTGTCCCTAAATCAACTTCAGCTATTTTTTTTTAAATGAAATTCCCAATTTTTTATTTTAGAAACAAATTTTAAATTTTCTTGAAAATGGGCTAATAACCCGAAACTAGTTGAGAATTTAAAGTTATTCAATTTAATCTGTGTTTTATTGGTTGATTTTTAATAATTTATTTATGATGTTCATAGATATTCTTAACAATCATAAAATTGCTCTGCGTAAAAGAGATTTTTTACTGGTATAGGTAGAATGATACTTGGATGAGTGAAAAAAGAAATATATATAAATGAAAAAATCAAATATTTTAATTAAATATTTAATATAGGTAAAAAAACTACTTTTACAACTTCAAGTTATTACAGCAAATATCATCAAAGCGCCGAAATATAAAGCTTTTTTTTTTCGTTAATCCATTTTTCCAATAACGAAACCCAATATAACAACAATACTAATCCCCCCTACTCAATTTTGTTAAAATCAATAAATAAATAAGTAATTTTCTTCGGAGGGAGCGCGTTACAAAACAAAAAGGAAGAAGCAAAAAAAAGTGTGTATATAGAAGGGACCACAATGGAAAATCGATAATTTCAAGCGAGCGAAAATAATTGAATTTTTACTCTAATAACAGTTTGCCTGGGCCACGAAAGCGGCGCCAACTATTAATCCCATTATCTGGCCTCCTTTGCCTCTTCACCTCTTCTATCAAGCGCCCCCTTGAACCCTCCACCCCGATTCAATCAAATTCACCGGCGACGAACAAAAAAGTGTACAGAACAAATAATAAAGCTTTAATAAAATATCAATAAAAAAATAAATTGAAAGCGAAAATCATGTGTTTTTTTATAACGGATGTATTATATTGAAAATAATTGAATCTATATTGTTAGTAAAATTTGTATGTATAATACAGACTTTGGAGCAATATAATAATATAAATTATTTCCCATCACATGTCGATTCTTTTTAATTAATTTCTATGTGTTAATTGGCTAACAGATAGAAATTAATTAAAAAGAATTAGAAAATAATTAATAAATTATTTCCTTTTTAGCTACTGTCAATGAACAAATTCAATTATAATTATTAATAAACACAATTTATTTCTCCACATTCTTAAAATATATTTTTAATGTATAGTTCTTTCCCTTTTACTAAATAACTTATACTTTTTACAATATTTTGTGGGGCCATAAAGGAATATATATTCGGAGAATTTGTATTTAACATAATCTTGATTTGTTCTAGTTGTTCCCAGAATATAGGGTGATTATAAATATTGTACCCATTTTTTTAAAAGCCATCTTACTCACAACTGATACTTGAAAAAAACTTTGAAACTTCCTCTTTTCATGGCTATAAAGATTGCTAATTTTTGATTTGTACTGTAATAAATACGTAAAGTACAATATTGGACCCATTTTTTTTAAAAAGCCATCTCACTCACAACTGATACTTGAAAAAAACTTTGAAATTTCCTCTTTTCATGACTACAAAGATTGTTAATTTTTGATTTGTACTTTACGTATTTATTAAAGTACAAATCAAAAATTAACAATATTTATAGCCATGAAAAGAGGAAGTTTCAAAGTTTTTTTTTAAGTATCATTTGTGAGTGAGATGGCTACTGTAGAGCATAACGTTTTCTGCGTGCTTGAGTTTGCAAAAAGTGAGTCCCAAATTGTAGTACAACGGGAATTTCGTACAAAATTCGGTATTAAATCCATTAGCACAGGCCGAACGCGTGTGTCTGAGGATGATGTCTGACGTATTGAAGAAAGTTTTCTTCGAAGTCCAAGTATTACCACTGGAGCTAGTAGAGAACTTGGAATAACCAATCAACCGAATGGAAAGCACAAGGCTTTTTGAATGAATTCTTTTCTCAACGCTGGATAGGTCCCATGAGAAGTGAACACTTCTCTGGATCTACACTTCTGGCCACCGAGATCTCCTGATTTCAGCTCTTGTGACTATTTCTTATAGGGTTATGTTAAGGAAGCTGTTTACGTCCCCCCGTCTGGACGATCTAAGGAACTATATCATTATAATAAAACACTTTTTTTTTAACTTTGTTTGTATAACAGAATTATATATTTAGTGACTATAGTTTCAACAATTTACACTTGTCATTATCAAACTAAAAGAACTGTATCAATTCTGTTATGCATCAAACGGTAGACATATTGAACATTTACAATGTTTTAAAAAAACTTTGAAACTCCCTTTTTTCATGGCTATAAAGTTTGTTAATTTTAGATTTTTACTTTAATAAATACGAATTTTTAAAAATGGGTCCATCAATTATAATAACCCGGTATTATTATGAAATATTTTTTTAACTGTTATTGATGTTTTAATAAAAAAAATACTGATTCACTTCGTTTGTATAACTTTAATTTTATTTTAAATTAAACAATTATATCTTATCAAACTAAGAGTATAGATATTTACGTACATATTTTCCTAGATTCTTTAAGAGTTTCAATTGAATACGAATGTGTCGGTGTTTTTTTTTTTTGGCAAAAAGTAATTTTAATTTAAGGAAACTCTTAAAAGTTAATCTAATACTATCTGCGTCTTTTGGCGAAATGTAATTTCAAATCTTAACTGACCGAAAGACGAATTACACCAAAGAAGCAAGAACTAACAGATTAGTCATAAACATAAACTACGTAAATGCATTCTAAAATAAATATTTTATCAGATTTGTTTTTTAATCACCAATTAATTCTAAAGCTTTTATCAACAGTAAACAAGTTATAAATTAACAGAGCCGCGGTTGGAAAATCCGTCCGTAAATTCACATCGCTAAATAATCACCATACTGATTTGCATCATCCTCGAAAGATACAAAATTTAAATTAATCAACCGGCATTAGTGGATGTAGTGGAGGCGAGGATGTAGTGTGCAGGTGGTGTTGGTTCATTAATACGGGGAGCATCAGGGTTGCCGTTGGAGATCTCCGACTAAATTAATCGAGTGCACGTAGCATCCAAGCTGGGATGAAAGAGAGATCCCGCTGCACAACTCGAAAATTATTTCGTTTCACTAATTAGCCGATTAATTAACACCAAGAACAATAATGATGATTTCATTTAGTTAGTGTTTTAGTAATGAAAATATATGATTTATGGCAGAATATCTCTTATTTGGAAATATATTATGAAAATGGTTCATTTACAGTGTTTTCAGGAAATATGTCAAAAATAATAAATTTTATTCAGAAATGTGTTAGGCAAAAAGTAATAGTATAGAAGGGGTCCATAATAACGTAACGCTTTGTCCTAGATGGCTCTGTTGTCGCTAAATCAAGGCCAACTATTTTTTTTAAATGGAAACTCCATTTTTTCTGAATCAGATTCCTTATTAAAAAATAAATAGAATTTACTTAGCTTACGTTGGAGATATAATCGCAAAAAATGTGTTGCATTCTGACGTCTTTGTTTGTTTGTTAGCTTGTTGAGTATCTGTTGTTTGAGCCGAATTACAAAACTGCACTCGATTTTGGAAATCGTCGCCATGAAGTTCTTGATGCAATGATAACTATCTATGTCTTGGTCTGGTAAATTGGCTGTTGATGTAAGATGCAGGAGTGATATCAGGATTTCGAGGAATGCATAACTGTTGGATAATAGGTACGATGTGGGGATTAAAGGAAAATTTTAAAGAATCGATCTGAAATTGGTGTGAAATTACAGGATTCATACAGGACAGAGTTACATGGATTATGAAGTGAGTTGTTCGGGTGTCTGATTATTGTTAACGCTCTAAAGGCTAACCTTTGTGCAATTTTAAGGCATTTTGGGCGTGGGTTGTGGAATAAGATAGCCGCATATTCGAGCCGTTGCTGTTGAAATGCTTTTAATTTTATTGCGCCTTTTTTACGGATATTTCCGGAAATAGTCGGAATTTTGTATCTTACGAAGCCCGATAATGGGCAACTTTACCCTAATTTAACGGACTTCGTATTTCTTCAAATAACCGAGATCCCCATGATTGAGCTCGTAAAACGGACATATTGTATAGGTAATTTTTTATTCTAATAAATTCACTTCGATTTTTTTACCATTAAAATATTAATTTTTAAATAGCTAAAAAAGCTACATGTATAATAGTAATAATTTTTGATTGATGAGATAAAAGTTAACAGTAAATGAATTAATTTTCATTCGCTGCTTTCTTTTCGATCACTGTATATTCATTCAAATTATTATATAGAAATGGTGAATGCGCCGGGAAACATCTTAAAATAACAATTGATTTAATGTACTTGAAGCTGGCGGGCCGAATAACATCAAAATAGCGCTAACAAGCGCTACAAATTACAAAGGGTTTCAAATGGGGGCATTTGATTTTTTATTCCGTAACTAGTTTAGACTTTATACAGTCATTATCAAACGGTATTTTTTTACCATTTTACCGCCTAAACTAGTTACGGAATAAAAAATCAAGTGCATTGATAAGAGCAAAGTGTTTTATTAATTTTTTACCTACATATTAATAATAAACATGTATCACAAAGTAATAGCTTCAACAATCAATTATTTTTTTCAATTTCTTTAAAGATTCTGATTCTTTAGAGCTAGCGCCAGCAAACGCTACCAATTTTAAAGTCCTCAAATAAGCAAATTATTTTTCTCCGTAACCCTCCGTAAAATGTAGCTCGAATCTCAAGTCCTTTAAAGAAACAAATTTTATTTTTGCTATTACTTGATTTTAATAAATTGACAAACGTATTAACTGGCGTCACAAACATAATAACGTTTTTAACTAATGAATTTTGAATCCATAAAAATTATTAATTTGCAATTTCATAAAATATACTCAAACAATTGATTGATGAGGCTGATAATTGTTGAAAGTTCATAATTACTTATATTAAATAACACTATTTAGTCTTTCAAAGTTTATTTTAATATCGCTACAATTGTTTCACCACACTGTGGCTTCTTCAGGCGAAGAAAATCATTTTCTTCGCCTGAAGAAGCCACAGTGTGGTGAAACAATTGTAGCGATATTACAATAGACTTTGAAAGACTAAATAGTGTTATTTAATATAAGTAATATACTCAAACTTTCAATTTTGTTGTAGATTTTAATTATTAGGTTAAGCATTAACAAATAAACAAACAAAAGATAGAACTAGCGCCAGAAAGACAGTGGCGTAGCAAAATATTCAATTTTAAATCTCCGAACCAAAATTCTTGAAGTTGGCAGCAATTTGATCACAAATCACCCCTTTACTGTTTGGAATGTTTATAATTTCCCACCTCTATAAGCGCTAGCTTTTGAATTTGTAGCTATTGCTGGCGTTAGCTTGGCGCAATAAAAGATAATGAAAAGTCGAAAGTGAGGGACCCAATTGATTGACTCGAATTTGGCAGTAATTACAGCAATAATTTATACTCATGTGTGTAAATATCGAGCGTATAACAAAAATCGACGACGAAGTTGGCGTTGGAAGTCTCGAGTCATGTCTGTACTAAGATCACACGCGTGAAATGCTGGTTGCGGTTAAACAGTATCAACTGACTTGTCAACATGACGATCAGTACTTTACGTGTGCGTGTATGATTTTAGTTCAGACATGACTTTAGATTTCCAATGCCAACTTCGTCGTCGATTTTTGTTATACGCTCGATATTTTATCTAAATCTATAAACTAACCCTGTATGTAGTAAAATGTTGAATAATTAAAAGTAAAAGTATTTAATCTACAATTATTTAGTAGGCTAAACACTACAATTTCCAGTTAATCATTAAAAAATCCACAGAGTATATTGAGTATTTTTATTAATTAAGGAGAAATATATTTCATATTTTCTTTCAACCCCTTATATTTTGAAGTTGTGTCACCTACAGTGAAGACACCTCTCCACCGTTTGCTCATTTTCTTTCCAATTAACCGCTCCGGCCGTTTTATTATTTCTTTTTTTCCTGTACGTGTGTGTGTGGAAAAAATAGAAATGAAAGTGTGCTTTCGGTCGCGTGTGCTGGTGATAAGTTTTAATGGAAAACGTCCGAGTCGAGTGCACTCCATATTCTGCACACACATACACACAGGCTCCCGCACACATGTGTACACATCCACAGGTCGTAATTAATTCCTCCAATTTCGAATTTCAATTAACGCCCCATTACCGCCACAGTTCGGACTTAGTTGGGCCGGTTAACAAACCAGAATTAATGGTTGCGCACGGATGGGGGTTTACGAAAATGCGAGAAAGGGTTTTTTGAAAATTAAATAAATATCGTGTAGTTATTGGTTAATTTGGTGTGGATACTAATATTATTAATGAAAATAATAGGAATTTATACTTTCACTAAAAGTTACTAACTATATTTGAGCCGAACATCTATTGAAATAATTATTCCTCGGGCAAATACTGGCTTGTAACAAAAAAAAAAAAATATTGCGTAATTCATTGTCAGGAGTATTTGCAAGAGAATTTTAATTTAAATAACTGCAAATGTGTGAATCTGTTTTTTTTTAATTTTTTGCTGTTTAGATAAATTTATAAATAAATAAAAAATCTGTTCGTAATATCTGAGGCTACGACTCAAAATCAATTAAATAAAACAATACATGCACAAACAGATTGATTCCGATTTCCCCCAAACACCCACAAAAATAAAATTTCCGCTTTTAATTCTATGATTTTTAGAGCTCTCAATATTTCTAAATAAAGAAATTATCATAATCAAGCAAACAGCCAAAGCAAATGGGTACTCGGCCATGTTAATTGGTTAATTAATCAATATACATAGGTTGAAAATAGTTAAGAAATATATATACAAGGTGTACAGAAAATGAGTGAAAACCTTCAGGTAACTCAATTCATTAATTAATTTTTAATAGAAAATCCAAATAAAAAAATGTTGTATGGTTCTTCATTGAGGCTCACGAGGTCTTCGGAATTTTAAATATGTAACTATAAATTAGTATTGTTTTTTAAATATTTTGCAAAAAAACAATAGCATTAACAATCAATTAGACATGTGTAATATTCCATTGATGTAAATGATTAAAAAAATTGGATATTTTTACAATTTTATAACTTCATCAGAAACATTCTTTTAATGAAAATAGATCTGGCAACGACGCACGCTCGTTTGTAAAAGAAAAGGTGTATGCAACACTTCCAGCGGATGACGTAGAAGTTATAAACACGATAAATGCACAATTGTTTGATCCAGCGTTGCCAAATGTTTTTTAAGTGGCCCGTGAGGCTTAAGAAAGGACCGTGTGACTTATTTTCGTTAATATTTTTATCTAAAAATTAGTCAAAGAGTCACGCTACCTAAAGCTTTTTACTCATTTTCTGTACACCTTGTATATATATACAAATATATATATATATATATAAACATCTTTATTATACATACATACATACATGTATTTAATATACAATACATGAAACAATTTAAATCACATAAATATTCTTAAGAGAAACGGCCTTATACAAATATATTAATCGTGATATTAACAATAAAAATTCATTTTCATACCTTCCTTGCTAACATTTCATTAAAAATTAAAAAAAAAGTACCGATGAAACACAACATTAATATTGCTCTTGTCGATTTTATTTTAAAATTAATAAAAAAAATAACTTGTGATGTTCCAAAAAGTCCACACTACGGGCCCAGCGTTGTTAAAAGTGTGACCTTGCGTATCCTAATTAAAAATGGTAAAACAAAGTTAAATGTTTTAATATTAAAATCAAAATTATTCCTAAAATTTATCTTTCAACTTTCTGCAACTTCAATTTTATTCTTTCACGTCCACCCTTCCCTTCCCTTCCGTTCTTTTTTTGTATTTCTCGCCCATATTTTTAACAATATCCAAAGGGCGAGCGGAAAGTTAAACACACGAGCCGCCGAAAAAAAGTTTCACCCCCTCCATGGCTACCGCGCGAAAGGGCGGTCGTAATTAGTGTAGATTTGCGACCGAGGGCGAGGGGGCCGGACATAATTTACTTTTAACCCTCGGTGTTCTTTTCTTTATTAAAGAAAAGTGCAAAGTCGTTAAGTCCTCCCCCGCCGACTTTTCCTGCTGAATTATCACAAACACTTTTCAAAAGAGGGAGAATTGGCGCCCTTAGAAAGAAGTGCGCGGCAGGTGTTTCGAAAATACGTAAAAGCGGGGTTTTATTATTATTGGTTTTATGTTCTTACAAAATGATACACTCTATTTCTGTACATAAAAAAGGACAAAAAGTGTACGTTATTAAGAATGTGAATGAATAAATTACGTATGAAATAATTGTGAATAGATTTTTTAAAATAATTAATGGCTTTAATATTTAGATATTGGTAGTTCATATTGTTTGAAATAAATATGAATAAATTATTAAAAATCAACAAATAAAACACAGATTAGATTGAATACCTTTAAATTCTCGACTAGTTTCGAGTTATTAGCCCATTTTCAAGAGAATTTTTTTTGTAATTCTCTTTAAATAAATTATTTTGATAAATAAAGAAGTTACAGCGATTTAAAAAAAATCGAGAAACGCCCTGTATCTCGGTAACCATTCAAGATTTTGCAACGCTGTTTTTACCAATAAACGTTTCTCAAAAATCGATCTTCTTACACCTTAGTAGCTTTTTCTCTATCTAGTCTAGAAATAGGTTTTCTCTCTTAAAACCGTCCAAATGTCACCACCCCGTACATTTAGATATTAAAAATAACAAGTGAACTAAGGAATAAATCGTTTTTCATTAAATCAAACACACTTCACATAACTCATTTTGTAAACTTAGCGTGCGTTTCAGTTACTAAGTGACAAATAAATTTAGACAATTTCACATTATGAATTATTCGACACTGACTAAATTTTAAGTACGTTCACGGACGGAAAAGTTTAAATTATTACTGGAATTATTACCGTTACGTACGATCGAGCTTGAAATTGTTAATTCGACGGAATCGCAACGCGAAAATTATTTCGTAAATATTGACGGGTGAATTATTGGAGGGAGGAGAGCGCGTCGGGCTGGTGGTGAATCCATCGTGAAATTGATGCTGAAATTTTGCCGGAAAAACGTTTTCACATCCCGCTAACCCGAAACGTAAATTCGACATCCAATAACGCCCTCCGGCCTCTACATTAATATCAACTCACAGGTATATACGTTTTTTTTATTACTATTAGCAATGTTACAATATTGCAGTTTTGCAAATAATAACAATAAAACAGGTTATTTATCGATTGTTAGAGATACAATGAAATACTACGGATGAAATGGAATTTTATTGCAAAAATTCACTTAATATTAATAAAAACTGTAAACACTTTATCATTAAAGGAATTAAAAATATATTTAATAAAAAGAATTTGAAAATAAATAATATTTCAGAGGCTGAAAGACCACTGGTCGATAGCCAGTTTCAGAGTTGGAAATATATTGTGAATACAATATCTAACAATACACTAATTGTTAGATATTGTATTGTAATTGTATTTTCCAATTTCAGAAATAAAGATGTTTATGTATGTAATATTTCATTAATCATTAATTTTTTAACTACTGTAATTTTTTGACTTACGTTACGTAAGTATTTAAAATAAATGTATATTAAAACAAATGAGTATTACTTCATCCCATACTTCTTCACTTCTTCAGACATTGAATTACATAACGTACATTTGCTGTTGCATAACAATAAGACATTGTATAATGCAACAAATTTTATGATTCGAGAATATTTAATGCAAATATTAAAAAAAATATTATTAAAAATAATTAGAACAGTTGTATGTGCAATTATTTCATTATTAATGCGTATTTTTATTTATTTATTTTTATCCATTTTAGAGTATACATTTCATTTACAAAAAATAATTTAAAGTATAAAGCACGTCTTTATTATTGTAAGTACCTCTGAGATTATCGTACCATTCTTAATCTTGAACTGTCGAACCACATGGGATAAAGTTTACTTATTTGTGTTATTATTTGTGATGATTTATGTAAATGTTTATCATTTTGTAGAAAAAAGATTTCCGTAAAAATAAATTAAATTGAATATTAGAATTTTAAATCGCTTATGATGTTTTTATACGTTATTTATTTATTTCAGCACTTATAAAAAGCGTTTACAAAAAATAAATATAGTATACAATACCTATTTGAATGATCGAACTAAAAATTTATTTTAAACAAACTCTAATGTTTGTGAGTGATGTATATTTATAGAAAAGAGTATTTATTATCTTGGTAACAGTGATTTAAATAAATTGAATAAAAATTATTTCAAAGAACATTCGGGATTCATCCCTCATCAGTACAGCTCTGCCATGTAAACCCATAGTTGTTAAACATTTTTACGTACCGTCTTCAATGTGTAACAGTGTAAGTAATTTCTCAAGTTGGAAAAAAGGGAATTGATCATTGCCACTAATTTTCCTTGTTTAATTTTATTGTATATTAATAAATTATTTCCTCTTTAGCTACTGTGATATTTTGACTTGAATAATTATTTTCAAATTCTTTTAATTTAATTTATTTAGATGTATATTTATATAGTATATTTTTATTTATTATTTCATTCATATAAAATTAATTCTTATAGTCATTTGTGTTCTGTAATTATTTGTATGTCCTAAATTCTAATGTTTTACCTTATCACTCTCTCTGCGTAATTTGTATAAGTAATTATTTAATAATTCACTCTTTAATTGCATTCAAAGTAATTAATTCAAAAGTAATAAGTCTGCTTAATTAATTGAATCGAACCATTCGTACGATAGATTACTTTTATTTTTAATTATATTCTGTATATTTTAAAGTACTACATTGCAGCTATTCATTAATATTGTTTTTATTCATATAATGTATGTTAACAATTGTAAATATAATATCTTATTCTACCAAGGAGATGTCTGCAAATAAATAAAAATACAAAACTTTATATAGAAATATTCTATTGTGTATTTTCAATAATTTAAAATTTCGCAATGAATAAAAATCTGTTATTTAGCATGTAAAATATAAAAAAAAACAACAACGAATTCAAATATTTTTCGTTTAATTAGTACAACGTAAAAAATAACGTTATAGAAGCAAAATATATATCGTAAAATGCCTAAATAAAAATAAAATTCGTCACAAAGGGGACTTTCTATATCCGTAAAATAAAATAATACAACGCTCGTTTCAAACAACAGATTAAAATTTTGACCAAATCGCTTCCCTATTTTAAGCCGACGTTAACATTTTTTCACCATTCCCAATCACAAACAGAACACACAAAAAAAAACTCATGCAATCCATTCGCTTTTGATTGGTGGAAATTCGCAGAACGTACACTCATTACATCCGGATCGCAAATGCCCCATAATCCCTGACAATGTTCGCGATTTGGACTTTCACGTGCATTTACAAGCCCGCAGTGCTTCCAGCCCGCCCTGCAGGAATATAATCCCCTGATGCATAGGAAACCCGGCCACTATTCATTATCCCTCCCGCACAAACCGCCGAACTCTACAAACCAAAACTATTTCGGATTATTGTTCTGTTTACAAGAATATCTCTCTCGCTTCGAGGGAATGCCGGCGCATTTGCATTCAAATGCACGATCTCATCTTCGCTTTGAATTTGAAAACAACACAATGGGGAATTTATGTGAAAAACAGTGAAGGAGGTGATTATGTAGTAAATGTTTTAATTTTTAAAACAGATAGTAATTGCAGGTAAAATTTGTAAACGTTTTTGAAGTAATATTGGATGATTTCATTCTAATATAGATATTTCTTTAATCAGGAATTATTATAATTTTGTTATTTTTTGCAGTTGATCGAATTTTATTAATTTGTTTAATTTCAATCTAAAAAATATTATGTTTTATTCGAACAAAAAATTGATTTTTGGGCCTTCTTGCTCGTTCTAAAAACCGAATTATAATGGTTTTTAGAACGAGCAACAAGGCCCAAAAATCAATTTTTTGTTCGAATAAAACATAATATTTTTTTGTTCGAATAAAACATAATATTTTTTAGATTGAAATTAACAAATTAATAAAATTCGATCAACTGCAAAAAATAATATTTTTTCTCCCAAAACCCTTTAATAAAAAAGACAATTGTTCTAATTACATTTATTTAAACTCACCTATTTATATAAACAATGAAATTTGTGCTGTTGCGTAATACATGATTATTATTATAAATTGTGTGAAAATTTCTGTTAATATCAACACAAAATTACAGTATAATTAAACAATAAAAAAAAAATAGACAAACATCGTTAGCATTTAAGTTCACTGTATTTTCCTTCTTCGGTGCGTCGCGTTTCGTTATAATAAAATTTCACGTGCTCATGACGCCCTCGAATTTATACATTTTTTATGAAAACTCCATTTTCCGCAGGTGCTGTCATACGAGGGGGTGCCTTCGCCCCCAATTTATGGCCCGGATGAGGTGGTTTATTGTATGCATGAGAATTTTTCTGTACTGTTAAATTTTCACTAACGGTTATTTATTTACGGCGCCAAGTAAAAAAACACATTAACTAAAAAAAAAGAACAATGGAAAGCTGGAATGAATATTGTTCATTAATTAAATTTAGCAAAAAAAATATATGCGTCCTCGGGGTTTATCACAGACGTATAAAAATAAATGTCATAACATAATGTTAAAGAGAAATTAATTAAATTCCTCTTCTAATTGTTTTAATTAAGTGTAATGAATAAAATAATAATATACTGTTTTGTTTAAATACTAATATTAAGAAAAAAATATATATATAAAATAAAGTTCAAATGAATTAACAATAAATATTTTTATACTGGATTAAATATGTTGTTGAAGTGGTGTCATACCTGTATTAAATCAAAGCTAAATTTTATTTTTCAACATGGGAACTATGTTGAAAAATAAAATTTAGTTTTTCCTCTAGTCTTTTGTTTTCATGCCTTATCCAGGAATATAAAAACGACCCATAGTATATTATAAAGATGGTTGAAATGTTTCACATTGCAGTTTTGATTGAATTAAAAGTAAATAATTTGAAAATAATTAATTAATAATTATATATTTCATATCCCCCGAATTTACCGATGTGAAGATGGCCACGGATATTCCAGCCACGGATTTTCCCGGCGCATTCACCATGACCAAATGAATTTTAATTATTTAATATAATCCACGATCAACAGCAAAGATTTAGTGAGTTAACTTGCAACGTATTAGCATTTATATTTATGACATCGTTAAATATTCCCGTTTTATCAATCAGTATATGTACACATTAAAGTGTAATGTTTCAAAGTTGAAAATCATAAAGTTGCCCGCACATTAGATTCGTTCTTTTTGCATTATTATGTTGCTAATAGCTTACTAATTCTTAAACAATTAACAGTTTTGAGAGAACTCGTCAATTTATTTTTTTATTATTATTTTTTTTTTTCACCAGCCACGGATTGTAAACGAATACAGTTTTTTTCAAAGTTGAAAATGACAAAGTTGCCCGCACTTTAGATTCGTTCTTTTTGAATTATTATGTTGCTTCTAGCTTACTAATTCATAAACAATTAACAGTTTTGAGAGAACTCGTCAATTTATTTTTTATGATTTTTTTTCGTCAGCCACGAATTCTAAACGAATACAGTTTTTTCAAAGTTGAATATCATAAAGTTGCCCGTACATTAGATTCGTTTGTTTTGGATTATTATGTTGCTAATAGCTTACTAATTCATAAACCATTTACAGTTTTGAGAGAACTCGTCAATTTATTTTTTTATGATTTTTTCCCCAGCCACGGATTTTAAACGAATACAGTTTTTTTTTCAAAGTTGAAAATGACAAAGTTGCCCGCACTTTAGATTCGTTCTTTTTGCATTATTATGTTGCTTCTAGCTTACTAATTCATAAACAATTAACAGTTTTGAGAGAACTCGTCAATTTATTTTTTTATGATTTTTTTCCCCAGCCACGGATTCTAAACGAATACAGTTTTTTTTTCAAAGTTGAAAATGATAAAGTTGCCCGCACTTTAGATTCGTTCTTTTTGCATTATTATGTTGCTAATAGCTTACTAATTCATAAACAATTAACAGTTTTGAGAGAACTCGCCAATTTATTTTTTTATGATTTTTTCCCCAGCCACAGATTCTAAACGAATATAGTTTTTTCAAAGTTGAATATCATAAAGTTGCCCGCACATTAGATTCGTTTTTTTTGGATTATTATGTTGCTAATAGCTTACTAATTCATATACAATTAACAGTTTTGAGAGAACTCGTCATTTTTTTTTTTTTCATTTTTTTTTCCCAGCCACGGATTCTAAACGAATACAGTTTTTTCAAAGTTGAATATCAAAAAGTTGCCCGCACATTAGATTCGTTCTTTTTGCATTAAATCATAAAAAAATAAATTGACGAGTTCTCTCAAAACTGTTAATTGTTTATGAATTAGTAAGCTATTAATAACTTAATAATGCAATAAGAACGAATCTAAAGTGCGGGCAACTTTATGATTTTCAACTTTGAAACATTACACTTTAATGTGTACATATACTGATTGATAAAACGGGAATATTTAACGATGTCATAAATATAAATGCTAATAAGTTGCAAGTTAAATCACTAAATTTTTGCTGTTGATCGTGGATTATATTAAATAATTAAAATTCATTTGGTCATGGTGAATGTGCCGGGAAAATCCGTGGCTGGAATATCCGTGGCCATCTTCACATCGGTCCCGAATTTAGGTAGAAAACGGTGCATTTTTGAACATTTTATATGAGGCAAAGCTGTACTAATGAGGGAGAAGTCTCGAAACACGTTTATATTGATTGTCTTTTATGCATAGTTAATGTTGTTTATGTGGAATATTTTTGATTAAACTAAAAACGTAGATATTATTAAATTCTAAAAGCTACAAATATAAATTTATAACAAAAATGTCTGATTAGCTTAGCTAGGTCACATAGAATAAAATTCGAAAGTTATGAATTTGCAAATAGTGTCGAAATCATGTTTCAATTCCATTGATTAATTAACTTCTTGTGAATTTCGAAAATGCGGAATGTAAATAACTTTGATGGAAAAATTATACATTAATATATCTGTATATAAAAACGAAGAAGTATCACTTGTCAAATTTAAATTAATGTATAATTTTTACATCAAAATTATTAACATTCCGCATTCCCGAAATTCACAACAAGTTAATCCCCAACAATCCAAGTCTTTCAATTAATCACGAACAGGAACGACACACACACACGCGCGTGTGTGCGTTAAGTGTGCAAGTTCTTGGGTGAAAATTTTGTAAACGCACGCAAATCCTCGCGGGGGATTTGAGCTCTTTAAAGCCCCATTAATTATATTCGATGCGTGCTCGCAGCAACGTGGCAAAGCCCCCCTTTTCCGAAAACACCTCGCCCCGGCCCGCCCCGCCTTTGCAAATCCAAAATAAGCCGGTAAACACGTTCATGTTATGGAATTCCGTGCAGGTGATTACATCGATTTCCAAACCCGAGCTCCGACCACCCCTTCTTTCCTCCTCCTCCTCCTCCTCGGGGATTACCGAAGGGATAATGTCTGCGCTATTTCCCTCATTACAGCGACAATCGGTATTATTATCATGAGCAAATAGATATGGAAATGACGTATTATTATTAGTAATAATAACGACGTAATTGTCCCGGTGTTATTAATTATAATAATTACGGGGTTGTAATGTATACACCTAAATTGGGAGTTTTGTTACAATCATTAATCTTTTTAGCCGTCATAAAACAAACCTCTCCCAAAAAAACTGTAATTGTATGTAAAACATTTACCGCTACAAAATATGATTGTAAAAAATATTTGAACATAAATGAAATAACAATACATACAAATTATGTATTGTTATGACCAATTTAAATATTAGTATTATTTACTGTCAGTTTATAATTATATCTCAGTTTGAATATTATTTACATACATTTATATATTTAGTTGTAATATTGATTTTTGTTGCATGTTTTGTAAAAAGGAGATACCGTAAATAAATGTATATTATTATACAGAAAAATTTAATTAAAAAAAATGAAAATGTCTAATAAATTATTTCCTGTTTAGCTACTATGACATTTTGACTTATGTTACATAAGTACTTAAAGGAAATAATTTATTAATTATTTTCATTTTTTTATTTAATTTATTTAAATAACTGTGGTCAAAAGTGAATAAATCCTTTTTCTATTATCAATACATACAATAATACTAGTCTTAATATAAATAAAATAAAACTATTTAAATTGAGAGTCCTGTGTGTATCGGACTGAAATAAATTGTGAGAGGTTCATAACATATTCATCAGTCACGTGATGAAAAAGCGAAGATCTGAAGTGTGAAATGATATATCTCCGTCTTTCACCAAATAATATTTGACTCTTATACGTCAGGTATAAAAAGCAATATTTTTAAGCATTCTAAAAGAGCTAAACAGTGACGTAAAGAAAAGAAAACTTGAGTAATTATTTATTTAAAGGGTCAATAAATAATTACTCAAGTTTTCTTATGCAGTGTATTAAATATGTTTTTGATAGTATATTTATTTGCAATGTTATCGATATGAAATTAGGATAGTGACATTTACGTAGAAATTTATAATTTTTCATTAGCCAGATTTTTTTGTTTTATTACTATAAAAATTAAATAAAATGGTACACTACATAGTAAGTAATAAAGAAAATAATTTTGTAAAAGCAAAATGTAAATATTTTTATTAAAGGGCTTAACATTTTACATTATTTCTTTCTTATTTTTATTTTATATTGTGATGATTATATAATTACTATTCTTGTATGACTTATGTAAGACTTTTCCGTAACATCAATAAATAAATAAATAAATAAATAATCCATACACACTGGCCTCAAAACTAATTATGTTTTTGCAATTGGACAACTATGTACCAGCAAATCGCTTGTCAAGCATGAAACTTTTTTGGTACGTTTTTGTGTATTTTTTTTTTTTGTAAATTTTAATCCCTTTAAAATTCGAAACAACACTCGCTGATAAATAATTTAAAGAGCAGCCTATTAACACCGGATTAAAACGCACGAGTTTATGAATTCGTAATCGGGCCGACCTCGCAAGTAAAATTATCCGCCATATTATGAGCGCTTAATGAAAATTTAGAGCGGCACACACGCGTGCACGTGTTGTCTACCACCCCCCCCCCTAAAACACCCCAAAAACACACCCTCGGATAACACACAAGCACTAGGAGGGCGGTTAATTAAATTCACACCGCACAGACAACAACAGACAACTTAAAGTCAACGAACTCGTTTCTTCGCGAAAGTTAAATAATACGTACATGTTAATCGAATAACAACAATGAGGTTTATTAATGAAGGCTGTAGATTCTCTTGAAAATCGGAACTAGTCGAGAATTTGAAGTTATTCAATTTTCCAGAGAATTCAAAATTAATACTCTTGAAATGGACCGAAAACTTGAAACCAGTCGAGACTTTAGTTATTCAATTTAATCTGTGTTTTTATTTATTTTATTAATAGATTTTTAATAATCTGTTCATATTTATTATTACAGTAAAGAGTAGGCGAAATTCAGTCAGAATTATTTGTTACTGCGCTTCCGCTTAATCTCACTAGAATTTATCAATAATGAAACATATTTTCTTCAATTAATACTTTAAATATTTAAAATATTTATTAAAATTATTAATTGAAGAAAAAAAAATGTTACTACTCTTCAGCTTAACCTTACTAGAATTTATCAATATTGAAACATTTTTTCTTTAATTAATACTTTTAATATTTAAAATATTTATTAAAAGTACCAATTAAAGAAAAAAATGTTACTGCTCTTCAGCTTAACCTTACTAGAATTTATCAATATTGAAACATTTTTTCTTTAATTAATACTTTTAATATTTAAAATATTTATTAAAAGTATTAATTGAAGAAAAAAAAAAATGGTGCTGCTCTTCAGCTTAACCTTACTAGGATTTATCAATATTAAAACATTTTTTCTTTAATTAATACTTTTAATATTTAAAATATTTATTGAAAGTGTCAATTAAAAAAAATGTTACTGCTCTTCAGCTTAACCTTACTAAAATTTATCAATATTGAAACATTTTTTCTTTAATTAATACTTTTAATATTTAAAATATTTATTAAAAGTACCAATTAAAGAAAAAAATGTTATTACTCTTCAGCTTAACCCTACTAGAATTTATCAATATTGAAACATTTTTTTTAATTAATACTTTTAATGTTTAAAATATTTATTAAAAATATCAATTAAAGAAAAAAATGTCACTGCTCTTCAGCTTAACCTCACTAGAATTTATCAATATTGAAATATTTTTTCTTTAATTAATACTTTTAATATTTAAAATATTTATTAAAAATATCAATTAAAGAAAAAAATGTTACTGCTCTTCAGCTTAACCCTACTAGAATTTATCAATATTGAAACATTTTTCTTTAATTAATACTTTTAATGTTTAAAATATTTATTAAAAATATCAATTAGAGAAAAAAATGTTACTGCTCTTCAGCTTAACCCTACTAGAATTTATCAATATTGAAACATTTTTCTTTAATTAATACTTTTAATATTTAAAATATTTATTAAAAATATCAATTAAAGAAAAAAATGTTACTGCTCTTCAGATTAACCCTACTAGAATTTATCAATATTGAAACATTTTTCTTTAATTAATACTTTTAATATTGAAAATATTTATTAAAAGTATTAATTAAAGAAAATGTTTCATTATTGATAAATTCTAGTTAGGTTAAGCGGAAAAGCAGTAACAAATAATTCTGACTAAATTTCGCCTACTCTTTATTGTATGCTTGCATTATATTTTCTTGATATACAAATGAAGACATTATTATTATGAATACAATATGAATTCATAATTCACAACAAACCTTCACAATCTGCATGTACATTACTTTCTACAATCAACAAAAATATGCTCAAATTCAGATAAACAGTCCGAGTTTATCTCACTCAATGGCAATAACAACAAAAAATAACCCGACCTACTTTTTTTCTTTTTCTTTGCGAGCTGCGGGGGACGTGTGAGGAGGGCGATTGTGCGAAGCCCTCGGGGCTCGGTAATTCGTCACGGTCGCAGGATTAATGCCGTTTGATGATAAGGATGCTTCTTCCATCGCGATACACAAATATCTGTGCCCCCGCTAAGGGAACGCTCCTCGTTTTTTTTTTTCGTGCGTAAACTTTATCATCCGCTCATCGAAAGCAATGAAATTTACGAGTTGCGAATTGCAAATTCAAATGAAAGTGATATTTTTTTTATATGTAGTAAAATGAATTTTTACTAAAAAAATTGATTAAGTTAGAATAGGTTAGAATAAGTTTTATTAGGCTAGTAGATTAAGACAAGTAAGTCCAACAAAAACAACCCCCCCTCAAAAAATTCCCAAACTCAATAGCTTCCTACAAAACTAACTGCCGGGGTAAGGTCGCTTATCAAAATAGACAGTTATATTTATATCACCACGGACTCACATGGCAGACTTACCAGAGTCAGCCAAAACCCGGCAAGCTCACTAAAACCAGCCAACTCGGAAAGCTTACCCCACAGCTTTGTTTATTTAAATCTTAATAGTACAAAGTCATTACTTCTTAGCGGCTCCTTTGCTGCTCTTGCTTGGCCTGGGCTTTCTGGGTATATCAATATATTGCTCTATTTTGTAATTATAGATAGTCATTAATTGTAAAAAGGTGATTTTTTTTTTCGTAAATAAAGAATTAAAGAATAAAAAACAATTAATACTAGCCCCTCGAAGGATACGTCGATGTAGCTTCAACTGACACCACGGAAGAAAAGCAGTCTGTTGAACCGGATCAAGAAGACATAACCTTCAATCCCTTCAACACAACACCGCTTGATACACGAAAATTTGTCCCCAATCCCAACAATTGTAAAATTGTTTAGCTTCTTTGTACTTCTCTTAACTAATATTTAACGCAAATATAAATTTCCCACCACCAGGATCATAGAATTCATCACAATACATGAGAAGGACGTAGATAGGGACGTGAGTGATCGTAATGAATAATATATGACAAGAACTAACAGGGACAGGCAGAAAGAATTTTGTTGATTAATGAGGCACTTAATTTTTAAAAATCTATGGTTACTTTAATTAATAAAATATTTATGATTTTCAACACTATTTTATTTAATTTCAATACAATTGTATCGCTACGCTGTAGCTTCTTCAGGTGAAGGAAGTTAATAATTAACTTATTTAATTAATTATTAACTTTCTTCACCCGAAGAAGCTACAGCGTAGCGAAACAATTGTAGTGAAATTAAATGAAATAGTGTTGAAAATCATAAATATTTTATTAATTAAAGAAAGAATTTTGGTCGATAGCCAATTACTAAACATAAATGTGTAATAAATTTCAAAACCTATTTACTATTTATTGTTAATTAGATTTTATAAAGTTGTTTAAATATATAGATATCGATAAATATATTTAATACCAATTCAGGATGATTTTATTGAAATTAAAACACTTGGTTTGTTTCACTTATTTATATTTTCTGCAACTAGTTTCGACAATTGGTTATCTTCAGGGAGGAATGTAAATAAGTGAAACAAACCAAGTGTTTTAATTTCAATTAAATCATCTTGAATTGGTATTAAATATATTTATCGATATCTATATATTTAAACAACTTCACAAAATCTAATTAACAATAAATAATAAATAGCTTTTGAAATCATCCTGAAATAATTCAAAAATGTTTCACCACGGGTTAAGTGAGAAATTAATTAAATATATTTAATACCAATTTAAATGTAAATAAAAAATAGTAATTCCAAGAAAGAAAGACTTTTTAAAAATTTATTTATTCATGTACTCCTTTTTCTAAATTCTCTCCAAGACCAGTAAAAGCTCTATCTTTATCCCTGTGTAAATCCTGAACTAGGAATTATGGCCATCCTATTTTCTGCTAGATGTAAAAAATCCACCAGACTTAATTACCCCCCATTATTGCGAGCACAGTAGAAAACTACTACACTCCGCCACACTCCTCGTTTCCCCCCATCCTCCTTAATCATCCCCCCCCTCTCTCTCTCTCGCTCGCTTTCTCTCTTCTCAGTGTCTCTGCCCGCCGGTTTCCGTTCATCAATTACATGTTTTTAGCCCGGAATGGCGGAATAGGAGGATTCGGTTTGCAGTTTTAATTCCGTTAATTAAGAACTTCCCGTCCGGATAAAATATATCATGCGGTTGCACAATTCCGCATACGAAAAGAATCTGGCCGGAGAGATGGTGGAATTTATAATAATTATCGCGGTCGCTTTATTTCCAGTTTTAACAGATAAATGAGAAATAAAAGACAAAAAAATACTTTAGGTTACAATATATTCAGATTGATAAGCACATAATTGCATTGTTTGTTTTATTAATTATCTCAAGGGTAAATGAAGTAGATGTTCCGCAATATCCAATCCTTATTTCACTAATCTTTCATATTTAATAATGACATTTCGAAAATAGACATATCCGTTTTTAAGGTTGCGGTTTAGTAGAAAGAGATAGCTATGTAGTAAAATGGAAATAATCGTTTGAAAAAGAGCCATTCTTTTGGATTTAATAATATAAATATGTATTTACATTTTGTTATCTACCAAGTGTGAAGTATCAGTCTATATAAAAAATAAATCGTAAATTTTCGTGTATTACGTCAATTTACTTGTTCAAGTTAGAAAAGAAAATTGTAAGATTTAATGAAATTAATAGCTCTTGTCTGCTAAGTTAATTGAATGCAGAATTTAGTGAAATCCTTTAAATTTTCATTACACAAGTTTTTATTAGCAAAAATATAATTTGAAATTTGCTATAAATTTGATCAATTTTCATTGTTTTTCATAATTGTTTTTCACACAAACTAAACATTAAATTAATTTTTAATTCATCTGGTGAAATTCCTGCTTATTTTAAGATTACTTTAATATATAATACAATATTGTTCATTGATCACAACAGCAATCTAACTCGAATTAGTGATTGCCAATATTTATATAGCTATCTCTTTCATCTAAACCGCACCCTTAAATGAAATGTTATAAATAACCGCGCATTATATATGTTTTTGGATAGTACAACAATGTATCTAATAGTCGAATAAATCAAATTTTTGTTACATAAGTACAAATATAAATACAATATATAGGCAATGTTGAGTTAAATCAATCGAATCTAACTGTTCTTAAACTTAAACTTTAATTAAAAATAATACACAATATAACGACACTTGAGCCAGAAATCATTTCACACCAAAGAACAAAAGGAAATTGATTAATACATTACGGTATCTAATCAAGATTAACAATGTTTTACCAAGTGATTAATGCAAAAAATTGTCTGATAAAATTATGACACATCTAGCGTTTGAACTTACAAAATCTGAGTTTTTTTTATTAGATTGGACACTATTATATATTTTATAAATGTTATATGAGAAAAATGTTTGACATAGTGCTGTTCTGTGTGGATGTGGTGAGATAATTCCTCTGAATTTCACATTGATAGTACGAACGTTAGAGCGGAATTCAATTGTATTATAAAGATATTTAAAAACATTTAGCAATTCAATCCAAATTATCAGAAACAACATCTCTCAAGTATTTTATATACAAAAATCTTCATTCAGATAAATACATAGAATAATAGAAAAATGCTTTATTCACCTGCTTATTTAAATAAATTAAATAACAAAAATTTGAAAATAATTAATGAATAAATTATTTTTCCTTTAGCGATTGTGACATAATGACTTATGTAAGTACTTAAAAAATATCTATTAATAGACATTTGTTGTTGCATAACAATAACATATTGTATAATACAACAATTTTTGAAAATTGAAAATATTTAATGCAAAAAATAAAATAAAAGTTTCGTAATATGAGGCTATCTGCAGACACGTCATTCGAGATTTGATCCTTCGTCACTACAGCTATGCCACGGCAGCTAAAGGAAAAAAATAGTAATTAATTATTTTCAAATTGTTTTTATTTAATTTAATTTAAATACATAAAAGTTGTTCTCCTACTTATAAGTAGGAGAAAGGACAACTATTTTTATTTAAATAATATTGTAAATGTTCTATGTATTTAAATTAAATTAAATAATTAAAGTCTCCACAACCAACATAAAGAATATTTATAATATTGTTACAAAATCGGGTTTAATCAGATTCGGAAATAAGTGAAACAATGTCTGTTTATTTATTAAGAGTACGCTTAGCACATTTATTAACATCACACTGTCATTATTTATTTATAACTAGATGTTGAGCACTCGGACGTTCGTGATAGATGAACGCAAGCGCGCGCTAATATATCGTACTTGTTTCTCGATTTTTACAGAACTTTCCATGGCGCCACGTTTACCGTCGCGCGCTCGGTGGAACATTCCAGAGTGTTCTTTCCAGTTGCTTCTGTTACAATATTTATATATTCAATGATAATGTTGATGTAAGTCTGTCTAGACCATCGATTAGAGATCTTTCCGTTCTAAATATTTTATTACTTTTATTGACTAGAATTTCTCATATATTGACCATATTTTCTTATTCGATTAATAAATTATTGTAGTATTTATTTATTACCCTTGTGAATTTCTTAAACCACTCATTTCGCTGTTATTTACAAAAGCTCACTGTAAGCTTCGATAAACATTCATGAGATTTTGCAGCATTTTTGTTCAAATCGTAACAGAAAATCAACGCAATCGGCATTTTGTAATTTTAAGGGGACATTTAATATATCCAACGCTATTACAAATAATGCCTTTTTTTAACTTCTAGAAAACTAGCGCCAATGATGTCGTCGAGGCCACTAATAGATAAATTCCGATTATACACTTACTATTTCTAGTATAAGTAGTCGATAAATATATTTGCTGCTACAAGCATGTTACAGTGACTTTTTTATATACAAACATCTTTATTTAGATAATATGATAACAAAAATTTACAAAATTTATAATAACAATATGAACAGTTGTGTTGGTATGTCATGAGCTATCGACCATAAATCTTTCTGCCTGACTATTTTATTATTTCAATTACCTTACTTTATCCAAAGAAATTATTTTGAAAAAATCCCGTTTTCATTATTTCAAACAACGATGCCTGTAGAAGTAAAGAAGCCTCTGAAATTAATAAATTTAAAACATCCATCTGACTGTATTTGTTCCGATGGTTTCGCATGGAAAAGCGCGAAAAGTGGAGGACGTATAGATGTGCAGTCAATCTGCTGAAATTAAATTTATAACCTTGACACGCGTCGGGCCTGCACAAATAATAAATCCTCCTCATCTCGCATTCGCCACGCACGACTTCCTCTCTCACACAATGAAAATGAAACAGGCGAAAAAAAAAAAAAAAGAACGGAACGAGATTGCAGGGAAAATTTCTGCGGGAAATGAAATATAAAGCCTTCTCGCTTTGTTTCAATTTCGCTTGGTTTTTCAAATTGTATTTATTGATCCGTTATAAAGTACCACAAATGGAAAATTAAAAGAAAGAAAACAAGATATAAAACTAATAATATTTTATATTCATATATACAAACCATTGAGATATTATGTAAAATCAAATACTTTTTTATTTTATTAATACTAGAATTACTATCGGCTATCAGTTTTTCAGCTTATATTCATTAATTCAATTATTAAAACTATACGGGATACGGCAGAGAAACATACTTTTTTAAAAAGTTAATAAAAACGAAATTATTCTAAATTTCGTATATATTTCTTGTTTCTCCTTTCAGATCACCTTATCAAATTTTTTCATGCTGTAGAGTACGGACTCTAGCCATAATCGCAATCTCAAATAAGATGGCCTTTTATTAAGTAACGTTCCTTTTGTTGTTTTTACATTACATTTTTCTCGGATCAAAAAAAAAATTGTTGCATTATACAATATTTTATTGATGTGCAACAGCAGGAGTATATTATGTAATTCAATGTCCGGCGTGGGTATTTGCCCGGGAAGTAGTTGTTTTAATATGCATTTGTTTAACGTACTTACGTAACGTAAGTCAAAAGTCACAGAGCTAAATGTGGAAATAATTTATTAATTATTTTCAAATCATTTTTATTTAATATATGTAAATAAGATATCAAAAATAAAAGAATTGAATCGACATAATCTTGCAAGAAATCAATCCGATAATTTCGGTTTTAACAATAAGTAAAGCGTGAAACTTGCCATGGCTACTGGATTATTTTGAATGCCTTTTTAATCAAATACTACCTTCGACTAGTTAAAAATTTCGATCAAGTTTGTTCCAAAAATTCGTACTTCTTTTTGTTGTTTCAGTTTTTTATGCAACTGGGAATATAATTAAAAAATATACGATTTTCAATTTATATTTTCGTTGATAATTGAGGCAATTAATTTCTGTAAATCCATATTTACTTTTCTTAAAAAAAATAATTTGTTTATGAATTTAAACTTTTTATTAATTTCACAATTGTTTCGCTACGCTGTAGCTTCTTCAAGTGAAGAATTTAAATACAAACATTTTTACAAAAAAAAAATCTATTTATATTCAAGAAGATATTTATCTTATATTTTATCAAATATATAATATTTGAATACATAATTTTGTTTTTACAATTTAATAAAATCAATTGATTTAATTTTTGTTTAAATAAAGGAGAAAAATAAAAATCTTTACAAGAATTGTTTTACTTTGTTTTAGTATTTATATTAATATAATTTACGCAATATAATAATTACAAGAATCGATCCACTCGAAAATAGGTGACACTTTAATAATTATAACATAATTTCATAATACAGAGGGGATTTCCTATTATAAAATAATTCCCTTGATGTAATATCAATTTAACAAGTAAATTTAATCTATTTCCTATATAACCTTATTTCCAGTGTGTCTGATTGAATATATTTTTGACTTACGACATTTTGTCTCGGGACACACACACACACATCGTGGAAATTGAGTTATAGATAAGACGGGGAGTAGACGGTGTATCGTATATCAAGTGAAAATATTGTCAGAGTAACACGATTTTGAAGCAAGGAGGGCTTTCAATGCGAATTTAATATTGAATAAAACCATCAGAGGAGCGCGGTGGGTAATGCAACTATATGGATCGAGGTTGAGTCTAGTTTTAATCAATATTTCATCGGAAATATGATAAATGTATGTATTTTGGAAAATTTAGTTTCTTCATCTATATATAAATAGAAAACAGTATTCACTCACTTGGTCACAGTTATTTAAATATATTAAATAAAAATGATTTGAAAATAATTAATAAATTATTTCCACTTTTAGCTTCATCTATATATATATATATTTAAAATAGAAGGTTTTTGAAAACGAAGCATCAAATACACTTAATTGCGTATAATTAGGTAATTTGGATTTTCTTACAATAAACTTAAAATAATATTTTATTCTGATTAGTTTCGATTTTTACATCATTTTCAAAGAATAAAACAAATGAAAGCCGGCTACACTCTAAATAAAAAATGGATTTAAATCAGGTAACACAGGATGTATTGAGAAAGTCCAGATCTCTTCATCCCTACTTATCGGATTTAATCCAATTTTTGTATGTATACTGTTGCCGGCTTTAATTTATAGTATTCTATATTTGATTAATTTCACACTTAACACTTTTTGAAGGTTCAAAAATACATAATAAAACACTTGTTTTTCTTTATTCTTTATTTTTTCAATTTATTTAAATAACTGTGACCAAGTGAATAAATACTCTTTTCTATTTACTTTATATCATTCTAAATAGAAAATATAAATATTTAATATATTTATATCATTCTTTGATAATGATTTATAAATTGAAACTAGTAAAAAAACTATTTTAAATTTATTTTGAAAAAAAAACAAGTGTTTTACCTAATTGTTTAAACATATTTCATAAAGTGTTAAGTGAAAAGAATTAAATTACGTACTTTTAATTAGTATCAAGTCATAATGCACCTCTTACAACGGTGTGCTCGTATTAACAAAAAAAAATTTTAATTCTTAAAGCGTGATATTTGAAAGGTTACATTAAAAGAAAACACAATCCAGAAACCTTATTATTATTTAGTTAGATTATTTAGATAGATACTTAGTTTAATAATTAGATTATTTTCTTAGTTAATTCCAAGAGGTATATACTGTAGACACAAGCCATTATTTCTTATATGCTTTCATCCTACAAATTATGATATGTTCAATCCCATTGACAGACTTTTGCAAATAAACTGCAAAATGGTGCCAATTTTCAATTATTTAGTCCTTCTAAATTTCCAGTCTCCGTCGTATTGGCCTCTCTAATATTAATAGATAAATAAATTATTTTTTTTTAATTTTGTATTTATTTAAGTATTGTATTTATTTATTTATTTATTTCAACGGCGTGCCATTTACATGAATAATACAATATACAACACAAAAATACAAAATAGATACAAACACTGAACTTAAAACTAAACAATACAATAATATTATATTTCTTTTAAAAGGTGCTTTAACAATGAAAAACTTCCATTAAAAAAGTTTAAAATATTGGCGTGACGGAAAAAAATACTATCTTTTATTTATTAATCATAACAAACATTGGATGCTTGTCAATGTATTCATTGTTTCATGTTTTATAATGTATCTCATGTGCAAAAAATGCATGTATCTTATTTGGTAAATTTACAGTAAGTGCACATATTTCTACATAATTTGTAATTATTTAATGTAAAATAGATTTTCGGTTAATAAATTAAATGAAATATTAATAAATCTATAGATTTTTTGCATCTTTCCTAAAATCTTCTTTATGTTGATTGTTGATTATGGAGACTTTAATTATTTAAATAAAAATATTAGTCCTTTCCTATAAATCAATTATTTGTTGGCAGAAAGGCTGTTGGCCGATAGCCGATTGTCGGTAAATAAAATGAAATAAAATGAAACAAAGATTATTCACACATTTGCAGTTATTTAAATTACAATGAAATTAAACAAGGAAAATTTCTGGCAATGATCAATAAAATTCGATCAATCCCTTTTTCCGTTGCAATCCAATGTACAATGTCCGGCGGGGTAAATGCCCGGGAAGTAGTTGTTTCAATAGATGTTTGTAAAACTTACAGTGTAAGTATTTTTTGCAGTTGGAAAAAGGGATCGATCGAATTTTATTGATCATTGCCAGAAATTTTCTTTGTTTAATTTCATTTTAAGGTAAATAAAATAATAATATTTATTGTTAATTTCTTTCACATTTATATGTATATTGTACTGACAATAAAGATCCTTTATATATCAATTATTTGTTAAGTAATGTATTTTATTATTATATTTTATAGTATTGCATATACAATATGTTACTATTATGCAGCAGCAGCAAAAGTCCATTATTGAACATTTGTTTAAAGTACTTATGTAACATAAGTCATTATGTCACAGTAGCTAAAGAGGAAATAATTTATTAATTATTTTAAAATTATTTTTATTTAATTATAGTAATTTTTCGTTAATAATAATTACATTTCGTAATTACTCATAATTTCTACTCTAGTTTTAATCCATGTCCGATAATATCCAGGAAATCTCGAAAGTCATCATAATCCACTAACAAAAGCCCTTGTACGCAACAATAAAATCACAGAATTTCTGGATCCTCTTCGTTCGGCTGTAATTAGACTCCCAGTGCACGTACCGTTCGTACTTTATTGCGACAGAAAAATCGATTCGGTCCTCCCTATCGGGCTGCATCCAACATTTACCGTTATTGTGGCATCGGGAAGTAGAGTAGAAAACATGATATGCAGAAAGCGAGTGGGAGGGGGATGTCAGCGGTGTGCTGTTATCGTCGGTGATAGTTGAATTTCAAGAGGTCGAAATCGAAATTGAAATCAATAGTAGTGCGCAATATAAAGCGAGGATATTTGAGCTGTATTTAATGGACCTCATTAATGATTTCCAGTTGAAATATTTGTTTCATTTCATTTTTTGATAAAATTAAATGCTTAATTTAAATTATACTTGTGGTAAAAAATATAGTAAGTGTTTTTATTCAGTAATTAAAAGTGACGATTTGATGCAGATTTTAGACCGGCAGCATCATTGGTCCGTACAAAAACGACGGTGAGGATATCACGATTAACAAAGAGCTCTACAGCTCGATAATAATCAATAATAATCGATAATAATCTTTTGGCTGGAATTGAACGATATGGATGTTCACGACATTTGATGTCAGGAAAACGCCGCTAAGTGCTACACAATGAAGGCCACGGTAGACATTTTGCATGAACGATTTGAAGCTATGATTATCTCTCGTAAATTGGCCACTAAGATCATGCGATTTGACCCCACTTGACTTTTTCTTGTACGATTTTCTGAAGTCACAGGTCAATAAACCGAAATCTACCAATATCCTCAAAGTCCACATAATCCAGGCCATCGCTCAAGCTGGATCTATGAGGCAGAATCATTGAAAATTGGTCTTCTTGGATCCGCGCCATTGTGAGAAGCCGCGGCGGACATTTGAACGATATGCCATACAAAATGGCATACATGGGTCTTTGAAATTAAAATAAAATTTCGTTAATACCTCACCCACAGCTTGTATAATTCCACTTCAACATTGCCCCATCCTTTTTGTAAAACCCTACATTTTTCTACAAAACAATTATAATCGTAAATCCCGGCCACTCGATGAACCCGAAACGATAATTTAAGATCGCGCTTCGCCCCGTTTTAAGGATTCGTGTGCAGATTAGATATATTTACGTGGGCACGCGTTGGGCATCATTTATAACCCGTTTTACATTTATTAGCCGTTATAATTAATACGTTGTACGCGGCATAAATCACGTCCAGACAATGCCCGCCTTAAATCCACCTCCCCCGTTCAAACGGATTCAGGGTCAACTGCCCTCACTGTGCAATTAAGGGATATAAATTAATCCCCTTTACAGCAGTCGATGCGTAAAAGACACAATTTATACGGCGGATCCCGGCCGGTTATCTAATACTGACGGGAAACATAATTTATTTTGTGTAGATACGAGATGTGCATAAAAAATGTTTGCTTAGAAAAAAAAAAAAAAAAGAAAACAAATTCTACGAATTACGTGAACGACTTTATTCGTGTAAATAAATATATATTTAATTGTTCATAAAATCATATTCTGAAAGCGAAATATTAATCAGCTATCGATCGGAAGTCTTTCTGCGAATGAATATTTTTATAGTTATATGTTTGAACACAGATGGAGGGAACACTTCTGTGACACGTTCACAGAGGATACCGGTGATCACACTAACCTCGATCACACACACAATCGTTGCCCATCACAGAAACCGCGCTCAATATTACTGAAATAAAAAAATACAATGAAACATCTGAAAAATGGCAAGGCTGCAGGAATCGATGGCATCCTGGCAAAACTTCTTAAAGCAAACATTCCGATATTCCTTTAACTTATTCATACTTCAAACAATATGGGAAGAAAAAAGAATTCCAATATCGTGAAAAGATGGGCTATTCATAAAACTGGAACACGCCAAAATTGAAGATGTATATGAATTCTGCTACTTAGATAGTAGTCTACAAAAGATGGTGGTGCGGATGAGGATATAAACAGCAAAATACAGAAACCGAGGAAATTTTACGATCTGTTGAGTAATGTGTAGAAATTAATTCAAATTACAAGAAATACTAAAATACAAATTTTCAATTCCTATATAAAAGCACTACTATCGAAGATATTTATTTGTGAGTACGTGAAGTTTCTTGATATAATATAGTAATATTTTATTCCTTTCTTCACTTTTTTTATTTTTATCACTATATGAACATTTCAAGCACAAGTGAAAAAAGGAATAAAATATTACTACATTATAAAAGCACTACTGTAAAAATGGTTGTGAGACATGGAGTAACGTCTGCGCAGAATCGCCAAAATATTCTGGCCAAATACATTCTCAAATCTCGAACTATGGAGACTAATGAAGCAAGAACAAATAGACCTGGAAATAAAAAGAAGAAAATGGAATAGGGTTGGCAAAACCCTTCGGAAAATCCATTCCGATATCGCCCTTCAAGCCCTCCACAAGGAAGACGCCGAGTGGGTTGGCCGAGAACAACGTGGCGGATAATTGTTCTAAAGGAAGCTGGAAACAAAAGATGCGATCACGGCATTGATGGCTAATAAAACGCAATGGAGAAGTTTCGTGATTGCCTTATGTTCTGCAACGGAATAAAAGGAAGAAATATATATATAATATATATATGTAGTTGTTATTTGGATGAGACTTCATTTCAAGGGCCATAAGTGCAGCTTTGCTGTCACATTGATATTTGCCCCTTTATGTCCTTTCCTCAGAACATGTCTGGAATATAGTAAAGTTGCCATGATTTCTGTTTCAAAGATCGAGCAACCAGATTCCAGAGCAATGTGGATCTCAGTCATTGGTCCACTGATTCCCGAACCCACCATTCCATTCCTGGATTAACTAGAGATATCCTTACCTGTGTGACATTACCTCCGGACCAGTCATCAGTTTTGGGCATCATGATCTTGTACCCAGTTAGTGGTGAGATGGTTGATTTTTCTTTTTGCTAATTTGCATGCAGAGGTCTTTAGGGAAGTATATTATTCGTAGTGCGGAGGTTTCCATGCCTTTTAGAAGGAATGAAGTTAGACTGATCGGTCTATAAGAATTAGGCTATTCAGTGGGTTTACCCGGCTTCGGAATAAAGATTACCTCAGTCCATCTCCACTTCCTTGGAATATATTCTAGGACATGGATTATTCTGAAAATTCTCTTTAAGTTTGTTTTAATAAAATCCTTACTCTTCTGGATCATGATTGAAGCTATGCCATCACATCCCGGTGTTTTGTAATGTTTAAAGCTATTCATTGCCCAAACAATTCTCTTCTCGGTGAAGATCCTGTTTGAGCAACTTCTAGCCCTACCTATTTCTTAGTTTACTTCAGTTGTAAACTAATGCTTATTATTAATCTGTTTTCAAATTTGAAATATTCTCAAGTGTTTCGTAAATACTTGAGAAAAACTGAAATTACGGTTTTTAAAAATTGCCCATAACTCCTTTATTTTTTTTATTTTTGGATTAAAATTCTATGATTACTTTCTTAAGGCAACTTTTTAAGACTTATCGAATGGTCATTTTATAAAATTTTAGAAATAATTCCTTATTGCTTTTTGTCGCCCAACTTTTGTTTTTCTTATGGAGACATATTGATATATGCACACCATTGAAATACACTTTTTACCTTGATTTCAATGATATGTCGCATGTAGGCATTTAATTTTATGAGTTTTTGACGTTTCTATGGCAACGAAACAATGCCCAATCGGTATGCAACTGTTGATATTTTGTTAAAAAGAAGACTACTATGTGACATACACATATGATTGATGATTAATGAGGCACTTAATTTTCGAAAATGGTTACTTTAATTCTTAGAATATTTATGATTTTCAACACTTTTTTTATTTAATAACACTACAATCTTCACCTGAAGAAGCCACAGAGTAGCGAAACAATTGTAGTGAAATTAAATTAAAAAAAAGTGTGATAATCATAAATATTTTATTAATTAAAGTATAAACATATGACATATTTTATTTTCAATATGACATATTTTGTTTTGTAAAGAAAAAACTAAATATGTATAACCTCAAAAATGTCAATCTTTACGATGGCAATATTAGTGTTGCCAATTCTTAATACATAAATAATAGCTCTCGTATTATACTAAAATTATTTAATTGTTAAATGATTATCGACCATAATTCTTTCTTCATATTTATATTATTTATTCAAGGATGTTCTAGATAATTCTAGTTCCTTTTATACATAAAATAATTCAAAATTAATTATTTAACCGTCCTTCGAGTGTGGCATTGATATTTAAATCATCTCCACCACTAGATAATCCAACTCAATCCAGATGCATATCTAAACCACCGCGCATTTTATTTATACCCGCTTATTTTTTTTAATTCAATCAGAAACGAGGACTTTTAAATTTCCTGCCGTTCATTAGATATGTATCAGGCGGTTGCACGTTTACTTTTTTTTCCTTCTTTTTCGAGAAGCCAAGGCAAAAAATACAATTAAACCCTCCTGACCCAGTTAAATACGTCGGCTGCGCCAAATCTGGCGGATTTTTCTCGGTCTCGTGTTTTTATTGTTGGGATTATTTTTGATAAGGCCCGCCGCGAAACGGGAGGGATGAAAGGGAGTCTCGGGATTCCGCGCTTCCGCGTGTGCATTTCGGAATATTCCGGCGGTTGTTTGCATTAAATTTAATTTAAGGCGGGGCTGCTGCACCGTCGCTGGGAAGTAATAAGCAAGTTTTTGGGTGTTTGCGCTGGCTGGGGAAAGTATGAGATTTCGGTGGAAGTTTGTTTCATAACAAACTTATTAATTTATTTTTTTAATTAATTCTAATTCAATATCCGGCGGATTATTTGACCGGGAATTGGTTGTTTTAATTGATTTTTTACGCCTTTGACGATTTGTTTAAATTAAAAAAAAACACTAAAATAAGAACAAATTTCTTTATTGTCTAAGTGTGTATTAGTCACTTATAACATTTTTGTATTTTTTGTATCTCTTTTTAGTGTACAGCTGAATGTTCTACTAACTGTAATTATTTATATTGTATATGTTATTATATATATTTTGTAATATTGAAAAAGGAGAAATCCGTAAATAAATAAATAATATTTACAAGAAAGAAAAAATAACTATGTACAAGTTTTTAATAATTAAACATCATTTATATTTTCAATGATTACAGTGATTGTATGTATATGAAAATAATATTAATAAAATATTTTATAAAATAAATATAAATAAATTATTAAAAATCAACCAATAAAACAGAGATTAGATTGAATAACTTTAAATTCTCGACTAGTTTCGGGTTATTAGCCCATTTTCAAGAGAATTAAAAATTGGTTTTATTAAAATTTCTATGGATATTTACATGAATAGATAAATTGATTCTTTTTAAATTTTAATTTAATTGGTTGATTTTTAATTATTTGTTCATATTTATTTCATACAATATGAACTATCAATGTCTAAATATTAAAACCAATAAAATATGTTTTTAACCCTTTGCTGGTATCACGTACACTGTTTATTTTGACCGTATAGGTCGAAACTAGTCACAAAATAAACTGTGTACGTGATACCAGCAGAGTGTTTCATTTAAAAAATATACTTTATTGATTTTAACATATATCACAAAGTAATGGTTCGAACCAACCAATATAATTTTCGTTAAATAATAAAGTATTTTAACTTAAAACTTCTAAAATTATACACTTCATCGAAACATTTAAATCCCAACAGATTAATGATCCATCTTCGCATTGTTTGTGGGAATACGAGGCATTCGGTTTTGTAACATTGGCCGCTTTCACGAGCTTCACCATTAATCATCAAAACAGGAATTAGTAAAATCAACACGTCCCGTCGTTCCCCTCCCACTCCTTTGCTCATTAAATAATCAGAGGACGTAATATCGAGTGTTTGAGAAACCGGGGTAGGAGGACGTTGTGTGCGGGGGTGTGAGACGTTTAAAGAGGGGGGTCGGGAATCAAAGCGGGCGCACTAACAACGCCAAAAGACGAGCTTCGCTCACGTAAATGTACACACAGCATGCACGTATTTAAATAATTTAAAATTCCGTGAAATGGAAAGTGTGTTAAATATTTAGTAGTGTGTGTAATTTCATAAGTGTATGTTATTTACGTTTATGTTGAGCTGTTTTATTTTTTTATTATTCACAAAGGAGTTTACATATATTTATATAATTATATATTCTTAAAAAAAACGATTTTTTTGTTTGTTAAATATGCCACCACCAACCTATGCACATAGCTCGATTCGTTGTTGCGCATGCTATTTTGGCATTTTGCATTTCCTGAATTGGAATAGCATCTATTGTCTCTCTTAACCAGAGATTCAACAGATTGAGGTTTTTTTTAACATACCTTTTTCTAACTCGATAATAATAATATAATAATATCTCTTAATTTTCAAAATATCATGTACATACACAAAATGAAATTTGCGACAAAACTAATAAACTAGCTTAAAATTTAATATTAACCTCGACATCCAATACGGGTAAAAGAGGATAAGATTAAGAAAGAAAGAAAATTTAATATTACAATGTTTAATCTTAAAACAAATATATAAATTCATAATTGTAAATCAACAACACTGCCTCCGTACTCGCAACATTACATTTATAGGTGGTAAAAATATTTAATTTTTGTTCACATGAACTAAAAAAAATAATGACATATTACTTGTGTATGTCTATTTGTGTCCTTCATAAATATGTTGGAAAGAAAGACTGTCCAGTTTTGTGCCGTGTATTGATATAGCACGATAAATGGATCAAAATGTTACCATCTCTCATTAATTAGGATTTGTGAAACCACATTGAAACAAAATAAACAGTTTTTCTACTACCAAAAAATTATTTAACAAATTATTTTCTTAATCAACTAATATTACTGCCTTTGTAGTGGAAATCTTGATGTATGTGAAGCAATACCCCGACGCCTCCACCAAAACCAAACAATATTTCTACTACCAATGCTTTAAAGGATTATTTAGAAAATTATTTTCTAACTCGAGCAACGTTACTGCCTTTATAGTGGAAATGTTGATGTATGTGAAGCCGGCAATAAATCTAGCAGTACACCGGCGCCTCCACCAAAAAAATACTTCCACAATAATTACACAATGAAATCAAAATTTTCGCTCAAATATCATTAGTGTTGTTAGAGGAGATATATTCCTCTAACAACATTAATGATATTTTCAAAAATATCAAATTTCTAATTTTCTTAAATCCGCATTTTTTTTTATATTTTGCTTAAGCAGACATTAAACAATAAATACAAATTTAATAAAATGTTTAATCATCATTCATCTAGCGTATGGATTACAAGTAATGGCCAAATAGACGATGCCACATGAAATTAGATAAAAGATGGCGTTTGCGTCTTCTTCCATTTATTGTGATTAATAAATATAAACCCTCGACACCCAATACGGGTAAAAGAGGATAAGATTAAGAAAGAATAAATATAAATCTTCGAAAATGTGTCGCCAATAATGATTAATTTGTTATCGGCCTTTTGCGAGCTCTCCAATTTAGCGAAAAATTAAAAACATCATAACTCATTGAATCCACCATTTATTTCTGATTTTCTTCCATAGTATATTTGAACAATCATTAAATAATATATATTGACTTTCAAAAATTTGACAAAAATATTGATTAAATTGTTATCAGACTTATTGCTAGCTCACACATGCATAATTGAATTTTTATTTATTTTTTGTAAAAATTAAAAAATCAACTCAAAACGTACATTGTTTATTTTTGACTTTCTTTCATAATGTGTTTAATTAGTCATTAAACAATAAATAGTTGATATTAATTGTCAGAAATGTGTCGTCGACAATTGTTTATTTGTTATCAGGCTTATTGCTGGCTCTCGCATGTATAATGTAATTGAGCAAATTATTACAAAAATCAATACTGGGAAAGTCCACTGTTTATATTTTCTTTCATAATTTGTTTAAAAAGCCAATAAACAATGAATATAAACTATAAAAAATGTGTCGTCGACAATTTTTAGTTGTTATAAGATTTATTGCTGGTTCTGGCATGCATATAATTTGACGAACGATTAAAAAAATCATAACTAGGAAAGTCTACTGTTTATGTTTGATTTTCTTTCATAATTTGTTTAAATAGTCAATAAGCAATAAATATAAACTGTCAGAAATGTGTTGTCAACAATTGTTTAGTAGTTAACAGACTTATAGCTGGCTCTCGCATGCATTTAATAGGGCGAACGATTAAAAAAATCATAATTCGGAAAGTCTACTGTTTATGTTTGATTTTCTTTCATAATTTGTTTAAATAGTCAATAAGCAATAAATATAAACTGTCAGAAATGTGTTGTCAACAACTGTTTAGTGGTTAACAGACTTATAGCTGGCTCTCGCATGCATTTAATAGGGCGAACGATTAAAAAAATCATAACTAGGAAAGTCTACTGTTTATGTTTGATTTTCTTTCATAATTTGTTTAAATAGTCAATAAGCAATAAATATAAACTGTCAGAAATGTGTTGTCAACAACTGTTTAGTGGTTAACAGACTTATAGCTGGCTCTCGCATGCATTTAATAGGGCGAACGATTAAAAAAATCATAACTAGGAAAGTCTACTGTTTATGTTTGATTTTCTTTCATAATTTGTTTAAATAGTCAATAAGCAATAAATATAAACTGTCAGAAATGTGTTGTCAACAATTGTTTAGTTGTTAACAGACTTATAGCTGTCTCTCGCATGCATTTAATAGGGCGAACGATTAAAAAAATCATAACTCGGAAAGTCTACTGTTTATGTTTGATTTTCTTTCATAATATGTTTAAATATTCAATAAACAATAAATATAAACTGTCAGAAATGTGTCGTCAACAATTTTTTAGTTGTTAACAGACTTATAGCTGGCTCTTGCATGCATTTAATAGGGCGAACGATTAAAAAAATCATAACTCGGAAAATCCACTGTTTATTTTTGATTTTCTTTCATAATTTGTTTAAATATTCAATAAACAATAAATATCAACTGTCAAAAATGTGTTGTCAATAATTGTTCACTTGTTATCAGACTTATAGCTGGCTCTCGCATGCATTTAATAGGGCGAACGATTAAAAAATCATAACTCGGAAAATCCACTGCTTATTTTTAATTTTCTTTCATAAAATATTTAAACATCCAATAATCTATAAATATCAACTGTCAAAACTGTGTTGTCAATAATTGTTTATTGTTATCAGACTTATAGCTGGCTCTCGCATGCATTTAATTGGGCGAACGATTAAAAATTGTATATTTCGGAAAGTCTACTGGTAATTTTTGATTTCATAAAATGTTTAAACAACCAATAAAAAATAATTTTCAACTGTAAAAATGTGTTGTTAATAATGGTTAATTTGTTACAAACAATAAAATAATATATTTGCACGATAAATTAACTTGTTTAGCAACTTGACTCCGCGCATTTGCTCTACAATATTTCCTGGAATATAGCTTTAGATTGTAATTATTCAGCTCAGAATATATTAACTTCTTGTAAAAAAATATATAAAATTCTTTTCTCATAAAAAATATATTAAATACTTCTATATATAACGTGGAGGTATTTAATATATTTATTATGGAGGCAGACAATACAAAACATACAATAATTCTGAAATAAGGTAGGAAATTAAAATAAGTGAATATTGAACGAAAAATAGTGCTTTAAGGGTGCGGTTTAGACGAAAGAGATAGCTATATAAATATTAGCAATCACTAATTCGAGTTAGATTGCTGTTTTGATCAATGAAAAATATTATATTATACATTAAAGTAATCTTAAAATAAGCAGGAATTTCATCAGATGAATTAAAAATTATTTTAATGTTTAGTTTGTGTGAAAAACAATTATGAAAAACAATGAAAATTTAAATAATTTATAGCAAATTTCAAATTATATTTTTGCTAATAAAAACTTGTGCAATGAAAATTTAAAGGATTTCACTAAATTCTGCATTAAAATAACTTAGCAGACATGACATATTAATTTCATAATATCTTACAATTTTCTTTTCTAACTTGAACTAGTAAATTAACGTAATACACGAAACTAACGATTTATTTTTTATTTAGACTGATACTTTATACTCGGTAGACAAAAAATGTAAATATTTATTCATATTATTAAATCCAAAAGAATGGATCTTTTTTTAAACGATTATTTCCATTTTACTGTATAGCTATCTCTTTCTATTAAACCGCAACCTTAACGTATTAGAGTAAGAATTGTAAGCATCGCGCGGATTTTAATTTTCTCTTTTTTAATTCAAATCCAGCCACACGGATCGCTCCCCGGTGCTAGAATACTGTTTGAGCTTGGATAGGAATGCTCTGTGTGGTGGTTCCAAAAGGTCGTTGAGGTTTAACAAGTACACTTTATTTATACACGTAATTCTTGGTACCAAGTGAAACTTTACATTAGGATTTGATTTTTCTTATTGGTCCGAAAGTATGATTCACCCCCGGTCCTTATAAATGCGGAGGCAGTAGAAAGCGCGCAAGCTATTAAATACAATTTTGGGCTAGTAAAATTAAAAATATCAACGCTAATGTCTGAAGAAACCAAGCTAAGTTTTATTATTTAAAATACTCTATATAATCCTTTTAGCAATATATTATAAACAGTTTTATGCAAACAGAGTTTGTTTGTTGCAATATTCAGAATTAATATTGAGAAAATAATATTTACTTCATTATAAATATATATAATATAAGTGTTTGTTGCAATATTCAGAATTAATATTGAAAAAATAATTAATTCTGAATATTGCAACAAACTCGTGTGCACACAAAGAGTTTGTTTATTATATTCAGAATTAATATTTAAAAAATACAAAACGCATCATAAACAATAACGTAGCAGAAAATCAATGATTTAAAACCCATTAAATGAGTTTTGCAAATTCACGCTTGTATATTATTCACTCGATTGAATTAATCAAAATGTTGTTTTATGTATATGGCGGATGCGCCGGGTCCCAGTCGGTTAATCTCGATCGTGTTGGTGCAGCTGAATTTGGACACATGTCGATTCCCTTTAATTGGATGCTTATATTAAATTATTGCCGCCCGCGGTTCCCCGTCGCAGGGTTTATTCAGCATTATCATAATAATAAGATTCGGTCGGAATTACTTCGTTCGTTCCCGCCGAGACGTGTTTTACTTAAATTAATTAAATGTAAATCTCGAAACGGCGGCGGTTCTTATTATTATTTTATACGGCGAAATTATTCTTATTCAAACATCGTACATCATTTATTTCGCTTCGTGTTTTAAATAATTTTCATAAAACACATAATTAATTTAATGCAGTGTTCCTAAAAAAACTTCATATTATTTTAGGATTCTATATATACATATTAATAATTCAGACAATTTGGCAATTACACACATTCAATAAAAATGTTCAGTCGCTATTCATCTAGCTAGATGAATGGTGGTTGAACATTTTTATTAAATGAATTTCGTTAACTGTTCTCATCAACAGGACAAATTTGCCTTTCTTTAGTGGATGAAACAGCGTACTCGATCTTCTACCTTGAAGATCCAAATTGTTGAAGGTGCGACATGAAATTAGGCAATAGATGGCGCTTGCGTTGTCTCCCAAATATTAATTACATACTTGTAAAAGTGTATGTAATTAATATTTGGGAGACAACGCAAGCACCATCTATTGCCTAATTTCATATCGCACCTTCAACATTAAGTATACACAAAACATAGAAACTGTTTGTCTCTCCCATTTCTGTTATTTTGTATTACGATTTTTTCAAGAACGAATACCATTTTTATGTGTAAAACAAACCAAGTGTAACTTAGTCAATAATTCCTAATATTACTAAAATGTTTTACCAAGTGATTAATGGCAATCAAATTGAGGATATAAATTTATAATATAATATTATAAATAATTAGTTAATATATTTATTATAAACGAACGAATTTATGACACACACATATAACACAGTATTTCACTTATCTTTAATTTTTATTAACCTGAAATAATCACTAAATAATTCCGTGTGTGTGCGTCCCGTTTCAAAAGTATAAAATATTTAAATCGATATAAAGGTCCTGAGAGCACTGGAAAAGGGGGGTCGGTGGGAGGTGGCGGTGTTCGTACACGTACTCGAAAATTAGGTTAGAGGATTAAGGGTCTGAAATAAAGTCGACGCCGACAGCCCAGAAAGTAAAAAAGAGTAAAAGAAAAAAATCGCGCGCCGGATGGGGCGGACGCGTGCCGCGAATAATTCCTCTCACAATCAATTCCACCCCTGCCCTAACCAACCCCTCCCCATCCCATTTCCCCTTCGAACCTCTGTTACCCGCGACCTAACCTATTGCAAAAAGTATGAAGTGCGAAACAAAAAGTTGCCAGCGGGATAAATATGTAAATATTGCGGGACTTGTAAAATATGTGCCCTATATATTATTATAATGAGTTTACAAGAACATATCAATAATTGATTATTTATATTACACAATATTTAATTAATTGTTATATGACCACCGACCATAAGTCTTTCCGTTATTATTATTATTATTATTTTAATTCAATATTTTTTCATGGATTACGAATAATATGTGGTCTTTCTTTTTTCCATTTTATCTATTTGATCCATTAAACAATTGCTAATATGATGGAGAAAACAAATCCGTAAAAAATATGATAATCTTTCTTCTAAATATTTTATTCGTATATTTTTAATAATCTATTCATATTTATTATTAAAATATAAATGACTTAAAACATTAAAGTGTAATTCCATGTTAAAATAGACAATGTTGTCCGTGGTTAAAAGTCATTCTTTTTACACAAAAGTCTTCTTAATACAGTTAACAGTTTTGAGAGAACTCGTCTATTTACTATTTCATGAATTTTTTACTATTTCATGAAATAGAACTCGTCTATTTACTATTTCACATCTAACATTAAAATTGAATAAAAAATAAATAAAAAAACTGTTAATTGTTTAACAATTAAAAACTCGTGTATTTTTTTATGATTTTTTTTTCAGTCACGGATTTCACATCTAACATAAAAATTGAATAACAAATAAATAAAAAAAAACTGTTAATTTTAACAATTAATAACTCGTGTATTTTTTATGATTTTTTTTTCAGTCACGGATTTCACATCCAACATTAAAATTGAATAAAAAATAAATAAAAAAACTGTTAATTGTTTCACAATTAAAAACTCGTCTATTTATTTTTTATGATTTTTTTTCAGCCACGGATTTCACATCTAACATTAAAATTGAATAAAAAATAAATAAAAAAAAACTGTTAATTGTTGAACAATTAAAAACTCATGTATTTTTTTATGATTTTTTTTTCAGTCACGGATTTCACATCTAACATTAAAATGGAATAAAAAATAAATAAAAAAACTGTTAATTATTTATGAATTAGTAGGCTATTAATATATTAGAAAGTTATTTATGTAGAAATAACATTGAATCTAAACCGCGGACAACATTGTCTATTTTAACATTGAATTATTGCGATTGATAAAATGGAAAAGTTTAACGATGTTATTAAAATAATTGCAAATCAATTGAAAATTGGTTTACAAAAAAAATCGTTTTATATATTTTTTTTAAGAAAGGATGATTGATATGAATATTAAAGAGTGGTGAAATAATAACACTTTTTGGCATACGTTCGCTCAATCAGCCACTAACAAAAATTTAAAAAAAGTTATTCATCTATAATGAGTATAAATACGTTTTCCATTAATTCAGGACAAGTATATTTCGTTACAAATGTGTCTTGTTCCCGTGAAATTCCAATATCAACGCTTTTATCGATATTTTATACACAAATCGTTATTCAGACATAAATAATTACAATACATGTAGGCGTTAATCTATCTTGGCAATTGATTTCTTTTCTGCTCTATCATGAATTTATGATGAAATCAAAGAAAAAATCTATGTTATCCAGCTGAACAGACCTGGTGATTCACACAAATGAATTGATGAGGGTTCTTGATTTATTATAGTCTATTGAATAATTAATAATTTCTTAACTATGGTGGAAGCGCCGGGGAAGTCTTTGGCAAGCTTAATATCGGTTGCGCAGTCGTATTGACATTCAACATCCAACGGTAAAATTGCCCACGATGCAGTTCTCTAAATGGATTTTAGTAAAAAAAGACGGTCGATCTATCTACCCGTGTTTTCAATAAAAAAACCTTCATTGGCATTTTTCAAATAAATATAATTTCTCCAAATAAATAAATACGAGCAAGTAAAAGAGAGAAAAAAATATCAGTTAAACCCTATCCCCCTCCTTTCTTCTTGCCTCATGCTCCCGCGGGAGATTTTTACTCCAGCACCATCTTCTTTCATCCATTTCGTTACTTTTCTCTCTCCTTCGATTCATTCCTTGCATACCCCCACACATTCCTCCCCAGGTGCATCCATGTGTCCTCCCCATCCTCACATAAAACACACCTAACATACATCACCTCTTCGAAACTCTTTCGCTTCTTCCAACGTGAAACCTACTACCTCGTCTTCTCCCACCCTACTTGGTTCCCCACACATTCCTCTACATTTTCTGGTCAATTCCTCTAGTGACACCCATATCCCTCTTCCACTCTCTCCTCTTCTCAATACTCTCCACATTTAACTTTCGCTTCTACACTCCTGCAGCTCTTGAGCTATTCGTTCCACCGCCCTCAAGTTCTTCAACATTTTTATTTATCTAATTTTAATAATAAATTAGTTTTCGTTCTATATAAATCAAAGCTAATTATTTTTAATTGCGCCCGAGATCGAAGGACCGCGGTGGCGTCTTTCGGTCTCCCGTTACACCCCCTCACTCTTGCGAACGGACGGATTAAGTTTCTGAAAATGAGGGGGTCGTTAATTTTAATTTATGAATATTTATAGGATGGTAACGCGAGGACGTCCGACGGCTTATCGTCCCGCAATTTCTATGCAAAGATTTTTGTCAACAGTCTGCGCCCCGGAATTTCTAACGCGGATTATTCTCATCTGCTGCCCGGACCGATGTGGATGTCCACACTTAGAAGGCTAAGCTCTCATAGATACTATGACAATACATACAAACTGACAATATAACGAGACCTCGGCTTTTGAAGATCCACGCCATACTTAAGTAGTGATGGGTAAAATCGATTATATCAATAAACGAACAAGGAATAATAGTTTATTTTTTGGTAATTAATTGTCAACGTTATTATTACTATTAGTTGAAATATTCAAAACTTAAAGGTTGGTTATTTTAATAATTATTTCTATAAGTAATTCAGGCTTATTAATTTTTCTTAAATCTTTTTATCGAGAAAATGTTCTTGAAATTCTTGTTGTATGGAGTACATTATTATTTTATAAACAGTAATCACTATTTAAATTAAAAAAAAAACTTATTTATAAAATAATAATAATATATCTCTTTAATACTATTATTATTTTATAAATGTTTAAAGTAAAAGATCACTTGTTCTTCACCTGAAGAAGCCACAAGGTGGCGAAACAATTGTAGTCAAATACAAAATAAACAATTTTTGAAAGTTATAACAAACGTGTTTACTTTAAAGTGATAAATATGAACTTTCAACAACTATCAGCCACCTCGATTAATAGTGTTATGTTTTAATTTAAATGTTATAATTATGAGGATATCGTGATTTTTTTTATTTATTTCGTGAAATGATTTCTATCAATTTCATTATGATCGCGCCACACATGCCCGCCTACACGCAAACACAAATTTGCCCCCCGCCCCTCAAATTGGAATTGATTACACGGGCGGTTAATTCGCTGATGAATGGAGGGTCCGGCGGTAAGCGGGATAAAATTGAAACGGATCAGCGTGTTCGATTTCGATCGCCATAAATCTGCGTAAACGATGATGGATGTGTTTTAACGGCGGCGTTCCGTTTTTGATTGCAGGTGCTGCGAGGCAACAGCAGCGACGCCTGCGAGGTCAGGGATCCATGTCAGCACGGCGGCATCTGCATATCCACAGACAGCGGTCCCATTTGCGAATGCCGGAACCAGGACTATGAGGGCGAGTACTGCGAAAAGGGTAAGGATAATTTGTTTGGCATACTAATAAAAATTAATCTTGTCAAGAAACATAACCAAAAAATATATCATTAGGAAAAACATAATTAATTATATTACGGAAAACTTCGTTCGAGATACGCAGCAAGCGCACATTATTGCCCGATCAACGGTGCTAAATAAAACCAAACCTGGCGTGTTATACTTAAAATATAAACTGTGTTTTATACACTTTATCATAAAAAAATAAAAATCTATATACGTGGTTATCACGTGTGTAAGTGCCAGCAGAAATTATTATGTTACACAGCAAAGAATTATTGTGAAAATAAATAACATTTACTTCCAAAACAGCTGATAACTGTTTAATTAAATTATGAATATAAACAACTTACTTCTGTCAGCAACTGCCACTGCAGTAAAAGCTTTAAAACTGTTTTATATTAAAAACATACAGAGAGCTTTTTTTATCAGTATACATTTCTCCTATGTATACCTGCAAAATACGAGTCAAATGCATTAATGTATGTGTGTTTAGTTGCCTATAATACGCAACTGAACACACATATGCCAAATAGTCTACTAAACATACACACATTAATCGGAAAATGCGTTTAACTCGCGTTTTTTTTTTTTTGCAGGTATATACTTCCCCTAATGTATACTGATAAAGGAACCTCTCTGTATATTGTTTATAATTTATAAGCACAAAATCACCAACATGGATATAACAACAGGCAATATTTTATAGGTTAGGACTAGACACTTGGATAACAGAATATGACGGCATATGAAACATTATCCATACAAAATAGCCCCGATTATGCCAATTAGGATTGGAAGAAGAAAATTGCTCGAGAAAATATTCGAGCATTCTTATTTACACAATAAGAAATGGAAGAAGACATTTTATAAGACATTAACGTTGGCGAAGTGCTCGAGGAAATGTTCGAGCATTCTTGTCAGGGCAAGTCCTCGAATGTTTTTCCTGTTGAAATACTTGATTGATTGTTCGAACAATTTCTTCTCCAATTCATTTCTTGATCAATCTCTCGGGCAATTGTTCTATTGTGAAAATAATTCTGCTCGTGCAAGTTTTACAATATTATTCCTGTTGTTGAAATACTTGAGTGGTTGCTCGAGAAATTTCGACTCCAATATCGTGAAACTTCATGGTTATACGTTTTATCACAGAATTATAACACATCAAAAACCTATCTGTTCTGCAGAATTGTTTTTAGAAACCGATTTTTATAATTGTTCTGAATGGTGTTTTTTTTTAATGTGTCCGAACCTCCGATAGAAATCGCTGTCAAACTGTCTCTTTGCGCGCTTCTAGTGTCAAACTCTTTCATTATGGTCTGGAAAAAATCATGGAACATTTAACAACGTTTAACGAATTTCCCGCTGCTCGATATTAAAAGACAAAAACTGTACGTTTCTAATAAACTGTCGCTTCTGTTGCTGATAATGTTGATGAAGACCCAAGTTTGTCATTTCGATATTAAAAGACAAAAACTGTACGTTTCTAATAAACTGTCGCTGCTGTTGCTGATAGTGTTGATGAAGACCCAAGTTTGTCATTTCGATATTAAAAGACAAAAACTGTACATTTCTAATAAACTGTTGCTGCTGTTGCTGATAATGTTGATGAAGACCCAAGTTTGTCATTTCGATATTAAAAGACAAAAACTGTACGTTTCTAATAAACTGTTGCTGCTGTTGCTCATAGTTTTGATGAAGACTCAAGTTTGTTCGCAGGAAGTTGGACTTTGTTATTCGACTACTTGGAAAATTTTGCGTAGAGATCTTGGCCTTACAAGATCCAACTTGTCCAAGAACTCAAGCCGTAAGGCCATCTTTTGCGTCGTACGTTCGCTGAATGGGCTCAAAATCAATTGCAGATATCCAGAATTTAATCGTAATTTTTTTAGCGGCGAAGCTCATTTTTGGCTAAATGGTTACGTTAATAAACAGAACTGTCGTTATTGGAGTGAACATAATCCAAATTGCCGTTGCATGCACAAAAATGCACCGTGTAGTGCCCATTGTACTCCGGAGGCATTATTGGGCCGTATTTCTTCAAAAATCAAGCTGGAGAGCACGTTACCGTTAATGGGGAACGTTACAGAGCGATGATCAATAATTATTTAATTCCGAATATGAATGGTATTGCTATTAAAGAGGTATGGTTCCAATAAGACGGCGCCACAAATTATACAAACAACGCTATCATGGAATTATTGAGGGAATAGCAGCTATGTATTAACAATCTGCGTTTAAAGTGTTTTTATTGTCAATCTTAAGTTTTTAGTATACAGAATTATTTATGCCATAATTGACAGAAGCGTTATCAGCTCCAAACGAAGTTACATTCTATATATATATTAACTGTTTTCAATGAGAAATCGACAAATCTAATCTGAGCATTTGTTTCTTGGGAATCACGTTACCGTTAATGGGAAGTGTTACTGAGCGATGATCAATAATTATAATTTCATTGGTATTACTATTGAAGGGGTATGGTTCCAATAAGATGGCGCCACAAGTTACACAGCCAACGCAATCATGGAGTTATTGAGGGAACAATTCGGTAGGAAAATAATTTCGACCTGGTAACTGACTACCAATGTCATGTGACTTAACGCATTTAAATTATTTTCTTTGGGGTTATGTTAAATCTTTGGACATAGACCTATCGCTTGAAAAAGTGGTAGGAAATTGCATTTCGTCAGAAGTCAAACATTAATGCCATTGTGCAATTCTTCAAATAAAATAAATGATTTCAACATATCAAATTTGGTTCTTGTTTAATTTGAATTTAAAGTTTGAATACATTAAAATATCACCCTTTATTGTTTATATAATTTGAGATGAAATAATTTTTAACCATTTTAACAGGTATTATGTTTTACTTCCTTGTGCGTGCTGGCAATAAATGAATTGATCGTCTGTTTTTAAAAATAATAATTATAGGGGAAATTAGCTGTGTTGATAAAAAGTGAAATGAAAAAAAAAAACAGTTATTTTTATTATAATTGTCACTTTTTTAGAAAGCCATTAATTAGGTTAAAGAAATATATTTATTCTTTAACCTAATTCAACAATATTTAAAATTACTTTAAAATGATATAACACTAATCGGTGACACCTATAAGGCTTTCTGCCAAAAAGTGACAATTATAATAAAAATAACTGTTTTTTTTTTTTCATTTCACTTTTCATCAACACAGCTAATTAATTTCCCCTATAATTATTATTTTTAAAAACAGACGATCAATTCATTTATTGCCAACACGCACAAGGAAGTAAAACATAATACCTGTTATTACACACCATCGATTTTATTTCGGGGCTAACGACCAACGCTACAAGCGGGGCATTGTTTTCCTTTTTTTTGTCTCCTGTTCGCTTTTTTTGTGTGAATTATGTGGCGATTCATTGTCTCCTCTCCTCGATGGCTGAAAAAAAGTACGCTTCCGCGATACGTCTGCATAACGCCAAAGCGCACTTTTGTGTCCCGGGCCCCCTTCATTTTCTTAAGATCCCGCCCGCGATAAGCCGCTTTTTATGTTCCCCGGGAATTACTCATTGTTGGAAATTTTTTATTGTTGAGTATTTTATGGGCGTGAAAAAAGAATATGAAATAAAGGGACAGCGAGGGGTTTATTTTACTCCGTATATAAGAAATCGTAATGATAAAGATTTTTATCAATTTGATTATTTATTAAAGAAAATGTTTTAAATTAAAGCCACAGATGACTTTTTTTTATCTAAGAAGTTGTTAAATAAGCACTTCCAAACCGCACGAAAAAAATCGTCGACTGAAATGGCATGAACTCGCGCAACATGTAATCATGGAAAAAAATAATTGGTTCCTTGAGAAATGACATTGATTTAGAATAAGTGTAGCAACTTGATTTCTATATGAAGACTATATGAATTCTTTGTAAAACATTGATAATGATCATATGATGATCGAAATGTACATCTATTAACAAATAAGTAAAGAAAAATGTATAAATGTTCAAATCTTCACAAAACTCACATTTAATTAAGTGTTAAACTTGATTTCTATTGAATACATTAAATAGACTTAATTTATTAAAAATAGATTAAAATGAGCAATGTGAGACCCTTGGGGAATGTCTGATAGCAAATGATCAATATAGACTCTTGAAGAATGCCTGATAGCAAATGATCAATATGAAACTCTTGAAGAATGTCTAATGGCACTAATATAGGTTAAGAGTTTGATTGGCCTATAACGGCTAGAGTTCTATTGAATAAATTAAATAGATTTAATTTATTTTATTTATCTTACTTATTAATTATTAATAGTTTAGGAATACTTACCTGATTATATACAAATATGTAAATTATTATATAATGTAATCAATTATAATGGAGAATTCCGTAAAATAAAGTTAAAGTTAATTAAATAAATTGTATAGTATAACAATATTTTATTCCTTTCTTCACTTTTGTATTTTTAAACACTAAATGTCAATTTTATATAAAACAAACTATTGATAAATAGTAGTGTTGGGCAAAATCGAATAATATTAGTAATCGAGTATTACTAAATGTGTCATTTTAAGTATTTAAAACGAAAAAGTAACTTCAAATTTATGTTTATTAATAAATGGGAAGTTATTTTTGATATTTTAATAATAAGTAACATTCATAAAATTATAATATACTTAATTTAGAAATAATAAAAGATCGACTTTGTCCATCACTAATAAATAGTACATTGTGCTCGAAATGTACATTCAGTGTTTAGAAATACAAAAGGAATAAAATATTATTATATTATATCAAAAAACTTCACGTACTCACCAACAAAAATCTTTGGTAAATAAATTGTATTTTTTTTAATATAATTTAATTTATTTTAAATAAATAAATTGATTTTTATTTAAATTATTCAATATAATTTAAGTTGCTATAAGACAATCCAACTCTTATCCTATATTAGTGCCATCAGGTATTCCTCAAGGGTCTCTGATAGCAAATGATCAATATAATTTGCTGTCAGACATTCCGTAAGAGTCTCACATTGGTCATTTGCTCTTCAATTGATTTAAAAATGATTATGTAAACTATTTCAAGCACTTTCATTATCTTATTTTTGTGAATGATTTGAAGATATTTGGTTGTTTAGTATATTGCATCACTTTTAAACCTGTCTGTATGAATTGCGTGTTTGGTGTGATATCAATAAAGTTAGATATTAATTTAAGTAAGTATATTATAATGAAATATTCCAAAAAAAGAATAATGAGCGCGCGTATTTCCGTTATGTGTAAAGTATCCAACACAGACTCAATTGATAACCTGGCTGTAACATTCTTCTCAGTTCGTAGTGTTAAAAAAATGTAAATAAAAATCACATTCACACTCACCTACCTATACAAACAGAGAGAAAAGAGAAACGTACATACATTCGATCTTTTCCCACTAAGAGACACGTGACTGATGCATTCAGAGGGCCTCCTTTACGGATTTCGGTGCTTATCTCGGCGGCGCTCCGGCGCTGGCCCTTTTTAAATAGGGCCCAAATATTTGTCAACGTCACCTGTAATATATCAGGGTCCTTTTTTGCATCCATCGAACGTCTGAACGGCGACCCTGATGGCGTCACGTGCCCCCAGTTAGGTGGTATTAGGACGTGGCCTCGCTTGAATTCAAAGTGCGGAATCATTATAGGAAATGGCAGATTCCGATACTTTTACTGCTTCAAAAGGGGATTATTTAATTTTTCGTGTGGATTGAGAGGATGTTCTGTGAGGTGATTTATAAATTAAATGTAAAGATTTAATTAAAGAATTCACGAAAATTATTTTTTCATATTCAAATTAAATCAAATAGAATTAACCGCGCATGCTGTGCTTTATTTTTGATTCTATTAGAAAATCATATTTTTTATAATGATCCAAAAAATTAACTACTCAATTAAAAGTTAAATTTAAAAATTACTCATTGTTGGAAATTTTTTTTGTTGAGTATTTTATGGGCGTGAAAAAGAAATATGAAATAAAGGGACAGCGAGAGGTTTATTTTACTCCGTATATAAGAAATAAAACAACACAATATTGCAGTGGTATAGCAATATTGCAATGTATCATAACATCAAAGTTGCGCCGATCTTGCAAATCAATCTAAAATATTGTAACGCTGTAATTGCTGAAAAATTTTACGCTATTCGATAGCCATTTAACAATTAATTAATTTTTGTGTGATATACATAATCAATGTTTGTTACGTTATTGTAAACTTTTGCGCTATATAGCCAAGAAAATAAATATCCGAAATGTAGAGAAAGCTTACGACTAGATGTGACTATATGGATTTACAAAATGCGGTGCAATAACTTCTTTCTGGCTGGTAAGGACTATTGATGGCTGGCTGGAAAACAGGACATTCCAAATCAAAACGAACTTTGAAACTTCCAAGAGCAAGACGGCAGACTCAAGACTTGCCGATCTCTCCGATATTATACAATATCTTCGTAGCTACCGAAAATGTCTAGAGAAACAGGGACTAAGATCTTTCAATTCGCCATTAGAAATTAAAATTAACGGTGCAACAACTTCCGAAAGCAGGACGGCATTATATTGATAGAGAAAAAGAGACTCAGTGCAGAGCGGATAGGCGGTGGATGAATTTGATTTTCAAAGAATAATTTTACAGCGGTGGTTTTTCGAAGAGGTTGTTTTTAAGAGGGGTTGTGATTATATAGATACGTTTTAATATGAATAACAGGTAAATTTAAATAGAGGGTATTTTTACGGGTGTATCTTTTAGGGAGTGCTCTTTGCGGTAATAACAAATGAAAATATAATTGCTGGAAAATCGTTGGGCTACCCCGTATTACGTCGCCAACCACGAGATACGAAAGGAGCTAAAGATATAAGACACCGTAGAGAAGCCAGGCTATTTTAAATCAGCCATAATATTAAAAATTTATTGATGCAATTTATATAATATAATTGGATAATTTTGTATTGTCTTTCGACTTTGTCACTTGTAAGGCGACTAGTTGTTACGACCATCGAATAATTTATTCAACGAAATAAAACGAGTTACACTTTTCTGGATAACTTCTATTCAACCTTCTTCTACAGAGTTTTAAAACTTAATGAATAAAAATACATGAAAATATTTACAAAATATATAAATGGGGGTAAAATGATTTCTAAGCCGTTGGGGGTGGTGATAGTAGGATGTGACAAAGAAAAATATTAAAATTAAAGAAAAACACAAAAGTTATATCGATATGAATAACAGGTTAACAAAAATTGACAATATTAAAACACAATAAAAACTTTTACATGAGTAAAAACGATTAAATAATATTTGAGTGAATAAAAATTAAAGTTGACGTAATATTTCATATTACTTTAGTATTACTTACGCATTAATGAAATTTTAAATAATATTTGATTTTTTTCTCTGGAAATTCCCAATGGATAAGCAACTTCATTGCAGTGTAATTATGGTTCATGTAAATGAAATAGTTCCTGTTTACACAAGATCATTTTTAAATAGTTATTAATAGTTTTTTTTTTATCAAAATACAAATTGTTTAGATAGCATCAAAAATGAAGTGCAGCATGCGCGCATTATTGCGCGCTTAATGATATAGATTCGAAAATAAGCGTAGTTATCTCTTTCCTTTCGTATTATTATATTTCTTCGATGCAAAAGAAATATTTCTTGTTTACACAAGATCACTTTTTAAATAACTAGCAATAGTATTTTTTTATCAAAATTCGAATTATTTATTTAAAGACAAAAATTATGCGCAGCATAATTTAATGGTATAGATTCAAAAATTCCACCGTAGTTTTCTCTTTCCTTTCACATTATTACATTTCTTCGATATATATTATATATTTGAACGTGAATTCTTTCTGAAAATATATACGTGCATCAATAATTCCACCTGACATTTTGCGGCGGAATCGATCCGGACGAACGCACTCTATCATCCGGGAGTCGACTTCCGGCGTTGGTCCGGTGGAATTACGCGCGTTTTCACGACAGACTGCACGCGAGCACCGCGGCCAATTTCCGCTTGCGTCCGCAAAAATGAAAGTCAGCCGGCGCCAATAAGCGGGGGTGGCTTTTCGCCATCCTCTCGGAGAAGTCGGGAAGATGACGAACCGACGAAAAGCCGCATAATTTTCTAATTTCCTAGGAGCGGGCGCGCCGTGAAAAATCGCCGGGGAGATGCGCCCGCGAATGGAGCAGGAAATTAAGGCCTTTTCCGGTTCGGCGAGCACTTTGTCACCGAAACTATTTCGCGAATATTTAACTTTTTAACTAATGGCCCTGTACTGGGTTATAAGGTGTGTGAGGAATCTGTGTTCCTCGGAACTTTCGTAATCATATTTTGTTAACTATATTCTAATAATATCAAGTATCTTTTAATTCAAATAAATTAAATAAAAATAATTCTTTATATTATTATATTTTTATTCCCTTTTCTAAACTTTTATTATTAACTACTAATAAGCGTTTAAATTTAGTCTTCACAAATCATTATAAATTTAATATTGTTTTGATAATTTTATTAAACGAATTCCGTTTCCTCCTCTCATTAACAGAATAAATTTAAAACTAATCCAGAATATAATAACTCCTTTTCTTCTTCTTCTTATTATTATTATTGTTATTTAATGGCCTTGGCTACTGGGTCCTTTCGACCAGTTTCTGCACCTCTATGGTTTTAATTTAATAACTCCTTTTATATCGAGCGTATAACAAAAATCGACGACGAAGTTAGCATTGGAAATCTAAAGTCATGTCTGAACTAAAATCACATGCGCACGCGTAAAGTACTGGTTGTCATGTTGACCGCAACCAGCATCTCACGCGTATGATCTTAGTACAGACATGACTCGAGACTTCTAACGCCAACTTCGTCATCGATTTTTGTTATACGCTCGATACAAAGAGTCTACGTGAAATTGCTGTTCACTATATAGTCATTGTAAGACACATATTGAGGGGGTTCTACATGTGTCTTACATTTTTTAACAGACTACCTAAAGACATAAAATCCCCCAATTAAAAAAAATCTCGAAACCTTAATATAAAAGGCTTACTACTTTGTTCAAGATTTTCTGAATTTTCTGAAATTCCTTTAAATCTTTCAATATTTAAATTGTTTTATATACATCTATGTTCTAACTGCATTTTGTCTTCAGACATAATAAAGCTTCAACTTTATGTTACACGTAACTTGTAATATGCTTAATCTTAAATATATACTTTTCATTTTTTTATTATGACTCTTGCTATGAATGTTAAAATATTTCATTGCAATTATTATTAATTGCCTTCTTTTATTGAGCGAAACAACGATTCGGTTGTTTATCTTGTAGACTCAAATTGTTCACGCTGCTGCTTATAGATTAGGCAAAAGATGTCGTTTTGTGTTATCTTTATAAGGTTCTAGTCCCCTACCCCACAAATACTTGCTCCATCTCTCCCATTGTTTTCACTTCATTCATAGGAGGAGGCTATTGATCTGCCCATTTTCTTAATTGCATTTAATTCTTGGATTTTGGAAGCGTTCACTTCGTGGTATATTTTAAATTTTGATGTAAAGAAAAACCTTACCTTTTTTGTACCACTTAAGCAAATAAAAGTGATATATAAAAGTTAAAATCTGAATAATATTAAAACAATGTGACAAATGCTTTTATGCAATAAAGTAAATAGATAAAAAACAAAACTGGAATAAATTGGAGGATGTTAGTGATATTTCATTGAATACTAAAAAAAGTGTTTCAAATGTTTGTTTATTTATTTATTATCCAACAGATTCATAAGATCTAATAACACGATAAATTAGAATAATTCAGTTATAGCGCAATATATTATATAATGTCGAATCGCATCAACTTATAAACACTACTATGTAATAGTAAATCAAAAACGGATAAATTAAACAAATTAAAAGTGTAGTTATCGTGAGAGTTACTATGTTGGATAAATAGAGAAGTACTTTAACATACGTCTTGACGAACATAGGAAGGCAATATTAAATAATAAAACTAATTCGACAGAACTTGCGCAACATTGTATTGAGAAAAATCACTTCTTTTCTTCAACAAAAACAACGTATAATATTGTATACAGTTAACAATGACGAGGGATTTCAAAGAGGCTTGGAAGAGGAATTAATATGGAAGAAATTTGTCATTCCCCTATCGCGACCGCTCTTGTTGCCTAAAATTAGCTAATCTGATGTATCTGCTCAATGTATATATACCGGCATATTTATTCCTTTGTACATTATTCCTTAATAATGATCAGTGATCGAAACTAGTCGGAGAATAAAGTAAAATCTATGAAGCATAAAAAAGTCAAGGGTTTTAATTGTCTATCATTATTAAATAGTTATTTGTTTTGTTTATATGTTAGTTGCATTTGCTCAATCTAGTAACTTGTACATAATTGAGAACTATGGAGGCTATATTATACATGTTGATTAAAATAAATAAAACACTTCAACTTTGTTTGTACAACACAAATTGTAAATAACATCTTTGTTCTTTCTTAATTCCTTAGCTGTCTCTATCTCTTCCACTAGTGGTTGATTATCCAACCATAACGTTTCCTCCACTTCCATTCTTGATAAAATGATTAGAAATCACAGTCGTAGAACACATTCCTGACAATATCAACCAATTTAAATGCATAACATCCAACCAGGAATACGGAAATGAAATGTACGAAAAAATAATTTCCCAAACTGATTAAAAAAATATCTTCAACTTAATTCAATTACGCGGAGGCTGCAAGTAGCAGCTAATCAAGCGGGCATCCCACGAAAGCACAAAAAATAATAGAAAGAAGTCGAGAGCAGAAATGCAAAAGTAACGGAAATACGCGAGGAAATCTCGAGTGCATTTTACCCTCACAATCGGACCTAATCATCGGACTTAAGATTTAAGGGCCGTACCTTTGCTACCTTCGGTGCATTTCGATGAATGGGCGCCCTGATTCCCGGCCTGCAGTAAGAAGTCGGCGCCGGGGGAATCGAAAAATCTCGATTCAATCCGGCATTGGATTTAAGAGCACTGAAGTAGAGAAAGAGAGAAAGGAAAAATGAATTTTTGAGGATTAATTTGTATAAGATCGTAAAATATAATTTTTACTTTTATTTTGTGACTATTTTCGATAATTCTACTATTATCAAACTAGGCTCTCGGTAGTCGTAATTAGTTACAAAAAACGACATAAAAAGTAGTATAACAAAGTATAAATATTTATGAAATACTAATCTAACATACAAATAATGTAATAATATTTTAAAATAATGAAACTACATAAAATGATTATTTTTCATTTTATGTTGTTTTAGTAATATTCTTCATTATGAATTTTAAAATATTATTGCATTATTTGTAAGTTAGATTAGTATTTCATAAATATTTATATTTTGTTTAATTTACCGAATTTACTTATAATCATACATTGAAGTGTGAAAATTGAGAAAGCTCTTTGCCGAAAAAAAAAAATGGTAAGTTAATTTCAAGCTTTATATATAGTTTAATATTTTCTGTAAATATACTTAAAATAATAAATAACGTGTTTTTCATAAAAAAAAAGAAATTACTTGTGACGGTAACGCATGCAGTGTTAGTCATGTTTATTTTGTTGCGTTTTTCAATAGAACAAAGAGAACGAAACATACAACCTTCCAAAAAATGTTTTAATTTAATTATTTTTAGAATCGGCATAACCGAAGTATTCAGCCGATCTTGATTCATTGAAAAAATGTATTATCATCCTCTAGCACTGTTGGAATTGTAATACACGCTTTAAATTCGACTTTATTTATTTATTTGTATACATTTTCGATCAAACATTTCACACAATTTGAAGTTTAACGTTTGGCATGTATGTTTAGTTGCGTGTTATAGGCAACTAAACATACATACATTAAATTAGTTCTTTATTCGTCGAATACATACATTAATCGGTTCAATGCGTTTGACTCGGGTTTTTTTGCAGGTATACACTTGATAAAAAACCTCTCTATATAAAGCATGAAATGTAATTTTGACTTGTCATTAACAACCATGATGTGTATTTTTAAATTTGATTGCATTGTTAGTATGAAACACATTTTATTTTTGGTTTACTCATTATATGAACGTAGGCAACCTAATTTACTTAGAATGACATATTGAAGTATAAATTAGCTAATATTAAATTGCTTTGAATTCTATAAATTTATTAGAATTTACGTTATAATAGTGGATATTTTGGTTATTAAAGACTTTGCAACATTTTCATGTTTACTTTAATTATGTTCAAACCCTCAATAAAACGCTCGTGGTGTACAAACTGAATTTTAGCGCACAGTCAGCGGTTCTTAAGGTTTTACCGAACTTTCCCCCCTACGTAGCCTGCAAGCGAGTAATTCCACTGAAAAATAAACAAATTCGCGAGATTTCCCCGGCAATTACAAACCGCGGAAATTAAATTCATCCGTCCGACCGAGTTTTCTATCTCGCGAGATCCCATCACTTCCGACCGATTTTTATCATTCCGCCCTCCACGAACGCAACCCTTCAACGAGAATAATTAAGTCGTCATTCGGATAAATTCACTTCGATAAATATCCAGACAAAAATAAAAGTGTGTGATTTTTATCGTTTTGGATGTTGTAAGAGATTTATTTATTTATTCATTTATGGAAGCCATTTCATACAGTAACATATACAGAATAAAATATAATAATCAGGTTACAGGTTATTGTATAATTTGATGTGGTGTACTAAGAATGAAACAAGAAAATAATGTAAAGTTGTTACAGCAATTGACTTGTAAAGTAAAGCAATTAAATCAATGATTTATTTTCATTAGAAATAAATTACTTTCCTCTGCTGTTCCCATTTTTTCTTGTTTGAAACCTCCCTCTTCTTCCTTCATCGCCTTAAATACATTTCACTTACGCAGCGAATACCCTTGAACTGAATTTTCCCGCTCGGTAACGACCTGCGATACACTAGCCTAAAAATCGCAGTAAAACATCCCTCCTTTCCTCCCTAATTACGGCCATCCATCCAAATTCACCGCCATTTATCCGCACGGAAAAAAATAAGCCATCCTCCATTTTCTGACCGCCGCGACGTCTCCGGATTTTCAGCGGATAGCGAGCAGCAAAAACACACACACAACGGAAACCCGATGCGAGTTTTATTGATAAACCATCAAATGTTCGTCTATATTTAGATGGGGATTATGATAATTTTTCGCGTCGATTTAAATTAATTAACATACGAACTTCGGGGGTTAAGTGTTCCGAGCATTAAGGGGTGAATTGATGAGATCGAGATGACAGTCAAGGTTAATAATGCGTTTTTGATTATTTGATTTAATGCTGGTATTTTTTATTAAACGTCATACGGAATGAAGGACTTAAATTAAATAAAAATAGATAAAAAATATCCTCACTCACTGACCTTAAATAACATACAAATCACAGAGCAAACAAAAATCGCACAAAATTAAAAAAAATCAAAAAACCTACAAATAATATTGTCTTAAATATAAACAAGTCGTGTTGGATGTATTTTGGTAAGGATGTCCGCTCTTCCTGCCATTTCCAAATTCATACAGCCACTCGTCTTAAATTTTGCCTTCTATAACACCGAAATTCTGTTTAAAACGTAATCCTAACATCATCCCGAAATGTAAATTCTCCTTCGCTACCATTCATGAATTCATCACATTTCATCAGCAAGAATCAGACAATGACGTTAGTGATCATGACGCTTGAATACGAACGAGACATTGGGCGCTGCAGCGCTTTACGAAAGCGGTGTGGCTGAACGGTACCGCTTTATGTGTGGCGCTGCAGCGCTTTATCAAGCGGTAAAGCAAATATTTTTTCCGCTGGATCGATTTTCAAGCCATAAAGCTGTAAAAAACGCCATATTTTCAGTATAGACAACTAAAATTTGTTCATTCAGGGAACATCAAGCGCTTTGAGCTGTAGCGCTACATATCTAAAATTTCCCTGAATGTGCCCATTGACTAGAAAAGGACAGGCGGAAAGACCTTAACAGTCGATAGCCGATTCCAGCCAAGTGAATTTTGTTTTTGTAATATATTCCTTTATTTTGTATTCGATTATAGAAACAATTGATTTTGTCCATCACTAATTTAATCAAACGATATTCATAAATTATTGATATCGAAGTTTGCTTGATAAGAAATAACCAGACATTAGCTTTATTTAAAATATTTAAAAATAATTTAAACATTCAGTCCTGTATTTACAACATATAAATATTTCTGCATCGTACTCATTGTAGAGTTATTTTCTTTCTCTTTCTCTTTTTTTTTTTCGAAACAAAGCGCAGAAATAAAAAAATTGCATCCCGTATCCCGACTTGCCTTAAAGCTCCTCTCTGAATTATACAGCAAGGAAAATCCAGGCTTTCAGAGTTCTTAGGTCCGCATCCAGCTTCCAACGACAACAACAACTCCCCTGAATTATGAAGGACGTTCCAATCTTTCGGGGTGGTGTTTTATTTATATTTCCCCGCCGATAAAATCCCCGAAAGAAAAAACAAAACGCGGCCACGGCGGGGAAATAATAAAGAGCGCCGGCCTACGCCACTGGATTCCGCGCGGCTTTGTTCCCTCCCCATCTTTCCGGCCGCAGAGAAAATCGGGCTTGTTTATTCTGTTTTTGTTTTGTTTCGCTTTTCCCTTCCGAAGATCAAAAGATTTTCTTTCAATTAAATTTGAACTCTGTAACAACAGAGAATGTACACATTTTTTTAAAAAGCATTTTATAATCTCTTAATTAAATTGATTTATTTCTTAAATTAGACTTACACCGAATGGTAGAAAAGGCAATCGATTGTATATATATATATATATATATATATATATGTATATATATTTCTTAAATTATACAGGGTGTACCATTTATTATTGACAAATCAATATAACTTGAAAAATACGCATCGTATGAACAAACGTTAGGAGACCAAAATCAAAATAAAGGGACATCATCTTGTTCTGAATTCGCTGCTGCACTGTCAGTCGGATTGTGTATGCAATTTTGAAATTTCAAATTATTTTTAATCAAGAATTGCAAGTATTTTAATTTTTTATTTGTATCTCAAATAAAAATACATAAGATTTTATTATTATTTTTATTCGTAGCAAAATTTAAATTTAATTAAATTTAAATTTGTATTTCAAATAAAAATACATCAGATTTCATTACTATTTTTATTCGTAGCAAAATTTAAATTTAATTAAATTTAAATTTGTATTTTAAATAAAAATACATCAGATTTCATTATTATTTTTATTCGTAGCAAAATTAAATTTAAATTTGTATTTCAAATAAAAATACATCAGATTTCATTACTATTTTTATTCGTAGCAAAATTTAAATTTAATTAAATTTAAATTTGTATTTTAAATAAAAATACATCAGATTTCATTATTATTTTTATTCGTAGCAAAATTTAATTAAATTTAAAAGATTAATTATTTTTTAAATTTCAATTTGTACACCTTTATGTAAAATTTGTTTTATGAGTTATGTGAAGTGTGTTTATTAAAATGAAAAATTGATTCGTTCCTTACTTTACTTTTTATTTATAATAGCTAAATGTGCATTTCATAATGGTACTCGGAATGTCCATTTAGCTATCATAAATAAAAAGTGAAATAAGGAACGAATCATTTTTTCATTTTATTGTACACCTTTCATAGAAATATCAAATCATTTGCATATATATTGTAAATATTTTTTTATTAAATTATAATTATATTTTAATTAACAATATATTGATTTTTTTTTATAAAAAAAAAACAACAAAATCACATGTTTACGAAATTACCCCTACGTACCAAAAATAAAACAAACTGGAAAATTAATTCACACGTACACAGGCCTTCGGAAGTAATTTTCAATTAACAACACTTTCAGCATAAATATTTTGATACCTATTTAACCCGACCTTTTCGCCGGAGCTGAAACGAGCGGCGCTTTCGGATACACTGGTAAAAATAAACAGCCTGCGGAATTTCAATCAGCATCGGCATTCTAATTGAAAATAATTTAGGGGATTAAGGACCTTTTCAAACCCGCGCGAACATGCAAAAAACATTCCAAACGCTCGTTAATAATTTATTTAAATTTGTTGCGAATGATGGATTTTTAAAGCTACATTAGAATTATTTTTTATTTTTGGAAAAAGAAGAACAATAAAGGAAGTGAATAATAATAATAATAATAATAATAAATTTATTACCCAACAGGAAACTGAATTAAAATTCCAAATTAGGTAAAAAAATGATTTATTATTTTTATTGTACAATTTACATTAAGTATAATATAATACATTTTGTATAATATTATTACTAAATGGCTATCGGACTTTCAGTCAAAATGTATTTATTTATTTTAAAATAAACACACATCAATAAATATAACTTAAAATAAATGAATTAGGTTAAATAAATATTATCTGTAAAAAGGATTAGGAACAACTTAAGTTGATCTAGGTCCTAGCCCTTCCAAATACAAGTAAATATAGTAAAGTAAGTAGTAAGTAAATATATTAATAATGATGCATTCACAAATTTATGACAATTTTCCATCTCATTTTTTTCCTATTCTTTATTATTGTGAACGGGAACTGTTTCCATTGCGAGATTTCGAACTCCTCACTCCAATATTCCAGCCTGTATATTTAGTAGGCTCTGACTCTTCGCATTCTTCTCAGGTTCACAAGAAAATTGTGAACAATCAGTTTGCAAATTTGACAGTTAATTACAGATTGGCTGTTTTTTTTTTGTTTGTTCAAATTTATTATTAATAAGTACAACAGAAAAAAGTAACAAAATTATGGCTAGTTTTTATTGAAATTTTAATCATCACTTTGTTTCATAAAAATAGATGATTTAGAAAATTTTCAATAAAAACGTTAAACATTTTCTAGTTGTTGCATTTTTTTATAGAAGTCAGTATTTTTTAAACATGTTCTAAAAACCACCATATTTTTTTCGATACTCAGAAATATTTTATAACAAAGATAGTTTAACAGTTTTAACACAATCGCTTTCAAAAGTGTATGAACATTAAATAATTTACTAATTGTTAAGGTTTATTTTTTATATACAAATTAAAACATGTTTCGCCAAGTGCCTGATGAACAAATAATTAAAAAAATATATATTAAAATATAAAATTATTTTATTCAAACATAGTTCAAAATGTGTGTTTATTTAAATATTTACAATTTTTAACTAAGTAAGAGCATCAAAAATAAAATGTTATGCATATTTTATTTTAATTTCAATTTACTTTATTAACGGAATCTCCATTTCCAAATTACAATTATAATTACATATTAAAAAATTTATAAGAAAAGTGTGACGTTCTAAAAAGATTACAAAACATGTATTTCTAAGAGAATTTAAAAATTTATCCCTGATGCTCTTACTTAGTTAAAAATTGTGAATGTTTAAATAAAAATACTTTTTTAAACTATATTTGAATAAAAGAATTTTATTTTTTAATATATATTTTTTTAATTATTTCTTCATCGGGCATATATATATATCAATCTTCAACAACAGAAGTAATTTATTTGTTCGTATATTTTTACTAAATATAAATTCCATAACGAGAAATCGATATCTATTGACAAACTGAACAAACCGACTTGCGTGCCTTTTAGCAATATGATTACAGCCGCAATAATTGGACAAAAACGGCATGCAAATTGTTTTATTTGCTCCATATCGATTTATTACGGTAATGTGGGATTGGATATAGGTGAAAGTAGGACAGCGAGGGACCAATTTCAAACGGCGCTTCATTAAAAGGCGGTTTAATTCAATTCACACGACTCGGCTCTTTCGATAATTTATGAGTTAAATGAATTAATCAAAAACGGTTTTCTTTTAATTCATGTTTTTTACAGATAATTTGTAATGGCTAAGATTACGATCAATTGTCAAATACAATGAGTAAGAAATTAAATTGCGATTATTCAAACGATTGAAGCACATCGATAGGTACGTCCACATTTTATACGCGAACTTGTTCAAGAGAATCAACAATATCTGAAAAATCAATTTGATTGTGAATTAAGGAATCAAATTGATTATTCCGATATTAATTTTCATTCTCCATATTTCAATACCAGAAATAAATTTACATTTTTTACTATTATTTTTTACTACTTATAGTAAAACTTGTTACAATTTTGTAAAATGGTGAATTTTCCGTAAATAAATAGTATTATATATATAAACATCTTTATTCCCAAAAGTAACCAATACATTTTATTGATGTGCAACAGCAGGTGTACATTATGTAATTCAATGTCCGGCGTGGGTATTTGCCCGGGAAGTAGTTGTTTTAATGTGCATTTGTTTAAAGTACTTATGTCACGTAAATCAAAATGTCACAGAGCGAAATGTGAAAATAATTTATTAATTATTTTCAAATCATTTTTATTTAATATAATACATTCATATTTTTATACAGAATATTTAAAAACAACAATTTATATATACATATAATGTACTTCAGGGAAACGTTTATCGACCAGATGTCTTTCAGCCTTATATATTATTATTTTATGTTAATTTCAATAGAACAATATAAGTCTTAAAACATCTATAAATGTTATGTGTAACGTATTCAGTGATATAAATTCAATTTGCGATTTATTTTATAACTTTTCGTCAATTGTTGCTCTATCTTAATTTTTTGTTTTGTATATTCTATTTCTGCACTGAGAAGTAGAGAGGAAAATATAACGATGTTATATAAGACTAAATAAATAAATAAATAAATATTCAATTTCTTCTTATTATTGTTTGTTTTATATTTATAGAAACGTTGAATACTGTAAAGTATATGTTGGTGCCACACACCGCACAGTTTTATATTTATATTGTCCTGTTAAAGTTTTTTTTTGTTGCCTGATGGGCAGTAAAATTAGTTTAATAATACAAAAAAATGATTTATCCACTTGGTCGCAGTTATTTGAATAAAGGAAATAAAAAGAATTTGAAAATAATTAATATTACTTATGTAACATAAGTCATAATGTCACAGTAGCCAAAGGGAAAATAATTTATAAACTAATTATTTTCAAATTCTTTTTAATTTAAAATTAATTTATTTACTTCTAACAAGTTATGCTGAAATAAATGATATAAACGTTTTTTTTTTATTATTTATTGGAACGATTATTAACTTTCTTATATAATTTTCAATAGATTGATATTTATAGAAATGTAATTTATATCACGTCCTTGATAGAACCCGATGAAATTCGTCGTCTAGACATTCCATGATTTGTTTAAAACGTCCCATATTTTTTTTTGCGACAGCGTCGAATACTCGTCATGACATCGTCTGAGGTTTCCCACCGAAACACACACAGAAAAAAGTACGGACGCACGACACACGAACATATTTTATGTATAACCGAACCTTTCGTGTGGTTAATTATTGTATTTTCATCACTAATAGGGGCGACAACAAATAACGATTTAATATGTTTACATTACAATTTCGATGGAATAAAAAAAGGGACGTTAAAGTGTTGTTTTTTGTGTTATTATTGTTGTTGTTTCAAACAACGGTAATTATTTATGGATAATTTCTTTTAACTATTTAATATACAGGGTTTATTCACGCTATACAAAGTACACCACTTTTTAACTTTTTGAAAGTTTTAATTTCTGGGTCCTTACAAACCCCAGATAAATCGAATGGATTTTGTAATTGATAAATAAAACATTACTAAATATTAGTGTTGGGCAAAGTCGAATGAATTTAGAAATCGAGTATTTCTCAATATCCAATTTTAAGTAAATAATAATGTTTTGTAATCTTTTTAGAGCGTGACATTTTTCTTATAAAATTTTTAATATTTAATTATAATTGTAATTTGGAAATGGAGATTCCGTTAATAAAGTAAATTGAAATTGAAAAATAATAATAAATTGGGGTTTATTAATAAATAAGGGTCACTTCCCAATAATAATATTACAAATAACATTATCATATACATAATTTTACAGTGACAAAAAAGATTGAAAAGATCGACTTTATCCTTCTCTACAACCTAAATACTTCTTAAATGGTTGAAATTCAAATTCCTTTAAATAAATATTAAATAATTAGTTTAGATTTTAACAAAATTCAAATTGTTTCAAAAACTGTTAGGTTTTAATAAAAAATTAACAGTTATTTTGAACGTAGAATCTAAAAATGTAATAATATACAAGGTGTTCTATTAAAAAAATACAAACACACAACTTTGATACTTTATTGTATAAAATGAAAATAATTTTAGAATCATAGGCCCATACACTTTCTAGAAATAAAAAAGTGGTATATTTTAACCAAAATCTTCAGATTCATGAATAATTTTGTATAAGTAAAAAATTAAAATAAAACAAATTAAACGAATTAATTCTTAGATCTTAAAGGTACAAGATTCCCAATATTAGGAATAATGAAAACACTATTTTATAACACTTATAAACTTTATTTAAAGTGTGGTATAAAGAAGGTAAAAGTGTTTTATGTGCAGGGTTTTCCATTAAGAGGTTTTATTTTGATATTTGAATAAAAGTGAGTATATTTTAAGAGAAATCAATGGATATTCATTTCATTGTAAAGAAAAATGTATATCATTAACGATAAAAAACTATATCAGCTGAATGGACGCCACGACTATGGTTGCTGCACCATATTCTATGATCAATTCGCAAAAAAAAAATCTATGATCAATTCGCACATTCCGAGGAGAAAGTGGGCCTCATCACTCATGATGATTTTTTTATGAAAATCCAGATCATTTTGATGCATTTCAAGGACCCAATCAGCAAAGATACGACGTTGCTGGCGATCGACCGGCTTGAGTTCTTGTGTTAACGGAAATTTAAAAGCCTTCAAACCTAACTCTTTATGCAAAATACGGTATAATGTCGTTTTTAGAATGTCTAATTCCAAATATCGACGAAGAATCGACAAACCTGGGTTTTCGTTAACACTATTGGCTACAGCAACAATATTCTCAATTATTCTCGTGCGACGCTTGGTTTCGATTCTTTACATCACTAAGTTGTTCCAACAGCTCATTTTTTTTAACCAGTTTTACTATTGCTGGTCGAGAAGGTGCTTCACAAGGACACAAAAGTGCTTTAGTTTGGCGAACTGCAAATTTTTCACCATTTCTGTAGCGATTTTTAATAATTTAAATATGTCGTTTAAGCATGTATTGTTGCATTTTTACTAATGACATATCTTTTACTTGTCAAATTTCAAAAGATGACACCTACAAAAGTGAAAGCTGCTCAGGTAGCGGGCTATTCAAAATGAAACAAAATCGATACAATGGAAACACGCAAATTCTCTGCCACCAAAGAAGTTTAAAGTTCCACCTTCTGCAGGCAAGATCATGTTAACATTTTTTTTTCGACAAGACAAACCCTTGCTCATAGAGTTCATAGAACCTAAATTGCATATATGTATAATAAAATCATCTTCCAAACAGATTTTTATATTGCAGAAAAAGCATTCTAAATTTTAGTTGGTATTTCTCATTTAGAATAATGTATTATTTATTTGTGTATTGGAATGATTACTATATGTAAAACAGAAGACAGGCAAAGACATGTAGGCACATATAATTACAACACCAGGCTCAAAAACAATCTCACAGTACCAAGAATACGGTTACAGAAAACTGCCAACAGCTATGGATACAAATCTCTACAAATGTACAACAAATTGCCTGAAATTGTACAAAACCTGTCCATAAATAAATTTAAACAAGTTATAAAAAGTAGACTGATTGCTGAAGCACTATACACTTACAGTTATTATTTTAATTTGGAATGGTGACCTGAGCTGTGATAGATATATGATATACCGAGTTATTTTGTCGTATTTTTTCTTTACCTATTTTTCTATTTACAAATTTTACGCTTAATTATCATTGTATGTTTAATTTATATTTTTCCATTGTTCTGTCCCATATACAAATTTTAAATTGTCTTGTTTTATTTAATTTACTATTTTAATATGACGTGTTAATTCTACAAATTTTAAATGATTCTGTAAAGTTAGTTACCACAACATTTTATTCTTTTATTTATTATTAGGTTAATTTATTCAACCTCCTGACTACAGACCTTACCTAGTAATAGATTAGATTATTTTATTGTCACAATTATTTAAATATATTAAATAAAAATGATTTGAAAATAATTAATAAATTATTTCAACTACTATCACAGCGCGCGACAGGTGAATTAATTTAATTGATTTATTTTAACATCTTTAAATTATTTAAAGCATAGCTGTACTGACAGCTACGTCCCTTTTGTTGTTTTTACATTAATTTTTTCTCGGATCAAAATTTGTTGCATTATGCAATATTTTATTGAAGTGCAACAGCAGGTGTACATTATGTAATTCAATGCGGCGTGGGTGTTTGCCCAGGAAGTAGTTGTTTTAATGTGCATTTGTTTAACGTACTTACGTAATGTAAGTCAAAAGTCACAGAGCTAAATGTGGATATAATTTATTAATTATTTTCAAATCATTTTTATTTAATATATTATTTTATTGTATTTTATTATCGACATTTTTTAACTTACACATATTTTTTATATTTATATATTTTTTATAATGACAATGTGATACCAATTTGGTGATAAGCAAGAACAATTTATTTATTTATTTGAACAAGCCAAAATGCAAGAAAATTAAATGAAATAATTTTATCGATTTGATTCAGACTTTATTATAGTAATCAATTGATAAATCCAACTTTATCATCATTACATGAATTATAAAATCAATAATGAAATAACAATTTCTAAAATCAAACTCCAGCTATTTCCATATTTTAAACTAATTCTCAAACTATTAATAGTTGAGGTTATTAAAACGTCCATCTGTTCCGTGTTTGCCATTGTCCTTTTTGTATCGGCCGGGAACTAATATCCAGCCCGGAGTTATAATTAAAGGGATAACATGTATAACTAATCATAGTTACCAGATGGGGGTTTATTAAAGAGCAAACTTTTCGTAATCCGCCCTACCTCATCCACACAATTATGCAAAATATTTTACACTTTGCAGCTATCGTTGGAATTCACGGCTAAAACAAACTTTCCATTAGTTATCATCAAGTCGTATATGTAGATAGGTCTGCGGTTTTATATAATTTATTCTCGAAACTAACTTATGTTGTTCTAATACTAAACCATAATTAGTTTATTCAAATAATAATGAGAGTGATTATTATGTTTTTAGAGAGAAAGAGAGAGAGAGAGAGGGTAACATTATCATGCTTACACAGAGTATTATAAATATATATTTCTATATTTAATAAAATGTTCAACCACCATTCATCTAGAGGTTGTCTATCTAGCTTGTAGACTAAATCATTGGCGATGCCACATGAAATTGGGCAATTTGGCTTGCGTCGTCTTCCATTTATTATGATTCATATCAGATATTAACACAAGATTCGTTCAACCGCTTTTATCAAGACATTGCACATGGAACACACTAGTCTGTTGAGGTTCGAAAAACCGAAATGGCCGTCACTAGTTATACGTCCCTCTTCTCATAAACGTAACAAGTTCGCCTTCCTTTAGTGGACGTTATGCTTACGCTAGGAGAGTGATGGTTGTACATTTTATTATATTCAATTCATTTATTTACGGTAAATCATCTTTATACAGAATAATAACAATATTAAAAATGTTTAGATAAATAGCATGACTGTAAATCACATATAAACAGAATAATACAATTTTACATACAGAGAGATTTTTTTATAAGTGTACATTAGGGGAAGTGTATACCTGCAAAAAAACGCGAGCCAACCTCATTGAATAATTAATGTGTGTATGTTAAGTTGACTATTTGGCATATATGTGTTCAGTTGCGTGTTATAGGCAATTAAACACACATATATTAATGCATTTGACTCGCGTATTTTGCAGGTATACATAGAGGAAATGTATATTGATAAAAAAAGCTCTCTGTATATAACATATTTTAATATCAGTAGCGGAAACTGCAAAATAAAAATTAACCCAAGTGGTCGACTCTAGCGATGAAAAAATAATTGAATAATTAAATGAATTTCGTTTCCTCTTCTCATAAACAGGACAAGTTTGCTTTTCTTTAGTGGATGAAACAACGATTTTCGGTTGTCTACCTTGTAGACTCGAATCATTGATGATGCCACATGAAATTATGCAAAAGATGGCGCTTACGTCGTCTTCCATTTATTATGATATACTTTTTTATAATGATTTTTTACGTGTAGGTTTCGTTTATTTTTTTATTTTAAAACCATATGATTTAATTTAACTAACTATTAATAGAATCCTTAATTACTTTAATTACAATTCGGCACAAAACAAAAATAAACACAATTGTCCCTTATTTGCTCAACAGTCAATGAGAGAATAATGAACTATCCCTACACACAGTCCATCATTGATCACATTCCGACCGCAACAATGGTTAAAGTTGTATGTATTCGAGCGAAAGGGGGTCGGTGGTGCTGAAAACCCACCTCCCGAAAGCCCCCGCCACGCCGCCTCCATCTGCTATGCTGAAAAGGGCCGACGATCGGAAATCGGCTCGTTTATTCGATACAGAAGAGCGTTTTGTCCGGGTGGCCCGATTGTCCGCTAATTGATTCGAGCCGATCGACATCGTTAATCCGATTATTACTTGGGAAACACGCGAAAAGTTAATTGTTCATCGCCACGGACGGCCTCCGGGCCGTAAACTGATTATACGCTCCGACTGGATTAAGCACAAGTGGGGGATAATTAATTTACGATTAATTTGCGCAAAAATATTTACCTTCAGGTATTCAGAGGTGGATATAAATAAAAAACATTTTTGACTTTGAGTCGTAATTATCAATATCTTATGCACATTATTCAGTGGTTTTTCAGTTTATATTAAATCCATTTTCCTTTATCTCAAATACAAGTTTACAAGAACATAACGATAATTGGTTAAGTATATCACACAAAAATTATTTAATTGTTAAATGGCTATTCTATCTGAAACTCAAATATATTTTCCATTTAAATTATATTTGACCTAGCCAAATATATAAATAAATTTGAGATCTAGCGAATCTAATTTTACCAATAAATAATTGCAACTGAAATGCACCTTATTAGAAGACGAAGATTTTTTTTTGATTAGTTAAAAATTCCCTATATTGAAACGAAGAGAAGCAACTGAAATGCACCTTATTAGATGAGAAAGTTTTTTTTTGATTAGTTAAAAATTCCCTATATTGAAGAAGAAGCATATTGAGAAAATGGCCTCGAAATGTTTACAGGTAAATCCGCATTTTTTTAAAGGATGGGATATGAAAGGAAGAGAAGGTTAAGGAAATTAATTATGGATTAAATGGTCTTTTTGGTTACTGGACCCTTTTGATCAGCCTCGTTTATTATATATTTGTCAAATCCGGAATTTCGAACATCTTTTTGATATTTTCAGATACATTTGGTTGAATTTTGTTTTTAAAGCTTTGAATCTTCGTGTTCAATCCACGAACGGACGTGAAATTATTAATGTACGAGAATCCGGTAATTTTATTTTGAGATCGCGGGCGGTAAGAACGGGAAATAACTTATTCAGTATTTTCGGCACTTTTTTCACTATTCTGCTGAATATAAAATTTAAATTATTGATTAAGATAAATCGAATATTCTTTGTATCACTAATTAATTGGTTGAATTATTTCAACCACTTTTCCGTAATTCCACATAATTGTATGCAATTCCGCTGTGGTGTATGTAAAGTGTTCCACTTTTTAACATAAATTAACCCCCTTGGTAATAATTACCGCAACGGCATCAATTAACATCTAATCTCAATATCGGCTTACAAATTAAGACAGCACGCAACAATTATACACACTGTATTTACAGAAATGCACAGTTTATTACCTTGTAAAAATAAAGCAAAAACACTGAGGTTTTAGTTTACTTCTCCAGAAAACAGAATACAGAGTTTTTCCATTGATTTTCACGTTATTTTCGTCGTTAATATACGTTTCTCTTTACCTCAAATATCTATTAAATATCCTGGCAATTTTTTTATAACGTAAAATATAAATGGCAAGAAAAGTGAGGTTTTTTTTTCCTTTTAATCATATGAAAATGTACTGTAAAGTGAATGCCTCTAATAAAACAAATGACAAATATCAGTTTTACAATGAAATTGAACAAGGGAAATTTCTGGCAATGATCAATAAAATTCGATTAATCCGTTTTTCCAACTGCAAAAATTACTTACACCGTAAGTTTTACAAACATCTATTGAAACAATTACTCCCCGAGTATTTACCCCGCCAGTCATTGGATCGTTTATTGATCATTGTCAGACATTTTCCTTGTTTAATTTCATTGTAATTTAAATAATTGCAATGTTTTAATCATCTTTATTTTATTTAATATCAGTTTTGTTATACACTAACTATAACACACTATAACATATCCTTCACGTCAATTTCAAAATGCGCTTCGTTCATTCTATTCATACGACTCACCTCCTTTGATAATTTATATTTAAGTTGAATGAATTACTCAGAAACGATTTTCTTTCAATTGAGAACTTGCTGATATAGGTATGTGACTTCAAATAACCCTATCGAAAAAATCCAATGGTGAGTTAAATCATATTTTTATTTTATTTTATATCAGTTTTGTTATACACTAACTTGAACTGAATGATAGTTAGATATATCACTTCTGTTCTATACTAAATAAATTGAATTGGATGTAAGTTTGTGACGTCATCCATAAGATTTCCATTGCTCTTAGTGAAGAACGCATTAAATTTAAAGACGCTTTCGTACTCATTTGGTAGTATTTGATTCATAGTGCATTTATTTATAGTACTTATGTAACGTAAGTCAAAATATCACAGAGCTAAATCTGGAAATAATTTATTAGTTATTTTTAAACAATTTTTATTTAAATTATGTTGACATGTTTAACAGCGTTCTCTGGATATATAAAGTGGTCGATTGAAGATTGACTATTTCATAAAAAACCGCCTTTGTATTTGGCTACAAGTTCATTAGGTTTTAAGAACCACATCAGGCGTGAATTGACTATTTTTTCTAGCATTTACCCATGCATTAGAGAAGCATCGGATTTTTGACTCGGATTTTTGCTTAGTTTAAGAATTGGTACAATGGTTGCCTCTTTTTATTTATAGACTACAAGTCTATTAGATTCTAACAGCCACATAGCAGCTTATTCATGCATCAGTTAAGTGATGTCAGACCTTTGATTCGGATCTTTGCTTGGTTTAAGAATTTGTACGATGATTGCCTTTTTTATTTTTAGAATTAATCCCTATTTTAGTCATGTGCAATTGAAGATATCCAGCTGTCTCCTTTAAGATCTGATAATCCTTGAAGTATTATCTGGACCAGGAGGGGACTTTCTTATATTACTGAATATAGTCGAGAATCGAGTCTCTAGAAAAATCGATGTTTACTTCAGCAGTTGATTTTTGATGATTTAAAACAGAGCTGTAGTTGGCTGACGAGCTAGTGAGAGATAATTGGTTGACAACTATCTCTGCTATCTGTGATGGTTTTACGTATCATAACTTCATCTGATTCAATGGAAGTTATCGTAATTGGAGAATACTTGCCTGCCACCGCTTTCCCCTTTTTTTCAAGTAATACCGCATTTTAGATAAATATGATTTGTATCAATGGTTATCGGTTCAAAGTAGCTTCCATCTTCATTGCTAAATTTATATGATTTATAACTAGAGAAGAACCCAAGAACCCTACACCTGTGGGTAGAAAGGGTCATTGAAATATATATATATATATATATATATATATAAATAACCAGAGATGAATGTTATATTTGTAGACCATACGCGTATATGGTTTGTGTGTGGACATTAAATATTTATGTTACAGACATGACTAATAAATAATGTAGTTAAAATTGGTTAATTTGTGATAAATATTACAGTCACGCTTTTTTTTAATAAAATATATTTTTTGTCAACAAGAATATCACGTAAACAACACAACGTAAACCAGAAATATCAGCACGCAGGGATTAATAACTCTGGATTTAATCGGGGTACATGTTGGAGGTTGGCAAACGTTGGCGTTCTAATTGATCGTCGGTAATAATTAGTGGCGCGCGGGGGGAGGCGAGCTTCGCTGGGAAAAGCGCGGTGTGCACGTGCGAGATAAAAGTTGTTCGGGCCGTGTGTAAACTGCAACTAATTCCGATTAAGGTGATTAACGATAATAAAACGCGATAAACCGTTATTTATTGTGCACGCATCCACATTCACAACCAACCCCGCGTAAACTGTGCTGTTAGCTACATTCATACACTCTTACACACACATACACAAACAGTCCAGCATCATTAATTTCACAAGAACGTGCCCAACCGCAAAAGCTATTTATTTACTCTAAAATACATGCTTTCATACAAAAATTTTTCAAAGGTCGGTTTTTGTATATTACATTTTTACTTATTTTGATGATTTTTATATTCAATACTTAAAGCATATATTACGTTTCATCAATTATTTAATAGATTTAAAAAAAAACTTATATCATACTAAATTAAATTAACCCGATATAAATTATTTAACCCTTAGCCTCCCTCACAATATAAACACACACATTCATACCCTCAATGTATCTCAGAAACACACACCAACCCACGCCCCGGTCTTGCTTTCTAATATTTATACAAAACTTATACAAAAATTGTTATTCCCGGCACGGAACATAACATATTCCGTCCTCTGTAATAATTGAATCATCCGTTTTATTTATGTGCGCGGGAGTGGGAAATAAAAATGCGGGGCACGGGGGGGTGCCTAATCCGGGGCCCATCTGCTCCGGCGAATTGAATGTACGTCGCGACGCCGAATTCCGGCCGAAAAGAGAGAGAAAACGCGAGAGTGGGGAAAAAATGTGATATGCAAATGCAAATTGGTGGGTACACGGAAATCCTTTTTGCCCACGCTCGCTTATTTTTTAGTGAATTATAACACGGAGGGAGCGTTTCGTATTGGGAATAACTAAAAATAAATTTTTTATGATAAAATAATTCAGATTTCAATTATAATAATAACCGGATTAAATTATATTTAATTTTATACAGGTTTCTCTTTGAAAGTAGACGATATACAAAAATTTGTGATTTTATCATTTGTTTTTCCTCCTACAATAATGTCGATAACTTAGAAAAAAACAAGACAAATAAATCTTGGGGCAGTAGAGAGCTTACGACGCGACATAGAGAGCTTAAGGTTAGCAAAAATACAGCATAAAAAGACAAAACAACGGTTTTTTTTGTTGAGCAATTTACGATGAGCAGAATAATACGTTTTCTTACAAAAATAAAAATAGTTTTCGAGCAAAATTAACATAAGCAACGAAGCAGATTTTTCCCTTGATGGCTTCGTTAATCGTTATAATTGCCATATTTTGAATTCGAAGAACCATCGTATGATTAAAAAAACAATTACATCCTCAATAGGTCTCCGTTTAGTGCGAATTTTGCGCTGGAGGTGTCATTGTTGATACTGTGACTATTCTCGAAACTACAGTAATGGTGGTTGAGTGGTTGCAAGAACTACATTTTAATTTCTCTCACTACTAACACAATTACTCTAATAAATAATTTTAATATTTAAACATTGTACAATATATAATAAATATGAATAGATTATTAAAAATCTACAAATAAATTTAATCAATTTAATCTGTATGAAATAAATATGAATAAATTATTAAAAATCAACCAATAAAACACAGATTAGATTGAATAGCTTTAAATTCTCGACTAGTTTCGGGTTATTAGCCCATTTTCAAGAGAATTTAAAATTTGTTTCTAAATATTAAAACCATTAATTTAATCTGTGTTTCATTTATTTTATTGGTTGATTTTTAATAATCTATTCGTATTTATTATATATAACAAATTAACGTGTATTTTATACTATTATCAATATAATCTACCCCTACACCACCATTATGGTAGATGGGGATTTTAGATTATATATATATATATATATATATATATGAATATAATTTAATATAAAAATGTTTACAACAAATTACAGAATAAAGCATTTTATTTCATTATGCTTTTTAATTATCATTTAGTGTACGTTTATTTTTTTTTATAAAAGTGGCGAAAATTATTTTATAAATGTAAAAAAAAATAATTTAATAACTCGATTTACTGAAATAAAATTCACATAATTAAATCGAGCCGAAACGAGGGCGGAGATGGAATTCCGTTTATTTTGAAGTCATTAGGTGTGTAATAGTGGAGGACCCGGTTTTATTGTCTGTCGTGAGTCGAGTGGGAGGCGAAATTGCTTAATAATGAAAATTCCCGCCCCCGTTCTTCAGCACGGGACTAATGGAACGTCGCTCCACCTCGGCTAATAATAAAAAGATTGTTAATTGCCTCCCAGCGCTAAATTTTATTTAGCGAAAAATTGTAGACAATTAGACGGCCGGCACTTGAAGAGTTAAGTGCCTCCCTATTATTATTATCATTCCTCCTCTGAAAGTCGCCCTCGCAATTACGGCACTTTACTTGTTTACGCCGCGCCTGGGCCAATGCGGAATTGTTGAGAATTTTAAATTAAAATAAATTTAGTTTACTTTAATTTTATCTTTTATAAATGTTTTTGATGAATTTAAATATGTGTTAATATTTGGTGAAAGCGCCGGGATTGCATTTTAAAATATTCGTCATTGTAACAGATTATAAACCATTACAGTGGATATTCAGCTTAAAATAACCTAATTCTAGATTAATAATATGGAGATTAAAGCTGAAAAGAAATTGACTATGAAATAGTTTAAGAAAAGGGTAAACTAAATACAAATACCGACGCCTTATTGAGAATGGATTCCGATGCAACCTCAGTAATCGCTAACACCGGTGATATCTCAGAAATTATCGACAACTATTTAAAGAACCTAATTCTTATTCCCGCTCCAGATAGCCCATCATTTGAAGAATTTTTATCACCCGAAAATCCTGAAAAGGTTAACATTTTATTAGATATCCCTATAAAAGGTCCAGAAAATTCACTACGAACTACCTCCGATAATGAAACAATACACTCATCCTACGAAAACTTCATTTTATAAATACCGAAAAGAGTCTAAATTCCTTTAAAAACCAAATTATGATAAATTGTTCTAACGATGCGATTCAACCTAATATAGCTTTATTATATTTCATGTGGCATCGTCTAGTTATCCATACGTTAGATGTATGGGGTTGAACATTTTATTAAATGAATTGCTTAGTTTTTTTTTGGTTAAAATATTTTTATTCTTCCGATTAGTTTCGGTTCAAGGAATTCCTTGAAAATGGCTTTGAGCCAAAACTAGTTGGAAGAATAAAAGTTTTAAGTGAAACAAACCAAAAGTTTAATTTAGACATCACCTCCTATTCATAATTCAAATATGTTTCACCGCGGAATAAGTGAGAAATTAAACAAATATTTAGAATAATTGGGTTAAATTTCGTGTACTATTACATAATTTTGCATCAGCAAAATCAGCAGCTGATGCTGAGGTAGACCTATTCTTTATGCAAGAAATGTAACTTTTTAAATTGATTTAGAGTATTTCGTGGTTGAAGTACGTCTGAATTAGAAGCCCAAATTGGAGCTATTTGATGCAATTCAAAATATCTCTCTAAATTGTTGCTGAGAAAAGCTGCATACATTTTATGAGAACTCAAAATAAATAACATTATCCTACGATGTGATCAGTGATTCCTTGCGGACCCAAATAATTGTCGATACCACATAAAATTGAGCAATAGATGGCGCTTGTGTTATCTTTCCAATTATATTGATTTTTTAAATTAATAACATCTTATGAGAACTCAATACAAATAACATTATCCTACGATGTGATCAGGCATTGCTTTAAGGAAATACAATCTATTTAACAATAATTGAATTTGAATCCGCTTTTTTTCTTTTTTCTTTTCCTATCACCGAGACGATCGTGTGCCTCTTTAAAGGGGGTGAAAGGGTGCACATTAGCCCCAATTTTAAGCAGATCTTCTGGCGCGATAAGGAAGAGGTCCCCAATTCATCCCCGTTCACATTTCCGCCCATTTATTTTTTCTCTTTCTTTTATTGTTGCAGATAAGGCCCCGTCGGAGGCCGTCTTCCGGGGCACGGAGTTCTTATCCTACGACCTCAGCCAAACCGGGGGTGAGCCCATCGTCAGCGCCCAGGATTCCGTCACTTTCTATTTCAAGACGAGACAACCAAGCGGATTGTTATTTTACACAGGTACGTGATGAAAACAAGAAGGAATTTTTTTTTTTTTAATTAACAAAATATTATTGCGATATTTTATGTGTAAACTTTTTCTATTAATATAAAACGTGTAAACTCAACAGGAAGAGAATAAACAACTCGGTTTATTTGCGGTTGAAATGTTTATTAAGGTTAAAATAAACAGAGCTGTTTGTTTTTCTTTAATAAAATAAATTGTATATTTTTTTAAATACTTGAATTCGCTTCCATATGAATCTATTTTTACATAATAACGAAGTTTGTTCAATTGAAACATCTTTGGTCCAGAAAAAAATGAGAAAGGCACATATCCCATTGTTTCGCCAACCGATCTATACCCTGCTTAAAGATTTCTTGTGATTTCTGCTCGAAGAATTATTTTACGGCATTTTGTACTTTTTCGTCCGACCGAAAACCATTACCTTTTAACGCCTTTTTCAATGCCTCGAAGAAAATAATAGTAATAAGGATGTATTGCTACATTTAATTATAAATAATAATATTTTTGTATTTTAATAAAATATAGTAGTGTGTCTTAACAAGGGCTCCATGGTGCAGTATTCAATAAATAAAACAGATAGATGGACATTTTTAAGAAAACAAAAAAAATATGTTTAAGTAGAAAATGTAATCATTGACATTATTGCTTGTACTCAAACCATAAACATGAATATTAGATTAATCTCTAAAATCCATTGACGAATATTCTATTGAAATTATTATTTAATTTGAAACAATCATTTAAATTCATTAAAAAAATAGTACACTTGTTTTATCTCTGGGAAAAAAAATATTTTCGAGTCGTATTTAAATAAACAATCGCTGGCTATTAATAATAATAGAAAATTATTTAAATCTGAGTTGAAAATATGTTTGCCGAAAGAAAAAGCAAATAATTAAGAATACTCGTAGCATTCACGTCCGTCGTCGGACTCAATCATTTTCATCGGAGATCGCAGAGGGAATTTAAATGAAAACCTCGCTGGCTATTATTAATAATAGACAAATTATTTAAGTCTGAGTTAAAAATATTTTTTCTGAATGAAAAAAACAAACAATCAAGAATACGAGTAGCATTTACGTCCGTCGTCGGACTCGATCATTTTCATCGGAGATTGCAGCCTGGACGGTACGTTTGATACATTTAATTTAACAACTTTGTAATTTATATAATTACAAAGTTGCAGAGCTGTACTAACGAGGAATGAAATTCCGAAATACGTGTCTGTAGACAGCCTTATATTACGTAAAAAGAATGTTTTTCTTTGTATTAAATATTTTTGATAAAAAATGTTGCATTATACAATATTAAATCTTGTTCATTATTGTGCATTTGTTTTAAACTACTTACGGTAAGTAAGTCAAAAATGACATAGTAACTAAAGTAGACATAATTTATTAATTACACACAACAAATTAATAATAATAATACATTTATTTGCGGATTCATCCTTCTACAAAACATATGATGTTTATATGGCCTTGATCTGTCCAATATTGGTTAATATCAATATTTAATTGTATCGTACTAACTTGGTCGTCCTGGATAGCCTCCACTTCTGTTATGACTAATTTCAATATTAGTATTGTTCACTGTTATTTTATATTTATATATCAGTTAGAATATTATATATATATATATTTTTAAGAAAACAAATATAAGATGTATATGTAGAAAATGTAATCATTGCCATTATGGTTTGAGGCTTTTACTCAAACCATAAACAAGAATATTAGATTAATCTCTAGAATCCATTGATGAATCTTCTATTGAAATTATTATTTAATATATATATATTCGTAATATTTTTTTTGTAGCATATGTTTTGTAAAAAGGTGATTCCGTAAATAAATGTATTATTATATGCTACAGAAATAAATATTGCGAATATATATATATATATATGTTATAACGTATATATATAAATAATATTCTAACTGATATATAAATATAAAATAACAGTGAACAATACTAATATTTAAATTAGTCAAAACATCTTTATTTTGACATAAATTCAATTTATAGTACAATGTCATACATTACAATGGTTAAATGGCTATCGACCGTAGGTCTTTCAGTCTTTTGAATTATTTTCAATGTTTTTATTTGATTTATTTTAAATAACTGTAACCATGTGAATAAATTATTTTTTTATATTATTAAAAATAGTTTATTTTTTAGTTTATTTAAATGTATCAAATGGACTGTACTTTTTTCTTCCAAAATGTTTATTAACGTCCCATTAAAACAACATTAATTTTTAAAATCTACATAAAACCAACACTCGCGTGTTTATTTTATAATCCACGCATTTAATTGCACTTTTATCTGAAAGCATATTTCACGCAGTGTTTATCGGGATACATATTTTTCTGGTGTGAGCAAAAAAAAAAATGGCTGAAGTCGCTACGTTTTTTTTTCTCTCCCTGACGTTGATAAAAGTTTAAATTGGGGTGAATGAAAGGGGACAGAAAGTGGATTCCGCAGCTACCCCCTTCCTCGGCGTCCCTTTACGCCGTTCTACGCGCTTGATAAAATATCGCGTTTTCATGAGCTCACCTCCTCGGGCCTTTTAAAAATGAATGGAGAACCTCACGTGAAATTTGATATTAGCAGGAGAGATACTTTTTTTGTGTGTATTTTCTAAAAGTGTAGGGAAAAAATTCGACAATTTTATACACACTTATCAGTCTATGAAAATGTTATTTATGATGAATATAATAAATTAAAGTCGTTTGGTCGTGATAATATATTAAATTCCTGGAGTAATAATAAATTCTTGATAAACCCATATTTTCTTGATGATTCGAATGATTCCAAGAAATTTGTTCATATTCTTGAAACAGATGTTTTAAATCATTTTAGAAATTGAGGTTTATCGAGATATAATTATTATTTCACGAGTGTAACACTGTAGCATCTAATGAAAATGCATATCCAATTAATATCGAAATGTGTCATTTTTCGCAAGAGGAGGCGCAAAAGATTTTTAGGTCGAAGTGCCACCACAGCCCCACAAGTCAAATAATAATAATAATATCGAAATGTACATGTGGGCCTAACCCTGTATGTGTAAATCTTAATGGCATGACGACCCTTACTAGCTACAATGGCTACGCTTAAAAATATATATCCAAATCTATACAATGCCAGGATCATAGTACAGAAAAAAAAGTCTCTATTAATTCAATATGCTACCTTAATTATAGGACATTTTATACATAATATTACATACATACATAAACATCTTTATTTCTGAGATTGGAATATACAATTACAATACAATATCTAACAATACACTAACGTTCATAATATGTTTCCAACTCTGAAACTGGCTATCGACTTACATAATATTATTTACATTCAAAATTAAAACTAAATGTAAAATTCAAATTATTTATTACTACTAATAATTACAATTAAAATATTACATTTTTACTGTGCCAGAAAAATATATCATATCGAAACATACGTTAGTACGAGCTCTAATCATTTGAAATGTCACTGAAGTAGCAATGAAAATTGAGGTATATGAAAAAAAAAAAAGACTTGCGATAATAGTAATAGTCACTCTTTTATTCATTAGTTTCTATAAAAACTTTGTAGAGTTAAGGTCTCTTTTTCGCGGATTAACATGACCATTTCTTTTTTTGCGTCAAAGCTGGACTTCAAATAATTGAATAAAAACACTTAGTAATATTTTACTTATTTTTATTACCACTTTATAAGTATGTAGCTAGAATGAATGTAACGTCTAATCACTTGTCTTGTATTTGTCGGCAGGGCAAATCTGTTTCGAAATATCGAGTCTAGTTTTCAAGTGAGAATGTAGCCATAGCATGATTTGTTGATATTGGTTTTATTAATCAAAACTGCGACATTTAACTGTGTTCTTTCGCTCGTTCATATTTTATTCGTCAAGGAAAAACCTCTTTCGTCAGATGTGTTACTTCCAGGCTGACATAAAACGTACTTAAAAATTATACGAAAATTCATGCAATTGAGATTCTTAGCACGAAAGTGATTGAACAGCTTTGCCCAACGGTCTTCTGCAGCAACATTCTGAGAGTTTAAATTTGTTGGTTAAACTAAAACTCATCGAGTGCTTTCGTATCTTCGCTGCTACTAATAAATTATGTGTGTATATCAAACAAAGTTTATTCCTCTGGAACCTCTATGTTTCCGCTATTGATGTCATCAATAATGTCATGAGGTGACCTACCGTCAATGATACAGCTGACAGATTGAGCAGTTTCCAAAACCTCCTTCACTGTGCCGGAGAGGGCTTTGGCCATGGAACGCAATGCTAATGACATCGTCAATGAGATGTTACCGCTGTGTTTAATGTTCTTTTGCTTCTTCCTGTCACGTGGGGGCTCTTTAAGGGCCTTAATGATCCTAACAATAATAAATCCTTGAGTCACATTCTGCACCACTTTCCATGCAGGTGCTGCTGTCAAATTGGCTCATACAAATACTTCTAGTTCTTCGTTGAACTGGCACCACTGCTTAAGTATTTTTTATTTGTATCGTAAACGATGAATTTCCTTTGCAGACTTTATCACACACTTTTTGTTCCATGATTTTTTAACTCAGTTTGATGAAAGATCACTGTCGGTTCGTGAATAAGATGTATAATTCGCAGCTGGAATCTTCGAAAAATGATTGTAAGTTAATTGTAATAAATGAAACACTTTTTTACTTTGTTTGTATAACTCGGATTGATTTTATTTTGTTTTGATAATGACACGTTAAGGTTGTCGAAACTATAGTCAACAATAAAATCAATCCGAGTTATACAAACAAAGTAAAAAAGTGTTTCATTTATTACAATTGAATTACAATGTATAACAAAGTAGAAGCCTCAACAATTAACAAGATTGTAAGTTATTTGGACATTTATCGATGCTCACAAAATAGTTTTTCAAAAGCTGGAACATTTTCAAAACTCTCTCAAGCGCCCGCACCAACGCAAGCCAACTTGTTTTACTGTAGCCCAGCAGTTTTTCATACTCTATGTCAGTGCTATAGATACAGAAAAATGAATAAATTTTCACAACGACGGATTTTAAGTCAACAGGGAGACAATCTGTTGCTGTTTTGATCGCTTTGTGAACTATATGAGCTCCACATCCACTCACAATGAAACCTTCTTCCGAGTTATGGATTCAGTTTTGCGTAAACATTATTACTTCCTCTTATATTCTTTCCTCCAAAATTGCAGTTCGTATTGTCAGATAAATCTGCTACAAATTTCTTATTTAATCATTGGCTGATCAAACTTGCTTGACAATTATATCCGATGATTTACCTGGCTGTTCTCAGAACTCTAAAATCTTGACTTTCACGCCTTCATATGGCACAAAATAGCGAATAAAAACAGAGAATAATTTTATCAAGCCATGGACGGAAACGTCCGTTAATAAAGTGGTCCTACTATAAATGCAGCCTTATTCCTAAGATGCTGACTATACTATACCTTAAAACAAGGTAATTTTCGGTACTCGTGGCTGTGTAATTAAAATTTCGAGTACGCGGTCACAAAAATGGCCTCTTTTAAGGATTTGTGCAGCCAGAATCTTAGGAATAAAGCTGCAGTGGGCTTCGCGAAGGTACTCTTTCATCATCCGTCGCCATAGGTGTCAGTACATGGCAACAATAACCTGAATTTATCTACGAACACATCTTAATTTTTGTTCAAAACATGTTTGAATAAAATTAGCACAGTCATTTAGACGAAAGCTGTGATTTTCTTGCACCACGTAACAGTAACCAATATTTGGATATACTCCATCATCTTTGAATGATAGATACTTCAGGAACCTTCTACGAATTATATTAAAGCTAAAGAACTGGTTCGTATAAATAGGATTCAAAATCAATCCTGCATATTCCAGTTTACTTACAACATATCTTTAATTAATTTCTCACTTAACACATGGTGAACATTTTGAACTGTCCAAGCTAGTGGAACTAGTGGGAAAGTTAATATAGAATCAATAAAACAATACGAAGCGTTTTTAATCATCAGTTAACTTACAACGTAAGCAAAGTATAAAATCTTTAGAACTTCAACGTTAAACAGTTTTGATATTCTCTCAATAAAACCTAAGTATCAACTAATAATAGAGTACAAGCAAGGTGTGCGAATAAAAAGATTTTTAATAACATCAATGAACTATATGGTAAAACATTTTGGAATCAAATTAAATAGTTGAGTAAATACTGAAAGACGGACTATATACAGCATATATAATACTCGAGAACACAGACATTAATTACAGACCACCAATTAATAGCAAACTCGTATGTTAATTACCTTAATGAAACATACAAAATAACAGACAATCCTACTTACGATGAGATATTACTGGAGGCTGTAAATAATTAATGCCACTTGAAATTAGGCAAAAGGTGGCGCTTGCGTCGTCTTTAATTTATTAAGTAAATAATTAGTTTAAATTTAAAAAAAAACAAGATTAAATAATATATGACATGATGATAACATATGTTTAAATTAGTTTAAATAGGATATTTTTTCTATAGCCCATGCACATACATGCTACATATGATAGCATGTCTAAATGTTGTAAAATTGGAAATAATATTGATTAAAAATTAAACAAATTTAATAAAAGTATACGCGTTTTCCTATTAAACCATCGAGTAGGGTAATGAATATTAATATTCCCCAGAGCCTTTTCGAAACGCTATTAGTTTCCCAGTGGAAACGTTTTAAAATGTTGGTGTTTTATTTTTCATCTAGAAATGCGGATCCGAAAGTAATGGCTTTTCTTGAGGGCCTCCGCCGAAACCCATTTAGTCCCGGCCCCCCTACGCCGCTCGCAGCCACCCCTTTTCCTATTAATTAAGGCGCGCCTTTCTTGTTTTAATTGCAGGCGATGGCACGGATTACTTGAACGTGGCGATTAAGGACGGAATCCTGATCCTGACTATGGGATTAGCGAACGGGAAACAGGAGATGCAAATCAAGCCGAACAAGGTCCGCTTCGATGACAACCAATGGCACAAAGTCAGCGTGCACCGTCGGATACAAGAGGTACACGTTTATTTTTATCTTGTTAACATTTCGCATTGTGTCTTCTGTGATATTTTTTTTAACGTTGTTACAAAATCCCTAATTGTATCCATTCGTTATGTAATTATATTGAAATGAAAAATATTTCCACTGAAAAAAAAAAAAACATTAACAGGAAGTAAATGTTATAAAATGTAAATTACATAAATTAACAGGAGATATATTTTTCATTTAGAAATAAATACTTTTTTTAATTTAATCTTACGGAAAAAATGAAAAAATATGTCTCCTGTTAATGTTTTTTTTTTTCGGTGGATATATTTTAATAATTTTTAAGACTAACTTAATCCACAGTAGTCGTGACCTGATTTTATGTTTTTATACTAAATTAATAGGAAAATGTATTTTAAATTTATTGTATTTAAGATTGTCGGTCTTTCTAACCTAATAGTAATATATAAAAGCATCTTTATTCAGATAGCATAATTACAATTCTTTACAAATCGTTATATTTACAATACATATTGATGGGTTAGTAGTCTGTCATGGGCTATCGACCTTAGGTCTTTCTGCCGTAAGAATAATATTTTTTATTAAATTAAAAATCCATTTAGAAAATCCTTTATTAGGTTAAAAAATAGACATTGAAATTAAAACTAAGTCAGAATATGCACAATTAAATATTTTGAATAAAAAAGTAATTTAAAAAATTAATAAATAGCAAAATATCATTTATTGTTTTAAGAAATTACGTGACATTAAGATTATTTGTTAAAAAAAGCATTAATAACTTTTTGTTTCAACTTTTTATTTAAAACAAGATGTATATTTTATTTACTAATTGAACATTCTCAATAGAAAATTTACTTCTGTAGAATATTTACAGTTCGATTCGAACTGAATTTAAACACTTTGTTATTTCCTTCATTCCCTTTAACGTCACTTCCGAATTAATAACACATGAAGCATTTTTTCCGTTTCCCCTCTGTAACGCAATAAAATTCATGCTTATAATTGAGCTTGTCATAAATGTTTCCAGCAAACGCTAAATAAAATACCTTCAGCACCAAAAAAAAAACTTTTTTCACAAACCCCCAATTTTCACAATGTATGCACTATTTTTATTTCAACAAAACAAGCGAAATAAAAATAGCCCGTAGTATTTCATCCGAATTTTTATCTATTCATTTCTATATACACAGGCGTGTTTGCGCATCATAATTATTTTTTCAGCGTCAACCAATTTTCGCACCCCGTAATTGACGCCGGCGTTGCTCGTTCGTGTGCCGCCAGCTTTTTTTTAATTTCATTTTATTTTCCATTATTACTCCTGTTTTGCCGGGAATCAATTTTCCAATTGGAAAAATAACGTGTCGGATTGTGTTTGCATGCGGGCGGCCGCCGCCGTTTTGTTGTTTTATTTCGTTTGCTCGTTGTTGTTTTTTTTAATTCGTTTTTCAACAATCCAGTAAATAAATGATGATGACTCCCGAATCGATTTATTTTTCTGACGTCAAGAAGATAATTGTTTTTAAATGATGGTATCGAGGAGATTAATTTTGTTGTTGTTTTATTGATTGACACACACATACGTGTGTTGGGTTCATTTTAATAATTAAAATAATAATTGTGATTAATTTTAATAATGGTACATTTTAATTTACTTTATACTTACTGTATTTAGTACATTCATAGATGGATCTTTCAGATGCATTAGATTACACAATAAAAATCATAATGGATGTTTCGATTTCTGTTCTGTTAATTTCTATAAATGTTTTTTTTATATATATATATTTTAAAACTAAAACAGTGATTATTAAAATTAAATTAAATTAAAATTAATTGTTTCAAAAATATATTTTATAACTTTGATATAAAATATATTTTTGAAACAATTAATTTTAATAAACATTGATTTTCATTTTTGTTTTACTATTTTATCCATTACGAATAAAAAAATATATAAATTTTAAGGTTATGAAATGATCATAACCTTAAAATTTATATATTTTTTGAGATTTACTTTCTACTAAACCTGAACTTTAACTATTAGAGTTATGTCGACTCAATAATTTTAATGTTTCAAAACATTGTAATCAGTCAAAGATTTATGTAATGCATTAAAATAATGTTAATAATATCCAGTGAAATTGTATTAAAGGTCACAAATTACATTACGTTAGGTTAGGTTAGGTTAGGTTAGGTTAGGTTATTTTAGGTTAGGTTAGGTTAGGTTAGGTTAGGTTAGGTTAGGTTAGGTTAGGTTAGGTTAGGTTAGGTTAGGTTAGGTTAGGTTAGGTTAGGTTAGGTTAGGTTAGGTTAGGTTAGGTTAGGTTAGGTTAGGTTAGGTTAGGTTAGGTTAGGTTAGGTTAGGTTAGGTTAGGTTAGGTTAGGTTGGATTAGATTATTATTATAAGGGATTCTGAGCGTTTTTTATAACTTCTCTGGTGCAACGTTATTGCTAAATAATAAATATTTTGATTTTTAGTGAATTATTTAATTAAAAATTATCTTTTATTACAGATATCTGCAATCACCAGTTTTTGTAGGGTAAGTCCAAAATATTGTTTTTATTTTAGAAGTAAATCGTCTTTCCATCCATTTATATTTTATTATCATTATTATATATACATTAATTTAATTTAAATTGTATTATTTTCTCTCACTTATTGTATTTTTTATGTAAAAGGTATTACCGTTATATAAATAAATAAATATATTGTATTTTGATTGATCGGTCGTGGAGGAGAGTATTTAGTGTCTTCAATCACTACAGCCTTTGGCTTGTATTTATTTTTGATTGATAATTTGTACCCATCTTTGAACTTTTTTGGTAAATATATTTTTTATTAACATTATAAAATATACAAGATAAAGTAAAATCTGTGATTTTATTCGGTTAAGTATAATCATTTTTTATCAATATTATAAAATATTAAAGATTGCAATTTTATTAGATACCTATCTTTGATTTTTTTGTTAAATATAAAAGTTTTTTTTAATAGACATTATAAAATATTCGAGATTCTATTTGTCAATACGCTAAGAACTCTTCATTAACATAATGGAAAACATAAACGGCTTTTATTAAATTCCCACGCAAATTGCAATATCGCACTCGCATTCACAAACGAGATTTAAAATCCCCCGGAACCGGTGTACCCATTTCGGATTTTTAAAATATTCATGACCCTATTTTATTTTCCATTTCCCATACGTTCTTCCTTAAAAAGTATAAGGAGGGAAAAAATAAGCGCCGGCTCTCTTCCTTTAGAGACGGCTGTAAATTCCGGTACACTGCAAGGATATATTAATTCCTAACTACCTCATACATAATGCAATGGCGACGGTTCGTGCAAAACGGCCCCAACTTTTTTCATTATAAAATATAAATTAAAAGAATGAAATTGCGCAGGAAACGCGAAAATTCAAGCGGTGATGCACAGTTTCGAATTAATTAATGGAATTAGAGATTGAGAACTTTGGAGGCTTCTACTTCGTTATACATGTTGATTAAAATAAATAAAACACTTCAACTTTGTTTGTATAATCATAATAAATGAAAGACAACGCAAGCGCCATCTATGACCTAATTTCATGTGGTATTAATTAAATTTGTTAATTAATTATATAAATAGAAAAGAGTATTCATTCACTTGGTCACAGTTATTTAATAAATTAAATAAAAATAATTAATAAATTATTCCTACATTTAGCTCTTTGACTTACGTCACGTAAGTACTTTAAACAAATGCACATTAAAACAACTACTTCCCGAGCAAATACCCCGCCGGGCATTGAATTGCATAGCATTCATTCAATGTTTTTTTTAAAGTACTTACTTTATATAAGTCAAAAAATTTACAGTAGCTAAAGGGAAAATAAATAATTAATTATTCAATTGCGTATTTTTTTTAAATTTCTGTTTTATTTAGTTTGATTTTATTTATATTTAATTTGGCTTAATTAATCATGTTTAAAATTTTATTTAAGTATACATTGCTTATATTTACCAAACAATTTGTTTTGATTTTCTTACAAACAATTCCACCCTCCCATTCTTTAAACATAAGACGCAAAGCAGAGGAAAACATAACAAAGAATCAATTCACCCTAAAATTTATTTCCAACAATTTAAGGAGCCCGCCTCGCGAAATTGAAACGTCGATTTGCTATTGTTCCACCTGCCACGCTCCTCGTACATCATCCCCGATTTCCGATATGTTCATGCCGTTAAAGTGAAATACCGACCCTTTACCAGTTTCAAAAGTTTCCTCCTTTTTTATCATCATCATCATTATTATTCCCTCGGAAGGAGAAACTCGATCGCGAAACCCAATTAGACATGTCGAACACGCTCTCTAATCGCATTACCCCGCCGAAAAAATTCGGAATCCTATTAAAGACCGAGGCGGACGACAGTTAAATAATTTAATGAATATCATATTGGGTGAAGCTGGGAGGAAAAGGGGAAAATTCCCGGCGAGCGAGTTTTTCAATTAAAAGTTTCCCGCGACCGACCGGCGAAATATTAAAGTGGATTATGAATAGTTGACTGTTTTATTTGTGTGTGTATATTTTTTCCCAGCCGCGTCTTGAGGAAATTGGTCGTTTTTTATTATTATTATTACTTTTCTACGCTTATTTATTACGAAACGAAGGGGTTTTATAATGACGAGGAATAAAACTCAGCGCGCGCGCTAGCGACACTTAATAAAAAGGCGGGTAATTCTGTTTCCGTTGTGCATCAAGCGCAATTTTTTTGTTTCATTCTTTCTTTTCGCTCCGCTTATTTTTTTTATTTTGTCCAATTGAAGACTTCGGGACTTTGAAAAGTTTCAGCTCTTTTCCGTTCTCTCTGAGTGGAATATTTATCAGGCGGTTAGTTAGAAAATAAAATAATATAATAAAGAACTTTTACTTTATTTCTCTTTTTTTTGTTTCATTAAGAAAGTAACTCTTGATAATACTTTTTTTCTTGATATGGTTTTTATATCTATATATTTAAAAATTCTCATATTCCTGTTTATATCCGTTTTATTTAAAATAATACGATTTTATTACTATCAAATCTTTATATATATATAATATATATACATCTTTATTTCTGAAGTTATAGATAGAATTTTTACATTTAATATTTACAACCATGGTTGATAAATACATCAGAAAATGGCTATCGACCATCGGTCTTTCTGCCTCTAAATCTTTATTATCTGAGAAAAAGGAATAATAATACATTGTATTCTCTAGCACAATTAATAACTTATAGTAATTAATAATCTAGAACAACCTATAAATATAATAAAAATATCTATAAATAATAACATTTAAATTGTGTTTGTACTTTAAACAAATAAATAATACCTTTATTAGAATAACGAATGAATAAACTGTCAGTTCTGCTAAAAGCAATAATCTTATCCGCGTGCTAAGTTTCACCGCGCCTGGGCCGCTATTCTTGAAATGAGTCATACGTTTTGGTCGTACGAAATCATTTAGATAGGAATTTACATCTAAATTTGACCGAAACGTGCGATCACCTGACATTGTATAGCCAAGTGACGCACTCGACACGGTAATGCGCAGGGGGGTAGTTTTCAACTTCCAATATTAACGAAACTACATCATCTTGTTCTCCATACTTCCGAACCCAGAAATACAAAATCTCAATATAATAACGTTATTAGTTACTGAGTAATTAATTCACAAACATAGGGCAATTTTAGAAGTCAATTCGAACAAAAACCGATACATTAATAAAATCATATCTTTGTAATCGCTTGAAAAATATGTTTGTAATTTTCTTATAACTAAATTAAAACATATTCCCTTCAATTATGAAAAAAACACACTTTCATATATTGAGTAGTTTATGAATTAAAAACTGTCAAAATTATCTAGTTTTAAAACATGAATTTAAATTTAGCGAATCTCTCAAAAGCACAGTTCAAATAGGTCCGACCAAAACATAGCCACAAGTTTTCCTTTTTTTTGGAAAAGAATTCTTCAATTATCGAATCGATCTTTTGAGATATATTTTTTTTGTATTGCGAGTCGGCGTAAAATTACGTTAGAATAAGTGGAAGTACCGAACGAGGGTGCTCAAAGATTTATTTTTTATAGAAACGTATTTCAATAAATTCCAGAAATATTCATTTGTTTCCACACTCGTATCCCAAATAACACTGTTTGAAGTAAGTGGGATCGTACACTTCCAAAACTCCGCTCATAAAGATTTGTTCTTATTAAGGGTGCGGCTTAGAAGAAAGAGATAGCTATACAAATATGGGCAATCACTAATTTGAGTTAGATTGTTGTTGTGATCAATGAACAATATTGTATTATACATTAAAATAATCTTAAAATAAGCAGGAATTTCATCAGATAAATTAAAAATTATTTTAATGTTTAGTTTCTGTGAAAAATAATTATGAAAAATAATGAAAATTGATCAAATTTATAGCAAATTTTAAATTAAATTTTTGCTAATAAAACCTTGTGCAATGAAAATTTAAAGGATTTCACTAAATTCTGCATTCAAATAACTAAGCAGACATGACCTATTAATTTCACTATATCTTACAATTTTCTTTTCTAACTTAAACTAGTAAATTGACGTGATACACGAAAATTAACGATTTATTTTTTATTTAGACTGATACTTTATACTTGGTAGATAAAAAATGTAAATACACATTCATATTATGAAATCCAAAAGAATAGCTCTATTTTCAAACAATTATTTCCATTTTACTATATAGCTATCTCTTTCCACTAAACCGCAACTTTAATCGCGCATGAAATGCGCCATGAAGGCAGCATTTCATGGGTCTATTTTTTCGGAACTTAAAAAGTATCTCTTTCATTAAAAAAAACGTTTTTATAAGAAACATGTTTATTAGGATTAATTTTCGTAAAAAATATTTATGATGGTATATTGGAGGCTTTTTATTTATTTTTTATATTTTTTTCAAAAGTTAAAAAAACTCTTCACAGTGCTCTCCGGAACTAATAAATAAAAATTTCAGCGAAAACAGATTTTAAATATCTACAATAATAACTAAAAAAAAACTTTATTAAGGAGGTATATCGCGCATTTAATAATGGAAAACTAAGTGATGGATTTTAATAATTCTAAAGGCCGTGACATTATTTTTATTATTGCATTTCTTATATCGTGATCTATCGTGTATTTTCCAATTGCATGCTTCCTTTAGTTATGAGACTTTGGGAACATTTATTTATTATAATTTAAAAATTAGTATTTCGATGAAAAAAAAAAGTATTTTTTTTTTTTACTTCTAACTTCGGTGACCTTTTTTCATTGTTGCATTTGTTAGTTGAAAGTTTATTCTTTCCAATGATCTGCTTATTTTTTTAGGTTGTCAAGTATGAAATGAAGAAAAGTTCATATTATGCACATAACCTCATTTGGACGTCTTATTTTGGCATAATTTGTTTTTCGTATGAAAGGTCTATTTTTTCCTCGTTTTAATGCATACTTCAGTTTTAAAAGAAATGCATTTTTTGTATAGGCGATTAAGTGAGAATTTGTGAATCCAAATTCGTGTGTTAATGAGGTATGCCAAGTATCCAAGTCTAATGTGTCGTTTAAACTCACATTTATAATAATTTTTGTTATGTTTCCTTATTTTAGATTATTTTTTTATAGATATTTTTGGCAATATATACTTATTTAATATTATGTATATATATATATAAGTTATTATATTACACTATCTTATGTAGCGCGATTTTTTTTAAATTTTAATTTATCCTGTAATTAGTTTCCTGTAAACTGTTGGATAATAAATAAATAAATAAATAAATAATATGGCAGGCATTCGCCAATATCAATAGTGTTTTCGATATTCTAGTGGTTACAAACTTGACTGTAGCCCGTTGGTTTAAGAAATTTCGTTCGGAAGATTTCGACCTGTCTAATAAATCAAGTGGTCAACCCAAGTCCCAGGTGGATAATAACTTCCTGAAAGCTACGGTGGAAGGCAATTCCAGCCAGCCAAAGTGCACGTGAATTATGATATCAGAGTGGCCAATTCTTTTGACCCGTTTTTTTTTCCTTAATTTTTGATCCAGTGCTTATTGATTAAGAACTCTTATAACTCGATTAATTGAATCTTACTTTATTCATAATCACCATTACAGAATTGACCACCCTTGTAGTTTCTATTTTAGCCAATCTTACTTTATTCATAATCACCATTACAGAATTGACCGCCCTTGTAGTTTCTATTTTAGCCAATCCGCACACTTCGAACACGTGTTACGCTTTCGTGGTGGCCAATTCTGTTAACCCGTTTTTTTTTTGTCGGTATTTATTGATTAAAAACTCTCATATCTTAATGACAGGAATCTGGTTTTATTCATAATTACCATTACAGTAAATAATAACATTGCCTGTAAACTTTTCTAAAAAAAAAGTTTGGAGTATTGTAAAGTTTCGAAGCAACTCGCAACCCGTTTATGGAATTAAAGAAACAAATCCTGCGCACGGCAATATGTAATTTACAAAAGCAATAATAATCTCTATTCACGGAACGCTACATATGAAACATTTTCACGAGCCGGAGATAAAATTCGTGCGCTAAAACGTTTGGATGTTGACGTGAACCATTGTTAGGGGATAATTTAGTTTCGGGTTTTGGAAAGCCGCACGTTTCGCGATGTGAAGTGGCATTGTAACTATTGTCGGAAGCGGCAATTCCGAAGTGGATTTAAACATCCGAAATGACTGATGAACAAGGGCCTGAAGGGCCTGTGCGGATAATTAACCAACCCTCCCTCATCCTACACACATACATATATACACTTTTGTATGTATGGGTATAAAAGGCAGCAGTTTGTTAAAGGGCACCTGCATTCGAACTGTTCGCATGCAAATACGCTGATGATATTTTATTGCCTTTCCTTTGGCCTTGTAATTCCCGGCGGGGATGGGGGCTCAAGGATCGTTACGATGAAGGGCTGAGGGTTAATGGGGAGGATCCTTTTTTTCTCCGTCGTCCTATCTGTGTGGTTTGAGTACGATAATTTCATGCGGAATTAGTTTAATTAGTTTTACTAGCATATTTCAGCTAACTGAGGTCTTTATGGACGGTTTTTTTACAGCCGGTTGTAAAAATAATGATTTACGCGTGGTTTCACTCACGCCTGTTCTATATAAATGTGTAATTAAAATGAAGCATTCCGTGTCGCTCGGATTAAAAGTGAAAGCGGAAAAACGCGTGTATTGATGAAAGAAAATATGTAACAAGTGAAAGTGCTCCAAAGAGATTGATATTTGGGATACAAAATAAATAAAATTATCAATTTAAGCTAAAATTTGTATTTCCTTAATTAATAAACAAAATAAAATTTTAATCCAAATAGATAATAATTTATTTCAAATTAAATTAATGATATCTTGGCAGAAAGGCTTCTGGCCGTTAGCCAATTGTTTTATTTTGTTTCAAAATCGATAAATTTGAAATATTATTGAATACATATTGAATCAAAGCAGTGTTGAAAATATTTTATATATATTATTTAATAAAATCACATCTCGTGCTCAAACACGAATAATCAAACGAAATAAGGAATTCTCGCCGCTTTTATTACAAAATCAATCCATATTTCAAAATACAATTTATGTCTACATATTACACGTAATTCACATTTATTCTGTGAACAATCCTTTGATCTACCTATAATATTCGCAAATCCTGGATTTATCAATCCTAGTTGATTCCAGGATTACGCATTTTCTATATATTAAAAATAATATTTTATTTATTCCTTATCGGAATCACCTTTTTTACATTCAAACAATAAAATAATATAAATATTAACATATACATATACAGACTCACATGCTAAACCGCGGAAATATTTAAATAACCTCTAATAATAACAACGAAATGAACGCCATTAAGTTCCAAGATATTTTTTTATTTATAAAATCTTAAAAAAAGTTATATATAGAAAATCTTTATTCCTGAGAAGTACGTTAAATTACATTACAATATTTACATTACAATCATAAACCTCTAGTTAAGCCTCAGAAAATGACTATCGACCATCGGTCTTTCTGCCTTAAAAAGTTAATTAAACAGATTTTTAAAAAGAAAAACAACACAACGTACTTCACGTGACACATCCATGTATCATCACACGTTTTCCGATCAAACCGTTTCGATTTAACAATCCCTCACATACGCTCCGGTCGCGACGACACACACAAAAAAAAAGATAGACACATCAAACCCCATTCTCCCCAAAGCCCTTATTGATGTATCCACTGCTCTATGATATCAACACCCTTTAGTTATTTTTTGTTTGATATGTTTCAGCTCTCTGCGGTGGTTGATGGCGTGTACGCGGATCACTCCCACATCGCCGGTAAATTCACAATGCTATCGTCGAGTAGGGTTTACGTGGGAGGCAGTATTAACACCCGCGCCCTTCCAGGTTCGAGGGTACACAATAACTATGTGGGTTGTATGCGAAAGGTAGGTGGACCTTTTTGTGCTAGCACACACTGAAAATGTTTACTTTTAAGCAGAAAGGATTTCGTGTTTATAATAATTTAGTGTTGGTTTTGATTATATAACATTTTTGTTTCGTATATTTTATAACGGTTAACTTTGATGAATAATTATTTATTTATACACAAACTTTATTAACAATTATTGAATTTCTAGTATTTAGCATTAGTTTAAAATCGGCGGAATGTATAATTAATCCATTCGACGGAATTTTTATTGTTAAATACAAGTACTAATTTATTTAAAGAACGTGAAATAAATTGCTAAATAAAAAAATCAACCGTCGATAGCTCAGTTGGTAGAGCGGTGGATTGTAGTTGTTAGTACCGCGCAGAGATCCATAGGTCACTGGTTCAAATCCGGTTCGACGGAATTTTTATTGTTTATTACAAGTACTAATTTATTTAAACAACACGAAATGAATTGCTAAATAAAAAAATCAACCGTTGATAGCTCAGTTGGTAGAGCGGTGGACTGTAGTTGTTAGTACCTCGCAGAGATCCATAGGTCACTGGTTCAAATCCGGTTCGACGGAATTTTTGTTGTTAATCGCAAGTACTAATTTATTTAAAGAACTCGAAATGAATTGCTAAATAAAAAAAAATCAACCGTCGATAGCTCAGTTGGTAGAGCGGTGGACTGTAGTTGTTAGTACCGCGCAGAGATCCATAGGTCACTGGTTCAAATCCGGTTCGACGGAATTTTTATTGTTAATCGCAAGTACTAACTTCTTTAAAGAACTCGAAATGAATTGCTAAATAAAAAAATCAACCGTCGATAGCTCAGTTGGTAGAGCGGTGGACTGTAGTTGTTAGTACCGCGCAGAGATCCATAGGTCACTGGTTCAAATCCGGTTCGACGGAATTTTTATTGTTAATCGCAAGTACTAACTTCTTTAAAGAACTCGAAATGAATTGCTAAATGAAAAAAATCAACCGTCGATAGCTCAGTTGGTAGAGCGGTGGACTGTAGTTGTTAGTACCGCGCAGAAATCCATAGGTCACTGGTTCAAATCCGGTTCGACGGAATTTTTATTGTTAATCGCAAGTACTAACTTCTTTAAACAACGTGAAATGAATTGCTAAATAAAAAAATCAACCGTCGATAGCTCAGTTGGTAGAGCGGTGGACTGTAGTTGTTAGTACCACGCAGAGATCCATAGGTCACTGGTTCAAATCCGGTTCGACGGAATTTTTATTGTTAATTGCAAGTACTAATTTATTTAAACAACGCGAAATGAATTGCTAAGTAAAAAATTCAACCGTCGATAGCTCAGTTGGTAGAGCGGTGGACTGTAGTTGTTAGTACCACGCAGAGATCCATAGGTCACTGGTTCAAATCCGGTTCGACGGAATTTTTATTGTTAATCGCAAGTACTAATTTATTTAAACAACGCGAAATGAATTGCTAAATAAAAAAATCAACCGTCGATAGCTCAGTTGGTAGAGCGGTGGACTGTAGTAGTTGTTAGTACCTCGCAGAGATCCATAGGTCACTGGTTCAAATCCGGTTCGACGGAATTTTTATTGTTAATTGCAAGTACTACTCTATTTAAACAACAGGAAATAAATTGCTATATAAAAAAATCAACCGTCGATAGCTCAGTTGGTAGAGCGGTGGACTGTAGTTGTAAGTACCGCGCAGAGATCCATAGGTCACTGGTTCAAATCCGGTTCGACGGATTTTTTTAAAATTCAAATAAAAAATATTAATTTGTATATTTGAATGTACATCTCGTCTTGTTTATTTGAGGTCTTGCAAACACCCAGAGAATATTGGTGCGATTTAATTAGCAAACCCTCCTTCCTCGAGGGTTATTAAAACCCACGATGTCGTGAAATTGGATATTATTGAATTTAATTATGTTTTGATATCCAATTTGCGGTGTATTCTTTTCGCCCACATCCGAGTGTAATTTTATTCGTTCCTTCTGCCTCGCCGTGTTGTTTAATTGAATTCAACAACAATGATCGTTAATTGTATACACAATTCCAACCGTGCGGCTTTGCGAACGGTAATTCATGGAAATAATATTGTTTTATTGCTAGTATTGTATAATGTAATCATGTTATTTATAATAATAAATAAATAAATTTACGAATAATAAACAATTTTGAAATTATTGATGTGAACTAAATCAACAAAATTAAACCTATATGTTCTGTACATACGTAAGACGTTTCAGTGTATGTAAATTTAACTAAAAAATATATGATTCATTCTCAATGATTTATGCAACGATAAAAGAATAATTGTCTTTTTTTTTGATAATTTTCAGTGTTTTTCATTGCAGTTTAATTATTAATAATAAAATAATTAATGAATTAATTATTTACTTTCGTAACATTAAAAAAAGTGTATTCACTTGGTCAGAGTTTTTTTATAATAAACTAAATAAAACACAAGTAAAAAAAATCGCAGTAGGCTATCGACCAGATGTCTTTATGTCTAATTATTGTAATTATGCATTTTTGCATTAAAAATTATGTTAATTGGTCATAAACTAAAGACAATTTTAATTAATTATTTAAATAATGGAAATAATATAAATGAAATTTGTTTATATTAATAAAATAATTCGAAAATAATCAATAAATTTATTATTTATTTTCATAATGATAAAAAAGAGTATGTATTCACTTGATGACAGTTTTTTATAATAAATAAAACGCAGTAACTAAATGTAAAATAATTGATTAATAATTAATTATTTTAAAATTCAGTTTATTTAATTAGTTTACAGGCTGAAAAACCACTAGTCGATCGCCAATTAACAGATATAAATTATACATTTGAGTTTGTTAAAGTTTATTACTTCTTTTGTATATTTTCTGTTAATAAAAATTATTATTATTATTAATTTGTTTATTTTCAATTTCGGTCTTACAACGAAAGGAAAAAAATATTGATAATTGCTCTGCAATTACAGACTTGAAAATTAATTCTAAAGGAAAACAAGTTTAAATTGTAACAACTACTTTCCCGGCGAATGCTCAATATTTATGTTTATTGAAATGAAATCCTGACTTTTTATATTACTATTTTATATTATGTTTTCTTAAGAGCATTTCATTATATTATAACTTTGAATTTATTTTTTTTTCAATAATTTTAGTTTATAACACCATTATCAAAGGATTGTATTAATTTTATGAAATAATCAAATGAACCAGTCTGAACAATCCACCGACTTTACACAATTAATTAGTTTAATTAAATCCTACAACTAGCTCGCACTAATCAATTCGATTAAACCCATATTAATAATTTCACTCAATCCGCGCCGAGGCATTATTCAAAGAACTCGCACCAATTCGAATGATTTACGCCCGAGACGCTTTCATTACGCCTATTTCATTTATGGAATCCAGCAATACCATCCAAAACCTAATAATTCTTAATAAATCCACGTATTCGCAGTCGATTCCGTAACACGGTGTCGTAATTCATGTGTATTAATGTCGGTCCATTTGGCGGTAATTTAATTTCAATGTAGTGTGAAATAATGGTGGCGGCGCCGGGCTGGTACGTAAATCGCAATCTCTCGTGTACAGTGGTGCCAACAATTTTTTTTCTTTCGCGCGCGCAAATTGTGCGCTGTTTCGCAATAAATAACCCGTCGGCGTCCGGAAATACTTTCTCCTTTTCGAGAGAGAGAGTTGTTCGTTATCGATTTATATGAATGAAATTACTAATTTGATATTACATGGATTAGTATTATTGTAATTACTCAATTTTGCATTAAAAATATTATGATTTGGTCATGAATTAGATATAATTTTAATTAATTATTTTAATAATGGCAAAATGTTCGTGTAACTGAAATTTGTTAATAAAAAACTTCATACAATAACAAAGGAGATTCAGTTAATAAACGAAACTAACGAACTACTACGAACTAAACTAAACAAACATTGCAGCATTAGATTTTTAGAATTATCACAGCTTATTCCCCAATTATTTAGCTACATTTTAATATAATATGAAGTCATGTGGCGATTTTCGCCGAAACTCCACTTTCTTCCATACATAATGATATAAAATTAAAACACTTATTTTTTTAGGTTTCACAGATTATCTGTGAATCTGTGGAACTAAAAAAAATCTGAATAAATTTCTCACTTAGCCCGTGGTAAACATTTTTAATTAATAATGATATAAAATTCAAACACTTGTTTTTTTTTTAGGTTCACAGATTATCTTTGAATCTGTGAAACATAAAAAATATTATTAATTAAAAATGTTTCACCACGGGCTAAGTGAGGAATTTATTCAGAATTTTTCCATACATGTTATAAGATTTTTTTCATCAAAAATCCTGCTTTTGCTTCACTTGAGACTGCCAGAAAAAAATCGCAAAATTGAACTAAATTTTTGCTTAATTTTGCGAACACGTTGAGCGAAAATTTATTTCTTAATAAGGCTCAAATTCTCTCAGCTTAACCCCCATTCTTTACCTAGATTTTGGTTTAATATGAAATTATTTAGCGATTTTCGGATTTTCGCCGATATTCCACCTTTTCCCATATTTTCCCCTTTTAATTTATTCAAATTTCGGTTATTTTTTCTTTCTCTCCTAGAAAACAGAAAAAAAATACAAAATCTCTTAATGATAGTAAAACTAACATGGACAATTTTAATCCACGAAAAACAATCCTTTTCAATCATTATGCGTTTGAATCAAGATTACTGAGTTCACAGACAACTTACAACAACAAACTAACCTGAATATAATTCCTAAATGAAGTAGCTATACTTTTTATCGCAGATCATGGTTTTATATCGGCTAGGACCGCTAGAAAAAAAACCTAAAATTTAACAAAATGTTCGTCCAATATGCGAAGCCTCACTTTACAGACAGACCGAAAATGATTCATTGACAAGGCTAAAATTCTTACAGCTTATTCTTTGGCTACAATTTGGTATAATATGAAGTCAATCGGCGATTTTCGAAATTTCACCGAATTCTCAAAAAAAAAAAAAAAATCGAAAAAAAAATCTCAAAGACCTTTGATGATAATAGAACAAACGTAGGCTATTTAGTTTCCCCAAAAATAATAATTCTCAAACATTTCTGGTAATTTAAATAGTTCCGCGAAATTAACATGGGGTCTTATGAGAACGGTTTAGTGGAGGCCCGCCGATTGGTCATTTTGAATGCATCTGCGGTTGGATCAAAATTACTCAGTTCACAGACAACTCAGAAGAGCCAGCTTTTGAGCATTCGATTTCCAAAGAAAAAAATTGCAAAAACAAGTTAAAATTTCATCCAGTTTTCAGAGGCCAGCTTTGCAAGCAAATTTACGGAAAACTGATTACACAATATTATTAAAATTCTCACAGCTTATTTCCTCATTATTTAGCTATATTTTGGTATAATATGAAGTTAATGAAGTTAATTGTGTTCAAAGGATTTTTTTCCGTTAATAAAGATTTATTATTATTAATCGGCGATTCTCATATTTTCACAGAAATTCCACTTTTTTCCAATTTTTCAAATTTCGGTGATTTTTTTTTCTCCAAAAAATCTGAATTAATCTCAACGATATTTTTCGATACTAGAAGTAATAGAAAAAACGTGGGTTATTTAGTTTTCCAAAAAATAATATTTTTCAACCATATCTGGTAATTTAAATAGTTTCGCGAAATTAACACGGGCCATCATTGGAAGTAAACTGATAGAAAACTAATTTTTTAATCCTGTTAAAATTCACACAGCTTTCCTACCCATTATTTAGCTACATTCACAATTATTCAGAAAAGTCATGAAAAAATTCGACAAAAAAGTGCGTATGTACTAGCAAAGCCACTGAGGCCTTTTGCCCGATGTATGTAATAAATAAATAACCATATTCTATGTATGATTCAATGAAAAAATAACAAATTAAGGTCTAAATCTTTGTTTTCTTTTTAATTCAAACCTTGCGTTAATTTGTGATTTCCCTTTGTATACAAATGATTTTACCGCGATTTAAAAATATTAATATTTTTGAAATTTAGTGTAAGTAATTTAATATAAATATAATTATTATAAAAAAGACGGCAGGACACATCCTTCAAGAATGTCCAGCGCTGTCAACGATAAGACATCCCATGGGCAGGTAGAGACCCCAAACCAGTGAAGGGACCCAGTTAAAATGACCCAGGAATAGATACTGAACATCGTCAGATCTGCAGAGTGGGTCTAGTCACTAGGAGGGAGGTACCACAATGGGCCTAAGTTTGGGTACGAAGTATGAGCCGACCCCCTCCCTTGTCCCCATTCTAAAATCCTTAATCTAAATAGAAAACAGTATTCATTCCACTTGGTCACAGTTATTTAAATATATTAAATAAAAATGATTTGAAAATAATTAATAAATTACGTAAGTAAGTCAATAGTCACAGAGCTAAATGTGGAAATAATTTATTAATTATTTTCAAAACATTTTTATTTAATAAATCCTTAATCTTTATTATTATAAAGAACTCGTAATAATTTACTTAAGAAAAATATTGGAAACACCAGGAGTAAAAAAATTGTATTAATAAATAATTTATAATCTGGTACAATTTCCAATTCGTCTCAACAAATTCCGATAACAATTATCTTAAAGCGCAAAAACAGCTTCGATAAACAGTTGTTGTTCGGTTTACGTTCAGCACATTCCGCGTAACTTTTACGCCCTATTTAACCGTTTAAAATTACCATCGCATTAAGCAGAAGAAATAAACAGGTGAATATCGGGCGCGGGTTTTAATTAAGCCGAGCGCAAAATGTGTTTTCTTGGGATATTTCGAGATGCATTATGATAATATTCCGAATGGCCCGGAGCGCTTGCAGCAGCTTTCGGGATTAGCTTTAATTAGCGAGAGAAGGGAGGTTGGGTCACTGGCGTGGGGATTATTATTAAATTCCAACCCCGGATTTGTTCGGTGCATCGGGAGAATTTGTCACAGGTCGTTTAGTAAATATACGTGTACAAAACTCTGCGCTAAACTGATTATCCAGGGGATGGATTTTTTTGTGGGGATTAATTTGGATGATAATTAAAAATTTACTTTAATGCAGCTTTTTGTGAGATGGTGAGAAATGTTGGATTATTTTACTTACTTAATCCATGATGAAACATATTTGAATCCTAAACAAAGTCTGTTTAAAAAAAGGAATAAATTTAGGGTGTGTTTGATCTAAACTATTGCGGCATGTTTCAACTGCATGAGATTTGTATCATTAAATTTTTCAAACGTTGATAATCAGTTATCATCGTGACATATAAAATACAAATTATTGATTAAACACAGATTAACCAGATAGTAAGGTTTATGAAAATTGATTACTGTCACTCTAAGTGATTGATAATATCAGAGGGCAGTACTACACAGATATTGTGTACTTACTGATGATTCCGCAAGTACTATTTCGAAGATGTTATCACCTCGGAAGCAGTTACTAAATAATACTACTTATATTTTATGACAGAAATATTATGTAATTTAAAAAAATACGCATTGGCTGATACTTATATTTCATGACAGTAATATTATGTAATTTAAAAAAATACGCATTGGCAGATTTTTTTAAATTACATAATATTACTGACATAAAATATAAGTAGTTTTATTTAGTAACTGCTTCCGAGATGATAACATCTTCGACAAGGTACTTGCGGAATCATCAGTAAGAATACCCTCTTTGATATGGCATAATTTTTTACAACATAATATGAGAATAATCTTACTCTAGCCTCAAACACATAGCTTGTATTTTTAAATGTAAAAAACGGTTTTTGTATTTGATATTTAATGAAAAATCTTTTCTACTCTAGGATCTTTTACATTCAACGTTGTTATAAACATTTTTTAACAAATATAAAGTCCCTAGGCGGAAAGACCACAGGTCGTTAGGCAGTTTAGAAGAAAAGATATAAATATAGCCTGATTGTAAAATATATGTAAGTGTTCTTTTATACATATTCTTCCAAATAAAGATGTTTGTATATATATAAAGTATTTTTTTTAATACGGCCTATAAAATTTGACATTTAAAAAATGTAGATTGATAATTCAAGCTATGAGTTTCAAGTTAGAACAAGAACATTCTCATATAATCTTGTAATTCTTGTTTTAACCCTTTCAGGTCCAAATATTTTCTTTATAACTGAAATCACAATTAATATAGTGCGATATATTGATAGATTTCAATATAAAATTGCGTAATTTATAATAACAAGTCGAAGTAATTAAATGTATCAGTTTAGCTAATCATGGAAATCCATGTTTTATTAAAACAATTGGAAAATGCCAAATATTTGTCAAAATATTAACTAATGAACTCACTAATTAAGTAAAGCACAGTAAGTACGTGTATTTCCCAACAAATTATAATAATTTAATATAAAAAGAATTTTCAATTAATAAATTAAATTAAATGATAAGAATGTTATTATTTATCTGAGAATAGTTAAAACATTTGCTTTGATGTAGTTATTTTTTTGCCTTGAAGATGACCATTTTTAATGAATCAAACATAAATCACAATTATGTAATATATTTTAAATTAAAACACTTCTTAATTTTAAATTGCTTAACATAATTATTACTTATTGTGAAACATAATAGAAAAGAATGTTTTTTACTTGTTCACAGTTATTTAAATTAAATCAAATAAAAAGAATTTGAAAATAATTAATTTACTCATCCGAGACCGAGAAGTAGTTTATTCAATTAATTTTTTTTAATTACTTACGTAACCTTAGTAAAATAGTGGCTTGGCTGAAGAGAAAATAATTAATTAATTATTTAGTTAAGTAAATTAATTATTTTCAAATTATTTTTATTTGCATATGATTAATTTGTTTCTCATTGATCACTTGGTAAAACATTTTTATTAACATATAGTTTTTTAAAATTGATTTCACTTGGTTTATTTTACTAATATATATTTTTGCTGATATAGTTTCGGCTTAATGCCATTTTTATTTTAGTTTTAGTTTAGTTATTTATTTACGGAATCTCCATTTTACAATATATATTTAATTAATAATACATTTATTTACGGATTCACCTTTTCACAAAACATATGCTATAAAAATATATATATATAACGAATATATATATAATATTCTAACTGATATATAAATATAAAATAAAAAACAGTGAACAATACTAATATTTAAATTACGATACAATTAAATTTTGATTTCATTTACAAAATCTAATAAATAAAATTCTAAGTCTAATTGGTGAATGCAGTCTCAAAATGGTTCAACAAAGTCCTATCAATATTAAGATAAAAATGCTCAACTTTCCTATTTGATTTAATTTTTGTGAAACATGTTGAAATACCTCGTTATGAATATAAAAAAGACTTGTTTTTTTTTTCACAAATTAATTCACAAGAATTTGTTGAACCAATAATAAAGAGCAGCTTTATTTATATTTATAACGAAATAATTATTACTTTTGGATTACTTGAAATTGCGAGAATAATAGCTGCTTTAATATAAAACGTAATTTCATTCATGACTGTAAATTCAACTTAAAGGAGCATTTCCTTCAAACACGGGCTTATTCAAATTAATGCACGCAATCGTAAAAATGATCCGGCATTAAAACTTTTGAGCAATTGAAAGTGCCATTAAAGAAAGACGGACTACGAGGGGGAATGGGAGGTTATCGCACGCGGGATTCAGGATGGAGTGCGTAATTCCTGGTTAGACAATTACGATCCGTCTTGTCTCACTTTCCCCGCGATTCCGCAAGACTATCATTATGTTAATTCTGGCAAAAGGGCGCTCCGGGGTGCCGTTTCCCTCCCCGACCACTTGACCCGACCTTGACTGAGGGGGTCGTTAATTCGGCACGCAGGTGTCGCGGGCCATATGCTAATTTCAATCGTTTCAGTTAAAATTTTATAAATAAGGAAACAAATGTATACTGTTGAAGAATTTAAACGGGTAATTAGTTTTTGTGTTATTTATCGAAGTTTGTTGACTTGTACATATTCTTATAGTTTTAATATTTAGGCCGTCAAAAGTGTCGAGCCTATATGCCTTGCCAATCGCCCTATGAGATAAAATATTGGTCATTCCATTTGAAAATAAATGAGTTATGATTTTTTTAAATGTTGACACTTTTGAAATACCTACTGTCAAAGTTGACAGATGTTAATTTTTTTGGTTCGAGATGGATCTATGACTAACAATTCCAAATGTCGCTGATTTGTCTATCTTGTTCCTACTAGAAGTTATAGGCATTTTTGGAAACGTCAATTTCAAATTAAAATTTGACTTTTTTTTATCTCAAAAACTGTAATTATGTAGACATAAATACATATGAGTGGTTAGGTAATTGGAAAAAAATATAGGGTGTTTTATTTAAAATAACAAAGTTGGTTGCAATTTCTGGTATAACCGGAAGTGGCAGAAAGTCAAAATATTTTCCATGAGGTGGTCGCATTCAACTGTGCAATGTAGATTTTTTTCATTTTTTCCGCGGCCAAGAACCCCGAAAACTTTTAATGGCCGTTAATCGTGGCCCACCCTGTGTAAGTGTTAATCAATAATTTTTTTCAAAGTATATACAAGGTGTACAGAAAATGAGTGAAAACCTTCAGGTAACTCAATTCATTAATTAATTTTTAATAGAAACTCCAAATTAAAAAAATGTTGTATGGTTCTTCATTGAGGCTCACGAGGTCTTCGGAATTTTAAATATGTGACTATAAATTAGTATTGTTTTTTAAATATTTTGTAAAAAATCAATAGCATTAACAATCAATTAGACACGTGTATAATTCCATTGATGTAAATGATTAATAAATCGGATATTTTTACAATTTTATAATTTCATCAGAAGCATTCTTTTAATGAAAATAGATCTGGCAACGACGCACGCTCGTTTGTAAAAGAAAAGGTGTATGCAACACCTCCAGCGGATGATGTAGCAGTTATAAACAGGATTGAAGGATCCAGCGTTGCCAAATGTATAGTTCTTTTAAGTGGCCCGTGAGGCTTAAGGAAGGACCGTGTGACTTATTTTCGTTAATATTTTTATCTAAAAATTAGTCAGAGAGTCACGCTACCTAAAGCTTTTCACTCATTTTCTGTACACCTTGTATATATATGTATATATATTTTGTAATCAATTAATCCTCTTTATCTCTCAATTTTCTTTTCTTTTCTTTTCGACCTGGGTGTCTGTTTCAATAGGGTATTTAATCCCGTCAGGAATGAAGGGTCTAGGTGGAAATGAGGGATCGCCTCGCCGACCTCCCCCCTCTCCCGGATGAAATATGGCCAGGTCCGTAAAAACGGGATTAAAGCATTCTAAATCGGGATGTTAATAAAGTTTTCGAGAGGGTCCTCTCTTTTGCGCCGCCAGTTTTCGTTATTTAATACTTCCTCCGTGCCAGATATTAAATCCGTTTAAATATTCATAAGCCCCCATCAAGTTTCACGTCAATTTATCACAAATAAAACACCGCCGGCGGCGGAACTCGCTGCGCGAAAAATTCAACCCCCCGCCCGAGCACTTCCATCCACTTTTCTTTTCTTTTGTCATTTCTCATTTTGTTGTTGTTATTGTTATCTCCAGTTTTTTTTTTTTGCATCTTGAAAGCTTTAACTATTATGAAAAATATTAATTTTAATAAAATTAATCTCTAAACCCAAATGTGATTAATTCTCTGTGTTTCTCACGTAATATAAACAAGGATTTATTCACATGGTCACAGTTATTTAAATTAAATTAAAGAAAAGAAATAAAAATAATTAATTATCATTAATGGTTTTAATATTTAGACATTGGTAGTTCATATTGTATGAAATAAATATGAATAAATTATTAAAAATCAACCAATAAAACACTGATTAGATTGAATAACTTTTAAATTCTCGACTAGTTTCGGGTTATTAATTATCAATTAATCATTTTCCCTTTAGCTACTTTAGCTCAATTATTTAAATTAATTTAAACAACCGTGACTATGTGAAAAAATACTTTTTTTATTATTATTAATAGCCAGCGAAAATTTTATTTAAATAAAGATTGTCGAATCTTTATTTAAATTATTTTAAACAACCGTGACCATGTGAATATTTTTTTTATTATTAATAATATCCACCGAAAATTTTATTTAAATAAGGATTATCGAGTCGAGAATGTTTTTTTTTTTTTGTTTGTTTTTAATAACAATTAAGAATGCACGTAGGACTCGATCATTTACACCGCAGATCGCAGTCGGAACGGTATATTTAAATAATTTAATTTAACAACTTTGCAATTTATTTTTTTATTTACGGAATCTCCATTTTACAGTATACACTTTGTTTACAAAAAAACTTATAAATAAAATCCTAAATCTAATTGGTGTATTATAATTATAAGGTAGAGCTGTACTGACGAGGCATGAATTTCGAAACACGTGTCCGCAGATATCCTTATATTACGTTTTTTTTGTTCTTTGCATTAAATATAATCGAATCATGCCTTATGAAAAATTCCATGTTAATTATAACTTATAGATCGAAGTTATAATAAACATAGATTTTTTTATCATACATAGAATTAAATATTTAATTAGATATAAATTTGAAAATGATCGCTTATTAACTTTTAACTTGCTATGGCGCGAAGAAGGTGTTAAAAAATGTTAAATTTTTCCTCAATAAAGATTTTAAGGGCGCGGTTTAGTAGAAAGAGATGGCTATAAAATTATTTGCAGTTAGTAATTCGAGTTACATTGCTGTTATGATCAATGAACAATATTGTATTATATATTAAAGTAATCTTAAAGCATGCAGGACTTTCACCAGATAAATTAAAATGCATTGTTTTAATTAGATTTGGTAGAAAACAATTATGAAAATCTGTCAGTTTTATGTCAATTTTTAATGTACAGTTTTAGCAACAAAAACGTGTTTAATGAGAATTTTATTTTTTATCACTGATTATTTTCACTTTAGTGTATAGTGTACATAGTTTTATGTCAATTTTTAATGTATAGTTTTAGCAACAAAAACGTGTTTAATAACAATTTTATATTTTATCACTGATTATTTTCACTTTAGTGTATAGCTATTTCTTTCTGCTAAACTACAACCTTAATGTATGAAATGTTTAGAGCACTTGGACATATACTTAGAAAGATAGCGCGCGCCATCTTTTGCCTAACTTTAAGTATAGCTATCTCTTTCTGCTAAACTGCAACCTTAATATATGGAATGTTTAGAGAACTTGAACATATAATTAGAAAGAAAACGCGCGCCATCTTTTGCCTAACTTTAAGTAGCATCGTCAACGATTTGGGTCTATAAAGTAGACGACAGGAATCGTTGTTTCGTCTATTAAAGGAAGGCTAACTTGTCCTGTTTATCAGAGCAGGAAACGAAATTCATTTAATAAAATCACCAGTTATTCATACATTAGATAATTGATAGTTGAACATTTTAACTACTGAAGATGGAAACATAGTTTCCGAAATATATCTAGTGAAATAAAAAATAAATAGGAGGAAGGACAAGTATTTTTATTTAAATAATTAAAGTCTCCACAACCAACAACCAACAACCAACATAAAGAAGATTAGTTGAACATTTTATTAAATAAAATTTACTCTTATCCAACCCAAGATGCCCTAACTATCTTATACATTAAATTTTTTATTGAGGTAATTTTTTAACATTTTCTTAACAAATCAAAGATTGTATCGTGGGTAATAGAAATGTAAATTTTTAATTCAAACGTCCTGAATGTATTCGTTATAATCGATTATCTATAATTTTATAAAAGCAATAGCATATCATTTCCAATTTATTCAAATTACAAAAATCGTATTCAATAAACCACGCGAGTAATTCCCAATTACATCACGCGATTCGATCATTTATACCTCGCGCACATATATTCAATTTCACTTTTTTTTTCATTTCTTGTTTGTTATTAATTTTACATATTTTCATTAAACGCGAGTGATTAAATTAAGCTGTGCAACAATTCCGTCATTACGGCTTTAATTAATGAAAGGAGCATTTTTCGCCGCCGACATGAAACACCGCCATCATTTAAATAATAAAACCGGTATGATGTTGCATAAAACAATGCGCCATTAGAGGGCTTTCTATTATATTAAAAAGGGCGCCCGATTGTAATTTCCACCTTTACTCGCGACGCTCCGACAATTAATCACCGGCGCGATTTATTTTTTCTGTTCGCGTCCGTTTTTCCTCTTTGCCCGCGCTTCGCGTCGTCGGAGATGCGAATATTAATAAAATTAATTAAAATGTACATTTTGCGTACACAAAAGGCCCGCAAAAAATTGTTTTAATTGAGTGTTGTTAATTACGGTCAATATGTGTTGGGGAGTTGTAAGGAGGGTCTTGTTGTTTTTACAAGGGGAATTTCTCCACGATAACTTTAATATATTTTAAATCCATACACTTTTCTAATTAGATAAAAAAAATATAATTTTAATAAAAAAAGTTATAATTATTATAATTATTTTAATTAAGATATAAAATAAAAAAATGTAACTCGTGGATGTCTATAAAAACAAAAAAATTCCCAAGCCTACTTTGACTTTTACGCGAATATTTAGAAAATAATACTAATTAGGCTGAAAGACCTCTGGTCGATGGCCAGTTTGTGAATTTTTCTTTATTGTAACAGACAGTATTATAGCATATATTAAAATGTAAACACACACCTCATTGTACAAAATTTGTAAATAAAGATATTTATATATATAATACTAATTTCCAGAGACACAATTAATATTTTAACGCCCTCATGAGATGTTACGAGGAAGAATACAATATTTTTTTATTTAGATTTTTTATCCAAAATTAATCAACGAATTACACTACCTGAAGATTATTATACCTTTTCTGACCACATTGTATAAGCATTACGATTGTAGAGAGTTTTATAAATAAAAAAAACACCCCTTTTTTGGGCTGATGATCCAAAATTTCTGTAGGTGCCCATACTGTATATACCGGGTGTTGACACGATCAGGTATACATAGGGATTTCATATGTAGAAACAATTTTATGTAAATTCCTGCTTCCCAGTTCATTTAAAAAAACTGAAAGAATTGAATTGAAACGTCTTCTGAATTTAAGTATATGAAAAAAACAATACATCATTAACTAATGAATTAATTCATGATTTAATTCATTAGTGGTATAATTTTTAAAATAATTAATAAATTTTGTTTATATTTCCAAATATTACGTGTTTAAATTTCATTAGCCTTAACTTAAACAAATATGTTAAATTAGCAATCATAGAAATATGTCAAAAGTGATGTTAATTTCAATTTGTTCTTTTATATGCATTATCCATGACTTTCATATAAAAGAACCAATTAAAATTAATAATTAATTAATTAATTAATATAAAAGAACTAAAAAAAAATTAACGTTACTTTTGACATATTTCTATGATTGTTAGTTTAACATTATTTTTTTGAAGTCAAGGCTATGGCAATTTTAAACACGTAATATTTGGCGATTTAACTTTCAGATTTAATCACATTTAATTTATCATTTTTAATTATAAATCGATTCTAAACTTCAACAAAGCAATATTTTATAAAGATTTTGAAATTCTGATAATAATTTAATTCTTTCAGTTTTTCTTTAAATCTAATCGGAAAGCCGGAATTTGCAAAAAAATATAAAATCCCTATGTATACCTATTATATAAAAAATAAAATTGTATTACAAAGAAGAAGAAAAAAACTGTTTTATTGTTATTACTATAACCAATATATCTAACTTGAGTATTTTATGATTCCAGGTCGAATTCGTCGCGGACACGCTCAGGTTGAATCTTTTGGAGTTGGGACGTTCCGGAAACAACTTAATTTCAGTGGCTGGCCGACTCGAGTATAAATGTCCCGCTGGGGAGACACACGACCCCATTACGTTCACCACCAGGGAATCACATCTGGTTAGTGTTCTATTTTTATTAACTCATACCTAAACTTCGAATTAAGTCGGGTAAATATTTATAAAGCGGGTCGATTAAATTCCGGTCGCGCGATTCGCCTTCCATAAAATAAACTCAATTGAAAATACTAGGAGACATAAATTAAATACGAACGAGTATATTTTTTTTAGTATTTTTAAAGAAAATGTAAAGTTTAGAAATGTTTTGACTTCGTACTGTTAATAATGTAATATGAATTAAATATAATTTGAAAAACAAATAAACACTCAGTGGTTTGTTAATTTGTTTTTTTAACACATTTTACCAATCTTCTTTATGTTGGTTGTTGGTTGTGGAGACTTTGATTATTTAAATAAAAATAGTTGTCCTTTCTCCTACTTATTTTTTATTAAACTAAATATATTTCGGAAAGTATGTTTCAATCTTTTGAAGTGAAGTTTAAATAAATACTGAAAATGGAAACATATTTTCCGAAATATATTTAATTTAATAGAAAATAAATAGGAGAAAGGACAACTATTTTTATTTAAATAAATACATTTTACCAATATTTCATTAACATGAAAAAAAACGTTTAATGTTGTTACAGCGTTGCTAAGACTTTATTTATTTGTTTGATTTTTTAGTCAACCCTCTAACCACTCCGCTATATACGCCAATGTCTCTAGGTCTCTGGTTATATACAGTGTTTCAAATTCAAGTCTCATCATGGGGATCTGCTTGTTATAAGAGATAGAGGGTAGGTTTAAATTTGGCACTTTTGCAGAATTTTATTCTAAAAACTTAGTTTTCGAGAAAAATGAAAAAAAAAACTAAAATTTTTTTTATTCATATCTTCGTTATTTGAAGCAATATTTATTGTATTGAAATATTGCTTCATATAACGAAGATATGAATAAAAAAAGATATTTCAGTTTTTTTTTTTTTTTTTCATTTTTCTAGTAAACAAAGTTTTCTCAACGAGATATTAATTAGCATAAAATTCTACAAAAGTGCCAAATTAGACATTACTATAGCACTTTTTTATGATCTAATCGATGGTATAAACATTTTACTAACAACATATTTCGTTTCTTCTGGACCATCATCATTTTTTTTAGTTTTCGCAACGGGATATTAACCTGTGAAATAATTCACTCTCCAAGTTACCATGAATTTTTCAGCAACACATCTCCCTCACTCACTCACCCTCCCTCTCCCTCGGATTGAATAATTTACAAGGTGCGAATTCGTGTACTTAACATAATCGATAGTTAAGAGCGGAAACGGCGTGATATTTCCGGGATAATGGATACGTTCCTCTTTTTCTTCCTTCTCTTTCTCCCGGGGGAGCACCTTTGTTCCGACCAAAAAAAAAAAAACGAGTGAGTGAGTCATCCCTCCGCTTCTTTTTATCTTCTCGTCTGTTTCAGATACTTCCACCGTGGAACGCCAAAAAGTCGGGGAATATCTCTTTCAAGTTCCGCACAAACGAGCCGAACGGGTTGATATTGTTTAACGGAGGAATTCGACCGCCCAGGGTAAGTTAATTTGTTTATATTTTAAGATAAATTTATTATTAGAAAAATCATTAATAAAAAATGGTTCATTTAACTTTTGCTTAATTTTATTGCGTACAAAATACACTTCTACTCAAATTCAATCGTGTAATATAACAATGATCCAACTATTATCATACAAAATATTCACATTTAATGAAACACAAGTTCGCCTTCATTTAGTGGACGAAACAATGATTCTCGGTCGTCTACTTTGTAGACCCAAATCGTTGACGATGCCACTTGAAATTAGGCAAAAGGTGGCGCTTGCGTCGTCTTTAATTTATTATACAAAATATTCGCTGAAGTGCGTCTTAATATAATTTTAAGGCGGAAAGACCAACGGTCGATAGCCAATTGGCAGAAGAATTTATTTTTATGTTAGTTATTTATTGTATTCATTTATTATTATTACTTTGTTAAAAATAATCTGCCAATAAAGATTTATATATATATATAATTTTAATTGGATACATTAAATCAAATTATATTATATGATAATGTTTAGATAAACTCAAATCCAATATTTGCCATATGTTTGAAGTCGCTGAATTATTATATTTAAAAACCATGGATTAATTACGTTTCAAGTGAATTAAGAATTAAATTTTGTTTTAATTTTTTTAAATAATAAATCATTAATTAAAAATCCGAAGTAGTTCATTTTAGGACTTCTGCTTAATTATATTGCATAGAAAATACACTTCCACTCAAATCCAATCGTGTTATGTAATAATGATCCAACCATTGTCATACAAAATTTTCGCTAAAGAGCTTCTAAATATGACTCCAATTGGATAAAATCAAATCAAATAAAATTATTAATATGACAATGGTTAGATAAACTCAAACGCTATTATTCTCACATTGAAATGATTTGAATTATTAAGTTTAAAATTCAATTAACTCCTTGCGTGATGAGTAAATTAAGGATTGAATTGAGTTTTAAAAACACAATAAAAAAATCATTAAATAAAAAATGCCAATTGGTTCATTTTAGGACTTCTGCTTAATTGTCTGTTTTCTATGCATGGGTCTAAGCATTCGGATTTTTAAAACTCGATTTAATCCTTAATACACTTGTTACATAAGAAGTTAACTGATTTTTAATTTCACTAATTCAAATCGCTTCATGCACGTGAAAACGATTGGATTTTAATTACAATAAATTTAAACAAGGAAAATTACTGGCAATAATCAATAATATTTATTCATTTTTTTCAACTGCAAAAATTACACTGTAAGTTTTATACAAACATACATAATATATATTTGCTTGTTGCATACCAATACTTGACAGACATTTTCTTTGTTTATTTTTATTATAATTTAAATAACTGTAAAAGTGTGAATATTCTCTGTTTTATTTTATTTTGATTGGATTTAAGTTCATCTAATCATTGTTATATTACATGTTTGGTTTTGAGTTCATCCAGTTATTGTCATATTATCATACATATTTGGATTTGAGTCTATCCAATTAGTGTTATATTACATATTAGTATTTTAATCTATTCAATTATTGCCATATTAGATGATTGGATTTGAATTTATGTAATTATTGTCATATAATAATATATATTTGATTCTGTATTGTGGAGGCTTCTACTTCGTTATACATGTTAATTTCACAATAAAACATATTTTTATGTGACTGCAGTTTCGACAAATTTAGCTTGTCATTATCAAACATGTAGTAACTTAAACTAGAGATTTTACAGGTATTTATACAATATTACAAATTTGTCGAAACTGCAGTCACATAAAAATAAACAAGTGTTATACAAAGTAATAAGTGTTTTATTGTGATATATATTTGAGTTTATCTAACCATTGTCATATTCAAAAGAAAGTTTTACATAAACTTTTCAATCGTAATATTAATGAAATGATTCCTAGAAAATAACAATTTTGCTTGCTTCAATTATATATATATATATAATCTTTATTAACAAACTGACAAACGTACTACAACACCTACATATAACATAAAATATTACAATATATGCTGTAAGAGTTTGCCAATTGGTCTTTCCGTCTGGGCTTCAATTATTTTATAGCGATAAATCATTTTCTTCTTAAATGACTAATAAGTTTCTGTCCACAACAAGACCGTCCCTTTTTCTTTTGCGCCAATTAAAGTTTGAAGTGTAACGGGGCATCTCTGGGAGCAATTCGAAAGTTTGCGAGTCGCTCTCGAACTTACACGCGAATTCTCAAAACAATTCTGTGGGGTCCATACAATCCGTGACAACTTTTTGTAATTTATTTATAAAATATTCTTATCGTATTTCCAGATTATATGGTAAAAATATTATTATAATTGTATAAATATATACAACAAAATTTTCTTTACTTAAAAGAAACATTTTAGTATACATTAATTCTTGTTTTTTTTCGGTCTCTTCCATGTAATTGTCTTTATATAAATATATAATATCATTAAACTCTGGTCTTTCTTCAAAGCGAATAAATCTTTCACCTTTTACTAATATCATTATTCGTGTAAATATACTATTGATTATTAATTACAGTACATACATATAATAATATTACCAAATAGTTATCAATCATATGTATTTCCGTCTATATTGTATATTTATTATATTTTTCAAAAATCACGATATTTTTTTTTCTGAGTTAAATTTCAATTTTAATCATTGATGCAACACCATTTGATTCAGTATACAGTTATTTTTATGAATACAATTAATTTATACCACTGTGAAGTTAAATCAGAACATTATTTCGCACAACTCGCAAATTTACATTTAAATATAAGCCCACTTTAACAAACAACAATATACAATAATAAGTGGAAGATAACGCAAGTGCTATATTGCCGTATATCATGTGGTATTTTATTAAATATAATAATAAAGCCAACATAATTTCTCTCTTTTTCTCTTTTCCTTTTTTTTTAATCTTTACTCCTGTGCCATGTACTCTCAACCATTCTTTTATTCCTCCATTCCCATCTCCGCACTCCCATTCCCATTTCCTAATACTCTTCTGCAAATGGAAAGAATAAAGAAAAAATACTTTAATCTTATGGAGGTTTTAGAAACAAGGATTGATTTAATTAATTGTTTACCTAAAAGCATTCCCTTTTTTTTCTATATTTTCAATAATAATTTCACTAAATGTAAGTAATTCCATAAAGAAAAACCTTTATATCGTTTTAACAAGATCTAATTTTCTGTCGTGTTATTTTAGGGAGGTTCACAATTTAATTCATATTTAAATAAGGAATGATTTTTATGACAAAACAAAAATGTCAGTTAGTTAAAAAAAAAAACATAAATATACAACATGCATAATATTTGCCAGATTTATTTTTTATATTTGCAGAAAAATTAACCATTGTTTGTTGTTATGGCTAAATAATCAATCTTTTAAAATTATTATTTCAAACTTGAAAATCTTAAGTTTACAAAAAATGTTTAACTTAGTTAATGCTTTGCATTTAAATAGTTAAAACGATTACGTTGATGTTTTAATTATATTAATTTTGATCATCATTGGATCAATATTATTTTAAGAAATTATAATTTCAAATAATTTATTTTCAATTTGTAGGCTAATTTAATAATATGCGAAATCCCTACTTTAACATTATTTTAAACAATTATGATTTCAAATAATCTATTTTCAATTTCTAGGCTGATTTATTCGCCATCGAGGTCTACAACGGTCACATTTACGTCCACCTAGATTTAGGAGCCGGTCCATCGAAACAGAGGGCCTCTCGCAGGAGGATAGACGACGGGAAATGGCATGACGTCGTTTTCCGGAGGACTGGAAGGGAAGCCAGGATCACCGTCGACGGTTACTATTCAGATTTCAAAACAGCCGGTTAGTAATTTACCACAAACATTTAAAAAAATTATAACTTTGTGTCGGAATTTGTTTATGGGACACACTGTATATAAAATGTTTAGTGTAAAAGATGCGCAGTTGAAAATACTAATCGTTTAAATAAATTTGTTCGTTTCATTGTGAACGGACTATATACACATTAATGATTCAATAATATATAATTTTAATAGAAAAACGGGATTTATTCAATTAGTCATAGTTATTTAAATAAATTAAATAAAAAAGAATTTGAAAATAATTAATAAATTACACACACAGTTTGCTAAAGAGGAAATAATTAATTTTAATAAATGAAACACTTTTTTACTTTGTTTGTATAACAAAACAAAGTAAAAAAATAACAAAGTTATACAAACAAAGTAAAAAAAGTGTTTCATTTATTAAAATTGAATTACAATGTATAACAAAGTAGAAGCCTCAACAATTAACAAGTCAAATAATTAATTATTTATTTTAAAATTCTTTTTATTTAATTTAATATTCATTTTGTTCGGCTACGCTGTTCGCTGCTGACTGACCAGACGTACAGCTGCGACCTCATATGCTTCTCTTTCTCGATTTTCTCTTGCAATATTATTTAATAAACATTTCTACATGTGTTTCTATAAATAAATTAAACTGTTTCTACAGACTAAATACAATCCAACAATCATGTGTAAAATTCATCAATATCTAGTTGAATATATAGCACAACTGCTGCAAATTCAATAGACATTTATGGTACGTCTCAAACGTACTTTAATAAAGTCAACGTAACCGATGGAGTTTAGTTTTTTGTAGTTCAAGTGTCATCTGCTATCCGAAAAAAAAATACCACGATTAGCATCGCCATCTAACAGATGGCACTTAAACTACGACAAACTAAACTTCATCGGTTACGTTAACTTTATTAAACTACGTTTTAGACGTAGCATAAATATCGATTGAGTTTGTAGCAGAAGTGCTATATATCCAACTAACTATTAATGAATTGTTGAAAAAAATACACATGTTTCCCTCGTTTCACTACATTCTTAAAGTTCCATATTTAATGAATTGTTGAAAAAAATACACATGTTTCCCTCGTTTCACTACATTCTTAAATATGGAACTTTAAGAATGTAGTGAAACGAGGGAAACATGTGTATTTTTTTCAACAATTCATTAATAGTATTTTCTAAGTGACATTTTGTAATGTAAATAAATTCTCCCTTACTCACTACTGTTAAATAAATAAAGCACGTTGCTAACAGAGACAAATACCAATCAAATACGAAGTATGGAGCACGGATGTACAAAAATGTCAAAGCGCCCTATTATTTCCATACGACTAACTAATGAAATAAGGACAAATCGTTTTAAAAACACCCGAATATATTTTTAGACAGCAGCGTATAGAACTTTCAGAACAAATGGGAGTAAAAAATTAGACAGAATTTATATATAGTACATCACGATGCTTAATTCTAGTTGATTTACACCATGAAATTTTTGATGCGAGTATACGAAATTCTAATTAAACTCAAAAGCATGTGTGCGCTCATTGAAGATTAGCCTCTTTCAAAATACTAATCGCTTAAAGGCGATCTGTGATGCAAGAAGCAGCAAGCATCGTGCATTCGCACACTAAATGGGGATTAATTTATGACTCCCTGTTTTTTTTTTCTGAAAGTGATATACAGTGCTGCCTAAAAATAGAATCGGTTAGTTTTAGAACTATTTGTCCATACAACATATCGTGGTGCTCACTATAAATGCTACATTAGCCTATTCAATCTCTAATCTGGTTATAATCTGTACTGTCATTGATGATTCTGAAGACATGATTTCAATACAAAATTAAATTTTGTGTTTCGTATTTTACACATAGACTGTGTGTAATAATAATAATAATAATAATAGATGTGAGTTTTTTTATTTGTGGAAAAGAACAAATAAAGTGCAAGGATTTGAATATAAATTTGTATTTATTGGTGATGGCCATTTCGATCTTTCGAACCTCGTCAAACCTGTGTGTTCAATGTACAATACCTGGAATATTTAATTAAATGAAATTCGTTTCCTGCTCTCATAAACAGAATGAAAACATAATTTTGAGTGCATAAGTATATTTTCTAATAATTTATATTGTTCTACAATTAATACTGGAAATCCTCAAAAGCGTATCATAGAGCAACAACCATTATTAGAAAATATATTTTGGCATAAAAAAAGCTTATGCTTTTTTTAAATTATGATATTTGAATGTTTCTCGACTTAAGTCAGAGAATTTAAAGTTAATTATGATGCATAAAAATAAAAAAATAGTATCTTTTTTTTTATGCATCCTAACTAACTTTAAATGCAAAACTCTTACTTAAGTCGAGCAAAATTGCTCACATTTTTTAAGATTTCAATAAGACCCCAACAGTACCATAAATCTCGACCCCCCGTCTAGAAATATGTATGCTAATTCCGGCCGTAAAGTCAACACTCTAAACGGTTGGCTGATAATAAGTTCTGAGTTATAAAGAGGTCGGGTTGTTGCGGGGGCGGGGGGTGTAGTTTATTAGTTGCTGAACTCCGGGAGGGGCGGAAGGGGAACGGGGCTTTGTATTTGACTTGCAGCACGGTAAACAGGGCTCCTCTTTGGCGGTGGTGTGTACGTCAAGTTTCGAGCGAAGGGCGGCGGGGGGGGGGGGGTGTGAGGAGAGCGGGTTGGATGGCAAAATGGAAAATCTGAATAATGCCCCCTGCTAACAACACGGCTCGGGACAATGCTTGTTAATTAGCTACAAGTATAACAAAAAGTCTACATCGAGTTTTAATGGTGTTAATTGGGCTTACATGTATAAGTTTTCATAGCGGATTTTCCCCTACAAGCATAAATGTTAATTTATTAAGTTTAAAATTATCTGCAGATTTTATTAAAACTGTTGATAAGTGAATATAATTTATATATAAACATTTAAGGCTTTTTAACCTCGTTTGAAGCAGTATAGTTATAATTTATCATTAAAATTTTCTATTAAAAATTAAAGACTTATGGTCATTAATTATATTTAAACAGGACAAGTTCGCCTTCCTTTAGTGGACGAAACAATGATTCTCGGTCGTCTACTTTGTAGACCCAAATCGTTGACGACGCAAGGTCTTTAATTTATTATCATTAATTACAACTATTTTATTTAGATGAAAATAGATTTCCAAATTACGGAAACAAACGATTATGAACGGGAGATGTTTCCATCACGATGGTTCGTAGGCGAATGAATTGTCCCATGTGGACTCCGAGTAGACTCCGAGATTTCGAACTCCCCACTCCAATTTTCCGGCCTGTATATTGAGTAGGCTCTGGAGAACACGTTTAAATTAATACAATTACATATTCATAGCCTTACACTTTATTTGTTCTTTGTGTCTATATCGCGTAAACACTTTCTTGTACCATTTGTTCGTATCTCTACTACTCCATTTGCTTCCCCCATTCTATCTGTATACATCATTAGTTATTTCTATTTTTAGTGTGCAGTCTTCACTATAGCCTTATATCATTTGTTCCTTTCTAAATTTCTTATTTCCTCTCTGTATTCTTCTCTTTTCACGTATCAAATCATTATCAAAAACGAGTACCTTTTAACTTTACTATCTCTGCTACATTTTTTTGTGAGTATTAGTGAATCTATAAACTTATTCTTAATTTAGATTATTATTAAACGCCTTTATTACTGTTTTGATACAATATTTATACAATAAGATATAGTATTTCAAATTAATGAATTTTGAAATCAAATAGAACAGCCCATCAAAGATGTTTCTTTTCCACTTATTTTTAATTAATTTAAAGTACATCTCAATGCTATACCTATGAATTGTAGCAAATTCAGTGTATAAGTTTTGGGTATAATTTAAATTAATTAAACATAAAGTGGAAAAGAAACATCTCTGATGGGATTTGAAGCCATATCCACTATTGCCGGTTGAGTACGCTAGCAACTACACCGCAGAGACTTGTGGTTGGTAAATTTAAATTATACCTCAATGTTGTACGTTGAAATTTCCTCAATTCATACGAATAAAACAGCAATCGGTTAACGGCAGGAAGTCTTTCCGCCAGGGTTATATAATATTTAATGCGAGGTGAATTATATGTGATTATAATTTGTGATTGTGATAACTTTCAATGAATTGAAACAGTCGCCACTTGAAATTAGGCAAAAGATGGCGCTTGCGTCGTCTTTAATTTATTATGATTATTTGAAACAGTATTCGTGGGGTATTTCGGAACGTTTGATTATTGTTAGGATTTCGAGGAACGCAAAGTTCTGATAGGATATTAATTTATATTTTAATATAATTTTTAAATTGATTTACGTGTCAACTTACGTAACTCACAAGAGCAAATTAGAAACAGCACACTTCGGTTTAATTTGACGAGAAAACTTATTCATACTTCTGAAACCCATATAAAGTTTCAATAATTAATCTCGAAAGTACTTATAATTAACCCAAAACGACATTTCAGCAAATTAATTAAAAGGCACACACACATACATCAAAAAACTGTCTTTGATTAAAACCCCGCGATATTTCTTTACCTCCAATTAACCTCAAATAAAAAAACACACACACACAGATAAGCACACTCCACTCAATCAAAATAAAAAAAATAAAACGAACGTGCAAATTCAAATTCATCAATTACGCGGAGCTTAATAACATCGGTCCCGTTTCATTCGGGATCCGTCGCGCGGCGAGTGGGTGGTATTTTAATTAAATTAGAGCGACAAACAGAAGGGACAGGAAGGGAGCGCGGAGGGGGATGAAAAGAGTACGGCTCAAACGTAAATGATTTCCTTTATGCACGTAAATTGCACGTTTCGTTTGCGCCGTGAAAAGTGGGCGGTTTTGCGAAAGGGCCAATTATTTCGCGCGGAATGGAATAATTTTCGTCGTGTAAATTGCACGATTGGTAACGCTGCGTTTTAAATAGGGACCAGCGCCGGTTCGTTGGTAATTAGCCTGAGAGGGGTGGCTGAAAGGGGGTGGTTATTTAGTGCTTGGCGTTTACGCTCGGTTTGATGCTTTTTTGATAAGAGGGTTTAAATGATGTTTTATGATTCGCTGAGAGTTTTCTAAGATATGCACTTGCTTTGCATTATAAGTACTGATTCTGATAAAATGTTTAGTCTGGAAGTAATCTATTCAAGCAATCTGTAATATGCTTCACGATACTCACTGTAATGCTTTTATTCATACAGCTATTCATTTATGAATTGTTCTCTCAATCAGGCATCTACGTGAAATAATTTTCGGAAAGGGTTGGGTTTATGATTTATTACTGTTAATATTGTAATAAATATGCAATGAAATTAAAAAAAAAAACAAAGCACAAAACACATATTTTAGTAATGTTTCATCAACATGAAAATTGATGATCCGTTTCGTGACAATTTGTTAGATAGCCTCTTTGGTCTGGCTAGTTTAACGAACACTAAAGAAGAAGTTGTTAAGTCGTTATTCGTGGATTTGAATATAGCATATAATACGGTGGATAGGAACGTAATAAAATAAAGGTTTCTACACTTGCACATACAAAAATAAACTTGTCTCATTTTCCTTTACATAACCAACAAATTCAAAATATGGTTTACAAGATAACACTAGAGCGATATTTTCCTAATCTAAAACAGAATAACAACTTATATTGCAAGAAGTTTTAACACAACTGTGCATAAGCTTTTAAAGAAAAGATACATATATTTTACCCAGACGCGTTGCAAGACTTTCAACGTAATTTTTTTGTACCAGTAATCGTAATCTGTACCTCTTCCTAGGTACAATCCCTCTGACTTTTTATAATTTGCCTTAAATACAATTTCAATAATATTTCACCGAGTGATAAATGAGAAAGTAAATATTTAAAAAATCCCTGTAAAAATAGTTTGGCCATAGGTTTGTTTGACCGTAAACTTTTTATTTACAAATAAAATAATAAAATTACACTCTTGTTGTTACACCAACCTACACTATTCTGATGAATTCCATTTCATTTGAAATATTCTTTCAAGAAGTTTTCAACGTTGGGTAGGTTACACGTTCCAAAGTTCCTGCTATTTTACTTGGAATCTTGTTCCTTTTCCTGCACCCTTACCATCCGATATTATACAAATTTCGTTACCTAAATTAGCAATTAATTTTTCATCTCTATGCGACAAAATATTCCTAACTGTTCTCATCACCAGTTGACAAAAAAAAATACATCGATAATATAATTTACTTGACGAGCGTTTGTATTAGTGTAATTGGGCTCTGCTTGACTTTTTTCTACGGATATAGGCCGAAAACTGCTGATGCATTATTATTGCGCCCCCTGACGCGCCCTATAGCGTTTGTCCGGGACACCTACACCCATAATGCGGCTACGGTAGACCAAGGTGTGAACACCGTCTTGGCAGTCCATGACGAAGCCTCAGTTTCTGACTTTAGCTGCTCGCAGAAAACCGAAATACTTGGATAAGCCAAGATCTTCTATGATATTATATTGAAGCAGCTTTTGCACCTCTGCGGTTTTCAGCTGGACTTTTAACTGGTCAGGGCTAAGCGTAGTGAGTTTTCACTTACCATTATCGAAGTCATTATTATTATTAAATTCCTAGATTTCTGTTTTTTTTTCACTCGATTACAGTTGATCCTTAGAATTTGGATTAAATTCGTGAAGTGTACAGTGAATTTGAAGTAGGATCGTAAATATGAATTTAACAATAATTTTAAAGTATTCTAAAGTAAAAGAGATTTGGCGAATATTTATGAAGCAACCTTAAATATTTGCCCAATCTTTTTTATTATGCAATAAAATAAAAACTCTTATCATTCTGATATCATTGATCAAATGTCTCTCCGTTTTTTTTTTTTTTTTCGGGGAATAAAATAGTGTCCTAGCAAATTACTTCAAATAAAAAAAGATTCCGTAATAAATTAATTAATATTATTAAATCCCTATATTTCTGCTTTTTTTTTCTCCATTAAAGTTGATCCTTAAAATTTGGGTCAAATTCTGCAGTAGAAAGTATAAAGTGAATTTGCAGTACGATCGTAAATATGAATTGAACAATAATTTTAATGTATTGTAAATTTAAAAGTATACTGAAACTGAAATATACATGTAATAATTATAATATTTAAAAAATCTCTTACAGAAGGTTCGACGAGTCTGGAACTAGACGGCAACCTCTACGTGGGCGGCCTGGGCCCGCCGTTTTCGGACATCCCCGTACCGTCAGGATTATGGACGGCGGTCCTGCAGCAGGGCTTCGTCGGTTGCTTCAAGGACCTGAACATGAACAACGAAGCCGTCGATGTGGGAAGCTACGCACGTGAGCAGGATTCGGGTAAGGTTTTCATTTGCCGGCCCAGTTTCAGTGGATTAACGGTTTAAAAGGGGGAAAATTTCCGTTAGGTAATCTTTAAAATAATTGCCCGGATTAGCCCTGTAAATTCGCCCTAATCCGGCTCCCATCCCCCGAAATATTCGGCCCACGGATCATCCCTACAACCCGTGGCGCTTTTCACAGCGCGAACGCGACGTTTAAGTAATTGAATCGTTTGCATATAAATTCAATTCTGCATAAATTCATATTTACATGAATTATTCCAGCTCGATTTTTTTTGCCTGAAAGGGTTTAAATTCTTTTTCGAAATGCATTAATAAAAATATACAATAATGAATCACATTAAATAAAAATAAGTAATTTATAATAATTGAATAATTAATTATTTTCACTTTATCTACTGCAACTTTTAATTTATTTGTGATTGGTAATTTGCCTTTTTTATACATATGTTTTGTAATCATTTTATAGCGTCACACTTTTCTTATAAAATTTTTAATATGTAATTATAATTGTAATTTGGAAATGGAGATTCCGTTAATAAAGTAAATTGAAATATAATGAAGGTACTTAATAAATAACAAACATCCATTGAAACAACAACTTCTCGGGCAAATTCCCCGCAAATTGAAGTACACAATGCACATTTGCTATTGCACGGCTAATGATTCAAAATTCTTTATATACAGGGTTATTCACTCTATACGAAACGGAATATTGTAGCCAAAATACACCTCTTTAAAATTTACTAAAGGGAGTATTGTAGCCAAAACAATGGCCTTATAGACCCCTATACACCCAAGAAATCAAATAAAGTAACATATTAAATTATATTATAATTTTGAATCATGTGTATAAATAACAGTAAAACAAAACAATGTTATATTGTTACTTCTAACAAAAAATATATAAATTAGCAGCAGGAAATACAAATACAAATGTTAATGCAGATCCCAAGTGGTTCATAGTATATACTCATTTAAAGTAAAACTAAATAAATCCCACTATGTAGCTAATGTTTAACGTTAGCCTCAGTGTTATCGAGAGATTAAATTAATCTTAAATAACATCTCTATTTGTGAAAATAATAAAATTAATTATTTGCAACACACATATCTAATAATATTACCAAATAGCTATCAACCAAAGGTCCTTCTCTCTGTTATTTATCTTGTTCTGGTCATCGTTTAAAATCTCGTTATAATTTTTATTACCAAAATCCATAAAATTAAAATAAAATATTTCTTTTTATTTAATTTAATTTGAATAATTATGACCAAGGGAATACTTTAAAAATACTTAAATGCATTTTAATAAATTATTTAAAATCTAAACAAATGAAAACACATATATATAACAACTTTATTGAGGCTTTGATACAATTTAGTTAAAATACAATATTTAATTTAGTATGAACAAAATTGGTCTTTTAGCCCGAAGTTCTTGTTTTTATGTACTGTTAGTCGATCAGTCGTTGATGAGTGATGAGATAAATGAATATAATATGTATTTGGTATATTGGAATTTTGGAGGAATGTTTAGATTTTGTTTGATGCAAAGTAGGTTTAATAGGTCTTGGGATGTTGGGTTCTTGGCAAATTTTTGGGATTATTGTGAAAATCTTTGAGATATTGGGATTATGCCTATGTGACGCAGGAATGTTTGGGTGGCTAAAAACACATATTAAATTGAATAACTTTAAATTCTGGATCAATTTAGAATCGAGAAACAATTTAGTATATACTTTTTATTTATTAGTAGATTTTTTGATTATTGAGGCTTCTCCTAAATTATTATTAGTAATACACAATAATAAAACACTTTTCCTCTTTTTCTATAACATACACTATAGTTTCGACGAATAATTATTTAATAGTGATAATTAATTTCATTACTCTTGCCTTTGGCCTTAGCTTTCCTTTCGGATTTCCTTTCATTGACGCGCTTTGGCTGTTGGGCGCGCTTGAAGTTGTTCCTCTTTCAGAACTATTGGTTCCTCAAAAATTTAGCATCCATACACAAGGTAGATTCGTGCCTGAAACGTTTTGATTTTCTAATTCCATTAGGATGATATAATGTAGTAATATTTTATTCCTTTTTTCACTTTTTTATTTTTATCACTATATGTACATTTCAAGCACAACGTGCTCTTTTTAAATAGTTTTTTTTAAATTGACAAATAAATAAATAAACATGTAAACAAAATTTAATATACAAATGTGATGTTTTATTAAAAAAATCAGATAAAGGTAATTTATTGAATTAAATCAATTAATTTTAATAAATTGTTATTTAACGGAGTTAAGTCATAATTCAAAAGTTTATTAGAATTTTTATACATCTTAATTGCTTCTAACATATTTAGTTTTGGAGAATTTGAAATTTTTAAAATGTTTAAGTTGTTTGACGAAAATTTATGTCCAAATGTTATTATGTGGATTATGATGATTAGGATAATCCATGAGGTTTTGGTTATGCGCAGTATGATTCTTTGACCTTGCCATTTCGATTGCTTTACATTCATTAACCACGTCAAAATCTAAAAAGAGAAGTAATGTCGTAGAAAGTATAGTTACTCAAAATATTTTCAGTTATACAAACAAAGTAAATGAGTTTTATTTTAGAAATAGATTTTTAATAATTAAAATTATTTAATTAATATTTAAAATTTGCCTTTTAAATTTGAACATTAATTTATTCGTAAAAATAAACGAATCCAAACTATACGCCTTCATTTATTTTTTTAGATTTCACATCATTCTTCTTTGTCTTCCTTGCGGAGAATCTGTCAGGGCTGACGTTCCGATAATTGGAGTATTAGTGCGAAAGAAGGGTTGGGGCGCGCGGTTGAAAGATAAACATCCCCGTCGATAAAATCTGGCGCGATTTTTGCACAGGCAGTCGCTTTGTGTCCGGGGCCCTTTCCATCATTAAACCGTTGATTTTCCTCGCTGCATCATTAAAGTCCGCAATTTTCAGCTTTACTGCCCTTCCACGTCACGATTATTGCCCTCATAAATCTGTCCATCCTGTGGAATACTTTTTTCCGTCGCCCTCTCTTACTCTTTCTCGTTGGTTGGTGGTACGCCCTCGTGTGGAATTTTAATGAAGGGGCGCTGGATTGTGAAAAATTGCGGAGGCGGTTTGCGTGTGGAATAATTGGCGATTAATTTGTGGATGTGTTTATCTACATTTTTATTTTGGAATATTTCAAATTTAAAAAAAAAAAATATATATATTTCTAACAACTAATTATGAATTAATAATAGAAGAAAAAGGTGTTTCGTTAGATTACGCAGCAATCCTTTATTACCATCCCCAACCAATCATCTTGAAAAACATGCAAGTCGTCGAGTGATCAGCCCTTAGAGTACTACCTAAAACCAGACACCCCCAAAATCCTTTACATGATCCTTCAAATCCACTCCTACATGAGCTCACTCCCACCAAAGAAAGACTTTCCTTCTTCTAACACTATTTCAATCCCATTAACATAGAACTAATAAACTCCCTATTAATTCCTCGTAATAAAACTATAAGTCTCTTACGTAAGTTCCCCAATCTAACCCTTCATAAATTCATCACGTCATTTCACAAGACAGTAAAGTGACGTACATATCAGACAGGGACTTTTGATATTGACTGTTAACGATCATCATATTTTATGCGAATATTTCGACAAGAATGAATAAAAAAAATATTTATTTAAAACAATTTTTATTTAAATAATTAGAACGAACTTACAAAAGGTCATAATTGTTAAAAGTTAATATTCTACTTCAATAAAATAAAACACTTTATCCCAGTTTTTCAATCGTGGCTTCAATAAGCATTGCCAAGATGCGTCGATATTCTTCAAGTTACTGAAGGCAATATTTTCACCCAGCCTTTTCTGTAACAACCTTCATTATTCAGTATTTACAGCCGCGATCAATTATGATTAGTAGAAAGAGATATACAGTAAATTATACACAAGTAGTGGAGGTAAAGGAGGGTGTTTCATGTAGTTTGATAGATATTTAAATAAATAGTTAACACACATTTTTTTCAGATTGGGTTTTCAGGAATTATTTGATCATCCCGGGACTATCTATACACTCTTTATTACTTAAAATCCACTATATTTAACAATAAAGACCTGTAATGTAAAATACAAAAACTCGATTATTTTAAAAACATATTTTTATGGAAATAACAAATCCTTGTTTAATATAGAATATAAATTAATATTTTAATGTATATAAAATATTAATTTAATACTTTAATTTGTATAAAATAAACTTTGATTCATATTCAAAATAGAATTTGTTACAGAACAAATGTAATGTGTTGATATAAACAAAAAATATATTTCGTATTCCTCTGAATTTAATCTGATATCTGTTGTTGAAATGTGTGTGTGCGATATTGTTTACACATCCAGACAGCCTTTCCGAGAGGGTTATGTTTTTCTAAATCCAGCTTAAACTGTCTGGGGAGGGAATTAACTATATAAAGGCTTTAATCCCTCAAACATCGCTTTAAAAAAGCGCATTATGGTATTATGAAGAAGCGTGAAAAATCACTGCCAGATTAAATATACAGCAAACAAAATTTCGTTCAGTGTAGTCTTACACTTTTCAATAACAATTATGTTTTTTTTATAATTAATATTTTTAGTATTTAAACATTGGTAGTTCATGTTGTTATAATAAATATAAATAAATTATTAAAAATATACCAGAAAATAACTAAAACCACAGATTAAAATTAATGTAAAGTTATTTATTAATTAATATTTTTTTGTGAATTTTTGAAAATTATGAATTACTTTTTATTAAAACCAAATTTGTACATAATATTCAACTTTTTATTAATTTCTCTACATTTTAAATTATTTACATTACAAAGCTGCAGTAAAAAGTAAAAAAAAATAAAAACACAAATTAAAAAGAAAAATCCTAAATTTTTAATTGATTATATTTTCAACTTTTTATTAATTTCACTACAATTTCGCTACGTTTTAAAATTGTAGTGAAATTAATAAAAAGTTAAAAATATAATCAATTCAAAATTTAGGATTTTTCATTTTAATCTATGTTTTTATTTATTTTATTTGAAGATTTTCTGGTAAATATAATTTTTGAAAGTAAATAAATCCTATGTATTAAAAAAAATACTGTAGGCAATATTTCCATCGCGCCTTTTCTGTAACAACCTTCATTATTCAATATTTACAGCCGCGATCAATTTCTGGCAAGTACGTAATTTGTGGCCGGTCTTAAGCCGTCTTAGGGTCTTCCTAAGGGTGTCGTAAATTAATAATCAGGCGCCGTTCCATTTAACTTCAGCATTGTGCGAAATGAGGGAGGAAGAGGGGTGTGCGCGCCGTGCGGTAAATAGAGGGCCGATACACTAATGGCCATCAGTCGTCCATTAATTATGTAATGCGGTGTTTGCCTACAATTAGCTCGCATCCGTTAGATCAAAGAAGACCCAGTTCCGGTCGCCTACGGCTTTGTCCGTCTGTTGCTATTTATTTTGGGAAATTCGCATTACGTATTCAAGGATCGAAAGCCGTTCAGTTTAAATTTGAATGAAGTGCAGTGGGCGGGGAGAATTTAGTTGCGCGTTAAATATTTACGTATGTGAATAGTTTACAGATCAGAGTATTCCCAGTATAGTACAGAATTTAATAAAATGTTCAACCACCATTCATCTAGCGAATCGATGCCACATGTAATTAGACAAAATATGGCGTCGTCTTCCATTTACTATGGTTGAAAGTTTTGTTTTTAGTTTTTAATTATTAAAAAAATGCAACATCCTACATTTAGATTTTGTCATTCGTGAATTGTCCCTTGTTTGAGAATAGAAATGGGAATTATAGGATGCTTTGACATTTTTGGTCTTTCGCGTTGAGAGTAGAAGAGGATAGTCTTGATCAAGGGTGGGCAGTTTATAACGCCAGCACCGAGAGCAAAAGAGAATTACAAAAATTCGTAATTTTAATTTTTTATAAAGCATCTTCATGAAACTTCTTGGCAATATTATTTAAAGTACCCTCTTTCAGAAAGTGTAAAAAAACAAAAATACCCTATCCATAATTTTCGAGATATTTTCAAATCAAGATGAAAATTGAGAAATTTTATTTGAATTATCTCTTTGTTAGAATTACAAAAAAATCGTAATAATAATTTTTGGTGTGGTATCTTCATGAAACTTCTTGGTAATATTATTTAAAGTACCCTCTTTCAGAAAGTGTAAAAAACCAAAAATACCCTATGCATAGTTTTCGAGATATTTTCACTTCAAGTTGAAAATTGAGGAATTTTACTCGAATTTTTTCTAGGTTGGAATTACAAAAAATCGTAACTATAATTTTTGGTGAGGTATCTTCATGAAACTTCTTGGCAATATTATTTAAAGTACCCTCTTTCAGAAAGTGTAAAAAACAAAAAATACCCTATCCATAATTTTCGAGATAATTTCAAATCAAGATGAAAATTGAGAAATTTTATTTGAATTATCTCTTTGTTAGAATTTCAAAAAATCGTAACTATAATTTTTGATGAGGTCTCTTCATGAAACTTCTTGGCAATATTATTTAAACTACCCTCTTTTAGAAAGTGTAAAAAACAAAAAATACCCTATGCATAGTTTTTGAGATATTTTCACTTCAAGTTGAAAATTGAGGAATTTTACTCGAATTATCTATTTGTTGGAATTACAAAAAATCGTAACTATAATTTTTGATGAGGTCTCTTCATGAAACTTCTTGGCAATATAATTTAAAGTACCCTCTTTCAGAAAGTTTAAAAAACAAAAAATACCCTATGCATAGTTTTCGAGATATTTTCACTTCAAGTTGAAAATTGAGGAATTTTACTCGAATTTTCTCTTCGTTGGAATTACAAAAAATTGTAACTATAATTTTTTGTGAAGTATCTTCATGAAAGTTCTTGGCAATATTATTTAAAGTACCCTCTTTCAGAAAGTGTAAAAAGCCAAAAATACCCTATGCATAGTTTTCGAGATATTTTCTCATCAAGATGAAAATTGAGGAATTTTACTCGAATTATCTCTTTGTTTGAATTACAAAAAATCGTAACTATAATTTTTGGTGAGGTATCTTCATGAAACTTCTAGGCAATATTATCTAAAGTACCCTCTTTCAGAAAGTGTAAAAAACAAAAAATACCCTATCCATAGTTTTCGAGATATTTTCACATCAAGATGAAAATTGAAGATTTTATTCGAATTATCTATTTGTTGGAATTACAAAAAAAACTCTAAATGTTTTTTATGTATCTTTATGAAACTTCTTGGAAATATTATTCAAACTACCCTCTTTCAGAAAATGTAAAAATCAACGCCTTGAAAGATCTATTTGTAATCGTATTTTGTTAAGTTTTTAGCAAATCGAAAGCTCAACCTATCTTGTTTGTTCGCTTTTCTATAAACTTTTGATGGGGCTGTACATTTAATTTATTGCACAAAATGCCCTTCGAAAAGAGAGTTGCTGGGTTTTACGCGAACTATTGTTATCGCCAATGTGGCTGCTCCAGTCCAGGCTAATTCCCAGAAGGATATCTATCGCATCACCTCCGCACGAAGTCGTACCTCTGAAGATCAACAGAGCATTAACATTGAAACCTTTGAACAGTCTAGAAGTATTTTTTATATATATATTACCATTTATAATAATTTGTAAATATAGATTTTTTTTTTGTGAATTAATTTTAGAACGTCGCGTGTTTTATTTCTTCAACAACTAGCTCGCTTACAACGCGCATTAGTATAATGGAAATAAAAATTGTAAGTTTTAGGAATGTTGGGATTTGCAACATTTTTAAAACTTACAATTTTTATTTCCATTATAGTTTAGTTACAATGATTACTATGAAAAAGCATTTCAATATGAAAAGTATTGTACCAGCTATTAAAGCCTTAATTAATTATAATTCATTAATTGTTGATAAGTTGAAAAAGGTGATTTGTTTCACTACTTAATTTATTTCCTCCGACTGGTTTCGGCTCTCGTCATTCTCAATGAGTGTGAGTCGCAGGAAATAAATTAGGTAGTGAAACAAATCGAGTTTTTTTGTAGCATATGTTTTGTAAAAAGGTGATTCCGTAAATAAATGTATTATTATTAAAAAAAAGTGTATTTTTCAACCTATTAATATTGTGATCATATTTCATCAAGTCATTAATCTGAACCAAATAAAAGATTTATTCTTTAATTAATTACGGATATAATAATAATACAGTACTTTTCATAATGAATTGCTTTTTAATAATAAATAAATAAATAATAATAATTACTAAATTGTAATTAATTAAGGTTTGAATAACTAGTCCAGAACTTTTCAAATTGAATTGCTTTTCATAATAAATAACTTGAAATTTAAAATAACTACATTTTTATATGAGTCGATTTCAACGTAATGAAATAACTTCAGTCGCTGTTTTAAAAAATCGATCGTAACTAAATTGATTGTAAAATGCGAACAAAAACCAAACTCTTCCCCGCTTAATATTCAGGTAGCATTTTTACCGCAGAGCGTCAGACACGTACGACCTCTGCGCATTTTTTTTGCAGGGCTTAATTACCCCGGCGATGATCCGGAAATCACGTGACCTCCACGATGGGAATTGCCCGCGAGGACTAGTTTATTTTTTAAAGTTCACATCTAACTTTGACCGTTTGTTTTGTATTTATAAATATAACTCTCGAGCGTAATTAATTTAAAAACCCGGCGCTTCCACCAAAAGGTGATACACTTATAAATTTATCTGATTTAACTAATTTCATAAATTTATATTATTAAGTAAGAAAATTATTTTAAATATAATTGAAATGAATTGTTTTTTCTTTGGCAGCTACATTTTACGGTTAAATGGTGAATGTACATGATTATGAGACTCTTAAAATCAATATTATTTCCAAATAAAATATTCCTTAACATTGCATTTATTATAATAAATGAAAAACGACGCAAGCGCAATCTTTCGACTAATTTCATGTGGCTGAACATTTTATTAATTGTATTTATTATTTAATAATTTTAAAAGGTTAAAAGGAAAATTAATTTTGAAAATAATTAAAATATTTTTTTTCTCTGAGTTCAGTGTTGCAGTGAAATTATCTCTTTAACTGGTTTTCCAATTTACATTTGTCATTATCAAACTAAAATTTCCAGAAGCCTCAGCTATCAATAATTGTGTAACTTTGTGTTTGCGCCAACTTGTCGATTCGCAAACTTGAAAAAACAGTTAATCTCCACACTAATTTATTGCAAACTAAAATTAAAATCAACGTATTATAACCACAAATCTAATGAAGAGCCTTTTCGCTGGCAATCAACGGTAATTACGTAAGAGGATATTCTACGGAACAAAAAAAATCGGATTCGATTATTGCAATAATTATTTTCGGACGTTTTCGTATCCATCAAGCGGCGGGACGCTAATGCAAATGAGAACGAACGGGAAAATCGAGGCGCAAATCGAATTCGGGTTTTCAATTATTTTGAAGGAGGCTCTCTGCCCCCCCGCCTCCGTCCCTGCGCTTCCATCCACCGCCGCCCGAGTCCGTGAATTATGCAAGCAAAACGATTGAAAATCAACGATTATCGGGATTTCGGGCGGGGAAAGTTTAATTGAAATTTTAATTACGAACACTCTCGATCCGTCGCCTCGGCTGTTAAAAATTGACATCAGTATATTTCTCATAAATAATAAAAAATAACATTCAGTTCATTTATTACGTATTTATAATTCAAAATTTAACAATTTTTATGAATGACACAATAATATTTAGTTCACGTATTTCATATTTATAATTCAAAAATTATTTTTATTTATTTATTTATTTATTCAAACGGTACACCATTTTACAAAATGAAAACAAAATATATAAAAGAAAAATACAAATTAATTAGAAATAGACTTAATTTACAGTGCATAATTGCATAAAACAAAGGAGCTAAATAAGGTTCATACAATTCAATATATTTTTAAATGTTGACATGGGAATTTAAAACATGATTGACAGATTTGTTTTACTTCGAAGCAAAATCACGCTATTTTTTTAAGTGTTATAACAATAAAAAAATATTCATTCATATATCTGGATGGGTATAGGCCTGAAATGTAGTTTTAATAAATATTTGTTTTAAAGTACTTTTTTAACCTAAGTTAGAATGTTACAGTAGCTAAAGGAAAAATGATTGATTATTACTTATTTATTTTCATATTATTTTTATTAAATTTAATTGTTGTAAATTAAATATTATCAAATTTCTTTTTATTTATAAATATAAAAGAGTATTTATTCTCTTGGTCACAGTTATTTAAATAAATTAAATAAAACTGATTTGAAAATAATTAATAAATTATTTCCACATTTAGCTCTGTAACTTTTGACTTACGTTACGTAAGTACGTTAAACAAATGCATCTTAAAACAACTACTACCCGGGCAAATACCCAAAAGTCACAGAGCTAAATGTGGAAATAATTTATTAATTATTTTCAAATTATTTTTATTTATTCTTGGATCTTGGAGGCGTTCACTTCGTGGTACATTTTCAATTTTGATATACAATACAATTTTATACCACTTTTATTATAATAAAAGTGGTATAAAAAAGTTAAGTGTTTTCTTTATATCAATATTTTTATTTAAGTTAAGGGAATCTTATTTATTTATTTCCAAGAAATCTAAATAAACTAAATCATTTATATTTTCTTATTGTAGGCTCTATCAAAACCTTGTGCCACGTCCAGCCGGAGCAATGTCCATCGCAGCCCTGCTTAAATGGTGGCGTGTGTACAGAGGGGTGGAACAGGTTCGTGTGTGACTGCACGGACACGATGTTTACCGGACCTACGTGCGGGAAAGAAGCGGCGACCCTAAGCTTTAACGGGTCGCAACACATGGAGGTCAACATGGACGCCGAGACCCTCACGCAGACCGAGGACATTATACTCAGGTTCAGGACGAGCAAGCCCTTAGGGCTATTGTTGATCACCAGCACCATTCAAACCGGGGACAGGATCGAGCTGGCGGTGGCTGCCGGGAGGATCAGGATGGCACTTAGACTGGGCGTTAAAGATAAGAAGCAGGAAGATAAGGAGAAAGATAAGGTTGGTAAATATTCTAAATATGTCATTACCATGGATTAGATGGTAATATATTTTTTTACATAAAAAGAGTTTTATTTAAAAAATAAAATAAAAAAAAAACTTATTTTAATTATATATTTTTTTTTTTCATTGGAGAAGTATTGTGAAAATTCCTATATTTATCCTTTATGACATATAAAAATTAATGCAAGATTATAAAACAGATCACTGGATTAAAAGTTGCCCAAAATTTAACGACATGCAAGGAAAATAATTTTGAGACGAAATAAAAAAAAAATAAGTAAATACAGATAATCCCACTAGCTGAAAAATTTAAAACGCTTGTTTATTCCTTTCTGCACAAATTGTGAAGAAAGATATATACAATTGTTTTAATTTAAATAAAACTTAAATTAAAACAATTGTATATATCTTCACATAACACATAACTCAAAACTAAATAGTGAGTACATGAATAAAATTGTAAACCTGACTAATACGAGTAGTTGTCTCATAAATTATGACAGAACGATTAACTTTACAAGACAGAACAGAATTGGTGCTAATATGTGGCGATAACTATAAAACCTGCAGAGAAGCAGCTGAAATTATTTAAATAAAAATACTTATCCTTCCTCCTATTTATTTTTTTTTATTTCACTAGATATATTTCGGAAACTAGGTTTCCATCTTCAGTAGTTGACGTTTTTATACTACTGAAGATAAAAATAGGATAAAAGATAAGTATTTTTATTTAAATAATTAAAGTCTCCACAACCAACAACCAACATAAAAAAGATAAGCAGCTGAAATGTTTAACGGTAGGCACCCCAAAAAGTGATTCAGTTATTCACAAGTGTCACGAATTTTACAGCAAAAGAACCGAAGAATTGGAATTGCATTTCAAAAAGAACGTACGAAACCAGTGAGAAATGTGGGGAAATCGTTGGATATCTTGCAAAGCGTAGTTGAAAATCCTCAAATATCTGTTAGAAGTTTAAGATTGGGAATGTCGACAGTACACAAGGTATCAGCGTCGAATAAGTTTAAAGAATTTAAACTAAGATGTGTTCAAACTTTCCAAGAACATGATTACAAAAATATGAATTTTGTTTCATGGTACAAGGTAAAATAGAAATTGATAGAACATTTCCTAAGAAGATCCTGTTGAAGCTACATTTACTACAAATGGTGTAGTTTCATGACAAAACTGTCGTTGTTGGTCAACAGAAGCATCAAAATTGCGAATCAAAAAATAACATTCTCAAAAAAAAATTGTTTGGTGTGTAATTTCTAACAAAAAACGTATAGTCCTACATATTTCGGAATTTTACATTTAGAAAGATTTTTAGAATTTAAATATGGAGTTGGAAAATTAATTTGACATGTTACCTTTGGCTACAAGAAATTCTCTTTGGTTTATGCAGGGCCCCATGCTCGTGTTGTAGTTGAATATTTATATTAAAACTTTAATGAGAAGTAGATTGGAAGACATTAAAGATTTCCATGGCATGCTCGCTCACCCGATCTAAATCCACTTAATTCCTTTTTATGGAGATGGTTAAAAAACAGGAAGGCAATTTCGAGGATTTGAAAAATAAAATTATAAATGGTGTAAGGTATTTAAATAATCACCCCAAAATATAGAGATTTTAACAGAAGAACAAATGTGTGTACTGAGAGGGAAAGGGATCACATCAAGTGATTTTTATTTAAATTATAATATCGTTAGGGTTGTTAATTTCAATTATTTGTTGGTTAAAACGGTATGTTATTTGTTTTGTCTTTTTTGTATATTTTGTATATTTAATTCCATTTTATGGAGATGTTTAAAAAACAGAGAGGCCATTTCGAGGATTTGAAAAATAAAATTATAAATGGTGTAAGATTTTTAAATAATCACCCCAAAATATATAGATTTTAACAGAAGAACAAATGTGTATACTGAGAGGGAAAGGGATCACATCAAGTGATTTTTATTTAAATTATAATATCGTTAGGGTTGTTAATTTCAATTATTTGTTGGTTGAAACGGTATGTCATTTATTTTGTCTTTTTTTTTAATATTTAAGATCAAACACCAACTTTTGAATACAATTTTCTGAGAAATCAATACTGAAAAAGTTTACCATACGTTGCATACTTACGTGGACGCGTTGTATATCATTTTTGAACTTCAAGCTATGATTATTCAGTTTTCTGTTTTGATAATAATAATTATAGAAAATTTGCGCTGCGTCAATAAAACTGAAATAAAGCTCTATTTGGTATGAAAGATGAATGATTTTTTTTTGCAGATACTCCTAGCTGGACAAAATGTTAATGATAACGAATGGCACACTGTGAGGTTTTCACGAAGAGGGGCAAATCTAAAGCTCCAACTGGATAGTCAATCTCCATTAAGAGGTATACAACATACAGTTTTTTTTTCTTTTTTAATAATCAGCTACATTTACTATGTTTGATTTGTGTGGAACGAATTCGGTGCGTTATAATTTATATCCTCTGTTCGCTAGGAATAAATTACAGTTATTAGTTACTACTTATGCATTTCAATTAATGTTATTATTAGTCGAAAGCGCCATCTTTTGTCTGATTTCAAGTGGCATCGTCAACGATTTGGGTCTACAAGGTAGACGACCGAGAATCATTGTTTCGTCCACTAAAGGAAGGCGAACTTGTCCTGTTTATGAAAACAAGGAACACGAAATTCAGATTTAATGAAATGTTCAGCCACCGTTCAGCCGTGGTGGTTGAACATTTCATTAAATGTGAAAATTAAATGAATTTGATTTCCTGTTATTTTTGCCTTAATTTTAGTGGATGGACAGCAATTATTTTTGTCTACCGTAGAAACAAACAAACAACAAACTGCTGTTCATCCACAAAAATTAAGTTAAATATAACAGGAAAACAAATTCATTTATTTTTGTTCAACTACCATCATCCAGTCTTTGGATATCTGATGATGGCCATTTCGGTATATCGGACCTCATAAGAGCACTGAACTCCAAGTGAAATACTAGCTGAAGGCAGTTGAACATCATTTTAAAAAAAGTCGCAAATTAAATATTTGCATATTTCTTCTATATTAGTTCTATATTTATATTTATATTAATGGTAAAATAGTATTTAAAGTTGTGGCAGTTAAAGAGAAAGTAATTAATAATTTAATTATGAAAATTAATTGTTTTCAAATTTCTTTGTATTTAATTTAATTTCATTTAATTTTTTACTTCTATCCCGAAAATACTCTCATTTTGTTTGTTGTCCCAATCAAGGTTGATTGTTTCCACTTTTGTCTCTTTTTACCCGAACCTCTTCGAACTTCCCGAAAAATATTCTCATTTTGTTTATTGGCCAAAGTGGTTCGGGTAAAAAGAGACATTAATTTATGTATATTTCATTTATACAATAACTTCTGTATTTTTTAATACTAAATGTATATTTTGAGCACATTTTAAAAATTTTAAAATTGAAGAAAGAAATTAAATATAAATATTATATCATGAAACTTCACGTACTCATCCACAAATATCTTCGATATATTTTATTTATTTTATTAAAATTAAAAATTCTATATAATATATCTTATAAATTTGTAATAATAATTTATAGCTGAAACATTTGGTAAATACAACACACTACAATGGCGCACAATCCACTTGGGAGGGCTCTACCACCAGGAAGAGGAAATCAGCATGACTACCACGGTCCCCAACTTCATCGGCGAAATCCAACAATTCTACTTCAACAACATCCCTTACATCGAACTAGCCCGCTCTTCCAGCAGCGAACACGCAATCCACGGTTTTCCAAACATCAAAGTCGCCGCGAAATTCATCAAACGCGCAACGGACAACCTCCATCGCCCCGTTACCTTCCGCTCGAAGCACACCTTCATGGGAATGCCCATGCTGAGAGCCTATTCTAGTATCCATATAGATTTCATGTTTAAAACCAGAGAAGCGAATGGATTGATTATGTTTAACGGCGGGAAGAAGGAGGATTTTTTGGCTGTTGAGTTAGTGGATGGGCATATTAATTATATTGTTAACGTTGGGGATGGGGCTGTTAAGCTGAAAGATGCGGTAAGAACGAATTTGAATGATAACAGATGGCACACTGTTGGGATTAGAAGGCCTTCGTTGAAGCAACACACTTTAATGGTGGATGATGATATTGTTGTTGCGACAAATCAAGGAACTGGGAATTTGGAGCTGGACGGGATTTTGTATTTGGGTGGAGTGCATAAGGATTTGTACTCGCAATTGCCTCAAGAGGATGTGAAATCGAGGCATGGATTCGAGGGTTGTATCGCTGGTTTGGATCTCAATGGAGAATCGCCTAATATTATGGAAGATGCTGTGGTGCATAGCCCGCTGGTTCAAGCTGGCTGTGAAGGTATGTTTTACGATTGTTGATCGAACTGATTTATAATAATAAATAAATATTGATTATTAATAGAAAAGAGTATTTATTCACTTGGTCACAGTTATTTAATAAATTCAATTCAATTATTTACGGTAAATCACCTTTATACAGAATAATAACAATATTCAAAATGTTTAGATAAATAGCATGACTGTAAATCACTTATAAACAGAATAATAATTATCATAAAAATGATTTGAAAATAATTAATAAATTATTTCCACATTTTGCTCTGTGATATTTTTACTTACTTTAAACAAATGTACATTAAAACAACTACTTCCCTGTCAAATACCACGCCGGACATTGAATTACATAATGTACGCCTGCAATAAAATAAGTCAAAATATCACAGAGCTAAATTATTAATTGCTTTCAAATTATTTTTATTTAAAGAGTTAAACAACGGTATAAAATGTTTGTTATATATAATCTAATTTATAATTGTTATTTTTTAGGTCAATCACAAAAGTGCAGCCAAAACGTCTGCGCAAATGGAGGAATTTGCGTGCAGCAATGGCATGCTTATACATGCGACTGTGAGATGACTTCTTTTACTGGTCCTACTTGTTCCGACGGTACGTATTCTTTTATTAATTATTTTTAAGAAGAAACAGAATGAAATTGTAACCTTTTATACAATTATTTTAGAATCAATAGCCTATGAATTTGGTCCTAACCGTGGAATCGTCACGTACACGCATCCTGAAGACAGAAGGCCGGAACTTCAAGAAGACACCATCTCGCTAGGGTTCATCACGTCCAAATCAGACGCAGTTCTGTTGAGAATTGTCAGTGGGACGTCGAATGATTACGTTGAGTTGGAAATCGTGGAGGGAAATATTTTCATGGTGTATAATTTGGGAACGGCGGATCATCCAGTTGGGGATATTTCCGTTAAAGTTAACGACAATCAGTACCACGTGGTGCGATTCAAGCGTTCTGGGGCTAACTCTACTCTACAAGTGGATGACTATAATGTGCAATTCAGCCATCCCCAAGGTATTGTTTTGTATATCAGCCCTTTTACACACAGAAGAATTCTCCCAGATAACCATTTGAGAATTATATATACAGAGAGGTTTTTTTTTATCAGTATACATTAGGAGAAGTGTATACCTGCAAAAAAAAAACGCCTATAAACACATATGTCACATATGTCAAACGCTAAACTTCAAATAGTGTCAAAAATTTGATCGAAAATGTATACAAATACGGTCGAATAGCTCGGTTAGGACGATTCTAAAAATAATTAACAGAAATACATGTATACTCATAAAAAAAGCTGTCTGTATGCAATGATTTTTTTATATATACAAATAGTATACAGAAAAACAAATTGTATTTTTTGTCAAAAAGAACGGGATATTCGCCTTCAATTGTTTTAATTTTATTTTTTATTATTTTTTTATTTAATTGTAATTATTTAGCGTGAAATAGTGTTTAAAACAAACTACATTATTCAAAATAACAAATTCAGCTGCTTCCAACTTCATCCTGTTCTAAGAGCGCTTACGCATTAGATTAATTTCTACAATACATCAAAAATGGTGTGGAATTACAGAAACAAATATGTTGACGTTTAGATCCGTTAAACATCTAAACGTCAAAAATATTTTGACATTTAGATCCGTAGAACATCTAAACGTCAAAATATTTTGACATTTAGATCCGTAAAACATCTAAACGTCAAAATATTTTGACATTTATAACCGTAAAACATCTAAACGTTAAAATATATTTTTTTTTGTATTTCCAAACCATTTTTTGGTGTATTGTAGAAATTATTCTAATGCGTAAGCGCTCTACGAAAAAAAAACCTGTGGGTGATAAAATAATTGAGCAATATCTCGAGTAATTTCTTATACAATTGATCAATTATGAATTAATCAAAACAGAAACAAATAATTGATTTCTGACATTGCTCGGCCCTGCTTATCGCTAATAACAAACACAAATGAATTAAAAATAAAAACTAGATTGTGTCCTGGATTACATTCAAGATTATATTTTTTATAAGTAACCCATAAACATAACAATGTAATCGTGATTTGTATTTAGGTCACCAATTGCAAGTTTTCAACAGCCAATCTCAGATACAGATCGGCGGCAAATGGGCCAAGGGCAAGTCGAGGATAGAGCGGCCATTCCAGGGGATTATCGCCGGTGTCGTCGTTAACGGGATGCGCATCCTGGATTTGGCCGCCGAAAAGGACATCCACACGCTGATACGGAACGACGTTCAGCTTATCTCGGGCATATTGGACCGGCACGATCAGCTACAGAAAATGCAACAGGTATTAAAAACGAATATAAAACAAATGGTTTTGTTGTTTCAGTATCTTCTATTATATAAAAGTAATCATGAAAAAATAAATAAATATAATAAAGATGCGATTAATGAGTTCAAGAATCAATAAATATAATAATCGGTATATAATAATTCAATTAACGTCCAAAAAAAATAAATTGGAATTTAAAAATTAAATTTTACAAATTTTTTTTGGAATTTTTAAAATCAATGAAAGATAATTTCTAAAGATTCTTTTATTGAATTCAAAACTCCTGTAGAAATTTTGTACCAAATTAATTCTACATCCATTTGAATTCGATGGGTTGGTTTCTAAGAGACTTATGAGTTCTTGAATTGTTCAACAGTAGTTCAAGACTCCTTTTATTCTTGGATCTTAGAAGTGTTCACTTCGTGGTGCATTTTCAATTTTGATATAAATGAAAAACTTATATACCACTTTTATTATTATAAAAGTGGTATTATTTCTAGAATCAATGTAACAATGAGAATCTAAAACACATTTTTAAGATTCTTATAAAGCATAAATGGTGAAGGATCAATTTAAGAAGACTTGAACTGCTGTTGAGCAACATCTTCTGGTTATCTAAATGGATATCAGAATCATATTCATCAATTCATACAATACGCGAATGTAGGAATAATTTAAAGAGTTTTGATATAAAGAAAACACTTAATTTTTTTATATCACTTTTATAATAATAAAAACTCCTTAAATTACTTCTACATTCACGTATATTATCTAAAATAAGTTTTCAAGCAACTTTTTTTTAATGAGATGATCATCTGGAATTGATGGATATGATTATGGATATCCATTTAGATGACCAGAAGATGTTGCTTAACAGCAGTTCAAGTCTTCTTAAATTGATCCTTCACCATTTATGCTTTATAAGAATCTTAAAAATGTGTTTTAGATTCTCATTGTTACATTGATTCTAGAAATAATAAGGACTTCGAAAATTGAAAACTGGAATGGAGAGGATAATAAACTTTCTACACAATTTGCCTTCTGAAGTGTGGAAAACTTATAACAAACAGCCTATACTCAGTTATAACAGAAATTAATATTTCTTTTGTGGGATCAGTTTTAATTGGATATTAACTGTTGTTCCATAAATTCCATTTTGAATCAAACAAACAGATGAGCGTGGAGATGCAGTAGTGTACCATGCCATTCTGTATTTCAACGTGTAGTCTTTGGATTGTACTGTAATGACCATGTCTTCTTCTCAGCAATCACGTTATCTAAGACAGCTAAGGATTTTTACTTCCTTCGTAGAGAATCCTGGCAGCTTCTTTTTCAAACTTCCTTTTTTTCGCTTGTTAACACTTCATATAGCTTTCTTGGGTAAAATCGGTTCTAATTGGATGTAATCTATTTACTATAAGGTTTCACATTTTTTTTTTTCAATTTGGTTTATTTTTGTACAATTACAAAGATATATACTTCTTGGGTCTTGGAGGCGTTCACTTCGTGGTGCATTTTTAATTTTGGTATAAAGAAAACACTTAACTTTTTTATACCACTTTTATTTAAAAAAATAAAAGTGGTATAAAAAAGTTAAGTGTTTTCTTTATACCAAATATATATACATTATATATTATTTCTTATCCAATTGTTGGTGTTTCTGTGTCCTTGCATTTGCACTGATTGGGATTCTTCATTCGTTCCTCGCCTTATGATGTCTGGGTTGTCCCAATCTCGGGCTAACGGTATTGGTTTATCTTATTCATGTTAGTTCCCCGTGGATCATTCATTTTTAATAAAAAAAAAACAGCTGAAAATGCTTCTCTACTTTGACTTATTCTTACGTGCAAGCTTTTTCTAGTGTGCCGTTGCAGTATTATGCCATTCCATCTTCGGTCAATGTTCAACAAATTCTTCAATGTTGCTACATGTTCGTTAGTTTTGGAGCTATAATATCGCCCTCAACGTATGTTGTATTCAACATCATTTTTCTTCCCTCTCAAAAAAGCATATAATGGTTAAAAATGCATGATCTGTGATCTGCTAATGGCATTATCTTCCTGCCTTTCCTTAGCCACCGTATAGCAACAACAGGCAAAATAAAGCACTGACTGCCAGTCTGACTACTTTGAGGATAGATAGTGTATGTCTTTCGCATAAATGTACTTTAAAAAATCTAGAGAAGTCGTTGTGTTTAATAATTTCATTCAAAAAGTTTGAGAACCGCTGATTTATGCCAATAATACTAGATGTTGAAGCATGCTTTGGATAACTAAATCATAGCTAGCTGGCAATTCGTGTAATTAATGAAGTTAATGATGGTTTGCCGGAATTATCGGTTAAATACACTCTGCTATGCAAACGTGGATTGGAGGCAATTTTCGATTCAGGGAAGCTCATTATGTCATACAAAAGCATGGTTGTCGAAAATGCAAATTAAGCCATGCATTTTTAAGAACTAAATGCACAAAGGGTATTCAGGGCATATATCAACGTGTATGTGTGTAATGAATAAGGAAATGGGAGATGCACTCCTATTCACATTTTAATTTATTAACAATATTTATTCCTAATTATAAAGCGTTTATCATAAATTCTAATGTGGAGTTTTCTACTGCCTTATACATGTTTAAATATATTAATGAAAAAATAAACTGTGTTTGATAATGGGAAGCTGCATTTTCCGAAACTGCAATCACAAGTGAAAATAAAGTGTTATATAAAACAAAATTAAGAGCAAATATAAATGTACTTATTAATTATAATAAAAATCAAGAATTATATTTTAAATTCATTTTAGACTCTTCAAACCTTCCATAATAAACAGGGTATTCAAAAATACATTTTAGATTTATTTTAGACTCTTCAAAACGCTCTATAATTAGGTGTAAACTGTTTGTTTTAAATTTAATACAATGTTCAACCACCATTCATCTAGCGTGACTGGTAATGGCAATTTAGGTTTTTCAAACCTCATCATACCAGTGTGTTCCATGAGCAACGACTTGATGAAGGCGGTTGAACGGAACTTGTGTTGTGATTAAATAAGCTGATCTCAACTACATTAAATTATAAAGCGAAGCCATATGAAAATATTATATTTGTTTTGAATTTCTTGAAATTCTCTGTAGATCATTCAATTTTAAAAAAAGAGAATTTCTTCTTTAAGTTGCTCATAATGGTCTTTTGCTGGTGTGGAAACTCAGTAGTAAATAATAAAGCATTGCTTTTAAATTAATTTTCTAATTATAGTAATATTCCAGTCTCATTTTTAATTTATTTTAGGCTCATGCCTTCCAATTTCCTGGTGTCATGGATATTCTATTTTTTAGCAATGGTTTTGTTGTTTAGGTTCCTTCTGATACTAACATGAAGAATTAATTGTAGAAATTTTCAATGTAATTTAAATTAATTAAATATAAAATGCGAAAGAAACATCTCTGATGGGACTTGAACCCATGTTCCCCGATTGCCGGACGAGTGCGCAAAAATAATGCAAAAACTATCAAATTTATAATAGAAAATATATACAAAAGTGTGGGGGGAGATGCCATTTTCTTCTTCAGGGATGAATTAAGGACCGGTTTTTAATTGATTTCAGACTCGTGCCTCCTAAATGCCTAGTTTATAGCAAATGTTGTTTCAGTTATTTCTAACAAGGCATTGATTATACATTTATTTATTAATTGTATTGTCTCTCTCTCTTTTTAGTGTTGTAATGTTCTACTAACTGTAATTATTTATATTATATGTGTCATTATATATTTTTTTGTAATTTTGAAAAAGGAGAAATCCGTTAATAAATAAATAAATAAATTGTAATATTCTATATATACACACACCTTTATTCAGACTATACATGTAATTTTAACAATATAACATAAATAATTACAATACATGTAAGTGTTAGACTGTCTGGGCTATCGAATTTCTGCCCTGTCATGAATTTATGAAGAAGTTAAGGAAAAATCTATGCTAGCTAGCTGAACTGTCCCAATGATTTGCGCAAATTCTATTTTATTTTCATATCTTTAATTCATTTTAGACTCCTGCGTCCCAATTTCCTGGCGTCATGGACGATCTAGTGTTTAGTGGAGCTGGTTCTGGTTGTAATGGTGACGACGAGGACGAATGTCCGCCTCTCCCAGAATCTGGCTCTGGAGACGACGACCTAATAACCCCTGTTTACATCCCTCCGACGCGGCCACCGCCAACGACGAAATCTCCCCACAAGCAACAATTAGTTAAAGAGGATGGCAAACCCTGCGATGATGAAGACTGCTTTCCAGGTTCAGGCTCTGGGGAGGTTACCGAAGATCCAACGACTACGGCATCTACAGCACACGGTAAAAATTTATTTTTTCTAGATGAAAGGTTTTTTTAATAGAATATTATTGATTGGATTAATATTATAATATATATCTCTATTTCAAAGTGTCATTACAATAATGTACAAAATGAAATGGTGACAATTCTTAATTTAACTTAGAAAAAAAACATAATAATAGACTTTTATTAAAACAGTTGGTTTGTTTCACTGATTCATATTAATTTTATTAATATATTATTTATATTAATTAAATAGGTTTCACCACGGGTTAAGTGAGAAATTAATTCAAAATTTAGAAAAAAACGATAAACCTAATAATAATTTTCTTGGTATTTAGTGAAGAAAATCAATTGTTATGTTCCACAGTTATATTTTCAGTTTTCTGAGAGGTATTTAGATAACATTCAAATTGTAAGCTACCTGTTTTGTTTCACGACCACAGTAAACTATAAAGGCTTTTATTAATGAAAGTATTACCAATACTATGACTAATCATCATGTCATTTATAGTAATAATTAGTGATGAACTAGATCGATTTCTCAAATCAATGATCGATCAGTTGAACAAGATCGAGCTGATTAGAAAATTCGAGTCGATCAAATAGATTGAACCGATCAAAAAGATCGAGTCGCTCATAGAGATCGAACAGCTTGAAAACTTGTAAGGATTGAGTAGTCCATCTTTGTTGATCAATCTTGCTCATCACTAGTAATAATAAACATATTTTAAAGAATAACCCAGATATTTTCTGTAACATCGCTATTCTTTGCTTGATCGGTTAGCCCTTTAGTCTGGAAGCCAATATGATGAGTCATGGTAATGACATAGTAATTTCTAAGATTGGCGATGTTGCAGAAAATCTGCTTAAGGGATTCTGCCGCCTTCATTACAAAAACTTTTTTGTTTATAAATGAAAAATGTTAGTCAGTGAAACAAACTAAGTGTTTTAATCAAAGTCTATTAATTAAATATGTTTCACCACGGGTTAAATGAGAAATTAATTCAAAATATGAGTAATCTAGATTTAATTATCAAAATGATAAAAATATTTTGTGTTATGGAATTTTATTTTTGAATTTCTAAACCAATAAAAAATCTGTCTTGACAATTGTGTATAAAATATTATAAATATAAGCCAGTCGAATTCATTAAATTATTAAACAAAAAATAAGGGAGAAATAGCAATTTAAAATTTTTATTACTTTTTTTTAAGAAATCGAAATATACAATTTATATTTTTTAATAAACATTGATTTTCTGCGTATGCTTGAATATTCATATACATTGTTAGTCAAAATTGCCGGAACCATTAAATAATTCTCCAAACATTTTAAATTAAAAAAATAATATTGGAGAATTATTTAAGAGTTCCGGAAATCAAGCGTTGGTTAAAATATATTTCTAATGTTCAATTTATCATAGTAATTTGGCAAACTTTCTTTTTTCAAACGGACGTTTTTGACGTTTAAAAATAATTCTACGAATATTTTTACAATTTCATTTAATAAAATGCATAGTTTAAAGTTATAAATTGAAGAACAACTAATTTAAATAATTTTCCGAATTATTTTTCGAATCTCAAATTCCTCAACAATGTGTTGGACTGTGCTTTTGAAAAGAAAATAAATTACAATGAAAATTTGGTAATGTTTCCATTTTCAAATAGAACACTGTGTTTGTTTGAAATTGGCGAATTCCAAGAACTTTTTGTAGAAATTATTTGATGCCCACTTTTTTGTTAAAAGCTGTTTGTTTTAAATTATGAATATTTTCGCACTCAAATGCATATAGTTTTATTTAAACCGAACGTATATAAATTAAACAAAGTAAATAACAATTAAGAAAACACTTAAATGTTAAAAGTTTTATACCTGAACTTCTTCATAATGCTTGAATCTGTCAAAAAATGTAATTCAGTATATTTATTAATTGCTTATAGCATAAAAATAATGCATTTAAATATTACAAAAGATTTCTACAAAACGTTTTTAAAAGTATATTTATAATTCAAAAAAGGTTAAAATTTATAAGGTTTTCCATTTGAAAATCGAAAGATTCTGAAATGTTATAAAAAAATTAAATGAAACGTTAGCTTATTTATATGTAAAAAAAATATTTGAAATATTTAAATTATTTATATTTTTTGAATTTATAAAAATCTTTACACATAATTTTGGCGCGTATGTAAAAAAAATAGTCGCGCTATAAAATATTCTCGTGCATCCACCTTTCATTACAAATTCAAAAATTCATCTCATATATAATAACATCTTTATTTATATACAGAGTTACAATATTTACCACTTAACAAATATTTGCAATGATTAACTAACTTTTGTGTATAAATTGGCTATCGGCCGAAGGTCTTTCCGCCATTCATCTCATAAAATTTGGAAATTTTAGAATAAAACGACAAGAATTGGACATAGCTTAATAACTATTTAAATATTGCAAATTATTGTATTTACAAAAAGTTAAGCGTACGAAAATCACCATCGGCCCTTGATGTTCTGCATGTCTCTGTCCAGTTCTTGTCGTTTTATTAAATCGTAATGATGTAAATATTGTAATGCAATTTAATATAAGTTAAATTTAATTGCATTGCAATATTTACATCGTTATGATTAAATAAAACGATAATAAAGATTTTTTATATACTCTCATTTAGTATCAAAGGAGTTATTTTTGAAAGAAAATATAAATGTAGATAATAAATTAATTATTTTATGTGTTGTAGAAACAGTTCCTGGCTCCAGCATTGTAACCTCAGATAACACGAGCATAAAAGCAACAGAAGGCTCAACGACAGCCATCGGATCTGAAACGTCGCACACACCAACAGGAACATTCGGCACGACGAAGCACGACTCAGTGAGCACAACCGATTCAGACACAACAAAACTCACAACCCCATTACTCACCTCCGAGGGAACGACCACCACAGAGAAAATCGAACCACCGGTAATAAAAGCACAACCCCCGATAGTTCCCTACCCGGAGAACTTCTACCCACCGACAGGAAAACCCCCGAAACGCCGCCCCGAACGCGTCAGCTCCGAAACCTCCGAAATAATCGCCCTAATCATCGGCATCATCGCCGGCGCCCTGATCGCCGTCATCCTCATAATCCTCATCATCCTAAAATTCAAATCGCGCGGCGACAGATCGTACAAAGTGGACGAGGGCAAGGGGTATCAACAAGGGCCTAACGCCGCGCTCCTCGGCGGCGCCAGCAACACGAACGGGCAGTACCAGCTGAACGGCGCCCTCAGGAACGGCGATAAAGGGCAGCAGATGCAGCAGCAGCAAGCGCAAGCGGCGCAGAAGAAAAAGCGTGACAGTAAAGACATTAAAGAATGGTATGTGTAAGTGTTCATGTTACTATTGTTGACTCCGAGCCATAAAAAAATGTGCGTGACTGAAAAAGGACCGACGTTCAAAGAAAAGAAGAATATAAAAAAAGGGTGATATGGAGCGCGAATCATCATCGTCATCTGCATCCACATCTGGAATTTAATGTAAAACATTGTATAACTTTAAACCAAAAAAAAAAAAAAAATGGAATCCTATGCTCATGTTGCATTTTCAATGAATGAAAAATCCAGACTTATCATTTTTACTAATCTTAGATTATCGGGATTGTTAAATTTATTTACATCAAAATTAGCTTAGCCAGTGTATTAAGGATTAATTAATATTGAAATTTGATAATTCATTTTAATTAAAAAAATATTCTTTCAATTAAAACAGAAAATATTTTAAATTAAATAAGAAGGATTTTAAAAATAATTAATAAAATATTTCCTCTCTATATTAGATTTATTCACAATGAAAAATTTGCTCATTAATTTTAAATAAAATCAGACAAAATATTTGAGCACACACTTCCTAAATAATAATAATAATACAAAAAAAGGAATGTAATTAAAAAAAACAATAAAATATACCAACAAAAATTACAAATTTGTAAAAAGATTTAAAAGTGTAATAATATCGATGCTAGCGTATCACAGAAAATCATAAAACCGTTCGTTAAAAATTTGACACATTATATTATTACTAAAGTTGCTGATGTGAGCTCAAAATTCCCAAACTCGCCTATAGATAATTTTAGTAAGAGTTACAAAATTACTAAACCTTTATAAACAACGATAAAAATATCTTCTGCTTCGTTCCTATCTTCAAGTGTATTTTTTTAACTTGCTGTAAAATATTTGGATTACATTTAAATAGTGTTACTAAATCGGGTTTAATCAGACTCGGAAATAAGTAAAAAAATGTCTAATTGTGTATTTACAGTACACTTAACACATTTATTTACATCATACTGTCACTATTTATTTATAACGAGATGTTGAGCACTCGGACGTTCGTGATAGACTGACTGCCGCGCCACTAGCGCGTGCTTGTTTCACGCACTTTCAGGAACTTTCGATGAAGCCGCGTTTACCGTCGCGCGCTCGGTGGAACATTCCCGAGTGTTCTTTCCAGTCGATTCTTTCACTTTCGTTACAATATTAATAACTTATCTGTAACTTTAAATTATTTTATTTATCTCATAAAATATTTTGAACTATATTTAAATATTTATAACAAATTTTAGAATAAAATAATTTACTAATGAGCACGTTCTTGACTCGCCAAAAATATCTTCGAATATCATTTTCTGTTTTGTTTTGAAAAATGAATGGTGCAACATTACAAAAAAATTAATAACAAATATGAATCAAATTTTGAACTATCTTCTCTCGAAAATCAAATGTTTTTTTTAATAAATTAAGAATGAATGATGCAGCATTACAAAAATTTAATAGCAAATCTTACCCAAATTAATAAAATTTTAAATTCTCCTCAAAATAAACTAATAACCCGAAACTAGTCGAGAATTTAAAGTTATTAATTTTATTGATCTATATTTTTTTTTATTTTATTGGAAGATGTTTAATAATTTATTCATACAATTTTCTTTTCGTTTACTTTACAACAAATGAGCCTCAATAATAAGACTATTACATAAAGTTACTATTTTTTAAAGAAATGATTTATCAAATTTCAAACAAATCAGGTCAGGACGATGTGTGTACATGAACTTTAATAAACAAAATAGTGTGTTGTGCACAAATTGTGGTTTAAAAAATAGCGGATAATTCCACGACTGAAGTTTCTACTCCTATTTAAAGAAAAAATATCTAGTGGAGCTAATGTAAAAAAATATATATAAAATTTTCTTTTATTTAAAACCACAATGACATATTAAATCAAGCATTATTAATTAATTAAAATCACTTTTAAAATAAAATTTTATTACAAAATAAAAAAAAGAAGGGGGTGGAACACCAAACTGAATCACCTTGCATATTAAAAAGAAAAAGGATATATTCAGTTGCTCACAGTTATTTAAATTAAATTAAACAAAAAGATATTTTAAAGGGCTTACGTTAGTAGCTAAAAAGAAAATAATCGTTCAATTGTGTAAATTAATTATTTTCAAATTTCTTTAGGTTTGTTTTAATTATATTGTTGTTTATATTGTTAATATTTTGTCGATTAACGTATGACGATTTAAATGCAAAATATGCCAAATAAATGGTGTTACTTTTAAATCTTAAATTAATGGAAAATACTTGTAACTTCAAAAATTACTTTCAGATTTGAGTTGTCAGAAATACAAAATTGACACTCTACTTTTTAATTATACCGGGTGTTGACGCGAATTTAGAAATTCAATTAAAATTAATTAATTATTTTCAATATTAGGTGATTTCAAATCAAAACACTTGTTTAGTTTCATATTATTGTATTCAGATTCCTGACACGAGTTTCATCAAGAATACAGTAAACAATGTATTTACGGAATTATTTTCAAATTCTTTTTTATATAATTCATTCTGAAAAAAAAAAAACTAAATTTTGTTTCAAATTAATTATTAATTAAAATGAATTGATTTAATATAAATATTGTGGTTTTAAAAAAACGAAAATAAAAAAGGACGCAATGTAAATGCTAATGTACATTTTGAAAAAAAAAAACCTAACTAAGAGAAAATTTAGAAAATACTTTAAGCGACTTAATCAATTTTTTCAACGCAGAAATTTTGATAATGATAAATTTAACAATATTAAGGAATTAACGAGATTAGAATTAATTTGTGATGACACTCGGGCACGGATCGCAAAAAATATAAACATCCCGCAAGGGTTCAAACAAACATTAAAAACAAGGAATCATTAAAGAAAGACTGTGTTTTTTGCAATACTTCGTATATTCTATATCAACTTGAATCATATCAGTAATTATAATTTTTCGAATTTAATAAACTTAAAATAATAATACTAAAAAATAAAATTCCATTCATTAGTAATACACGATTAAGAAAGAAATAAAGAAATAAAAAAAATCATCCGTGCCTGGTGTATCTTCGACCATCGCTAGAATTTTCAAAAAATAAAGTCTATAAACCTACCTAATAAATAGTCTAATCACCTATCGCCTATGAAACCTTATTACAGACGACACTTACATAGCAATACAGATTATTATATATATAAAATAAAAATTATATATTATGAAAATGAGGAAAAAAAATTATATAGAATATGCCATTGCCCCCTTATTTAATGATGAGACAGAATAATAATGAAGAAAAAAGAAAATAATAAGGAAACATTAGTTGTTAACTATTTGTTGTGTAAAAAGTTGTACGTAGTCTAGCGTTTTGTATTATACTTTTTTGGATTTTGTTAGAGCTATAATAAAATGGCGTATATTTGGATGTTACAATTATTCTAAACGTTATTATCACAAAACGATTTATTTGATACACCTAAAAGATTTAATTTTAAAATAATTAAAACACTTTAATTGATAAATCTATTAGTAATATCTTTTCATAACAATGTTTAAGGAACCTTATTGGAAAATGTATATTATAGTTATATTTTTCGTACCTATTACCCATGAATTTATTTTTACTATCACAATATTATAGTAGCAAGGAAAGGAATAAAATACTATTTTAATATAGTAGAGAAAGGAATCACATAAAATATATGTTTATGTTATGTGACATAAGGAACTTGACAGGTTATTTAAAGATTGTTTAACCCATTCACAATTTTTTTATGGAAGTAATGAATAGTTAAATACAAACGTATCGTAAACCTGAACAGTTAGAGTTTTTAATATATTTTTTTCTAGCTTTAACTTTAGCTGGCATTTAAGCAGATTTTTTTACAAAAAAAACCTTAACATTATCTTTTGTTAATAAAGTTATTATTTACAATAATTAATATCGAGTGATCTATTCATATTCCACTGGGCGTTAATGAGTTAATAAAATTTTGATTGAATTATAAATTGCTAAAGAGCGAATTAACAGATTTAAAAGTTGATTTAACAATTGTAGTTTGGTCTACTGGGGAATTGCTAACTGAATCTAAATTTTGACTAAGGGTTTAAACAGCGACATCGTAATGAACTCTGCCCTCTTAAGAGAGTGTACCAAAAAAGTTTCAGAAATTTCAGCCACTGCGTTAATGTGGCCTCGTTTTTTGTTATTGTTTTGCGTTATACGGAAATTGCTATAAATTATCTGTTCTATTGAGGTTTTAATGAACCACTGATAATTCGTTCGCGCATGCTTGAGTCTAGATTAAAGTCGACGCATTTTATTTTCTTCCTGTATTCATTCTTATTATAATAGAGAAAAGAATAATAAAAAGTGATCAACAATGATTTCAGATTACTAGCTACGCATGTTGGTACAACTGATCATATGACAAAAACATCCCCTAAATTACCATTGGCGTAGCAAATATTTTTTAACAAAATAAATTAAATATTTAGTCAAATATAAATATATTAAATATATATTTAATTTTTGCAGTTTTAATTAAATATACAATGTAAATTGACGTAAGTTAGGGTTTTAGGTATTTGAAAATAATAAAAGTAGAGATAGCGTCCATATTATTATAACAAATGTTGAAAATTATAGCCTTTATTTTCTCGGGAAATGTCAACTCTACATTTTCAAATACACGTTGAAGTTACTCCAGACTTCTGATTCTTATCTTTTTTCAAGTTAAGTTCGTTTTGGGAATGCATTCGACTTTTATAAACGCAATGTATTACTTTCAAGTTTTTTTTTTGCATCATACAAGCAAAAGAGAAAATTATTGATTAATAATTAACTATTTTCAAATTATTTCTTTATTTCAACATGAATAATACAATATGCAATACAAAAATACATAATAGATACAATCACTGAACTTAAAACTAAACAATACAATAATATTACATTTCTTTTAAAAGGCGCTTTAACAATGAAAAACTTCCATTAAAAAAGTCAATTATTGTATTATATTCTATAATTTATTTTAAGTAGCTGTAATCAAGTGAATGAATCCTGTTTCTATTGTCAATTTCATTATCGTTACAAAACTTTATTATACATTTAAATACAATGGCAAAATACGACTCATACGCTACTAGTGTCAAATATAGTTACTTTTTATTATTTTTTCCTTTGAGCGATAAAACTCCACAGATTTTTCGGCGGGAATTTAACTTATCCACTATCATTGATGATCACGCTATATAAAACATATATTTATGTTATTCCTTATGTTGTCTTGTATAATATACAATTCTGTATTTTCCATATCAAATAAAGTATATTTTTAATTCATTAATATAGGTCGATTGGTCTATATTTTGCAAATATTTTTCACTAAATAGCAAATTGAGTGTATCAAATAAATCAAATACCAATCAGCAATTACTGAACAACTTGAAAAAATTCAGGTAAGAGTATTTAAATTTTTTTTCAATACCCTTGCAAACCGTTGTATCATTAAACATCATTGTCTGTGCTGTCATTTGGTGTCGTGGTCGTTAATATCCATTTAACTGTCTATGTTTTGGAGAAATTTAATGAACTAAAATATAGCGGTGGAGGAATTCTTCCTGTGTTTCGGGTAAGTATGAGGCATAATGTGTTTTGGAGATTAATGTATTTTTTTTTTTATTTAATGCATTTTTTTAAGTAATAAAATATGATTATATAATTAATTTTGAAGATGACTGATATTTTGTCTTACTCAATTGGCCGGTAGGTTTTTTTTTCTCGGATTGTCATTGTATTTGACATTAATGTAAGGCATAAATTACATAGGAGATTAATATATAAAGTAATTTTATAGATAAATTCAATATGTTTTTTTTTTTTCTTTAATTAAATTTGACGTTGATAAAAATGTTTTGTTATTAAATTGGTCTGTAGTGTTTTCTCTTGCTAGCTGATGCCTTAGAATAATTTAGAAGTTAATATTCCATCGAAATATATCATTTTTGACCTGACTGATAGATATCTCTAACTCCGATAGTTGTAGAGAGTAATTCTGGACATCAGAGGATAATTGTGTTAACTTAGCGATAATATGGTCAAGATCATTTGTGCTATCCCTAGCACAATCTCTTTCTCAAAACAACATATTATGCTGTCTTGAAGTGGGTTATCTCATTTCAGTTATCATTTATAGTTTTTGCTTTATAACCTCAAACCTCAAACTTCGACTATTCAAACTATTCGAAAACGATATTATTGACTACATTTTTTTTTTTCGTAGATTTCAAATATATATCGTTTGTTTATTTTTTGTGTTTTCTAAGTTATACACAATTTTATGGAACTATGTTGATATAACTCAAAAACTAAAAAGGATAAATAAAATGTAATAACATATTAGAAGTCAGAATAAAATTGTTTATTATTTAAATATATACGTATTTTTAATAATAACGAACTTACAGACATCATTGAAAAATAACTCATTGCCAACTTCCGGTTATAACCCAGAAACGGTTAAAGATAGATAATTTTTTCCTTGCCATTTTTTTATCATTAAAAATTGGCATAGGTGACACCACCAAAATGCACCACCCTGTACAAAATGTAGGACGAGTACAAACTCAACCTCAAATCGATTTATGTGTCGCTTAGCGTCCCTGCACTTCGATCTTCGTGGTCCTTTTGTACGCAAAATTTAAATTAAATAATAAAGAATTTGAAAATAATTAATAAACTTACGTTACGTAAGTACTTTAAAACAAATGTTTTATTAAAACAACTTCTCGGGCAAATACCCCGCCAGAAATTGAATTACATAATATACACTTGTTGCTGCATATCAATAACATTTTGTATAATGCAACAATTTATGATTCGAGAATATTTAATGTAAAGAGCAACAAAACGCTACCTAATATAAAGCCATCTACAGACACATGTTTTGGAATCTATCCTCCATATCGAGGCCGTTTCCTATGGGAAATGTTATATTTAATGTATACATTAATTAACGAATTCACATTCTATGAATAAATAACATAAAAGTTGCTTAGCTCTGATGATAAAAAACAAACATGTACCTTATTTTTTATCATCAGAGCTAAGCAACTTTTATAAGAGTATATTTTCTTTACAGAATAGCCCCGAATAATCTCATTTTTTTAATGCCTCGTGTTCAAAAAATACAAATTTTTATTCCTCGCGCCGTTCTAGCTTTCACAGTGGCGCCATCTATTTTACCTTGTGCGAATTACAACATCACTCACAGTTCATTAGCATGCGTTTGGAAGGGTGAAGATTTCTGTAAACAAAAATTTAAAGTTTTAAAAAATAAAGAAGTTGCCTTCACCTTAGTCAAGAAAACTTCGAGAACTGGAATTATTATTGCAACTAGAAATCATATCACCATAATTACAGAAAATTGTTTTTATTTCATTAAATATTTGTTGTTGCATAAATACAAATAATTTTTATGATGTGGCGATTAATAAATTAAATAAAAATAATTTGAAAATAATAAATTATTCCCTTTTTTAACTACTGTTGCATTTAGACTTATGTTACATAAGTACTTTAAAAGAAATGCTCAATAATGGGCATTTGCTGAAATAACATATTGTATAATACAACATTTTTTTTAATCGAAAATATTTAATGGAAAGAAAAACGAACGAAAACGATTAATATTAATGAAGTAATGTATTTAAATTCCCATAATATAACAGTTTTGCAATTATATTTGTCCTGGTGTTATTTAACTTTTATATTTCTGTATTTATCATTTGTGATGGTTTATGTAAATGCTTATCATTTTGTTGAAAGGAGATTCTCGTAAAATAAATTAAATATTCTTGTCTAAATGACTAAATACTATTTGAGATTAATCATTATGCAATTTAAAAAGTATTATTACAGATATCTGATTTTGAAAAGCGAAAATAATCAATAAATTATAATAATAAATATGAATATAGTATTACAAATCTAACAATAAAAACACAGATAAAATTGAAATACCTTAAATTATTATACAATTTGGGTTTTCTTTTTATCTTGAATCTGTAAACTGTAAATTAGTCGAAAATTTAAAGCTTTTCAATTTAATGTGGCTATTTTGTGGCTGTGGAAGGAGAAAATCCATTTACAGACGGAGTGTCAGACTCTTCCTAGGTTTTGGCTAGGTGACTACCGACTAAAAACCCCTCCCACTTTACCGGCGTCGACTACTGCGGTCATTGGTCGGTCTCGGAGTAATGTATACGCTCTGACATTTTTTTACTGTATGAGACATTGCTCTATTGAACTTACAACCTAACATCACAGACCATTATGCTTAAACCAAGTATCACAGATGTTCTAATCCTAAAATAAATAAAATAAAAAACTAAACCTAAAATAAATAAAACTTAAATCTATCATAAATATTCCTATAATAATATAATAACTTAATCTTAAACAAACTAAAAATTAAACCTAATATTACAGAGAGACGGCACTGAGGTTGTAAAATGACCCCGATGTTTTATTTTTATTATTATTATACAAAGTCTAAATATTAGACAAAAGATTATATTTTTGTTATTGGTTATTGTCGTTTTTACAGAATACTTCCTCTTCAATAAATTGTTCAAAATATAAAGTAAATAATCGATTGCCTTTTTTACAACACACGAAAGCAAATATTACTTTTGTTGTTATTAAACCACGATCAAATGCCCTTTTTGTAATTGCTGAATATCAATTAATTATCTTTATAAAAGACGCTTGTCTTCAATAAATTGTCCAATGGATATTTATTTAAAAGTAGTAATTTTGTGGTATTTTTATTATTATAAACGTACGTGATGTAAAATAAACAGTTATCAGTAATAAAATGTTACTCTAACATAATTGCAGTGGCAAAAAAGGCAACCATCATTTTTATTAATTATAATCACAGTGTTTTTTTTTATTCACATCATTAATTGGTATTTTTTCAATTTTTGTAATTTTAATCCATATATTTTATAAATTATATATATTATGAACATTTATGTAGAACAATGTGTTATTATTATTTTTCATTAATAAAATATATCTATCATTCCGCTTTGCTTATTTAAACGTAATAAATCAATCTATTTAATGTAATCCATAATTAAATACGCTGTAAATTGAATAAATAATACTGCGATATTTATATAGTTATACACGTGACGTGAACCTTCGAACGCGTTATAATTAAAACATTATTTTTATTTTAAAGCACAGAACGGGAGTGAATATAAAAACGAGGCTACAATTTAATGCAAAATAACTTCCTAATTCGACTTATTAAAACAAATATCTTATGCTAATGCGAAATAGCGCTTCCTTCCTCGCATCATCATCGCAGAAACAATTGTTCCAATTTTAATTGAATAAAACAATGATTTATGATGTCATAAACAGAAAACATTAGCACTGATTAATTTTTAAGAGATAAATGACAACAAAATTGCGCAAGCGAGCGCTATTAATCTAATCAGGATTAATTGAAGCCCTTAATTTGATTTATCTTTGCGGGAATTGTAATAAACTTGAGAAAATCCACACACACGCGCGCGCATTGGAATAATCCTGGTGGAGCGGGTTCCCTTTTCAAAAACTAGATGCCGCTGCGTGTTCGTTTTCAAACGAAATCCCGCGTCCATATTTACGTCCGAAACGTCAGTAACAAGTCAGTCGCCGTTCGGGGCAAGCGCGTTGCTCCTCATCGATTTACTCACAATATATATAAGCAATGTTTATAATGGAGTTTATTACGAAAATGAATTAATTTTAAGAGGTTAAGTGAGTTTTTATGGTGCGACGAGTGCTGTGATCAGTGTGTTAAGTTTTGATTTTCCCACGTTTTTCAAACATAAAAAAAATTGACGTCTGTGTAGTTTGTTGTCAACCCCTGCTGTCAGAATTTTGGGGTTAGTTTTTCGCAATGGATTACCAAACATCACGCTTTTAACGGTAAATTCATGTGCTTAAATCATGTCTTGTTTATGTTATGCGTTTATTTTAAGCAGACGTTTTTATTCCCTCCCGAAATTATATTCCAATGAACCCACATGGCGACGTATCTTCTTCCACTTTCTCATTTCGTATTCAATTGTCATCGCCAGCGCCCGCATTGTGTCCGTGTTTTATTTCATCCTGACAATTGTCCATCGTTAATTATATTTGTTTGTAGTATTATTTTCCTTCTTCCTTTCATTTTTTTAATTTCAGTTTGTTTCGTGTGGCCGGATGTATTGTTTTTGGATGGCTGGTTGGTCGATGCCCGCGAGGCTCTGTCAATACACACGAGTTTCTGTTTTGTGTGTGTCGAGTGGAGATTCCTACAAAACAGGAAGTGCTCTAAAGACTCTGAGGATTAATTATGAAATAACATTTTTCTAAAAACTTGTTTATGTTGTTTTTAATTTACCATAAAATGATTGAAGATTAGCAATTGTTTATTTAAAAAATACTACTGTTAAATAAATAAACATTGATGACAAACATTCTATTAAAAAAATAATAACATAATTAACAACAAATGCCAGGACTACTTTGACAGTTGTAACAAGACAACGTAAAAAAACATAATAACAACAGAAATTGTGCTTACATACATGTATTCAACAACTGTACTTTGCAAAATTTATTTAAGACATATTGTCCTACAAGAGAAAAATGAATTCATCCGCGCAATGTTAACAACACGAGTTATGTTTACTTTCGTATATTCAGCAACTGTAAAAAGGACAATTCATCAGCGTTATAATAAAAAACAGAAGCCGTGTTTATTTTCGGCAGTTGTGAAAAAGACAATTGATTAGGTTAAATAACAATCTGTTGTTTTTATGTTTTTATTAACCTAATAAATTGTCTTTTTTTACAACTGCCGAAAGGAAATACTGCTTCTGTTTTTATTACAACGCTGATCAATTGTCCTTTAAAAAAAACAATTGATTATAGGTTAATAAAATCATAATATCAATCTGTTGTTATTTTGTTTTTATTAACTATCTTTTTTTACAACTGCCGAAAATATACACGGCTTCTATTTTTATTACACCACTTATCAATTGTCCTTTTAAAAAAAGACAATTGATTATAATAACATAATAAAAATCTGTTGTTATTTTGTTTTTATTAACTTAATTAACTGTCTTTTTTTTTACAACTGCCGAAAGTATACACGGCTTCTGTTTTTATTACAACGCTGATCAATTGTCCTTTAAAAAAGACAATTGATTATAGGTTAATAAAATGATAATAACAATCTGCTGTTATTTTGTTTTTATTAACTGAATCAATTGTCTTTTTTACAACTGCCGAAAGTAAACACGGATTCCCTTTTTATTATAACGCTGATCAATTGCCCTTCTTGCGGTTGCTGAATTCACGAAAGTAAACATAACTTTTGTTGTCAATTGCTGATCAATTGTCCTTTTGGAGTTGCAGTCGTGTTTACTCTCTCATTTTCAACAATGCAATTTAAACTAACTAAAGGACAAACTGTCCTTAAAAAACGCACATAATAATAAGTCATGTTTATATATCGAGCGTATAATAAAAATCGACGACGAAGTTGGAAGTCTTGAGTCATGTCTGTACTAAGATCATACGCGTGAAATGCTGGATGTGGTTAAACAGTGACAACTGACATGTCAACATGACAACCTGTACTTTACGCGTGTGCGTGTGAATTTAGTTCAGACATGACTTTAGATTTCCAATGTCAACTTCGTCGTCGATTTTTGTTATACGCTCGATATATGTTTATATAAAATAATAATTGATCAGCGCGATAATAACAACAGAAGCAAAGGTAGCAAAGGTAAACGTAATACTTAAAATAAAAGCAAAGGTAGCTTATGTTGTTATTACTTTCGATAATTCCGAAAAAGTGTCAATTGGTCAACATCTTAAAAAAATAATCAAAATACAAGTAATGTTTAAGTGTTTCAGAAAATACACTTGATTAAAAAACACACTCTCTTCATAATTCACGTACTTCATAAACACGTAACTCATAAACAAATGTTTACTGTATTTAAAAAAAATGTACTTTTAACAATTTATTGAAGACAATCCATTCTGAAAAAAAAAGACAAACAACGTAATAAGAACAAAATAACAACTGAAGTCATGTTTACTTTCATGAATTCAAAAATTGTTATGAAGACAATTGATCAACGTGATGTAATCATAATAACAGCATAAGTGACATTTATTATGTATTTAGCAATGGTACGTTGAAAAATCAGTTGAATTCCTTTTTTAAACTGACAGAAAGGCTTCTGGTCGTTATTTTATTTCAATTTCAATATACATTAATTTAAAATATTTTAATATTTTATCAAAGCAGTAATAAAGATGCTTAATAATAGTTATTGTTGGAAAAAATCGAGTGAATTTTGTAATCGAGTATTTCTGAATAACCAGTTTAAATAATAATAACACTTTATTGTCCAACAGAATTTACCCTAATTACAAGACAAAATTAAAAGGGATTACAATAAATAAACGTAATACTTAAAACTACAAATACAATAATTACAAACAAACATAGTGTGTGGTAATACAAAAACATAAAATTAAAAGAGCAACAAATTAGTTTTAATATATTTACGCAAAATGAGAATTGATTTAAGAGAATTATTATATATAAATTGAAACATCTGCTTAAATTGGTGATGGGTGATTTTAGGCCTACAGGTGTGCGACTAGTTGGTAAACAAAAAGTAGGTGATTGTCTACTGTGAAATGATGGAACATGCAAACCAACTTTACATAACAGGTCAACAGAATCTACTATATTGTGGAATAACTTGTAAAAGAAAGAAAGACCCATTTTAATACGACGGGTAGCAAGACATTCAATATCGAATTTAGTTAAGAGTTCGCTATGGTTTATGCCCCTTATCGGATAAAATCCCTCTTTTCTATAAAATAGTAACTTTAAAAACTGTGTCCAAATTCAAACTTTAGAAAATATTCTACGTAATATTTTCTAAATTTTGAATTTGGACATTACAATGAGGAAACCAGATTATACCTGCATCGGACACTTTTTTCTCATTAATCACTTGGTAAAACATTTTTTTAAAATATTAATTTGCAAATTAAATTCACTTGGTTTTGTTTCACTTATTTGTATTTTATTTTCTACTAGTTTTATTAAAATACAAATAAGTAAACAAAACCAAGTGAATTTAATTTACAAATTAATATTTTTATATCTGCATATTCCAACTTGGAACGCACATAAGTATAATACAGGATCTTAAATGTATAAACATGTGTAAACTGGAAGGAATTGCGATATATAAATCCTAGTGCTCTTGTAGCATCTTTAGCAATGGTCTCGATATGATAATTAAAAGACAGTTTATCATCAAAAAATACGCCCAGATCGTTAAATATAGTGACGCGTCATAAATTAATATTATTAATGGCATATTTTAAAATGATAGGATGGTACAACTTTGTAAATGACATATATTTACATTTTACAACATTCAAGTAGCTAAAATTAACAAATAACAATAAATTGGAGTTTATTAATAAACAGGTGACACTTCCCAACATTAGTATTACAAATAAAATTAAGAAAATTGTCATATATTGCATTTTGCTGTGATAAAAAGGATCGAAATGATCGACTTTGCCTATCTGTAATAATAATCATTTTGACAAATGATCTGCGTCATAATAAGAATTTTAAATTTATTTCTAGTTTCTGTTTCTTCTTCGATTTGGAATGGTGTGCCATCATTCTTCATAACCACCTTGTTGAAGTAAGATTTGCTTTCAGCTTCCTGAGTTTCGAATGAGTGTAGAAGCATCATCCGCTGATTGTAAGATAACTTTTATAGGCCTACATTTCCCGACAGTCTTATTAGCGAGACGAATTGATTGTCTTATAGCGGGTGTATCATTACTTATAGTATTGAATATATGTTTTACCCAGTCTAAATCCTGATCGTTATTATTCATCATTCTCTGTCGTATTTCACGATTTTCACCACTCTATGGAAGATTTCCTGGACCACGTCGGACTCATCATCGTTCACGTTAAACAATATGAAGAAATAATCGAGCACGTAAGCTCGATTATTTCTTTCTCTAATCTCATTCGCGATAGAATTTATATCTGGATTTGTTTTCATCAGGATTGTCTTTTCTTTACTTAACTTTGATAAATCATTGCGTAAACTCATATTTTATTTTTCTAGGTTATTAATTTTCGTATTTAAAGAGTTAAATTTTAAAGTTAATTTGAAGAAATAATAGAGCACGTAAGCTCGATTATTTCTTTCTCTAATCTCATTCGCGATAGAATTTATATCTGGATTTGTTTTCATCAGGATTGTATTTTCTGTACTTAACTTTGATAAATCATTGCGTAAACTCATATTTTCTTTTTCTAGATTATTTATTTTCGTATTTAAAGAGTTTAATTTTAAAGTTAATTTGAAGAAATAATCGAGCACGTAAGCTCGATAATTTCCTTCTCTAATCTCATTCGCGATAGAATTTATATCTGGATTTGTTTTCATCAGGATTGTCTTTCTGTACTTAACTTTTATAACTCGTTGCGTAAACTCATATTTTCTTTTTCTAGGTTATTAATTTTAGTATTTAAACAGTTAAATTTTAAAGTCAATTCAGCAAAATGGGACCACATATGACTTTATTGATTTATTTCTCACTTGCACCGTGGGTACTTAATTATGACTAAATAGTTTATCACGATTAAGTCTGAAATAGGCTTGCACCAAGACTTAATCATGATTAAGATAACCTAAAAACATCAAATATTTAATCAGTCAATTTTGTCCGATTAACTCATACAAATACAACTTCTCGTCGATTGAGGGTAATCGTGAAGTTGTTTACACTTGATATAGATCATAGAAAGTGATGGTTAGATTGAGAATTGATAGAAATAACCAAGCGTGGATTTAGAATCGAAGGAATTAATAATTTAGAAGTAAATAATCAAATTAATTTTGATTTGCCTTAATTTATAAACGTAACAAAATGTGCTTTCGACTAATTATAACTTAGAGGCGTGAAAATTACTAACAATTTCCCAAAACAGAAATAAAAATATTCGGTGGACTCCCGTTGACACACGGTGCAATCAAAATCCGCTCATTAAAGTTAATCATGATTAACTAATCAAAGAATTTAATAGGAGACCGTGCAAATGGGTATAATACTGCATAATCAAAATAACGTTGCAAATAATTGCGGTTTAGACTAAAAAGATAGCTATATAAATATTGGCAATCACTAATTCGAGTTAGATTGCTATTATGATCAATGAACAATATTGTATTATACATTAAAGTAATCTTAAAATAAGCAGGAATTTCATCAGAAGAATTAAAAAATATTTTTTTGTTTAGTTTATGTGAAAAACAATGAAAATTGATCAAATTTATAGCAAAATTTCAAATTATATTTTTGCTAATAAAAACTTGTGCAATGAAAATTTAAAGGATTTCACTAAATTCTGCATTCAAATAACTTACCAGGCATGACCTATTAATTTCATTATATCTTACAATTTTCTTTTCTAACTTGAACTAGTAAATTGACGTAATACACGAAAATTAACGATTTATTTTTTATTTAGACTGATACTTTATACTTGGCAGATAAAAAGTATTTACATTTTTTATCTGCCAAGTATAAAGTATCAGTCTAAATAAAAAATAAATCGTTAATTTTATATTAATATTTATATCATTATATCCAAAATAATGGCTCTTTTTTAAACGATATTTCCATTTTACTATCACTTTCTACTAAACCGCAACCTTAATATGCGTTATTAAATGTTATGAATTTCATTTAAAACTAAATTTTCACGAAGCTACAAAAATACAAATGCGTTGCACGACTGCACATGAAAAAAATATAATATTATTATCCTTTTTTTATCCATTTTATCTTAAGAATAAACTACAATTGGTCGAATAATGATCTGAGAATTTTGCGCGAAGTAGTGTAGTTTCAAATATATTTAAGTGTTATACGAATAGTAGATTCAAGTCTAAATGAATTCTATTTTTTTTATAATTTACTTGTATACTATCATTTTGTATTTGTTTCACATCCCACAGGCGTAAAATTAAATTACAGATTAACCGCAAACAGAACGCGCAAACGCTCAACGTCGCGCCGGCGGCGCTTCTTGGAAGCTTTAATATGTTATTTTAAAGCACTTTCCTTATCTGCCGCATATTTTATCCCGTTCCTATTAGCGCAATTAAAGATGCAAATCCCGGCTTTCTAATTGCGCTCCGAATTCCAACTTCCGCCGGGGGTTTTATATAAAAAAAATGTATACGCCGAGAGACGAGGAAAAAATACACCGCCGATGGTAATTAATAAATTAATTCGGAAAACCGACTCATTAATATTTATGGGCACCGCCGGGACGTGTATTTTATTTAAAAGAGTGATACGCCGCATAATGAATGGACGCCACTTTTATTAATGTGGGCGTACCGGGTTTAATTGTGTTTGCCATTTATAAATAACAATTATTTGTTTAAAATGATCCTGAGTGGAAAGTTTTATTGTTGATTAAATAAATGTTCAAACTTTTGATTTGAGCGTGCACTTTTGATATATGTTTTAACAAAAATTTGGTAATAATAAAAATCTATAAATGTATTAAGGTTGCGGTTTAGTGGAAAGAGATAGCTATATAGTAAAATAGAAACAATCGTTTGAAAATAGAGCTATTCTTTTGGATTTCATAATATGAATGTGTATTTACATTTTTTATCTACAAAGTATAAAGTATCAGTCTAAATAAAAAATAAATCGTTAATTTTCGTGTATTACGTCAATTTACTAGTTTAAGTTAGAAAAGAAAATTGTAAGATATAAAGAAATTAATAGGTCATGTCTGATAAGTTATTTGAATGCAGAATTTAGTGAAATCCTTTAAATTTTCATTGCACAAGTTTTTATTAACAAAAATTTAATTTAAAATTTGTTATAAATTTGATCAATTTTCATTGTTTTTCATAATTATTTTTCACAGAAACTAAACATTAAAATAATTTTTAATTTATCTGATGAAATTCCTGCTTATTTTAAGATTATTTTAATGTATAATACAATATTGTTCATTGATCACAACAACAATCTAACTCAAATTAGTGATAGCCCATATTTGTATAGCTATCTCTTTCTTCTAAACCGCACCCTTAAATAAAAATGATTTGAAAATAATTAATTATTTTCAAATCATTTTTATTTAATATATTTAATTAACTGTGACCAAGTGATTAAATACTCTTTTCTATTTATATCTATAAATGTTCATTATTATTGAATTCCGAAATTCTTACTGATACAGTTTATGAAATATTGCGTGAATATGGATTTAAAATATTTCCAAAGCACATACCTTTGTTTGGTGTTATAAAAATATGGTACATTTTTATAATTTTAAATTAATCTGAATTATTATTAACAATTAATTTTTATTATAAATTTAATAATTTTAAATAAAAACACATATTAAATTTAAGAACTTTAAATTTTCGATTAATTTCGGGTTATCAGTCCATTTTCAAGAGAATTCAACATTTTAAGCCTGCGATTTTACGCCTAATAGACGGTGCGATCTGCAGTGTTTTTTACAAAATGTGCGTGTTTTATTCCAACTTTGATTTTTCAACCTAGCGGCAAACATCTGAAATACTGGATACTGTTCCACAATAAAAATGATGGCGTCGAACTAAATTTGTTCTCATTAACTATTTAATAGGATTAACGAGTTTACAAATTATATATTATGAATGTATTTAATATGGATATTTAAGAAGAAGACTTTCTACATACAGTTGAATGTGTTTATTAAACATTAGATGTACTTTTGTAAATTAAATTAATTTTTGAAAAAATATTTTTTTTACTCTTTTTGTTTTTAAAAAATAAAAAATATCTGATGTCGTTTATCAGTAAATAAACTATCTGTCTGTATTTAATGTTTATTTTTTTATGACTGTATAACATTGTTAATCCCTTAAAACGGAAACGTTTTGGGGATCGCAGCCTTAATAGATTTACATTGGAAGAATTTTGTTTTAATCATTAATTTCATTTTATTTTACAAAATGTTTTTAAAAATATTTTAATAAGTAATATTCGGTAAAAAATATTTTTTGTAATTTTATCTGAAGATAAATTACCTCAAATTTCTTATAAAATCTTGAAAAATTACGTTTTCTTTTCTAAAAATAAAATTGATTCCGTCTAAATTGCCGACGCCGGTTCGTATCTTGGACCATATGCGGTGGTGATACGGCGTCGCGGTGCCTTTTTGCCGGCCCGATCCATACCGAAGGAAAAAAGAAGAAAAAAATCAGCTAGTTTACCCGCCCCTCTCCTTCCTCCGCCTCTCTTTCTCTCTCTAGTTTCCGAACTTTTTCAAACGAATCATAAATACAGTTTTATGGTCGCTGCGACCTACATAGGAAACTTTCCGAAAGCCGGCATCGGCTCCCGTCCTACGAGGCGATCGCGCCTTTATTGAAAAATTTTACTTTTTAATTGGGGCCTCTCTTCCCGACGCTTTTTACCCGCAACAACTTCGGCTAAAGAAAACTAGCGAGCCGACAAGTTTCACTTGCGCGCAAACAAAATGGGAAACGCTCGAGTTGAAAGTCAAATACCTGAATGGAAAAGAAAAAAAACTGCTTGTTTAGTAAATTATTGCTTACAAGGTTTATTGTGTGAAATTATTGAGAAAGTTTATCTATACAATAAATAAATTAAATATTTCGATAAAATTATCGTTTGTATTGTTGAGGATTCTACTTTGTTATACATTGTAATTCAATTTTAATAAATGAAACACTTTTTTACTTTGTTTGTATAACTCGGATTGATTTTATTGTTGACAATAGTTTCGACAACCTTAACGTGTCATTATCAAAACAAAAAGTATCGTTTCCCATATGTTGCATACCCAACATATCAAGGGTATGCAACACATGGGAAACTTTTTTTATTTTGAATTCTCAGAAAATTTTCTTTTTTTATAAAAGTTAGTGCTTGAACTAAAATATACAAAAAATACAAAATAAATGACTTTCGACGCCTTATTAGCAAGATAATGAATAATTTTTACAACCTTTCCACTTTTTGAGCGAATTTTACGAAGTATTCTCAGTTTTGACGTAATTAATATTTATTATTAACAATCGAAAATGTCAAAATACTGTCATTTTTTTGACTTTACGATTTCTCCTGGAGATACGACATAACCTATTTCCTAGTCGCCAATAGGTGAGATATTCTGAGAAAGTTTGGTCGAAATCGTTCGAGCCGATTACGTGATTACACGTTTTTCCATAAGTCCAATGTTAAAATATTTCGGTTTATTTAACCTTGAAGGTGGATGTTCGAAACGTTTTAATTAAAATGACATTTGGGGAATTTTGTCTTGATGGCTCTAAAAAAGCCGCATCTCACTATCTCTCTCTGTTTGGGTTTCCACGCCTATTTTCACTTAAGTTAACGTCTCCCATAAGAGCCTATGTATTCTACAATTTGGATGCCATAATTTTGATTTTATATATATATCTTTATTCAGACTATATAGATAATTTTAACAATATAAATAATAACAATACATGTAGGTGTTGGTCTGTCTGGGCTATCGATCAGAATTCTTTCTGCCCTTTTGATTTTATTAAATTAAACATATTATTATATTCAATCAAATAAAATCCTGATTTTATTTGTAACCTTAAGTAGGCAATCAAATTGAAACATCAAATTTGAAAAGGTGTATTAAAAAAAAAAACAGAATACAGTTATATTGAACAATACAATAAACCACCTAGGCTGCAGTGGATCTGCAAGGAAGGGCTGTCTTTCTTGCGGATCCGGATGCACATTTTTATTGAATGTTAATTTTATCGGTCATGATTTTAATTAAAGAAAAAAACTCATTCTAAAGTAGTTCTTCATTTCCACACTAGATATTTTTTTTTAACTGGAACTTTGTTCAAAGTCCTAATTATTTCAATGAATAAATAACATCGAACTTCCACAACTCGCACACCTACACTGTAACAAAAATACTATTTAATGGCTATCGTGTCGCGTTTCATTATTAGATAAAGCTAGTGTTTACAGTTATATCGCGCCGAAGGTATGCGAGGCGTTTCCCTTTTAGCGCATTAAATATTAATGGGGCCGAATGGAATACCAACCCAATTTAACTGGGCGCCTTATCTACGCAAATGACGGTCCCCGAGAGTGAGCGTCAATAAACGTTAAATTTGTGCTGAAGACACACGAAATATTCGCTGATATTTTGCGAACGTTAAGTAAGCAATGTGTCTGCGCACGTGAGTGCCTGTGTGTGTGTGTGGTGATGTAAAGTCCGGGCAAACATCGTTATTTGTGTAATTAAACATTTCGGGCCGAATTTGTGTGTAGGTATGGCTCGAGTGCGAGTCGGCTGTTTGAACACCAATAAATGATGTTGATATATTCGTGATAGGTAGAGTAATTTACAATTTGGTATTGATTATTCGGCAGTGCGTTTCTCATTTAGGTGTATGGATGTTTATATTGGGATGGTCATTCTATTTTTTTTTATACTAAAATTGCCTTCAATACAAAAATAATATAATCGATACTTGTTCTGCTACTCTCTTAATGAATGGATGGGAAAAGTAATATACTTATGTTAATTTTCTTTATTTTCAGATAACTCAAAAAATAACAATATATACTTCTTCCAATACAAAAATAATGTGTTACTCGGGACTATTCTGTAAAGGAAATGTTAAGTTTAACATGTACGTTATTTTTATCACCACAATCTAAGCTGCCTTTTTAATAGATAAATATACATTTATTTAACAACTTTCACGTTAAACTTAACATTTCCATTACGGAATAGCTCCGATTATTAGAATCTCATATACAGATTGACCCATTTTAATTCATCCAGTGGAATATCTCGACAAATATGCATCGTATAAAAAATATTTCGTACAAAAGTTAAATCATTTCGACATTCGATGCCGTAATAAAATATTTAGATGCTTAGCTTTTGAAACCCATATTTTTTTATTGCAGATTCGGATTCTAAGCCGAAAATGACAAAAGCTCTATTTGAGGAATATTTTTGATATCTTGATAGATGCGTGTAAAATATGCATCTTACAAAAAAATATTTTTTTTCTATAAAAAATGCATTATAGAAAAAAATATATATTTTTTTTAAAATGCATGTTTTACACGCATCTATCAAGATGTCAAAAATATTCCTCAAATAGAGCTTTTGTCATTTTCGGCTTAGAATCCGAATCTGCAATAAAAAATAAGCTCTATTTGAGGAATATTTTTGATATCTTGATAGATGCGTGTAAAATATGCATCTTACAAAAAAATATTTTTGTTTTCTATAAAAAATGCATTATAGAAAAAAAAATATATATTTTTTTAAATGCATATTTTACACGCATCTATCAAGATGTCAAAAATATTCTTCAAATAGAGCTTTTTTCATTTTCGGCTTAGAATCCGAATCTGCAAGGATATTTATTAGTGATTACATAAAATATTTTTTGTACAATGCATATTTGTCGAGATATTCCACTGGATGAATGAGTCACACTCTTTATTGTTTTAAACAAATATTGCTTATAACTTTTTATTTGTCATATTACTTTATTGTATTTTGTTACATTTATATCCGTAATTAATTTTCGTAGATTTGTGTTAAAAGAGATTCTTTCAATAAATAAATAAACCATTTATAGTTTATATTCGACAGATCCATTAAGCTCATAACCATTATTGGGAATATTCGAATCGGATTGTTAATATTAATGAATATTGCCCCTCAATCAGGAAATTAGAGTCACATTTGAATATAAATACGATGTATATAAAATGGGAATTCTACATTCGGACATACAACGTAATAATAGCTTTTATTGACTGCTGATTATTGGAAATTGATTTTAGTATATATTTTTGATATAAAATTATTCAAAACAATCCCAGCAGTAATAATATCTTGTCGTGGAAAGTATCCTTTCCAAAAAGGTAAAGTCTGTATTTACTTTTGATAAAAAAAAACAATGCGTTGGTGGATAAATGGTTAAAACAATGTCAGTCAGGCCTAATTTTACAAACCTCAAGTAACGTTACTCTTGATTTTTTCATTCAGTTGGCAGCACTGTTTCATTGATAATCAAATGGAGAGAATCATAGACGTTAATTTATATTCCGCCAATACTTTACTTACGTCTTATTTGCGGATTGGGCTTAAATAAAAAAGATTAATATATACATCGTATTTTGTGTAATTTTGGTTTACTCACAGACTATAATTTAACATCGTATTTTGTGTAACTTTAGTTTACTCACAGACTATAATTTATAGTAAACAGGGCCATATTCTCGGTTATATGGCTAGAATACTGAAATCCATTAATTATTTATAAGATTTTTTTATATATAGCAGAAGTCTTAAATAAATTCTCTTTGTTATTATTTTTTGGTGGGGTTTTAAAATCTATTAATAATTATTCGATTTGGCCCTATTTATATTTTTTTTAATAAATGTGGCATCGTAAGAACCACGCGAAATATTTCTTCGTGGACATCAATACCGCCATCTGTAGTTGGAGTCACGCTACTTAACAGAAATAGCGGGAAATGAAAACTTTATTTACTAAAGCATTAGTGTACTGTAGATTTACTTACTGTGATTATAATATTAACAATTTTACTACTTCATACTGAAAGTTCTTGATATGATAAATTAAACATTTTGTAATACTTTGTGGCGGAGACAGTTTGGATTTTAGATTTTGCATAAATACTCGAACAATTCTCCTTACAAAAAATACCTTTATTGTCATTTCCTTTTCATTACATTACATATACATATAAATAGAAAAGAGTATTTATTCATTCACTTGGTCACAGTTATTTAAATATATTAAATAAAAATGATTTGAAAATAATTAATAACGTAACGTAAGTTCTGTGACTTAGAGCTAAATGTGAAAATAATTTATTAATTATTTTCAAATCATTTTTATTTATTACATATACATATATCATTAAACAACTTAAACTTTTCTTTTCTCCATTTCTTACCTTAACCTCATCACAATTTTTACATCAGCTCCATTCTCCAGCTTACATACTTCTACTCTTCCATTCCCTCCCGCCCATTCCTCTCGTACCTCCTTACATTCCCTTCCTAAATGTGTCCTTTACAAAATTGTAAGACAAATTTCCATCTATTGTAGAAGGAAATTTATTTTAACGATCTAGGATTAACTTAAACTTTTGTAGAATACAATGCATTACAAACTGTATTATATGCTATTTTATTTTATTAAAAAAAAAATGGTTGCAAAATGTTCATCATGAATCTTACGTAATCACCAATACATTACATATTTATAAGAATACTAGCAGCCGGTAAATGTTTTTCAAACTAAATTTCGATTAATTCAGGATGATGTATATATACTTAGTTGTTAAAAAATTTTTTTACATTCTTCCCTGAAGATGGTCGAAACTAGTTGGAGAAAATATAAATAAGTGAAACAAACCAAGTGTTTTAATTTCAATTAAATCATCCTGAATTAATTAAAAAATGTTTCACCACGGGTTAAGTGAGAAATTAAACATTAATTTCAATTTTTTTTAATACTCATCGTTGTCAAATCGCGACGCGTCTCTAATATTCAAAAAGTAGTATACTCTGGCAGATAAAAAATGTAACCCATGGATGTCTATAAAAACGGACAGAATTTTCCAATCTACGCGAGTTACGATTATATATATAAGGAAAAGCATAAAAGTTGTTGCGATTTCTTTCGCACACAATTATCAATTACGGATTCCTTTGTAACTGCGTAACGCGAGCCTGAAACGCAACGCTAATCAATCACAATAATGATAATAATTAATAATAATAGGCGAAAGCGGGAAACGCCGGCCGGGTAGGTTTTCCTACTAATTCAGCGCCTCGGGAAAAGTGCGGAATCACTTAATGGAATGGAAATTACCGGAGGAAGTATCGAATGGGGCACATTTCTAAAACCTCTCATAATTCCATTTGCGTTCAACCAGTTCACGCTGACGGAATAAAAAAAACAAATAAATCCATTTGGAGTGTGAAAGGGAGTTTGAAATAACCTTCGCATTAAAAATTGAGTAAATTGCTGAAACTATAAATTAGGTTATAAAAGGCATGTTTATAGAAAAAAAGGGATTTATTCACTTGGTCAAAGTTACTTAAATTAAATAAAAATAAAAAAATATTTATTCAACTAATTTTACGTAATATAGGGCCATCTGCAGACACGTGTTTCGAGATCTATACCTCGTCAGTACAGCTCTGCCGTATATAATTTTAATTATGTTAAATTAAATTATTTAATATATATTTATAAATCTTAATTCAGAACTAATGCTTAAAATATACATACAATACAATACAATACAAAACTATTATACAATATATAGTACATACCAGTTCCGAACTGGCTAACGACCAGAGGTCTTTCTGCCATAATTAAAATATTTAATTAATATAATTAAATAGAAAAGAGTATTCATTCACTTACTCACAATTATTTAATAAATTAAATAAAAATTATTTTAAAATAATTAATAAATTAATCTCACATTTAGCTTTGCACGTTAAACAAATGCACATTAAAACAACTACTTCCCTGGCAAATACACACGCCGGGCATTGAATTACATAATGTACACCTGCTGTTGCATATCAATAAAATATTGCATAAAGCACAATTCAAATGTGGTTTGCTAAATAGCGCATTTCTATACATCCTACTAAATGACAACTCCTTATTCCTTTTCACAGATTATCTAATTCAACCATTTCTTTCTCCATAAACATTTATCCCTCAGACCTTTGTAAATATCCAGGCATCCATTTTGAAGTGAATTTTGGACACTTTAAAAACTCATTCCGCAAAAGCAAAAGTCAAGAAAAGGATGACATTTTTTAGAACTTTAACATTTAAAAACAAACACCTGTAAATATTTATTAAATGATTTGTTGTCCTTTGCTTTAAAAAAATATGTTTTTAAAGCTGGAATACCATAGTCGAACAACAAAAAATAGTTTGATTGAGCGATTTTTGTATGTGATTAAAAACAATTCCATTTTGTTTAGTGAATAAAAAAATGAAAATCCCTTGCAATAAAATGTACGTTATATATATTTTTTTCAAAATAAACCCTTTCGTGATTTTATTTAATGAAAAAGGAATACACATGCCGGATATGCGAGGGCATGATTGACGGACGAGAGCCGGGCGATTTTTTCGGTGGAAAAAAATAATTAAACAAATTTTTGACGAATCGAGGACGGGATACCGCAACACGGAATAATTAAATTCCGCCCAATCAGCACCGCTGGAACAGTCCGTCAATTTCATCTGACACGTTTCGTAAATCTTGTTAATTATGAGCTGATAATTTATCACGTCCGCTTCATATTTAATACAAATCGGGAGAACGTTGCTGTTGCAATTATTCCCTCAATGCCGACCCTCACTTCATCGAAAAAAAAAGTATATGTGTGGAATTGATCGCTTGAGCACGTCATTACTTCTTTCTCGTATACTTCTAAAAAAAATTGTGGCTTTTAACATGAGAGATATTTTTATTAACTTGTACTGTAGAATGCCGATGTATTAGATGCAGTATTCATCACCACAAACACTGGCTTCAGGCTCTTTATTTTAAAATGAATTTACGTCATTTTTGTGGCATTTTAACAAAAATGACGAAAATTCATTTTAAGACTATAACACAGGGTTGTTGTAAATGATGGACCCATTTTTTAAAATTGGTATTTATTAAAGTACAAATAGAAAATTAACAATCTGGTAATTTCTTTATTAAAATATAATCAGATTGTATTTAGCTGTAATTTTTAATGGAACACCCTATATATTATTACTTATTTGGATTCTTTAGAAAATTCCAGATGCCTTTTGTATATATATGCTTATTGTTTTTAATTGTAAATCATCCTAATGTATATCATTTATTTTTATAAATAGTTTTGATATGATTGCGTGATCCATAACAGTTTAAATAAAATGTGTCATCATTCCGTTTTTTTTTTTTTAATATATAGCATTAGATATCTTCTTGCGAAACTGATTACATGCCATTTATTCGCGGGAGCAGCGTAAAAATCCCACCGCCATCCAGCCGGAACGATCCTATTTTTATTGTCGTTATCTCGTCTTTTCTGTTCGGGCGGGATGAAAAGGGAAGAGGAGGCGATTTGGACGGACGCTAGTACGTACGTACCCTCTTCTCTCGGCCCGAGATGCCGCTATTGATCTCGAATATAGCCGCCATTTACGAGGAGGGTAACAACATTGCATCGGCGATGGGGGCGGTTGGTTGGTTTTCATCCCGTCCGCTACTTCTTCTCTACGGTTTAGAGGAGAATCCGTCTAGCGGAAAGGTTTTATTCCGCGAGATGAATTTCACCCGGAATAAACAAACAGCCCCACTGTGTGAGGGTGAGGTGGGGGGAAAGGGGTGCGGGGCGAAACGTCGCCGTCTTCGGTGGGCCCAGGAAAAAAAAAGTTCACTGCCGGCGAATAAAATTTTTACTGTAAGGATCCAATAAGGAACAGCAACATATTTTCTTCGTATAAAATTTCCTTGTTTATTACATCTGCAATGGATTTATTTAATTTCATTTTTAAACACCCCTTTATATAAAAAGTAAGTTGTATATCTTTAAAAGGAAATAAAAGTTAACAACACTTGAGTGTTTTCCTTGTTGCATTTTTTATTTAATATTTTAAATTTTATCAATAAAGAAAATTATCTCTACCTGATGACGATACAAAGTATCTTCATGTAGTAAGTATGGCAAGTTTGACTGCAATGGATTTATTTAATTTCATTTTTTAAACACCTCTTTATATAAAAAGTAAGTTGTATATCTTTCTAAACAATTTATTTGGTTTCTGTATAATTACTTCAATGAGACAGGCTGAAAGACCTCCGGTCGATAGCCGATTCATCATCTACAGAATATAATTCTAATTTTTGTATATTATTGTACATACATATACACATTTGAATAAAGATGGTTAGTTAGTTACTTCAATGCGACTTCTTAAGTTAATAATGAATGGATTGTAACTATACTTGGTGTGAAGAAAAGTTATCCAAGTTTTTTACACTTTCCTCAAGCCTTTATTTAATATAGTTGAAGTAATCGGATTTTTGTCAAATATGCGCCGTTTTGTTCGATTATTTGTTGCCATTTTAAGGTTTCTTTCACATAGAAGTCCTGTCTCTATTGGCAAAAAACTGGGACAGATGGATTTCGAAGATATTTGTTGGTGAGTATGTGAAGTTTCTTGATATAATGTAGTAATATTTTATTCCTTTCTTCACTTTTTTTATTTTTATCATATAGATGGATTTCACAAACTTCTTTTGAAGCCAGTTTTTGCAACGACCTGAACAGATGATAATCGCTTGATGCTATGTCCGGACTATAAGGAGGATTCATAAGAACATCCAAACCATCCTAGAGCTTCTGGCGCGTTATCAATGATAACGCCTGGTTTTGTCTTGATGGAACACAACCCTCTTCCTATTGACCAATTCCGGCCTTTCCTCTGCTTCAAATGGTTCAATTAACAACAGTACACATCCGAATTAAATGTTTGACCAGGCTAGAGCAGCTCATAATGGAGTATCCTTTTACAGTCCTATCAAACACACAGCAAAACCTTTCTGGCCATCAATTCAGGCTTGGCGACGGTCTCGGGCGTATCGTCGACCTTTGACCCACGATCTTTTTCGGATATTATTGTCTTAGGTGACCCATTTCTCATTTCCAGCCACCATACGCTTGAGAAATGAGTCGACTTTGTTACGATTCAGTGGAGATTCGCAATCTAGCAGATTTTTTTACGTCAGGACCCAAACATCGAGCTTCTTGATATATCCAACCTTCCGCAAATGATCCAAAACGCTTGTATGAGTGATGTTTAGCTCCTTGGCAATCACTTCGCTGCTTATATGTTGGTCTTCATTCACTTTTTCGATGATTTCATCAATGTTTATGATGACAGGCCTTCCAGAGCGAGCAGCGTCTTTAAGATGAAAATTTCCGCAACGGAATCGACGAAACCAAAATTGCACATTATTTTCTATTACAGCATCGGGTCCATAAATGTCATTCATAATTTTGACCGCCTGTCTCGCTTTTTCGTCTTTATCGAAGCAAAAATGTGAAACATAGCGAATTTTCTCCTTGTTCACTTTCATCTTTGGCGCGCTATAATACTCGACTGAATCAACTGAACACAAAACTGTCAGAGTTTTTTTTTCCTCAATAAAATGTTTCAGCTGGCAGGCTATGACAAGTTTGTATTCTGGCCAAATTTTTCGATCTGGATGTCGACTGAATCAACTGAACACAAAATTGTCAAAGAGAGATTTTTTTCTACGCAAATTAACCTTTCTAACGAGTTCTTTTATCCTTCCTCAATAAAATGTTTCAGCTGGCAGGCTATGACAAGTTTGTATTCTGGCCCAATTTTTCGATTGGATGTCGAAGTCTCTTGGGGTATCTTTGGTATCACCTCCGAAGAGTGGATGGGTGATGTATGTTTGATGATAAAAGATTTCAATTCCAGGAATACAGCCTTTGTCGCATGGGTTCCCTTCATGGAAATTATATTCTTAAGGTTTTATGGTTTCGTCTGTCGAAAATTGTGGCGTTGTAGATGTGGTGGGATCATTGATCGGATCTTGTCAGCGCCACGGCAGCCATCGCTGGCTCCCCGAAGTTGAACGAATATAATCCATTCAAACAGAATTAAACATAATTAAACTAATAGCAAAAAATAACGGAAATGATAATCAGATTATAAACAACCTACTCAGAAAGAAAAAATAAAAACATAATTGCGGAAGTATTTTTATTCCGCCGACGAGATAGAAAAGAAAACATATTACAAATTAGATTATGTTAATACCGTGTCAGAAAAAATAAAAGATGTAAGTAAGGGAAAGAATTTTAATGTTATTCTGACTACCTCATAAAATTTAGGAAAAATGTTAATCAATAATAAAATAAGAAGTTCATCAAAGATTTAAAAAAGTGGAATTTATGAAATTAAGTGTGACGACTGTGATACATTTTATATTTGACAATCGGGGCGGTCATTCGAAAGAAGATTAAAGGAACATAAAAATGACATTTTAAACAAAAAGCAAACCACTGGTTTTGCGAAACATTGTATTTCTAACAACCATTCAATGAAAATAATTTCAAAATGTCATACTAATAAGGGATTAACGTTAAATTATTTGGAAGCGCTCGAGATCAAAAAGTTACGGGAAAGAACGTATCTAATGATCAAGAAGATTTGTGGTATTCCCCGACAATTAACGCCCTTATTACCTGAACCGCTTATACATCTGTATTTATTGCGACAACCCTTGTACATTCATTCATTCTTGATAATGCCGTTTGGCGAAACTAGTCGAAACAATAAATTAAAATTGTAAAACAAACCAAGTGACTTTTATTTTTGAAACATTTATTACCACAATAGATGGCGTTGAACCCAAGATATTGGATTCAACGCCATCTCTTGTGAAAAAACATCGATGACTTTTCTTCACAACCAATATTTAATGTTTGAAAATAAAGAGCGGTAAAACATCACAACTATATTTTTTTCATGTGTTCTTAATATTTTCATTTCGATCGCAAGATTTTAATATATGAAAAAAAAAAAGATTTTTAAATGTAAGCATAGTATCCATTTTTCTTAATTATAAATATTTCATAAGAGTGAGGAAGGATGAAGACGTCGTTGTCTCCGCTGTGCTGCGATCCAAGTGGGTCATAGTTGATCGTATTGTAAATTTGATGTCACAAGCCTTTCTTTTTATCTTATTACACTTTTCGCATTCAGATTGCGTGATTGTAAAATGGGACATCAATGCTCACGATAAATTAGACCCTGATTTATGCAATTATTGCAGTACGCGCAATCGCAAGGAGAAACGTTTTGATTCACGTCCAATTAATGCAAAGAATGTGTGTCAACGCAGCGGCGCGCGTATTTTTTATTTCTCAAACAGCCAGAGGGCAAATCGCAAACATCTGAATCCTCGCGCCGGAACCCGTTAAAGAAAGGCACTTGCTTTTCGCGATTACAATCACCTTAGCCGGGATCGACGGGTTAATTACGGCCGGTAAGAGTTTCTCGCCGTTGCCAATATTTAATCGAGATTGATCCTTTAGGTGCCGGGAGAGGGAAGGAATAAATATTTGCCGAGGGACGGAATTTGTAAACACGCCCGGAGATTATCAACGGACCGACATACTCGAGAATAATTGGATTGGTGTAATTGCGGCTTTGATAAGATGTTGATTCTCGGGAGTGAAAGGGCTTTATTTTGTTTGTTTGTTAATGAACGTTCGAGGTGCAATTCCGCCTGACCTTTTTCTCTGACCCGCATGACTGCCAGAGAAGTAAAAGGTAATAATTATTGCTTTCTAAGCTAAGTGCTCATGTAAGATTTTTGTGTTTCGTTCTTTATTCCAAAATAAATTTCATCACAGAAAAAATTACTTCTATAAAATATTGTTGTGTTCTCTAACTTTATGAGAATTAACAACACCCTTAAGGGCTGCGTTGATACTCCGTTAACAATTAACGACTTACATAGGTTCGCTTCTACAATCGTTTGTTCGGTCTTACATCACGTTTATCTCATACTCCGAGCACTTAGTCTGTGTTCGGAGTATGAGATAAACTGCCGGAGCATTAATACACCGTTCGTCCCAACAATTTTACCTCACAATTGTAGAATCATTTGACCCTTTGGTTAAATTACCTAAGATGTAACTATTGATTGTGGAAGCGATCCTTATTAAGAAATATTGCATATTAAAATATTAAATAAACTCGTATAGAACTTTTACAAAATAACAAATAATTTATGAAGAGTTGCATCTGTTGTTGGATTGACAATTGAAATTAAACAGACAAAATGTTACAAAGTTACTCGTAATGTTTTGAATACTTAGTCGTGTCGTGGTCGGAAGGAAAGTGATAGAGGAAATTAAAAAACCGTAATATAGAATGAAATTAATCTTCTTTATGTTGGTTGTTGGTCGTAGAGACTTTAATTATTTAACTAAAAATACTTGTCCTTTCTCCTACTTATTTTACAAGTATTTTTATTTAAATAATGAAATTAATACTGAAAAATTCACAAAAAACTTTCGCGATATATGGCGCGAAGACTCGTCTTCAACTATGCGTTAATTTTTAATTTTCTACTTATCCCATTCACGATTGCTGCAATCTGCAAACGCAAACACATTTTAATCATTCTCGAATTGCGATTACGTAACACCGGTCAGTGCGATTGAAATCACATCCGGCGGTGTGCACATGCATTTCGTATCATTTTTATTGTTATTGTTTATATCATTTCTCTGAAGCGAGAAAACTGCGAGCAGCAATTGTGCTTTATCTGCTCGTTGCGATTTATTTATTAAAAGCCGGCGTAAGTGGAACGTGAATATTACCTTGAAATTAATGGCCGCTATTGTTTTAGCTTTGATATTGTTTTCAAAAGAAACGCTTTTGATTGTTTTTACTTTTTCTGATGAAAATATAGATAAATCGTGTGCTCATATTTTATGAGTCATTGTTTTTTTATATATAAAAAAATCAAAAGAAAGAAAGGAAGAAAAAAAATGAAAAGTGAAAAAATAAATATATAATTTTTTTAATTAATGGTTTTAATATTTAGACATTGATAGTTCATATTGTATGAAATAAATATGAATAAATTATTAAAAATCAACCAATAAAACACAGATTAGATTGAATAACTTAAATTTCTCTTGAAAATGGGCTAATAACCCGAAACTAGTCGAGAATTTAAAGTTATTCAATCTAATCTGTGTTTTATTGGTTGATTATTAATAATTTATTCATATTTATTTCATAATTTTTTTAAATAAAATACAAATAGGCACAGAAGATTTTGAAAGTATCTCGAAAACAAAAAAAAGATATTTTAAATTTGTTTTCGCATTATTGTTTGACTTCAAATTTTACATATTTGCCCTAATTGTGATGTAGGATCCCATTTACTACTGCTACTAGTTATTTAATATCTTTGACGAAATCCGATTATTATCCGAATATATGCATTCGTAATTCATTTTCTAGGTTTTTTGTCCTTGTTAATATGTATTCAGCCTTCAGTCTATGGCCATCTTTCTCTCGCTACCAGCTTGAAGTGTTAAAGCCGAGGCGAATCTTTTGTCTTCCTTAGTGGGGGATTTTTCTAGGCTTCATCCACTTTGCACTTTGGAGAATGCTGGCTCCATCTATTGAGAATATTCTAGTATTCGAAATATCTCTCTTGTTTTTCATTATTATTTTTATGTTAAATTTACTTCTATCCAAGAAAAACGTATTTATAATATTTAATTATTGTATAAAATAATTTGGTATAAACAATATAAAAAAATAATAAAATGATAGCCAAATTAGAGCATTTTTTAAATATTTTTTTAGTGAAAATATAAATAATTAATCAGTTACCGTTTTTTAGATGTTTTGTCATATATTGTGTTTAATATCCTCTTAACCAACTCTCTATATATATTAGAGATGGTCAAAGTCGATCTTTTCGATTTTTTGTCACTGCAAAATGAAGTACATCACAATTTTCTTAATGTTATTATCACCTATTCATTAATAAAATCCAATTTATTATTAGTTATTGACTTTAGCTACTTAAAATTGGTTTTTCAAAAATACTCGATTACTAAATTCACTCGATTTTGCCCAACACTAATATATATATAAACTATCGAACTCTTCTAATAACCGAGATCCCAATGCATTTCCACGAAATACGGACACCTTGTATAGCGATTTTATTTCAATGAAATACAATTTTCTCCGTCTATTTATTTTTAAAAATTTAGAACAGCAATATAATGAAAAATCAGCAGTGTACAACTTCTTTAATCAGACAATAATAATATATGTCGGTGTTAGTTTGTCTTGGGCTATCGATTTTTATATTAAAAAAATGTGTGTATTTAATATTCCAAAAAATGGAATTAAATTGAAAGAAGCAAGAAAATTCACACAAAACAGAAATATATACAAAAAATCACCTCACATTGAAAGGTAGGGAGGCACATATAACGATGGTATAAAAGACTTGAAAAAAACATTAAATATTACTTTATTTCTAAATATATGACATAAAATTAAAGAAAGGACGCAGTTTCTTTAATTATATTGCAACGAAAGTGAATGAAACAACTGAAAAGAACACTCTGGAATGTTCCACCGAGCACGCGACGTTAATGAACGTTCGAGCTGCAATTCCGCCTGACCTTTTTCTCTGACCCGCATGACTGCCAGAGAAATAGAAGGTAATAATTATTGACGTTAAACGTAGCGTCATGGAAAGTTCTGGAAAATTCGAGAAACAAGCACGCTATATAAAAGCGCGTTAGCGGCGAGGTAGTCGTTCTTATCACTAACGTCCGAGTGCTCAACGACTAGTTATAAATAAATAGTGACAATGTGAATTATCTTAATTTAATTTTATTTAAGTGAATAAATGTGTTGAGTGTACTGTAAATAATAATATTAATATATTTATTCACGGAATCTCCTTTTTACAAAACATATGCAACAAAAATCAAAAATAGACATTGTTTTAGATATTATTTCTGAGTCTGTTTAAAAACGATTTCGTAAGAATATGTTATTTATCTAGATATAAAGTGTTATTTTCTGCATTTAATTTTTAAATTAAAAAATAATGAACAAAGCAGCGATTAGTACTTCTGTTTAATAATTATAAGTCTGCAAGGTGGACGAATAGTGAAGTTTTTTTATACCGTTTCCGGGGTTTGCGATTAATGCCGCCTGATAAAAATCATTGATGTTTCCCAGAAAAGGAAATACTATGGCAACCAATCCTATTTTCCGTTTTTGCTTTACCGGTAATCGAAATACATTCATGTGCCCGTCCTTTACAAAAAGCAGCTATAAAACTTCAAGTTTTTTTATAGGAAATTTATGATCTGAAAAGCTTTTACTGAGTTTTCGTATATTGGAAGGGGACGTTTAGTGTGTTTTTTGACCATTTCGCGCATGGATTAAAGTTTATTTTATGAAATATATTGAGTCGAACATATCTAATTGTAAATTAAATAAAAGAAAGACGTAAGTCAAAATGTCACAGATGCAAAAGAGGAAATAATTTTTGAATTAAATTCTCATTTATGTGGTGAAACATTTTTTATGTAATAATTATGAAGTATTTTAATTAATACACTTAGACAACCAAGTGTAAACATAAAAATTTCGTTTTACTAAATTTGTGTTATTTGTGTTAGGGCAAATATGTAAAATTTGATTAGTTTCGCCCAAGAAATAAATAGAGCCATTAAACAAGGAAAAACAATTCTTAACAACATGGAAGATATTTTGGAGCTCCTCCTCCTCAATCTTCTCAATTTTATTACGACATGTTTGTACTTGTCATTTCATTAGTTCCTTAAAAATGACCACTGGTCGAAATTAGTCGGAACACAAATATAAAAATTTAGTGAAACGAACAAACAAGTGTATTAATTAAAACAACAATCATTGTTTCACTAAAGGAAGATCGAAGGAAAATCGTTGACGATTCCACTTGAAATTTGGAAATAGATGGCGCTAGTTTTATCTCCCAATTATTATGATTCATTCTAAATTAATTCACAAATACAATTATATATTAATGATTGTTTCACTGAACGAAGGCGTACTTGTCTTGTTTATGGTAACTGAAACGAAATTTATTTAATAAATATAATAAATGGCCATCATCAGTTTTCCATACGCTAGATCAGTGCCTACTAAACATACAGGCTGTAATGTCGGAATGGAAAGGACTCCGAGATCCATACGTACACCTGGCTTTCGAGCGTCTGCTCGTGTCGCGCACTGCTCTAATGTAAACTGGTTAAATTGTAACAATTATTTTTGCACGTACTTATAATGATAAATATTTTTTTAGAAAACATTAAAGACTTATGATCATTAATTAAAATTATTTTATATAGATAAAAATAAAATTATAAATTAGGTAAAGGAATTATTGTGAACGGCAAAGGCTTCCATCACGTTCGTAGGCGAATAAATTCTCTCGCGTGGACTTTGACTAGACTCCGAGATTTAGATTTCCCCACTCCCCATATTCTGGCCTGTATATTTAGTAGGCACTGGCTAGAATGTTGGTTGAACATTTTATTGAATTCAGGTGGAAGTAACGGTTGTACTTCATTGAAACATTTAGTGATTAGTAAGAGAGAGGTACTAATCCCTGAATAATTTATTAAATTAATATAATGTATTGTATTGTAAATAACAGTTATGACTTTATATGTCAAAACGTTAATATGAATCATTTGCTCTTTGCATTCCGACTAACTGAAACCTAGTGAAAAGCGCACCCTTTTGTCCCATAAACTATAAAAGAAAAGAAATTAATTGTCCGCGGAGACAATAAAGAAATTAGCGGCAATTGCATACGTGACCGATAAGAAACCCTTAATTCCCCGCCGACCTGGTCGTCCGGGGGGTTAATTAAATAACTCAATTGGAGCGCGAGCGCAGCCACTTCAATACATTTATTCTCATTCAAATTAAATCACGTCTGCGGCGGCGTGCACTCTAAATCTTTTCATCCGATTCGTATTAAGATCACGTCCGTGGCGCGGCATTGTTTCGTATTTTGCGGTCGTCCTTCGCAAATTAACTTCTGAAAATGCACCCAGACATATCTAATGCGGAATGTATTCCTCGTCGTGTGTCACTTTCAGACGAATTTTCATCCGCAGCGAGAGATGTATGAGGAAATGATGAAAAAATGGAAGAGGGATATGCAAAGTTGTTTGGATTGTTAAAAAAAAAAACGACGTAACATACCTATAACGTTCTTCACAATTTTGCAGAAAATATTTATTAGTTTAATATACCAACAATAATCCTATCGCAACCTAGAGACAAAAATGGAAAAGGGATATGCAAAATTATTTAGATTGTTAAAAAAAAAAACAATATAACATACCTAAACCTTTCTTTACAACTCTGCAGAAAATATATTTTAATTTAAAAGATAATAATTTAATAATAGCAATAATTCTATTAAAACCTAAAGGATAAAAATGGAAGTGGGATATGCAAAGTTGTTTAGATTGCTAAGAAGTAACATAGCTAAAACTTTCTTCAAAATTCTGCAGAATATATATATTATTTTAGAAGACCAACAATAATCCTATCAAAACCTAGAGACAAAAATGTGAAAAGGTATATGCAAAAGTTGTTTCGATTGTTTTAAAAACGACATAACATACCTATACCTTTCATTACAATTCACCAGAAAATATATATTAGTCTAAAATACCAACAATAATCCCATCGAAACCTAGAAAAAAATGGAAGAAAGATATGTAAAGTTGTTTGGATTATTAAAAAAAAAAACGACGCAACATACTTACAACTTTCTTTAGAATTTTGTAGAAAATAACTATTATTTTAAAAGACCTACAATAATCCTATTGAAACCTAGAAGAATAAAATGGAAGAGGTATATACAAAGTTGATTGATTGTTAACAAAAACGTAATATACCTAAAACTCTCTTTACAATTCCGCAGAAAATATATATTATTTTAAAAGACTAGCAATAATCTCATCGAAACTTAAATGAATTTTCTCCGTTCGCAGCACCATAAAAACATCAACCATGTTTAATTAACTTCTTTCTTAAACCTTATTGAAATATTTTTGAACTAACGAGGGACTAAAATTGAAAAAAAAATCCACTTAGTGTGCTTTACATATTTTTCTCTTATACTAGTGTCATCGTTTAGTCACTAATTGTTTAAAGCGTAATTTATTATTATTATTATATAATTAAAAATTTACACACATACATAAATAAAACAGGTGGTAACACACACCGACGAGAAGTTAGCCAAGGATTTTTGGTACCTGGCGCATCCACCACCATACGAATTATAATCCAAATCAATTGCCAATTAATAATTGCGTTACTAGCATACTATATATATTCGATAATATATAATTATTACTAAAAATAACAATTTTCATTATTTTATAACTTAACCGGCCGTTCAGAGTATATTGAAAAAATCATAACTGCCTGTTTGGAACTCTGAAAATCCAAATCAACTACAAACCCGAAAGGCACTATAAATAAAGCTATGTAAATGCTCGGGAAGTAGTCGTTTCAATAGATGTTTGTAAAACTTACAGTGTAAGCAATTTTTGTAGTTGCAAAAAAGGGATTGATCGAATTTTATTGATAATTGCCAGAAATTTTCCTTGTTTCATTTCATTGTAATTTAAATAATTACAAATATTTGTTTCTTTTCATTTACTTTTGTATTTATTTTTTTAAATACAATCATATCAATTTATTATTAATACGCAATTGCAAACTTGTTACAATTTTCAACTATTTACAATAGTAAAAACCACCATACTGGCAACAAACATTCTTTCCTTTCTTTAAAGCCTAACGGTTGCTAAATATAAAGTACAAAATACACTACAATTCTCATTAATATCACAAAATATATGCATTTATATAAATATCCTATATGTATACTTTTAAAAACGCCTTAAAACAACATAATAATTAATGTACAATGGATTCAATAAAAATCTTTATCAACACCACCTTCAGAAAAACATAAAAAAATGAAATAAAGTGTATAGTAAAACTCATTAAATGCTGCTGTAATAAAATAAGATAATTACTTACAAAAAAATAAGTAAGAGAAAGGACAACCATTTTTATTTAAATAATTAAAGTCTCAAACAACAAACATAAAGAAGATTAATGTAATTTTGTTAATTCTTGAGGCTTTTACTTTCATTATACTATACATCATAATTCACGATAATGAAAACACTTTGACTTTTTTTGTGGATAAGTGATAAGCTTCAACTTTTTGATTAAAAATTTCACTGAACATATAATAATTTGTAGCTTTCAACATTTAACTGTAATTATTTTACATCACATACCTGTAAAATTAATTTTCTACAGTTTTAAATATTAAAAGAAAGAAGACACCTCACACTGAGAAGTGGAAAGGCACATATAACGATGTTGTATAAGACTAAATAAAACAAGAAAAAAGTGAGAAAAACTACAGACCATATGAAAATGAGATGACTTTTGAATATATATATATTTTTTTTTAATAATTTCAGAGTGCAAAAAAAGTTTGAGAACCACTGCAATAGGTTATAATCATAAAGGGTAATGGTGATTAATAATAGATATACAAAACTTTAACATCGTGTTCTGAAAGTCATTTTAAGAAAAAAAATGTTATAAGAAAACAGCTCGTATTTGCTTTATTTTCATTTGATTGGAATTTAATTATCATAAAAGCACAACTTATTAATATTTAATTAGCCATGGAAATTAATAACATAATTTGTGAAACGTTTATTTAAGTTGACAATTGTCAAAATGAGTGAGTTTAGTATAGCTGATTTTTCTTTTTTTTTTTTTTTTTCATGGCATTTATTTTTCTCATTATCCATTTTTCAAGTTTTTTTTTTTAATTTCTAATTAAATAAAATAAATATTTTAAAAGGTATTAAAAAAAGCAATGGAAGTTCGTGATTGTCTTCAAATTTTGTATCCGATGTTTTTTTTTTCATCAACTTTTTTTTAATAATAGTAAAGTAAAATAACATATTGGTTGTAATTATTTAGGATTGATTAATTTTATTTAAAAGTGCTTCAATAAACGATATTATGGTGGTTATTAAAAATATATTAATCAGTAAGAAATAAGCTGAATTATCTACATTTCTCACAATTTTGGCAAGCCGTAATAATAAAGCCCCACCCCCACTTTTCCAACCGCCCACCGTCCCTCTATCGCAAAACCTCACCCCTTCCAGCAAAGTCAGGCCAAACAGTTAACGTCATCCCTAGTTGCCAACCATGCAAAACTATCCGTGGAATGTTTTACAGACGCGCAACTTATGAAGACGTCCAATTTCCAAAGCGGCCGTGTTGCACCAGCTCCCCCATCAACGGAAAATTGCTTTCCTCCAGCAAAATAAAACCCGTTGTTCTCTATAAAATTGGACGAGTGTGCATCACCGTAGCCATCATCCCTTCGCCCCGTGCGCTTTTTAAGGGTTTGTTTTTTAATTTAAAATTTAATTAACAATTGTACAGTTCACGCCCGCGTCCGTTAATTATGTTTAAGTATCGCCTAATTAACTCCGCGAGTTCGCAATGGGAGGGAACAACCAGCGCGGATGATTAATGTTTGCAGCGCGAACATTTCTTTCGCGAATTGTGTTTTGTATTGCAATTATTATTTCCGGGCTGTGTGTTGCGTTTCAATTGATGAACATTCCACTACAATGAGTATTTATATTACTTACACCTTGGTTTGTATCATTAGTAAATCTATATTCACATGAATAATTTTTTTTAATAATTTTTTATTCTATAGAAATTTAAAAATAATTTTTCAAATACCTGTTATACATATGCTTCAATTGTTTATGCAAATTACTTTTAGTTTGATAATAAAGCTCTATGCTTCGAAACTATAGTCACTAAAATATAAATTTTTTCAATAGGGATGATATGATTTGTGACGTTTTGGCCATTTGTAATATGTCATGATCTGTCATTTATTTTTCATTGTATTCAGTAGTGTTTACAATTTCATCATGAAGAGATATACACAAGAACAACGTTTACAAATTATTCAGTTTTATTATCAAAATAATCGTTCTCCAATTGCAACTTTTCGTGCGCTTTTACCATTTTACGGTCGTAATAATCGTCCAAGTGTGCTCGCTTTTCGTCCAATTGTTGAAAATTGTGAGCGTACATTTTCTTTACATAATGTTAAAGTGCCAATAAGACAAAGAACCGCTCGAAGTAATGCAAATATTGCTGCCGTTCAGGCAAGAGTTGCTAAAGACCGAAATTTGTCGATTCCAAGACGTTCTCAACAATTGTCTCAAACCACAATCTGGCGGATTTTGAAAAAGGATTTGGGTTTGCATCCGTATAAAATTGTTCTCACTCAAGAACTGAAGCCATTGGACCACTGTAAACGTTGTGAATTTGATGATTTTGCCTTGGAACAGCTTGAAAACGATAACGATTTTTTTTAAGAAAATCATCTTCTCCGACGAGGCTCACTTTCATCTGAGTGGTGCGGTAAATAAACAAAACTGTTGATTCTGGTGCGAAGAAAATCCACAAATTATTCAAGAAAAATCGATGATTCCACCAGACCAAAGACCACACTAAACTGTCAATTTAGGTGAATGTAAAATTGACAGTTTGGTATGGTCTTTGGTCTGGTGGAATCATCGGTCCGTACTTCTTTCGAAATGAAGATGGTAACACCGTTACTGTCAATGGAGAGCGGTATAGATCGATGATAACCAACTTTTTATGGCCGAAATTTGAAGAAGTTGATCTTGACAACATTTGGTTCCAACAAGACGGGGCTACATGCCACACGGCAAATGCAACAATTGAATTATTGCGAGAAAAGTTTGGAGATTCGATTATTTCAAGAAATTGTGATATTGAATGGCCTCCAAGAAGTTGTGATTTAACACCATTAGACTATTTCTTGTAGGGTTATTTGAAGTCATTGGTCTTTTGAAATAAACCAGACTCTCTACAAGCTTTACAAGTCAATATTGAACGTGCTATTCATGGCATACGACTTGATTTAGTGGAAAATGTGCTCGAAAATTGGGTTCATCGAATTCGTTCCTGCAGAAGTCGTGGAGGCCATTTGAATGACATTTTATTTAGAACTTAATTGCTATAAAAAACATTTTTTTTTGAAAATATGCAGGTAGACATCACTTCTTAAGGTCGAGATTGAGGGTGGTCGTATTAGATTGCATACATTAGAATGTAACAGGACTCATTTAATCATCTGGATGCAAACTCGCAATTACAGTAATTAGATACAAATTATAATATACAATTAATTAAAATATAAAATATGAATCTCGTACATTTATATTTACTTATCATAATTTTAATCCAATTAGTTGCCGTGATTCCCCCATATGTTTTTTTTATTATCATTTCGAAAATACCAATCTGGATAAAAGCGGGCGCGTGCTGCGTTTTGCATCGAGGCACAAAGGCAGGTGCATGCAACATCAACATCTGCCATACCTGGGGGGCTCTTTGCCTAAAAAAAGGCATTAATCAGCGTCCCGGTGCGGAATGGAAATTTTTATCTTTCATGTGGTCTGTTTGATCTGCGCGAGAGCGAATCTCCGCCGAGATTATAAACATCACGATGAATAGAAAACACAACGGCTCGTTTCCTCGAAAGAAGGAAAATGGCGAATTATTTAAAAGCACACTTTCTTTTTTTTTTCTGTTACTAAAACTAAAACGTATTAAATAAAATACACTAATTTAAAATGTTTCTGTATGTATGTTGGATTTTTATTTTGGTAACACGAAACTAGTAGAAAATTTAAATTTTCAACATCGGTTATCTTTTACTTACTTAATAAATTATATAAATTCGACACCCGAACGGGTACAAAAAGAAAGTTTATAATAATAATAATAAATTAAATAAAAACATTCCTTAAAAATAATTAAATAGTTATTTTACTTTATTATTATTTATTTCGATTAAAATACACTATAAAATAATAAAATATGCACTTAAGAAAAAAATATCTGAAATTTTGCCCTTTATTTTTTTTCTATCTTTAGTAATATCCGAGAAAAATCGATTAAAAAAAATCAGCGCTTCTGTAATTTTTCTAAATAAATAATTTCCCTTAACTTTCCTTAATTTTTACAACTAGCTTTTTATTCCACTTTTTTGTCCATTTAACTGATTCTCCATCTATTATAGTTTCCGAGGTCCCGAGATATCACGAAATAAAAAAAAAAAACTCAACCTGTATATATAAAAAAAAATAAAGAAGATTGTGGTGTACTCCAACTTCCTTAACTTTCAAATGAAACACAATATTTTGAGATAGAACTTTATTAATCGCTGGTCAAATTAACACTGTCCTCTGCACTCATCGCGCTCCGTTTTATCAACTAAAAAACACAGGTACAAAAAAGGCAATACAAAATCTATTTTAATATACTAATACAAATACACCACAAAGATTGAAATCAAATACAACTTTAATCAACTATTCTTGTTCATGAAATATTCATCTATGCTATAAGGTTCCATTTTCAATAATACATCAATTATTTTTTTCCCTGTATTGTTCTCTTATCCTATTTTCTGGAATCTTATTACACTCTGTTAACCTATGGATTTACTTATGTTCCATAAATTATTATATTCTTAAGGGAAGTCCGAAGTGGTTCGGGTAAAAAGGACAAAAGTGGAAACAATCAACGTTGTTGATTACTGAGGCACTTAATTTTTGAAAATTCATGTTTTCTTTAATAAATGAATAAGTAAAATATACAGCGTAGCGAAATAATTGTAAGTGAACGTAAATACAAATTAGTTGAAAATCACAAATATTTTATTTATTAGTGTGATATATTCTGTGGCGATCTATCAAGATTCATGCATTTTGTGAAAGGAGTTGGGTGATGCCATTGTTGTAATCTAGTTGTTGGTGACTGTTAAGGTTTTTTTTTTATTTTTACGTTTATATTTGCGTTCAAATTGTTTACTATTGTATTTAAAATTAGTTAATAATACATATAAATTTATTGCAATTTACATGTATGTCTTATACTTGTAAAATGGTATATTCCGTTAAATAAATAAATATTCATTTATTAAAGTAAACAATCAACATTAAATTGGACACCTAACAAAATGAGAATACATTTCTGGATAGAAGTAAAAATAAAATTAAAATAAAGAAATAACTGCATGATATAAAATACTTTAATTTATCTTCAAAATATTTCATCAATAATTACAGCTGATTTTTTTTATGTTTGTAATCATGATTATTGTGATTTTAATAAAAAATCTAATTGCTCACGAATTTGCATTCATCAAAAGTTTTAATAGTAATTAAGAGTAAATTGTTTTTGTTTTATTATATCGAAATAAAAATATAACTTATATATCAACTACCAAAGATTTAAAGGAACTACCATAGTTTAAATATTATTAACAACAATAATAATAATAATTTAAATTTTAATTAACATAGTCATTTGAGTTCACTCACGTTACGGAACAAAATATTCTATCTAAAGTTAAAAAGGCCACTATTTTTTCAAAACTATTTACAGTCAGAAGATTTTTACAATAATTAAAATTAACCTGTAAAAATATTATTAATTTTTAACAACAAAAAAAAAAACAGTCTATAAACCGAGAAAGAAATAATAATAGTAAGGTAATATTATAGCGATTAATATGTAATTACAATCTTTCCCTATTTCTGGAATTTTCGAATTAGGTAATTCCGATTTCACTCGATTTTCCGAGATATTTTCGTTCCGCTTATCGCGATGAAAGGGGGCGCTCACGGTTGCCCTTTGGGTTTTGAAACGAAGCCAGTTTTCAGGGACGACGTTGTCTTGGCAGCAATGATCTTATGTCAAACGGAATTGGGTCACTGCGATTGCCGGAAACGTGCACCGAGGATTGTTATAGAATTTCTGTTGCGATTGTTCCCCAACTGTTCTGACTGCGTGTTTGATAATGAGACGACACACTGCGAATGGAAAATCGAAACGCGGCCAAATACTCGATTCCATTTAATACCCCCATTTTTTTATTTTTTAAACTGTCGATAATAAAAAAATATAAGAAAAAGCTATTTAAAACAGTAATTATTATACATTAATTCAAGCAATAATTGTGAAGTAAGCAATAACAGTCTTTTTAATTGTGATTAAACAATTAACGTAAACTCAAACACTATATAGTTATTTCTTGGATCTTGGAGGTGTTCACTTAGTGGTACATTTTCAATTTAATTTCAATTTATATAAAGAAAATACTTACCTTTTTTATAATCACTAAAGTAATATAAAAGTGGTATAAAAAAGTTAAGTCTTTTCTTTATATCTATATAGTTATTAATTCAAGCAAATTAGTTATTGTATTGAATTAGTATTTAAGTGAGCCTTAAAATAAAATGGACGCAAACAGTCATTTATGTATAACGAAGTATCAATATCATTTTCTTAATTTTTGCATACATGTATAATTCCAAATAGACCCTTCTGTCAGAATGAAAATTTGCTAATCATTCGGCGAAGATAGAAGTAATTTTCGGGGGGCGTCTATGACACTGAGCACACATTTTCGTAAAGTTTCATCAACATTAAAACAACATTTAATGTTGTTACATTATTTTTTTTTTTTGGGGGGGGGGGGGGGGGTGGTGGGAGGGTGGACGGCCGTAGCAGGGCGAAAGTAAGGGATACCATTTGGATTATTGTACTGCTTTCGCTCTTACAGTTAATCAAAGAGTTTTGTGGTTTTTGCAAGCTCCAGCATCCTCTTGATCAATTTGTCTTTTAAGAAAAGTTGATGAGGATACCCTTGGCACAGGTTTTCTTCCCTCCGGTTGGTAAGCGTTCACGGTTCTACCTCGCAAAATATTTAAATAATATGTTTTTTTTAATTCCCACTTTTTCGACAGAAATTCGTAATTTTTCACATAAAATCGAAAATAACTCAAAAACAACGGATGGAATTTTTTTATTTTTTCATATTCCGAAATGGGAGGGTTTCAGCAACACCCCCTGAAAATTTTACGGAGTTACCCCGCACAGAAATTAAATTACGATTTTTTTTATTTCGTGTTCACAGAAAATTCAATGGATTAATTTTGGTGGAAAAACCGAAACTCTCGAATTAACTTAAAATTATCACCAAATTATTCCCATTGTATGGGAACAACAATTGTGTAAATTTGAGTTAACTGGAGCAAACTGTTTTCGCATAACAGGCGCGTAAAGTTGACCTTTGAAAAACGAACGTAAAAATTGTCCAACTTTGCGGGTTTTTATCAATGAATATAAAATTCACACCTTAATGTTTCTAAATGGAGAATGTAGATAAATCCTTCCTGAATCCAATTTAGTAAGTCCGAATGTTGTATCTTAATAATGAGAAAAAATATTTTAATTTAATCAACGCTACGTCTAAAAGCCTCAACCGGCGCGGTTGGTTTAAACCGTTCCCATAAGACCCAATGTAATTTCGGCTTAATATTTAAAATGTGCTTAAAAAATCGCAACTGAGTTTTTCGCATAAAACAACTATCCCGCTTGCTTTCCAATATATTCAAAAGTGTTTTAGATTTTTTTCAGATTTTTTCTGAAGAAAAAAAAATCATCGAAATTTCGATTTATGCCGGGAAAAAGTGATTTTTGGTGGAAAAATCAAAACTCGCGGATTAACTTGAAATTATAACCAAAATGTTTTTAATAATTGGGAGCATCAATGTTGTAAATTTTAATAATTTTGAGCAAATAGTTTTTGCACAGCCGGCTTGTAAAATTGACTCTTGAAAATTGAACGAAATTTTCTCCGACTTCGGGATTTTTTCTAGACAAGCACGGAAGCTTTATTTTGGTATTTTTAGGGAAAACATGTGGATTAATCTCTTCTAAATTCCAGGCTTGAAGTTTTAAAGTTCTATCTTGTCTACAAGCAAAGTTATCTTAGTTTGAACAGCAATGCATCTAAAAGCCTCAATCGGCGCGGTTTGTTTAAACCGTTCTCATAAGACCCCATATAAATTTGACTTAATATGTAAAGTGTGCTTAAAAAAATCGTAAATGATTTTTTCGCACAAAATAACTATTCCAACATATTCAAAAGTGTTTTAGATTTTTTTAGATTTTTGCTGAGTAAAAAAAAAATCATCGAAATTTCGATTTATCCAGGAAAAAAAAGATTTTTGGTGGAAAAATCGAAACTCGCGGATTAATTTAAAATTATAACAAAAATGTTTGCAATGAATGGAAGCATCAATTTTGTAAATTTTAGTAACTTGGAGCAAATAGTTTTTGCACAGTCAGCTTGTAAATTTGGACTTTGAAAATTGAACGAAAAATGTATGCGACTTTGGGATTTTTTCCAGACAAGCACGGAAGCTTTATTTTAATAATTTTAGGGTAAACATGTGGACTAATCTCTCCTGAATCCCAGGCTTCAAGTTTTAAAGTTCTATCTTATCTACAAGCAAAGTTATCTTAGTTTAAACAGCACTGCGTCTAAAAGCCTCGATCGGCGCGGTTTGTTTAAACCGTTCTCATAAGACCCAATGTAAATTTGACTTAATATTTAAATTGTGCTTAAAAAAATCGTAAAAGAATTTTTGTCGCAAAATAACTATATCACGTTCTTTCCAACATATTCAAACGAGCTTTTTCAAGAAAAAAAAAAAACATTGCTATTAATAAATAACAAAATTAAATAAAAAATTATTTGAAAATAATAAATTATTTTCACATTTAGCTCTGTGACATGACAGCTCATGACATCGAATATCACATGTGAGGCGTCTTCATCCTCTTCATTGCAAAGTCTGCATACTGATTCCTCTTCAAGAATTTTCATATTGTGCAGATGTTTCATTACGGGGAAATATCCAGTGTTTAGACCTTTAACTATCATCACATTATTTCTACTAAGTGCAGTGGCCTCAGTCGCAAATTCTTGGTGGGGTTGTTCGAGTAGCAATTTGCTATGTCTAAGCCCCGGCAAGTTTTTCTAACATTCGGTGTGTCTTTTCTAATGCCCATTCCCGTACAATTGGTCTAAAAAATTTTTTTTTAATGATCAGCATTGGCTCTGGGCCAATGGTTGGTCTTCTAAATCTAGTTAGCAAGCCTTTCTAATGCCCTCCTCCCCTTTATGTCCTGGCATCCACTAAATGGTTACAGTGTTCACTGCTGCCAGAGTTTTTATGTTTTAGAGGCATTCCCACATAAGCTTTGATTGAATCTTTTGGTTGTCAAGGGCTCTCAAAGCAGCTTGGCAAAGTTTATTAGGATTTTCTGCTTCTCCATAAGTTTTCCAAAATACATTGGTTGATCGCATAAATTTCGGCTTGCTGGGCATTTACCATTTTCTTCAACGAAAGCTAATATCGCATTTGAGGGTTATGACATGAATTCCTGCGCCTGATCCACCTTCCCTACATGATCCATTTGTGTACGCGATCAGTGTTTTAGGTGCCGTGTTGCTATTCTTTATTTCCTCCTCATAAATAATTCTAAAGAGTTTAGTTAGAGAATAGCATGGTGTTATGTAGTCGCTTTCCATTTGTAGAATTGATTTGGTGACTGCACTTTTAATTCTGGTTATTTAGTTTTCAGAATGCAAGTACGACAATTTCTTTCAAAATTATATTATTTCAAACTATCTGTTAAAATAATCATTTATTCACTTTTTTTTGGAATTTATTTATTTACTGTAATAACATATTTATACATATAATTATATAGCTGTAGAGTTTGGCGATGCCTGATCGTATTCCATCTTCATCTCGGGATTTGTGGGCAAGAATTCCCATCTCGGGCTAACGGTATTGAGGATATTATTATTATTAGTACTATGTACTTTTATTAATTTTTGTTTTCATTAATATTATCCACAAAATTACAGAATATCGATAATTTTAATGGCCTGTAGTTTCACAGCTTCAGAAATACGAGGGGTATTTCCTGAAAGATTTGCGATACACACGCGTGAGTCACGTTTTATCTTAATACAATAACTGAATAAATTGACAGTATCATGATGATGGGATCAAAATCTAATGGCATAGGAGAAGAATGACCCTGATAAAAGTGGCTGAATGGGGGAGTTATTGATTTAAATGACATTGAAATATAGATAAGTATTCCAAAATAATTCCAGAATTTTTCATATTTTATATTTTGTTATATTGTTTATAATCTCAGACTTTATATGATTAAAACACGTTTATATCCTTTCATTTACATAAATAGTTAGAATGAATTTTATCATTCACCAGTGATCTCTCAACCTGATTAATTTTAGTTCTTACAAAATGAACATTTTTGTCCATTTTCAATGTATGGTCATATTCAAGATCCTTTATTTACGTATTTCAAAAGGCGAAACAAAACAAATGTATTTTTACTCCTATCCCGAAAGATATTCTCATTTTGTTTGTTGTCCCAATCAGGTTGATTGTTTCCACTTTTGTCTCTTTTTTCCTGAACCACTTCGAACTTCCCAAAACATATGTATTAATATAAGATAAAAAAGCACATGATTAACAATTTGAAGAAACGATAGTGATTAATCCTGATGATGCCACTGTGTTGGTAAAACAATACAATGTTGGCTCTGACAATATTATTTTATAATGTGTATTATTTTGTGTATTTGCATTATTTACTGAATAAACTAAAAAAATACAATTGTAACAGTATTAAATTTTATAAAACTTTAAAAAAAAACGTTGTTTTATTTACAAATAGTGTATTTATGGAGTTTCATGAATTAAAAGCCTCAATCGATGATTTCATTAGTTTAGATTTTAGCCAAATAAACGACTCAATTCATTATTAATTAATTTTTAGATTAATATATTACCAGGCAATGAATAATTAGAATAAGAAATTATTTTATAGCATTTGATTGGAACTTTCCTATTGTTTCACGTTGAATTCCATGTTTCAATTAAATATGCACACATTTAATAATAATCTTTATTACCCAACAGGCAAAAAACACAATTACAGAGCAATAAGTACAAACTTAATATAACAAGTTATTAAATAAGACGTATATAAAAATATAAAGAATGACATATTTAAATAAAAATTTAGTAATATTTGTACGAAATATCTTTAATATTTTTTTCTTTATATATTGTTTCTAATTTTGTTAAAAATATTGTTAAAACCGCATTGAAATTGTGTCCTGTTTTATTTTTTGATATAATCGATAGCTTCCCAATTATCCACCCTGCACGCTCCCTATAGATTCCTTATCGTACACCCTTCCTTTCTCTCTCTATATATATATTTCTCTTATTTCGCCGCTGATAAACGAGGGCGTTAAGTGATTTATGGAATCGAGAGCTCGCTTTTCATCCGCATACAAATAAATGTTTCCGAACATAAAAGATCGCGCCGAGCTGCCGTTAATAGAGAGAAAGACGACGGCTCAATAAACCCGGAATAAAATAAACGTCGCGAACTTTTCAATGACTACTTTGGAAAATGTTTTCCCGAAGCTTAATATCGCAAAACTATCCGGGAAACAAACGCGCCGCGCCGCAACGGGGCGAATTGAAAAGATAAGTCGCGAAAACATCCGAAATCTTCTTATTCGCCCAAACGAATTCCGCAGATTTTCGTCTATCTGGCCCATTTGTGATTTCATATAGCGGGGGATAAGTTCCGGGAGGGTGAGGAGGATATTATAAAATGTGGATTATCCTTCTTAAGTGTACTTAATAAGTAAAAGAATAGATTGGATTTTTTTTAACGAAAAAATATATCAGCGCGTTTAATACAGTGATGATTTTGATCATAACAATGGGGTAATCCATTTTAAAATTAATTAAATCTAATAATATATATATATATAAATCTTTATTGGCAGATTATTTTTAACAAAGTAATAATAATAAATAAATACAATAAATAACTAACATAAAAATAAATTCTTCTGCCAATTGGCTATCTAATAATATTAAGTGGCAAAATTTCATTCACTTACATCAAAAATTAAATTTATTACGATTTTGGATTAAAATACTTTGTAAAAGGCAGTAAAAGGTCGATAGCCGATTGACAAGAAACCTTTACATTTTCAAAATATTTTATTTTTTTTATTATTATTATTGTAAACTCAAAAAACTTGTCAATAAATATGTGTAATTAACTACTTTGTGAATTCAATTAATTGTTGGTTAAGTAAAAATATAACACAATCTACGTTATTGTTGTTATTGAGTTTATTTCTAGAGATCAATTCAAAATATCTAAATTGTTCAGGCAGAAAGACCGATGGTCGATAGCCATTTTCTTAGGCTTAACTAGTTGTAAATAATTGTGATGTTGTAAATATTGTTATGTAATTTAATGTATCTCTCAGAAATAAATATTTTCTATATATTAAATTGTTTACATCCATAGAAGGGATTCTAACTGAAATAATCTTATTGGATAAAGCGAGTGGGTGGAATTTGTTAATAAAGGATAAGATGATGAATCTGAAGATAAAAAGTATTTTGCAAGAAGGACGAGATATTTTCGTTTTGAAATGGAATTGGAAGAAAATTCTCCATATTTTTCATATTTCTTATAAATCATTGAAACTTTGCCAGAACATTAATTAAACTTTGCTCTTTCAGATTTCTATATATTCTGAAATCTGAAATATATATATTCAGTGACCCTTTCTACCTTTTCAGATGTAGGGTTCAGAATATGTAAAGGTTTAAAAATACGTCATCGACAATTTTATAAATAATTGCAATTCAATGTGGAATTCCAACAAATTTCTCAATGCTTTTTATATTAAAAAAAAATCGTAATAAATTTAATTTTTTCGTGTAAATTAATTAACATTTGACCGAACATTAATTAAACCTTGTTCTTTCAGAAAATGTAATGGATTAAAAATACGTCATCGACAGTTTTATAAATATTTCTAATTTAATGTGGAATTCCATGAAATTTCTCTATGGTTTTCATATTACAAAAATATTAATAAATTTAATTTTTCATGCAAATCAATAAAACTTTGTCAGAGAATTAATTAAACCTAGCTTGCTATTTCAGAATATGTAAAGGATTAAAAATACGCCATCGACAGTTTTATAAATATTTCTAATTTAATGTAGAATTCCAAGAAATTTCTCCATGCTTTTCATATTAAAAAAAATCGTAATAAATTTATTTTTTCGTGTAAATCAATAAAACTTTGTCAGAACATTAATTAAACCTTGCTCTTTCAGAATATGCAAAGGATTAAAAATACGCCATCGACAATTTTATAAATATTTTCAATTTATTGTAGAATTCCAAGAAATTTCTCCATGTTTTTCATATTAAAAAAATCGTAATAAATTTATTTTTTCGTGTAAATCAATGAACCTTTGTCAGAACATTAATTAAACCTTGCTCTTTCAGAATATGTAAAGGATTAAAAATACGCCATCGACAATTTTATAAATATTTCCAATTGTAGAATTCCAAGAAATTTCTCCATGCTTTTCATATTTAAAAAATCGTAATAAATTTATTTTTTCATGTGAAACAATGAAACTTTGTCAGAACATTAATTAAACCTTGCTCTTTGAGAATATGTAAAGTATTAAAAATACGCCATCGACAATTTTATAAATATTTCCAATTTAATGTAGAATTCCAAGAAATTTCTCCATGCTTTTCATATTAAAAAAATCGTAATAAATTTATTTTTTCATGTAAAACAATGAAACTTTGTCAGAACATTAATTAAACCTTGTTTTTTCAGAATATGTAAAGGATTAAAAATACGCCATCGACAATTTTATAAATATTTCCAATTTAATGTAGAATTCCAAGAAATTTCTCCATGCTTTTCATATTAAAAAAAAAATCGTAATAAATTTATTTTTTCATGTGAAACAATGAAACTTTGTCAGAACATTAATTAAACCTTGCTCTTTGAGAATATGTAAAGTATTAAAAATACGCCATCGACAATTTTATAAATATTTCCAATTTAATGTAGAATTCCAAGAAATTTCTCCATGCTTTTCATATTAAAAAAAATCGTAATAAATTTATTTTTTCGTGTAAATCAAAACTTTGCTAGAACATTAATTATACCTTGCTCTTTTATAATATATAAAACCTTAAAATACGTCATCGATAGTTTTTGAGATATTTCCAATTTAATGCGGACTTTCAAGAATTTTCTCCATGCTTTTCATATATTGAAAAAATTGTAATAAATTTAATTTGTCTTGCAAATCAATAAAAATGTGCCAGAAACATTGCTCTTTTAGAATATATAATAAGCTAAAAATAGGTCATGGCCAGTTTCTGAGAGATTGCCAATTTAAAATCGAATTCCAAGATATTTTTCCATGCTTTCCGTATTCAAAATATGCTGCAGTTATCAGATTGATTGTCTTTTGAATGGATGGTTCTATGTATAGTCTTTTTACATTTGGTTTAAATTCTTTGTGGGTAATACCGATGGTGGATATAATAAACGGTAGAATATGTTGTTATTATTATTACGAACAATGTTTAAAGATAATTAATTAATGTTCTCTTTATTTTGTTTCAGGTATGTTAAATTGACTTCCTGGACATCTTCCCTTATTAAGAGTAAGAACAAAATCATATAAGGAAGGAAACAATCCATTTATTTTGTAATAATACGTGTAAATAATACAATACTGAAAAAAAATATTCATTGGAAGAGAGAAATGCATGATTTTTTCCTCTTGCGAGGTTTATGGTCTGTTCTTGCACAAGCGTGATTACATACACTTCATAAATAAATTCTTTAGTTTTTAATGTTCACCTTGGTTTTAACAGATATTACACAATTAAATAGTGATTAATTGATTAAGAAACATTTAGTATTATTTCACTCATTTTATTGTAACTATATTTATTTATTTATATATACATATATTTATTCAGACTATATAGATAATTTTAACAATATAAATAATTACAATCCATGTAGGTGTTAGTCTGTCGGGCTATCGACCAGAGGTCTTTCTGCCCTGTCGTGAATTTATGATGAAGTTAAAGAAAAATCTATGCTAGCTAGCTGAACTGTCTTGATGATTTGCGCAAATGAATTGATGAATGGTGATTGTAGGATTATTTATTTATATTTAACTATATTTTTTGTTTCGACTATTAGTCATTAAAAAGGAAAGGAAAATAAAATCAGTGAATGGTATTGTTTCACTGCTTATATTTTCCTTTCTTTGATAATATGTTTTTTTTTTTTTCAAATTAATATTTCCAAAATGTTTCACCATGTGTTAATTGATAAATTAAGTAAAAATATAGTTAATGGGCGGAAAGACCAACGGTCGATAGCCAATTGGCAGAATAATTTATTTTTATGTTAGTTATTTATTGTATCTATTTATTATTATTACTTTGTTAAAAATAATCTGTCAATAAAGTTTTATATATATATATATATATATATATATATATATATATAGTTAATGCATTCATCCTACGTGCACTTTAACCTCCAGGGGAAGGAATACATACCCTTAAAATTAAATATCTCATTTTCTCTCAAATTCAAGAGATATGTGCATTTCCTGATTTTTGGATCAGAGAAATTTATTTTTGAAACAAACAAAAATTAAATTATTAATTATTGTAAACAAAATAATTATATCTGAATTTATATTAATGTTTGTGTGTTTCTGTTAAATCACACATTTCTCTTTGATGTAATATAATTTTCATCCCTCGTGAGTTTCTCCGATGTTTCTCCTTTTAATTATAATAATATTAGGGTTGGCGGCGAAGGGGTTTTAACTTCGGAGAGTGCGTCACGTTTTTATTGCTTCAAAGGTAAATAAGTTTCGCACCCGGGTCCATTCGTCTTGTTCACTTCCCCGGCACACTTGCCTATTCCCAATCGTGAATTCTTGGCCTCGATGTGTCGCACTAAATTCCCCTTTTCCCCAATAAAGCGCCCACCTTTATTTTCCCCGCGGATGGCTCAATCATTGCCAATCAATTGAAACAATTAAATAAGTCATTTCGAACGGATTTAATTAAATAATGGTTTCAATTAAACGCGAATTGTATAATTATTTTATAGTGCAATTATTTTAATTTGATAATGTTTCCTATTTTATTTTTGATGTAAAGAATGAATGAAAGATCTATTATATATATTTTTTTAATTATTTATTATTTGAGTTATAAATAATAGATAATTACAAAAAATAATAGATAAAAGAATAACAAATTATTATTAATAATAAGAGATTATTATTTGATTTTCTAATTATAATTTAAACCCATTAAAAATAAACGACGAATTATTTAAACAAAAAAACAATTTTTTAAATAAAATGTATTTATTTTTTGTTAAATTAATTCATCGTTGCTTTTTTTAAGTGAGCTGAAAAAAAAAAACAAATATAATCACAATATCCGGAAAAACAAATCGCTTGTAGGGGACAATTAATGTCCGGTCGGGAGGGCCGTGGCAGAGCCATTGATCTCATTAAAGATTTGTGTGTTTGTTTTCAGCGAGCTGTTTTCGCATGTAATTGTCCCTAATGAAAGCCATCGATCGGATTTTCGGGAACAAAGCTCGCTACAAGGCGACGTCCCGCCGCCCCCTTCGCGGCCTCGTACGTCCCGGGGAAGGGGGCCCGGGATGACCAAAACGCGCCCTGCTATCGTCATCGTTATCAGAACTCCGTTATCAGCGAAATTCCGAATCTAACGGAAGAGGGACGGAACCATGTCCATCAATCATTCCACGGACATTTGCCACTTGACTAAACCCCCACATCCGAATGTTTTCCAGCCGGCGGATAAAAAGAGAAAGAGGGAAAACGGCGAGCGTTAACGAGGAAAATAGCAAAATGCAATTTCGGTGTTGCGGAATGCACCCCTTGCGCCGGGTCGATTGTCTTATTTATATTTTAGCCTGCACCCCCTCCTGTGAAAATATTCGTGATGTATTACAAAAGCCCTATCGCTTGCTCGGGCGCAGATAATGCATGATTAATAATGCGCGTCTCGGAATTATGCTCGAAATTATCTGTGAACACTCGGATTGTTTCATTTTTCTCTTGTTTGCTTGCAATCCGGCGTCTTGAATGTAACGAAGATTTATTGTCTTAAATGATCGGAAACCTAAAAAGAGAAAAAAGGAGGAGGCATTGTGTTCAAGATTCATTTCACATCAAAAGTTTGATAAAGGGAAATTCAATATGTCTTAAAGCACAAATGAAAAATAGTTTTCATAGTTCATTTAAATATTTTTTAAAAAGGGGATTTCAATATGTTTTAGCTGATTTCTCGAATTATTATACTTTTGTAAATATTAGAAAGCTTTTCCTCAGAAAGTCACACTGCATCAGAAACGTTTCTGCCATTCCTCATAGCAATACTGGAAATCGCAATTTGTAATAATAATAATAAGAGTAAGAAGAGCCTTCTCTCTTATCTCTCGAGGGCCTGATAGCTCAATAATTGTCAATCAATTAACAAAATACAATGTTTTTAAATTGCATTTCATTCTATATCAAATTTATTTCGCAGTAGCTAAAGAGGGAAAACATTATTTTCAAAGTCTTTTTTTTAATTTATTTAAATAATTGTGAGCAAGCGAATCGATAATCTTTTCTATATTATTTCTATTTTCCTTTTATCTCAATTATATTTCTCAATTTTAACTATATTTCATTATATGCGATTTGAACATTTCTATAAAATATCTAATGATGTGTCAATTATAATTCATATATACAAACATATTTATTCAGACAATATGACAACAAAATTTTACAAAATTTATTGTAACAATATGTACAATTGTGTTAGTAGTCTGTCATGGGCTATCGACCTTTTATTTCTGCCGTATAATTCATATTTAATTAAAATGACTGCAAATCATAAAAATATTTATTTTAGTAATAAACTAGGAGAATTTAATATGAAACGAATTGTGGCAGACGTGGAACAATATTAAACAAAATATATTTTATTAAACAAAAATTGATTTGAAAATAAATAATTTACTCAATTGAATAATTGTAAATAACAGTAACTTTTTGACTTACATAAAATAAGTATTTAAACAAAAATTGACAAAGAGGAGGAAAGACCTTCGGTCGATAGCCAATTTATATACAAATCTAAGTTAATCATTGTAAATGTATGTATAGTCGTAAATAGGGTAGGGTGTTTTTTTTTAATCTTAAATTGTATTATGGTGAGTTTTTTTTTAAATTTTGTTTTAATGGTGCTTTGAGTGGAGAAAAAGAAAAGTTGGTTACTTTTTTCAAATACCGAGCGGATTTTGTATTTTTTTTTATTTTCACTTACTGTTGTTAAAAGGTAATAAATATCCTTTTCTTAACAAATCAGTAATTTTGTGTATAAAGATGTTAGTTATTTGAGAAAGGGAAATATATCGAGCGTATAACAAAAATCGACGACGAAGTTGGCATTTGAAATCTAAAGTCTGAAGTAAAATCACACGCGTAAGCGTAAAGTACTGGTTGTCATGTTCATTTCACGCGTGTGATCTTAGTACAGACATGACTCGAGACTTCCAACGCCAACTTCGTCGTCGATTTTTGTTATACGCTCGATATATGAGATATACTGAACCTATTTTTCCTTTAACCACTGTAACTTTTTGACTTGAATAATATAAGTACTTTAAAAAAATATTTAACAAAGGTCAATATATTTGAGATAAACTGAACCTCATTTGATGAATAGCGAAATATTTTTTTTTTTAATTTGTAAATTGTACAATTCGATCACAATCTAGGCAGACGTTTCGATAAATAATTCCGCAAACTCCATCCACTTTAAAACACAGGGAGCGTCCGATTCAGAAAATGATTGACAGGCCCCTATCCCTTCCGCATTTACATAATTGAGGGTCAGAAAACGGCAGCCCTTTCCTATTCCCCCCTACCGAAATGCAGCAATGAAACTTTAATGAAAGGCTTCGTCGAATGAACGAAAAAAAAAATATCGTCATCGGATTAATCATTAAATGTATTAACGGAGGGACCGGACAATGTTGCCATTGTGCAGAAAATTTAATTTTCGCCGCCCGCCGTCGCTATTTATTATATTTGCGCCTGGGGCTCTTTTCAAATGAGCAACGGATAAACGTGTTTTGGTTAAATTAAAATCACAAAACGAATCATTAATTCCACATAATGACCAACGTACATACGCACATACACATGGAAACATTAGCTTCGCGTTCTTTAGTGGTGATGTAACTATTTGAAATTCTGGATTGATTTTAATTAATAATTAAAAAAAAAAACACCATTTTGTATTTCTGGTCTTAATTATTATTATCTATATAAAAAATAAAAATTGTATGCTCGTAGTTTTTATTAATAATAATCGGGGTTATTATGTAATAGAAGTTTTAAATTTAACATGTACCTTATTTTTTTATCATCACAGTCTAAGCAACTTTTATAATAATTATATCTACATAGATTGTGAAGTTAATTAATTAGCTCCGAATATAAGTTTTGATCATCATAGTGTAAGCAGCATTATATAGGCTAAATAGTTGTTTTTTTCAAAATCGGCTTTCGCAGGCCTACGTATGTCTATTAGGACTCCATTTTAAAATTAGTTTCAAATATACAGGGTGTCCCATAAAAGCATGGCGTATCATAGTTATATTTTTTCTAAAGGAATGACCCATATTTTATGTTAACTTTATTTTTGATGTAGAATCTGAAAAAAATATAAAATATGGGTCATTCCATTAGAAAAAATATAACAATGATACGCCATGCTTTTATGGGACACACTGTATGTTTGATACTAATTTTAAAATGTGGTCCTAATAGACATACATAGGCCTGCGAAAGCCGATTTTGAAAAAAATAAACCATTTAGCCGCAAAGCTACTCGGCGCGCCCGCTGAGACACTCTGTATATATATAGAAGTAACCTGCGGCCACATAATACCATTTATTTAGTTTATATAATTAATTCCTTTGTACTTATATGCTTATTCACCCTTTTACCTGCCTCAGCAAGTCCTAATCTTATCTCTAGTTGAGTAAGATCTTATTCCATTTATAATCAACGCTTCCTGTTTCATTCCTTTACTTCTAGTTGGTGTGTCTTAGAATACGTTTAATTATTATTTTTTTTTTTGTAAAATTAAGTTACGAAATAAAAAGAAATAATTTTTAAAAAGATATTTTCGGCGAGTAAAAACATAATTTATACATAAAACACATTAATAGATAAGAATATTTCACATTTAAAGTTATAATTGAATATAATGGCATTATCTTAGTATGTATAAAAAAAATCATTTATCAATTTCAAATACAAAAGAATAATGACTTTTTTAGTATACCACTGTAACGGTCAATATTTCTAGAAAATATTTTTTTTCTGTAGTAACAGCTAGTTCAAACTACTAACTACTAACTATGTTGTTTTGATGTAAAGACAATTTAATGAGGAATTGAATAAAAATATAATATATATGGAGCGTATAATAAAAATCGACTATGAAGTTGGCGTTGGAAGTCTCGAGTCATGTCTTTACTAAGATCACACGAGTGAAATGATGGTTGCGGTCAACATGACAACCATTACATTAGTTCAAACATGACTTTAGATTTCCAATGCCATCTTCGCCGTCGATTTTTGTTATACACACGATATATTTTAAATAGAACACTCCCAAGGTATTCTATGTAAAATAACAGAAATGATATCAATTGCAGGAAAATGGGCCACCCTGTATATATGAAAATAATTTAACTTTATGTATCTTTATAAGTCAAGTTTGTTTTATTAATAAATGCAGATTTTTTAACGATAAGGGAAATATCGAAGATGAGCACTTCAATGACTCACCCTGTATATCTATTAAAAAAAGTTGCTTAGACTGTGACGACAATAATAACGAACATACTTAACATTTCCCTTATAGAATAGTCCTGATTATTTATGTTTTTAATAATTTAATTTTCACAGATATTTACGTCATCAATCAAAAACATCAATTCCTTGTCTAACGCGCTTGTCCCACTCCCACCTCCCCTCCCCCAACGAAATAACTTATTGCTTTTTTCGGGGGGGCGGGGGCGAGATAAGACATCGGCGGAGCAAAAATGATAATCGCGTTTTTATGGGGCCCTTCCGCAGGCATTCCGGGGGCGGTCAGTCGTGTGGCATAGTGTCTGCCAGATTAAACTCTGATCGTTATTCTTCAGTCTGGCGAACTCCAAAGGCTTTTTATGGGCCTATGAATTATATTTCTTGCGCAAGCAAAAGTAATTTCCCTCAAGCCGCAAAAACCGCCTCTAGGTCTACTATGAGCGGATGAGAAATTCTTTCGTTCAATATATGGATGGAAAGATACAAGGGTTCCCAACATGTTATTCACTCAGAAAAAAAAGGGATACATAAGAGAGAAAGAGACGGAGACGGGGCAATTTTGGGGTGAAGTTTTGTGCGTTCTTGTTATGTAGAAATAATTCGATACTTATGAACCTTGACATAATACTTTTTTTTATAACGATTATGAAATATTGCTGATTTTTTATATAAAATATTTCAAATAATATTGGGTTATAAAACAGTTTTCAGCTACAACACAATAAAAAAAATAAAGAAAGGACGACAAGTTCTATATTAATATTTAATTAATATTATTTAACCCTACAACTGAAAAGGTAGAAAGGGTCACTGAATATATATATATAAATAATATTTACAATTAAAATTTCAATTTACTAATATCAATTACACGACATATGTGATTATATCATTTAAAATTTTCAATTAATTTTTCGTATAATCATCAATCAACTTTATATTAAATTTTAAATTGTGATTAATTATAATTACACGTTTCTTTTTACACATGCATTACACAGCCAAAAGAAAACTTAACATACGAATACACAATAAGTTACCGCACTAATACCCAACCCTTTTTATACACAAGATTATAACACGGGGTCCACATATAATTAATCACCCGCCCTTAATTTAAAAGTAGACACACACAAGCTCCACTCCTAATAAAAACTAATTGCACACCCGACCGCAAACATCCCCGATAATTACCGATTTTAATCGCGGCCATTTTTACTCAACCATCTTCCTCCCTCTATTAATTCGTTTTACACACACACATACATACAGAGAATGGGATAGATTTTATCGGAATGGAACTCTCGCGTGATTCGCGCCCCCCGCTAATGCGTTTTCTGGCTGCTGGCTTTCGCAATCGCAAAAAAGTAAAAGGGCCCGTTTCTGTTTTTATTTAGCGTTTTATGTAAATATAATATAATGTACGGCCCCGCGAAAGCCGCTTTGGGTGGAACTAGTACGTATTTAATTACAGGAAGTGGAATAATGTAAAAAAGCGCTCGAGGAATTATAAATGAATTAAAGTTGTAGTGGTCGTTTTCTGAGTGTGCGATTGTTGGGTGGATTGTTATCGCTTTCGAGTTTTCATTGTGGTGTTTGTTCTTTTTGCTCGTTTATGCTTTTCTTGTGTGAACGTTTCCGGCAATTTCAAACTGTTAATTGGAAACATGCTCAAAATCATCGCGGGAGGTGAAAAGACCGGCGATGGAAAAATCAATTTGGTCTTTTTAAATTAAATCTTGAACAGATATGAAATACTTCATAATAATTTACTTCACGGCACAGAAATTTAGTTATAATACTCGAGAAATAAACATTCAAATTCAACGAAAAATTTTTATAACCGGGATCTTATTATAGTTTATAATTTAGAAGTTGTTCGGAAAGTAATTTCTTTTTTTTTTTTATTCATTAAAATTAAAGACGATTTTGTAAGAGTGAATTAATATATTCTTCAATAGAAGTGTGCATTTATAAAAAAATGATTTATTCACTTGGTCAGAGTTATTTAAATAAATTAAATAAAAATAAATTGAAAATAATTAATAAAATATTTCTTCTTTAGCTACTGTGATATCTTTGACTATTGTTACATAAGTACTTCAACAAATGTCCAATAATGGACATTTGCTGTTGCATAGCAATAATATATTGTATAATGCAATAATGTACTAATCCACTTTGTCATAGTAATCAAAATAAATTAAATAAAAATAATTTCAATGAAATCGAAATAATTTTATAATTATTTATGTTATATGTAATAGCCTATTTACTACTTATAGAAAAAACATTTTTTCTATAAGTAAAAATTTTTGTAAAATGGTGAATTTTCCGTAAATAAATAAATTATTAATATTATTAATATTTTTATTTAATTTAATTCAACAAAACATTTTTATTGTGACATTAATTGAATATATAGGACAATGTAATACATTTATGGTTAATTAATGGTTAAATGGCTATCGACCGTAGGTCTTTTAGCCTTACTTTAATATTTTCTTCATTTAAATATTATGAACAAATATCGTTTACTATTTTTTAGTAATAGCATGGTTCCACGTTTATAATTTGTTGTTCTTTGCTGGCAATAAACTAATCCAGGCGACTTCTGATCTTCTCATTGTATTCAACTTTTTACTCTATACACAATTTGTAAACGGAAAGTCCCTTATCTGGAAAGTAAGATTTATTTCAGGTAATATTAGTGGTTCCTTACTTCTTGAAATGTTTTATTTTGTGGTTAATTTATATTTATTTAAATCTAGGATAAACATAATCTTCTTTATGTTAGTTGTTGGTTGTGGAGATTTTAATTATTTAAATAAAAATACTTGTCCTTTATAAACATGTTTTGCATTTTACTCAATTAAATAACTAATCAATTATTTTCCCTTTAGCAGCTATTGTAACTTTTCGAATTATTTCTTTAAATATACATTTCTGTAGCTTCTATCTTATATCGAAAATTATTTTTTTAAACACCAAGACGATCGTCTGGAGAGCAGAGCTACTTCCTTCTTTCCATACCGGATGTGACTTGTAACGTGTTCGATGTCCTATAGGGTGTGTCCGTCCCGACGAGACGCATTACTCATTCATAACGTGTAGCAATGCCCCTGTTCCATCCCGTCCCGTCCCACGCCGACCCCTTTTCCGTGTACACACAGGACCAGCAGAGAGAAGAGACCCTCTATTCTAATTCCGCTGAATATGGAAATCGCGTTCGGTCGCACGGGGATCGATCTCCACATCGGAAAGAAGAAACACGCGGATGTACAGAAAATCGAATGTACACTTTCGCCCTTTACGAGAAGCGCGATTGTTCTTTGGATATTTCAAGCAACAGTTTTTTTTTTTTGATGTTATAACAAATTGAATCTAATTATTTGCATGTTGTAATTTGTGCCAAGAAGGGTAAATGCTACAACTATCAAAATTTAATTAATCCTCAGTTGCATAATAGTATATTATCCACTAGTGTATTATAATGACCATAAGTCACGATAAATGAAGTTTTTCAATTAAACCGTAAACATCTGAAGTGAATTGAGTTTTTTTATTATTAAAAATTAAAAAAATTTAAATTATTAATCCTAAGGTAATTTGAATTTAGTTAATCATATACACGTTATTGTTTATTGAAAATTTTCTGTAATAATTTATTTTCAATTTAAGGTTTTTCAGTTTGTATAGGCAAACTTAAAAATCTCTCATTAAACAACAAATACAATTCAGTTATGTATTTGCTATCCATATATGAGCTTTATGGGTAGCAAATCCATAACTGAATAAACTTGTTCTCAACTTGTTCACAAATTATAAATCACTAGTGATTTATAGCTATCATAATGCTCTTTTTTATTTTTTTTAACTAACATTAAACAACAAATAAAATTCAGTTATGGGTTTGCTATCCATAAAGCTCATTAATAAATCTCAAGTTGTGCACAAATTATAAATCACTAGTGATTTATAGCTACCACAATGCTCTTTTTTTTATTTTTAGTTGCTCACATTAAACAAGAAGTAAAATTCTGTTATAGATTTTCTACCCATAAAGCTCATAAAGTAATCATAAGTTGTACACAAAATATAAATCACTAGTGACTTATAGCTCTCATAATGCTTCTGTATAGTGATAAAATATTCTTTTATATAGAAGTCGTCAAGAAAGTTTATTTCTCTACTTGTAAACAAAACACCCTTAATTTTGTTTAAATACTGAATTTTTGACAGAATTGTAACTTGTTTCGACTAAACTGTAGTTATTATTAAAAATGAGCACAAATCTAAGTAAAATATATATTTCATTACAGAAAAAAACAATATTGCATTTGTATCGAGCGTATAACAAAAATGGACGACGAAGTTGGCATTGGAAAAAAAATCTTAGTGCAGACATGACTCGAGACTTCCAACGCCAACTTCGTCGTCGATTTTTGTTATACGCTCGATATATCCATTACTTGATAATCGAAATGTAAATTTAGTGTAAATAAAAATCCAGGGAAGAAAAGTTTGCAGTATTTGAATAAAACACTTGAAACTTTGTTTGTATAATATAAAAATTGTATTTATTCTGACTATAGTTTCAACAATTATTGATAAGTGTAAATTGTTGAAACTATAGTTAATTTCTGTGTTATACAAAATTTAAAGTATTTTATTCAATTGATAAACAATTTAATTAATTAATTTATTAACAATTTAAGTTTACATTATTTTATTTGATGAGAAACGTTTTGACGTGACATTTTAAAAGAGTGCCATTAAAAAAAACATGATATTTGATTTAAAAAAGTCTTACTTTTTTATAATAACATGTTTTTTGTTTAAATGTGTAAATAATTATGTAATAATTCCACTTCTTTTCCGTCGATGAGTAATCTAATTTAACTACCTGTTATTATATCGGCATACCGTGCGGGTAATTAGGTGTGTGGTTTTTAATTATGAATGTTACTATCGAAATTAGGCGGCATTGTAATCCAATTTATGACACGGCCTGTATTTGCAGACATTAAATTAACGCTAATTAACAAACACGACTCGATAAACACGCGCTAATCGGCAATCAATCATACTCGCCGCCATTTTATGAGCCATTAAGTCGCCATCGGACAATTACTCCGGGGGAAGTTTTCGCTCCGTTATTATCATCGCAACTACTTTAGCGGTATATACAGCCGGCGATTTCAACACGTACTTTTTATCCCTCTCGCTCCATTTTAATATGATTTATTGAAATTTAAAATTTTATTAATTTAATTTAAATAAATATTTACAGTGTAAGTATTTTTTTGCAGTTGGAAAAAGGGATTGATCGAATTTTATTGATCATTGCCAGAAATATTCCTTGTTTAATTTCATTGTAATTTAAAATTTTAAATTATAAGAGATTTATGAATTATTATAATTTAAAAAAAACTAAACATTTATTTACGGAATCTCCAGTTTACAATATACATTTAATTTACAAAAAACTAATATGCATAATCGACTAAATGTAATGTATCGTTACAAGTATATTTACCGCCGAAGCGAGTACTACAGTATACTTAACGTATTTATTTACATCACACTGTCACTATTTATTTATAACTAGATGTTGAGCAAGTGCTCGTTCGTGTTAGGCTACTCGCTAATGAACACTTATATAGCGTGTAGACGCTTGCTTCTCGAATTTTCCAGAACTTTCCATGACACTATGTCTGCCGTCGCGCGCTCGACAGAACATTCCAAAGTTGCTTCTTTCAGTTTCGTTACAATATAAACACATCTCTAAAATCTCTTCAGAAAATTTCATCCAAATAAAAAAAAAATAAGAGGGGATTTTTTTTTCTATTTTTGATTCAAACACATCTATCAAATCTCTTCATTTAGACAATTTCTTCCGTTTCTAAGCATCCACATTGTGCAATTCCTCCTAAAAGCAAAAGTAAAGTTCACTCTTAATGGTGACATTAAATAAGTTTTTTATATATCCTCATAAACCAGCATCGCTGTCTCTTTCCCCCTTCCTTCCGTTCAGTTCCTGAAAATTTAAGCCCCCCGTCCTCGCCTTTCACCAGTCTAGCCGACCTCCGCATATAATTTATCACTTCCTATGTGTGTGTGCATTAGGCACAGTTAAGTGCAGAAACGAACGATAGTTTACCCCCCTCTGGCGGTGGCGGAAAAAAGGCGTCGCGGCGCCGCGACGCACAATGGGGGCTGCATTCGGCTTAGAGGTCGCTGCACTCGCTCTGTATACACACACACATACACATAAATTGAACGCCTCGGTCGCATCTCCTCCACTCGATGCCCGCATAATGTTTTATTATGTAACATGGATGGCGACACGAAAGGGAAGAGAAAGTCGGAATGGGGGGATGAAGAGGGGAAAAATGGGATGGAATGCGAGCGGCACGTTTCGCCCACGCCCACGCGGCCGGCAATTAGGCGGGATTTTGATGTCGGGGAACGTGTAATTTACGTCTGCGATGTTTGCACTTTTGCTAACTAAGTTTATTAACGTTCGCGTAGGATTTCGGACTTTGTTTCATCGCTAATAATACTAAATAACATATACAATTACACACTGAAATATATGAATTCTTTTTATATTTGCATACATAAAATATATCAAATAACCTTTAAAAACATATTTTTACGTAGTCCATCCAATTTAATAATAGAAAATGTCACAGAGCTAAATATGGAAATAATTTATTAATTCATTATTTTAATCATTTCTATTTAATTTATTTAAATAAATATGACCACGTGAATAAATTCTCTTTTCTATTTATAGACTCTTCTATTTATAAAAAAGAGTATCTAATCAATTCGCCACAGTTAAACTAAATAAAACGAAATGAAAATATGTAATTTATGAATAAGAATTCAGGTTGAAGGCTCAGTACAGACAAACTCTTCAATTTTATTCTGTATACTTAATGTTTATAAAAATGTATGCAATTGTATGATTAAAGATATTTGTGTGTTTATAACAAAACATATTTCTAAATATCTACAAACTAGATACAACTCGACCAACTAACTAAATACTCAACCTAAGAAACGTGATAACGATAAGAAGCTTACTTTTCAAATACAAAATAGAATACAACTTAATTAAGACAAAAATCACCAATGTCGGCGAAACGTGGACTATAAATAGCAATATAGTAAACAAAATACAAGCGACAGAAATGAGATTTCTAAGATTTCTAAGGAAAGTGAAATAAGACACAATTTGGACAAAATGAGAAATGAAGTTATAAAAGACACTTGATATAGGCAGCACATAAGTAGAAAAAAAAAACAGTTGGGTTTTGATGGCAACAGCATTGAGACTGATCACTTAAGTCCATAGGGCCCGTTGTAGTTTGGGCATCTAAAAAAATGACAGAAAACGAAATGGAAAATAGGCAAAATCAAGATCAAGAATAGAGGTAGGCCGAAAAAAAAAACATGGGAAGACAACATCGATGAAGTGCTAAGAAGAAACACTATCAATTCAAACGACGCGAGTACCTGAGCAAGGAATCGGAGGGACTGGAAAGACTTTGTATAAATCATAATTGAAGTGAAATGAAATAAAACTGAACCAATCTTTACATTCGAGAGGATAGAGATATAAATGATAATATATATAAAATTTAAAGTGTTTTATTCAATTTATAAACAATTTAATTAATTAATTTATTAACAATTTAAGTTTACAGTATTTTATTTGATGAGAAACGTTTTGAAGTGACATTTTAAAAGAGTGCCATTAAAAAAAAAGATAATTGATTTACAAAAGTGTATTATAATTTTATTATATATATATATATATATATATACAGGCTGTCCCATTTTAATCTTTCAGGTGGAATATATCAAGACAAGTGCGCCCAATCGAAAAAGTTGTCTAATGCAAAGTTTAGTGGTTTGCAGGGGGACATTAGATTCTGTTATCAATTTCACCCCTCACCCCCCAGGGGGGTGAATAACAGGGGTAACTTCTGAATCTTAAATGGGAACCCCAATTTTTTATTGAAAATTCGGAAAGTGTGAAAAAAACTATGTAGGTTTTACTCAGAAACTTTTTTTGTATGGGCAACAGGTGGCGCTGTAATCGTCAATATTAGATTATTTTAAACTTAATCTAGAATTGATGTAAAAATGCCACCTAATGATTACAGAGAAAAAGTTTAAACAAATTGAATTGAAAAATCCAATCTACTTACCACCACCACCACTTTGACGTCTGTAAAGGTACAAGGGTAATAGAAATTCGAAATGAAATTGTGCAGTTCAAAGAGAAAGATGTCAAAATTATTATTTTTTTTGTACGGATCAGTTTTAGGTAAAATTTTCGTTGAGTAAGAAGATCATTTTAGGAGGTGTTCAATGTGACCACATCCCCAGAGGAAAAAGTCTGGAGACGTTAGATCTGGCGATCTAGGTGGCCATTGCGCAGCCCCCCGCGACCAATCTACTTTTGTGGATATGCGGCGTCCAAATGATTCCGCACAATTCGTGCAAAATGCGAAGATGCACCATCTTGCTGAAACCACATCGTTAACCTTGTGGCGTACGGAATGTCATCCAAAAGCGCAGGAAGGCCGCCTTGCAAGCCTTGCGAACGCGACACACATAATCATATCAACAATTTCATCTGGCAAGTAATCTGACATTTTCGCTAAAAAGTGCGACTTCAAAACGTCAAAGGCTGACTGACAAAAATAAAAATGTTTCTAAATGGACATGCGTTGTAACATACTGCAACAATAAGGGCTGTACTTGAATTACTTGAATGGAACCCAGGAGAAAAAATTACAAGGAATGCCCAGATCTAGGTGGACTAACAAAGTAGAGGAAGATCTCAAGAAAATGGGGATTAATAATTGGAAAACAAGGACAAGCAGCAGAAGAAGTATTCTATAAATTGAATCAAAAACAATTCGTGAAATGGGAACCGATCCACCCCAGAAAATCGGATCATGAAAAGAAGCAGCCACTACTCCACATGGAGTATAGTACTATTATTATTATATATATACTAAATAAATCCCCATTACCAAAAGTATACTAATTATCAAAAAAAAAAAAAACAGTTGTGACAATGAAAACTTTAAATTCATAATTAATAATTATGAATTTAAAGTTTTTAAATTAATTGTTTTAATGCCATAAAGTAAAGATATTATAATGGCACAAAAACCCCGCTTGTAATAATGGATTTTTTTGGATTTGTTTTCTTATACACTTGCATTGTTCAGTGCGTAGTTTCAATGTGGAAGCTCTGTAGCCGAGATAAATTTTTAAGTAAGTAGTGATTGGAAACGGACGTTGCTATTCTACTGGGAGCCGGAATCATCATTGGGAATTTCATGGAGTCACGACCGTTTGGGGATAAATAAACCCATTTCCTAAGTGCAATACGCTCCGTACACGAGTCGCTCCTTGTTTGCTTTTAGTTAAACATCTTTGTTCTAAAACTTTTTGTATTTGAATTTATTAAATTATTTGAAAATAAATAAATGTATCTCATCATTAAGGATATTTAATAATCCACTGTTTGTAAATAAAACAACGAATTTTAACAATGTATAAAGGTTTTTCTTTAAATAAACACTTAGTAATTGTTTAATTAAATGTTCATCTAGCGTATGGATAACGAGTGATAACTTGGTTACTGTTTCACAATTTTTATTTATTTTTCTGAATACTTGCGGTCAGACTATCGTTATCAAAGATATACATAAAGTTTATTTATATTTCTTTGTTAATAGTTCTGACTCGAACTAGTCAAAACAATAAACAAAAATTGTGAAACAATGGGCGCGTTCAGGGAATTTTTAGACGTAGCTCTACAGAGCAAAGCGCTTGATGTTTCCTGAACACGCTTTCGAGGTTAAGGACGTTCACGAAAATATAGCGATTTTGTTTACAGTTTGAAAAGCGATCAAGCTATTTTTCCGCTTGATCGCTCTGTGTGGCACCACACATAAAATGGTACCGTTCAACGACACCGCTTTCGTAAAGCGCTGAAGCGCTACAGTTCCCTGAACGCGACCAATAGCCAAGTGTTTATTTAAAGAAAAACCTTTAAACATTGTCAACCATGTTTCAACAAGTGTTAGATGAATTTAGGGGTGTTTAAGTTACACAAATTTTATTATAGAAACACTACTGCAATCATTTCGCCAAAATGGTGGCATCATCAGGCATATGATTAATCAATCGTAGCAGTGCAATACATGTTGTGGAACTTAAAAATTATATGTTTTATTTACAAATAGTGTATTGTGGAGTTTATGATTAAGATGTCATATTCCAGTCATAAAATGGCTATTCTCAATGAAAATTATCAATAAAATGCAATTTTTGAATCGAGAAAAAATATTGTAATTAGCAAACAAAAAAACATGATATTCATATTAATCATCTCATAGTAGCGTAATTACACAAAACACACAATTCGTTAAAGAGTAAAAGCTCAATGCCCTATTAATTCCCAGACACAATTGATCCGCCCACCCCATTCCTCGGATACATCATAAACTCCATTACAAGTAATTACATCCACTAGTGCTAATTAGATGAAAGCGCAACGTGGCCGCCAGGAGGAGCGTTGTTTTAAAATAAGCACTTATCTTAATTATTCCATCGAAAGTCCATTCCGCAGTGGCAGCTTGTTTACCTTTGGCGTGTCGATCCTATCCGAATTATATCACCATTATTCCGCCAGGATGGTCGGATCGATGAAGGCCGAGAGCGGATCGCAGTCGCCTCAATGGAAAATAATAGCCCAATACCGGCGAATTAAAATGCACTTCGTTCTACTTAAGCGGTATAGATGTGCAAACACCCCCAGACATCAGTTCTCATTCGGGACGAATCTGGATCCTACGTCTAGACGTGTTTACGAAACGGCGTGTGTTTGCAATATATTCGGGATGCAAATGAATGGAACTTTTAATATTTTTTCATCTATGGGTATTGAATATATTTGAATATCACTGAACAAAAAATACCGTTTAAAAAAGTTAATGTTAAGGCTTTATTCAGATCACCCTTTTTTATAACTTGCGAGACTTATAAGAAATAGGTGCTATAAATATAAATACATTTTAGCAATGAATATTTCTTATACGACTATAAAGATAAAAAAATAGAAGGAATATTTTTTCATTTTTTTAATTTATTTACAATATATATTTTTATAATACATTCTAATAAAAAAATACCGTGAATTGATTATTTAAAATAATAGATCTAAAGGGATTATAGAAAGTCACTTTGCTCTTGGATAATCAAGTATTGAAAAACAGTTATTAATAATATTTTTAATTCATTAATTAATTTACACAGTCAATAAATTAATAATATGTTTTTCAATACTTGATAATCCAAGAGAATTTGCTAATATGAAAGTTAGTATTTTACAATGAAATTTAACAAGGAAAATTTCTGGCAATGATCAATAAAATTCGATCAATCCCTTTTTCCAACTGCAAAAAAATACTTACACTGTAAGTTTTACAAACGTCTATTGAAACAACTACTTCCCGAGCATTTACCCCGCCGGACATTGGATTACACAATAGATATTTGTTGTTGCATAGCAGTACTACTGCGAATTGCAACGGTTTGAGTCGAAATTATTTAATGAAAGCAAACAACAAATAATAGTTACAAGGCTTACAAGGGATTTCATCCCTCATCAGTACAGCTATGCCCTGTAAGCCCTTATTTGTTAAACAATTTTTAATTCATTTTTACGTACCGTCTTCAACGAGATTTTTTTTTTGCAGTTGGAAAAAGGGATTGATCGAATTTTATTGATGATTGCCAGAAAATTTCCTTGTTTAATTTCATTGTAATTTAAATAACTGCAAATGTGTGAATCATCTTTGTTTCATTTTATTTAAGTTAGTATTTTATCTTTGGTCCATATTCTATTATTAATAATTGTCGATAACTTAAAAATAAAGTGTGATATCAACAAATAAACGTTTTTGTTTAATTTCCAAGATGTATCACGAAATTAACCATTAATCAATTAATAATTGTAGATTCTTTCACTATTTGTAAATAAAACAACTATTTTTTAAGTTCTATTTTCAAATAGTATATTATGGAGTTTAATTAAGTAAAAGCCCCAACCATCGATTGTGCAAAGTTTTTCTTGTTTTATCTAGATTTTTATAATATTTCTGCCATTAATCCAACTCTACCGGGTGAATTTATATTCTATAACTTCTTTTATAATAGTATGAATTAAAAAAATCCTGCAACATCTCCTCCAGGAAAAGCATTTTCATTACCAACCTTCATACATTGTATAGTTTGTTCATGACCACATCATCATCATCCGGACGCGTCTATTTGGAATCTTAATTAGCTCATGGTGTTTTCCGTGCGGTGAATAACTAATGAATTATTAATGGAATGGAATAAACGCGTGTCCATCAAATGTCACTGGGCCAGTGTACCTGGCGCAAATAGATTATCGGTGACGCGGATTTGCCCAGCGAACTGAAATCTCAAAACTGTCAATTCCAGCGGCGATATTTCATTAGTCGCAAGTTGCACTGCAATATTTATTGTTTAATCTGCGAAGTGGGAACTGTTAGAAATATTATTTCCACTTTAAAAGTAATCAAAACTCTAAATATATTAAGTTGAAAACTAACAAACATTGTTAAGCTGAAAATCGCCACTTTCGTGTTATGATTATGCTTGTATTGAATTTTGTATTAATTTGTAATATCCATCATAATATTATATAAAGACGTTATTATTATTATTTTATTAAATATGTTTTATGTTGGTGTTTATTATCATAATACAATATTCATTCGGCCACCTTCATTAAGGTATATGGAACAAACTGATGAGGTCTGTTAGACTGAAATGGCCATCAACAAGTATTAGTACGCTAGATAAATGGTGGTTGAACATTTTATTACATAGATGATTCATTTAGTTCATTAAATACTGGGTGAGTCATAAAGTTTCTTTAAAAAAATTAATACGTCGTTAATTTAGCATTGAAGAAAAAAAATAATTTACACAAATTGTAGTTGAATGAATTCACTCATAAAGTTTCTTTAAAAAAAATCAGTACGTCGTTAATTTAGCATTGAAAAAAATATTTACACAAATTTTACCATTAAATAATATCAACTGTGAAACACAATATCTTGAAAATGTGATACGCGTTTCCATTGATGCAATGTTGTAGATGCTCAAGAAAGTTCGCCTCGATTTTCTCCAACATTGGTGTGTTGATAGCAGAAACTTCCACATCAATCGCTTCCCTTAATTCTTCTAGTGTGAGGGGTTTGTGCTCCCTTACACGTACTTTTAGGTGACCCAACAAGAAATTAACATCCCCGAACATGGGAAAAGAGGTCAAACTAAACCCATGTGTGTAGTGGTAGTGTGTGAGGCTGTGTGGGCTGTCGCCCCGTCCTGTTGAAACCGTCGGATAGGAACACAATTTCTGCGTAGTTCAGGAATGAAGAAGTCAGTAATCATGCGTGTATAGTGCTGTGTGTTCACAGTTACAGTGTTCCGTTTATGGAAAATATCAGGACCAAAATGAAATAAAATAGCAACCACATACCACCAAAAGCAATAATTGGGGCTAAAGAGAAAGAACGCTACTGGGAGGAGTATATCCTCTATATTCCCCCAGTGCATAGAACAAGTAGATAGTTTTAGATATTTAGGAGTATAAATAACAAGAATTGGAAAACAAGACGGGTGTGAAGTTAGCAATAGATCCTGCTATAGATTTCAAAAATTAATATCTCGGAGAAAAGAAAAGCAAATCGAAAAATGTTTTGAACATACAATTAAGAAAGGTCTAAATTAACACCACAGAAAATATCAACTCCTAATTTTCACCCCTTATATTTTTTCATCCTCATCAAAAAAAAGATTATGTTTTTTCTCCCAGTTCGCAATATTCCATGAAGTTCCATAACTAATATAAAAATGCTTATTCTTATAAGCTCTCTGTGGAAATTGTGAAAAATCAACATTTATATCGATGTAAACGGTTTCCGCAAGGCGCGGGGGAAATTATTTTTTTTGGGATGATATCGGGTCCGAAACGTTTTTTTGACTTTTGATTATGAAAGTACTGTTATCAGTGATAAGAATAAGCATTTTTATTTAGTTATGGCTCTCTGCGGAAATTGTGAAAAACCGACATTTATATCGATATGTATGGTGTCTGCGAGGCGCGAGAGGAATTATTTTTTTAGGGGATGAAGTGGGGTTCAAAACGTTTTTTTTGATTTTTGATTATGAAAGTATGCTTATTAATGATAAAAATGGAAATTTTTATTCAGTTTTGGTAAATTGCAGAAACTTTAATAAATACGGCTGCATTTAATTCGATAATTTATAGTTTATAGGGGTAGTTACTAGTTTAGGGGTTTGTTTTAACCAGATACTTATTTTATTACATATTTAAAGCTAGTGTATCTAAATAATGATGTTAACAAACAGTTTTTAACAATATGCTGATAATTGAGGAATTGCGGTAAAAAAAAAGTTTTAGGGGTGAACGAGTTGGCGAAACGTTCTTTTTTTTATTTCTGATATTGAAAGAGCGTGGGATGAAGATAATTTTGAGATAAAAAAGAACTTTAAGGAAAATTGCGAACTTGGAGAAAGAACATAATCTTTTTTGATGGAGATGAAAAAATATAAGGGGTGAAAATTAGGGGTTGATAATTTCTGTGGTGTTAATTTAGACCTTTCTTAATTGTATGTTTAAAACATTTTTCGATTTGCTTTTCTTTTCTCCGATATATTAATTTTTGAAATCTATTGCTGGATCTATTGCTAACTTCACACCCGTGAAAACAAGAAACAGAATTGAACAGCAGAATAGAAAAAAAGAAACGATGAAACTTTACTACGCGAAAAGAGCAAAATACAGGCGATAGAGATGAAATACCTACGGAGAGGTCACAAATATGGACAAAATGAGAAACACTGAAATTAAGAAGGACATCGAAATAGAACAGCTGCATGAATTTATAGAAAAAAGACAGCTCAGTTGGTGGGGACATCTACAACGAATGGGAAGCCCAAAACCAATTGAACAAATATGACAAGCAAGAGTAAAAAAAAAACAAAGGAATGCTACGACAAACCTGGGATAAGTTCATGGTGGAGATGCTAGAAAAAAAAGTGGGAAAACATGGACAGAAGCAATAGGATTAGCGAAAAACAAAAAAAATGAGCAAAATTCATACATATGAATAATTAAATAAGACTACTTAGCCCTACACCACCACTATGGTAGATGGGGTATTTGATTAACTCAAGCATTAATGATATTTATGTCGTAAATTGTGACATGGATGCTTATAATAGTGCTAAAAATTAAAAAAAAATCGACGAAAATAATTACGGTGCGTTGTTTAGATAAAACCAAGATTTTTTAACTTCAAGACAGACTCCGGGTATTCTTTGGCACAGTAGGATGTCATAAAATTCGACACATGAAATATAAAAGATTCGAATGAAATATTGAAATATTCCAATAATTATATGATCGGCAAATACAACTTTTTATTGTTTCAGCCCTCTCTTTCGAAATTTAAAATACATTTGCTTAGAATTGATTCGTCTGATATCATTGATAAATTGTATGATTGACGTGTTTTCATTTATATGATAAATAATTTTAATTTTTTATTTAGTTGGTTCGTGTAGTAATTACAGTCCTGTGTATTTACATTATTTCTGAAAACTTCAATCTGTGATATGTTTTGCAAATTGTCAGTGTTATTTGCCTCTGTTATTTAAGATCACTTTAATGTGTTATTATTATGTCTGTCTATAAGGTTCAGTCTTATATATATTTCAACAATTTTAATATAATTTCTTTATTTTTGTTCTACAATCCACTATACATAAATATTATTAATTATATTGCAGATTTGTAAAAAGGTAAATCCGTTAAATAAATAAATATTAAAATGAGTAATTCTATTCACTTTTATCCGGTATGCACTTTTGAAATTAATTCAAGTTAGAAACATTTGAATATCAATAGATACTCCCATAAAACTTTGAACAGAACCATTCAAGCAAATCTCATCTCTTCCACAACTCCCTGTGTTCATTTCAATTAGCTTAGCGTTAAGCACAACTTTCATCAATACGAACGGATGGTCTTACGGCGATTGGATTGCTGGGGTACATACATTACGTCCTCCTCACATATCCGTCCATTTTAATGTTATTCCAATCCAATTTTATATCGGGGGCCCATTATCCGACCGACCAATTTATCGAATTACGGCGTTATCGGCGCCAATGAATCATGGCGAAATGACAGAGCAGGAATTGCCTCCACAATAGATCATCGAGCCGAAAAGGAAAGGAAGAAAGAACGAACAAAAAAAAAGTAGGAATGGAAACGTGTGCGCCTAGTGGTGTGAAAATCGCATTCGCACATTGGAGAATGCATTATCGGAATTGATTCGCATCTGTTATTCGATTTTAGAATGGGTAATTATATAGTGGAAGAATTCGTTTGGAGTGGGTAATTATTGGGTTTATTGCTGATTCGAATTTGCTAATGAATGTGTATTAAATCCTATTATAACAAAATTCGTTCATGTTTTAAATTTATTTTTGCAAAATATCAACATTAAACAGTTGCTTTAACAATAAAAAAATATTCCCGCAATATTTGTTTTACAACATTTACGACGTAATTTTTGCCGACAGACAAAAGAATAATAAAATGATATTTTTGCGACATCACGTGTAGGTACTGCATGGGCACGTAAGCGCCGTTATAAATAAAGGTCGTTAACAGATGGCGACAGTTCGCTGTGGTTTATGAAGAATTAGATGCAGCCCTGCAGGTCGCATAAATCTCGCCAAGAAACGCGGAACCGTCGCGCGATAAATCGTATTTGTATTTATATGTGGGGCTGTTGAGAAACGGAATCGCGCTGAAATATGGACGCGCTGTGCCCTATTTGCCTGGGTGTGTTTGTGGATTTTCAGGTCGGACAAATTCTATAGGTACCGTGTGTCACTCACGTAGAGTGGATAATTTATGATTTCGTAGGGATGTTCGTGTAGTTTTATATAATCCTGAAAATGTAGTTATTGAATTTATATATTTCATAAGAAAGAGAGAAGGAATATCTTTATTGGAAGAACATTATTTATTTTTTGGTTTATCTAGTAACGGAATAAATTAATATTTCTATAAAATAAAGTACATTATACATGACAGCTACAAAAAATCTGTGATAATCTTCCAGATTCAACCACTGTATAAAAGTAGTAACGAGTATAGACGAAAATTTTGTAACAGGATTTTATACAAAACAAAAGGATCACATTGTATGATATCACTTGCTTTAATTTTTCTATTAGCACCAAAATTATTTTCTCATTAACCCAATGTCAATGCACAAATATAAGTTGGTATACACGGAAACTATCATAATTTTGACAGGATTTTATATAAAACAAAAGAACCATTTTTTTTATTATTACGAATTCGAATATTTTCGGCTTTGATAGAAAAATAAAAGTATTTTTCTATCAGAGCCGAAAATATTTTCCTATCAACTCAATGTCAATGAACAAATATAAGTTGCTGTTCAGAGAAACTATCATCCTTTTTTTTTGTAACATGATTTTGAACAAAATAAAGAACCATTTTTTATGATAATTAATTCGAACACTTACTTTAATTTTTCTATTAGCACCGAAAATATTTTCTTGTAAACCCAATGGCAATACACAAATATAATTTATTGTTCACAAAAACTATTATCATTTTGAGTTTTTAACAGAATTTTAGACAAAACAAAGATTATATTTTGAATTAATTTCTCACTTAACCAGTGGTGAAACATATTTAATTAATAGACTTTGATTAAAACAAAGATTTTTATGATAACGAACACCCAATGTAAATTACTGAAACCTGTATTATATTTAAAATTCAAGAAATTAAAATAAAATTGCTTCATTGGCAATTTGAATACGAGGCTTAAACTGTGTCAAATAAACTTTATAGAGATAGTTGAACGGTATGGAAAGAAGCAGCGTGAAAGATGAGGGAAGTATCTTGTAGTGTGGGCGTATTAGAAATTATTAAAGTATATGAAATTGGATTGTGGATATCGAAACAGAATATGTTGTAGTAGAGTGGGAATAAAGGAGAACTTTGAAGAACTCCTTGTAGATTTTTTTTTAAATTTTTATTAATATATGTAATAAATATTGTATATTGTTTCCTGTATGTTTGTTTGGTTGATTTTTTTCTTCATTCAATACATACGGATCACGCTTTAACTCTTAATCCATTTAAAGTGGGCCTTAAAGAATTATTGGGTTTTTATTAATTCATTTTCATTCAATTTTTGAAGTAATTTGTGTATATATTACGTGGGTCTGAAGATGATTCCATAAATTTTCCATAAACATTCGCGGAGTTTTACGATTATATAAAATAATATTTCGATTTCCTCTTATTAATCCCATCAATTCTCCCACTCGGGAATTTGAATACATCGGCGAATTACCGTAAATCGTTTATTTTTTTGGTGAAGCCATGCGATGAATGGAAATCGCCCGATTACCGAATCCGCTCTGTCGAACACACCGGCTTTAATAACGTTATTATAATAATACTTAATCCCCCGCAGCAGGCAGTAACAATAGAAAACACACATTTTACAACATCAATAACGATCGAGTATCATCATCAGCCACGGTTGATCAGTGGAGCCCGAAGAAGGGTTTTCTTTCTGGGGTAATGGCCGTCCCCGTGTTATTAAATCACTATTAGTGCCTCCCCTACCTCCCGTTCTAATGGCCCTAACAAATGGAATTTCGCGAGCCGGTTTACGTGTTAAATGTTTCATTTCGAATGGAAATTTATGTTTGAATACATTTTCGCCGCTGTCGGGCGTCCTTTATTTTTGAATAATAAGGGGACGCGCAGGCGGGGGGAGTTTTATGAGCTGCGTTTAGGATATTTGATTTGAGATACTGGATGGGACGAGGAGGAAGCGTTGTAAGCTATTACCATTGTAGTGCCTTCTATATATTTTTTCTCTTACGTTTGTATGTTTGCTAACCTACTTTAAATGTAACAGTTTGAGTAAAACGTTAGAATATCCATGAGAATCTAAAAGCGTTAACCTAAAATCCAATTTATATGTAAATTTTGGATTTGTAGAAAATATTTATTTATTTTATTTATTTATTTATTTATTTACGGGAAAACCCCTTTTTACAAAAACAGTTTACAAAAATATTTTACTTATTACCTTAAATTCTAAATTAACTCTAATATTATATTACACAAGAAGTACATGTTTCTTTAAAACGCGCTTAAATGTATATTTACACGAATCAAATAAATTAAACCACTCGTACTAATTTAATTTATTAGCCGATCTTAATATACGACTAACAGGGCTGTTATAAGAATGGTTGGTCTTATGTGTTTGGACATAAAATATATTAACATTTCTGAGTGATCGAGAGTAATTACATACATTAAATTTAATGTCAGATAACAAAGCTGGACAGATAATATACGAATTTAGTAAGCCATGCAAAAAACTTAAGTCCGAAATTGTTCTTCGTTCATTTTAATTGGCTGAAATACCTAAGGTCGATAGCCATTTATAAGTTTAGATCAAATATATTGTATAATATATGTATATGTAAATACCACAATAAAGATGATTGTATATATATATCATTTTAATGAAGAAAAAAATCTAAACAAATAAGGAATTTACGGAGGAAAGACTTATAGTCGCTGGACTATTCCACAACAAGTAATCATGTTGGCGTATCGTCTACACCGTACAAGTATCTAAATTAACAGTAGAGCACCCGCAACGCCGAATTAAGTCTATAGATATATGCTGCTGGCGCATATGCACTGCAAGAAAACAGAAAATACATAATTATCTATGGCACCCTATGACATGACCTACAGCTTGTATCTGTTACATATATACCCAAAACTCGAGTACGGTATATATATGAATACAATATACAGTTTTTTTTAAATTATATTTCACTTTACATCAAATACCTTTTCCTTTTCCTTTATCTTAAACGTATTTCCCATTTTTCAAATATATTTCTCTAAATATGTCAAGATGAAGCTATCATTTAGAATATAATTGAGTTCAAACATGACGTTTACAATAAACAAGTATTCGAATTTAATGATTCAGTGAAATAATTTTCATTCGCTATGTTGGAAAGTTTAATAACTTATAATGAATGCTCACACAATTTGGGAGTTTATAATATTTACTTTGGTGATAATTGATTTTTAATTAATGTTAAACTTAAAAGATGGAAATCATTTGTTTCGGAAGTACAAAATGATCAAATGCGATTGCAGGTTGATAGGAAGGCAACCAAATACGCATGTTGGTACAACTGAGCATTCCCTAGATTGCATTTGGGGTAGTAAATATTTTGTTTAATAAATTAAATATTTAATCATAACTATGTATTTAATGTTTACACTAGTGATGGGCAAAATCGATTATTCCAATAATCGAATACTAAATAATCGATTATTTTTTTCAATTCAATTCATTTATTTACGGTAAATCATCTTTATAGAGAATAATAACAAAATTCAAAATGTTTAGATAAATAGCATAACTGTAAATCACATATAAACAGAATAATACATTTTTACATATATAACATATTTTAATATCAGTAGCGGAAACTGCAAAAATAAAAATTAACCCAAGTGGTCGATTCTAGCGATGAAAAAAATAATTGAAATATCAGAAACGGTAATCTCAGTGACATTAAACAAATAAATAATAAAATAAAATAATTACTAAATAAACAAATCAATACTTGAATAAATTAGCAAACAAGTAAATATAATGATTTAAACAGTAATATATCACAGATGAAATCACAGACCAGGTAAAAGTAAACAAATCATATAACCTAATTTAAAAATTAACACAAAGAATTAAAAATTAACAATTATTTTTGATAATCGAATGTAAATTCCGTCGTGTTCGTCAAAGCTATGATTCCAAATTCAAACATAAATATTATAATTACTATTTCATAAAAATGTTTGAGGTATTATTTAATTAAACTTTCATTGCCTTCTGTATTTTTCTAATAAATCGATTCTTCAAATAATCGATTTTGCCCATCACTGGTTTACACGTTGAAGCTGCTCCGGACTTATAATCCTTATCTCTTTTTCCATTACTGATTCGTTTAGGGTATACATTCGATTTAAAAAAAACGCAATGGCAAAATACGACGTACGACGCTTTTCTTTATTCATTTTTCCTTAGCATGAACTTGAAACTATTAAATTCCCCAGATTTTTTGGCGGGAAATTTAGCTTGTCTATAATCATTATTGATCACTCTGTATTTACTATTTTTAATGTTTTCTGAGCATAATTTCAACTTAATGGTGGTAATAATTAAATAAAATAAAACAAAGATGTGTCTACAGATAGCCTTGTAACAATTATTTGTTGTTTACTTTCATTGAATAATTTCGACTCAAACCGTTGCAATTCGCTGTAGTAAATTAAATTGTGAGAAATTAATTCAAAATCGCTGTAGTACTGCTATTCAACAACAAATATCTATTGTGTAATCCAATGTCCGGCTGGCTAAATGCTCGGGAAGTAGATGTTTCAATAGATGTTTCTAAAATTCAGAGTGTAAGTAATTTTTGCAGTTGGAAAAAGGGATTGCTCGAATTTTGTTGATCATTGGCAGAAACTTTCCTCGTTTAATTTCATTGTGATAGTAATAATAATAATCTTTACTGCCCAAAGGAAATACACAATACAGGACAATATTGAAACAATATAATAGCATAAAAAATAGTAATGTGAGTGATGCAAAAATAATACAATGCCTAATAATAAAAATACACTCATTACATAAATTAAAAAAAAACAATATAACAATAAAAAACAATACTCTTAGCAAAGTAATAACAGTGTAGTAATGAACTGAAAGTATGATTATAAACAATTTAGATTTCTTCGTATAATAAAAATATTGTAAAATTGATTATCAGTATTTATACATACATATATGAGACATCGGTGCTTTTAATAACATATTAGTTTCGTGTATAAGTGTATAAAATATTATATTTTGGTATAATGATAAGTTTGATAAGTTTGACACGTTAGATTCAACTATTGTGAGTAACTGTGGCGAATCAATAATATTATTGACTAACTTATACATAAAAATGTTGCATTATGCAATATTTTATTAATGTGCAACAGCAGGTGTACATTATGTAATTCAATGTCCGGCGTGGATATTTGCCCGGGAAGTAGTTGTTTTACTGTGCATTTGTTTAACATACTTACGTAGCGTAAGTCAAAAGTCACAGAGCTAAATGTGGAAATAATTTATTAATTATTTTCAAATCATTTTTATTTAATATATAAAAATTCCGCTAAAGAGTTTTCAACTATCTAATAGTGATACAATATTATTGATTAGTAATAATATACTATAATCAACAGTATATTCAGAATATACACTAGTCATTTTTAAACTTAAAAATTTCATTTTTTGTACTCGTTCCAACAAGTATAATAGGGATAAAAGATAATAGAATGAGTAATGAAAAAAAGTGTCCAATATAACTTTATCGATTCACAGATGCTAATTTGGAATCAACTTCGTGATAATTTAAACAATCACTTACAAAAAACTAATTTAATTTACACATTTCACTGTTCATATTTTGTATTTTGTTAATTATTATAAAAGTTTAGTTTTCGAATTAAAATTACAGTGAATCGTGGGTCGCGCTAACGGCTCCGCATTATGAAAATAACCGATAAATTACGCCGGTAATACTCCATTATCAATAACAAACAGTTAATGGTCGGGCACAAAAGCGATTTTGAAGCTGACACTAACGATGATGCACATGAGTGCTGTAGGTGTGAAACACTAGTTTTATATTTACATACACGTGCACATAAATCAAGCGCACGGTTTATTCGATTTAATTGCCACAATTTAGATTTACAGTTTCGATTTTGATAAAAGCGGGCGTTGGTTCGGTTTCAATTAAAGTGGAAATACGAAATACCGTGGTTTCTTTAATTATATATGATTTACGTGTAGAAATTACTATGAAATATTGATTTCAATTATAAAGTACATTATTTTTTTCATTCAACGTAACTTTTATTATATGTTGAAGTATAATAAATATATAATAAAACAATGATGAAATGAAGGATGATGCTTGATTTCGAGATGGAATAGTTAACTCCGAACTGTTCTCTAATATATTTAGGGTAGTAAGCCAGACTGTCCAATGATATATGTTTCACAGTTGCTAAAGTCGACAATCATCATCCTCCTGCCTCATTATTTTTTTGGACTTATTTATCGAATTACAATAAAACAGTATTCAAAATAATAATTGCGTTATTTTGAATACTGTTTTATACGCTACAATATCGTAAAGCCAACTTTACTTTTGAATGATTTACTGCAATACTATAAATTTGATGAAATAAATTTGAATAGATTATTAAAAATCAATCAATAAAACACAGATTAGATTGAATAACTTTTTTTTTAATTTTGTTATAATGGAGTTTCAATTAATAGCGTCAATCATAGAATTTTTAAATTGATTTTGCAACTGTATATTGCATATTCAATGTTCGAAATTGACTTAAAATTGTAATTGTTTCTTATGATTGCATTTTCTGTTGAAAAATAAATTATTATTATTATGTTGTAATGTTTAATATAAACTTCCGCTTATTATTCTTAAGAATAAAACAATAATAATTAATAATTATTCCCCGGCTTACATAAACAAGAAACGTTTCATTATTCCGAGAAAAAAGACTTTGTGTTTCTTACAATATGTTTTTTTTTTTGTGTGTGTGTTTAATTTTCCGGCGTGTACATTTTTCCGACCCAATTCGCGGGGCATTGTGTTTATCCGGGAGAGGAAAATACTTAGGTATTTTTTCCAAATGGCCACCGAGAGCCGCATTTATTCGGAAATTTCTCCAGGGAGCAGACCAAACGCCCTACTTAGATCACTTTGCGTCCAATGTGCGTTGACCCACATCAGACCAACACGCCCGGTTCGAAACGGGAAATGGACGAGAATTTATTTTCCCGGACCCTACTCATACTCACGTACGGCAGAACCCCCTCTACCATTAAATTATCACAGGTGATATCCCGTGATCAATTAAACGCCGGATGGGTTTTCAGATAAGGAAAGTAAGTCTGCTTGATGGTCGGGGAGATTTTCAAATTTCTTATTTTCACAATCAATAAGTGAAATATTTGAAAAATAAGCCACATAAATTTGAGCAATAGCACAAAACGTCATCTGTTAACAAACTTCTAAGTCGCATCGTCAATTTTTGTGCATTTATTAATTTTGCTATTGAAAAAATAATATAAAGTATTCAGACTAAACGCTTTTTTTAGGGAGGATGATTGATAGGATACTAAGATTAGGGAGGGATTAAATGAGGACATTTTTTGGTGTAGACATTTAGTGTTTGTTATAATGAAATCACTTGGTTTTGTTTTACTAAAATTTTATTATATTTTCGACCAGTTTCGGCTAGATGCCATTTTCAAGACTGATTTTCAAGATCCTAGTAGTTTTTATAAATATAAATAATGAGTTGTTGTATTTATAAAATATTCAACTACTAAAGATAGAAATATAGTTTCCAAAAAATAAGTAGTTCAATAGAAAATAAGTAGATATTTTTATTTAAATAATTGAGTTAGTGTTGTTTTTCCAATATTGTAACGAAAATTATAGAGAAGCACTGAAGATAATTGAACTGATTTGGACCATCGTGGAACTCCACACATATCAGTAATGTGCCGGAACAAACACATAACACAAATCAATATTCCATGCATAATCTATAAATAAAATAGATTCAATTAATTAAGCTAATCAGTTATTACGACAGACATAAAACACCACTTGATAAAAATAAACGCACAGCTTATAAATAACCACACCGTCCATATATAATTTCATTAATAACTCATTGACCCTGCATTACCAAAGAGCACCTCTTTATCAATCCCATCCACAGATAATTTATCGATAACTCCTGAATCCACGCCACAAATATTTATCCCCACACACACACGAACACGCAATACTACAAACCAAACACAAAAAGAACCCGCAAACAATCAAACCCATAAATCACAAAATGCAATTCCTCGATTTAATTAATAAAACAAATACATTCTAATAAAACAATTATAATGCGCGCACGTGATCCGTCAATAAAATGTTAATAAATAATCGGCCGTTTGCGCTGTGCATAAATCAAAATTTGAATTATATCCGGCGAAAATATTTGCCGGACTTCGGTAAATAATTCCGCGCGGAGGTGGACGCGAAATAATTAACGGCTTCATGCGTGCATTTTGTAATTCTGTTCGTAGTTGTGAAATTTATTTTCTGAAAATTACATCAAATTTCACGCGCAGTGGAATTAATCGGCTTGCGATGAAGTGTTATTGTTGCTATTTTTTTAATGTTCAGCGCTATTGCTTGTGATATATGTATTTACGTACACCTGTGCTCCATATTTTCAACTGTGTTTTTATTTAATAAATATTTATACAAAAAATATAATTAAATTAAAATTGTTTTAACGAATTAAAACAATCTCATATATATTTTTATATTTAGAAATTAGGAATAATGCTGCTATCAAACTAAGAGTTTCATAATGACAAGTTAAAATTGTTTGTCACTAAAATAAAATTAAAGTTATACAAATAAAGTGAATCAGTGTTTTTATTAAAACTTAAAACAATGTATAACGAAATTGACGCTTCTATTATCAATAACTTAAATATCGAAAGTTTCAAGAAGATGATGAACAAGAAAACCGTCAAAAGCTTCATGAAAGAAAGACCGATAGCTTCAAGAAAATGATGATCAAGGAAAAGGCTAGAATCTGCAATCAGGTGATCTAACAAGAGACTAAAAACTTCAAGAGAAATAATAAATAATTACGTATAAGGTGAAAACCTTCAAGAAAGCGATGAGTTAGAAAGGTAAAATAAGAAAAAAAAAACGGAAAGATTTAATATGATAAGCTAGGGAAAAGCCAGGAGTTTCAAGAAGGTGACGAGTTAAGGAAATACTATAAGCTTCTAGAAGAAAGACCGACAGTTTCAAGAAGCTGGTGAGCAAGTAAACGAATAAAAGCTTCATGAAAGAAAGACAGGCAGCTTCAAGAAAATGATGATCAAGAAAAAAGGCAGAATTCTCAATCATGTGACGATTTAATAAGAGACCGAAAACTTCAAGAAAAATATAAGCATGTAAAATGCCAAAATCTTCAAGAAGGCGATGAGTTAGAAAGGTAAACTAAGAAAAAAAAAATGGAAAGATTTAATATGATAAGCAAAGGAAAAGCGAGGAGTTTCAAGAAGGTGGCGAGTTAAGAAAATATCGTAAGCTTCTAGAAGAAAGACCAACAGCTTCAAGCAGATGGTGAGCAAATAAACGACTAAAAGCTTCATGAAAAAAATACAGGCAGCTTCAAGAAAATTATGATCAAGGTAAAAGACAATCATGTGACGATTTAATAAGAGACCGAAAACCTCAACAAAAATATAAGCATGTAAAACGCCATAACCTTCAAGAAGGCGATGAGTTAGAAAGGTAAATTAAGAGAAAAAAAATGGAAAGATTCAATATGATAAGCAAATGAAAAGCCAGAAGATTTAAGAGGATGACGAGTTAAGAAAGTATCGAAATCTTCTGGAAGAAAGACCGAGAGTTTCAAGAAAATGATGAGCAAGAAAAACAAACTGAATCTTCATTCATGTGATAGCAAGAGAACAAAAACTTCAAGAAAAATAAAAGCATGTAAAAGGCTAAAACCTTCAAATGGGAGATGAATTAAAAAGGTAAAGAAGCTAATAAAAAAATGGAAAGCTTCAATATGATAATCAAGGGAAAAGTAAGAAACTTTAAAAGGTTAAGGAAATATCGAAAGCTTCAAGAAGATGATGAGCAAAGAAACGGTCAAAAGCTTTATGAAAGAAAGACAGACAACTTCAAGAAAATGATGAGCAAGGAAAAAGCCAGAATATTCAATTATGTGATGATCTAGCAAGATAACTAAAAAAATATAAGCATTTAAAAGGCCAAAACCTTCAAGAAGGCGATGAGTTAAAAAGGTAAAGATGATAAAATACGTAAAGCTGCAATAACAAGCAAGGGAAAAACAGAAGCTTCAAAAATATGATGAGTTAAGTAAATATCGAAAGCTTCAAGAAGATGATGAGCAAGGAAATGGTCAAAAGCTTTATGAAAGAAAGACCTACAGCTTCAAAAATGATGAACAAAGAAAGGACTATAATCTTGAAGAAGATGATGATCTAAACAGAGACAGAAAATGTTTAGAAAATTAATGGCATGTAAAAGGCCAAAAGCTTCAAGAAGGCGACGAGCTAAGAAGTTAACGTTTTGAAGGTTGGAATAGGAAAACCTGAAGATGGGCATAAAAACAGAAGTAAAGATGAGATAAGATCTAAAAAGAACGAATGAAGAGAAATTCAATCGCGTCCATACGCGATGACTTATCTCATCTTTACTTCTTTTCTCATGACCATCTTAAAATTTATGGAAATTGGAAATTTTAAGATGGTCATGAGAAAAGAAATAAAGATGAGATAAATTCTAAAAAGATAGAATGAAGTGAAAGTTAATAGTGTTGTGAAGGTTGAAATAGGAAAACTTTAAGGTGGATATAAGGATAGAAAGAAAGTGGAAAGTAGAAAAAGGAAAGAATCACCATTACTTTTAGATCTTCACGTGACAAAAAAAGGGAAACCGAAAATAAATGAAGAGGAAATCGTGTTGTGAGTCCTTCATGATAAAGAAGTATAAAACTTCAAGGATGCAATAAGCAGAATAAAAGTGATGACATTGGTTCTAAGAAGAAATGGAATTTTAATGTGGAAAGGTATGATTAAGATAAAGAAAGTGAAGAAAAAAGCAATCATATTATGAAGGATCGAATAGGAAATTTAAAACTACGAGGAGATGTGAAGCAAAGATTAAATTCTAAGCAGAATAACAATTTTGATGCGGAGAATGACAATTTGGATGGGAAGAATGGAAATTTCGGTGTGAAAAATGATGTGGGGGTTATGAGGAAGTATGAAGATAAAAACAACCGCGTTCTAAAATATTTTGTCAATTATATTTAACTTTTAACTTACCTTAGGATGAAACATTTTTTTAACTTTTCTCAGGATGAAATACTTTTTTAAAGTATTAACAATTCAAATAAAAGCACTTTGTATTAATAAAAAAGAATATTTATTTACTCGGTCAAATTTATTTAAACAAATTCTTTTGCATTTGTGACATTTTTGACTTACTTTACATAAGTACTTTAAAACAAATGTACATTAAAACAACTACTTCTCAGGAAAATACCCTGAAAGACATTGAATGCAATATGTTGTAGATATACAACAGCAAGTGTCCATTATGTAATTCAATATCTGGCGGAGTATTTGCGGGGGAAGTAGTTGGTTTAATGTACATTTATTTACAATACTTACGTAACGTCAAGTCAAGAATATCAAAGAGGAAATTAATTAATAATTTATATTCAAATTCTTTTTATTTAATTCACTTTGTATTGTGCCAGTTTTTTACACTTGGCATAACACACTTAAAAATCGCAACATCAAAATTAGTAAAGTAAATGAAAATATATTGAAACAGAGCCTACTAAATATACAGACTGGAATGTCGGTGTGGGGGAGGACTTCGAGATGCATACCTGGCCTTGGAGCGCCTGCTCGTCTCGCGCACTAATCTTAAATTGTAATAATTATTTTTGCATGTAGTTATAATGATAAAAAATTATATTTGCTATTCAAAAAATCAAGTCGTACGGACTTTAATTAAAATTATTTTATTTGGATTAAAATAAAATTCTAAATTTATTGTAAACGGGAGGTGTTTCCATCACGATGATTCGTAGGCGAATCGAGTAGTCTCCGAGATTTCGAACTCCCCACTCCAATATTCTGGCCTGTATATTTAGTAGGCTCTGATTGAAATTATGTATATTTTTTTATATTTATTTTTGTAATTAAAAGCATAAGTCGTGTTTCTTTATTTTGGAGTTATAAAATATGAAATTTTATGATAATATAATACAGAAGATAAAATAAATTTCCAAGTAATTTATATATTACTAGTTTCAATTATAATTTTTGGTTAATTTTGTTTACACAATCGCGTTAAACTAAACAACTGGAACATAATGCGAGTTCATTTCCACTGTGTCTGATTATCCGGGTCTGAATGACGCGGTGCTAAACACAAATAACGCGTAATCCCGATCGAAATGAAATAAACGCGATTGACAATACGGGAATATGAAAGAAACGTAATGTAATAAACATGTCAAAAACCGAATTAATCCAGAAATTACAATGCGCCGAAATTAACATCGGCTCATTCACGAACCCGTCGTTCCAGTTATCAATTTAACATTTAAACTAATCCGGAAAGTTCCTCGCATCAAATATAAACAGTCGTACAGCCCGGCGCAGTTCCTATTGTGTGAAAAGGGTTTGATTTCCATAAATATTCATAATCCTCTCTCTCCCGGTCCGGCCAAAAATCAATAATTGCATGTAAATAATAATGTCTGCGTCCGGTTTTGCGCGGGAGGGAAACAGGAGTGGAGGGATGTAATGTATTATATCTGATAAAATTGTGCATCGTAATTTATTTAAATGTTAATTTATCGCTTTAATGCCCTTTTTCAGCCGGAAACGCGCGCCGTTCGGGTGTTCCGCACTATCCACCTCGCGACCGCTAATTACACACACCCCAACCCGGAGCGCTCTCCTTTTCGGTGCACCATTTTTCATTTTAATTGCGCACCGGCGCGCAAATATTTGTATGAAAAACACCCTCGCCGTTTGAATATTTGATACACAACTAAACGTGACGCAACATTTAAAACCCCCCTCACCGCCGACCGTTTTCGGTTTTAATGGCAATTTTGATGTAATTGGAAATTAATTACGAGCGAGGGAATCTGTAAAGCGCGTGTCGGAAATTGGCCATTACTTTATTACATCCATATTTTTATTCGAGTGTTATTATTGGTTGCGGCCGGGATTTTAACGGTTATTGGTTTATAAAGATTTTCATTAATAATTGTATAATTTTCGGTTTTATTGCGCACTAAAAAATTCCATTGGTTGTCGAATAATAACGAAGATGATATTTAATTGTTTGCGAATCCAGTGGGGAGGATTTTATAGGCGGGAAATATTAATTTTGCATAAAACAGTAATTCTCAAAATGTTCTCATGAAAATTTAAATTATTATTAATAAATCTACATTTTATAATTTCGTGAAGGAAAACATTTGTTATTTTCAATTATTTCCTGACACGTGTTTTTTTTTACCACAGTGTAAAATTAATAATAATTTAAAATACTTGTAAACTGTTGCCTGTAATGCGCTTTCGACAATTAGCCTTTCTGCCCTTTTGTTTTTATTATTTTGAAACACAATTGTAACAGAGGACAAGATTAATAGAGTAAGGTAATCAAATATTGAGGGGAACTTAAATTTAAGGGGAATGTTAGGTTTTCTGGAAATGCGCATTTTTATGGAAATTTTTAAAATTGTTTTCGTACAAAGCATATTTTTCAGCAAGAAACTACATTCTTTCATTGAAGTATAATTTTGGTGGTATTTTTAAGGCTGGCAATTTTGACTTCCGCGCTAATTGATTAATCGAAGTTCAAAATATTCGATTAATCGACTTATCCGACAATTAATTGAAAATAACCGACTAATTGAAATTAATCGAAACTAATCGATTAATCGAAAATAATCAGTCAGCTAAAATAATCGAAATTAATCGAAACTGATCGATTAATCGAAACTAATCGAAACCAATTGATTAATCGAAAATAATCGGTAGGCTGAAATAACCGACTAATCGAAAACGGATAAAATAGTCGACTAAAACAACAAAAAATGAAAAGATGACAAACTTTAAGGACACAATTGCATTTTGTTATTTTTACTTTTAGCAAGCAAATTATATTATTCAAAAAAATAGTTAGGAGTTGTAATTATATTCCTCTTATACAAATCTTTTCAAATAACATTTAAATTTAGAGAATATTAGCAAAGATTAAATAAATGTAAAACAAATAAAAAAAATATTTTGTTTATTTTTTCATACGTTGTTCATATAATGCACGATATTATTAAACATTATTTATGATAAATATTAAAAATTATGGATAACTCTGCTACATTGATAAATATACCGTCTAACCGAAACGGTTCAAATAATCAACTAATTGAAACGATTAGAGTATCCAATGAGTCGAAACTAATCGGTCGGCTAATATAACGGACTAATCGAAAACTGTTAAAATAGTCGACTAATCGAAACGATTAAAATATCCGACTAATCGAAAGTAATCGGTCGGCTAAAATAACCGGCTAATCGAAACTAATCGATTAATCGAAAGTAATCGGTCTGCTAAAATAACCGACTAATCGAAACTAATCGATTAATCGAAACTAATCGGTTAATCGAAAACGGACAGAAAATGTTTCCAACAAACAATTTAATCGATTAATCGAAATTTTTTAATCGATTAATCGACTTAATCGATTAATTTTGCCAGCCTTAGGTATTTTAGAGTTTACTGACTTGGGTGTGATCTTTGATTCTAAGCTGTATTTTACTTAGTCGACTTGAATTCATATTTAATCCCCTAAAATCATATGTTTCCGTTTTTTAAATAATGAACAATGTCAAAATTGTTTGATACAAAATATATAACAAAATTTCAGTTCACCTCAAAACATTCACAAATTTTAAATTTAAACAAACAATAAAAATGTTTGTATTAAATAAGCAGTTTTGATTTTATGTCAGATGTATGTGTAATGGAATGTGGTTGTATGACAGTGTTAGTTTCAGATATATATATTTAGTTATAAATGAGTTATTTACGTTTTTAGTTTTATTTTCGACGTCCTCTTGCGGCCAAATGGTGCGTCCGACAGGTTGCGCATTCAAATAGTGAAAATTTGAACCTCCTCGCCAAACGGAAACCCCCCGAAAATTAGGGGGCTTTTACGCTTAACAAAGACTTTCATTAATCTAAGAAACAGTATTATCATCTAGCGGCGCCAATTATTTGTTTTGTTATTGATATTATTTCTTCATTTTTGTTCTACAATCCACTATACATAAATATTATTAATTATATTGTAGATTTGTAAAAAGGTAAATCCGTTAAATAAATAAATAAATTGTATGCAGTCTTTTCTTCTAGTTATTTTTTGAACTGTCTACAGGTTAAATGGAAGAGTAGTTTTAGTTTGCCTCAACTAACTGAAGTTGGCCTGTTCTGTAATGTAATTTAAATTGTGTTATTTTTTTGCGAATACATACAATTTATTATTATTATTAATTTTATTTTTTGTTAAAAAAAAAACCTTGTGTGCCTTAATTAAAACACATGCATTTCATTTAAATATCTTTTACTTGCTACTCATTTTTCATTCAGTAAAACATTTCAGTAATGTTTATTATTTTCGTAAAATAATACTCATTTACATTATGATTCTTAATTACATTCAATATTTATTTTACATTTTAACACAAAAAAATAAAAATTCCTGGTTGCGAATTTTGGGGGAGTATTCTGTATTTCCCGTAGTTGCAACTTTGTTGCAGAGATGGCGAGCGCTGTACGTTTTCACCCCTCGAATGAGAACTACAGCCAGTAGTGGAATAAATTCGCGGAATTCTGTAGTCTACAGGATTCAGCGAATTCATTCCATTGATTATTGGATCTAAATATGTATTGTCATTATAATAAAAAACACTTTTATATTAAAAATGTTTCATTACGGGCTAAGTGAGGAATTTATTCAGAACTTTTACTTTGTATTACAAAATTATAGTAATAAAAAATGTAGAAATAAATATGAATAAATTATTAAAAATCAACCAATAAAACACAGATTAGATTGAATAACTTTAAATTCTCGACTAGTTTCGGGTTATTAGCCCATTTTCAAGAGAATTTAAAATTTGTTTCTCTTGAAAATGTGCTAATATCCCGAAACTAGTCGAGAATTTAAATTTATTCAATTTAATAATTTATTCATATTTATTTCATACAATATGAACTATCAATGTCTAAATATTGAAACCATTAATTATAAAAAATGTAGATGTTAATAACTGAGGTTTCAACTTTATTATATATTGTTTATAAAATGAATAAAATACTTTAAACTTTGTTTGTATAACACAAAATTTGTATTTATTGTTACTATAGTTTCAACAATTTACACTTGTCATTATCAAAATAAAAGTAAAAGAGTTTTATTATTGTGATTTTTAAAACATTTCAAATTAAACACTTGGTTTTGTTTCACTATACTTTTTATTTACCCAACTGTTTTTATAATGACAAGTCGAAACTAGTTGGATAAAAAATATACTTTTTATTTATGAAATAAAACTAAGTGTTTAATTTAAAAAGTTTTAAAAAATAGTTAAAATATTTCACCAGGGGATCAATAAGAAACAAATTGAAATCTTCTTATTGTGAATTGCGATGTACAGCATAGTAGAAATTGTAATAGTGTAAATTTACAAAATTAAAGATTATTTACAAAACATATGTGTTATAATTTTACGATACAAAGTGCGAATTAATTAGATGAAATTTCAATGAAAAATCGTAACGGTGTGAAATTTATATTTTGGGGTTTTGTATATATATATATAAAATCTTAATTAACAGACACGAAGAATAATTTTGCATTCAATAATATAACTTGTTATAATTTACAATTGTGTGTTAGTCTTCATGAGCTATGGGCCAGAGGTCTTACTGCCCTGTCTAAATTTATGGTGACGAACTAAGAATATTCTTTGCTAGGTAGCTGAGACCTCTAGAAGCGTAATAATGAGAGCAGGATGTGAAAAAATTTTGAGGAATATTAGGATTTTTGAGGATACAGAATTCTGTAAGACTATTGAGCATGAAATATTAATTATTATTATTAATTTTTACTCTTTTGAAAAATTATATTTACTACGAAATTTGGAAGGAGAGGTTTAATAAACATTAATAAGTTCCACAACACACACTATCTACAGTCAAAAGATTTTTGCAATAATTAAAATGAATATGCAAAACAACTTTTAATAAGGTAATTCATCATTTAACATCCCAACTAATTCATTTAATCTGCTGTTGAATATTTTCAAAAAAAAAACGCTCGGGCAGATCAATTAGTATTTTTAACTGCGCACATTTTTCACTAATAAGTTTTATATACAGGTTGTCCCGTAAATAAATGCAGATACAAAGTTATCTTTTTAAATTGGAACACCCTACGTATTATTGCAGATTTGGATTTCTCAGAGAATTCTAGATATATTTTTTATATGGTTTCTTATACCTATCTTCAAATGTTTACAAAATATTGTCAATGATTTAATAATGCAATGCCAGCCATTGAAAATTTGTTAGATGACAATTATTCTTATATTGCCATTTTTTTTCTGATGTATCACTATAAATTATCGTTTAAACTTAATTATGTGCCCCATTGCAATTGCTGCTGTGTATTTTATCATTTTTTAATGGTTGACATACTACTATGAAATTATTGACATTTTACGTAAACAATTGAAGATAGGTATAGGAAATTATACAAGATATATCTTAAATTGTTTTAAGAATCTAAAATTGTAATAATATATAGGAATTTGTTCCTTTTATTATGAACGCACTGTATAATTGATATGTATTATACAGAAATAAATTAAATTGGTTTTAACGTTTTACAATTCTAAAGAAATAATAATAATAAAAATCAATTTGTTAAACTTCGAAACACGTTTACAATCCAATCAACATATCCATTTATTTATATTTTCACGTTTATTCGAGAGGCATTAATATTGTTATTAGAGCTGAAGTGTTTTTCTTGTGTACTTATGTTGGATATACGGTTTAATTAACTCGCGTTTTTATTACCGTTTCGAGTGTTTGTTTTGCGCCGCGGCGCGAGTGCCGGTTTCAAAGCCACCCCCCGCGGACACACACAACAGCCGCCCCCCGCACACACACTCATTCCTCCTGTGTTTGACAATCGTTATTATTTTATTAGACTCCGATACGCGGAAATTGCCCTGGATCGATGTAACTGTTGCAAAGTGGAGTAGGGGAGTGCGAAAGAAAGGGTTGCTAATTACTTTTCGATTATGAGAGACAGCCGGTTTTGGGGTGAGTTGTGTGCTAAAAGGGGAGGTCGGAACACGCCTCTCCGTGCGTGATTTAAATTCGGGGATGGTTTTGAATTAAAATATGTTTTGTACAGCAAAAACGAGGATTAATTTCTGGATGATTTTAATAAACAAGCGATTAATATTAAAAGAATATATAATTAGAATTGAAAAACTGACTGCTGCGTTTAAAATTGAACTTTGAAGTTAATTTTAATATGAAATTCATGGTTAATGTAATTTAATAATGCGATATTTTTTAAATTTAATCACATTTAATTTATTATTTATTAAAATTGAAAAAAATAAAAATATTTTTGACAGATTTTGAAATTGTGAACTTATTTTAATTCTTTCAGTTTTTTTCTAAAATTGAAAGAGAACGAAATGTGCAAACAATTTTTTTTACACGTAAAATCCCTAGGTATACCCGATCGCGCCAATATCCGGTATATACATGGATATAAATATCTTTATTCAATATTAAGTATACACAAAAAAATGAAACCCTTTAAATGTCCTGAGCTGTCGACCAAAAGTCTCTGAATTTTTATATTTTTTGACAAGTATTTATAAAATAATGAAAACGCATTTTTGATTGTTTATATTACTTCTAAAAACATTGTTTAAACTATTTCTGAAAGAAAATTGGAAAAAAAGTGCGCCGTTTGGGAAATTTGACACTTTTAAAATCGCCGTCAGGTGTTGGAAACACTACTCAGCAATGAATTTGTTTATAGACAAACTATTAACGGGCACGCATTTTTGATTGTTTATATTACTTCTAAAAACATTGTTTAAACCGTTTTTGAAAGAAAATTGCGAAAAAAGTGCGTCCTTTGGGAAATTTGACACTTTGAAAATCGCCGTCAGGTGTTGGAAATACGACTCAGCAATGGATTTGTTTATAGACAAACTATTAACAGGCACGCATTTCTGATTGTTTATATTGCTTCTAGAAACATTGTTTAAACCATTTCTGAAAGAAAATTGCGAAAAAAGTGCGCCGTTTGGGAAATATTGTTTATAAAAAAACGGTATTTTCCGATTTTTAAAGTATATGTATTATGAATATTTTAGAATTTATAGGAATAAATTTGATTCTGTTCTATTCACTTCACCTTGCATTTAGTTATAATTATGAATAAACAATTAAACAAGTGTTCTTTTCCTTTAAATAAATATTTTAGAAAAAAAAAGTCTCAGTGTGGAGGCGCCGGGTTCATTGCTGGATTCATTGCCAGCTTCACACACATTGGCTTTCTTTGTAACCAATAGTGTATATTGCATTGCATTCACTAAAATATATTTCATTTCAATGACATTGATCTCACTGAACGCATAAAAATAATTTCCATTAAACAACACTAATTACATGATTAATATCAGAAAACCTTCATCCACCTTAAAAACACCCGCGAAACAAAAAAAAAACAGCCATTCCTGTATACCCAAACAAGGTGTCGGAGAACGATGTTCGTCCGGCGCGGACTCGAAATAATTCGAAATGCCACCCGTGCCACGGGTTCTGCATTTATACACCACACAAAAAAGCCCGTCTACCTGTCCTTTTAAATTCCTCTGGTGGTGGTGCGCGCGGTTTTCTTATTCCGGTCACGTAAAGACTCGAGGATGTTAAAATGAGTGAATAGATTAAAAAGGAAGTTACCACATTGATACCGAGAAATCCTTTCCGATTGTATGTGGTTTGTAATGCGTGTTGTGCCGGTGGGTTGCGTGGATGTGTAACACACCTGAATGAAATAAGAAGAAGAAGATATGGAGCGGGAGAGGAGGTAATCTTCGTACAATACGAGAAGATGCCTCGCCTGTTTTTTGTCAGGGGATAATGATGGCATTGTGTGTTTATGTATATAAATTTGAATTTATGCGGTAAACATTGAAATTTAACACATGAATATTTTTATTTGTGTATCAAAAGAAGTTACCAAATTGAATAAAATCTATATTTTGATTATGAAGAAACTACCTTGTAAAAGCTAGTACAAGAACTTCATTTGAGAAAAAAAGTACAATCAATGACAAAAGTTGTTTTTTTTTTGTAATGAATTTAAATTAAAATTAAATTTAAAATAAATCATCTGTATCATTGAGAATCCTTACTAGCTGTTTGAATTGGATCATTGAAGATAACCAAATAAATTCTGTGATCCATAAAAACCAGGCGTCGTCTTTTCCACGTGATCATCAACAACACCATCTGTAGTCGACAACATGCTACTAAATAAAAATAGCGGGAATTTGCATTTTTCTTTGCTACTCTATGAACATTTTAGATTTTCTTAGCCCTGGAGTGTTTATCCAGTGGCTTCGCTTCTATTCATCTTCCCATTCTTTAGCCATTTGCTTGAAGTAGTAAGTACACAAGTTTTTGTTTCGGTGTCCGTAATACTACCATAAGGCTAGTCTATTTCCCTTCGCCAGCTAACTGATGGTATGTTTGTATTGCCAGGCAACCCTAGAGTCAAAGATGTTGGCTTTTAGACTTTTGGGGCTGCCTGGTTCTCCTAAATGATAAATATCCGCTTCCCTTTGAAATGTTTTCCCAGATCTATCAATTACCATTACTGGGGATTTAACATCTTCGAATAGCTCAACTAGAGGTGTACCGAGCTATGCTTTCTATTCTCTTTCGCAGCAACGCCGGAAACATGTCTTATCTCGTCCTGCCAACTTAAATGATTTGAAACTATTGTCACTTGGGGGCAGTGTGACTGGTTTAAATGATAGAAAAAGGGTACTTACATTCTAAAGAAAACCTATCCTTAGCACGTCCTAATATATATACCTTGTCAGCAAATATATTTTCCAATGATCGAGTAAATCCATGAAAATGCTGAGCATAGAAAAGTCTTCTCAACCCTACACCAGCGTCTGAATAGATTCGATTTGTGACACCATTCACGTCCCATATAACTCTTTGAATAGTGAAGATGTTGGGTCTACCGAGAATTGTTCTTTCGTCCACTAAAGGAAGACTAACTTGTCCTGTTTATGAGATATTATAATAAATAGAAGACGACGCAAGCGCCATCTATTGTCTAATTTCTAGCATCTCTGGTCTGCCATTCAGCCCAATCCCATCGCTTACATAAGATCCCGAAAAATGCGTCTCTAATAGAACACTCTAGAGTTTCCTCAGGAACTTTAGTATGCGTAACATTTCTTTTTGACCTTCTCAGTTCCCTATATATTCTGACCTTCGCACCTTTGAAAGCCTCACATTCCTTGTTCAATTTCTTGCCAGCTGCATCTCTTTGAGAGGGTAGCCTGCTTCATAGGCGGTTATTAAAATGCATTTGAGAAGCAACGCTTCTACGTAGAGGACGTTTTTTGACAGACGGTTCATGAATAACATTGCATTTGAACTGACTTTATGAGAATAAAATAAATCCAGATTGTTTAGGATTAAAATTCCCATATTTGCTGTTGAGTAAACTACAAGCAATCATAAGTTTATTTTAATTAGAACTAGAAGTGAGCTAAATAAATAAAATTTAAAATTTCTCAGCAACGAAACGCTTCAAATAACGTGAAGTAGTTGTTAATTATGCACCAATCCTTAGTATTAATTGATTGATTGAGTTACGTGAAGATGAAATTAATTTGACGAATAAAGCACTAATAACCTTTCTTCACACTTTTATTTGGATTACGAAATGTACATTTGGTGCTTCATTCGTCGAATTAATCGTATGAGTATGAATAAATGAAAATTTAAATTTGATAGCACGATAGTTCCTTGCCTACGCTCTGTGTGTAGCAAAACATACAGAGACGAATGGATTTGATATTATAAAAGATACGTTTCAGTTATTCAAAGTTAAAAGTATTTTCATTTATCGAAAAATTAAAGAAGTATAACAAACTTTTATTATAATAAATGCCTAATTCCATGTGGCATCGTCAACAATTTGGGTTTACAAGGTAGACGACCGAGAATTGTTCTTTCGTCCACTAAAGGAAGACTAACTTTTCCTGTTTATGAGATATTATAATAAATGGAAGACGACGCAAGCGCCATCTATTGTCAAATTTCATATGGCATCGCCAATGATTTGGGTCTACTAAAGGAACTTGTCCTATTTATGAGAACAGGAAACGAAATTAATTTAATAAAATGTTCAAGAAAACAGGAAACGAAGTTATACATATGCTAGATGAATAAAAATGTATTTAATAAAATGTTGAACCGCCATTCAACATTTTATTAAATAAACTTTTATTAGCTTTCTTTTATATTTTATTCTATTACATTTTATATTCAGTGATTTTAAATATAAATTCTGATAAAATAAAAAGAAAAATGTTTTATTCAATCATACACAATGTATAACGAAGTAGGATATACATTAATAAAAATAAAGTAATTGAAGAATATTGTTTTTTGTTAAAATATATATATAAACGGAATAAAAATTAATATTAGATTTATAGATTGAAATATTAATAATAAATATGTTTCATTCGCTGCTGCAATCGAAAATCTAAAATATCAATTGAATAAAAACATTTGGTTTTAATTAATATTTTATAATTTAACAAAAAGTGTATTCGATTCGAATTAATAATTAATTAAAATTTTAATTATAACAACGAATGGACGTTTTTTAATTATTTAAATTATTTATTAGTTACATAAAACATCGGTAGCAAAAGTTTTTTTTGTGCAATATAGCAAATACACTAAATTAATATAGCACAGTCGAATTTGAGAATTATCTGAAGTAAATGAAAGATAAAATATTTATTATTTAAATAAAAATACTTACCCAATTAAAGTCTCCACGACCAACAACCAACATAAAGAAGATTAAAATATTTATTATTGAATTTTTTTCTTGGATAATTTTCTCACTTATCACTTGGTGAAACATTTTAAACTATTACTGATGAAGATTTAAATTAAATTACACTTGGTTTGTTTCACTTTTTTTTGTTTTCTTTTACTCGACTAGTTTCGCTTTTTAAGGCATTTTCAAGAGTACGTTATAAGCTGACAACTGATACGTGACAAGCATATATATAATAATATATAATCAAGTAATAAATTTCAGCCATCTTTATTTTATTATTTATAAGTTAAATTATTTATTGTTCAATATTTCGCCACTAAATTGACGATAAAAGAAAATAAAATCGACACATGTAAAACTACATTTCGATTAAAAAAATATATATTATGCGCAAACAATTGCAACTTACGGGGTGAAACGTACGCGCCGTGTAATTTCCATGACGTAATCAGCACCGCGTATCAATATAACGCACACAATAATTTATTTAGCCACGCAATATTTTAATCAAATTAATTATGGATTTGTTTATGAAATTTTATCGCGGGCGAAAATTAACGCGCCGATTTTTTCCCCGCAGCGCCCCTAACATTTTATTGACGAATTCGCGAGCGAATTATATTTTATTAATAAATTAAATAATTAAAATAAACGCGGTGATTGTTAATTAAAACGATTTCCAATTGGCGATGGCGCGAATGAATAAATAAATATGTGCTCGGTGATTTTTCTTTCTCCGCCGTTGAATTAATTGTTATTTATTTAATCTAATTATTTCAAAATTTGTATAGTGTTTTAATTATTTCATTAAATATGAATTGATGAAATGATATTATGCGAAAATTAAACAACAAAAGGACCCAGGAATTTATTTTAAATTATTAACGGTTGAGGTTCCTCGACACACAATACGGGTAAAAGAGGATAAGGTTAAGAAAGAAAGAACGGTTGAGGTTCCTAGTTTATTATAATCTTTTTTTATTAAAGCAACATTTTTAACTCGGCAAAGGTAAATAGAAAAGAGTATTGTTTCATTTGGTGACATTTATTTAAATAAATCAATAAAAATGATTATTTTCAAATCATTTTTATTTAATTTATCCGCAAAGGTATTGTTACGAAATCGGGTTTAATCAGATTCGGAAATAAGTAACATAATGTCTATTTATTTATTTACAATACATTTATTTACATCACACTTTTTTGTATAATATTACACAGGTGGTACCGTAATTCAATGCATTTTATATTTTTTTGTAAAATGTTTCGTGTAAACTCCAACAGAAATTATGAGTGAGGTTATTTCGTTAATTTGAAGTTTCGATATATATATATATTTTTATATTGTGACCATAAAGAATAACGTGTAAATTGAATTTAACATTTCACGTACGGAAAACCCGTGATTATTAAACATTTTAAAATTTATTTATGTTGGGTACATTCGTTTTATTCAAAAGTCGTGCTAAAATGACGTGGCGGAGTCGCATTTTTTTTCTCCTATCAATAAAACTTTCTATAATTCATGGGGTGGATTATGTATCCGATGTTGATTAATTCCCGGCGTCGTTTTCATCGTCCGGATCGTTATAATACGGTGCGCGCGATCGTTAAGTACGTTCGTGTTTGTCACGAAAAATCTTCGCTGATTAGAATTCATGAATATGGAAGGGACGAATTTCCATAAATTTATCTGCGCCGGTGTTATAATGAATCAAACGTAATGTCGCGTATTAATCCACGATGAAATGTGGACGTTCTTAATAACACACTCCCGCACACACGTACAAAACACAACTGTAAATTTGCTGCATGCCATTTTTGTATTCACTACTGTTTGCTTAACTTGCTTTTAATTAATTGCAATAATTTCTCATGCGTTGTTATGAATTATTTTTGTTAAAAACTTAATGTACGCGTAATTAATCCTTAACAATTAATTTAAGTATTAAAAATTAATAATTAAAACAGCGATGATTCACACTTTGCAGTTGTTTATTTTTAGTACAGCCCAACGCATTATCCAACCCAAGATAAGTTATCTTAATTATGTTATTAAAATATTTGTTATTTTTTTGTTTGCTATATTCAGTTTCCTGATGCATGTTTCGATATATTTCAACCAGTATCAAGGAACTTACAAATAATTTACTACACAATCTTTATAATTAATATAGTAACTATAAGCTTTTCTGTCTGTGGTAGTATATCATGTCTTACGTTTAAAGCAGTATATTATAAAAAAATGTGATATGTCCATCATAGTACTTTCCCCGTTGAATTCGGTGAAATGAGTTTTTGAATGAACATTTAATAGTAAATAAAAAGTCAGACAGAAAGACGTTTGGTCGATAGCCATTTAACAATTAATTGATTTATGTGTGATATACATAATCAATGTTTGTTACGTTATTGTAAACTTAATTGTTAATAAAGATTCTTATATATATATATATAAAAATCAGTAAATGAAAAATTGAATTGTTGCCTTTTAAAATTAAAGCCAAATAGTTAGAAGTTATGTTGTTTTTCCTTACCATGTAATGACTACAAATTTTCTCACACAATATAAAATTTTTAGAAGATTTTTTTAAATATGACGGAATTTTAACGTTTTATTTGGCATAGAAATAATTATTTCAATAATTAAAGTCTCCGCAGCCAACATAAAGGAGATTATGAAAATAATTGTTTTTTTCTGAGGAAATTTATCAGGTAGACGAAATTCTTCCGCTGAAAGAATGAAAACTGAAGGTCCTACAATAAAAAGTTTAAAACAAAAAATATGAGAATAATTCTTTGAAGGATGAGGCTAGAATATTGTATTTGCCAAATGAGGATGCCAATTATTCAAAAAGACTAATAGGGTTAGGCTAACACAGAATCGGGGTGCACCAGTGCGCACTCAATGTGACCTGCGACGTATGCATTGCCCCGGATTTCAAACACTACATGCAATTGAGCACTGACATCTAGAAGTAGAATGATCGAAATATGAATTGGCAGCTGATTTTAAAACATAACCCCCATAGAAAATTTATAAATAACAATTACTAGAATAAATAGAAAAGTGTATTATTCATTCACTTGGTCACAGTTATTTAAATATATTAAAAAAATTAAATTGAATTAATTTAGTTTAATTTAAATTGATTTAGTTTAATTTGATTTAATATGATTGATTTAATTTTGCTGATTGTATTTGAATTAATTTAATTAATTTATTTTAACATCTTTAAATAACACAAACCATCACATGACTCGTTGTTTTATTGGCCATTTTGCACCTGAACTCGTGCACTCACTTCTCGAGTCAGTGTTGTTTCGATGTAAGCAGAAAATGATGTTGACAGCTCACACTGAAAAAGTGCACAAACAGAAAACGCAAAAACCCGTGCGTGCACTAGTGCGCAGAGAAAAAACACTGAAAACACCAATTATGCAATAAAAAATACAGTTTTGTCCAAGAAACATGAGAATGTCCCGAAATTAATTAGAGAAAAATATTGCTTACATCGATTCAAAAGTCGATTTTTTTTCAAGAATTTTGAGAATATCCCAAATTTATTAGAGGAAAATTCCGGTTACTTTTATTCGAAAGTCGTATTTTTTCTCTGAGTTTTAGCAGCACGAAGAAACTCATTTTAATTTAAACATTTAAAATAATTGTTTCGTTGAGTTGATTTTCTGTGAATTATAAAAAAAGTGTGAATATTTACTTAAAACACATTATGCAAATGTCAGGCGTGAAATGAGATAATAAATTTCCTGTTGATACGCGCAAAAAATATATTCACCTATCTACGTTAAACAAAAGATATTTTAACTAAATGAAAATTTGTTCCGTACACGTATATAATAAAACACATAAAATAAATAAAACAATTTTCTTATCAATTTCCTGATGATGGTACAATTTTATGTAAATAAATATAATGTAAATACTTATATTAAACCGCAAAATTTAATAAAGCGTATTTTTTTCCTTTCTCGCATACAAATTCGCTTAGACTGTGATGATACTAAAATAACGTGTACGTTAAATATAACATTTCTCGTATAGAATAGCCCCGAATATCGTTTAAACTATATTCACTAAAAGTTTAGTTGGTAATATTTTCAGGGTAATTAGGTTTCGGATTAAAATACTTCGTTTCTTCTAAATTTAAAGTATATTAAAAAGTAATTACATTAAAAACGGATTACTTATAAAATAAATAAAAATAAAAATTAGAGATGGGCAAAGTCGATCTTTTCAATCTTTTTGTCACAGTAAAGTGAAGAATATGTCAATTTTGTGTGTGTTTTCTAAATATGCTAAATGAGCAGCTTATATACACTAAAATCAAGTTTTCTCAGTCCTGGGTTATCGACCGGAGGTCTTACTGCCTTGATTTGAGAGCGATGAGCTTGCTCATCTTTTTCAAATATAATAGTTTTTGTTATATTGTTAATTTAATAGAGTTTTAATTAGCGAAATTATTTTGTCTGTCCACAAATCAATATATCTTTTTTCATAAATTAAATAAAAATGATTTGAAAATAATTAATAAATTATTTCCTCATTTAGCTCTGTCACATTTTTACTTACGTTACATAAGTACTTTAAACAAATGCACATTAAAACAACTACTTTTCGGGTAAATACCTCGCCAGACATTGAATTACATAATGTATACTCTGAATACTCTTTTCCATTTATATCTTTTCTATAAAAATATTTTGTATAATCATAAAAAAAATAAATAAATTAAATCTTGAATTCTCTTGAAAATGGAATGATAATCAGAAGCTGCACGAAAATTTAAAGTTATTTATTTTAATCTGTGTTTTTATTTATTTCATTGGTGGACTTTGAATAATCCTTTCATATTTATTATTATAATAAGAACTACCAATATTTAAATATTTAAAGTAATAACTCTTGAATGTGATGAAAGTGTAGACAACATCAAAAAAAGAAAAAAGCAAAAACAACTACTTTAATATTTTTACGCGCACACTACAGAAAATAAATTTTATTACAAAATTAACTATGTTAAAGATTTTTCGCATAAAATTGTTAGCTGTTTTAAAGGGATGAAATTTAACATTATTAGCAGCAGTCCCACCAATTTAGGCAAATTTTATTAAATAGCAAATCAAAAATGGAAAAAGGAAACAAATATGTAAAATTTATGAAATATGTTGTGGAGAGTGCGATGCAATTTACATAGGTCAAACAGTCAGAACTTTTGAAGCACGCCTAAAAGAACATTGAAAATCCATAATTGAAAACAGAAACACCACAGGTTTTGCTAAACATTGTATTTCAGAAAACCATTTCTTTGATACCAATAAATTTAAAATATTGAAAGCAGGTAATAAAGGATTTATGCTAAATCTTCGCGAGGGCCTGGAAATCAAAAAAGGAATTACCAGGGGAAAGTATCGTAAGTGATAATGAAAAGATTTCCAAATATTAACATCCCTTCTTACCTGATTTAATCCAATTCTTGTATATATATTGTTGTCTACTTTAATTTGTATTATTCTTTGAAAATTATGTAAAAATCGAAAATAGAATAAAAAATTATTTTTTTGTGAAACAAACCACGTATTTAATTTTAACCTAATATCTATGGATATTTACAAATTATATATAACTCAATAAAACACTTTTAACTTTGTTTGCACAACTATTTTTTTATTATTTAGTGACTATAGTTTCGACAACATTTTTTTTTCATTATCGAACTAAGAGTTTGATAATGACACGCTAATGTTGTCGAAACTATAGTCACTAAATAATAAAAAAATAGTTGTGCAAACAAAGTTAAAAATGTTTTATTGAGTTATAATAAACCATGTACAACCAAGTGGAAGCCTTAACAATTAACAAGCAAATTATATATAGATATATTGATTTTTTAAATTTTATTTGTGGGGCAGCAAAATAATTTTGGTCCAAGTAAAATTTGAAAAAATCAATATATCTATTCATATAATATATAAATATCGATAGAAATTTAAATAAACTAAATTTTAAATTATTTTGAAAATGGGCTAACTCGAATTGGTCGAGAATTTAAAGTTATTCAATATAATCTGTTTTATTTGTTGATTTTTAATAATCTATTCATATTTATTTTACCCAATTGTTTTATTAAAAATTAAATTTTATAAATACATTATTATTGGATTAATTTTCGCAAGAGTTTTAATATTTCCCGAATTATCTAGCGATCGCCCGCGCCCCATTCAGGGATTAAGCTCGTCGCGACGCCATTAATCTCGTCGAATATTAATGCGGAATGTAGTGGTAGATAACAGATGAATCCGATAAATAGAGAAATTGATTCTTTATGGTCCATTGCATTCATTCTGAGAGTAATTGCGTTTGTGTCCGTTGCAGGTTGCAAGCGCTGGCGTCGTCCTTCGGAGCCGGAGTGGGGGAGTCAGCTGGCACAGGCGTCCCGACGTACGGCGTCTCTAGTCTGCGTACAGCGTCAGGAATGGTCGCGTCGCGTCCTATCGATTTTTTTCACAAAAACGCTATCACTCTCTAACTGAATTATAAAAGAACGCCGAAAGCGATAACTTCGACTGTTGTGTTGTGGTGACTGTGAGTTGATTTATAAAGATTGGATTCAGTGTTTGTTTACTACACGCGGATTTCCCGAAAAAAATATTTATATACGAATCAGTGTTCGAATCTTGAAAATGTGGTGATATTATTGCCTTGGATTAATTTAGTGTTCTTCTACTGATTGCACGTGATTAAGGATCATGAAGACGCACACGATTTTTGTGGTTGCTGCCCTTTCGTCGGTGTGCTTCGCTGCCTGGCAGGAGAATGTTAGGCCCAAGATGTATGTTCAATTAGGTGAGTACTATACGCTTTTTTATATATTTTTTATTTATAATTACTCAAGCCCTTCATTCAGCAACGAGGAGGAAAAAACGTGCCGAGCACGCCCTAGGTTTTTGACCCTAATTCCTTTCCGTGCGTTTCTCGTATACCTTAATAACTAACGACTCCTTCCGCTACGTCTCGTCTATTTTTAGCCCTCTAATTAAAGAATATTTTATTTAAACACTTAATTAATTACTTTAATCGAATATTTAATCCTACTTTAATAAACTAAGTAAGAATATCCGCATTAAATTAAATCACTAATAAATAAAGTTCGCATAACACAAGCTTTAATTTAAATTCACTTTTAAATATAATACTTTTATACATTACAAATAAAACAGTTGGTTATTACGACTGAATTGCCGTGGGATATTTTAATATATCTTTCTCAGAAAATCACTGTTGTCAATCTCAAAATGCATTAATTTATAAATTTTATATAATTGGACGTAACAGAACATATTAAATTCCAACACTAGCGAGTCGTAAGACATACAGTTGTCAGGATAAGTTCGGTACTTGTACAAATATAAGTACCTTAGAAAACATTTCTGAATTCTCTCTACATATGTATATAAAATAACTAGGGCTCCAAATACAAGCGCAATAATTAATATAATATTTTCTAAAAAATCATAATTTTTAGATTTTCAAATTTATTTTCAATTTACTTAAATTCAGTTTATGTAACTTTATATTTCGACATTTTTTGCTTTCAACCAATTAAAACTACCATTTGTGTTCTTAAATAAATAATTATAGTATTGTTTGTTTATTTATTTAAAACCCTACACCCATATGGGTAGAAAGTGTCATTGAATATATATATATATATATATATATACAGGGTGTCTCAGCGTGCGCGCCGAGTAGCTTTACGGCTAAATGGTTTATTTTTTTCAAAATCGGCTTTCGCAGGCGTCTGTAGGTCTATTAGGACCACATTTTAAAATTAGTATCAAATATACAGGATGTCCTATAAAAGCATGGCGTATCATAGTTATATTTTTTCTAATGGAATGACCCATATTTTATATTTTTTTCAGATTCTACATCAAAAATAAAATTAACTTTCATAATATGTTCATATGCCAAAACCTGATAACTTTTGAAATATTTAAATATTTTTGAAAAAATTGACGTTTCGAAAAAAAAACCATAACTTTGAAATGGATGAATGAAAACAAATAAAATTTTGTGTCGGTATATCTGACTAATGGGTGAATATTTCAGACTATTAAGAAGAATTTAAAATCTTAAGATGTTTTGATAATTCAACATATCTCCAGAAGCACATTCAAGGTTAAATTTCGTGCTTATTTTAAATGGCACACCCTATATCTAATAGGCCTATCTTGTAGAAAATTGTATTGTCTTTCAGAAAGTATAAAGGTATTCTACACCTAAACCTAATAGTTTTCAAGATATATCCATTTTTGTTAATTTTCGTCATTATCATTATTATTTTAATACGACAATGTAACATAAAGCGCCATCTATTTAATAATTATTATTGCCAGTTATTCTAATAGGCTTTTGTTTATAAGCAAATTTAATTGACACATTCGTATTATTACTAACAATTGAAAAAATAATGTTCCTTTAAATGAAAGAATTAACATGATTCTAATAATAATGTAATGTTATTAAGATTGTCTCTTAGTGTACAAAATGTTCTCTGATGGAAGACATCCTAATAAGAAGACTGTAGAGGAAGTTTTAAATACATTCAAAAATGTAGGCAGTATGAAGTATTTGAAAAAAAAAAATACCTTGAATACAGTAATTAATAATGAGGAGACACAATTACAAGTTTAATTCCATTAAAGGTGGTTTAATAAGCAATGAATTGGAAGAATACATGGAAAGCAGAATTAATAAATTAATAATACATTTAGATCAATTATACCTAATATGCTAAGAAATGTCAAAATATCATTTAAAATAAAATTGAATTATGTATTCGATGGTAGTATTTTTGAAAATTTATTATAAAAAACTTTTAATACTATTTTATGAATTTATTTGATGTATTTGTTTTACAATTCTAACAAGTTTTTATCAAATAATTTACACATGTGTAAATAAATAATGCAATTAGTATATTCACAATTAATAAAATTAGTGTATTAATTTAGGAAATATCTCGAAAATCATTTGTTGGCTCAACTGACTTTATTTATAAACAATAACTAAACTCTTGCCATTATGGAATAATAATAATAAATATTATATTGAACAATAGATGGCGCTTTGAATCGACTTTTCATGTTATGAATAATAAATATTATGTCAAAAGTTAACGAAAATGCATATATCTTGAAAACTATTAGGTTTAGGTAAAAAATATCTTTATACTTTTTGAAAGACAATATAATTTCCTACAAGATAGGGCTATTAGATATAGGGTGTGCCATTTAAAATAAGCATGAAATTTGACCTTGAATGTGTTTCTGGAGTGACGTTAGATTATCAAAACATCTTAAGATTTTAAATTCCTGTAAATAGCCTAAAATATTTACCCATTAGTCTAATATACTGGTACAAAATTTCATCTGTTTTCATTCTTCCATTTGAGAGTTATGATTTTTTTTCGAAACGTCAATTTTTTCAAAAATATTTAAATATTTCAAAAATTGTTAGGTTTAGGCATATGAATATATTATAAAAGTTAACTTTATTTTTGATGTAGAATCTGAAAAAATATAAAATATAGGTCATTCCATTAGAAAAAATATAACTATGATACGCCATGCTTTTATGGGACACCCTGTATATTTGAAACTAATTTTAAAATGTGGTCCTAGTAGACCTACATACGCCTGTGAAAGCCGATTTTGAAAAAAATAAACCATTTAGCCGTAAAGCTACTCGGCGCGCACGCTGAGACACCCTGTATATATATATTGTTTTTTATTTATAGCATAACTACAGCCATATAATAAATACATTTATAAATAATTAGTTACACACTATTTTTAAGTAAAAATTCTGAAAATTTATTTTTTCAAAAATAGCCACAAAAAAAGAATGTTGAAGTCTTTCGTTTAAGTAGGTATAAAATAGAATAACAATTTCTGTGATTTACAAAACAATTTAAATCCAGTAAATAATCGATTGCTCTTTCTTTCATCTTCATTTATATTGTGTTAGACTTTTTAATTTTAAATTCTTTCATTTAAGTAGATTTAAAATAGAATAACATATATAATATTTAGTTAATTATCATTATAAGTTTATTGCTGTAATACCAATTGTATTTCTATTTCTATTATAAATCACTTTTTTTATCCAAGATGCACGTAGCTCTAGTTTTATATATTATTTGTTATTGTAATATTTATGTTATTCTGTTTGTAAAATGGTTTTTTTGCCGTCAATAAATTAATTTGAATTTGAATTTCCGTGAATTTGAAAATATGTGAAACCCAAACAAAAATGTGACGCTTTTTCTTTTATCTATATTTTACTAAATGCTACACTATATTAGACTTTTGTTCTTGTTCACACATTTTTTTCTGTTTCGTCTTTAAGGTTATATTAAATTAATTATAAATAATTCACACACAATTACATACACAGTTTTTCTAGTTATTAAATATTTCGATGATTTTTTCTATAATCTATATTTACGGGCATAGAATTTACAGAGTCACAGAAAATTTTTCAAATAATTAAATATTTAAATTTTTATTTAATTCTAAATAATTAGGATTAAAACATCGATTATTTAAATAAGAAGACTTTGTTTCACGATTAGTTTCACTTTTTACAACATTATTAAAAATTGCGTATAAGATATCGACTCGTGTATATATTTTTTATGTAAACCTTGATAATGTTGAAAAAAAAAAAACGAAACTAGTCGAGTATAAGACAAATAAGTGATACAAACGAAGTCTTATTATATACAAACATCTTAATACAGACAATTACATTAAATTTTATATACAGCTACACATTACAGTTGTAAATAAGCATTTAGGTGTTAGTCTGTCATGGGTTTCGACCTAAGGTTTTTCTTTCACAAGTCTTGTTATTTCCTTACAAAAATACATTTTTTACAAATTAAGAAAGTTATGCAAGAAATTATTGTACATTTGCGTATTTATATGAATAAAGTGTAGTTAGATTTATTTAGTCATGGATTATCAATCAAGGCAATGTTTCGATATATTCTATACTTCAACTAATTATTATGTTTTGTGTTCTTAAATTAATGACTGAACTTCGCCTATTCTTTTAAACTTTGTTATTGCAGAATTTAAATAAAAATGAAGACAAATAAATATGAATAAATAAATTTTAAATTCTCTTGAAAATGGGCTAATAATCCGAAACTAGTCGAGAATTTAAAGTTATTCAATCTAGTCTGTGTTTTATTCGTTGATTTTTAATAATTTATTCATATTTATTTCATACAATATGAACTACAAATGTCTAAATATTAAAACCATTAAAAATAAAGACATTTATTATTATTTATTTCTCAGTGTTTTTTTTTTTTTTAATTAATAGTATTTTTACAGGTTAATCTTAATTATTGTAAAAATCCTCTGACTGTAGATAGCGTTGAAAGATTAGTGGCTCTTTGCATTGTGTTGTGTATTTGAGTGGGCAAATTTAATAATTTTAAATTAATATTATATAAATAAAATGAAACAAAGATAATTCACACATTTGCAGTTGTTTCAATTACAATGAAATTAAACAAGAAAAAAATTCTGGCAATGATCAAATAATTCGATCAAGCCCTTTTTCCAACTGCAAAAACTTACTTACACTGTAAGTTTTACAAACATCTATTGAAACAACTACTTCCCGAGCATTTACCCCGCCGGACATTGGATTACACAATAGATACTTGTTGTTGTATAGCAGCACCACTGCGAATTGCAACGGTTTGAGTCGAAATTATTTAATGAAAGGAAAGAACAAAAAAGGGATTGATCGACGGATTATACCAAGTCGAGCAAGTGATCTATCGTAAAAATTTTTACGTAATACTGCAGGTTTTCGAAATGATTGCCTTTTGAATGTTGTGAATAATTATTATTATTTATGTTAGTTAAAATTTACAATTGCCAAAGAGAAAATAATTTATTAATTATTTAATTGAGTAAATTAATTATTTTCAAATGTCCTTTTATTTAATTTAAGCCTGCATAAATTTGGATAATGCAAATAATGCGCAATTAATTAATTCGATAATTGTCATTATTCGAATAATGCTTTTAGATTACATGGGTTTAATAATAAATCAATCCATTATCTTCTGCAAACTAATCAAACTCGATCGATTGGGTATTACAAGCAAGGCTATTAATTAAGAAGGCAAAGAATATTTCGATTGTAAACTGTTTGGAATGGTTATATTTAATATATATTTCGTTCGACAGTTCCCTTTGTTAAACTATCAATTTAAACCGTTAATTGACAGCTTAATAAAGGGATCTGGCTATTTGAAGAACGACTCAGTTCAGTGTAGGTTTGATAAAAAATATGAGTCTTAGATAATTTTTTTCTTATAAATTGTTCTTCAATAAATTATTTGATGAATTCATTTTATGACATTTCTTGAAAAATGGTAGAATTAATTAAAATTTCTTTAATTAGAATTAATTAAAATTTCTTTAATTAATTCTTTTTTCCTGTTTCAAGATATATTACTAAATAAATGTCTTGGCTATCAAATAATTTTTTAGAGAAAATTGCCTAAGCTTCATTTTTATCAAACCTCGCACAGAACAGACTCTGTCTTGGCCATCAAATTATTTGTTAAAGAACAATTTATAAGAGAAAAATTGCCTGAGCTTCATTTTTAACAAACCTCCCACAAAACGGATATTTAAATAATTATTTCCATTTTTAAGATATATTATAAAGTGAATGTATCGGTTTAAAAAAAAATATATTGAAATTTGAAGAACGAGTCCGTTTTGTGGGCGGTTTGTTAGAAATGAAGCTCAGGCAATTTTTCTCTTATAAATTGTTGTTTAAGAAATTATTTGATGGCCAAGACAGAGTCTGTTCTGTGTGAATGTAATTTTATACATGTTTTCAATAAATTAAATAATTTCGGCCCAATTATTTGGTGGATTTCTTACTGCACAATATTCGCACAAAAGTTGAAGTGCATTTTTTGACAAACTAAATTCTAGTGTTGTTTTATGAACTGATTTTATTTTAAATAGTAAAAGTGTTAGTTATTTCAATATAATCGGTGATTGAACAGTATACAAGTGAATTAAACGAAGTATTTGGTTTCCCGACCTGGACAGTGGGCATACGTTCTGGAAGGGACTCGAGTTCTACATGCGTAAGTCTAAGAAAGGAAAGTAAATGTTTTATAATTAGTACAGAGTGTGTATATAAAGCTGTTTGACACCTAAAAAAAAAACTTATGTCACGTGACTTAAATAATACAATGAATTAATTTTGCCCAAACGTTTATTAATCATACACTTCACTGGATGAAAGAACATTTATTCTTTGTGTAAATAAACTCTTATCAGACAATCGCGAGTGTATTTTGTACTTGAAATAAATCTTATCAGAGTTTAACACTAGATCAATATTTGCGTGGGAATTCCGTTGGCGCAGCTTTGCTTTCAATCTACTCAAGTAAATATACGCTATAAATTAGAATATACTTTTAATTCACATACATAATGTCCTATAAGAAACATTTAACAAAAAAAAAATATTACGCTTTGTAATATAGAAACATGTTTGTTATAATTAATAATAATCAATTTATACATACAGGGTGATTATAAGAATGGTTTGACTTATGAGTTTGGATATAAAATATATTAATATTTCTGAATGAACGAGAATAATTAGATATATTAAATTCAATGTCAACTAACAAAGTCCGAAGGAATATTTAATGAAACTATAATATCTTCATAACAGGCCTTGATATGTCTCCACAAAGCTAATTACAAACATTTTTATTGAATATCTTTAAAATCACTTTAATTATTAATACTCCAACTTGTTTCAATAATCACTTAAATAAAACAGTTTGTTTAAGTTTCAAATATTCTGTATTGTGTTACAACAATTGTTTCACCACACAGTTGGACTATTAATAATTTAAGTATTTTTTAAAGAAGCATGTTTGTTATTATTTAAATAAAAAGAATAGTTTGATTATTAATAATGAATGTCCTTTTGTAATAATTACCCGGAATGCCCGCATTCGAAATTGAATTTCAGGTAAACGAACGTTCGATTTACATAGATAAATAAGTAAATGCGCAACGGGAAGAAATTACATCGGTACAGTTTACGGTAAACACATTTGAATTTTCAGAATAATCAGACAGATATGGTAATAGTGAAATTCCCGATTCGTCGCGCGGATTCTGCATGCAAAATTTCCAGCAATTACATTTTCGGCGATGATATGCAAAGTGGCATTTCATTCGCGGAATTGGAACATATTTTAAATTTATAGAGCCATTATATTCGACGGTGTAAATACATATTCAAAACTATACAATTCATACAATAAACCGCAATTATTTACGCATGTATAAAATTAGAAAAAAAAAGGAATAATTTATAATAATATTTTTTAAGAGAAATCGAAAATAATTAATATAAATTAAACAAGTATTTTTCTTTTCTTTAACTAATACAATAAACAGCAATTATGTATGCATATCTAAAATTTAAAAAAAAATGTAAAGTAATTAATAAAATTATTTAGAGTAAATATGTTTCTTTTTTTAGGAGGTGAACAGAAATCAACTTGTCGTTTAAAGGTGTTATATTTTTAATTGAGTAAATACTTGATTGAAAATTTCGTGGTAATAAACTTCTGTATTTTGTATATACCAGCTGCACATTCCGGCCACAAAGTGGCCATTAAAAATAGTAATTACAGTAATTGAAGAAAATTTAACCAAATGAATAATAACTCTTTTCTATTGTTATTAATCAAGTGGCTTTTATACACATTCTTTCCATATTTTATTACATTTTTCAAAATCATCTCCCGTAGTAAAAAAAAGTATCAATATTCTCTGAATGAAACTGTGTTGTGCGAAATTCGATGCCCCTCCCGATCGCGCAATTTCGCCCATAATTATTTCTCGGAACAAAGTGAAATTCCAGGAAGGACCCGCCCGTATTTCTAGGTAGCCGGATTTTCGCCCGTTTCGGGATTCTTTCTTTTTCCCCCTTGCAAACCGTTGGGAGCTTTTAATTATCGTGCGTTACACAATGAGTACGCCGACCTTTCGGTCCGAAGGGACGAAATACCAGGCAAATACCAGGGTCCTGATCAATTTTTTTTATTCCAACTGGGTAGTGATATTTATATACACACACATATATAAACATACGTTTTTGTGCTTAAGAAGGGCAATGAAATAAAGAGAGCGTCCTTGTATATTTATTTTGTCCTATTTAATAACAAAAAAAAAACAGGGAAGGAAATACTACGTATATTAAAAGTTGTAATTTTGTAAAATACAATAACGTAAACAGATTCAGTCCTTACTTCACTTTTTACTTTATTGTATTACAACAACTGCACATAACTCAAATTAAAAACTAGTGCTTTTGTAAAATGGTGAAATTTTCGTAAAAATTAAATAAAAACAAAAAATATCGGAATATAGTTTGTTTGAACTTAGATGTTATTGATAATGAGTGCTTAGCACTTGAAATATATACATATAACCATTAGAAAATAAAGTGTGAAGAAAGGATACAACAGTGTTAATTATTTATGAATATACTCTTCACGAAACTCAAAAACATATATCGATAATATTTGCAGTATTGTACGAGAATAATTATGCAGGTGTCATTTCGCACTTTTACCTACAAAAGTAATTCTAGTAACAGTAATAATCAAATTCACATTAAAAAAGATTTCGTACTGTTACTTAATATGTTAAATTAATGCAGTACCTTTCATCAAGTTCCAGATGATAAAATAAATTATGTTTCAATAATTTTAAAATATCCGCATTTATAATAAAACTGAGATAATTCACACATTTTCAGTTATTTAAATTAAAATTAAACAAGGAACAATTCCTGGCACAGATCACTAAAATTCGATCATATTTTTGCAGCGTGAAAAAATAAATGATTGAATTTTAATGATCGTTGCCAGTAATTTTTTCTTGTTTAATTTTAATTTAAATAACTGAAAATGTGTGAATTATCTCAGTTTTATTTTAAATGCGGATATTTTAAAATTATTTAAACATAATTTATTTTATCATCTGGAACTTGATGAAAGGTACTGCATTAATTTAACATATTAAGCATACCCAAAAAAATGCACTACTATGCATTGCTTATATAATTAGAAAATTAATTTCAGACTAGAACAATAAAATCCAAGGACTTAGGTATAGCCCCGATTATTTCAGGATTAAGCTAACGACTGAAAAAAGGAAACATATAATTATCTTTATTTCTAATACAACAAAACAAGAGATCGAATTATAATGAAAAATTAGATGTATTTCCATATAATGTTTTATTTACGGATTTATGTAGTGTATATTGTATTTCTGTATTTTTGTTTACTCTTGTAGTGACATAAATATTATTATTATAATATATCTTTTTTGTTTGAAATAAAGACTTATTATTACCTGTATAATAAATAATTGAAGTACAACACACACACTAGCCATCGACCAAAGGTCTTTCAGCCAAAGGAAATAAATTATTTCTTTATTTTATAAAGTTAAATAACATTCATTTAAATGTAATTAAAAATTCGGCTCGGTTTCGTTCCGTCGAGTTATAAGAATGGAATTAACGATTATAAATATTCATAAATATTTATCTAATTTGAATATAAAACGTAAAAATTCCTCACGGATGGACGATCTCGATTTTCACCAGATTAACCACCCCTCTTCGTTTTTATTCAAATTAGTTAACTTTGTTTTAAAATTGTAACGTCATGTGTACAGTGGACTATATTATAGATGTCACTCATTGTGTTAATAAACTCTGTGAACGGAAGTCAGATATAATTTTATATTTGTGTATTAATAAAAAAATACATGTAATTGTCTTTCTGCAATTTTATAACATGTTTAAGGCGGAAAGACCTCCGGTGGATAGCCGTTTCTTTAAGAATATATATTTGTTTTAAATTGTTTCATGTATTGTATATTAAATTTAATATGTATGTATTCTTTGGGAATAAAGATGTTTATATATATTTATTTATATATATATTTATTTATATATATATATATAACATGTATCTTTATATATAATTGTTAAGATAGCACAAAGCGCCATATTTTGCCTGGATTGTAACACTCTGGTTTGACGAGATCAAAAAAAAAAAATGGCCATAACCAGTTATCCATACACTAAATAAATGGTGGTTGAACATTTTATTATTATTTTTTTTAAAGAAGGCAAGATCTACATGAAACACTTGGTTTGTTTTATTTTAAACTTTTATTCTTCCAACTATATTCAGCTCATAGCCATTTTCAAGAAATAATGTACTGTAAGGAAGGCAATATACCGAAAATGTTAACCACCAAACCTGGCCATAAGGAAATAGCATTATACAAAATTTTAATTGAATATAATACATTGTCATAACATATTTTATATAATGTCATGTTGACAGATACATTTTAGTTGTGTCATATATATGAATAACTACTCAATTAAAGAAATAAGCATGTGTAAACAATAAATCAGTCCTTCTTCTAACATGAAATTAAATGAAAATGTATTATAATTAATTATTAAAATTCTTTAACACTCTTTCCCTATGGCCAGGTTTGGTGATTAACATTCGGTATAAAGTCGACAACAAGTAATAATTACGGATTAACGCTTCAAGAAAGTGGAATATTTACATGGATAAATGGACAATAACAGGCGATTAATAGTTCGTCATTAAACGGATTTACAGATGATGTAATAAATTCAAACATGTTTCAGCACGGGATAAGTGATAAATTAACCAAATATATATTTTTACTTAGTTGTTTGCTATTCAATCACCACCGATATAATAAAGAAAGTAAATTTTGTAAAATATATTTTTTAAGCAAATTTACAGTAATTTTTGCAATTAGAAAAAGATTGATCGAATTTTATTGATCATTGCCAGAAATGTTCCTTATTTAATTTTAATGTAATTTATTAAAATTATTACAGGTTCGATGAATTAAAATCCTCACTTTTTTTTACATATTTCAACAATTTCAGTTACCCAAAAATATTTTATAACGAGATAATAATAATTGTGTGTAATATTTACGAAAAATAAAGAAAACAATGGTTCTATCCACAGGTACATTATGAAGGGATTTAATGCGTAGAGATTTTGAATACAAAAGGAATTCGCTCGGGTCGTGAATGCACCTGCCCTTTAGTCTTAAGCAGGTAGTCGAAGGGAGGGATTTTTCAAAAATATAACACTCGGTGGTCCAGATGGCCGACAGACGGAACACGGCGTTTCTAAATATTGATTTTTTCCAACATAATTCTAAGAAACCGGCCAGCTGATTTATCACATAAAATATTTCCGTTTCGTTTTTGTTTTTCTTTAACAAAACTTTACAACGGGAAGAAATGTTCAGAAATCTATACTAACTAATTATAGAGCAATATTACAATGAAATTAAACAAGGAAAATTTCTGGCAATGATCAATAAAGTTCGATCAATCCCTTTTTCCAACTGCAAAAAATACTTACACTGTAAGGGATTGATCGAATTTTATTGATCATTGCCAGAAATTTTCCTTGTTTAATTTCATTGTAATTTAAATAACTGCAAACGTGTGAATCATCTTTGTTACATTTTATAGAGCAATATGTTTTTTATTCAATCCTCATTTATTATGAGGAATAAATTATGTGATAAATCAGCTGGCCTCATAATAAATGAAGATTGAATAAAAAAATGGCAAGAACTGTACAGAGGCAGAGAGACAGATTGTCTATAGCTTATTTATTTATTTAATCTTATATAACATCGTTATATGTGGCTCTTTACTTTTCAGTGTGTGGTGTTATGAAGTTTAACTAATCGTAAATAAATTAAAGACGACGCAAGCGCCACCTTTTGCCTAATTTTAAGTGGCATCGTCAACGATTTGGGTGATGTAATTTAATATAACTATCAGAAATGAAGATTTTTTTTATATACAGGTTGGGCCACGAATAACGGCCATTAAAAGTTTTCAGGGTTCCTAACCGCGGATGATTTTGAACCCCGAAAACTTAATTTCAACATGAAATTCAATTTCTGAAATGTGTCTTTCATGTAAGTCAATCTCTTAAATTTGTATTTAATAAATTTAAAACGAAATTCAATGTCTAAAATTTTAACATAAAATTCAATTTCTGAAATTTATCTTTCTCAAATTTCAATATGAAATTCATTTCTGAAATGTGTCTTTCAAGTAATTCAATCTTTGAAATTTGTTTTTCATAAATTTCAATATGAAATTCAATTTCTGAAATGTGTAATTCATGATTCAATTTCTGAAATGTGTCTTTCAAGTAATTCAGTCTCTGAAATTTATTTTTTATAAATTTCAATATAAAATTCAATTTCTGAAATGTGTCTTTCCAGTAATTCAGTCTCTGAAATTTATTTTTTATAAATTTCAATATAAAATTCAATTTCTGAAATGTGTATTTCATGTAATTCAATCTCTGAAATTTGTCTTTCTTAAATTTTAAATGAAATTCAATTAAACTTGCTAGAATTTCAGTATTTTATTGAAGCATTAAACAAACTGTAAAGTGAAAAGCCTTTGATTATATTTAACGTACATTATCAATATATTGATGATGTCTTCATAAATTATTTGTAATCCAATATATTAAATAAATCAACCAACTCTTCGTCGATTTGGTGGTAAAAATACAAAACATAGCAAGCTTCTCAAAGTAGCATTCAATAAAATTAATGATGTGAAAATAAATTGAAAGCATTAAATTTTGTATGAAACATAGATTTAGTTATAACATTAAAATAATAGAAAAAATATTAATTTCTAAACTAAATACTTGATGTTATGTTCAACAAGTCTTCAATATCTTCGGAGGCACAAATAAAGTCATGCTACTCTTTATAATAGGTATGGGTTATAGATGCAACCTGCATTACATAATTAGCGGTGTTCCTCAAGGCTCAGATTAATTCGCCCACTATTTAGCATTTTTATCGAATACATCATTGAATCGCTAAAATTTAAAGTATTTTTATATGATGATGATATTAAGTTTTTCAATATATTGGAGGATATAAATGAATGTATTCGACTACAATTGAAATTTGTATAAATATTAGTAATAGGCGCCAGGAAAATAGACATTATTTAAAATTAAATTTAAAGAAATTAAACAATATATATCTTTTGCTTGTACATTCTACCACAAATATGATTAGTAAGAAAACGAGTGAAATAAACAAAAGGAGTAACGATTTATTTTTTCTGCCTAAAATAAATATGAATAAATTATTAAAAATCAACCAAAAAAAAAAAAAAAAAACACAGATTAGATTGAATAACTTTAAATTTATTTATTTTTCGTTTATACAAGGTGTACAGAAAATGAGTGAAAACCTTCAGGTAACTCAAATCATTAATTAATTTTTAATTGAAAATCCAAATAAAAAAATGTTGTATGGTTCTTCATTGAGACTCACGAGGTCTTCGGAATTTTAAATATGTGACTATAAATTAGTATTGTTTTTTAAATATTTTGTAAAAAATCAATAGCATTAACAATCAATTAGATACGAGTATAATTCCATTGATGTAAATGATTAATAAATCGGATATTTTTACAATTTTATAACTTCATCAGAAGCATTCTTTTAATGAAAATAGATCTGGCAACGACGCACGCTCGTTTGTAAAAGAAAAGGTGTATGCAACACCTCCAGCGGATGATGTAGCAGTTATAAACAGGATAAATGCACACTTGTTTGATCCAGCGATGCCAAATGTATAGTTTTTTTTAAGTGGCCCGTGAGGCTTAAGGAAGGACCGTGTGACTTATTTTCGTTAATATTTTTATCTAAAAATTAGTCAAAGAGTCACGCTACCTAAAGCTTTTCACTCATTTTCTGTACACCTTACCTGACCTTCACAAAAAATATGTATATATATCTTGTAAACATTTTTTTTTTCTGTATTACTCCTTGAGAATGACGATAAGTCGAAACTAGTCGGAGAGAATAAAAAATAGTAGTGAAACAAACCAAGTGACTTTTATTTAATTATCAATCTTGTATACAGATATCTTAATTCAGACAAATATATTTTTCAAATATTGAGTATATACATTGAATTAAAGATTTGTCTGTCCTGGACTATCGACTTTATACCCTTTTTCGTTTAATATTTTTTTTTTTCTGGTAATCATATTTGTTTCAGAATTCGTGAAATGTAGCAATAAAAGTTGTATATTATTTAATTTCTTTGATTCAAAATTAAGAAATTTAATTATGATAAATAAATAATATTTTTGTTTCCATTATTTCCAATATACATTATTTTTTAATGTTATTTTAGATTTAAATTAATTCATTCATTAACACACCCCGGACAAACATCCATTCTTCCCCTCGTGCAATATAAAGAAAGTGTTAAAACGCGGCCTTTTTGTTTTCTTTCTTTCGTTTCCACACCACCCCCGTCCAGAAAAAGAAAACCTACTGTTTACGCAGCGCGGGGCCGGAGAGTACACCCCGCAGGGCGCTGCCCACACAGCCACTCCATTATTTATCGAGCCGACCCTCTCCGCCGCCCCCAGCTCCATCCTCCCCGTCCCCATCCACCAGCCGAACCGCCACACCAGCAGACTGTTACCGAGGATTAATTAAATTTTAACTCGAACACACAAATTCGCAGTGTGTACTGCATCCCCTCTTATTCATAACGAAAAGGAGGAGGGAGTACCGGCCGCCGGCCGGCCGGACCTTTCTCTGGATATTGTTAAATTTTAGTGATGCTGAATCGTGTTTACAATAAGGGTAAAATGGGGCTATGTAGCTTTAGTAGTTTAATGTTATATGAAAAGGCTGCTTAAATATTTCAGCGTTTTCTCAGATGATTTATGAGCTTGTTTTGGGTATTAACCTTATAAGTCTTTTTTTTTAATTTAGTGACTTGAGTTACGTAAAGATTTATGTCACTTATTGAAAACACAGTTATATTCTCTTTTTCACTTTTTTTATTTTTTCTTGCTATATGTACATTAAATCAATAGCTTTTGATAATGGGTACATAGAATCCGAAATGTACATATAACAAGAAAAAATAAAAAGTTAAGAAAGGAAGATAAGAGTGTTTTCAATTATTTTTTTATACACAAGATAAGAAGCACAGCAGTGGGTAAAAGATACAGGGTGGCTCAAATTAGAAATAAGTTGCACCATTTAGAATATCTTTACATGCAGATCGCAGAAATTCAAATTTTTTTATCGTTTTCGAATAAAAAAAAAAATAATATTTTGGATTTTTCCAATTTTTGTATTTATTATAAAAGATACAAAAGAAATGAATGGCACAAAGTTAAAAATCTTAACTATATATTGAAGCATTTTCATTAACATTAAAGGAAGGGGCATTTAATGGATTTCGTCAAAAGACAAAATAATTCTTTCTTATATTTTGAAGATCAACAAAATCAAAGAATGAGTTTTTTGTATATATATATATTTACATATTTATTCCTTACAAGTGTGGTTTAACAAATATTTTTAAAACATTTTTAACAATTTATTTAAACTTTAAACAAATGTTCTTGTAGGAATTGTCCGGAAGCCTTTCAGCCATTTTTTTTGTATATTTTAATGGATTTAAAAAAATTATAAAAATGGGGACTTTCGGTATATTTTAAGAATTACCATCTAAATGTGAAAAGGAGACTTTGGGTATAATTGAATGGTTACCATCAAAATATAAAAAATAGACTTCAAATGAGTATGTTAATAATATTAATCAGTATTTCCTAAATTAACATTATTAATTAGAGCTTCTTGGTAGCAATTGCCCCAATTAAACAATATCGAACGAAATGCAACGAGAATGAAACTACATGAATAAAAACATCACAACCCTTATATTTTTCCACGTACACACACGAATCACACGTGTAACACGAGAAACAATGTACAATTTCCAAAAACAATTACCGTAAAAACACCTTTACGGCCGGCACTTTATTCAATTGCCCCCGGACATAAAAATAACCGACCCACTCTTTTATTTACGCCTTTTATTATTATTATTATTATTATTATTTTATTATTTCCAGGCGCCGAGTGGCGTTATTAAGCGCGCTGTAAATAGGTTTTAGATTACGCTAAGTGGAAAATAAATACGATTCGCCATTCTTTCCGCGCGCGCGCTTTTAATCTACAATAGATTCAAAATTAAACGTTCAAAAAGTGCGCCACGCGGAAATTCGCGCGCGCCGCTGAAAATGAATTCAAAGCGGGAGCGTTATTGAAAACGTGCACGGGGATTTCAATTGCAAAACAAATATGTATTTTGTTTTAATTTAACCTAGCGGTTTTATTGTGGATTTTAATTGAAACGTGAAATAATACTACTTAAAAATGTTGGGTTGTTTATTGTATCGGAAAAATTGATGGCGCCGTTTCGAAATGGAATTTTGTTTAAATATTTTTAAAATGTTTGTTGATAATAAAAATAAAAAATAATAATGAAACAACGAAACTAGTATTAAATTCATTATCATTTTTTTTTTCAATTTTGATGTATATTTACAGGATCCAAGTAAAGTCTCCAAGATTTCAAAGTTATAACTTAATTAGCAAGTGAGTTAAGAAGGAATGTGGAACTCCTTCTTAGCTCACTTACTAATTATGTTAATACTTTGAAATCATAGAGACTCTACTTGAATCCTTATTAAATTCCTTATTTTTAAAAATAGTTTTAGTTATAATTATATTATGACTTTGAAATCATGGAGACTCCACTTGAATCCTTATTCATTTTTGAAATAGTTTTAGTTATTATTATGTATTTGTCTTTGATTTTGTCCTGTACTGGGATTTTCCGTTAAGACAGTAAACAAGATATTATTATTATTATTCCCAAGAAAATTCCACCATCAAAACCAATATCAGTCAAGCACTAATGAGCTGAACACGAACGAAATCCCTGTTCCCCGTCTCGGTCGAAATTTCTTTGTACTTCTTGCCGTCGAGAAGTGAGATGTTATAAATTAGCCCCGCGGAAGAGATAATCAAGTCACCTATCCATTAAGAAACTTGCTCTCGTATTAGTTACCTTGTTATCTCGAGCTCGAGATTTAGGTATTCGCAATTAGCTCCGGGCGAAGGGAACGCGCTCCGCGCAATAATCAAGGAATAATCGGCCGTTTAAACTAAAGCACTGCGCGAAATTAAGAAGGGTGTAACGCTGCGAAAGGTGCCGGGGATGTACAATTATTGCCACTTAATTCACGGCGTCCGATGAAATGCCCCGGGATTAACGGAATTGTTACAAAATTTCCGCGATTATACAGTTAATATTTTATATTTCTACAAATTATTTTATTTGATTAATTAAAATATTAATCAAATTACTTATACTCTTAACAAAAAAAAAATCAAAACATCTCTTACGTACAAACAAGATATATTTATTAGAAGCACTCATATATACAAATCTATTTGCCGGCCTCTGTTAGATTACAGTGTTATCCTTTTCACCCTTCCACTATTTATCACCTCCAAGTCGCTGAAAGATCCTCCCTAAAAATCTTTACCAAACTCAGACATCCCAACAACCTACTCCACAATTCTTCAACAAATACCTTAATGAATCCATTCACATCCCACCCATATTCCAACATATATTAGCATTGACCAAAAAACATGCCAATAATTCTGATAACCTACTCCTTCTTATAAAATTATATGTTCCTCGTAACTCTAATATCCTTCGTAAATTAAAAAATCCTCGCATCATTAGTCAAAATAATAAAGTGTATAAAAATACTTACGATAATTACGCCAAAAATAACATTAAAGATGATTTATTTAGTGGCCGTGAAGGGTAATAATAAGGATAAAGTAAGAAATTTATATCAAATCCATTAATAATTTAAATTAAAATCAAATGACTAATATTAATTTAAAGACGCTCCTCCACGCTCCACCAAGTGGGAATTTAATTAAACGGATCTAATAACCGACACTAAAACGCTTTAGTCATCCCGAACAGCAACATTTTTCCAGTCACAATTAACTCATGAATCATCCCCGAACAGCAGCATTTCGACGTGGAGTTTTCGAATTCAACACTGCTCCTGAAATGCTGCACTGCACCAAATGCCTCCTTCACCCCATCCCCCCACCCGTTCTTGACAAAGGAGGCGGCATTCATAATTACAATATCAACTTACACCATCGATCCGGATTAGTTACAAGCTCGAGATGATATTAATTATTTCTGCTTTCCATAACAATACTATTAGCGACGGTATGGTGTCGGTTTGAGGGGCGAGATGAGGACGGGTTGGAGGGAGAAGGGGGCGACGGGAGCATTTGATCTAGTTTCGTCTGGTTTGGATTAATAACTGACTTATTGATGTCGAGTTATAACGGGTGTAGTTAATGTATTGATGTTTAATTTAGTGCAAATTGATGGAACAAACATCAAGTTATTTATTTCATGAATAAATTATTAATAAAGCCTTTAAAAACGTATTTTAATATATTTATATACATTTATATATTTATTCGGTTTTGATTTAAATTGAATTAATTTGGTTTAATTTAATTTAAATTGATTTAGTTTAATTTGATTTAATTTTGCTGACTGTATTTGAGTTAATTTAATTAATTTATTTTAACATCTTTAAATTACGTAAGGCATAGCTGTACTGACGAGGAATAGATCCCGAAACATGTGCCTGCAGATGACCTTAAATTAAGTAACGTTCCTTTTGTTGTTTTTACATTAAATTTTTCTCGGATCAAAATTTGTTGCATTATGCAATATTTTATTGATGTGCAACAGCGGGTGTACATTATGTAATTCAATGTCCGGCGTGGGTATTTTCCCGGGAAGTAGTTGTTTTCATGTACATTTGTTTAGCGTACTTATGTAACGTAAGTCAAAATCACAGAGCTAAATGTGAAAATAATTTATTAATTATTTTCAAATCATTTTTATTTAATATATTTAAATAACTGTGACCAAGTGAATGAATACTCTTTTCTATTTATATATACACACATCTGTATTCAGATTATACAGATAGTACAAAATAATATTTATTAAGGGAATTTCCGTAACAGAAAAAAAAAGATTATTAAAAATTTAACAAATTAATAATCCAACCCCGCGTATATTAGCCTTAAGAAAAAAATGCCAATAATTCTGATAACCTTACAAATTGTGTATTCCTCATAACCCTAATATCCTTTCTAACCGGTGGTAACAAAATTCCTGAATTGTGACAAACACCTTCGTTTTGGACTTAGAAAAGTTCACCTCTCCATACGAAATGCGTGACTGAGCTTCAATTTTTCTACGAAGGGTTACGAAATACAAACACCTGATTTTATTATTTTAAATGATTATTTAGACCTTTAGCAACAATCTAAGAAGGAAAACAAGTTTCTGAATTGTGAAAAACACCTTCGTTTTAGACCTTGAATCTGGTATTTCTTTAATCGGGGCAAATAATTGAAAGTAAAAATTATTTTAAATTAAGTTGGTCATATTTTGTCATAATTCTTGTACAATTGGGTTATTTTCATTCGTTTATAAGTTGCGAATCACTTACCCAACAATTTACCCGGCAACTCTTCCATGGTGGAGGAGCCGGACAAATCGATGGCTGGAAATCCGTGGGTAACTAAAAAAACAGTTTTTTCACTTGATATGCTTCACTTTAATGAAATAGATTATTGTTTTGTTAAATTTTTAAATATTTTAGCTTTCTTTTCTGTTACGGAAATTTGATATTCTCTTAATAAATGAAATTATATTTTTTTACCTATACTCAGTGTTAGTGGAAGCAAATATATATATTTAATCCAATTATAATTCATGGACTATGTAACATATTGTCCGCATATTGTTTTCTTTTTCATTTTTATACCTGAATGTGTACAGAATTTTTTTTTTTTTGCGAATATGAATTATTCAGGGCCCGGAGGACGAAACTAAACTCCCACCGTAATTGGCAGGAAAGGGACTTTTCGCGGGGATATATGGGCCCCCGTTGGGCCCTACACGCCGATGCTAATAGCCAATGCGGTAATTTATTTCCGCTCACAAAAAATGCCCGGCCTTTTTTTTTATCCGGGGCGAAATAATTTGCAGCAGAGAAAGAATATAATGAAAAAAAAAAAAAAAACGGGTCGCGACCCAATCGTAAAAATTCTCCGTAGAATAATTCATAATTGAAAATAATAAAAAGGAAAATCTGTTCAAGCAAGCAAGAAAGAAACCAATATACCATAATATATTGTAAATATATGTAAAACAAATAACTTTGAATAAAGATATTGTTGTAGTAAAAAGGAAAAATATGAAGAGGTTTCCAAAAATAATATTAGAAATTTCTAATATTCTTTATGTTGGTTGTGGAACCTTTGATTATTTAAATAAAAATGGTTGTGAAATAATTAGGAGAAAGGACAACAATTTTTCTTTAAATTATATTAGATTTAACACTTAATTAAATGTAAGTTTCGTGAAGATTTGGAAGATATTTACAAACAACATTTATAAAACATTCATAATGATCACATGGTGATCGAAATGTACATCTGTTAATAAATAAATAAGTGAAGAAAAGTGTACAAAGTGTTTTCATATATATTAGATTAAATGAGAGGAATTGTAGTTAATGAATTTTTATGTTTAATACTAATTTAATTCTCTGAATTGAATGATAGACGGTGTATTCAGTTGTTGAAAATTTTTATTCGGTTTTGCATAAATTATGTGTTCAAAACGAAATAAATTTTGTGGTTTGTTTTACGATAAAATTTGGTTTATTGTTTGATAATGAATATAGCCGAAACTGGTTGAAACAAACGAAATTTTATCATAAAACATACCAAGCGATTTTTTATTTCTTTTTAAAAACGTACATTCTTGTTGTTTTACCTAGTGATTGAGGCACAAATAAACAATATTGAAAAAAAAAAAATCTAAAGAAAAATGATTCATTTTCAAAATTAAGTTTATATTAACACTTCAATTATTGTATTTTAAAGTTAAACCAAGTATTTAGAAGATCTATATAAACTGGAATTTTGCACCGAAAGGGAAAAATCAACGAAAACTCGCTTATTTTAAACAGTGTTTAAAATAAAAAAAATATTTCAATCAAAAATCGTTTACTTTTTAATTTCGAACGTTTTTTTTTTTAAATTGAAGAGTTTTTTAACTATAAAAATAAACGAATGAAAGAGTGCCATAATAAAGTCAGGCAGGCCTCGATACACAATCGAGTCGAGATCTCCTGGGTGAAAAGGTACAGCACTTTTATTGGGAACTTGAGAGCTGATGCATTGGCTGGAGATAATAGCCGTAGCTCCAGCCCAATGCACTCACACTAATACGCCCACCCCCCTCCCCCCCTCTAAATTCCCAATATGAATCTTTGCATCCTTATACTCTAAAGAAATTTAGGTGAAAATGGGATAATGTAACAGGTTGTAGACTTTCTAAGGAAACCCTTCGGTATCCAAATGAAAGATCAGCCTAATACCTGCGACTGTCCAGAGTGAACTGAAAACGTATCATTGCTGTTCTGATTAGACACTGCAGACATGAAGGACACCACAAATTGGGGATTGTAGAATCACTGTAGAGGGTGCTGTTTGGAGGACGAAACCGCGGAGCACATCCTCCCAGAGCTTAAGTCCAGCAGAAAAGCCATACTGGGTGAGGAATGGTCAGAAATGGCGAAAATCTCTGTTTCGGCACTGCTAGCCTATCTTGATGAGGTAGGCTGGCGTGCTGACACGTGGTCCAGGTACCCTAAAGGGAGGAAGTATTAGGAACTTAACGAGGTCTATGTGTGCCTGTGCTAAAAGCGCACAAACCCAACCGTAAACGTGGGGATTGTGTAAAATTACCTTTTTTATTTTAAGAGTTACGAAAACTTGTTTTAAATAAAATTTAGTCAGCATTGAATTCCGTGCGATTTTAATTAGAGAAAAAATGTCTAGCTGTTTATTTGAAAACATAACCTCGAAATTTACGGGAAAATTAACAATAACTCGATTATTTCGACAGTTAGGAAATATTTTTTTTAAACAAACGACGCTCGTAACGAAATTCTGGATAGCTTTTGTTTGAAACTTTTCTTCAGAGTTGTCAAAGCGAGCGAGAAAATTGTTTATTTCATAAATAACTCGTGTATTTCGACAGTTAGGAAAAATGTTACAAATAAAACTTGATGGTAACTCTCAAAAGAAGCGAGTTGCAAAAGTGGGCTTAAAAAATTACTAACATTAACTTTTTTATGTTGATAGTTACGAAATATTGCTTCAAACAAAAGTCATACTGAATTGAAGTCTGCACAATTTTGAGAAAAAAATGACTAGCTATCAGAATAAGCGAGTTGTGATAATATAACCTACAAAACTTTAAGAAAAATCAAGGATAACTCGATTAAATTTTAATAAATGAAACACAACTATAACTCGTATAATCCGAGTTATACAAACAAAGTAAAAAAGTTTATTTATTAAAATTTAATCGAGTTATCCTTGATTTTTCTTAAAGTTTTGTAGGTTATATTATCACAACTCGCTTATTCTGATAACTCGGATAATACGAGTTATACAAACAAAGTAAAAAAGTGTTTCATTTATTAAAATTGAATTACAATGTATAACAAAGTAGAAGCCTCAACAATTAACAAGATAACTCGATTATTTTGACAGTTAGGAAAAACTTTTTCAAACAAAAGACACTCGAAATGAAATTCTGGTAATATTTAGTTTGAAACCTTTTAAGTTTTTTTTATAAATTGATTGATTGAGTTACGTGAAGATCAAATTAACTCGACGAATAAGGCACTAGTAATCTTTCTTCACACTTTTATTTGGATTACCCAATGTACATGAAGGTGTGAAGAAAGGTTATTAGTGCTGTATTCGTTAATTAAGTGATTTATACTTACGTAGTAGGTGATATAATCATGAACAAAAATGATTCACACATTTGCAGTTATTTAAATTACAATAAAATTAAACAAACATTTCTGGCAATAATCGATAGAATTCGATTAATCTCTTTTTCCAACTGCAAAAATAACTTACACTGTAAGTTTTACAAACATCTATGGAAACAACTACTTCGGCGGCATTTAACCCGCCGTATATTGCATTACACAATAAATATTTGTTTGTTGCATAATAGTACTACTGCGATTTGCAACGGTTTGAGTCGAAAATATTTAATGAAAGGAAACAACAAATAATTGTTAAATATATATTCTGTAATCCAATGTCCGGCGGGATAAATGCTAGGGAAGTAGTTTTTTCAATAGATGTTTGTAAAACTTACAGTGTAAGTAATTTTTGCAGTAGGAAAAAGTAGGATCGAATTTTATCATTGCCAGAAATTTTCCTTGATCACTTTCATTGTAACTCTGGATATTTTAAATTTGGTCGATTTAAGGAAAGGTTTATCACCTGAAACAAGAAATTTGAACCATAAAATCCACAGACATCCATCCAGCTGTAACAATCCCAACAAATAATTCCTTGACGCAATTGGGTAACTCGGTGAGGTCAAACTCCACGTCTCCTTACACGAGCCCCCCCTTATCCCAGTTTTCGTTTTATCCGAGCACCAGTTAGTGGCCTGAGGGACAGCGGCGGAAGATTAAGTGCGACGTTAGGTATTCCAAAATGATGTTTTACTCAAACCATTAATCTGGCGGTCCGGATTAAGGTCCCACTCTCCGTCCCCGTGGCGTATAATAACTCAGCGCTGGCGAACCCTTGAAAATATTTTCGGCCTGGCGGTCCGTGAAATGTACTACATGGATAGGAGGAGAGAAAAAAAAAGAGGAGGAAAGTGGGAAATGTGTATGAAGCAATTGTTCACCTCCGTTCCGAGTTGATTGACGCTGCAAATTTTATGACGAGTTGGGATATGAAAAGGGGGGACGGAGAGGAAAATGGATGTGTTCAGCAGAAAAAAAAATAACAGTGGAGGAAAATAGCCGGAGAAAATCACATATTGACTGTGTGTAAGCCTCTTATGTTGAATTTATTTTATATTAATCTTCGTATTGCAATCGATATCTTTTTTTTTTCAGTGGAATGATTTCTGAGTATATTAAATGATTTATAAATTCAATTTGGTTCTCATTGATCACTTTGTGAATTAAATAATTGCTCCAAATTTTATTCACATAAAAATCCAATTGGAAGTATCTGCATACAGGATTTGCCTTTTGGATACTTTGTACTGTTTCGGAACGGTCGAATTTTCTTAAAAAAAATCCTTATTGCATAAATATTGCAAGAATTATTTCATTATTATATGCTAATTCCGCACAATTATCAATTGTTTAATTATCATCCATATTTTAGGTTTTACACAAGTTTATGTAAAAATTATCATACATATTTTAGATTTTACACACGTTTATGTAAAACCTAAAATATGTATGAACATTAAACAATTGACAATTGTGCGGAATTAGCATATAATAATGAAATAATTCTTGCAATATTTATGCAGTAAGGATTTTTATTAAGAAAATTCGACCGTTCTGAAACAGTGCAAAGTATTCAAAAGGCAAATCTTTATATGCTACATTCCTTTTGTCGAATATCTCTGATTATGTGCATGTTGTTGCTTAAAAACTCATTTCCCTTGCATAATAGCCCCGATTATGTCCCCATTGAAAAACCATGTGAAAATCTTATTTCGCTTGCATAATAGCCCCCATTATGTCCCTATTGAAAAACCATGTTGCCTAAAATCTCCATTCATATTGTTCAAGCTTTGAGTATGAGTTTGTATCTAACTTAATATTTAATGATTGAAGTGTAAACCAATTCCAATTTATGGATAATATGGAATAATTTGTTGTAATCATAAGTAATAATCGTAAAATGAATTATATAAAACATCTATCTAAATCCCCTAAGGATATTTTTTTTGCTCTCTATAATTATTCCAAACAAACCTGTATTAATTTTCCATATTTTATCCGTGGGGGGTGGCGCGGATTCCATTTGCAACGCTTCGGAAAACATTTATATAAACAAGTTTCCATTTTCCATTATCAATATTTTCGCATAGGAGTGTACCTGTGTGTGTGTGCAACAATTTCGAAACCGTCGGTCGGACGCGCTAGTTCCGGCGGCTTTTAATGTTTTTTAATTAAAAATGTTTGCACAAGGCCGGCCACCGCCAACCCCCCGGGACGGGGGGAAAACGGGGCGCGCCCCCTCGCGTATGTGTGTTACGGGGGCTTTGGCATTTCGCCGAGTGATTTTTCGATTTTTTTTGTCGGCACAACAAATGTGAAAATCCGGGAATTGGACCGCGGATAATGTGAATGCGATGTTTGGGAATATATAACAGTGGCGTGAATTATGAATAATTGCTCTTTTTTAATTTGGATATTTCCATGGCGTTAGCCTTTTTTTTAATTGAACAATTTATTATTTTTTACATAATATGTATTATTCTGTGAAAATGGTTATGAGCCGAAACTGGTCGGAAAATAAAAAGTTTATAGTGAAGCAAACTAAGTATTTTAATTTAGATATTACCTATAAAATAAGTTATAGTAATTATTAACCATTTGGGATAGAGGACTTGATTACATTATTGTTTTTTCTGATATTTCTATATTGGTATTTATTTATACCTACACTCATTATGGTTTGTCTTTTGTTGTAGTATATTTATATTGTACCTTTGAATATTGTAGATTTCCGTAAATAGAAATTATTACTATTATTAATTAGATCGATAAATTTATTTTTTTATTAAATAAATTAGTATTAGCAAAGTACTGTAATTTATTTTTTTGTACGCCCCCAAAAAATGGAAAGACTACAAAGAGGAAATATTATTTAATATTAATATTCCCCTATTATGCCGTAAAGCTTATTGAAAAATAAATTATATATAAACCGAATCGATTTATCCTTCTTTGTTTATGAGGAAATTACAGGAGCGCCCGTTTTCTTTGAAGGGCTTAATTATTAATAAACGAACGTCGATTGTTCCGCTTTTAAATCACGGCCGCCCGGCACGCACGCACAAAAAGGTAATCCCCAATTGATTCAACATTTACAAAAGGCGTTCCGCTGTAATACGAAGTTAATTCACGCGATCACCCGAAAATCCATCGCGCTCTTGTAAACAGGATGGAGGCGTGCCTGCTCCTTACCCCATTGTCTCTCCCGTGCCGACGCTCCATTCTCAATTGCAGATGCTGGCGAAATTAAGGCCAATCTAAAAGAGTGCACTAACAAACGGGGCAGATGGTCCTAGTGTGGGTTTGAATGAGGAGTTTGTTGTGTATGATGAAATGTTTATGTGAAACGTATCAGATATATGATGATACGAGTTATGTGAAGATGGAAAGATCGAAAATATAAATCATTACATTGCTTTGGATGAGTAATATTAAATGTTAAAATTAACGATTTGATAAAAAGGATTATAGAACAATTGAGAATTTTAGAGAGCTATAGAACTCAATCTGTCGATCAATAAATAGAAAAGAGTATTCAGTCGATCAATATACAGATTTGGATGAGTTATCTAAAGATCAATTTTGATAAAGAGTATATTTGAGAATAGCATAGAGCAATGAAACTTAATCAGAGCAACCACCAATATATAGCTTTGGATGTGTTACCTGCAAATTAACATTTATTGATAAAAAGGACTACAATACGTCTAAGAATTGCAGTGAGTTATGGAACTGTATCAATTAATCTTTGACCGAGTTATCTGAAAAGACAATTTGATAAAAAGGATGGCACGTTTGAGAATCGCAGACAACTGTGGAACTCAATTAATCAATATACAGTTTTGGATGAATTCTTCAGATAATTCATCCAAAGTTGTATATATGATGAGGATTTTATAAAATGGGCCATGGTACATTCGATAATTGCAGAAAGCTATGGAACTCAATCAATTAATAATTATAAAACTTTCGATAAGTTACCTGAAGATCAAGACGATTTCATAAAAAAGACTATAGAAAGATTTAAGAATTGCAGAGAGCTATGGAACGCTAGAAATACAAAAAATCTTTTGCTGTTTTTTGTGTGATTCATTCAGTTGTGATTTACAGGGTGTTATTTCGTATTAAAAAAAATGCTTGTGCTGTTTTTTGTTTTATTCATTGAATTGTGAGGTGTTAAATAAGGTTAACAAAGAGAAAATTCGGTACATTTTACAGTTGTTCTTTAGTAAAGGCGAAAATGCAAGCCAGACTGATGAAATTGTGGATGGTGTTTATGGACCTGATACTGTTGCAGCTAATTATGTGCAATTTTGGTTTCGTCGATTCCGTTTAGGTGTTTTTGGTGTTGAAGATGCACCCTGCCCGTCGTCAAAAATGATCGATAAAATCACAAACATAATCGAAATTGACCGGCATGTTAGTAGATCGGCCAATGGTTTTAAACAATTTGCACAAAGCTGGATTCAAAAAAGAAGCATGATGTTTGAGTGCCACACCAATTAACACAAAAATTCCGTTTGTTAACAAACCGGAAACACTACTAACAATTTGACAAATTCGCAGAAGGAAATTCGATTCTTCATTTTTTTTTTTTGTATTGGATTCCACCAAAACAACAGGTAGTCCTGTTGTTTCACCAAATGCACAGCAGAACAACAGGTAGTCCTGTTGTTTTGGTGGAACCCAACACAAAAAAAAAGAATCGAATTTCCTTCAGCGAATTTGTCAAACTAAATTAAATAGATCCATTTGTTAAAGGGATGGTAACTAGAGATGGAAAGCGGGTCACATACGACAGAATTGTTCGAAAAACGATCGGGGTCAAACGTTGAAGTAGTTAAAACGATGACCAAACTAGTACAAACAACCAGGAAGGTTCTGCTGTGCATTTGGCGAAACTGGAATGGAATAATTAATTATGAGTTGCTTTCATATTGGCAAAATTAAATCTTTACTGTCAATAACTAGATCGTTTGAAGCTAGCGATTGACCAGAAACGGCCAGAATTGAGAAGCAGACAAGGTGTCATGTTTGATAGGACAACGCCAAGCTACATCGTTTATAGTGATTCGCCAGAATCTCTGGGAGCTTGGTTGGGAAGTTTTGATGCACGGTCAGAATTGGCAAACAGAAAAGGTGCCGTGTTCCATCAGGACAAGGCCAAGCCACATACGTCTACAGTGATTCGCTGAATCACTGGGAGCTTGGATGGGAATTTTTGAAGCACAGCCAGAATTGGCAAACAGGAAAGGTTTCGTGCTGCATCAGGACTAGAGATGCGAGTTGGGACACGCGTGCGATCGACGGTGCGCAACGCCTGTTAAAGTTGACACATTCGCATTTGTCGCCCGCAATGCTCCCACCGAAATGTGACAAGTTTCTGTTGTTTTTGCGTCAAATCCATGCGCATGGATGGATCGGCCGCGTCTTCGGTCCGTATATTCATAAATGTATCAATTATGCCGATCGTGGAAGTCTCAGTTTGTTTATGAAAATACGAATAAGTGTTTGTGTACATATTATTTTTTCTCAATTAAAATAACATCGTGCGGCACGCGCATATTCGCGCTAAGGCAATGCAACGAAAATACAGCCGATTATGGGACATACGAAATGTGACAAATGCATGCGCATGGACTTGGCGCAAAAACAACAGAAACTTGTCACATTTCGGTGGGAGAATTTCGGGCGACAAATGCGAATGGGCCAACTTTAACAGGCGTTGCGCACCGTCGATCGCACGCGTGTCCCAACTCGCATCTCTAATCAGGACAACGCTAAGCCGCACTCGTCTATAGTGATTCGCCAGATTTTCTGGGAACTTGTTTGAGAAGTCCTCACTTGGCAGCAAGATAGTAATCGCTTACTGTCAGATCAGGACTTCTTTTTTTGGATTGGAAAATTTTTTTATTGATAAGAAATTGGCATCAAGGAAAATTACATAAACGAATAACCAAAGTTTTTCGCCAATAGGTAAGACTTCTATGCGGTTGGCATTATGAATCTACCCTTAAAAGTCAAACAATCCGAAAGATATTAAAGAACACCTTGAAATTCACGCCAAAATAATGGATTTCACTTTCCCAAAACTTATATTTATTGAATGGACAATTATCCTAACATAAATTTAGTACTGTCAGCTCAGGACAGCTGATATTGATGACTTTGTAGTTTTGATATCTCATAACCAGTTACAAGTGCTGATAAAGCAATGGAGTCTCCTCCGTTTATTAACATCATTTGGATTATCAAACTGTATAGGCTTACACGACCAGTGTGATTAAATCATTTTGAGCCATCCTCAGTGGCTCCGGGACGAAGAGCGTGTGGACTCCTCGGTGACTGATGGAGGCGCTTTTTTGGGAGTGGGGGAGGAGAATTAAAAATGCATCATAACATCCCTTACAAAATCCCACCAATGTTGCTTGGAAGGATTATTATACTCTTACTGACTAAAAAAACCTTACAAGTTCATGTTGGATTGTGAATCTTTTCAAAATTTAACGCTAAGGGAGGGATTTCGTCAGTGTAGGCTTGGCGTTGCCGTGGTTGATTTCCTTATGGTAGTCAAAAAACAATTTAAATAGTAAAGTCTAGAGGGTCGAAGGTAATTTTTATTAAAAAATAATAGTTGAGACTGTTACTTGGTGAAATTCCATATTAACAATTTGGTAAATAACACACTTTGTTACGATTTCAGGATTTATTGGTTTACATTGCAACAATTGTTTCGCTACACAGTAACTTCCTCAGGCAGGTTAATAATGTATCAAAATCTTCCTAGAGGTCTGGTGCTTCTTTTGGTAGAGACATCGATGTGGTCCGTCAGAATTGTGACATTGAAATTGAAGTAATGACTTTTTCCCAGCTGACGGATGTAATTAGATGGTGGACCATTCTTTTTATACGGTGTGGGCAGAAGAGGACCTGTCTCGGTGCAGTCACGTGTCCTCAAACGCGTGTTCTGTGAAAAGCAACATCCATACTCTGGTGTCTCATACGTTCTAGGTGACTCATCCACGGTTTTCGCGTACATTTTTTTTAGAGCTGGTAAGAAAACTCGATTTACCCTATGTGTTTCTCCCTCTTTGTTAAAGTTGTTGCCATGTTTATAGATCTCATCTGTTTGATCCTCGCGTGGTAGTGTGATATTTTGTCTACTAATTCCGTTTGTTGGGATATGAACGTGAAGCCAGGAGGCTGCGATAAAATATTATTTGCAATCCAAGCTTTAATTTAAGTCAAGACAAAAAAAGTTTTACATTGTAAACCACCTACAAAGAAATATTTTTTTAACTTTGAAAAATGTTATTTTACATGAGTTAAAAAAATGAAATTACTGGACGGCCCAATAGCCCGGAAATCAATATAATAATGCGTTTATCTTACATTATGATAAATGTTAAATTTAATAGAAAATTCAATAGAAGCATAATTCATAACAATAAACTTTCTGTTTTCATATTTTCGAGCTTAATAATCTTATGAATAGATATGATATTGATTTGGATGAATAATTAAGCAATTGTGTGCGGTATATTATATATTATGAAAGAAAATTTAATGGAAACTTAATCCAATTAATGTATTCATATTGTATTTCCTATAGACATACATTAAATTAAATTTATGATATTGATTTGAGTGTAAACTATAATCCGAATATTGTATGTTTCGAGCTGAACCCCAGGTCATGCATCACGTATATATCATGCAAGTTAAAGCAAACAGAAAAAAAAATGTTATCAAAGCCAAATGCAAACTAACAAACCCTAGCAGCACTCTGTGTTTAGACATAATTAGATTATTGTATATACGCTCCCCCTCGCTTGCGTATTTTTTTATTTGAATACGCAAGGGTGTGTTTACTTAATACACACGATCAATTATTGTTTGTACAAAAGTAGAACCCGCCGCTCCTCTCTTATCCAGCGTGCATGCTGATGATTTCCTATGGGTGGATATATCTGCGCGGGGACCATTTAAATGTAAATTCCCGGTTTTCACAGGTATATGGGTGGAAACGCACGCGGATGGGTAACGAAGGTAGGGAAAGGCACGACCCTCTCATAGTTCACAATCAGACCATTCGCAAATGTATGCTAACCAATGTTTATTGCCTCCGGCGGCTCCTTCTGGTATTCAAGTCAGGCCGTACCTGCAACATCCCGGGAATAAATTTATAACGCCCGAAAGAATCGTATTGTAAAAATATTATCTTGTTATTGAACGTCGTCCGTGTTCCGAGCATATTTCATACGGTTCCCCGGAGGATTCGGCCAGAGGGGTTGGGAGGGGGTGATGTTCAAGGAGAAAACCAGGTCGCAATATAAAATATAATTCTTCTTACAATTTATTATTTCTTTTTCTCCTAGACAGGATTTAATAAATAAAAAGCTTTTACTACATTAACAAATTAAAATTGACACGGAGATCCAAATGAAATAATATTAATTGCATTTTGTTATTGTTTTTTAATATGTTAACACTTTGTATTTGTGACTATAATTTTAACATCATTAATGGCTTCAATGTTAAACTGACTAGAAACATTATTATTAAAATTATTAAATTCACAGAATATAAATAAAACAAAGCATCGTTGAAAGTATTCTCTGAAGTAACACCTTTGAATAAATACTTAAATAAATATGCAGATGAAAGCACCTTTTGTGCGGAATTTGTATAAATTCTGAAAAGTTGATAGCGAGTAAATTTCCCTATAAGGTGTGTGTGCCGAGGCGTGCGGTAATTGATTTAAGACGCTGATAGTTGCCTTCTGTCGAACTTGGCTCTCGAATAAGTTACCGCTGGCTGCATCTAAGTGCATTTGTATCGACCCCTCAAGAATCGTTAAAATTTCCAAAGTTCGCTGCACGGTTTATCAATGACAACGACAACGGCGACTATAACGACGCCAATACATATTACTTTGGAAAGTCGTACGATTCCCCATTTATCTTTTCTTAGCCGCACTCCTGAAATCTCGACGGTAAATAAGATTACGCTGTAAAAAAGGCGTATAAAATCTTCGCGAAAAGTTCTGTTTTTATGTTAAATGAAGTGTTTAATTAAACGCTAAAAGGGTGATTTGGATTTGTTAATGTAATAGAAAACGCGAAGAGGGTGATTTTGAATTGTTAATGTAATTGAAGACGCGTAGAGGGTGATTTGGATTTGTTGATGAATTGGAAGCAACCCCTTTAAATAAACATAATCATCTACATACAATAAATTTTTCAACTATCATAATCTAGCGTTTGGATAACCATTTCGATCTTTCATACATTTTAAATCCAGTGTGTTTCAAGTGCAATGCCTAATTTTGATTTTAAAGTCTATTTATGTCAAATTCCGGCATTATAGACTCCAATGCTGGAATTAGGCAAAATGAAAGACTTTAAACTCAAGATTAGAAAATAAAAGTGACTTAAAGTCAAATTTAGGCTAATATTACAACATATACCTATTTGCAAGTTTAAATTATGTAACAAGGGACACATTAAAGTCAATATTGGTCAACAGAAATTCTATCAATACAAGAAAATGTAAAGTTAAAATTAGGCAATATCGAGTAACTTACAGTATTTTTAAAGATTAAAACAGTAAACAAAGAGGTTGTGCAGTTACAATTAAGTAAGAGACATATTTGAGTTTAAATTAATTGACTTTAGTCACAATCGGGAGATAAAAGAGACTTTAAAGTCAAATTTAGGCAATAAATGACACTTTAATGCTTAAGCCAGGCAATGAGAACGATATTAAAGTTAAAATCAAGGAATGTAAATGACTTTAAAGTCAAATTCAAGCAATAAAAGAGAAGTTATAATAAAATTTAGGCAATAAACGACACTTTATTGTAAAAACTAGGCAAAATTAGGCAATGAGAATGATTTTAGAGTCAAAAAGAGGCAATAAAAGAGCCATTAATGTTAGAATGAGGCAATGAGAATGACTAAAGGTCAAAAAACAGGCAATAAAAGAGCCATTATTGCTAGAGCGAGGCAATAAGAATCATTTTAAGTCAAAACAGGCAATAAAAGAGACGTTAAAATAAAATTTAGGCAATAAAAGACACTTTAATGAAAAAACTGGGCAATGAGAACGATATTAAAGTCAAAATCAGGGAATGAGAATGACTTTAAAGTTAAAAACAGGCAATAAAAGAGACATTATTGCTTGAGCGAGGCAATGAGAATGACTTTAAGTCAAAACAGGCAATAAAAGAGACGTTAAAATAAAATATAGGCAATAAAAGACACTTTAATGAAAAAACCATGCAATGAGAACGATATTAAAGTAAAAATCAGGAAATGTAAATGACTTTAAAGTCAAATTCAGGCAATAAAAGAGACGTTTTAATAAAATTTAGGCAATAAAAGACAATTTATTGTAAAAGCTAGACAAAATTAGGCAATGAGAATGACTTTAGAGTCAAAAAGAGGCAATAAAAGAGCCATTATTGTTAGAACGAGGCAATGAGAATGACTAAAAGTCAAAAACAGGTAATGAAAGAGCCATTATTGCTAGAGCGAGGCAATAAGAATGACTTTAAGTCAAAACAGGCAATAAAAGAGACGTTAAAATAAAATTTAGGCAATAAAAGACACTTTAATGAAAAAACTAGGCAATGAGAACGATATTAAAGTCAAAATCAGGGAATGAGAATGGCTTTAAAGTCAAAAACAGGCAATAAAAGAGATATTATTGCTAGAGCAAGGCAATGAGAATGACTTTAAAGTCAAAAACAGGCAATAAAAGAGTCATTATTGTCAAGGCAATGAGATTGACTTTAAGTCAAAAACAGGCAATAAAGAGGATTTTATTGTTAGAAACAAGCAATGAGAACAATATTAAAGGCAATGAGAATGACTTTAAAGTCAAAATCAGACAATAAAATAAACTTTATTGATAGAAACAAGCAAAGAGAATCATATTAAAGCCAAAATCAGGCAATGATAATGACTTTAAAGTCAAAAATAGGCAATAAAAGAAACTTTATTTTCGGAACGAAAGGATGATAATGACTCTAAGTCAAAAATAGGCAACAAAGGATACGTTAAAATAAAATTTAGATAATAAAACAGACTTTATTGTGAGTAACAGGGAATGAGAATGATTTTAAAGGCAAAATCAGCGAATGAGAATGATTTTAGGGTCAAAAACAGGCAATAAAAGAGCCATTATTGTCAAAGCAATGAGAATGACTTTAAGTTAAAAACAGGCAATAAAAAGATTTTATTGTCAGAAGCAGATTTCGAAAATGATATTGAAGGCAATATCAGGCAATGAGAATGACTTTTAAGTCAAAAACAGGCAATAAAAGTCAAATAAGGGAATGAGAATGACTTTAGGTCAAATACGGGCAATAAAAGAGACTTTATTGTCAGAAACAGGCAATGAGAATGATATTAAAGGCAAAATCAGCGAATGAGAATGATTTTAGGGTCAAAAACAGACAATAAAGAGCCATTATTGTCAAGGCAATGAGAATGACTTTAAGTCAAAAACAGGCAATACAAAGACTTTATTGTCAGAAACAGACATCGAAAATGATATTGAAGGCAATATCAGGCAATGAGAATGACTTTAAAGTCAAAAACAGGCAATAAAAGTCAAACGAGAGAATGACTTTAGGTCAAATACGGGCAATAAAAGAGACTTTATTGTCAGAAACAGGCAATGAGAGTGATATTAAAGGCAAAATCAGGCAATGACAATGACTTTCGAGTAAAAAACTGGCAATAAAAAAGCCATTATTGTGAGAACGAGACAATGAGAAGTCAAAAACAGTCAATAAAAGTGAGTTTACAATAAAATTTAAGCGATAATGTAAAAACCAGGCAATAAGAACGATATTAAAGTCATATTCAGGCAATAATAATGACTTTAAAGTCAAAAGCAGGCAATAAAAGAAGACTTTGCAATAAAATTCAGGTGTTAAGACACTTTAATGTTAAAACCAGGCGATGGGAACGATATTAAAGTTAAAATCATGGAATGAGAATAACTTTAAAGTCAAAATCAGGCATTGAAAGAGGTTCTATTGTTAGAAAAAGGCAATGAGAATGTTATTAAAGTAAAAATCAGGTAATATAAATGAACTTAAAGTCAAAATCAGGCAATAAGAATGACTATATTCAAAATTAGACAAATATTGTGAAAAACATTAACGTTTAAGTCAAAATTGGTATACAGGGGAGACTTTGAAGTCAAAATTAAGCCATAAGGTGAGTTTCTTGTCAAGATTAGGCAATGAGTGTAACTTTAATGTTTTTCTGATTCGTTATTTTTTAAAAATAATTTACACGTTAAACTTAACATTTTCTTTAAATAATAGCCCTGAATATTTCGCTTAGAGAATAACGCCGATTGATTGTCACTGTAACACTTTCAGTAGATAACAAATAAATTCCGGTTATTGTCTTCAACAGTATATAAACAAAATAAAAACTAATAAGTTAATGTTGTGTCAATGTTGATGCAGCGTTATTTGTTAAATTTTATTCAGTGGGGAATAACCACATGATTCAAATCTGCTCACTATATTGTGCTTCAGAAATCGTGGCGTGGTTTCTCTGCAATAATAAATTAAACCAAACAAATGGTATTAATAACTTGAATGAACGTTACAAGACGCACACCCGAAAACAAATAAATCATTGCGAAACGACGTTATTTCCAAACGCGACTCCCCAAAATAAATAAACACCGCTTCCAGCGTTGACCCCAGACCAACACAAGCAGGGCGTGATTCATACCGTCTCGTTGAAACCATTTCATCCGAAAGGAGAAAATTCAAAACAGGCATGATGCAACGCAACTGTAAACCTACCCACGCCTCACTATCGTTTTGTAGTGTAAAGTATTTATAACAAATCGTTGACCTACCGCACGGATCACGCCCATGCCCACAACTAAACTAGTTACGTTCCGACACGGCGAACGCGAGATTGCCATCCGGGACTTTTCAAAAATCGATGAATGCAAGTGGATATCGATAAGAAGTGTTCGAGTTGGAATTTGTTTCGAATTCGGCGGTTGTTATTCGCGAAATGCTATTCCGCTGGAAAGTTCCTCGGGGTTATCGGGAATGCACATCTTATTTCCTCGCGAAAATACGAGGGTGCAATGTATTTTTGGAATTGTATTGTTTTATATGTTATTTTATAAGGATACAATAAAAAAAAAGTCCTGAAGCGAGGTTATGAGGGCAGTCATCATTCTTGGACCACCTTGATATTTATAATAATAATAATAAACTATCAAAAACAGGAGATTGAGACATGCTCGAAATATGAAAACCTTGCTATAGAAATGAAAAACATATTGAAACTACAAATTATCGAAATAATCACACTCATAATTTCTGTTAGTGGAGTTTACACGAAAATTATAAAAAATATAAATCGCATCGAATTACCGTACCATCAGTGCAATATTTTACAAAAAGTGTTATTATCCAAACTTGCCACATAACAAGAAAATCCTATGCCAAAAAAAAAAAAATAAGAACATTTCTCGAATAAAACATAGTATCAAAATATATAATCGGTATAAATGGGATATGATGAACTTTAGAGCTACATCCACCGAGTCGAACACAAAAGTCGCACAAAAGTGTTCTGAGAAAGTGTCCGATTTGAAAAATAATAATAAAGTTTGTTTCCCAACGAGAAAGAAGCCCAATTACAGAACTATATACCATATGATCGAGAACTTTTCTTCTTTAGAGTGATTTGATTTTTTTCTTTATTTTACATTTTGTTGGCATCAGTGAGTAAAAATAAATAAAACCTCACATGTGTCATTATTATTCTTTAATTTGTTAGAATAACATAACCTATAGCGTATGGTTACTTTTATTGCCAACATCTCTTTTTAAATAATACCAAAGCACTCTAAAGGAGAAAAGTTCTCAATCATATTGTACAGTTAAAAACTAATATATAGTTACATACGTAAAACAAAAATATAATTTGAATAACAACAGTATAAAATAAATAAAGTAATTTTTTATAATAATATTTGATAGAGGTTATATTGTTAGAACGCTATATTTGACAATCTTTATTAACACATAGATACATACATATATACTTATTATTATATCTGAACTTGAAAAAAAAAAAACATGAAATAAGATAATTATATAACTGTCACTGTCAAATGGCCATCGACCAAAGGTCTTTCTGCCAATAATAATAATATTTAACGCTTTACGTTTTATTATAAAAAATAGACTTGTTCTCCTCTAAATTTTATTTTTTTTATTTATTTAACGGATAAACCATTTTACAAATTAAAAAAACATTAAAATATACATACACATGAGCAAATATATGCATATAAGCATAAACAAAATAAACACAATAATTTGAAACAACATACTAAATTTGAAAAGTTTAAAATACAAATTTCAAATTATACATGGCAAATTACAATTTACAGATATTCATACGTTTAAGTTTACACATAAATTAAGAGGGTGAAGATGAGTTAAAAAGTTGTACTGAGTGTACAATTAATAAGTTTATAATAACTATTTTTTTTATTTCACCATTTTATAAACTTATAACAACTTTTAATATAAGTATTGGATAAATAAGCTATCATATACAAATAAACAATAATTAAATTTTAAATAATTGCAATAGATGAAAATAATTGGAAACTTGTTTTCCTTTTAAGCTTATTCCACCAATTATTAATAATGTTTTCTGTTTAAAAAGTAAAGTTCACAATTGATGATTCATTTGCACAGGTATGTTCAACTTGTAATTATTTTATATTTGTAGATAATTACATTATTTATTAATCCCGTTATAATAATCATAACACAAATGTTCAACAAACTCGTTAATTATCGTTTGAAATTCGAAAGCAATTTTTCAATTTTCGAATTAAATTAATCATCGGCGGGCATTCGGTTCGATCGGAATAATAAAACGCGCGAGTTTAATTGGAAAATGTTACGATTACTGCCAATAAAAATTTTAACGCAATGATGAAGGGTTGGGTCGACGCGGCGAATAGTTCATGTTGAGCACTTTGTACGGAAACCGTAATATATAAAAATTTAATGCCCGGCGGGTTTTAAGACAGCGGTTTTATTATTTCGGTAATATATCGTTCGCCTCGGATGCAACAATGGCGCGTATAAGTCGATGATTTTCCGGGGAAATTCGATTGAAAGATTCTTTGCTTGCGCAAGCGAAACCGCACGGGTTGGGATTTATTGGGCAACCCGGGGGTGATTGGTTTGTATACATTTTTGCGAACAAACAAGTTTATATAATATTAATATTCGTTGAATTCTATACAAAAAAATATATTCAAAGCAAAGCTAATAATATGTAAATACGCTAAAAATATATGAAATAAAAAAGCATGGCTGAAAGACCGATGGTCGACAGCCATTTAGCAAGAATATTATATAAAATGTATTGTATTTTATTATACTTAAGGGTGCGGTTTAGAAGAAAGAGATAGCAATATAAATATTGGCAATCTCTAATTCGAGTTAGATTGCTGTTGTGATCAACGAACAATATTGTATTATACATTAAAGTAATGTTAAAATAAGCAGGAATTTCATCAGATGAATTAAAAATTATTTTAATGTTTAGTTTGTGTAAAAAATAATTATGAAAAAACAATGAAAATTAATCGAATTTATAGCAAATTTTAAATAGTATTTTTGCTAATAAAAACTTGTGCAATGAAAATTTCAAGGATTTCACTAAATTCTACATTCAAATAAGTTAGCAGTCATTACCTATTAATTTTATTATATCTTACAATTTTCTCTTCTATCTTGAACTAGTAAATTGACGTAATACACATAAATTAACGATTTATTTTTTATTTGGACTGATACTTTATACTTGATAGATAAAAAATGTAAATTCATATTCATATTATTAAATCCAAAAGAATGGCTCTTTTCTCAAACGTTTATTTCCATTTTACTATCTCTTTCTACTAAACCGCAACCTTAATGGAAATAGTAGGCAACATTTTAGTAGTAATTTGATGCTAATGTCACTGGGTCTAAGGTCGTTGGAAGATAGGAAAATTATTAATGACTTATTTTTTTTGTATAAATTATTAAATGGACACATTGATTGTCCTTCTTATCGAAATTGGATTTCTATGTGCCTCATAAAGGTATGTATAGGAAAAAAATACTGTTCTATAATCGGGTACACACTGCCAATTATGGTAAGTTCGAGCCTATTTGTAAAATGATGCAAATCTCTAATCTTATGAACAGCAAATACAACTTAATATAAGGCCATTTGCAGACACGTGTTTCGGGATCTATTCCTCGTCAGCACAGCTCTGCCTGACATAATTTAAAGATGTTAAATTAAATTAAATCAATCGAATTAAAATCTGTTATAAAAAAATAATATTTATTAACAATAAATAATCTTCTTTATGTTGGTTGTTGGTTGTGGAGACTTTAATTATTTAAATAAAAATACTTGTCCTTTCTCCTACTTATTTTTTATTTCACTAGATATATTTCGGAAATTATATTTCCATCTTCAGTAGTTGAAGTTTTTATAAATTTTATTTTTATTTAAATAACAATAAAGAAATTGAACAACAAAACAAAAATATTGCAATAAAGAACCGAATATGAAATGTCCAACTGATTTTTTATAAGAAATAACATTGTGGAATTCCAGGAAAATTCCTCGCTTCCGCACAGAAGCAATAAAATAGAGAATCCCCCGTCCATAATTAAACGATGATTTACTCGAGATGAACAGATGAATAGTTGCACACGCGCTATAAAAGTTTTGGTCTAGTTTTATGGACCCTCCCGATTTTATTACCCGCTTATATATACCATTGTTTAGATGCGTGTTTCAGTGGCGTTTACGAGTGCGCGAGACAAAGCGTTTGATTTGTTAACACTCTTAAATTCTAATAGGAACATTTTATTTAGGACCAATTAAGCATTTCGAGGAATGAATGTTTTCCTCGTAAAATAGACATAACGTATGTGAGACAAATTGTTCATTTTATTATTGCTTTTCACTAATGATTATTAATAATTTAAATAACTGTAATCAAGTGAATGATTTTTTTTATAATAAAAAAGGATTTATTCAAATAATCACAGCTATTTAAATAAATTAAATAAAACTAATTTTAAAATACCTAACTTAAGTCATAATGTCGCAGTAGCCAAAGAGGGAATGATGATCTATATTTCATACATACACATTCTATGGGAAAAGAAAAAGAGGGGTAATGGGTAGTATAATTAATTGATTACGGATTACCGTTTTTTCTAATCACAGCTATTTAAATAAATTAAATAAAACTAATTTTTAAATACCTAACTTAAGTCATAATGTCGTAGTAGCCAAAGAGGGAATGATGATCTTTTTTTATACATACACATTCTATGGGAAAAGAAAAAGAGGGATAATGGGTAGTATAATTGATTACGGAATACCTTTTTTTCTTTCTTTTTTTTGAGATGGCTTTTCGTTGTTATTATGTTATTTTTGTCTTTTTTTTACATACACATACATATTTTTATACATTTATTACAATTTTATTTCATTGTGCATTATAATAATTGTGGCATCGTCAACAATTTGGGTCTACAAAATAGACGTCCGAGAATCGTTGTTTCGTCCAGTAAAGGAAGCGGAACTCGCCCTGTTTATGAGAACAGGAAACGAATTATTGAATAGCACTGTGTATTTCTTATGAAAGTTTATGACATTTCACTGATTATTTGAATATATGGAAGAACAAGCCATGATCAAATTAATAAAATTCTCACTAAATATGTTTTTTTTTTTTCGCAAATGATCAATGTTGTCGAAGCGCCATAAAACTTCAAATATGTTTTTTATTGACAAATATTTACAAAAAAATATATATAAAAAAGTAATGAAAATTACGATTGACTATCGACCAGTGGTTGAAAAAAAATCGAATATTTTTTCATTAACATCTAATGTTCTACAAGGAACAGTTTTGGAGCCTGTGCCATTTAGTTTTTTCATTAATATTATTGTAAAACTCGACTTTAATCGCTTAATTTTTGTGTCCCCTGGGATCAGTTTTTGCGGCTGTAAATTGTGGAATCAAATATATAAATGTATATGTTAATTAGCTATCGACCATTGGTCGAAAAAAAATCAAATAAATTTTAATTCAAATCCGATGTTCTACAAGGATCAGTTTTTGTGCCTGTGCCATTTAGTTGTTTCATTAATATTATTGTGGAACTGAATTTTAATCGCTTAATTTTTGTGTTCCCCGGGGATCAGTTTTTGCGGCTGTAAATTGTGGAATCAAATATATAAATGTATATGTTAATTAGCTATCGGCCATTGGTCGAAAAAAATCAAATAAATTTTCATTCAAATCCGATGTTCCACAAGGATCAGTTTTGGTGCCTGTGCCATTTAGTTCTTTCATTAATATTATTGTGAAACTGAATTTTAATCGCTTATTTTTTGTGTTTCTCTGGGATCAGTTTTTGCGGCTGTAAATTGTGAAATCAAATATATAAATTGTATATGTAAATTAGCTATCGGCCAGTGATCGAAAAAAATCTAATAATTTTTCATTAAAATTCGATGTTCCACAAGGATCAGTTTTGCCGCATTTTCCATTTAGTTGTTTCATTAATATTATGAAACTGGACTTTAATCGCTTATTTTTTTGTTCCTTTGGGATCAGCTTTTGCGGTTGTAAATTATGGAAACAAATATATAAATTGTATATGTTATTTAAAATCCGATGTTCCACAAGGATCGGTGATAGATGCCTGTGCCATTTAGTTCTTTCATTAATATTATTATGAAACTGGACTTTAATCGCTTAATTTTTTTGTTTCTCTTGGATCAGTTTTTGCGGCTGTAAATTATGGAATCAAATATATATAAATAGTCCACTGTATGGCAAATTTTAATTTATATTTTTGGTAATAAAAACGTGTGCAATGAAAATTTCAATGATTTCACTAAATTCTACAATCAAATAACTACGCATTAATTGCTTATTAACTTGATTATATCTTACAATTTTCTTTTCTAACATGAACTAGTAAATTGATGTAATACACGAAAATTAGCAGTTTTTTTTATTTAAACGGATAATTTTTTTATTTATTAATTTACGGAGGCCATTTCATACAGTAACAGTTACTTAAAAGATAAAAAATATAAGTACAAATCCATATTAATAAATATAAAGAATGGCTCTTTTTTCAAATGATTATTTCTACTTTACGAAATAGCTATCTCTTTCTACTAAAACGCAACCTTAAACTATAAATAATAGATACGAATAAAATTCAATTAAATTCCCTTGAGAATAATCATTTTGAAAAATAATAAATAACCGCATTTTAAAATATTTACTCGATTTCGAGAAAAAAAATCCCAAAATTTACCCATTTTTTAGGCGACAGGTCCAGAACCTACCCTTAAAGTACTGCTACGAAATCGAGTTTAATCAGACTCGGATGTAAGTAAAACAATATCTATTTATTTATTTAGAGTATATTTAACACATTTATTTACATCACATTGTCACTATTTATTTGTAATTAGATTTTGAGCACTCGGGTATTGATGATATACTGCCCACCTCGCCACTAGCGCGCGCTTATATAGCGTGCTTATTTCTCGAATTTTCCAGAATTTTCCATGACGCCACGTTTACCTTCGCGCTTTGTTGAACTTTACAGAATGTTCTTTCCAGTTGCTTCTTTCACTTTCGTTACAGATCTTTAATGAAATCATAAATAATTATTAAGATAATCCAGAATAATACAATGGATTTAAAACGATATATTCAAAACGCAAACAATTCAATTTGAAATTAAATTAATGGAAACAATTAACGAAATAAATAATCCTGATTGAATTAATAATACTAAACATGCTGGGTGAAATAATATTTCCGTTGAACGTGAAACGGTGAATCATTGGCATCGAAGCAAATGGAACAGTAGTGCTCGGCGTAATTCAGTGAAAAGTTGTTTAAATTATTGTTGGGCTTCATTTAATGAGGGTTGTTTCACGGAAAATCGGTAATAATGGTAAAGTTCACTCCGTGGAATGAATTCATTCCGCGAAATTTCTAACGAGCTACACGAATATGAGTTATTGTCCCGAACCACAGTATCTGGGGATATTGACGGAACATTATTGTTTCGCGCTAATTCCCTCCATAGACAATTCAGGGTAATTCGGTGTAAAGTCGCTTCGCGTTAAACATGATTCAGGTGATTAGCAAAAATTCTATTCGGTTGAATGTTGTAGATGTTGTGTTGTTAAGGGCGCGTTTAAAATCAATAACAGTATTGAGCCTCATCAGAACAGAATATTTTGAATGCGAAATGTTTTTTTTTAAGAATAATGCAAACTTTACAACAATCTTAATTAATAGAATTAGTGCAATTTTGTATTTTCTTCTATTAGTTTAATAGGATACAACTAAACTATACAAACAAAGTTAAAAAAGTGTTTTATTATAACTACTTCCCGGGAAAATACCCCGCCGGACATTGAATTACATAATGTACACCTACTGTTGCATTAAAAATAAAACTTTTTATTAATTTCTTCACTTGTTTATTTGTAGGTTATATGTACATTTCAAGCACTATATGTCCATTATCAATTGCTAGCAAAGTAATGTATATATATCGTACAAATAAACAAGTGAAGAAAGGAATACAAAGTGTTTTATTTTTAACAATAACAGGTATTGTTCCCAGGTGAAAATAAATCTTGATATTCTTTATTATTACGTTGTTTTTTTTTTTTTTAAATAATAATCTGTTGCGACTTAATATTTCCTGAATATTTGTTTCATCCATTTATAAAATTTGCATACAATACCCGTGCAGTAGTTTATTTTGGACCCTCAACGTACTTAATAGTTTAAGGTAGGTGAAACACATTTGGAGAACGAGCTCACGTTTTGCGCATTCTACTATAATTAAGTACCGCTAATTAAGCGCCCTTCTAAACATCCCACACCTTTGCGTAGATTAGAGGGCCCCGCCGATCGCCTGTAATTACAAGGACGATGTGCTTGAGCGTGGCGGAACGGCTGAGGAAATTAAAAGGGAAGGCCTTAAAAACAAACAGCTTAAATCAGAATTAGGTGACGCATATTAATTAATACAGAATTGTTTCAGAATGTTCATCCAAAGATTAGATATAAATAGTAATAAAAAAAAACAGGAATCAGTATTAAAATATTTGTTTTAACACTCATGTATTATACATCTTTATTCAGACCATATAGATAAATTTAACAATATAAATATTTGCAATACATGTAGGTATTAGTCTATCTTGGCTATCGACCAGACAGAAAAATAATTTATTGATATTTTCACCTTGAAACAAACTCCATCATTTAGTTTTTAAGTAAAAAATAATCTATAGAAAATGCGACTTATATTTGTTTCGTTTATTAATAAAATTTGCACACCCAAACAGCAGTTTATTTAGGATTTATATCTATGAAAACGAAAGAAATCAGCTTAGAACGCTGAAGTATACAGGGTGGCCAGAAAAGGTGTGATAATCTTCAGTTAAAGTGGTTCGTTAATCATTTTTTTAAGAAGAATAAAACTAAAAATGTTTTAAAAATAAAAAAAAATTAAATAAAAATGTAAATAAATTAAAACAAAAATTTATTGGGCAATTATTCAATAAGCTTTATGAGGCTATTAATATCCTAAATATGTGACTAGAATTGTTTTTTTACATTTTATGTATAATTATTGCTATTAATAATAGACTTATCATTAAATAAACATTTGCAATGTTTAGCTGGATGTTAATAAAACTAATTTTAGTCAAAATATTTCAAAAATATTACTGATTTCTAGTCACATATTTATTATATCAAGTGAGTGTTAATGAAAAACCATAAAACATTTTATTACTTACAATTTCTACTTGAAAATATTTAATGAACCACTTTATCTGAAGATTATCACACCTTTTCTGGCGACCTTGTACTTTAAATTAAATAAATATGAATGAAATGCTATCAGATTTTCAAACTAAGTTTAAAAATGTGTTTTGATTAATAGAAAAAACTATTTATTATTTCGTTTGGTCAGAGCTATTTAATTTTATTTAAAGTCTTCAACGTTATATAAGATTATTTTTTATTGTTTTGAGACGACTTGTAATCAGTACAAAGCGACAATTGTTATACTTTGTATGACATTGTGCAAATCCCATCCAAAACACGCGCAAACTTGTCTTTTGTAAATATCCAGCGCAAGCCTTTTATTTAGTAATGCTTTGCACGTATACAAACATCCACAATAAATCTCCCACATGTCATTCACACACTTCTTCTCAATTTATTACGGCAACTGTAATTAATCCCCGCACTTTTATTTCAAAAAGTACACATAATAGAGTGAAATAAAGCTAGCCAGCGTGCGGTCTAACATAAAAGGACATAAAGTGGACGAAACAATGCGCGGCAGTTGGGGTTTCCTTCCTGTCCCCTCTCACTCTCTCTCCCGCACCCTTTCTATTTTTTCCCGCTTTTTTTTCTTTCGGTAAACGCTGAAATTTTTCCAGCGGCCCGTTTTGTTTAGCCGGCAATCCGACCCTTTTTAGTGCGTATAATTAGCTCGAGTGGCGGCTGGCAGCGGGGGTGGGCGCGCTTAATTAGGCCGGGGTTTTATTTTAGCGAGGGACGCGAAATGGAATTTTCGGGCAGAAATCCTACCCCTCGCGATGGAGAAATTTCCACAGATGTACGTTTACACATGCGGAGATAAAATTTCGCGCGGACCGCAAGCGTAATTAGTGACCGCACATTGTTTCGCACCTAATTATTTCGTGAAATTTTAATTGTAACGGAGATGTCTGAGTAACTGAATGAGTGAGCGAGCGAGTGTATTTAAATGTATTTTTGAGGATTTTTGGAATGTTAAAACACATTCGGCGTATTTTATTATTCACAAAAGTACTTCATTTACAGTGAAATCATGTGTAATGTACCCATTATTATTATTATTGTCGTCATTATTATTATTATTAATGTATATATTATATTTCAAGTTCTGTAATGATATGAATCTTTTTTACTTTTTAATCTTTTCAACTATATATATTTACTTATTAATTATTAATAGTTTAGGAATACTTACCTGATTATATACAAATATGTAAATTATTGTATAAGGTAATCAATTATAATGGAGAATTCCGTAAAATAAAGTTAAAGTTAACTGCGCGAAAATATCATTACCAGAACCTTGTTTGAAGATAATCCTGGAAAGAAAAAATATTGCACATTTCCAAATAATTAAAAGTTCGCCCCGGCTTATGCGTGCCCGCACTTATGTAATATTTTTATTGTTGATTATTGTAAATAGATTTTTCTCTTCACTCCCCATTCTACTCTTACAAACGAAACACGACCGGCAATTTCATTCTCAGTTGTATTTGTAAAATTATTAAGTTATTAATCATTTAACATAAAAATAAAAGTAACGTGAGAGCACAATAGTTCACCAAAAAGGTGAGAACAAAAAAAATGATTTGATGACGATCTCAGCCATGAGAGGAGAAGTTTAGCATCTATTCAGAATTCCGTCAGCTATCAGAGTCTGCACCAACCGCAGTTTTTGTCACTAGAAATGTGAGATAAGTAAATTCTTCAAAACAAACAGTTTACACCCAATACGAACACCTTTTATAATTCCCCCAAGATAAAAAGTGTTCTAATTGTAGTGCATCTAACGTAAATAATATTTTTTTGTTAATTAACTTTTTTTGTAGTTCATTTAACATAAATCACATATTTTGTTAATCAACCCTTTAATTCGGTTTAAACTGATTGTTTTGAAGTGTTTAGATGAATTATAAAAAAATCTGTGGAAGTTGTGATGAGTTTCTAACTATGAGGATATCTGTAATGATTCCTTGGTAACACAAAGAAAAATTCTAAGAAGCAAACAATTCCACCAACGAGCAAAAACAGCCAAATTCGAACTTAATCAACCTAAAAAGGACATTTAAAAACAAACAGATTATACCCAAATAGAACAATTTCTATCCATTGGAAACTTAAACTTAAATCACCTTTTTATAAAATAACCCTTTAATTTGGTGTAAATTATTCGTTTCGTAGTGTTAAAAAGTGATAAAAACTAAAAAATCAATAGAAGGTTTCATGGGTTCCTAACTATGAGAATGTCTACAACGTCTGCTGACAGGTTCCTTGATAACCCAAAGAAACAAACAATTCCGCCAACGAGCTTGAAAGGCGAATTAGAACATTATCAACCTAAAAAAGAAGAGTAAATGCGTGAGGTGAATTGATGAATGGTCAGGGAAAATAAGTGCAATTTCATGTTGACTGATTCAATCTTTTTTCGAAGTAAATATCAAGTGTTGAAAAAAAAAATAATATCATTAGAGATCTAGCAAATAAATTTAACCTCCACAGATTTTTATTTATTGGCAGAATTTTAATAAGTTACTTATATTTATTACTAAATTAAAACAAAACATGATTATACAAGGTGGCCAAAAAAGGTGTGATAATCTTCAGTTGAATTAGTTCGTTAATCAATTTTAAGTAGAACAAACTAAAAAATTAAAATAAAAACTTAAATTAAAAAATTAAATAAGATACAACACAAAAAATGGGTAATTATTCAATAAGCTTCATAAGGCCATTAATATCCTAAATATGAGACTAGAATTTGTTTATAAAATAATATGTATAATTATTGCTATTAATAATCGACTTATCATTAAATAAACATTTGTAATATTTAGCTGGATGTTAATAGAACTCATTTTAATCAAAATATTTCATAAATATTACTGATTTCCAGTCAATGTCAATGGCCTCGTGAGTGTTAATGAAGAACCGTACAATATTTTTTTAATTAAATTTTCTACTTGAAATTAATCATCTGAATTTACTTGAAGATTATCACACCTTTTCTGGCCACCTTGTATATGAGTTAATTGAAAGTTTACTAGGTATTCCGAAAAGGAATGATAACCTTCAAGTTAAGCACCGACGTGATCAAATAAATGAAACAGTACGGTGTCGAGCACCCTTACTGCAGTTTTTTTGTTGTTGTTTTGTTTTGTGTTTTGTTTCTTGGTGAATTGGAGAGTTTTATTTTTTTATAAGTCTTGAGAGTGAGAAAGGAATTGGGAGCGGAAGAGCAGGATGTGTGGGGAGGGGATGATTGTGGGAAAGGAATTTTGGATGTTAAGGAGAGTAACCTTCAAGATAATTAATTCGTTACTTTAAGTAAACAAAATATCGAGTATAATAAATAAAAGATGATGCAAGCGCCATCTTTCGCCTAATTCCATGGTGAATCGACAACAATCACTAGTTATCCATACGCTAGATGAATTGTGGCGGAACATTTTATTTAAAAAAATTTGAACACTTCTTCATAACGTCTCAAAAGATCGTTCTAATATTTAAAGTGTGTCTGGAAATTCGTAATATTCTTTAAATAATTTGGTTAAAAAGCAATAGAACTTACAATACACATTTGCAAAATGTCAATGACATGAGTTATTAACAACTCAATAATTCTTCATAACGTCTCACGACGTCGTTGTAATATTAAACATGTGTCTGGAAATTCGTAAAACTTTAAATATTTTGGATAAAAATAATAAAATACACATTTGCAAAATTTCATTAACATGAGTTATTAATAAATGGGAAATTTACCGAAGTAATGTATTCGACGAAGTGTTTTAATAAAAATTGTATTCATTTACTTTCTCCTATATTAAACATTTGTATTTTCTTGGTTCTTGTCTAAGATTATATAAAAAAATAGCGCAAACAGTATTTTCAACGCGCGAGATAAGACATTTGCTGGAAACACAATTTCCCCCGTGAAAACCATAAAAAAATATTACATCTTATTTTCCGTTCTCCTCGCGCTTCCTCCGCGCGACGCCGAAAGGAAAAAAATATTTATTGCCGCAATTGCGGCGCACATTTGAATCATAAAAGAAATGATGAGGCGAAACAATTTTACAAATTACGGACGCTAAAAGCTTTCCACGGTTATGGGGGGCCGAGATGGATTGTTCGGTACACTGTGCGCCGTGATGGGGGTCGGAGCCCGCATCGATCAACCATTTTTAGCAAGGGATGATGTCGTGTTTAGTGAGCGCGATAAATTTTAATGATTTGTTACGAGAGAAAAAAAATCGTTGTTGGGACGAAACAACGTGATTGATCTCGATGGTAATTTGTGTGTAGCTGCACGTTACATCGATTTAGGGGGTTTTCCAAAGCGTTTATGAAATGATTATTGTTGTTAATGTTTGATTTCCGAAAAATAATGTTATTGTAAATTTTACGATTTTTTATTATTATTGTATATTTTACGATTTATTATTGATATATTATTATTGTATGCATTTAAAAACAACAGTTTTGCACAGCGCTTTTCAGATACAGGCGAATTCATGATTTTGAACCCGTCTGATTAAGCTAGGATGTAAGATCACAAACGGTAAGCGATTTTATTTGCGCTTACTTTCGATACACAGCGCGTTATTCAGGATTGAGTGAAAAAAACCATTTAGCAGTATCAGTGCCTACTAAATATACAGGCCCGAATGTCGGAGAGGGAATGCATACTCATACCCAGACTTGGAGCGCCTGCTCGTCTCGCGTACACTGCTCTAATGCAAACCGGTTAATTGTAACAATTATTACTACATATAGTGATAATAATAAATATTTAAAATTTCTATTCACAAAAAATAAAGCCTTATGAAGTTAATTAAATTTGATTTATTTAGATAAAAATAAATTTCCAAATTAGGTAAAGAGATGATTGTGAACGAGAAATGTGTCCATCACGATGGTTCGTAGACGAATGAATTTTATACTGTCAGTACCTACTGAATATACAGGTCGGATTGTGAAAATCGAAATCTCGGAGTCTTAGTGTGAGAGACTCCGAGATTTCGATTTTCACAATCCGACCTGTATATTCAGTAGGTACTGACAGTATAAAATTCATTCGTCTACTCTCGGAGTCTAAGTGTGAGAGACTCCGAGATTTCGATTTTCACAATCCGACCTGTATACTCAGTAGGTACTGACAGTATAAAATTCATTCGTCTACTCTCGGAGTCTAAGTGTGAGAGACTCCGAGATTTCGATTTTCACAATCCGACCTGTATATTCAGTAGGTACTGGCAGTATAAAATTTCAAGAATATAATAAAAATAAATTTAATAATGATCAATACAGTTTTTGATCCATTTAATTAATTGCTTACTCGTCTCATTAACGAAAAAAATACATCATTATTCTTCGTATAACATCCTGTTTTGTTAACACTTTCTATCTAGAAGAACCATGGAAGATTTATTGTCCTGTCGACTTTTTTCATATCAACATACAAGTACTGTAATTGTCTGAATCTCTTCCTTTGTAAAACCAGGCAGTATTTAATTCCTACATGGTGGATTAATACATGTGCGAGTACAATGCTGCCTGATTTATCGACATTGTATTTTTTGGTGAATTAATATATGAGGGAATAAAATACTGCCTGGTTTATACACATGGTATTATATATTTAATTAATACATGTTAGAATAAATTGCTGCCTGGTTAATGTACATGGTATTTTTTGGAGAATTAATATTTGTAGGAATAAAATATTGTCTGGTTTATGGTATTTTATGGTGAATTATTACATATTAGAATAAATTGCCGCCCGATTAATCCACATGGTATTTTTTTGCGAATCAATATATGTGGGAATAAATTACTGCCTGGTTTATGCACATGGTATTTTATGGTGAATTAATACATGTTAGAATAATTTGTTGCCTGGTTAATCCACATGATATTTTATGATGAATTAATTAATGTGTGCGAATAAAATGCTGCCTAGTTTGTCCACATGAAATTTAATGGCGAATTAATACATGTTAGAATAACATGTCAGGATTAACCAAGCAGAAATTTATCTGGTATTTTATGGTGAATTAATACATTTGTGAATAAAATACTGCCTTATTTATTCACACGGTATTATACACTGGGATATCCATTATATTAAGTCTGGCATTTTTTTTTTTTGTTTGATGATACAAGAATGAGGTTTTATGAATCTTTTGAAATAAGTTTAATTAACTACAAAATCCAATAAGCAAACACTCAATACAATACCCGATACACCCGCAGACACATGCATATATTAATTGAAACGGCGTAGATGAAAATTGCATCCACCCCAGCTGGAAGCCCTGATATACCCACACGAAACAATCACTCCGCCCTGCTGCAAGTTCTCCCCTTCTCCCCGCCTCTGGCTGGGAATTCCACAGATGATATCCACCGATGAGTTATTAATACAGAAAAGGCAAAAGGTAATTAAGAGCGCAGCCGGAACGTCCCAGGAAAATAACTGTAATGAAACATGCAACAGCGCGCGCCGAGGCAATTATTCCAGAAATCTCGCCGCTTTCGCGAAAAGACGGGCTCCTCATATATTCATGGCGGTTTTTATAAGCTTAACAAGGTCTGGCCATAATAATCTAATATTAAAGGCGAGTTTGTTAAATTAATAATAAACCCGCCGGTTGCCGCCGTGGTTGATGTTTTTTGATTAGATTCAGGGGATGAGTTATTGGTGGATGCAGGGATTTAATTATATTCATTACTGCATCTACTAATTATTTTTCACTTCCTCATAATTATTCACTATACTGTATTGCACATCTAAAATAACAACGGAGAGGTGGAAGACGCGAGGTTGGAAACGTCTGATTGTAATTGATTGATAAATGTTGAAAGTTCATCTTCACTTTTATATAAATAAAACAATTTATAACTTTCAAATATCATTTCTTCGCCTGAAGAAGCCACAGTGTGGCGAAACAATTGTAGCGAGTTTACAATATATTTGAAAGTTATAAATTGTTTTATTTATATAAAACGTCTGATTGTTTTAATATTATAATGAATTTATAAAGTAACGACGAAAAGTGGAAGTCATGAGGTTGGAAATGTCTGGTTGTTTCTCGGTTATAACGAATTTCTAAAATAACGACATCCATTTTTTTAGAACACCCGAAAAGAGGGATGAATATATGACTATATATATATATAATATTATATTTTATATTATTTTTTCTTAATATTAATTCTCTATTGAAGTAGAAAGGGAATGTTATAGTACCCAATCAGAAATTATCTCTAATAACTCCAACATTTGTTAGATCCTAAAATCTATACAATGCAACAATGAAATTACCTTTGAAAATGTTTTGCGTAACATGAAGCCCGTACAGAGTATTGTTAAAATATTCCCCAACTTTGACGCATAATAATCACCGATATTACGCAAATACGACCATTGTTTAATTAGTCGAAAATTGTTAACATTAATAAAGCAAACATGCATTGTTTCGGCCGGTACAACAACGGTCGGCATTCTGTTTGTTTGAATTACGCGGCCGGCGCATACAGGGGTCACAGTTCTTTTCGAGCACCCTTTCCTCGTATATCAAAGTCCATCCACGCAGTCAATAATTAATTAATGTCCGACGTAAACGCTGCAAACGGTTTAAATTTAGCCGAAAGGGAGGCTTCATTTTCTCTCCCCGGCTTCGAGTGCGCGCTGTTTATTTAAAGTATTCGGTTACGGTGGCGGTCTGGTTCTTTTCAGCGCGGCTATTTACTCTGGTATTATTTTTCGGACAGTTTTATAAACTATGAGATATCCTGTGCATGCGGGCACAGGGATGGTTTTATTTGCTTTTCTAGGGGAATCGCTTAATTGATTTAAAGCATTATTTTACGGAAATAACAGTATATATACAAGAATTAAATCTACTGTATAAAAATAATCTAAACTTACATTTACTACCATCTAGGGGATTCTGAATTAGATAGTATTGCGATGGCTAATGAAGCTCTTGTTTCTTTGAAGGTTAACAAAATCTGTCAAAAAATCGTTTTTTTTTTTGTCAAAAGGCTGCCGTTTTTTATGTTTGTTGTAGCTTTGCGAGAGCGAATGAAGCTCTTGTTTCTTTGCAGGAAAACAAAATCTGTAAAAATAACGTTTTTTGCAGCTTTTCACGCTTGTAGATTTCTCATCCTTCAAAATTCTTGGTGTTTGAGAAGAAAATCACAAATGTCAATACAATGCACATTTTTTTTCTGTAAGAAGATGAGGAACCCGTATGTATCGAGTTTTGAGATTAAATCTAGCCGCTTCAAAAGGTTATGATCGTTCTAATTCAATTATTTTAACAATTTTGCAAAATTTCAATCCCGCAATTTTGATCTCGAAGATGATCCACTTTCTGTAAATTCACTTCAATCAGATGAAGAAAAGCAATAAAAGCGTTAATTGATTCAAACCGGCGAATAGCAAAGTGTTATAAAATCCTCACCACTGCCTCGCTTTTTGCTACAAAAAAAAATCAAGCTTGTCGAACGGTCTGCAAACGTGAATGTTTGATATTTTTGTTTGCAATTTACGACTGAAAATACATTTGGCGCAGTCCAAAAAAAAAGAGTTGCAAAAAAAACCTGATCGTGTGTACTCGCCTGTGGGATAATAGACGTGTTGGATATTTCATGCGAATTTTCGGGGCCGCGTGTGTTTGATTTAAACAGGCCCCCTTTGTGTTCATATTTGTATTTGATCGATTGGCAATAAAACATATTTTCATTTGTGTTGCCTCCCTTTCATCGCGTCCGCGCTGCACATTCGGATTCGCCGGAATAAAAAAAAATGTACCCAATCGTTGAATGTGACTTCGTAAATAACATTGTGAAAAAAGTCAATAAGAGATTGGAAAACATAATTACGGAGATTGCAATAATTTATATTGAAGATGGAAACATAGTTTTCGAAATATATTTAGTTCAATAAATAAAAAAAAAAGTAGGAGCAAGGACCGAAATATATCTAGTTTAATAAAAAATAAGTAGGAGAAAGGACCGAAATAAATCTAATTTAATAAAAAAATAAGTAGGAGAAAGGACAACTATTATTATTTAAATAATTTAAGTCTCCACAACTAACAACCCACATAAAGAAGAATACAATATCTTGCTAAGACAGCTTGTATAAAATATTAGGAACACGTATGGTAGTCAGGAAATAACAACATCAAATGGAACAATATTAAATTAACTAAAATAAAATAAGTAATAACAGAAAACACAATATTAGAGTGAGAAAAATAATTTCATATAAAAATATTTATTTTTATGTGAAATAATCCACAAACTATAATAATAATAACAATAATTTTTATTTATTTATTTAGTTATATAACATCGTTATATGTTCCTCTCTACTTCTCAATGTGAGGTGAATGATAATAATCCTTAATTAACGGTGGCCATTAAAAACAATAAATTAACATTTTAAAACTTAAAATTAATATATAAAAGACCAAATATAAGACACGAAGCTTAAAAGACTAATAAACAAATAACTAAATACAATGTAATTATTTTAATCAGTAAAAACCATAAAATTGTCATTTTTTTTATTTTTTAGTAAACCACAACATACGTTAGACCGATGTGATTTTTATTATTTCATATAAAAAAACACACATGTTTCTGTGTGGTTAGATTGTGTGAAGTATTACGACTGTGCCTTGGGATATTTGCCTGTCTGCACCTTCCCCCTCTAATATTTGCTCGAGTGACCACATAAACCCCGAATTTATTCCCGTCTAATATACCTAGAAGCTTTCCGTGCAGGGAACATAAGAAGAATTTATTAGGTAATCCCTTAATGCCGCTATGAAAATTTTGTTGACACACACACACATACACGCTCATACACGTACGCACAAACAAGAGGGCGCGCGCGCAGACAGTTTGCGGTTATAGCCGGTCGAATGTTATGCTAATTTTATTTCGCATCAAACTGAACCGCTCCAATAACATTAAATTTCCGTTTATGCCCCCCTCAAGGCTTTATTTCCACGACCTTATCTTCTCACCCACTTACACCGGGGTTACGTTCTAGCACCTGCTTCTTCATTTATTCGGAGCTTTCCTTCCCTCTTTATCCATACAAAATTCATGCTCGCAAATCATAAACACCTCCCTATCCCCGCGACACGCCCTTGTATTTAATATATTAATATTACCTTTGCACATGATTGATCTCCCAAGGATGATTCAATGTACACTTCTGTGCAATAAAATTGAGCAGAAGTTTCATAACATTTTCATTTATTTCTTTTTTTGTATACTCAGTCAGAAAATATTGTGGTTTTTCAAAAATATATATTTTTTGTATGTTTTTCTTATATTAAACAGTAAAGCTGAGCATTATTATCTTAATATTAATAAGGCTTTATTGGACCAATTTGGGATTCAATACACCAATTAGACTTAGGATTTTATTTATAAGAATTTGTAAATGAAATGTATATTGTAAAATTGAGATTCCGTAAATAAATAAATATTTTTTTATAATTTTCTAGTTGTATAATTCCCATTTTTGAATTGTTGCCTTAATGGCAGAGCATTTTGACATTAAGGAAATTGAGAAATTTAACCACATATTTTCGTAACTAGGAAACTCTCATCAATCCTGCAATAATCGGTGCTATTCCGTAAGGGAAATGTAAAGTTTAAAGTGTACGTTATTATTAAATTCACATTCTATGTAAATATATCTATCAAAAAAAAAAACTGCTTAGAATGTGGTGACACATAAAACGTTCATGTAAAACTTAACATTTCCCTTAAAGAATAGTCCCGATTATATAACTTATTTTGTATGTCTAATTTTATTGCAGGATTTCCACTTCAACGCTCACTAATGGTCAAAAAGCAAACAAAAAAATTCTAAAATGTGATTCAAATATATTAATGAACTTTTTCGAGGTATGCTTTTTAGGTTATACAGTTTTGAAACCGCTGGTTAAATCTATAGAAAAGAGTGTATTAATTGTCCGTACGTTTTCTAGACATCAATTAATCTCCACTTGTATTTTTACCCAGCACCAGGATATGACTCAATTAAATACCCTTATTGTATCCAACAATTTATATATATAAACACACACACAGTATCGCATTAAAGGCAGTTTCAACATGTACTGTACTCCTGGGCGAATGGGAGATTGATTGAGCAAAACCTCTAGTGGTGCAGTTTACAGCTATCGCGAGATCTGGACCGGACAGTGAGTGATTGCGTTGACAAATGGCGACACGGACGGAATCCATGACCCCAGAAATAAATATTTTTCATGCGGATTATCAATGGGACCACGTGCCGCCGGTACAAAAGGGAGGCAAACACTGCAACCGTGAACTGATTCCGAATTGTACGTGGAAAATGTATATAGTGCGATTACTTAGGTCAACAGAGCTAACGAGCCAGAACAACCGGTCCGCAGCTGTTCCGACTTTTACCGACAACTGTTACACACACGATACCCCCATTTTAATTCATTAACCACATAAATGTATTAATATTTATATTCATTAATGTGAACTGTGTTCATGATAATAAAAAGTGACTTTACTGCTGTAATAAACGTAATGGACAAATTAGGTAAATACTTAAAGTAATAAAAATATTTTATGGAACAAACTCATAACTAATTTATATAAACTACTACAGTAATATATAAACCAAAACTATTCATAATAATACAGAAATAACTTTAAATCACAAAAAAGTATTTTTTTGTGATTAATTATACAATGTCATTATCAGAGATTTTTTTTGTATTAAACTCAACTACAAATAATAATAATAAATTAAATGGATTTTCCCCTTCGACAACCTAAATAAAATAGCAATAAAAACGATTTCTTCAATGGATAATTGTTTTCATCAGCCTTGGTTGCAATAGCAAAAGAAGAAAATAATTAATTTCAACAATATGCTTAATTAATTTCTCACTTAACCCGTGGTGAAATATGTTTGAATTAATTTAGAATATTTAATTAAATCACTTGGTTTGTTTCACTTATTTATATTTTCTACGACTGGTTTCGACCTTTAGCTATCCTCCCTGAAGACGACTAATGGTCCAAACTAGTAGGAAAAAATTTAAATTCAAACTGCCTTTCATGCGAAAATATAAATAAGTGAAGGAAACAAAGTATTTTAATTTTAATTAAATATCCTGAATTATTCAACAATTAAAAACGATTGACGATTGGGATTCAATAAATTTTAAGATTGCCGAAATAATGAACACAGTAATCAATAATACAAAAAGGATCTATTCACTGGGTTACAGTTATTGAAATAAATTAAATGAAAAGAATTTGGAAATAATTAAATAATAAATTATTCCCTCTCTAACTACTACTTACCTTAAATAAGAACTTTAAAACAAATGTTCAACAGTGACCACAAAAAGTGGACTAAAATATTGTAATAGTTGATACAATTATTTAAAATTAATCTTCTTTATTCAGACAGCAGAATTACAATTCTTTACAAATATTTATATTTACAATACATATTGGTGGGTTAGTAGTCTGTCATGAGCTATCGACCGGAGGTCTTTCTGCCCTGTCATGAATTTATGGTGATTTGCAAATAAGAATTGTGCTAGCTAGCTGAACTGAATGAGTGATGAATTGATGAATTATAACAGAAGGGTAAAATTAATATTATCATAATTTCTATCAAAAATTCAAAATCTTAAATTAAAATTTAATCGTGTGATTGCAAAATCAAAAGCAGAAAAAAACATTTTCATAATTTTCACAATATTTTCTTTATTTAATACAACCAAAAGTATTACTAGTAAAATAAAGCATTCATTTTATTACAGATATTTTATCTGAAAAGGAATTTTTAATATAATCAATAAAAATGATTTATTTTTATTAACTCAAAGAATCTTCAGTATACAATTGTGTTGTACGCTGAAATGTAGATAGATATATATAATTTAAGGAACTCATTTAATTAGATGGAAAGGAAATTAGGAATTACCGGATGGAAACAAAAGCCACACAATAAAAAAATTAAAAGACATGGAAGAAAATTATCAATCAAGTTAATTTATAATTTATGAATTATGCAATTATGCCTAGCCCATGCTAAGCTCGTAGTGCTAGTATATATATTTATACATTAATTAAAGAATTATATATATATATATATATATATAGTGGGCGAGAAGATAAGGTCGTGGAAATAAAGGATGGAAACAAAAGGCACACAATAAAAAAATAAAAAGACATGGAAGAAAATTATCATATATATATATATACATTTAATTAATGAATTATTTTCAATTTTTTTAACGTAATTACAATGACTATATCCCTACGAACTTGGACCTGTTGCCAAGAAATACGACTTTATCGAAAGATTGAAAACTTGTTACTTGATAATTTCTAATGTACCTATGTAATTAGTGTTGATAATTTAATTCATACATTAAAAAACACATAAGCAGTGGTGTTTTTGTCATTATGAGCAAAAAAAACTTTACCCAAACTTTTCCTGTGAGAAAACGGGGTCTTACCATGGAGGAAATAATACCAAGAGCGGCAATGACGGGTAAAAACCGTCACGCGGGTCTCTAGTGTCGACAACTTATACGAAATCTAGTAATCACCAGATTCGAAATGATTGAAATCTGTGAATGTCCATACTAAACATCGAATTACCGAAGATAAAGCAGGATCACACTGCGTCGCACTGAACTAATGATTATATTTATTTAATAAATAACACGCTTCATTTACAAAATACTAAAATGCACTAATATTATAAGTATTTTAAAGACGAAGAGCAATCAATCAAAAAAGCAATTATGTATTTATCAGGTGAATGCTCGGGAAGTAGTTGTTAAATTCAATTCATTTATTTACGGTAAATCACCTTTATACAGAATAATAACAATATTCAAAATGTTTAGATATATATTATGAATGTAAATCACATATAAACAGAATAATACAATTTTACATATATAACATATTTTAATAGCAATAGTGGAAACTGCAAAATAAAAATTAACCCAAGTGGTCGACTCTAGCGATGAAAAAATAATTGAAATATCAAAAACGGTAATCTCAGTGACATTAAACAAATAAATTATGCCATAAACTAAAACTTACAGTGCAAGTAATTTTTAGCAGTTGGAAAAAAGGACGTAATCGAATTTTATTGATCATTGCCAGAAATTTTCCTTGTTTAGTTTCATTGTAATTTATATATGTTTATATTAAAGGTCCTTTTGAGTGCAGAACAACGCGCGCGAAATGGTAAAAAAATTCTGTAAAGCAGTTTGTATAATCTCCGCGGTCTCGCCGTTACACTGCTGTCAGATATTTTTGCTGTCACGTAGAGGTGAAAAAAAAAAACGTAAAGTGCGTAAGGCTAAAATCCCTACTGGTTGCCGCTCTATATATTCCTTACTCTACGATCAAATGTTTAAAATCGTCTGATTTTAACCCTGAGTAGAAAATCAAAATTGTGAATGTTTTTTTTTTAAATTGAGTTGTTAGAAAAATATCTAATAAATAAATAAATTAATTTATTACCCAACAGGAAACAGTAGCCCAATTACAGGATAATACAAAATAATTTTACATTATAATAATAGCAAGACAAACAAGAATATAAATAAGTACCAGTACAAATATCGATACGAAAACAATAAAATATACAAATAAAGATTACAAATTATAAAAAGAATTAGTAGCGTAATAATATTGATGAAAGCGTATCACAGAATATATCACAATCATAAAACCGTTCGTTAAAAATTCTACACATTGTGCTATTAGTACAATGTGTAGAAGAACGTAAACCAGACTTATTTCTATTGAAGTGAACATAGAATGTTGGTTTATGTCGCCCGTTGAATACTGGAGCATGAAAGTTGATCTGGCTTAATCTACGTATAAGTCGTGATTTGGAGAGTCTTCGAGACGAGTAATGCAAAAGCTATCAACAATAATGCCTCGAAATGCTTTGAATTCAACTACAGTTTTGTGTGCAAAGTAAATATGTACTTTTTGAAGAATCGCCCACCAAAGAATAATAAGATGATTATAAAAATAGAACAGACAAGACTACCGAATTATACTCAAGCTTTTTTGTCGAATTAAACTTAATATTTATTTGTTAATTAGAGTGTTGTTACCTTTAGGCAATTTGACTACAAAATCCAGAAAAAATAATAAAATTTCTAGGCAACAAAATTGGTTTATTCCTTTATTCACTTCACAAAAAGTGAAGAAAAGAATAAACCAAGTTTTAATTTATTGAAACTAAATTCTCATTGAAACGTCAAGTTAGTATTACAGTTATTTAATATAATAATGCCTGCTTGCACCACGGATTAAATAATTAAATAGTTAATCATGATTAAGTCTGAAATTAACTTGCACCAAAACTTAATTATGATTAAGATTACCTAAAAACAGCAAATATTTAATCAGCCAATTTTGGTCGATTAACTCAAACACGTACAACTTCACGTCGATTCACAACTTCACGTCGATTGAAGATAATTGTGAATTTGTTTACAATTGATAGAAAGAGATTTCACGGAATCATAACAAAGCGTGAATTTAGAATCGACAAAATTAATAATTTAGAAGTAAATATTTCAATTAATTTTGATTTACCTTAGTTTACAAACATGATAAATACATGCTTCAACTGTTTCTACTTTAGGCACGTGAAAATAACTAAAAATCCCGCAAACAGAAATCAAAATCCCTAGAAAAAAAGCGTACGATCTATATTATTACTCGGTGGACTCCAATTAGTTAATCATGATTAAATTTAAATGGCGGATTTTGGTTGCACTGTATGTCGAGGTGCAACCAAAATCCGCCCATTAAATTAAATCATGATTAACTAATCGGAGAATTTAATCAGAGTCAGTGAAAGTGGGCATACGACGTTTTTTTTTATTTAATATATATTATCACGAAATAAAATGGTGATCGATCTATTAGTAAACTTTTTGTTTTATGGCAAATTAATTACGTGTATGTGCCTCGTGTGAATTTTTGAAATACATTTATTTAAGTAAAATTACTTCCATTGCAGAAAATAAAATCAATACAGTTATCGATAAATAAAAACATTTAATATAATTAATGGTTTTAATATTTAAACATTGGTAGTTCATATTCAATCTAATCTGTGTTTTATTGGTTGATTTTTAATAATTTATTCATATTTATTTCATAAAAACATTTAATTTAAACTCACTATGAAATTAATAAAACACTTGCTTATTGTTTCGCGGTTTTTACAAACAGTGTTTTAAAAATATGCTTCACCAAGTGCTAAATTAGTTTAAAAATAAAAAAATATCGATAAACAGTTAATACAGAATGTAACTTCTTATATCAAGCAAATTTTAGAAATAGTATTGAAAATCGATTGTAAATTTTATTTTCATAAATTATAAATGTTTACCTGGCATTTATATTCGATTTTTACCGTGTTTTATTAGCGAACTAATGGAGCCTGATAGAACACAATTATAATTAAATATCGCTCATGAGGCCATTAATATACTAAATATGTTTTATTTGAACGCTTTGGGTATAATCATTGCCATTAACAATCGGATACATATTACATAAATATGTGTAATTTTTAAGTCGTTGTTGATATAAATTATTTTATTCGAGGAAAACACAGATATATTATTAATATTACAAAATAAAAAATACATACATATTTTTTAATATTAAATATTATTTATTTATATTTATTATTAAACAATATTAAAGATAAAAAAAATAATTTAAAACTAAAATTAAATATGAATGTATGAATGTTAATTTAAATAAAAATCAATTGGTTTGTTTCACAAAATATTTGATTTATTCCGATTAGTTTTGTCTTCTATCCACTATCAAGGAATGTGCGCTAGTCGAAATAAAACAAATATTATTTGAAACAATTCAAATGATTGTTATTTTAATTAATATTCATACATGCATATTTAATCATGTTGCAGCAAGTAATTAATGAGAATGCAGTTAAAGATACTAAAATCAAATTTTAATCTCAAAATCACTGCAGACAAAATTTTACGAACGTTTATGTTCCATGAGCGTTTCACGTTGATCTTCAACTATTATAAAGTCTTAAAATAATATTTTTTATTTTAAATAAAAACATTGATTCGCTAAGAGTTTCTTAATTTGATAATGGCATTTTAAGTTTTTTGTATCTATAGTCATTATTTCACCAGCATGAGCTTCGCACATAACCTGTTGCTGTTTGGTACCTTTTTTATGAGGAAGTCGAGGAGACAAATAAACAATATTTTTCAGTATATTCAGTTGAAAAGTACAAAATAAATTTAAAGTGTTTGTATAACTTTATTTTTTTTAGTGAATCAGTTATTTAAACTTAAAATAATATATAAAGAAGTAGACGTTTCATTTAAATGTAATAAAAATAAGTTATATTTATTTACTTTACAGTAATTATATTACAGTGTTAAGTTCATAGATTTACGATTAATATATAGTGTTGTAAATTACAATGAAATTATATATATATATATATATATATATATATATATTTATTCAATGACCCTTTCTACCCATATGGGTGTAGGGTTTACAATGAAATTAAAGAAGTAAAATTTCTGGCAATGATCAATAAAATTCGATCAATCCCTTTTCCCAACTGTAAAAATTACTTAAACTGTAAGTTTTTGACAAATTCATTTCATATTATTATTTGATATAATTTAATTGAATTATCAATAATCCTTTTCATCAAATGAATAAAATTTATTCATTTGATAAACAATGTTTAACAAAGTTGAAGTCTCAGTTTTTAACAATCCTTTTTATATTTAGTTAACAGAATCTCCAGAAACGCTACTGACTTTTGATTATCCCCAAATTCTGAATTGCTTTAGTATGTTTTGTAATTGTGTTTATGTAAAAAGAAATAGCATATACTACATTGGAAGAAGATGGCTACTTTTTCGCTTTCTACTTTGTAGCATTGCATCACGCGAAAAATCAGTTTTTTTCTTCTCTCAATATATAATTTATTATTTTTAATATTCACTCGTTTTATATTGCCCATTGGAGATTTTAGTGTTCAATTAAATAGTTTATCATAAAATAACGATCACCACCAATCATATCGTAATAAACAATTCTTTATTAATATTTGAAGTGAATCGGTTTCAGCTAACAGAACACCACGGCAGATGTAACAAACATCAACTCGTGATCAATAGGTATTACTCCTCATTTCTATTACAACAGGAAATAGATAATTGCGAAGGAACACAGGATGCATTAATCTTTAAGAGCGGCCTTAATGCTAGACTCGAAATAAGTTACAAGATCCTCGGAAATTATTTTCGTCTTGTTGTGCCGTCCATTCGCATTCGAACGAATCAAAATCATGTTTTACGAGCACGCGGCTAAATCAGTGCGTGTAATAGCATATCCGCGGTTTAATGAATGCATCGATATGTTTACTAAACGCGGATCCATGATTCCTGTTATATGGGGGCATTCACACTACGACACAGTTTATTTTTTTTTTGTAGTAAATTAAAAATCGTATTCAAATTTAAATATTAATTGTATTCTAAGGCCTGGATTTTAAATAATTTAGGCCTAATTTTACAATCCGCAAGTAAGGCTTAAGTAACGTATTCGCGGAATAAAAGTTCGGTAAGCAGCACTGATTTGATTGATAATCAAACGGAGAGAATTTATAGACATTAATTTTTCTTCCGCGAATACGTTACTTACTCCTTACTTGCGGATTGTAAAATTGGGCCTAAATGATTTAATTTTAATAAATGAAACACTTTTTTACTTTGTACAACTCGGATTGATTTTATTGTTGACTATAGTTTCGACAACTTTAACGTGTCATTATCAAAACAAAAGTATTTTAAAAAATTACAAATCCACGTATTTAAATACATTACATAATTGCTTTAATAATTTAAAATACAGGGTTATTATAAATGATGGACCCTCCGCAATTAACAATTTGTTCCACTCATTCCATCCTTAAATTAACATAAGTAAAAGTAAACCAAGTGAATTTAATTTGCAAGTTTAATTCAATATTAATAAAAATGAATAAATAAAAAATGTTTATAATACACTTCCATGCAATCGTAACAAGATTTTCATTCAAATAACATCCATAAAGAGTTTAATATTTATAGCGTTCGTTATTTTCAAAACATAATCCATAAAAAAACGAGCTCATCCTCCATCGACGTAATAATTCCAATGCCGAGGAACTTGCGTGCGTCCAGAATTGAATCATTTGCATAAACCATCACGCGAAACTGCACGAACACACTTACTCCCTCCCGTATCCCCCAACTCCCCCCCAACCCCGCGCTCTCAGCAATCAACAATTTGTTCCACTCATGCCATCCTTAAACGAACAAACTTTCCCTAAAATCCGGGAATAATTTATAAAATAACGATTCTGTACTTTCTTTCACGATTTTCTGTTTTGTTCCAGGTAAGAATTAAACCGGCGGAGTTTCCACGAGACAACTTCTGCGGTCGATACAGGAATTAAGTGCGCAAAAAGCAGGAAGTATCCATTTATTTTTTTAAATTTGTTTCGACATTAACTTTCCTAATTAGCGTTTACAAATAAAATATCTGAATTTAATCTCTCGGCTCGGGTGAAAAATAAGCTGAACGCGAAATAAATAATGCAATTTTAAACTGGCTGCACTTTCCGCAGAAAAAATATATATAAAATATATGCAAGTAGCACTAATTATTCACGCTCGCTGAGATAAATGACCCGCTCCGTTTTTTTTTTGCTACCAGTTTAACGTCCTTTATGTGAGTTTTAATTAAATTCTCTTCCGTCGAATTTGTTTCTGCTTATTTAAGACAGTTTTCGCGGGAAAGCTCCGATAAGGAAAAGTTGTTTGTTTTATCAATTCCTTGATGGGACGTATCTCTTGAGTTCGGGAGACGTTTCCTTTTTAGTGGAAATGCCATTTTCTGTTTGCGTGCTGCGTCGCACAATGAGGAGGAAAATTATCGAAGCGGCGGATGGGAATATAATATTTTGCTAAAAGGTTCCGCTATTGTTTCCAACAACTCGGGATATTGGATTACTTTATTAGTGTAACAAAAATAAATGTAGTGTAAATAAATGTATTTTTTTATTTTTTAAATAAAAATCGTAAAAAAAACATAGTAATGGTTTCATTTAAATATAATAAAAATAAGTTATATTTATTTACTTTACACTAATTATATTACAGTGTTAAGCTCATAGATTTACGATTAATATATAGTGTTGTAAATTACAATGAAATTATATATGTATATATATATATATATAAATTATATATATATATATATATATATATATCTTTAAAAAATATCTATCAAAGAAGATTTAAAGAGAATATATAAATTATATATATATATATATATATATATATATATATATATGTATATATTCAATGAACCTTTCTACCCATATGGGTGTAGGGTTTACAATGAAATTAAAGAAGGAACATTTCTGGCAATGATCAATAAAATTCGATCAATCCCTTTTTCAAACTGCAAAAATTATTTAAACTGTAAGTTTTTGACAAATTCATTTCATGTTATTATTTGATATAATTTAATTGAATTCACTTGATTTGTTTTACAAATAATTATAGATTGTCATTAATTGTAAAAAGATGATTTTCTGTAAATAAAAAATTAATTAATTTGCAAATAAATGTGCATTATGTGGATTTATTTGTAAAACAAATCAAATGAATTCAATTAAAAATTATATATTAGTAGAAATGTTTTACCAAGTGATCAATGAGAAACAAATTAATTTTAATTATATATAACTAATAAAATTATCAACCAGTAATTCTTGTTTTAAACATTATTGAAAAGTAAATATTTTTAAGAGAAGTAATTAAATTTTAGATATCCAAGAAATGTTTTTTCAACTGACTAATGGCTGTGTAAATATTTTGACACAAAGGGACATTAGCTAATGCACACGTCTCATCTCCTCGTTATAATCATTGTGTTTTGGTTTTACGTTTGAAATTGATTTTGAGGCAGAACTAATTCGTCCTTCGGGCTAATCAGATGTCTGCCTTTTCGTTAATAGTGATAAATGTAATAATTATGTAAGTTTAAATATAAATATAAGAAATGAAATACCTGAGAAGAGTGGAAGGAGTTACAAAGAGAGACAGAATACGGAATGTAGACATAAGGAAAAATTTAGGAAGCATATCTACACAGAAGAAAATAGAAGAGGGACAACTAAGGTGGTTTGGACACATAAATAGAATGAGCGAGAGGAGACAAGTGAAGCAAGTGTGGGAGGCAAGAGCAAATGGAAAGAGAACAAGAGGAAGACCACAAGAGACCTGGAATGATACAATTAAGAAAGTACTAAAACAAAAAGGGATGAGTTGGGCACAGGCAAAGGAACTATCAATGAATAGAAACGAGTGGATACAATTTTATAAGCGATAGAACCAAACCTCGACACCCAATACGGGTAAAATAGGATAAGATTAAGAAAGAAATATAAATATAAGTTAAAATTTGAACTGAGAGATAATGTTGTTGACTTCTTGTCAAAAGCTCTACGCAAAGAGGGACAACAATAGATGCCTTCAGTTATGTATGTATTAATACATTCTTGAGTTATATGGAGATTATATTAATAATGAAAATCGGTTAAATTCCTTTATTCACTGTTTTTATGTTAATAAAAGTTAATTATTAAATCGGCTAGATATTTATTTATTTATTAAATCGTAAATCAGAATTAATTAAAACTCTTTGAAAATTAAAAAAAACTTAAACATACATTGTCCTACGACAATTGAAGAATTTTTGCATCTTTTGCCCAGTATTTTTTTTTTTGTGGCTAAACAAAGTTATCTCTACTCTACTACTAATAAGTAGCAACGAATACTCATGAGGCTTATCAGAAATTCTCTTTAAATCTGTTTTAATAGATACATTTTTTAGGCATACAATGTCCAACGATAATTGAAGATATTTTGCTATCTTCTCCCTAGTTTTTTTTTTGTTTTTTTGCCAAACAAAATTACCTCTGCTCTACTACTATTAAGTAATAACGAATACTAGTGAGACTTATCAGAAATTCTCTTTAAATCTGCTTTGATAGATATTTTTTTTTAAATACATTATTCAACTACAATTGAAGATTTTTTGCTACCTTTTCGCAGTTTTTTTGTTTTTGACCAAACAAAATTACCTCTTCTCTACTACTATTAAGTGGTAAGTAAAGAATACTCGCGAGGCTTATCAGAAATTATCTTAAAATTTGCTTTTATAAATAATTTTTTAAGCATGCATTGTCCAACGAAAATTGAAGATTTTTTGCTATCTTCTCCCTAGTTTTTTTTTTGTTTATTTGTGGCCAAACAAAATTACGTCCGCACTACTAATATTAAGTAGTAACGCTTACTCATGAGACTTATCATGAATTCTCTTTAAATCTGCTTTAAAATTGTTGATACATCATAGAAAGGGTAACTTAACTGCATATCATTAGGAAACAGATGAAAAAAAAAAATTAGGTTTAACTTTGAACAAATAAATAAATAAATAAGCATATATAGGAAAAAAGGCTCTAAATTAAACCCCTGAGGTACACCAGAACGGATAAAATAATTGAAAGAATAAATAATTTGTCTGATGATTTTTCATGTTCTGATGAATTAAGTAATCATAATATTCTATCCTTTTATTGTACCATATATTGTCCATATTATTAACAGCCATATCCCAAAATCTAAGAAAACAGCATTTATTTCTCCCATACCAAGAAAAACTATTGTTTCTGAACTTTTATTGATTAAAAAACTATGGCCTTTGAACTTAAAGATCTGCGCCCTATTAGTTATCGAAAGATCTCCTCTGACTGTTAATTTTTGTAGACTTTTTTAAAGCCCTAAACTTGCTCTACTTGCCATTGTATTTAATGTTGTCTTCGACGGAGACGAACACATTGATTTCGGTTACTTAGATAATTGTTCAAGAACATTCCACTTCGATAATGCTCTTTAAGAGTCGAAGCCAATATGAAAGAAAATAACAAGTAGAGTATCGTGGTTTTGGGCCTTAGGAAAGTCTAACAAAATCAATAGTGATAGGAGTTCTTTATTTTATGACATTATAATATTTTCAACGATATCAGTAAGAACAATTGTGCAACTATGATTTATCTTGAGCCTAGATCACATTATAGGAAGTATAGATATTGATATTAAAAAAAGCCAAATTTGGGCCTATTAACCCTTTCGTCCCGGATGGTACATATGTGTACCACAAATGTATGAAAACCCCTGGAACCTAAAATAATCGCTCGTTATCAGTGGAAATTGTACCAGGCCGTTGTGTATGCGTTTGACTTTGAGGTTATGTACAAAAATCGCACGTTGGCGTGTTTTAGTATTCCGGGACGAAAGGGTTAAAAACATTTGATAATGTACAGAGTAAACTAATAAAGGACCTACTCTTCGCGTCCACAAGTCGGCTCGGAAAAGGCGCACCCCCTGTTCTGCAGTTCAGTGGCCATCGTATTTTTTTTACTTTAAGAATTGTTGAGTTTATATAATATAAGAAAATCTGTTTGTTAATAATACATTTTAATTTTATTATTTATTTTATTTTTATGTTTCTAAATTTAATTTCGATCTTGAAATGCTAACGCAATGAAAACCTTCACAAACGGACAATTAAAGCGTCAACACGGGGGCCATATGTCTTCGGAGATCCGTTTCTGGGCGTGTGTAACCCATACGCACACTCGGGGCACTGTTCCAGAATGTCTAGACGTACTCTTTTCCACCAACAAAAACGAACAGATGCGGAACCCCTGCGTGGTGAGAAGCCAAGTTACACAGGATACATAATTCCAGTCCGGGAAGCGAAACAAACGCCCAGGAAACTTTAAATAAACGCGTAACAAAGTCAGGACGGAATTGTTGTTTTTTATCCTATTTTATAAGATGAAAATTTATTGGCGTACGATTTTTATTTTTGTTTATTGTGGATCAATTTATATTTCCTAAACCATTGAAGTTTAAATCAATATGAATAAGCAAACGTTTTATGAATATTTTCAACGTTATTCGTTATTGTTACTGCTTAGGTGATTTTTCTATTTGATATGTATATTTATATCTTGAGTTTAAAAAATAATGAATCCAATAAATTTAAAATTTCATGTACAGAATAGCTGCGATTATTACAAATAAAATTGTCATTGCTATCCTTGAAAATAGTAATCTTTATTTACAGAACATATAAATTCACATATTGACATAATAATCTATACATAACATAATCAATGCACTTCAGTAAATTGGTGATCGACTAAACGATGTTTCAGCCTGCTGTTCTTATACAAACATCTTTATTCAGACGACAGAATTACTAAATATTTATATTTACAAAACATATCGATGGGTTAGTAGTCTGTCATGAGCTATCGACTGGTGGTCTTTCTGCCCTACTCTCCTTATTCATTCGAATTTTATTAAATTTTCTAACAGAAAGTAATTCATTCAGTTCTTGAAAGATTCTTTCGGCTCAGAATTCTCTCCAAGCAGCTACTAACAGGTTAGATTTGTTTTTATTTTTGACTCCCGAAGTATAACTTGTGCTTTGACGAATAAAAAAACCTTCTTTGTGTCCGAATTTTACTTTTGCTAATTCAAATAAAAGTGTGATGAAAGGTTGCTAGTGCTTTATTCATCAAATTAATTTAATCTTCAAATAACTCAATCAATTTACTTGGGTCTCATAAATAAATATTTCTTTTTTTGTCTTCTATAAAGTGTGTGTACTTTTCACCTGCAGCCTTCAATATATTTTTTTCTATAGAAATAATACACATCTTATAGGAAGAATAATATTATAAGTAGTGATTCACATTCATTGCAGTTTAGTAAAAATAAATAGGCGGAAAAATTATTGATAAATAGCAATTTGAAAAGTACGAGATTAATTTATCTATACTGTTATATAAATATTACAATTCCAGCTTCTGTGTTTTTCAATAAAAATATTTATATGTATGCTTTTGCAATTAAATTTTGATTTCTCTTGAAAATGGACTGATAACCCGCAACTAGACGAGAATTTAAAGCTATTCAATCTGTGTTGCGGGTTATCAGTCCATTTTCAAGAGAAATCAAAATTTAATTGAAAAATATATATAAATATTTTAATTCATAAACACATAAGCTGGAATTGTAATATTTATATAACAATATAGATAAATTGTATAAATATATATATATATATAATTATCTATATTGATACATACAGAAGTTTGTATTTTATTAAAACAAATAAGTAATTGAAGCCATAAAAATGTTGAAACTGTTTTGTTATAAAATAAAATCATGTTATACAAAGTGTATTTATTGATTATTTATTCAATCTTGATGATTCTTTTTTTTTTACTTAATACAACCCCTGCGGTTCCCGTGTGTCGGTACGGCGGGTTAAAATCGTGATTTATTCCCGGCGCGGCGCGGTAGCATAAACTTCAATTTGGAAGTTTAAATTATCAAAAAATTGCGGCCGCGCCGGGCATAATCAAACGCGAAGCGGCGAAGACAGCTTGAACCGTTACGAACTTAAAATTAAATAGATATTTGGTGGGAGGATGAAACAAAGTTCCGGAATCGAGCAACCTAACCATCCCGCGCCCCAACTCCTCTCCGCCTCCTCGATTCCCGCCCTCCCTCTCTCTCCTCGACCCCGGGCCAAACTCGTTCCTCGAAACGATTTTTAAACGCTCATCCATGAAATAAAGACCTGAAGTGAATTTTCGCCCGGCGGTAATAAATTGCATTTAAACGGGACACGTTGTATTGATTGATCAAAAAGTTTGGAAGTTTTTTTTTTCTCTCCCTCTACCGACTTGCTTTTCATAAGGGTTTATGATTTTCTATATTGAATTGGATTTTATTGTTTACACCATATATTTTCCACTAAAAAAAGATTCCCTGTTTAAATTGTATCAGCTATTAAACTATGACATTTAAACATAATCTCAGCCAGTCTGAAAGGTATCCGAATATGATGTATTATCTTTCTTCCTCCGCAAAGTTGGGTGGCAGCGATTTCACATTTTTTTCCTTCCGTTATATGGAAATTGATTAAATTGTATCAGTCGTCAAGCTATCACAATTAAACATAATCTAAGCCTTTCTGAAAGGTATCCGAAGATGATGTATTTTCCCTCCTCCACGAACCTGGGTGGCAACGAATTAAAGATTTCTTTCCCCTTGCCGCGGGGTTCTCTTATATGGAAATGTATTTCATCCACCCGAAGATGAGTTGGGATTTGATTCTTTTTTTTGCCGAATCTTTGTCTAGGTGATTATTTTTTTTATCATATCATAAGGTCCTTCTTTGCGACATTTTTCCAGGTAATCAATTTCTGTATTTCCCGTGGAAGAAGATGAAGGATTCGCAGTAATATTATAAAAATATCTTTTACGTCTGAATAACAATCATCCCTTGGGCTTCTTTCGGAACAGACCTATTTATAACGACTCTTCAACTTACAGAAATAGACAAACAAATATAACAGTTAATGTAAGAATGATTTAAAGATTCTTTTTATTATACATGAAATTCAACTGAAAAAATTATCTTGAAGATATGGCTCCTCATTCTCCGAAGACATTTTTTATCGCCACATGGTGCTAATCACTGCTTGTCCGCTGAATTTACCATGTGGCGATACAAAATGGTCCTCGGAGGATGAGAAGCTATAACCATATTTTGAAGGATCAGGTTGATGAGGAAGATTTCAATAATATTGAACTCTAATAGAAGAGTCTCAAAAAACTCCTTCAAGATATGGCTTCTCATTCTCCGAGGACAATTTTTAATCCGTTGGGCTTCGTTCGGAACAGACCTATTTATAACGACTCTTCAACTTACAGAAATAGACAAACAAATATAACAGTTAAGGTAAGAATGATTTAAAGATACTTTTTATTATACATGAAATTCAACTTGAAAAAATTACCTTGAAGATATGGCTCTTCATTCTCCGAAGACATTTTTTATCGCCACATGGTGCAAATCACTGCTTATCCGGAGATTTTTACCATGTGGCAATATAAAAGGGTCCTCGGAGAATGAGGAGCCATAACCATTTCTTGAAGAAACAGGCTGATGGGGAAGATTTCAATAACATAACTCTGATAAAAAAATGTGGAAGAAAATCCTTCAAGATATGGCCCATCATCCTCCGCGGACAATTCGCTGCTTATTTGTACCATATTTGTACGATATAAAATAGTTTTCCAAGGAAGAGAAGCCATAACCATATCTCGAAGGAACAGACTGATGGGAAAGATTTTAATAACATTGAACACTGATAGAAGAGTGTGGAAGAAACTCATTCAATATATGGCTCCTCATCCTCCGAGGACAATTTTATATCGCTACATGGTGAAAATCGCTGCTTATCAGCTGATTTGTACCATGTGGTGATATAAAATAGTGCCTCGAGGATGAGGAATCATAACCATACCTTGAAGGAACAGGCAGATGGGAAAGATTTCATTAACATAGAACTCTGATGGAAGAATGTGCTATTAAAATTTTCCCCTTTAGCCTGTTTTTAAACAAAGTTTTCAGGTTACCTAGATTTGCTATGAAGCTTCTGTAACTTAAACTTTTAGTTAATGATTCTAAACTTAAAAACATTTTCGTGTTTTGTTAGTTGAAATCAAATGTACGTTAGCATTTATTGATAATTTCATTGTAATCCCTTTTAAAATTAAATTTTGAGTCAATGCTCACACCCAGATCCTTCACACAGTTAGATCTTTTTAATTGTGTATCATTAATCTTATATTTAAAATATTTTGTATTCAATTTCCTATACAAGGACATAACTTTACATTTTTCTGAATTAAGTTCAAGTTCAATCTATTTACACCAGTAAACTAATATTGTTAGTTTGTTGATTGCTAAGGCTTTCACTTGGTTATACATTTTGAGTTTATTAAATAAAACACTTTTTCACTTTGTTTGTATAACTTGTTATTTTATTTTAGTGACTATAGTTTCGAAGCATAACAAGTTATACAAACAAAGTGAAAAAGTGTTTTATTTAATAATATTGTTAGATCATCTTGAGGGAATACTAACATCAGCATTACCACCAATTATTGTTCTTTTAGGGCCATTATATTTTTTATTATTTGTACTAGCGTCTAGATCCTTGAGGTATGTCGATGATCTGAAAATATAGCCATCGGCATACATCAAGAATCTTGGCGTTAGTACATATACAAAATGTAATGGTCCTAAATTTTATCCTTGAGGGATATCATTAATGGAAATATATTCATTTGAGGTTGAACCGCAACAGTAAACCATGACCTGAAGATATAGTAATCGGCAAATATAGAGGATCTTGGCGCTAGTATATATAGAAAATATAATGACCCTAAATTTGATCCTTGAGGGAAACCTCTAATGAAAATATCCTCATTTGAGATTGAATCGCAACACTAAACGTATTATTTTCCCGATTATTAAAATAGGAAGATAAAAATACTTCGGCATTTACCTTTATCTAACACACTTATCATACTACGATAGTTTTTAATCAAACACAAATTACGAGAAACTCTGTCAATGGTCGATAGCCATTTTTTTCTACTTATTTATTAACTATTATTCAATTATATTTTGAATTATTTTCTCATCAGGCAGTTAGTTGTAATGGTTAGGACCCTACCTGTCTCTGACAGAAATTCTTGTTGTGTTTTGTAGTAACCTTAAAAAAAACAGATCCGTTGCTTACGCGAATGTCCTCTCTTATGTTGTGGCTTTCCTAAACCAGGTAAAAAAAAAGAATAAAAAAAGGTAAAATAATTAAAACACCAAAAAGATGATATCAAGGTGGTGATTTATTGCCTTATTATTACACAATAAACACTTGATATCAAATATATTTTGGGGAAGACGCGAATCAGCTCTTCTACATATTGGGATGATAAAAAAACCCCTTAAAAAAAACTCATCCCGAGCTGCTACTCACACTTGACCTACAACAATTCACTCAAATTGTCTGTAAGCCAAGCCTGGGTAGAATTTCCAATAAATTGATACAATAAGTAAAAAAAAAAGAATAATTACAAAAATAATTAAGTACAATACTTGCGCTGTCGATATCCACCGAATTTCCGCATCGTCGCGAAAGAAATCCCACCTGTGCGTCGTACTCGCGCTTCTCTCCGAAACCGATCTTCCCCTTGTTGTCGCGGATTCCCGGACCTGATGATTGTTCTCGCGAAACCCCGAAACTCACGACCGACCGTCACAGCGTCTGGATCTGAACTCTCATTCCCGGTACTACCCGCACGCCTTTTATTCCCGAATCGAACAAAGAAAACCGAAATTTTAGTGCGATCGTCACGTACGCATTTTTTTTCGAGATTCCTTCTTATCGCCCGTAGACTAAACATCTGCGATTCCCCTCGATTTCACGAGCGTACCCATTTAGGGCCCGGCGTCACGCTGGCGGCGCGTCCCTACAGCACGGACCACCCAACCGAATAAAAAAAAACAAAACGAAACAATACCGCAAATTAAAATTATACGTTCATACCAGGGTATGGCCCATTACATAGTGAAACATTTTTTCAATAAATATCGGTTTGTAAAATAAAAACACTTGGTTTATGTTTCACAAAATTTAGTTTAATTATTTTTTTCTCTAATGTGTTTTATTGTAAATTAATTAATTATTGTAATATTAATAGTTTGAAAAATAGATTTGATTTGTTTCACTAATTCATTAATTCACAATTAGTGAAACAAATCAAGTGTATTTTACAAACCATTAATATTGTGATTATGTTTCATCAAATGAGAACCAAATCAAAGATTAATTATTGTAATATTAATTAATTTCCTGAATGACTATTCACCAAAGTTTTTCTGCCTGGTTACCGATACTACGGTCCAACGAATGTAATCAGAAGAATTTAATAGAAATATATATCAGATATAATTATCTTTTATTATTTATTGATTATATTCATTCACTCATTTGTACAACTTTACAAAAATTATATGACTATTAGTAAAGTGATTGATTTTTAAAGACTTCCTCCCTCCTTCCTACAATTCCTTTCTCTCTGCATGTCCGCGATGGCGTTTTGTAAATCCGGAAAGTGGGTGAATTTTTCCATTTAGCATAATGGCGTTCGGCGTTATCATCCCCTAGGAGGTCCCGCGCCCCCCGCTCCCCACCTCGAAATCGATTAACACTTTGTGAGTTATCGCGTTCCGCGCAAAAAATGAGCACCTTCCGTGCGATTGAGGAATTCAATTGGATACGAGTGCACTTTATCATCGGGGCAGACGACGGCGCGTTTTCCAATAAGGAAATGCACTCGGCGTTGATTCATATTTCACAGGCAAACACAAACACATATTTTTCCGCGGGCGCGATTCAAAAGTATCAAACTTGTTTTTTGTTCTCTCTTTCTCGTTTCTTATTATTTATTTGCACGTTCAATCACATTTATTTTGAAATATATTTTCGTGTGGTTTGTTTCGCCTTCTTTTTTGAGTTTTTGATAAGAAATTGACAGGCGTTTGAGAGGAAATTTATCAAATATATCAACTATTATAAGGAACATTTATGATTATTGTGGTTGAGTATGTCATTTCATAAATGATCCACCAAACAATCTTTGCCGACTTGGTTGTGTGGGAGACACATACAACTCGCTGGTGAATCGATGATTCGAATGGATATGATCGATTTGTTTAATTATGAAAATAATAGATGTATTTAAAAATTATTATTAATTGAGACTTCAACTACTGTTTATCAATTAAATAAAACACTAAACTTTGAATCGAAGAAATTTCAATAAATTAAATAATTTGAAAATAATTATTTAATAAATCGTTTCCTCTCTAGCTACTGTGACATATTGACTTATGTGACATAGTGTATTCATATACACTATTTGCAAATAAAACAACAGTTTTTTTAAGTTTCACAGTGGCATTATCTGGCTGGTGAAACAATTGTAGCAATGCCTCTACAATAATTGTGTGAAACTTAATAAAAAAAACTGATTTTTTTTGTTTACAAATAGTGAAAGATTTTTATGTTATCGATATTTTTTATATTCTTATCTTAAATTTCTAGATTTACGATTTCTTTGTTTTAATTGTTTAAACGGAGCATTGTCAATAATAATACGCAATACTTATATATATATATATATATATATATATATAATCGTAACAAATCGCGCGAATAAAACAAACTCAAACATCCGCAACGAAATATCACCCGACTTGATTTATATCCCAACAACAAGGAAGAAGAGAAAAAAAGTAAAATAAATAACGTGGGAATCAAGTTACCACTTATTTTGGTTTCCCCCGCCGTAATGGTTTTAGTGAAGGGTCTTAACACACCAACAACCCTCCCCCTCCTATTCAAATGTGGCACCCCGTGCGTATAGTTTTTTTTTTCACTCTCCGCGGAATGTATAAACTTCCATTGTGTCTCATGAAATTTTGATAAATCACCCAATAAAACGATTCAGAGGGAAGTGAAAAAAAAATAATAATAATAATAACAGAAAAAAAAATAATAGTAATAAAGTTGGGGAGTGGATTAAGTTGGTAGGGAATAGTATGTAGTAGACATAGGAGAGATTTGTATGGGGGTTAATTTCAATAAAACAATTTTATTACTTCGAAGATATTTGTTGGTGAGTACGTGAAGTTTTTTTAGAAAGGCAAATATTAATTCTAACAGGGAGTGAATATTATCCAATTTAATTGATTCTTTTTTCTAAAGATAAAAAAAATATTTGAAAAATTTAAACACTAATTCCAGCAGCATTTAATACGCTAAATTTTTAATCCATTTTTACCATTTAAATATCGTTTATAGTTTAAAGTACTCCCATGCATGGGACGCTTATTCAGGTCATATGTTATAAAGTTAAATGTTTTCAATCTTTGCTTATTAAATACAATCAGTTTTTATATCTAAAAAAATCTTATTCTCCAAACAACGATAAACACGTAAACATCTCCTTAATGGCAAAAGCATTACCGTTATCCTCATTCCTCCTGCAAAATTACAACGATCATGAAAACAGCGAAGAGTTCAATCGCGTGTCACCGAGCGGTAAAGTCCATTATTTCCCATTTTTCCTTCCGACACACGTCAAACCTCCCATTGTCCGGCTCCGACGATCCCCGGTAAAATCGCCCGGACAAATTCAAGCACACACAGCTGTAAATTTCACGTTGCAGACGAGCAACCCTCCAATAATATCGAAACGCGCGGCAACTCGAGCGACGCCAATCCGAGAAATATGCTCCCCCAGGTATCTTAGTCTCCTCCGATATTACCACTTCGAGGTTTATTTATGGGAGAGACTCCGGTTTTAATCTTGCCTTCCCCAATATAGATGTGATAGTTCGTAATGACAAGGAAACTGGAAACCCAGGGGATGATTTATGAGCTTTCTTGTTTGCCACCTTGGGTTGATAACCCGTTCCCTATGTTTCTCCCCGTGTAATGTTTTAGTCTAAATTAAAATTATTTTCATGATAATATCTCTTATATGTATACAAATAATTTCAAAAACATTTAATAGAACAATTTAAAAGAGATTTCATCCATTTTCATCACAGTTATTTTAATATATTGATATTGTGGTGCTGCGAGGCATTTTTGAGTCGAGCTCATTGGACGAATCCAATACTTTTTTTTTATTAAATAAAAATGATTTGAAAATAATTAATAAATTAAATATTTGAATTCTTACGTAACTTATGTTATTCAATGCGGTATTTTTGTTAATCGTTGTTTTCTTTTCTTTACATTTATCTTTAATTTTTTACTATTATAATTATTGTTATTATTAATTTATTCTCTAATTTATATACGTGCAATTTATATTACTACAGTGTAAACATTTGTAAATAATGGTGAATTCCGTAAATAAAGATATTATTATTATTATTATTGTTATTATTATTATTATTATATTCTCACATTTAGCTCTGTGACTTTTGACTAAGGTTACAAAAGTACGTTAAACACGTAAGTCAACTAAATGTGAGAATAATTTATTAATTATTTTCAAATCATTTTTATTTATATAATCAATTTATAATCGTGTGTATGGATTCTGATTGAAAAACTCAATAGTTATACTTGATCAAGGAGTTATTAGTCTAAATTTTATCAAATCAATTGAATATATTGTTGTATTTTGTAATTACAGATTGTCATTAATTGTAAAAAGGTGATTTTCCGTAAATAAAGAATTAATTAATTAAATTCAATTAAATAACTGTGACCAAGTGAATGAATACACTTTTCTATTTATACTATTTTTATTATTTATTTAACGGATTCACCTTTTTTATAATTTTGCCAAAAATGTATATTTATAAACTTTCCAAAAATAGAATAGATAAATTGATCTAATCTAGAAATACATTTGATAATATAAATAATTTTTATAAATTCATTTAAGTAATTATAAATTGATAGTTAAATTCATGGAAGTAAACTATCATTTTAAAAATTTTTGAAATGGGCACTTAATGAAATTTTGAATTAATTAGCTGTTTACATGACATACGAAATAAGTCAAAATCGGTATCACGATATAAAATATTTATATTTTTAACAATTACATGATGGATTTTACAAAATTATTTTATTAAAACATAGTAAGTGTTTATTCGAATAAATTTATTTAAAATAATCTTTGTAAAATCCATCACAATGATTAATTTTAACTTAGGACTAAACCGTGTGTGCTTGAATTCTTACCATTGTGGTAAAAACATAATAAATGGTTATTCAGTTATTTATTTAAAATATTTTTTGTAAATTTCCTTTTAATTTTAATTGCACACATTTTTGTTATCCAAAATATAGACTAAAAATTGACACAAATATAATCTATACATACAAATATATTCGGAAAATTACATATATTTTTTTATAAAATTTCAGTATACATAAAAATGAAAGTATTTGTCTATTCTGGGCAATCGACCAGAGGTCTTTCTTGCCTTGAATTTAATGTGAAATACAATAAAACAGGTCTGTACTAGCTAGCTGAACTCTCTTTTATACTAAACCGCTCCCTTAAACTAAATTTTAAAAATTCTAGATGATTCAGATAGACATTTCAGACAAGGACACCAAACAATATTTAGAATTAACTAAAATTGTCATGAATTCACATGATTTAGAATTCAATAAGAAATATTAAAAAAAAAATGATCATTTAGAATTATTCGATTACTAATATTACTCGATTTAACCCAAAACTAAATATTACCAACAAATATTTAGTACTGCTATGGGGAATCCTTTATCTTTATAATGTTTTGTGTTATTTAATCAAGACGATTCAGACTATTGTAGGGTGTGGATTTAAAATCCATTTACTAATAAATTTATAGGTGAAACAAAATAAATTAAAAAAAAGTTCGTATTATTTGTCAATTTAAATGTTCAATTATATTTTATGGCGTCTGGAAGTGATTAAGAATTGCAAATGATCGGGGTTATTCCGTACGTGAAATCTTAAATTTAGCGTATTCATTTTTACAATCTAAGTATATGTATCAATTATAAATTTCGCTTAGACTCTGACGATAAAGAATAATGTTTACACATTTTTCATAGAAAATAACCCCTGATGTCGTGATATCTCGTAGACTTACATTTCAACAGGCTATTCTGCACGGGAAAATTCAAATTACAGTTAAAATTAAAAAGATTTTTAAATTATTGTTAAGTACAAATTGTCAAGTTTAATGTGAATGTTATTTTTTATCAACTAACTTTTGTAATAGATATATTCGGGGCTATTCTTTACAAAAAAATGTTAAGTTTATCGTGTATACTATATCTATACAAAAGCTACTTAGACTGTGATGATAAATATAACGTACACGTTAAACTTAACATTTCCCTTACTGAATAGATTATATCTATGTATATGAATGTCAAATTAATTAATAAAGTACGCGTTAAGAATACATTTCCCGTACGGAATAGCTATATATATTTATTTCTCTATTGGAAACAGAATTGACAATCGGATTGTCGAAATCCATATACGTAAATGAAAATAAATCTAAACCAAAGCGCGACCTTAGAAATAAATCTAAACACAACAATCCACCATTACAATTTATACAAAAAAAAATCCCCAATATTCCTCAACCCCATTATTCAGTCGCATCAACTAGAAACGTCGGTGACTCAATAATTATTGGCTCCGCGCATAAAAATGTCCGATTCTTTGAAACAATAAAATTACTCGCCGCTGAAAACGCATCGAATATTTATAGGAAAATTTACGTCGTGGCCGTTCCTGTTAATTTCCCGTGTTATCGATTCGGTAACGTATCAATAAAACCGCGACGTAAATAAATAACACATGCGATAATGAATTAAAGTTTCTTTCGTGACTCGCTTTAAGGGATAATTTATAGGTGTTTCGAAATGCATTAAAAAAAATATTCATTAATGTTAAGCGAGTGTGTGGTTATTTTTGTAATTTATTACCTGAAACGCTTGTAAAATAAAAGTTGACAGAAAAATGGGAATATAATAATAAAATTACAGCGGCGAATATTTTCTAAGTACTAATTTGTTTTGAAGTATAATAAAATTATAATAATTAGAAGATAACGCAAGCGCCATTTATTGCTTAATTATTATTACCTCCCAATTATTATGGTTCATTTAATTACAAACGAGATCCGTTTGACTGCATTCATCAATGTATTGCACATGGAACACACTGGTCTGATGAGGTTTGAAAAACCGAAATGGCCATCACCAGTTAACCATACGCTGAATGGTGGTTGAGCATTTTATTACATAACTAAATTCTAATTTAACAAAAAAATAATAATTTTCGAGTAATATATACGAACACTGCCCCTACAAGGGTTATATATATATAATATACGAAATAGATATAATAATAATTAATGTCTTTATTAAGTATGCCATTTTGACTCTAGTTTTATTTGTTACAAAAATAGATGAAAATTCCATCCATCCATTTTTGTCTAATAAATAGAAAATCCACTACTTGCCCCCAGTATTATCTCCATTGATCTGGTTCTTCTTCTTTTTTGCTTCCATGTCATCCAACTACTATTAAAACAATGTAATCGTTAAAATTATATATTGTGTTTCAGCGAAACCGCAAATAAAAAATATATGGATTTCCAATTAATGGATTGTAATAAATTTTTTATCGTTAATTAAAAAGAAATACATTGACAGTTATTCTAAGTGTATCAGTTCAGATGTTTTGTAGTGTAGAGAGGTTAATTTTATTTAAATGATTTTTTTTTGTAAATATAAAAGTTAGGAAACATAAATATAAATTTATATAAGCTCGATATAATTTTTCCACATTGCAAAAAGAAACAGAATATGAAAAAAGAAAAAAAAAACACGAAACAACTTCGAGTGGGTGCAAACATGCACTCGTGTACACACACTGACGATAATCACGTGCAACTAATCCACTTTGCCGCCTGCCACTTGTTTATTCCGGACAGCGAATAAAAACAAACACATGTTCAGTACATCCGAGTTATCTCAAGACAAATATCCAACGCGGAGCATTCATCACTCGTCCATTTTTTTTCTCCCTTCGTCTCTTCTTTCGCTCCTTCTCCTCCGTGCATACATACGGCCCAGATAAGTGGCGAGCACATGTTCCGCATTTTTCCGAGAAGGGAAAACGGGACAATTACCGCCGGGAAATTGATTGATGCTACTTGCATACTAATGAAAATGATAAGTTGAAATATAAAGAAATGATAAATATGTGTTAAATACTTGATTAGTTTTCAAATTAACTTAGTTTATGAACCTAACAAAGTGTATGTTTAAAAATTATAATACATTAACATCTTCTTTGTGTTGACTTGGTATCTTTATTAAAATTAGGAGACTTAATCAAACTAGAAATATTGATGTCACAGTCTCACCAAGGATTTTTTATACATTTTGAAAACATTTTTTATTATTTTAGAATACTACTTATTAGAAAAACAATGTATAGGAAATGAATGTGTGAGAAAAAAAAAACATTATTCCGACAAAGCAATTTAATTTGGACTCCTGCAACATCCGCAGCACTGAATCGAACCGGATAGATAGACTAGCTGATGTAGTACAGAGATAACCGCAAAGCTCGGGAGATTAATGGCCGTAACTGCAATGGATGGTAGATTGTGTGTACAGTTTAGTGTAGTCTAACCGACCCTAAGATTATCCACGAATTACACAGGGCCTAATACATTAATGTCAATAGTTCGACCCCGGGAGAGACCTGCCCGCCGGAATTCCACGGCAAAACGGCCTCAAAATCGCTTATATCCTTAAGGATATCGCCGTTCCGGCCGTACACATGCACTGGCATTGATTAATTACACGTGTAATTTATCAAAATTTATAAACAGGCGAACGCGAATTAATGCAGGCGCGTATTTAAGTTGTCCAAATACGAGGATTACGAAATTGAAATTCCGGTGATCTATAATCATCTATTTAAATTTCAATTCCGGTTATTTTTATGGACGTTGAGTGTTTGAAATTTTTAGCACTATATTTCTCCAGTCTGCAAATCAGACAATTATGAGAATAATCAGGATTTAATTAAAATAAGGGAATTAATAAATTATTCAAAAAACATCATCTAGCGTTTGGATACCAGTTATCCAATGGCAATTTCGGTCTTTCGGACCAGTGTATTTCATATGCAATACCTTGATGAAATGATTTTACGCTTTGTTTAAAAACATTTTGTTTCTTGGTTTTTATAAACAAGACAACTTCATCTTTCATTGCAAAATTTACCGCCTTAACCAAAAAAGAGCTAATGTATATTTCTTAAGGAACCTACCTTGCTACTTTGTAGATTCAAATTGCTAAATTTATAAGTGTTATCGTAAATCACAAATTGTTTAATTTCGAAGCGATATCACCAATCATTAGGCAATTTCTCAAAGTATAAGAATTTCAAGAAAAGAAATCATTTCTTCACCTAAAAGTAAGAACTCATTTGAATCCATAAAACAATAATTAAGTAACTATTATCGCGTGAGTGAACTTATTTTTAAAAATTAAATATACAATATTAAATTCTGACATAAAAAGAATCACTTACTGTTAGATCATTGGCTGTCAGCCAGAATGTACGTTCTGAAGAAAGAAAAGATTTTTCATTGTTTATGTGGATATCGATGTTCTTTCTACTTTGTTATACATTGTAATACAATTTTGATAAATGAAACATTTTTTTTACTTTGTTTGTAAAACTCGGATTGTTTTTATTGTTGACTATCTATAGTTTCGACAACCTTAACGTGTCATTATCAAAGCTAAAGTATTTTAAAAATTACAAGTACAGGTATTTAAATACATTACATAATTCACATTTAATGAAATTAGGCAAAAGGTGGAGCTTGCGTCGTCTTTAATTTATTATCATTACATAATTAATAATGATATAAAATTAAAACACTTCTTTTTTTTATGTTTCACAGATTACCAACTGTTTTAATTTTATATAAATATTAACTAAAAATGTTTCACAACGGGCTAAGTGAGGAATTTATTCAGAATGTTACATAATTGCTTTAAAGATGGGAGAATATATTAGATCAAGCAAGTAGTTGCTTAATCAATTATATTATTATTGAAAATATAATTTTATCTCTATTTTCTTCAGATTCAGACTTTTTGAATTTGATTGAATATGAAAATAAATCTTGTATTAAATTAGATAGATGCAGGCCAAGCAAGAAATGCAATTTCTAAAGAAACAATTTAAAATAAATTCAATTGTTTTGTGTCTAGAAGTACTCTTTTCTGGACAAAAAATAAGTCATTACAACATTCATCTCTAAAAAGCAAAGAATTTAATATCATGTACACAAACCAAAGCCTGTTTGCAAGAAAAGAAGAACGTTATTCAAACAAAAGTTAAATATATTTATTTTAAGTATATAATTGCAACAAGAATACGACGAAATTTGTACATTTTTCAAATATACAAAAGGCAAATGAATTGAGTAAAAATATTTTGAAAATAATTAAGAAATTATTCCCTCTTTAGTTACAAAGATATTTTCACTTACGTTACGTAAGAACTTTAAAACAAATGTACATTAAAACAACTGCTTCTCGGGCCTGCCAGATATTCAATTACATAATGGCTGTTGCATAGCAGTAGTATAATATAATATAATATAATATAATATAATATAATATAATATAATATAATATAATATAATATAATATAATATAATATAATATAATATAATATAATATAATATAATATAATATAATATAATATAATATAATATAATATAATATAATATAATATAATATAATATAATATAATATAATATAATAGATGTTGCATAATGCAACTTTTTTTATTCGAGAATATTTAATGCAAACAACAACAAAAAATACGTAATATGAGGCTGTCTGTAGACACGTGTTTCGGGATTCATCCCCCATTAATACGTCAGTACTGCTCTGCCTGATATAATTATAAAGTTGTTAAAATAAATCAATTAAACGTACCGTCCCGGCTGCGATCTCCATTGTAAATAATCGAGTCCGGCGGCGGACGCGAATACCGCGCGCATTCTTAATTGTTCTCAAGAAAAAAATAATCTCGACTCGCTTGCTATTAATAATAAATTCTATTATATAAAAATGTTATTGGTAGGCGCAGTTTAGAATTGCATGTGTTGGCCACAAATGTTTAAAGAGGGTTTGTTTACAATATTAAACAATAAAAAAAATCTTGCTTTGTTTAAACTTTTTATATTAGATACTTACAAATAATAAAAAATGGAATTTTTCAATGTACGAACAGACTTTGTTGGGTGCTGTTCAGGATCTATTTTGTTGACCATAATTTTTTAGTAAGGATTTTTTTATATTATAAAAATAAGAAATATCTCGTTTTAGTTCATTTTTTTAATATGCTGTAACGAAAGTGAAAGAAGAAACTGGAAATATCACTCTAGAATGTTCTACAGAGCGCGCGACGGTAAACGCGGCGTCATCGAAAGTTCCGGAAAGTTCGAGAAACAAGCACGCTATATAAGCGCGCGCGCTAGCGGCGCTACAGTCAGTCCGAGACAGTGCGAGTGCTCAACATCGCGTAATAAATAAATAGCGACAATGTAGTGTAAATAAATGTGTTAATTGTATTCAAAATAAATAATTAAACATTGTCTTACTTATTTCTGAGTCTGATTAAACCCGATTTCGTTACAATACAATTCACAAATTGGCTTTCGACAGAAAGCTGACATAATTAACTAGACTAAAAATATCTTCTAATAATAATTACATTCGAGGATTAAAAAATAAATTATAAATTGGTTATCAATCATTAATGTTTTGATCGAAATGTGTAATAACATTTAATTGCATTACAATTATTATTGTTAATTTCAGAAAGCAATTATATTATAAATGTAAATCAATTATCCTCGATTAAAATAAACATAACCCCCCGATGATAATCACGAATATGAGGGTTCCTCGTGTATATATACAATATATATATACATACGAAAATGGGGGGTGAAAATATCCCGGAAATGCACGAGTTGCAGCGATTCTGGGCGAAAACAGTAGGGTGGAGGAGCGCGGTGCGGATCAATACACCAAGAGGCCTACCCCGGGTTATATGATACTTTTAATAGGATTAGCAAAATTACAAAACATCCGTTTAATTTCGAAAATATTACCCCCGCGCGTATATATTTACGCGCGCATTTTTTTTCTCTTCCTTCTTCTCCCCATTTATTTCGCTTATTAATAACCCCCCGAAGGTTGGGGATAACGCGGCCCTTTTCGGCGGCGGTTGCGGCGGTTCGCCGACTTAATTTATTTATTTCCACTCTTTACTTGATTACAAAGACGATGAATACGAAAAGGTAGGTGTTAGCCTCGGGCGGGCCGAGAAAAGGTCTTTTCAAAAGCGCACGTAAGCCTTTGAGGAATTTCGCGCTCGATGGGTATGGGAAGTTCATTAGAGATATGAGCGCGTGACTGTATTGTTAGATGTTTTCCGTTGGAAATTAATCAATGTTTTCAACAAATATTGAACTTTATTGATTAAAAAAAAATCAGTTACAAAGGATAATTCAATACTTAATTAAAATATTAATATAAAATTAAATGCCATTAATTTTAAAAATTACTTATAATTAATTTTAAACAATTAAATAATTTAATAGTCGAGAATTTAAAGTTATTCAATCTAATCTGTGTTTAATTGTTTTATTGGTTCATTTTTAATAGTCTATAAATATTTATTTTATACAATATGTTTAAATTTAAAACCATTAATTAAATTAAATAATTATTTTCCCCTTATATTCTTTAATCAAAAATTCTTACAATATGCACGTATTTCTCGTACAATAGCAAATATCCATTGTATAAATCAATGTTCGGCCATACACCAGGAGTAATTGTTTCAATGGATGTTTGTCCTTGTTTAAGTATTTACGTTACATAAGACAAAAGTTGCAATATGTAAAAAAATAATTATTTTTTTAATTATCATACATTAATGGGAGTTGTATACATATATACAACTCCCATTAATGTATGATAATAATGATCCATAGATCATTCAACAAGAACCAACCCATAAAAAAAACATTGTTTTCATTTGGAATGAAAATAATTTGTTGAAAATTATGATAACTTAAGCGAGGAATTAAAAAAAAACTAGCAGGGTCAGGATTAATAGTACAATGGATAATAATAATTCACAGTAATGAAAATATTTTGACTTAATTTGTTTATATAACTGAAATTTAGGTTAGGTCAGTGTTTTTTTCTTACAATTGAAATTAGTGGAGAAAATTACTTTTAGTTATTCGACAAAAATTCAATTTAATTACTTACCAGTTTCACTAAATAAACAGAATAAACTTTAAACATGCTAATATCGCATAGACATCACGGGGTGATTATTATATTTGGCACGTGAACAGGAGGCGTAGGCACCGCCGTGCGGTTTAATTAGAGAGTTAACTATAGTTACGAATTTATCAGAGTCGGCGGCCTATTCGGGTGTGAAAAATTTTGACGCGAGCTATTCCCCGGTTTAATTTAGCCGGGAGGAATCCGGAGGGTGGGCAGGGAGCGAGCGCCACACTTTATGTAGAACTTGTGTGTGCCAAGAGAAATTCGCGGGATTAATAGAAGTCCTCTCTGGATGTTTTACGGACTGCGGTGGATGAATGCCAGCGCGTCTTAAGTCGAAGCTGGTAATAAAAAATAATGAAAAAATACCTCGTGGAGTATATAAATCTAAAATATATTAATTCGAAATACATTATTAACATAATCTAATTTATGAAATAAATATGAATAGATTATAAAAAATTAACCAATAAAACAGATTAGATTGGATAACTTTAAATTCTCTTGAAAATGGGCTAAAAACTCGAAACTAGTCGAAAATTTAAAGTTATTCAATCTAATCTGTGTTTCATTAAAAATCAACCAATAAAACACAGATTAAATTGAATAACATTAATTTCTCTTGAAAATAGGCTAATAACCCGAAACTAGTCGAGAATTTAAAATTATTCAATCTAATCTAATGTTCTTTATGTTGGTTGTTGGTTGTGGAGACTTTAATTATTTAAATAAAAATACTTGTCCTTTCTCCTACTTATGTTTTTTTTTTTATTTCACTAGATATATTTCGGAAACATAGTTAGTTAACTAATCTAATGTGTTTTATTGGTTGATTTTTAATATTCTATTCATATATATTTCATGCAATATGAACTACAAATTTCTAAATATACAATTTAATTTAATATAATAATTGTTGAGGTCATGACTACTAACCCACCAATATGTATTGAAAATATAAATATTTGTAAAGAATTGTAATTGCTTTGTCTGAATAAAGATGATTGTATTATTATAATTGTTTGTTTGTAAAGCAAATACTTCGTGATTCACATTAATGAAAATTCGTTGACTTTATTTATTTCACACAATATGAACTACCGATTTCTATATATATATATATATAAATCTTTATTGGTAGATTATTTTAAACAAAGTAATAATAATAAATAAATACAATAAATAACTAACATAAAAATAAATTCTTCTGCCAATTGGCTATCGACCGTTGGTCTTTCCGCCTGATTTTGTAGGCGTCTGTCCTTGTTAGTTGCTGTGTCAAAAAGGTTTTGATCGCTAATGTCGTCCATTGTCTTGTAAATTGAATTTACCCGTCGTGATCACTAAAGTCATGAAATGATGAAATGAAATCATGAATGGTAATATTTCTAAATATTAAAACCAATAATCTAATTTATTTTATGTAATAACAATAAATTATTTGTGTTGTTCAATTTAAAAAATTCTACGGTTGAGGCCATAGGCGTAGCCAGGGGGAGGATGCCTCCCCCAACTTTTAAGGAACTGAAACTTTTTTATTAAAAAAAATCATTATGTTTTCTTTTATGTGATAGGGGAATGAATTACAGTTCTAATTAGCGACATATAACACCGTAATCCACGATCCAAGGTAAATTATTTTTAAACAAAACTTTACAGAGATTCAAATTGGGTGAAGTGAAACACTTGTTTTGTTCCATATTATTATATTCAATTTCCTAACACGTATTTCGATCCGTTACGATCATTTTCAAAGGTAAAACAGAGATTGGATTAATGTTTTGTTACGTTCAAAATTGAAGTTCATGAATCTCCATTATAATTATCTATAATCAAAGGTATTTAAAAAAAAACTTAAAAGCAAAAAGAAATAATTTTTAAAAACAAAAATTAAAAAAGATTTCGGGAAATTAGTATTTTTTTTACTATACCTCCTCAATTATTAATACGAGTGAAAGTAATTTTTCTTTAACCTCTTTCCCGAAGTGTTGTTCTGGTCAATTTCGCCCAAGCCCACCATTATCTCCAGCAAATTAGACAATTCTGTTAATGTCAATGCACCAATCTATACGCGATAGGTCATTTCACACTTGCTTTTCTAGCACACCAAATGTCATAAATATTATTAAAAACAATTTCCTTCACTGGAAACAATAAGTGAAAGTAAGTAATCACAGTCCTTGCGTTAGCATAAGCAATACTGTAAATTAATATTATCGTAGTCGACTTTTTTAGAAAAAGTAATTTATTCACTGCGACCAAGTGAAAAAAATCTTTTTTTTATTTAAATATATTAAATAAGAAGGACTCTAGTCGATAGTGCAGACAGAACTATCGCGTATAGTACTAAATATGTCTCAGAGTTTAAATTCCCTATTATCTTAAATGGTCCAATAATTTTATTATTAAGAAAGCCAGCCCAAATATTAATGTTCTAAAGGTATATGGTTCTTGCTGTTACAGAAAGTCGTGAATTATCTTGAGACTAGTATCGAGAGATTTGCGCGTTTGGCACATTATTTAGGGTGAAGGTGCATTCATCAGTAAAGCATTGATGAGAGAAAGTTTCTGCCCTGATTTGCTCTATTCTGAATTTCTTCTGCTATCTTTTGTCAGAGTCTAAGATTTCTTGGAGATATTGAGGTTTGTACGAATAATATCACATGTTTTCCCAATTTTTCTTGCAATTTATCTTCTGCTACCATTGCCAAAACCCGTTCATCTAATTCAATATTAATTCTCTTTTATTGGCTTCATTAGACTTTGAAGCGACACTGTCCGTTTCTTTGTTTTTTTACACAATTGTGTATGGTAGACTTGAGTATTTTTTTTGCATTATTTTTTTTATTAAAAAATTGTTTCATTATAAATTATGTTACATTTATGCAGCAAATAAATCTCCAACTCGTCTCAAACTATTATCTACATGTATTGTAATTATTTATTTTATATTGTTAAAATTATCTGTATATCAATTTTTTCAATTTACTTTATTAACGGAATCTCCATTTCCAAATTACAGTTATAATTAAATATTAAAAATTTTATAATAGAATTTATAGTTTGAATAAAGATGTGAATATAAAAATAACTCGAAAAATAGTATTTTTTTGCATTAATTTTTTTTATTCAAAAATTGTTTCATTATAAATTATGTTACTTTTATGCAAGAGCAAATGTCCATTATTAAACATTTGTTTAAAGTACTTATGTAATATAAGTCAGAATGTCACAGAAGTGAAAGAGAAAATAATGTATTAATTATTTTCGAGTTCTTTTTTTTTTCGACATTTCGTAAGTCAAAGGATAAATTTCAACAATAATAATATTTGTTTGTAGTATTTCTCTTTAAATATTTCAGTCATACGGGGCTATTCTGTAAGAGTAATCTTAAGTTTAACATGAACGTTATTAAATAAATTTACATTCTATGTATATGTATATGTATATATATACATATATATATATAAGCCTTACACCGAAAGGTAGATAGGCAAAGGAATAAATAAATAAAATAAAATATATATATATATATTAAAAAGCAGCTTAGACTGTTATGATACAATATACTAGTTAAACTTAACATTACCCTTACAGAATAGCTCCGATTGATTTAAATAGTGGAACGTTTTGTGTTAAAAATTGACAAAAAACCTTTCAATAAACAACTAAATAAAATATGAAATTTCCCTTACATAAATAATTGATCGCCCGCTTTCTCCTCGCCCGCACTAAAAAAAATCGCCGCCGTTCGAGAAAATTCATATCCTGCAGGGGAAAAAAGGCGAGCTTTTCAATTTTTATGTGGAAATCCCGCGGGCGCAAAGGGTTATCGCCGTGTTGTAGGGTATTGAACTTGGTTCGAGTGGCGCCCTTAATACTTTATATACATATAAAGGGACCGCGCTGGGCGCTGAACTTCTCCTCCGCATTCCCGATTATTCCGATCTTGCATAAAACATCGCGATCTGAAAAAGAGATGTCTGCACACCGGGAAAAGGATCGTCGAAAGAAAAGAAAAAATAGGGGAAGGGAAGGGATATCCAGACTTAATGTTGCTATTTTTGTATTTAAAAATAAGGATTAGTAAAAAATCTTTAAAGATTCAAAAGCCAAGTTTTTAATTAATTTATGATTATAAATTAAACAATAGGCGGAAATTCCGATAATTTCTGAAAAGTTAGAGAAGCATTGAATTAATGGGCGACGCGCCCTCCCTGATATTTTAGTTGTCTGTACTAAAAATATGGCGGTTTTCTTTACAGCCGCACGGCTTGAAAAGCGATCCAACGGAAAAATATATGCTTTAACGCTTGATAAAGCGCTGCAGCGCCACACATAAAGCGGTACCGTTCTGCGACACCGCTTTCGTAAAGCGCTGCAGCGCTTTATCAAGCGGTAAAGCATATTTTTTTCCGTTGGGTCGCTTTTCAAGCCACGCAGCTGTAAAGAAAACCACCATATTTTTAGAACAGACAACTACAATTTCAGGGAGGGCGCGTCGCCCATTAATTCAATGCTTCTCTAACTTTTCAGAAGTTATCGGTAAGAAAACCGCCATATTTTCACTACAGATAACTACAATTTGTCCATTCGGGGAACATCAAGCGCTTTGCGCTACATGTCTAAAATGTTCCTGAATGCGACCAATGGCGGGAATAACAATTATATGTTTATGACTAAAGAGGAATTTCTCAAACAAGTTTTTCTTTGTTATTCCGGAGACTTATTGAGTGATGTATCATATTCATAGTTTAATAATATCCTGCATAATTTATTTTTTTATTTATTTATTTTTTTTTTCGTTGAATTATTTAAATGTAAATACTTGAATCATTGAGGCGTTTACTTCGTGTTACATTTTCAATATTTGGATAAAGAAAACACTTAATTACCGTGATTATTAAGTGTTTTTTTTTTTTTTTCAAGTTTGAGAATGATATATTGTATACTTTTTTCTCATTTATCACTTGGTAAAACATATTTAATAACCGTTTGTTATAATGAAACGAGTCAAAAATATAACAAAATTTTAGTAAAACAAAACCAAGTGATTTCATTATAACAAACGGTTTTTGAGAATGATTATCGTGTAGTCGAAACTAGTCTCAGTGAAATAAATCCTTAAGTGGTATAAAAGAGTTATTAAGTGTTTTCTTTATCCTAATAAATGTAAATATTTAAAACAGTAGAATTATCATCAGAAAGATGTGCAAAAAAAAAACAAGTATTTTAATTTTTTATCGAATTATCATCAGAAAAATGTACAAAAAAACAAGTATTTTAATTTTTTTATCATTATGGAAATCAAAATACTTGTTTTTTTTTTACGCAAACACAAACGAACAAACAAACACAAAGAGCACTTTAAATATGAAAGTAAATATTTCCATTTCCACCCGCCGTGAAACCCCCGCGCCGCTGAAGGGGTTCGAATTGCAATATATCAGCATTCCAGTTCATTTGGTGAACCGTTGAAAATTTTCATTGATAAATACCGTGCGATTTTCCGAACAAATCTATCCAATATCTTACTTTCAGCGGCCTTTTGTGGCCGAGTCTCTAGTAATCAGTGGGAAAGTCGAAGCGATTTATCAACCCTGCCCCTTTCTATATTTCTTCATTCCTCACCCATTCCGATTGGAAATTCTTAACGTTCGCAATATTGTCAGTGAATAGACATTGCCATTTATTTGGAAAGGTACTCCCTTCCATTTTTTGTTTGTTCTAAAATGTAATTTGATACAATTTCATTCGTTTTAAAGAATCACTAAAACATTTAAAAATAAGTAGAAGCTCAATCACATAAATTTAATTTATTTTAATAACTGTTACCAAGTGAATGAATACTCTATTCTATTGATTTTAAAGATTCTATTAGAAATCTTAAAGAGATTTTTTTCCCATCTCATTCATATTACATAATTTTTTATCTTTATTTATTTATTATCACTTGAAGATTGGAATAAGCCGGTTGCATTTTGTTTTCACAATGAACTGTTTGGGATTGATAAATAAATATTTTGATGCGTATTATTTTTATTTTGTATTTTGTCGTAATTTGTGATTGGTAATTTGCTTTTTTTTATACATATGTTTTGTAATCTTTCTAGAGCGTCACACTTTTCTTATAAAATTTTTAATATGTAATTATAATTGTAATTTGGAAATGGAGATTCCGTTAATAAGGTAAATTGAAATTTGAGTATCATTAATCACTTGTTAAAACATTTTAGTACTCAACAATTTTTAAAGAGTTTTCTTACTTATTACTTGGTGTAACAACGTAATAGTTGTTAAAATGAACAAACATCAGTTTGTATCTTTGACAAATTATGTATGTTGTTCAATTAATTAAATTATTTAAGCGATTACAAATTGCAAACGATGTCATGAGACTTAACTTCATATTTATTTCTATATTAGAACTAGGTTAACGCAAAATTGACAATCGTGACAATTATTCCAATATCGAAATAAATATAATTATATAGTCATGTAAGTCTTCTAGATATCATGACATTAATTGCAATCTGTAATCACTTCCAGGCACTCTACAATATTGTGAAATAATAGAAAAAAATGCAGGCAGAAAGACCGATGGTCGATAGCTATTTTCTGAGGCTTAACTAGAGGTTTATGATTGTAATATAAATATTGTAATGTATGTCTCGGAAATAAATATTTTCTATATATAGAAAAATTGGACAGAGTTACTTAAATAAATTAAATAAAAGAATTTGAGAATAATTAATAAATTATTCCCTCTTTAGCTGCGACATTTTGACATATATTTTTGCCCTAAATAATAATATTTATTTAAAAACTTGAACTTGTATGTTTAAGTAAATATTATTATTATTATGGCTAAAAGACCTACGGTCGATAGCCATTTAACCATTTATTAATCATAAATGTATTACACTATACCAAATATTGAATTAATGTCACAATAAAGATGTTTTGTTGTTATATTATTGTTATTATTGTATATCTCTAAATAGACCGCCATATAATTTTTGTTTTGTTTAAATAAAAATATTAAACGAATCTGTTAACAATGCTGAAATTAAAGTTGTAACATGCAAATAGACCTAACCTCCCTCTTAATTTGTGAAATAAACCAAGTGCTCTTTATTTATATGTATAACGTAATATTCTATTACATTCCATGTTACTTATGCTTTAATCAATTATTTAAATTAATTATTCTTCATTTACTACAATAAATTCCATTGAAAGCCACCCTTAAAGAGAATGGATTAACAAAAATATCCATACGCTCACCACACTTGAGCGGAATCCGTATATAGCAACCATCCCCTTCCTTTTCAAGTCGCCCTCCTAATTTCTATTGAGCATAGAAAAATCCTCGCCGAGGAATAAATTTCGACGCGTCTATTCAAATCCCGGGGGCTTAGTGAAGCATTCCACGGCGTCATTTTTTATTGCCCATTCCGGTGTTTGTAATGGAGAGCATTTTTTTAAATGTAAGTTGGGACTCCGCGCGCGAAAAAAACAATTTGCCCGAAATTAGATGGGATTTTAGTGCGTGCACCTTCACCCCCCTCGATTTTACGGGCCGTATTTTTAATGCACCATCAAGGGGAAACGGGCAATTCACGCAGATAATTTTATAGTTAAAAAAAAACATTTAAACAACGCATTCAAATAAAATTCAAGAAATGACTTGAGAAAAATAAATACACTTAATAAAAAGAGTGTATTTTTTCACTTAAATAAAATTAAATAAGAAAAATATTCAAAATAATAAATTCATATGAATTAAATTAATTACAGAGATATTTGTAATTTAATACACAATTTAAAAAATATAACAATAAATATCTTTCTTTCCATGTAATATGTCGGAAATATATCTTACAATTTATTTATTTACACTACCAAAATTGTCTAATTGGAAAATGGCTATAATCCTTATAAATTTTATATATATAACATCTTTATTTCTCCAGACAATTTTATATACAATAAATTAACAATATAATTCTTATAATATGTTATACGTTGTCTTTAGAAAACGGCTATCGACCATCGGTCTTTCTGCCTGTATAAATTTTATTTAATTATATATACAATAATATCAAACATTTTTAGAGGCATCTACTCACAGTATCGCTCCACACAGCTACTCTACATACGTATAATATCTCAAATGCCGTATGTTTAAATATTTTGGTAACGCTGGAAAAAAATCAGATGAGATTTATAAATCATGTAAATTTGGGTTTGAGTTGTTTTGGTAAACAAAACTATCCTCTTTATATTTTTATTTGACCCTTTTCGTCCAGACTTTACAAAAAAAAGACAAGACTGACTGTAAAAGAGATTAATTCGCGGAGTTAATAAAAAAAAATCGTTAATAGTGCGCCAGTGTGTATAATCCCTATAAAACCGATCACGTGACGCGACCTCCCAAAACCGCTGATTTACGATCGCGCTGCATGTTTTCCGATTACGTAAATCTGGTGATGTATTGTGCGCGTCCACATATAAATTTCTCCTCCGGGCCAGGACCGGAATCGAAACCAAACTTCCCTCCGCCCATCTCCTTTTCGCGAAAAGGGCTCGTTATTCCTTGCCCTCGGATCAAACATAAATCTCGCATCTGTATGCACGTCGTTACGTATGGCACTCATATCCATTGTACTCCTCGTATAAATTGCACCGATTCACGACCCCTCCGGTAATTGAAGGGCGTCTAATGAAGAATAAATGACCAGGAACGGCGGAAGAGAGCGAGGGTAATGGATCTGCGGTGTGTTCCGGCGATTATAAATAATTCGGGAATTATGCAAATTGGTCTTTAGGAATTATTCAAAGTCTCGCGGGATTGTCTTTTCGGATGAGCGGTTGTTTCATGCATTCGCATAAAAGGAAAAACGGTTTATTCAACGAAAAAGCGAATAATATACAGCTGGCCTGAAGTAGATCCTTAAAATATTATAAATCTATAATGAATTTTCTAACAGACTCAATCATAAGAATAGGATTAACAGAAACGAGTATTTATTCACTTGATCACAGTTATTAAAAAAAAATAGTAGCTAAAGAGAAAATAATTATAAGAAAAAGCGAATAATATTCAGCTGGCCTAAAGTAGATCCTTAAAATATTATAAATCTATAATGAATTTTCTAACAGACTCAATCATAAGAATAGGATTAACAGAAACGAGTATTTATTCACTTGATCACAGTTATTAAATAAAATAGTAGCTAAAGACAAAATAATTATAAGAAGTCTTCGTAATTTAATTATTTGATACCATAATAATGTATGAGCTTCCACAACAATTTTCTGTCTTTAATATAAATCATATTTTCTTTGAGATTTTTTCTGGGTTAATCCTTATAGTTTCTCCACAACACAAGATCTGCCCAACCGCCTTCAGCAAGGCATTGCAAATGGAACACACTGATGAGGAAATGGCCATCACCACTTATTCTTACAATAGATGGATAGAGGTGGATGAACATTTTTTAAATAATGAGCTTAGTATTCAAATTTTCTAGACAAAATTTCTGATCTTTTTTTTATATTCAAGAAATATAAGAAGGGAACATTGGATTTGATTAGGTCTGGTATCCAATAAATATCGTATCTGTGTTACATTCAAGAAAATTTTGCAATCTAAGGAATATTAATTTGAAAGGCAGATATGTTTAATAATTGATACTATATATATAAAAATAATAATAATTACTAAAAATATAAAAAATTAAACTGATTTAGATCTGAAATACACTTTGGTGTTTAACATTGAGCATACTTGAATGAACATTTCGCTGAATTTTCTTTAAATACATACTTTTTTTTATAATTCCACGTAAAGCTCCCCTGTCATTTTTTTCTTCTTGTTGTACAAATCTCATAAATTTCACATCAACAAAGAACTTTCCCCCACCCCGCGTCCCCATTCCCATTCTTTCCTCTCCCTTTTATATTTTTGTTTAAAATTCCATTTAAAATTACACCGTCTTGGCGGCGTGCGCGCAAAAGAAGCGCGCCGTTTAACATTAATCTTATTCCCCACTCTTTCGCCCGTTCCTTTCTTTTTAATTTTATTTTTTGTTTCCCGGTCCGCAATAAAAATAAGGGCGATTCCTCGACGGCTGTCCCTTCAACTTTCGCGAAACTCGCGCACAACTGCCGCTAAATGAAAACTTGTATGGAATTTTAAATTTGCTAAAGCCATTACGGGGGGAGTCGTAACCCTATCTAGACGACGGCGTCTAAGCGAATTATGCCCCCCTTCCCCTCCACTGCTGCTCTTCCGCGGCGTCTCTCTTTGGGCAAAAATTACGGCGGCACTTTTCCTCCTCCTCTGCTCCACTTCCTCACAGCCGTTCTTTCCTTGTCCAAACCGCCTCTAAATGTATTTATTAGAAAGTCTTCGTACTCAAAAGGGGGATGAAAATTGGAATTACCTAATTGGTATGCTTTAATAATTTAAATTATTTTTATTGTAATTAACAAAATATTTATTTTAAATTTCAGTTTATTTAGTTAAGAATATTGCAATATCCAATACTTCTTTAGGGCGGACAATTAAAGTGGATACTAACCGCCCCCCCCCCCCCAAAAAAAAAAAAAAACTTCGCGCCAACTTACAATATTAATTAAAACAGTTTTTTGTTTCACAATTTTGTAATTAATCTTCTAATTAACATTAAATAATGTTTCACAGGCCGAAAGACCTCTGGTCGATAGCCGTTTCTCTTAAGAATATATATTTGTTTTAAATTGTTTCATGTATTGTATATTGAATTAAATAAGTATGTATTCTTTGGGAATAAAGATGTTTGTATATATAATGTTTCACCGCGGGTTAAATGAGAATTTAATTCATCGTAACATTTAAATATTACGATGAAAAATGTGACTTCAAAAAATTCAATTCAAATTTCTTGGTTGAATCAGGAACGGGGAGGTAAAAGCTCTGAGGTAATGTTATTCCTTGGTAATAATAATAATCTTTATTTCATACAAATATACAATTTATATATAATTTATAAAATAGTACCAAATACTCGATAAATTTTTAAATTTTCGCTTGGCTAGACAGATTGGACTCAAATTAAAATATAATAAAATTAAATATATTAGATGGATCTCTTAATAAGAGCAAATTTAGGAGTCTTATTAAGAATATGCATATAGTAATATTAGCTCTTAAAAGTTTTTTTTATTATTATTTTTTGTAATTGGAGTCTAATCTCTTGACCCAAGCGAAAATAATCCAAATTGATGATGACGTGGAGGGGTTGTACGGTGCTATAATTACAAACAATTCGTATCGTCTCACAGATTGAAGTCTTGTTAAATTATCAACAGTACTAAACATCGCGTATGCGTGCGCACTCAAATAATAAATCTTGTACATGAATAAAGAAAAAAAAAAATAAGTGAGAAATTTGAATTGGAGTATATATTTTACAATTACCACACGATTGTGTAACGTTTTTTAATTAATAATAATAATAATAAAATCATCTTGACTCCCCACTATAAACAAGGCCTATGAGATCCATATAATTAAATTAGCGCGTTAGCGGTTTTTATTATTTTTTTTAATTGGAGTCAAATCTGTCAACGTAAGCGAAAATAATAAACCATCAAAAAAGTATAGACTTTATTTTTCCACAATTCAGTCATTATTAATAAAGTTAAAAATACAGATAATATAAATCATGGTTTCTATATTTTTCTTATGACTCATTTTCTTTCTTTGATTCTTAAACTAAAAAATGTAATCCGGTATTATATAAACAATTCCAAACACCATCCGATACCTGAGAGGTTATAAGAAGAAATTATAGACCAAAACAGTTAAATATATATTTATATAAATATATTTTTAATATATATTTTTATTTGTATTTTTTCAAATTCGTATTGTGTGGCAGTTTGGAATTTTATTTTATTATTTTAGCTTTTAATCGGTTTTTAATATCTTTTGCAAGATGATCAATACTCTTGAATTTTTAAGTAATTTTAAATTTAACGGGGATTACACTTCTTTTTTTGTAGTGGATAATTGCTGTATTTTTCGATATGTGTAACCTCTTAGGTCTATGGCTGCTTATAATTTATTTTCTTTTTTAATCCTTATACCCTTTCAGGTATCGGATGGTGCTAATAATTTGGAATTGTTTACAGCTTAAAAAACAAATAAGAAATAAAGCAAATTAATTATAAGAAAAATGAAGAAACCATGATTTATATTATCTGTATTTGTAACTTTACTAATAATCGAAGATATTTGTTCATGAATACCTGAAGTTTTCTTTATATAATATTTATATTTTATTCCTTTCTTTTCTTTTCTTTTCTTTTCTTTTCTTTTCTTTTCTTTTCTTTTCTTTTCTTTTCTTTTCTACAGAAATGAATAAAATATTGTATTTATTGTCAAAGGAAAAGTGTATACTTTTCTGAGATTATATCTGTTTGAGTTTTAAAAGGAAAATGTAATATTAACAGCTTCTCTCCTGTTTATTGAAAATTTACTGGCAACAAAAGATTTCTCTGCAAATTATTAATTTTTATTACGCTGTGTCATATTTAGGTCATAAGACTTATTAGAAAGTATAACGTCATCTGCATTTAAGAAATATTTGGCTTGTATACTAAAAAAAAAGAAAAATAAAGTTAGTCCTAAAATAGAATCATGTGGGACACTATATTTAAAAATATTCCTCGTGTAATATACGCCTATTAATTTAATAAAATGTTTAACCACCATTCTTCTAGCGTAAAGATAACTACTTATGTCCAATTCAGTTTTTCGATAGTGTGTTCTATGTGCAATGCCTCGATGAAGGCGGTTAAATAGATCTTGTGTTGCGGTTAAATACCTGATATGAATCATAATAAATGGAAGACAACGCAAGCGCCATCTTTTGTCTATTTTCAATGTTGATGCCACATGAAATTAGGCAAAAGGTAGCGCTTGCGTCGTCTTCCATTTGTTACGCTTATTAATGGTAAATATTTGTGATTTTCTGTACAAATGGGAATTTATTAATTTATCATTTGAAGGGTGAAACATAAAATATAGGCTCAACTATTACATTTCCTGGATGAAACGTATCCATAAGCAGGAGAGATAATGGCATTACCGCCTCTAACTCCACCAATTTTTAAATTTCTTAATTTCCAAGAAATATTTCCTTGATAGTGATAACTCTTCGAAATTAGTCGGAATTTATATAAAATAATAGTGAAACGAATAATCAAGTATCTTAATTAAAATACATTCTAATTAATAATCATTATTATGACTTCTTATTTTTAAATTTTGTTAGTAAAATTATTTACATTATTTGATCCTCAAAACTATATTCATTTAATCAATTCAAATGCGGGTTATCTGAAATGTAAAAACAAAGTAACGATAAGGGTAAAAAAGCGGACGTAATCGAGGATTTTCGTTTAAAATCCACCTTGTTATCCAAACCTGGAAATCTTTTCAAGATGAGAACGGAAAGCCTGCTCGGGGATCCAATAATGGCGATAATAAAGTTTCTAAATTTCTCATTATGTGGTTTTGGCGGATTATGGCGGCGGTTATCTATCCCCGGGAGTCCCTCTTCCCCTCCACCACCTCCTCCAGAGCCATCCCCTTTTCACCTCCCCCCGCTAATCGTGGATTAATGAGAGGGCGGATTAACGCACCCCCCTCAAGAATGAAACACCTGGCGCACACCAAATTGATCGACGATTCCGATCATTTTCTAATTAGGATAATCCGCTGATGTGAATGCAAATGCACTCGGGCGGGTGTGTGTATTTTTAGTCGCAACCACCTCCCTGCTGTTTCTTTTCTTATATTTAAATCGGTGATTTGCATATGGTTTAATTAATGTGTTTCGGAGGGTGTCGTTTTTTTGTTTTGTTTTATACTTCTCCCCCTGTTTTTAAATGTATAAAAATAAGGGGATTAAATGAGGGTGCGCGGAATAGACCCGTATTATATAAAATTCTCATTACTTAAAATTATGCTGAGTAAATTAAGCTGCACAACCGAACCCACATGGTTTTAATTAATTTGAAATAAAATATGTTTTCGAAAAGTAATTTAATTTGCTTTATTAAATGGGAACCAACAAATTTGGACGTTTATGGGATAATAGCGTCATGTACCCTCCTCACACAATTTATTTGTGCAATCGTACAGGACAGTTCAACTAGCTAGCCAGGGGGAGATATGTCTCACTTAAGACGTGGTCATGTCTAAATTGGCGTACTGCCTACAACAAAAATCATGCTTTTTTATAAAATAAACTACTATTAAGGGCTAGTTCATATTATAATACGGTTACGGTTTAGTGGAAAGTGTGCATAAACGCACAAACATGTATAGGCCTCTTTAGGTTAGGGTTTCCTCCCTTTGGGTAAACCAAACACCTGTCCTCAGCACTGCCAGCCCACTTCATCGAGAAAGGCTAGCAGTATTGAAGTCTGTAGATCCATAATTGTTGCCATATCTGACCAGCTGGGAACTATCTTCTGTTGGACTGAAGAGCTGAGTAATATCCTGGGGTATGCTCCGCAGTTTCGTCCTCCAAGCAGCACCCTCTACAGTCTAGCGATTCTGCAATCCTCAGTTTATAGAGATACGCTCTAAATCTGCAATATTCTGTCAGGATAGCGATAATCCGCTTTAAACTTGCTCTGGACAGATGTAGGTAGTGATTGGCTGATCTTCCATTCGGATACAATAGGATTTTCTTGGAAAGTCTGAAACCTATTGTTTTATTCCATCTGCTTCTAAATGTCTTTAGATCTTTAGAGTATTGGCATGTAGCGTTTGATACAGTTGATATAATAAAAATTATAATTAAAATTATTAAATTATAATTAAAAAATATTATTGTAGGTTTTTTTTTTTCATATAATAATAAATGTGAATAAATTTTATAGTAGGTTTTTTAATAAGTTATCATTTAGATAAAACATTTTATTGCCAGTTTTTATGAAATGTGCTAGTTCAATTTATACAATATATTACATTTTTTTATCAATAGAAATCAATTTTATTCATGATTAAATTCTTTAGAAAACTCAATAAAACCGACTGAAAACTTTATTGTCTGTCATTTATAAACAATTCCATTGCTAATTCACAGTTTATTCAGATTTGCCGTCCAATTTTTTTATTATTCGTTCCGACGAATTAATTTCAATGATCGTTTTTCAAACATTCCGCGCGGGCAAAACGTATTTGATTATCATTCACGGCCGCGGCAAATTGGTGCGAAAATTCGTTTTTCCCGTTATTAATGGCCGCCGGTCGCAGTACGGGCCCCGGCCATTCCGTTAATTACCGGTTTTTGCGCGTTTCGGCACGTGTGGTCTCTGTATTAGTGAAATGTCGTGTGACAAAAAGCCCTCGGCCAGCTGCTCCTCTGGCCCTTTTGCCCGGGGCCGCAATGAACGTACGTATAGAAATTAATCATGTCATTTGTGTGGGTGTGTGTGTGTGAGCGGCGGTCCTTTGACAGATTTCACGCCCGGAACGAAGGTCGAGTGGCCCTTTTCTTTTAAACCAACGGATTTTCCCAATTAATTCATCGACATATGAAATACTTGAAAATGAGCAGAAACGAATATATATATATATACTTAATTACTAGAAATAAATTTATAAATAGACTCAAGTTTTCTTTTTTTTTTCAAATTTATTTGATTTTTTTTTTCACAAATTTTATTGAAAATCATTTCTTCGAATAATTATTAATAAAACCTAAATTTCGTTATCGGTGTGAAGTCAGCCACATATTTTGATGCCAGACATTTTTAAAGTGGCTGCTTTAGCTTGTAGTTTGTTAAATTTCTTGGCGATTTAGGCCCAATTTTACAAACTTCAAGTAACGTTACTTTCGATTTTTTCAGTCGGTTGGCAGCACTGTCTTATTGATAATCAAATAGAGAGAATCATAGACATCAACTTTTATTCCGTGAATACGTTACTCACGCCTTATATGCGGATTGTAAAGTTGAGCCTTAGAGACTTCATCTTAGACTATTATAACAATCAATCAAATCTTATTTTAAGAAAACGTAGAAGGCTTTAAAGAAAGTAACAGAACGCGTTTGTTTATTTTCTTGTGCCAAAATCGTGGCTAAAAATCCGTGGATAACTTTTCACGGATGGTGAATGCGCCGGGCACAAAAATCCGTGGCTAACTTTGCACATTTTTGATATCGTTTATTTTTTATAAGAATACTTTGTTTAGTAAAATTAAGAAAATTATCAAAGATATTAAAAACGAAAAGTAAAAAAATCTGTTATACAATGTTTTAAAAGGGTTTTATTTAATCATACGCAATGTACGTTGTTGAAACTGTAGTCACTCAATATAAAATACTGTTACAGATTCAAACATGTATTTTCCTTAATACCTTAATTCAAAAGGTTTTAAATTCCCAGTTAGTTTACATATTTAAGAAATAATTGAAATAAATAAAATATAAAACTTTAATATTAAAGTAAACTAGAAATATTCAGAATGAAATACAGTTTATATTGATCTATAAAACGATCAATATAAACTGTATTTCATTCTGAATATTTCTAGTTTACGTTGCTTATTATTTTTGTTTAATTTTGGTGTAATGATGAAAAATACATTGCTATATAAAGCTCTAATAATAATACTATATCTTTATTCCACACAATAGAATTATTTACATTATTTGATTCTATGGTAGCTCTAAGGTGTACCACGTGTATCGACAATTGCCCCTCAATTCTTGCATTATTCGTACAATCGACAATTTTTTTAGTAAATAAGTGTTATTTGTTACCCTTTGAACTTTTTGAAAACCAACCCCGTGAGCCCATCATCAGAGTTTACATACAAATATTAGTGCTATTCGTAATTTTGTTTTCTTATAGTGAATTACAGTTGGAGAGCACCACCTTGTATTATAGAAAGTGTAATTTAAATAGCTGCAAATGTGTGAATCATCTTTGTTTGATTTAATTTTATTTAAGAAAGTACGCTGTTTATTTGAGATTACTTGAATATATTCTTGCAATCCATTGATTTGGATTTTCTAAAACTTATCATAAGTCTACATCCAATGAAATAAACTCCCCTCTGTATTTTGAATAACCTTATCAATCCCCATTAATAAATCTCACTTGAAAAATTCAATAAACCCCGCCTTCGACACATCCAAACCTGTAATAAAACTGATGCTAATGCATACATTTTACTCGAACCACTATAATTAATACCATTTCCCCGTCCGAGGATTGATGATGATGTGTTGGCTCATTTTACACACGGTATCATTCCGGTTGCACCCAAATTAGGAAAACGTGTGACGATTTGTATTTTGTGTACACGTACTTCTGTATGTGTGTGTCACTTCACTTTTCTTAATGACGCGTAATTTCGTGTTGCTCCGCGTTATGATGGATTATGATTACTTCTGCACGAAAACACATAAATGAAATTAATTTAATCACCGTAATCATTATAATTGATAATTTTGTGTCGAGTTAGGAAAAAGGAGCGAATGCACACGGAAGAAAAATGGAAACTAATAGGGGAGGTGTTGAAGCGTGGGTGACAGAATCGAGAGGTAATTATAATTATTTAAATTTGAAAATATTGAGACTGAATGGGGATCAAAATGGAAACCAATAGAAGGTGTTGAAGTATGGGTGAGAGAATCGAGTGGTAATTATAATTAATTAAATTTGAAAATATTGGGACTAAATTTACAGCTTAATTATAATATAATATAATATAATATAATATAATATAATATAATATAATATAATATAATATAATATAATATAATATAATATAATATAATATAATATAATATAATATAATATAATATAATATAATATAATATAATATAATATAATATAATATAATATAATATAATATTTTGCTTTATGCGTTTTGCTTCAAAATAAATAAAAAATAGTACAGAATGGATAAAATACGAACATATATATATACACATCTTTATTCAGACTATAAAGATAGTTTTAATAATATAACATAAATAATTACAATACTTGTAGGTGTTAATCTGTCTGGGCTATTGACCAGAGGTCTTTCTGCTCTTTCATGAATTTATGATGAAGTTAAAGAAAAATCTATGCTGAACTGTCCTGATGATTTGCGCAAATGAATTGATGAATGGTGATTGTGGTGTAATTTTGTGAAATGGGATAAAAAAGTTTTGAATTAGTAGAATTAATTTTAATGCGCCATTTTGAGCACCAAGCTTGTACTGATTCGAAGGAAGTTTGTAGTGATCGTTGGACAGCTTAAAGAGAGTGGGGTCATGAGTGATGAGGGCTGTATCGTCAGCAAAAAGTAAAAAAGTAAGGAATATTGGGATGGGTTAAAATATGTGGGGTCGGGATTGTATATATTATGGCAAAATATGTTATATAGGAGTGGGGATAAAGGAGAACCTTGAGGGACGACTTGCAAAATTTGAAATGAGTGGGAGAGAGTTTGACTTGGCAGGATCTGTTGGAAAGGAAGTTATGTATAAGAATAATTAGGTGGCGCGGAATGTGTAGTAGGAAGCATTTGAAAAAGTATCCAACATGCTAAACTGTATTGAACGATTTTTGTACATCCAAAAATAATACGGCTGATTGTTGACCTTCCAATACGAACATATTTTCACAAGTAATTACAATTATTTAAATATATAAATATTGGAATTAAGATTACTTTCCGTTTTGCTACTGCATTTAATTGGCTTGAATATAAATTTAGAAAAATAATACACAATGGATAAACTACGAAGCATCTTTTAGTATATACACATGCATCCCATATAATCAGCGGTTTTTCTGAAAACAACAATAGGTAAGTGTGCATCCATTAATCCTAGCATCACGAGCATATTATCCGAAACCGCAGCACCGCCATTACATATTTAATGCACAAAACGCCCGGTGTGTATACACATACACCCCCGCGTATATACACACACCCCATAAATTTTAATTCTATTATGATATAGATCACATTCACAATTCCATCCGTGCATTAAAAATTCACGGTTAAAGTGCTCTCCCGCTTTCAATATTTATGCACACATATAAGGGCGATGCTCCTCTTTGCGCTCTTATATACAATGGATTTATTTAACGCACTTTACGTAGTAAGGTTTATAAATAGTTGAAGAAGTTAGTACATTCATTTCTTCTCCTTTTTTAAAATATAAGTAAAATAAAAAAAATGTATATATTTAACATTTTTATTGACAAATATCGTTACATTTTACAATATGAAGTATGTGTGTTTACAATATTTACAGAATTATTTCAATTTGTTATGTAACTGTCATTGTCAAATGGCTATCGACCCGGGGTCTTTCTGCCTGGAGTGAATGGGTGAATGTTTTTCAACATTTTGTAAATACAAGCTGGCGCAAAAGTAATGTCATAATTTTAATTTTGTTATAAATGAAGAAAAAGCTATGTTTTCATTAAAAGTATATTTGAAAGTGTAAAATTAGTGACATTACTTGGAAAAAATTGTATCAATCAAATGGCCACCTTCCGAGTTTCATTTATTTATTAATCAACGGAAATCTCCTTTGTACAAAATATATAATATACAAAAGTAACTTAAAATTAATATAATATATAATAAATTAGTGTCTCAAAATCTCTATAGTTATCCGAGCTGTATGAGCGGTTGCTCCGTCCTGTTGAAACCAACAATGATCGAGACCCAATGCAGAAACTTGTAGCAAAAAAACTAGTTTAGCATCTGTCTGTAACGCTCGCCATTTACTGTAACCGTAGCGCTATTGGCTTCTTCAAAAAATATAATAATAATAATAAGGACCAATCACTTCACTGCAAATGCCGCAAATTTTGTTTGTTAACCTAACCACATAAGTAGAAATGGTCTTCACTGTTCATTATGATTTTTTTAATATTATTATTGGCGAATTTTATACTTAAGGCTAATATACACGTTTTTTTTATATATATAAATCTTTATTGGCAGATTATTTTTAACAAAGTAATAATAATAAATAAATACAATAAATAACTAACATAAAAATGAATTCTTCTGCCAATTGGCTATCGAACGTTGGTCTTTCCGCCTGATTTTGTAGGTGTCTGTCCTTGTCAGTTACAGTGTCAAAAAGGTTTTTATCGCTAATTTCGTCCATTGTCTTGTAAATTGAATTTACTAGTCGTGATCACTAAAGTCATGAAATGATGAAATGAAATCATGAATGGTGATGGTGAAACGTTTACGTTTGGGAGTGATATTTTGGTTTCGGGGAATGCACAAAAATGTTTTTTAATTAACTTAGATAACGAATTAATTAATTTTTTGAGATTTCTAAAGTGATAAAGTTACCGCTTTTGCGATACAAATTGTATCTTTCAGTAATTGTAAAATTAGAGCATCCTTTATTTGTAAAAGAAATACCTAATTTATAGACATGGTATTAACGTACAGGGAAGTATGCCAGAATAGCTGCAGCTCGGCTTCGTACTCAAAGGTTTTCTTAACGATATCATCCAGGTCGAGAAACTTTTCTGTGTATTGTACAACATGGCTCAGAAACTGGCGATTTACAAATACCTTTATTGAGACAATTACATACATTTTTAGAAACATTAAGTGTACATAATGAAATAAAAGTGTTTGGCCTATCAATCAGAGGTCTTTCTACCCCAAAACACTTTTATTAAACCTCCTTCGCGCAATTTCATTTAAACCAACATCAACATTGTCTTTTAATTTTTATTTTTCAACATTTCCTCAGCCTTTTTCGCACTACTATTATTTCCTCTCTTTCTTTCATTCTCATGTAACAACATTTACTTAGGTACAAACAAGCTGAAAGTCCTAAGAGCGTTCAGTAATGCACCCAGTGCATAAAGTCCCTTTGGAGCGGCCGCCTTCAAGAAAACCCGCTGAATTTAATCGCGGCGGCGCATTTATCGGGTTTCCCGGGGAATTAGTCTCGGAAATTTCAAAGTATCCTATCCGCAACTTGTGTATAGTTCCAGGTATACCTGGAATGCGTTCACGGGGCGATTAATTATTAAACATTCGTCGCGAACGGGACCGGAGGCGGGCTTTTGATCCCGTTTGAAATTTATTATTCGCGTAAAAAGTTTTCGAATACCGCTGTGAAATGCCACTAGTGTGGATTATTCGTTTTTTTTTTGTTTGTTATCGTTGTTGTTGGATTTAATTGGGTTATGTTTCAGATTTGTGAAAAATATTTGTTTGCTCGTGTGTTTACAGTGTATTTAATGTTGGAATGCTTTAATCAATTAGCTACATAGTTTTTTTTTTTGCTGACAACCCAAACAAGCTTTAACTATTTAATAAAATGTTCAGCCGCCTTTCATCTAGCGTATGGATAACTAGTCATGACCATACGCTAGATGAAAGGTGTTTGAAAACATTCAACCACCTTTTATTTATCAATTATTATTTATTAAATTAATTTCGTTTCCTGTTTTCATAAACAGGACAAGTTCGCCTTACTTTACTGGACGAAATAGCTCGATTTGGGTCTACAAGGTAGACCCAAATCATTTTAGAAGCCACATGAAATTAGGCAATAGATGGCGCTTGTGTTATCTCTCAATTATTAAGATTTAACTACTTAGTTATATACAAACATCTTTATTCAGACAATATGACAAAAAAAATTACAAATTTTTTTATAACAATATGTACAATTGTGTTAGTAGTCTGTCATGGGCTTTCGATCATAGGTCTTTCTGCCCTGTTACTTTAGTTATTATTAGAAAAAAAAAATGTTTACGCAGATAACTGAGTTACTTCTTTTTTGAAGAGCATCAGTTGGCTTTCTTTAAATAATATATATATATAAAAAAATATTTGTGAGATATAAATTAAATAATAATAATAAACTTTATTTCTAGAAAGAAGATACATTGTATACAATATAACTAATTACAATCACATTATTTATATCTTTGAGGTTTTGGAAGTGATTGATGAAAGTTAATAATAATAATAATAATAAACTTTATTACCCAACAGGCAAAAAACCCAATTACAGAGCAATAAGTACAAACTTAATATAATGTGCTATTAAATAAGACGTATATAAAAATATAAAGAATGACATATATAAATAAAAATAAAATAAGAATTAGAATACAATTGTGACACAGATCTTGAGAAATGGGTATCTGTGGTACGGAATACGGAGTTGGGTTTTGTTAGAACATAGATACTAAGTGGGCATCTATGTTCTAACAAAACCCAACTCCGTATTCCGTACCGAACTTTGTACATTTTCCATCAATCCTTGTACAGTACTTACAGCTTTAGTAATTGTGGGAGGATAGGATGTAAGAGCAGTGTTGTTAGCATATAAATAGAGAGCACAGGAAATGGTTAAGATATTTAGGATTAGGGTTGTATATCGTGTTCGTACCTCCACAATCCTATATAAAATGGATTGTGGAGGTAATCCTCGACCAGGGGTTAATGGTTCAAATAACATTATTTAAGAAAATGTTTCTATAATTCAGTTTTATGTAGTGATTTCTGTATTTCAAGCAATCTAGTAATGAAAATTAAGAGAGTATTTTTGATGTATTAAAATATAATTGGCTTAGCTATTCCATTTAGCTGTTAGTATTACACTACTTCTCTTAGTTTTCACGATGCTTTTATTACTAACTTGCCGGAAGTACAGAAATCAATTAATTGAATTTAATATATTTTCATTACGCACAAAAAAATAAATTATTTTACAATATCAATATAGAAATACCATTACTTACTCTTTTATTAACTTAAATATTAAGTTTGCTGATACATTAAAATATTTAAATGTTTTTTTTTAAACTGTCAACTGTGGAGGCTTCTACTTCGTTATACATCGTTATTAACATAAATAAAAACACTTAAACTTTGTTTGTATAACTGAGGTTTTTTTTTAATTATACACACTTTCAAAATATAAATAACTATTAAATGACCTTAAAATATTATTGTATTGACTTTAAAAAATTAAAAGCCTCAACAATTAAGTTATTGATACATATTATTTATATACAGAGAGGTTTTTTATCAGTATACTTTAGGCGAACTGTATACCTACAAAAAAACCAAGTCAAACGCATTGAACCAATTAATGTGTGGATGTTTAGTTGCCTATACAACAAACGACAAACGCTAAACTTCAAATTGTGTGAAATATTTGATCGAAAATGTATACAAATGAAGAAAACGTCGAATTTCAAGCGTGTATTACAATTCCAGCAGTACTAGAGGAGGATAAGACATGTTTTTACTGAATCCAAAATAGCCGAATACCTCGGTTAGGATGATTCTAAAAATAATTAAACTAAAACATTTTCTTTAAAAGGTTGTTCTCTTTATTCTATTGAAAAACACAACGAAATAAATCATGACTAACACTGCATGCGTTGCCATCACAGGCAATTTCCATTTTTTAACAAAAATACGTCACATATTTTTGTGGAGAAATTACAGGTAAAAAATATTAAGAGATTTTGTTAAGACAATTTGAAAGAAAAGTAACAGTGAAGAACAATAAACTTGAAATAAATAATTAGAATAAGTGCTAGAAATGACCACCAGAAACTGCAAGACAGTAACTCAAACGATCGCGAAAATTCTTCCACATTGTGCATTTCGATATTGTCATAAACAGAAATAGAAAATTGTTTATTTTTTTTTTAATTTATCCTAGTTGATCGTTCGGGTTGCGTATTATAGGCAACTAAACACATACATCAATACGTTTGACTTGGGTATTTTACATGTATACATAGGGGATAGAGAGGTTTTTTTTAACAGTATACATTGTTAAAAAAACCTCTCTGTATATATATATATATATATATATATATATAGTGGCTCTAGTGGCTCTACCCCTTATAGAAGCTGTGCGAATCGAACTTCTTGAGGCTAATCAAACCCCCTTTTCTCTGCCTATATTCTTGTGCTTGTGTATTTCAAAGTTTTTCTATTCTTAGTTTTTTCCTGCCAATTTCGTACGCCAATGATCTTCAAGTCCTGTGTAACTGTTGACTTGGGTCTCCATCTTCTTCGTTTCCCTCCTGGTCTCCATTCTAGGATTGAGCCCTGCTCTCCATACGTGTCCTAGCCATTTTATTCTTTGCTCTTTCATTTTGCTCACAATGTCTCTTCCTATTTGCATTTTTAGTTCTTGATTATTTCTTCTTATGTATTTGGTTTACGACAGCTTTATTGGTCCTAATAAATATATATAATAATAACAATATAAATATTTAAATATTATATAGTATTACAAAACTAGCAATAAATAGTACATAATAAAAAATGTTGGTTTATATATATATAATTTTAGAATAACAATGAAAATACGATACTAGAAAATATCGCATCACGTTACGTTACACGAAATCTACTTTAAACACATCCATTTTTCTCGCCCGCAAAGAAAAATCCAATTCGAGTGGACAAGATACATATATATGGGCTCGGAGCCGATCTCCAATGTAATTTTCCACTTTTCCCCCCTATCTTCACCGAACATCAAAAAGATCCGTCACCGAAACCCCGCGCATAGAAACACAAACAAACAACCGAATCATGAAACCACACACACAAAAAAAAAAATCGGAAACAATGCCCCTTAATGGATTTCGCTTGTACGCGCACGCTGATCCTAATCAAAATTTTAGGCGGGCTTTTATAAAAAAAAATGAAGGGGACGATAAAAAGAGTCACCGGCCATTGCGAAAAATAAGCGGCGTATATTTTATAGTAATGAACGCCGGGAGTGGCTCCATTATCGCACCGCATAAATCACGGATCTTATTACACAACGGCGAAAAATTAAAACGAACCCAAAAAAAGGAGAGAGAGAGAGGAAAATGGAAGGAATACACAACTAGGGCGCGGGAGAAATAAATTATTGAGACGATTGCGGTGAGAGTAATTAAGTTTTATTGTGGGAATGTATGAAAGGAGTAGTGCTGGAAAATTTTCTGTAATTTTAATTAAAAAAATAATAATAATTACCAAGTGGATGATACAAAAGTTATTACAAATTAATTGTGAAATAAAATACAAGTTTATCTTCTGCCATTTTGAAAGAATGATTTTTAGATTTTTTTTATCTAAAAATCATTCGTTCTATTTTTAGATCTTTTTATATAAAAATCATTCTTTCAAAACTAATTGTATTTCATTAATTGGAAATTATTAAAATACCAATCCCTATTGGAAAACTCTTTATATTAGAAAATAACTGAGTTTTTTTATAATTTTTTTTTTTTTGAAATTTCGTAATTATTTATCGAATTAACGCGAATGCCACGTAAATTCGACTAGCGTACATTTCCCCGACACATTGTCAATATTTGATAACCGTACATGGCTGAGATTGTGTATATCGAAATACACTTCCTCGGCTTCAGGTATTTATTTGATTTATAACGGCGTTGGACGTGATTCATGCCGGAAAATTGAGTTTTTTTATGTGTGTGTTTGTGTGTGTGTGTGCCGGCAATTGGTTATTCTGACCGCGTGCGCGTTTCCACCGCCCACGAATTCGAAACAACGCCGCCCCTTAATTCGTACCCCCCGAGTCCGGTTCTGTATGTAAATTGCATTAAGAGACTTAAGGGAAAAAGAAACGTGCCGAATTGCGCCCAGGAGACCGTTTCGTCGGTCTGTTTCGTATTACCAGTCATCATCGGAATAAATGCGGTTAAAGTGTGCATAGTTGCTGAATGTATTACGTTTTATGGGCGTTTCAGCTTCCCTAAAATTAGAATTAAAATAAAATAAGTATACAGGATTTTAAAAATGTATGGTATCGGTTGAATATTTCGGAGCTTTTTGCTGGATCGATACGAAATTTGGAATATGTATATCTATAAATAGAAAAGAGTATTTAATCACTTTGTCACAGTTATTTAAATAAATTAAATAAAAATGTTTAATAAATTATTTCCACATTTAGCTCTATGACTTTAACGTAAGTCAAAAGTCACAGAGCTAAATACAAATGCACATTAAAGCATCTACATTCCGGGCAAATACCCCGCCGGACATTGAATTACATAATGTACACCTGCTGCTGCATATCAATAAAATATTGCATAATGCAACAAAATTTTGATCCGAGAAAAATTTAATGCAAAACATGTGTTTTGGGGATCTATCCTTCGTCAGTACAGCTCTTTTTATATCTACTTATGACAAGCATTTGCTACGTGTGAAACTTTTTAAGATATAGCGCTAACTTGATTTTTTAACATCTCTTTCTTTTCTACATTGATAGTATAAAAAATTAGCCAATAAAAGATAAATAATCCATGTCATTATATAACTAAAACGAATATCAATTTAATTAATTAAACCATTTTTTTAGTTTGATAATGTTATTTGTACTATCGAAATTATAGTCACTAATAATAAAAACTGTATATTTTCGAGTTTACGTGAATTACAATAAGTACAACTAATAATAAAATCATAGTTATATAAAAACGTTAAAAAAGTGTTTCATTATACAAGGTGTACACAAAAGCTTTAGGTAGCGTGACTCTTTGACTAATTTTTAGATAAAAATATTAACGAAAATAAGTCACGCGGTCCTTCCTTAAGCCTCACGGGACACTTAAAAAAACTATACATTTGGCAACGCTGGATCAAACAAGTGTGCATTTATCCTGTTTATAACTGCTACATCATCCGCTGAAGGTGTTGCATACACCTTTTCTTTTACAAACGAGCGTGCTTCGTTGCCAGATCTATTTCCATTAAAAGAATGCTTCTGATGAAGTTATAAAATTGTAAAAATATCCGATTCATTAATCATTTACATCAATAGAATTATACGCGTGTCTAATTAATTGTTAATGCTATTGATTTTTTACAAAATATTTAAAAAACAATACTAATTTATAGTCACATATTTAAAATTCCGAAGACCTCGTGAGCCTCAATGAAGAACCATACAACATTTTTTTATTTGGATTTTCTATTAAAAATTAATTAATGAATTGAGTTACCTGAAGTTTTTCATTCATTTTATGTACACCTTGTATAATATATAAAAAAATCATTCTTTCAAAATTAATTGTATTATCATTATTCAATGCATTACTATAAATCATATTTATAATTATAAGCCACTACTTTGTCGTAAGATTTTCAAGAACATTAATTATTAAGTTAGAACTGCCTTCATAATTAGTAATACTTTTTGGACGTCCGACTTTCGAAAAGCGAAATTAGTCACAAATAAATAAACTGAATACATAATAAAAATGCCCTTTTACATATAATTTTACTTTTGTATACCACTTTATTTATTTGAGACTGGTTTCGATTATCTAATCTTATCTCAGAAACATTTATTTTTTTTGTACAACTACTTTTTTATTTGGCAATTTAATTACACTCTACAGCGATGCACCCTGTTATACTTAAAACAAAAACAAGTAAAAAAAAAACGCCAAGTTGGTCGGCAGGGAAGTTTCGAAATGGTGTCTCGGACAGGTTAACAAATTTCCCGCTTTCCTCGCGGTGACAAATGGCAGTTTTCATGCTCTTAAACGCGACGCACACATCTCCATTTTTCAGCGCCATATTTTTTTGCCCGACTCCCCGGATATTAAAGTTGCTTTTTTGTTGTTGTTTTATAATGAAAATACAAAGTTAATTAAATTTCTCCTCCGGGTTAAGCACTTTAATTATTCCTTATTTATTTGCGCGACCGGGAAGAGTTATGTCCGCGTAAAAGTCACGTGAAATCGTCCAAAGAAAAGTTAAGTCGTAATATTTTTATACTACTGATGGGGTAATTTATGTTTTTTTAAATATTCTGAAAGGGCAGACTTTAGCTAATACCCTCTGTAAATTTCATGAAGCAACAAAAAATAAATAAATGTTAATAAATATTTATTTTTTAAATAAATATTTATTTATTTTTTGTGGCTTCATGAAATTTATTTATATTCATTTTTTGTTTCTTCCCTTTACAAAAATTCAAACCGAAATTCGTGTTTTTTTTACATAAAATCGAAAATAACTCAAAAACTACGGATGGGGTAATTTTTGTTATTTGCATATTCTGAAAAAGAAGGGTTTAAGCAATACCCTCTGAAAATTTCATGAAGCTGCCCCGCAAGATAAATAAATTATGAATTTTTGTTTCTTCCCTTTACAAAAATTCAGACAGAAATTCGTGTTTTTTTACATAAAATCGAAAATAACTCAAAAACTACGGATGGGGTAATTTTTGTTTTTGCATATTCTGAAAGAGCAGGGTTTAACCAATACTTACTGAAAATTTTATGAAGCCATCCCGCAAGATAAATAAATTATATTTTTTTGTATCTTCTCTTCACAAAAATTCAGACCGAAATTCTTGTTTTTTTACATAAAATCGAAAATAACTCAAAAACTACGGATGGGGTAATTTTTGTTTTTTGCATATTATAAAAGAGCAGGGTTTAACCAATACCCTCAGATATTTTCATGAAACCACCCTGCAAAATAAATAAATTATGATTTTTTATTTCTACCCCTTACAAAAATTCAGACAGAAATTTGTGTTTTTCACATAAAATCGAAAATAACTCAAAAACTACGAATGGGGTAATTTTTGTTTTTTGCATATTCTGAAAGAGCAGTGTTTAACTAATACCCTCAGAAAATTTCATGAAATCACCCTGCAAAATAAATAAATTAGAATTTTTTATTTCTACCCCTTACAAAAATTCAGACAGAAATTCGTGTTTTTTACATAAAATCGAAAATAACTCAAAAATTACGGATGGGGTAATTTTTGTTTTTTGCATTTTCTGAAAGAGCAGGGTTTAACCAGTACCCACTGAAACTTTTATGAAGCCACCCCGCAAGATAAATAAATTATGATTTTTTGTTTCTTCCGTTTACAAAAATTCAGACCTAAATTCTTGTTTTTTACATAAATCGAAAATAACTCAAAAACTACGGATGGGGTAATTTTTGTTTTTTGCATATTCTGAAAGAGCAGGGTTTAAGCAATACCCTCTGAAAATTTCATGAAGCTACCCCGCAAAATAAATAAATTATGATTTTTTGTTTCTACCCCTTACAAAAATTAAGACGGAAATTCGTGTTTTTCACATAAAATCGAAAATAACTCAAAAACTACGGATGGGGTAATTTTTGTTTTTTGCATTTTCTGAAAGAGCAGGGTTTAGCCAATACCCTCAGAAAATTTCATGAAGCTGCCCTGCAAGATAAATAAATTATGATTTTTTGTTTCTTCCCTTTACAAAAATTCAGACCGAAATTCTTGTTTTTTACATAAATCGAAAATAACTCAAAAACTACGGATGGGGTAATTTTTGTTTTTTGCATATTCTGAAAGAGCAGGGTTTAGCCAATACCCTCAGAAAATTTCATGAAACCACCCTGCAAAATAAATAAATTATGATTTTTTGTTTCCACCCCTTACAAAAATTCAGACGGAAATTCGTGTTTTTCACATAAAATCGAAAATAACTCAAAAACTACGGATGGGGTAATTTTTGTTTTTTGCATATTCTGAAAGAGCAGGGTTTTGCCAATACCCTCAGAAAATTTCATGAAACCACCCTGCAAAATAAATAAATTATGATTTTTTGTTTCTACCCCTTACAAAAATTCAGACGGAAATTCGTGTTTTTCACATAAAATCGAAAATAACTCAAAAACTACGGATGGGGTAATTTTTGTTTTTTACATATACTGAGAGAGCAGGGTTTAACCAATACCCTCTGAAAATTTCATGAAACCACCCCGCAAGATAAATATATTATGATTTTTTGTTTCTTCCCTTTACAAAAATTCAGACGGAAATTCGTGTTTTTCACATAAAATCGAAAATAACTCAAAAACTACTAATGGGGTAATTTTTATTTTTTGCATTTTTGTTTAAATAATTAATTATGTCTAAAAACTTACAATACTCTTACATACATCTTACAATTAAATAATATTTTTGTAAATAACCAAATAAAACACAGATTAGATTGAATAACTTTAAATTCTCGACTAGTTTCGGGTTGTTTTATTTGTTGATTTTTAATAATTTATTTATATTTATTTTATACAATATGAACTACCAATGTTCAGATATTAAAACTATTAATTATATTAAAAAAAAACTGTACTTTCTTTATGCCATGGTATAAACAATTATAATCGCATAATTGTGTAGATGTTCTATTAATAAATGAAAAATAAATTTATTTAAAATAAAATAATAGAATGATAAAATGTGTTCTGAATTGATTTTTCAATGTAAATAATTCCTCGGTCTCGCTCATAATATATTCCACACAACAACGATAACACTTTCGCCCGGCGCAACCACCATAATGCAATTCCATTTTCAAGTCATCAAACCGCGCGCAATGTAAACGAACACTGCTTGTGTCCCGCAAAAGCATTAATTAGCCGAGCGAAAGCAAATACTGAGCTTTCGAAATGTTGTACCCGCCGGTTTCGTTTCGTTCCGCCGCCTGATATCATCACCGGGCGTTTCTGGGGTGTGCATAACGCAATTAGCCGGAAATTATAATTCCGCATATTTAACCTCTGCCAGGTTGGCAGCATTGGCGGCGGCGGCGGCGTTCCGGGGGCTTATCTGTATGTAGATTGCGATTTGATCGCAGTCCCTATTAATTGTGTTTATGTACCTAAATGATATGTTTGTGTTTGCTCGGCGCGGTGCGGTCGAATTTATCATTCATACCTAATTATTATATGCGCCAGGATGCGTCCCGGACGTGCATATTGATATTCCTATTCGGATTTGTAATAAATATGTCGATTAGGTTCCGTAATTCCCGCTCACTAAATCATAATCGATATGCGCTTTCATTGTTTTCGACAATATTGTTTTCAATTCTAATTAAAATTATATTATATTGTTAGATTAACATTTTTTTATGTTTCTAAATATATTTATCCTCATTCTTCAATAAAATATCCATTGAAAAAATGCATCCCTATTACTAAAAATAGCATAATATTCATTTAATTTTCTATAAAATTAAATATGGAATAAAGATGTATATATATATATAAGTCTGAATATTCTAAATATTTATAGAAATGAAATGTATTTATTGTCTTCTACTTGACAATGAAAAAAAAAAAAAAAATAAAATCCCGTCGAAACTCGAGTTGTATAATAATTTTACTAAATAGTGCTAATGATTAAAGATTTTAGGTATAGGCTTAGGACAAACATTAGGCCCATTTTATCCGCATATTATGTCGTTAGACAATTGGCAGACCTTTACAACATATCTTGTCATACTTTATGTTATGTGCAGATATTGTGTTATGTTTGTTAATAAAGATTGTTTGTATATTAAATTATTTTAAACAAGTTAAATATTAAAAATGTGTACATTTCATTATTTTAGTTTTTGTATTCTCCATAATCAAACGTACGGTATATACATTACTTAGTAATAATATATATATTCATCATTATTTTCAGAAAACTTAAATTTAATGTGTAATTACGGAAAGAAATTAAAACAATTTCTGTAAATCGGCAATCGATTAATGGTCCTTTGTTCTGTTATAAAATCATTTTCTTAATACATAGAAAAGTAAAGCTTTCGCATAATATATTAAACGAATCATCAAGAAACTATTCCATTCCTACACCGTCTCATTAATATTTACGTCGTGCGCGTGATTCGCTGGAAATCAATAATACGCAAACGGTAATCCAATAAAAATTAATGAGGCGTTTGAGGCCCAGAAACGGCGACTTCTGTTTAATCCCGAATTAATTCAACACATGCCTCGCTAATTTTTTTTTGCTGCTCCCCGTGCGCGAAATGGCACATGCGTCACAGTCCGACCAACCCTCTTCTCGATGGCGAACGGCTGAGGGAGGGTGACGCAACGTGTTCTCCGCTCATTACGTGTTCTTATCGAATATTTAGCCGCACATGCCGCATACTGATCGCGAAATGTGTTAATGTCACATGTATTCAAGTACCGACTCGAATTAGTTTGGCGTCTACGATTGTAGTTGCTATGAGTAATAGGAAGGATGTTTAAGGCGGCGTTTATACTGGGGTAACGCGGTTTTAAATGCTAGTTGTGGTGTACCTTGGAAGAAGCTAATTTTGGGTGCGCGTAATAATGTTTGTAATTAGTTTTCTGTGTGAAGAGAAGTCCGAAGTGGTTCGGGTAAAATAATAATAATAATATTCTATATGAGTGGATACAGTCAGCCTCTCCATTGCGACCAAACGGTCTCTTGTGGCTCATACTTGAGAACATATACCTCGTTTTTCAGACACATGATTTCTAAGTAACCTATGATCTTACTCAGAAGGATCCTGTCGATCTGTTCCAGAAAAAAATAGACAAAAAAAAGTAGGAACAATGAAAATTGATTGGGAGTAGAGGGAACTAGATCCAGAACTTCCTCTGCCCTTGAAATTCATGAGGAGGCTCTAGAATCGGCTAGTTCTTGACCTTTAAATATTTTCTCTAATCCTCAATACCTTCAAAATCAGAGGAGATTCTAGAATCGGCTAGTTCTTGATCTTTAAAAATTCTCTCTCCTCCTAAATATCCTCAATGACAGAAGAGATTCTGGTATCGGTTAGTTCTTGATGTTTAAATATTTTCTCTTCTTCTCAATACCCTCAAAATCAGAATAAATTCTAGAATCGGCTAGTTCTTGATCTTTAAAAATTCTCTCTCCTCCTAAATACCCTCAATGGCAGAGGAGATTCTGGTATCGGTTAGATCTTGATCTTTAAATATTCTCTCTCCTTCTCAATACCCTCAAAATCAGAAGAAATTCTAGAATCGGCTAGTTCTTGATCTTTAAGCATTCTCTCTCCTCCTCAATACCCTCAAGATCAGAGGAGATTCTAGAGTCGGCTAGTTCTTGTTCTTTAAAAATTCTCTCTCCTCCTAAATACCCTCAATGGCAGAGGAGATTCTGATATCGATTAGTTCTTGATCTTTAAATATTTTCTCTCCTCCTTAATACCCTCAAGATCAGAGGAGATTCTAGAATCGGTTAGTTCTTGTTCTTTAAAAATTCTCTCTCCTCCTAAATACCCTGAATGACAGAGGAGATTCTGGTATCGGTTAGTTCTTGATCTTTAAATATTCTCTCTCCTCCTAAATACCCTCAATAGCAGAGGAGATTCTGGAATCGGCTAGTTGTCGATATTTAAATATTCTCTCTCCTCCTCAATACCCTCAATGGCGGAGGAGATTCTAGAATCGGCTAGTTCTTGATCTTTAAATATTCTCTCTCCTCCTCAATACCCTCAATGGCAGAGGAGATTCTGGAATCGGCTAGTTCTTGTTCTTTAAATATTCTCTCTCCTTCTAAATACCCTCAATGGCTGAGGAGATTCAGGAATCGGCTAGTTCTCGATATTTAAATATTCTCTCTCCTCCTCAATATCCTTAATGGCAGAGGAGATTCTGGAATCAGCTAGTTCTTGTTCTTTGAATATTCTCTCTCCTCGTCAATACACTCAATGGCAGAGGAGATTCTGGTATCGGCTAGTTCTTGACCTTGAAATATTCTCTCTCCTTCTCAAAACTTTCAAAAAATATGCTAAAATAATAAAATATAAATAAAAAAAATCCTAAATAGTTTACATCACTAATTAGAATATAGCTACATGATGGATCAGAACATAATATTGTTCTAATTTTTCGTTATAAAACATTTATTTCTTAAGGAATGATTCACTTGTTGATTTTGTCTTTCAAAGCTGTGAAGAAAAGAAAGTTAATATTAAATTAAGTACAAGGAAATTTTTAGAGTGTAATTTGGAATTACAGAAATGTAAGTAAACTTCTTTAGTGAAGCTTATATTAAACCTTTTAAAGGGAATCCAGCTATAATCCCAAATGTGTACTACACAAAAATAACAACGATTGGAATCCGCACACAAACCCACACACACAAGCAACTTTAACGAAACTCGGCGCGAGTTTGCGTTGTATTACCAAAAAAAAAACAACCTCGGAGCAAAAATAATTCCCGGACTTTTTTTGCGCATTTCCAATTTCCTCCGCCGGGGACGGCGGCCGGGTATCGGAAACGAACGGCGAAATGCGGAGTGGCTTTGTTAGATAAGCCCTCCATCTCATTATATGCCGATTCTGTGCATGAAATTAAATTTCTCATCCCTTACGGCAGACGCAGGGCGGAAGTTTCTCATCCCCGCGCGGGACGTGCGAGATGCTAATAAATCACCTTTGTTGGCCTACTTTCGCCAACACACCGTGCTTGCTCCGTTGCTTGCTTGCTCCACGGGTATTTTTATTCGCCTCATTTCAACGTCGAGTGCAGGAATTTTCGTTTCTCTTCTTATATATATATATTTTTTTCTTGCCGTGTGCGAGTCTTCTCCAACACTTGCACGTCAGAATGATGTAGTGTGCAAAAAAAAGGAGAAAGCGCGAAAAAAGATAGGAATAAATAAAAAAAAAGACACATAAAAGCCGTGGATACATTTTTGTTGCGATTTTATGATTCCAATTTTTGCATGTACATGTAAGGGATATAATGATTGTAAATAATTATTCCTTTAAGATACCCATACACCACCATTATGGTAGATTATGGTAGATGGGGATTTTAGATTATATATTTATATATATATATATATATATATATATATTCCTTTAAGAATAATTAAATAAAATATAACATCATCCAACGTGTATTCCTCAGAACCAGAAAAATTGATTTACATACTCAACCAATCTTGCAAAGAACAAGCTGCTGAATCAACTGCACTAAGCAGACACAACGTAAGAAAGATGACGTTGGTAGATTACTGTCTATTCAGGAAATACAGGGTGCGGCAAAATTACACTGTCTGTTTTGCCGCACCCTGTATCTGTATAAAATGGGATTATTATTAGAAGAATCCATATGAAGATGCCTCACATGTCATATTTGTAATTCTGACTGTTTGGGTTTGATAAGTAATTATTTTGATGCGTATTATTTTTAGTATGTATTTAGTCGTAATTAGTGATTGGTAATTTACCTTTTTTATACATATGTTTTGTAATGTTTTTAGAGCGTCGCACTTTTCTTGTAAAATTTTTAATATGTAAATTTGGAAATGGAGATTTCGTTAATAAAGTGAAATTGAAAATTGAGCTGCAATAAAATATACAATATAGGAATTAGAAAAAAATACAAATAAAATATTTAAACAAAGAAGACTAAATAACAACGTTATGATACCTTTTTATAATTATATACATTATAAAAAAGATACTTGTAGGAAAGAGTCTCACTTTCAAAAGGATTTTATTTTTCTTTGGTTTTAGTATGCTTAAGTTGAAGTTTAATTAAATTTATTGCCACCGCTGCGATAACGAAAAATAAAGCAACAGGGAATCAATACGATTCGCGTTTGATGTAACATTAAACTGAAATTACACCGAACCGTCGTCGACTTAAGCGTTTTCCGTTCGCTCCCTTTTTTTTTCAAACAATATAATCGGGGTAAAAGGGACGCAAATAATAAAAAAAGGACGAAGCGCGCTCTTTTGTTAAAAACGAAGGGAGAGATCATTTCAACTCCAACACGTAGAGAGGCCACTATTATTTCCCAATAGAACAGAGCATGGAATTACAAATTTTCCGACCCAGTTACCGCGCGCTGTATATACATGTATAAAAAATAAATAAACCGCACAGAAAGAGAACAAACGCGATAAACAAGCCAGTATCAGAACGGAGGAAGATCGGCCCAGGCGAAGTGGAGTTTTCGTTCTGAAAATCGGTCCGGATATGTTATTGCAGGCGGCGCAAACAGGAAATGTTATTTATTCAATGACCCGAGCGCCCGTTTTTCGCTTCCACGTTCCACAAATGAGACGCGATTGTTATGGACGAGGTTTTAATGAATGCTCCGGAGCCGGGGGCGGCGAACAAATTATACGAGATCATCGGAATGGCGTGCATGCCCCAAGAACGAACTTTGCTGAAAGGAGCAGCGGGAAGAAGAGCGGCGGTCGTTTCAAATACTGTAATTAATTCCGTTATACTTGTACGCTGCAACTATCTAGAAATTATTTAATAACATATTTATTGCAGAGAATGATTCATGGTGTTTACATTGATGTTTATTTGTATAAAACCAAATTGCAACTTTATTTCATCAATATACTTAATTATTAATCATTGTGGTTTCCACTTCTTTATACATTGTGTATAATTAAATATAATCATTTTTAAGTTTATAATATATATATTATACAGAGAGGTTTTTTTTATCAGTATACATTAGGCGAACTGTAACCTGCAAAAAACCAAGTCAAACGCATTGATATGTGTATGTTTGGTTGCCTATAACACACAACTAAACGTCAAACGCTAAACTTCAAAATGTGTGAAATTTTTGATCGAAAATGTATACAAATGAAGAAAAGGTCGAATTTCAAGCGTGTATTACAATTCCAACAGTACTAGAGGAGGATAAGACATTTCAATAAATCCAAAGTTTTCGAATACCTCGGTTAGGATGATTCTAAAAATAATTAAACTAAAACATTTTCTTTGGAAGGTTGTATGTTTCGTTCTCTTTATTCTATTGAAAAACGCAATAAAATAAATCATAATTAACAACACTGCATGCGTTGCCATCACAAGCAATTTCCATTTTTTAACAAAAATACGTCACATATTTTTGTGGAGAAATTACAGGTAAAAAAATTTGTTAAGACAATTTGAAAGAAAAGTAAGAGTGAAGAACAATAAACTTCAAATAAATAATTAGAATAAGTGCTAGAAATGACCACCAGAAACTGCAAGACAGTAACTCAAACGATCGCGAAAATTCTTCCACATTGTACATTTCGATGTTGTCATAAACAGAAATAGAAAATTGTTTAATTGTTTTTTTTTTAATTATTCTAGTTGAAGGAATCGATCGTTCGGGTTGCGTATTATAGGCAACTAAACACATACATCAATGCGTTTGACTTGGGTATTTTACATGTATACATAGGGGATATATATACTGTTAAAAAAACCTGTGTGTATATATTAACACGTGTCTGCAGATAGCCTTATATTTAGTAACGTTATTTTTTGTTGTTTAAATTGAATTTTTCTTCGATCAAAAAATGATTGCGCGATGCAATATGTTCATATGCAGCAGCAGGTGTGCATTATGTAATACAATGTCTGGCGAGGTATTTACCCGAGAAGTAATTGTTTTAAGTACTAACGTAACGTAAGTCAAAATATCACAGAGCTGAAAATGGAAATAATTTATTAATTATTTTCAAATCATTTTTATTTAATTTATCTTTATTATTGCTTTGATACATTTTTTGTTCAACAAAATACAACATTTCAAATTTAATGATTTTGAAACCAAATCAAACAAAATAGTCCAGAAGCCCTTCTTTCTAAAACATAATTTTATATTTATTTTTATATTCAAGTATCGTTAAGCAGGCGTTAGCTTCTTTAATACGTTTTGACGGGTTCCAAAAAAAATCCAACGATGTACGAATAAGACTCATTTATTTACAGCAGTTTATGTTTAGTTTCATGTTACAGACTGGTCTGTAGTCTAGAATGAAAAGCACCCTTTAAGAATCCTCCGATGTGCGGAGGCGGAGGGGCGCGCACCAGCGCTTAATAAGCATAAATTGTTGAAACTATAGTCACTATATATAAATAAACTGTTACAACGAGAATTCCAATAAGGGCGTCGGATTTAAATTTGCCACCATTTTTTTTAATACGAATGGTTAGATTATTTCTGTTTGACCGCTGTCACGTACATAAAATGTGTATGAGAATAAGCCTAAAAAGCTGCAACATCATATAGACAAAATGCGGCTAGTTATTGGTGAAATACACCCATCTTTATGAGAAATCGTTATTCCAAATTTCAACAAAAAATAACCCTGCGTCAGAGGTTTCGTGGTGGCTATTTGTCTGATAATACAATACGAACTTTTTTTCTTTACGCTGAAGTAAAAAAGTTTGCTTATTTCAAAAAAATAAATGTGTTTTTCTTTAAATTAAATCCAGTGCTCTTGTTGAGGCACCCTTTACAATGATAAAATGTAAATGATAATAATAACCAATGTTGTTGTTGTTGTTTATTAACGGTAAGTCCATTTAAATACATATTGCTTTATACTAACTATACATTAAAAGATAATGGAGGATTACAATATAAGTATAATTATAAAATGCTAATAAATTAAAAGTTATAAATAAGTTAAAATGTAAAATGACAAACATATACAAATACAAATAGAACAATCAATAGATTAAAATCAGAAAAAGAAATCACTTTATCTCATGGAGAAGTGACTTAAGTTGTTTCTTGCTGGTGATAGCAAAGTCAATGTTTGCAGAGTTGCAATGTACGCCATACCATAATTCCTACCATAGTTGGTTCTATGGAATGGTACGTTGAAGAGGTCAAAGGAGCGCAAACGAATATTGGATATTCGTCAAAACTCATTAATGCTGAAAACTCATCAAAACGCTGATGGAGATTCGGTGAACTCCCTATAAATTCCCTGCGAGGAACGATCGTGTCTGCTCAATTTCACTTACTAATTAATCCACTGCGAAATATACGAGGAGTGAAATTATACGATGCTGACTTTTCAGATTTTAAAGCTAGGATACTTTTTTTAATTATATTTTTTTATTGTTGAATGTCTTCGGTATCCGTGAGCAGCCATATTTGATTACTTACTTAATCGGCTGTCGTATGATTGACACATCTTGAGAGTGCCTAAGAAGCGGTGAAGTTTTCGTGTATAAGATCGCTCGAGACTTCACGATCGTTTGCTATCTTGCCAAACAGGTTCATCCAGTCGCCTCGACCTTCCAAATGCATCCGGATCAAAGCCGCTCCTTGTCAGCTGCTTTTTGATCAGTTCTTGCCATGTGATGCGGGGACCGTCTAGACGCCTGCTCTGTCGTGATAGATCTTGGCGCACTCTCAGGTCTTCGCAATTCGAGCATACTACGCCTCGCTGGATGGATTTCGACCTCTTCTGGAAACTCCAGGCTGACCCTTGTCAGGAATCCTGCACAAAAGCTTGGTACCGATAATGCTGCGGGGTCTACCGTGCGCTCGAGCACGGATGTCTGAATGGGGCAGATAGCCAAGTCGGAATTGCAGGCTTTCTTATGCAGTGATGATCAGTATTGGTTTCTAGCTGTCCTTCACCCAGCTGTTGTGAATGGTGCATTGAATACCCGATGGTGGTAGACTCTACAGCCATTCCGCTATGTCATCATGTACCGGGGCTTTCCCGTTCTTCATCTTTCGGATGACCATTGTTATCTCCTCCACAATCGGGGGATTTGACATTCATGGGCACTCCTTCTTCTGCCGGTAGTCTAGCTCCGTACCAGTGGTAGTCTGTTCAGCTGGGCCCAGATCAGCAGGGCTTCTTCTCCCGTTACGAGTTGACCGTCCTTGTCCTTCTCCTCGACATCAATATTTTTGAAGTCTGCCGGATGAAGGGGCGTGATACGGATACAGGTAACAGGAGAGCTCATGCGTTGGCAAGAGCTGCAGCTGGGATGAACCACCAAAGCCGTTAGTGCGTCTCGCTCCTCTTTCCAATACACAAGTGCCCTACAGAAAAGCTCTCTGAGGAAACACTTGTGAATCCTAATGAGAGATCAGCGGAACTGCACCTGCAAGTGTCTAGGAGGAATCTCAGGCACTTAGCTGCCATCCTCACTGGTCACTGTAGACTAAATGGGCATCTCTACAAGATATGGATAGTTGACTCCGTTTTGCAGAAGGAGCAGTATGGATTGATATTGAAGTAAAGATAATTTAAAGGGGAATCGAATACAAAAAAAAAATATGTATTTATACATTATTGTTTGAATTATTTATATTTATTCTGTTAACCCAACTACTCGTAAAACCACTTGGGATAATAATTGATTAATTTATTTGTTAATTTGTATTTTTAGTTATTGTTTATTTATATGTAATAGCCTATTTACAACTTATAGTAAAAAATTGTTACAATTTTTGTAAAATGGTGAATTTTCCGTAAATAAATAAATTAATATTATTATAATAATATATGGGGTGTTCTATTTGAAAAAAACAAGTTTATTTCAATTCCAGGATAATAGGACACCCTATATATGTGAAAATAATTTTACAGTATGCGTCTTTAGAAGTTAAACGACTTTTATTAATAAATTAATGCTGAATTTCTAACGATAAGGAAAATACCGATGACTCACCCTGTATATATGTATACTCTACTGCAACTATACTAAACCAAAAAGCAAAACTTTTATTCTCTCTACGTAGTTGCCTACCATTTGTTTCTATCCTTACCCGTATTTTCTGCATCTTTAATGCTAAATCGACTTTCTTGCAGTGCTTGTAGTGCCTTTCTAATATTGTTTCTCCAATTTTTTCAATAATCATTCTATATTTGCAAAGATCCTTGGATTCCATAGTTTTTTTTTGTAGGATTTTTCTGTCAATTTCTTGTATCTGTCCTCAACATCATAGCTGTATTTTCTTGATTTATTTTTGTACCTACTTTGCACTTAGTTAAAACTAATTTGAATTTCACAAATGTCACAATATATATATATATATATATATATATATATATATATACAGAGAGCTTTTTTTAACAGTATACATTTCCCCGAGTCAATACGCGAGTCAAACGCATTGATGTGTGTGTGTTTAGTTGCCTATAACACGCAATTGAACCAATTGAACATACATATGCCAAATAAGCAACTAAACATACACACATTGCGTTTGACTCGCGTTGTTTGCAGTTATACACTTCCCATAATGTATACTGATAAAAAAAACTCTCTGTATATATATATATATATATATATATATAAATCTATGGAAACTAATAGTCCTTATCTCAAGTCTATCTTACAGTGTTTCTTCTAGTTATGCCTTTCACTCCTCGTATTAAACCAGCTTGTACAACATACTATATTTCAATTTTCTTTTAAATTAAACTAACAAAAGAATATGTTTTTGTTAATTATAAAAGGGCTTGTAATCGTTAAATAAATCTCCCCCTCCCCTCTCATAACAAGCTCTTTAGATTCATTTGTATCGTTTGTAGTTTAATGAAAAGTTAGAAAGCCCTTACAGAAACTATTCTTCCTCAAATAACGAACAGAATGATTAATCATTTTTATTTCCGTAAGAATAGTTTCTATGAAATCTTTTGTAACTCTTTTAATAAACCCCGATGATTATCACTTGATGCGCACATTCAAGGAAGCACACGCGCTGATCCCTTTTGCCCCGTGCACCCTCAGAGGGTAATGACGCCTGGGGCCGTAATCTAAAACCGCGCTGAATGAGGCCCTCCAGGTCGTTACGGTCCCTGTCCCTTTTATTTTCCCCGTCCAGGAATTGCTCCCTCCTGGAACGCCATAAATATTGATAAAATTGACTGTGTGGTCACACGGAATATTCTTTCTTCTGTGTCCATGCGTGCCGTACTAGAAGGGCATATTCGTCTATGCGAGTGTGTGTATACAAATAATATCTTTGTGTGTGTGTTGGAGAAGGGAAGTATCCACCCTTGGCTATTTGTTGCACGAGGGGAGGTCTCGAGTGTCCATCGATTTTAAATATTCAGCAAAATTTTCTGTGTGTGTGTGTGTTGGAAGAAAAAAAAACACAGAGCTCACTTTTGTGCCTCTCCCCCTTTTTATCGTGATCGAGTTTTTTTGCGGTTCCTTATCTCACCCCTTTGTTCTATTTTTTTATAAATATATGTATAAAGGAGATCATGCGCCCGATAAAAGAAATACAACAATTGGGCATTAAACGGTGCCATTATTTATTCGAGAGCGTAACTAATATTTCATTTTTTTTATCTCGAACATTTTGGAACATTAATTTATTTCACTGAATCAGTTCACAATGGAAATAATATAATTCGGTTTATCTCATATCATTTTAGATTTATGATTAAGAATCTATAAATTAAATACATAAAACCCTTGCGATTAGATTTTTTTCTTAAATCACAGCGAATGCTAAACGACAACGGGAAAAATAATGTCTACTTTGTAGAATAATATCATTGAGGATTTCAGTAAACAATTACTCTTTCCATAAATTAAATAAAAAAATTTGAAAATAATTAATTAATAAATTATACACATAGTAGCTAAAGAGGAAATAATTTATTAATTATTTTCAAATTCTTTTTATTTAATATATTTAAATAACCGCGACTAAGTGAATAAATCTTTTTTCCCATTATTATTACTATTTATATTTGCAGCTGCATGCTCTTTTAGCCATATATAACGAATAATATTTATACCTCCATTACATAAAATTAACCGTTATTTCTAGAAAAAAATTAATTTAAATAGTCGATTAGATAAAAATGGAAGATGTCAGTTAGCGATGTGAATAAATAATATTTTCCTAGTCTTTTTGTTAAAAAAATGGAAAATATAATGCTATCCTTAATAGGCAATAGAAACTTGAAACTTCGATGACTTTAAGACGTTCGGAATTTAATCTCTATTTAATTAAGGGATGTTTTTTAAAGCGGAAGTGTCAATTTATTCAGAAAACTTCAATATACATACATTTTAAGCCGTAATTTTTATAATTATAGAAGATTAAATATATATACAAATCTATGGAAACTAATTGAAGGACAATCCGGCGCTAATGATAATGTGTGTGTGTGTTTTTTTTTTATTTCGTGTTGGTTATTAAGTATGATATTAATTATTAAATTAAACATTACATACTCAACTCAAACAACTTTTCACTCAATTTCTCTCCTGCGTAATTTTTACTGGTCGGAGATGTGAAAATATTGCCGGGTACTGGAAATTGCGAAAGCCGTCACGTTTACGGCCGTTTTTAACACTTTATTCCGACGATATGTGGCGGCGAGATTATGCAAAAGTCGTTAAATTAAAAACCACTTTCAGGATTTTCTTTGGCTGATTCAGACTTGGACTACTAGTTTTATGGCTGCGTAAAACGGCTAACGCCGTTTTACTGCATCGAGTTTTATTGCCACGCGCGACAAATATCTAATAATTTTTACAATGTACAGAATAATTCGCTGAAAAAAATCTTAAATGAAAAATTTGACTTATTTAATATTTATCAACTATTAAGCGTTTTTCCTTTCAAAATAAAACAAAACATAGATGATTCAAACGTTTGAAGTTATTTAAATCACAATAAAATTAAACATAATTTTTTGGCAATGATCAGTAAAATTGTATCAATTCCTCTTTTCCAACTGTAAAAATTACTTGCACTGTAAGTTTTTCGCAAACATCTATTGAAACAACTACTTGCCGAGCATATACCTCGCCGGACATTGGATTGCACAATAGACATATGTTTGTTTGGCGCAAAATTTTCTATTTTGTGTATATGTATTGGAAGAATTTTATTATATTTTACATTTTTCGTTTTTAACAAAAAGACCCAAGGTTTTTCTGCCTATTAAGAATTTCATTATATCTCGGAATATTCTTTTTTAACAAAAAAAAGAAAACAGATGTTTTTCTGCCTATTAAGAATTTCATTATATCTTGCAATATTCTTTTTTATCAAAAAAAATAAAAAAATGCAGATGTCTTTCTATCTATTAAAATGTTCATTATATCCACCAATTTTCTTTTTGAACAAGAACAGAAGTCTTTCTGCCTATTAATATTTTTTTCTATTTTTATTAAGAATTGTATATGATTATTATAGGGATGTCAAGTATGATAAAAATTAAGGAGACACGTGCTGTTAGATTAATGCGAGTTCGTTTAATATATACCTCGAGTGAATCTAAAATTAAATCATTAATAAACAACCCCCTCCTTATCCCACCTTGATTTTCCTCTTTCCTCATTATTTACCAACATCATGAAGATATTAAACACTCGATCATCATTATTAAGATAGGCCGGGAATTAATTGACGAGAAGCGGGCGTTTATTAAAATGGGAGAGATGTTTATCGAAAGGGGCAAAGACGAAATATGCGGATGACGGTGACGGCGCGGTTATTGATCCTCCCCCCTGGCCGTCCGCCTCCTTCTCATAACTGGGGCGCCCTTTTCACTGAATCGCCGGCTCATTTCTAATGCATTTAGTTTGTCTCAACTTTAACTGCCGCGCAATTTCGAGAAACGGTGGAGAAGAGAGGAAGGCAAAAAAATATCGCGGGGAACGGACAACAGCCGAAAAAAAAAAAGTTTGGACTCTTTCATAAAGAACAACTTTTTCTATTACGACTCCGCGCTCTTGAATACTTTCATCACTTTAGCCGGAGCTGGAGAGAATGATCGATGATTCGGAAACATGTGATGTTATGGAAAGCCATTTGTAAAGAGAAATGACGCGGATTTATCAAAGTCGCAACGAGTTTTTTTTTTTTTTTCGGGTAATGGCGGTTATTTAACCTCCGTCATCAACATAAATCAAAGGCGAAGATGGGCGCCAAGAAATGCTATAATAAAACCAAACTACAGAAAGATTAGAATTATGTAGATTTGTTTTTATTTATATTCTCAATAAGTCCAATTAAATCCATTTAAACAGAGGGTTAAGTCAGAAATTAATTAAGCATGCTGAAAATTGTAGTTTTGTCAAAATCTGCAATTATGCAATGGTTTATTCTAGCTTCATAAGTTATAAAGTTACAGTAAAAAAAAATATAGTGGAAAAACGTTTAACTTTGTTTATATAAGATAATTTATAAAGTTAAATGTGTTATTTTATACATATTTTTTATTTAGTTTTAAATAATTTGTTTGATATTAGATACTTAAAAAGTTAAACAGTCAATTTTTCAAACCGAAACGAGCCATTTCCCGTAGAAATTCAACGGAAACCATCTCCGTACGTCTCTGTTTGATCCGCAAAAACAAAAATAGATCTCACTTTGTCTGTCCCGCACTCTTTCCCGGCCGATCGATAAGCGCACACATACCAAAATGCCGAGAAGGCCCCATCCTCGATGTAGGCTCGTATTCCCATTGCTATATAACTGGAATATGTGATCCCGCACTACATCTTAATATATACATACACACACACGGGCTGGAATACGTCAGGGGAACAAACACAATTCCTCGCCGGGCATTGTATATTCATCCTTTAGGTTCGACGATAAATTCCTTCAGGTGAGCACATAACATTACAAACACCGGTTGTTTTATCGAAAATATGGGGAAGCTACAAAGAAAATCCTGACTTTGCTTTAGGAATATAGTAAATGTATTTAATATACTTTATATATTTATGTAGAATAGTCCAAATAAAAGAAAGAAAAGAGAAGGGGAATGGAAAATCATTTTTCTTTATTAGTAAAAAAAGTATTCTAATAATTTAGTAGTATGAGTTACGTGAAGAGATGAATCACTAAATTAAAAGACAGTTATATTGCTTTCTTCATTTTTTAATAATCTTATTAAAAAGTAAAGAAAGGGAAATAACATCTTTAATTATGTAAGGCAGAGCTGTACTAACGAGAGATAGATCCCGAAACACCTGTCTTCATTTTTTTTAATAATCTTATTAAAAAGTAAAGAAAGGGATATAACATCTTTAAATTATGTAAGGCAGAGCTGCACTGACGAGAGATAGATCTTAAATTGAGTAACGTTCTTTTTTGTTGTTTACATTGAATTTTTCTCGGATAAAAAAAAGTGTCACAATGCAATATGTTATTTATATGCAGCAGTAGGGTTACGTTATGTAATTCAATGTCTGGCGGGGTATTTGCCCGAGAAATAGTTGTTTTAATGTATATTTGTTTAAAGTACTTATGTAACGTAAGTCAAAATGTCATAGAGCTGAATGTGGAAAAAAATATTAATTATTTTTAATTAAATAAAATGAAACAAAGATGATTCACACGTGTGCAACTATTTAAATTACAATGAAATTAAAGAAGGAAAATTTCTGGCAATGATCAATAATATTTTTTTGGAGTTGGAAAAGGGATTGATCGAATTTTATTGATCATTGCCAGAAATTTTCATTGTAATTATTTTTAAATCATTTCAATTTAATTTATATAACTTTTTATTATATTTTGATTTTTTTTCACTTATCTCGTGTGGAACAATTGTATGTATTAATAAGGATGCATTTTAATTAAGACGCTTAGTAATTCGTTTCACTAGTTAAACCAAATTTCACGAATGTAATGAATAACCAAGTGTATTAAAATAAAATTAAAACACTCTCTTTCAAAAAATAATTAGTCTTTATTCGCGACAATTTTACACCGCTTCTTCAGTCGAAGAATGGTGAAACAATATATAGTTCTAAGATTTTTAATTGTAATGTAATCTTTCATTCATACAAAGAAGTAATAAATTTGCGAAATAATTGTTGTGAAAATAAACACACTTTTTTGAAAATCATAAAATTATTCATAATTTGTGAATATGGATTTTCAACATCTTAACGCCTTATCAATCAACCAATTAACGATTACGCCATGTAAATTGAATAAAATCAAAATTGGTGATATTATCGAAACTGACTTTTTGATTCCCAGCATCCCCTGCATTTGAGGCCTATTTTAAGCAGCACCCATCTAATGCATATTCATAATCGCTGGTTTGTAAGATTGTTTTGTAGCCTTAGCTACATTTGCTGAGGATTTCCTTGGTTAGCCAAATGTTGCTGGTCCAACATTTTGTACTGCATTTCCTGTTGCTGTATTAGATGCTGCGCTTCTTCCAGTTGTACAGTTTTCATGTGGCTGATCAAGAGACACCAACAAGAATTTGCCTCCAGATTCATTTGTTTCTAATTAATTTGCATATAGCTGCTGATTGTGTCTTTGGGTTCTGCTTCTTATCGTCGACCCACCCAACATCATATTCGGATTCGGTCGTTGTTGTTGCTGCTTCTGTTAGCCTTAGTTTGGAGTCTGATTACCACTTTGCTGCATACCCGGTATCCGGAGCTTTTGTTACATGACGGCTACTCCTGGGACATTCTATCCCTTCAACCCAATAGACGGATTTTGCTGTCCTGGTTGGGAAGTCACCACATTTTGCGTTATTTTTCCACTACCTATGGCCATCGCAAGCTCATCATGAGTCCCTGCTGCGGCGTTTGAGTTGATTTCCGCTTGATCATTCGGAATAATATCAGTGTGTTCTCTTCTCCACAGTATACAAAAAGATGAGAACTGAGTCGAGATCTGAGTCTATTTTTTTTGTTGGATAACCTTCCGCGGCCTATCAATAAAAACAGCTTGATCATTCGGAATAAAATCAGTGTACGTTTTCTTCTCCACAGTATACAACAAGATGAGAAGTTTTATTTTTATTACATTTAGTGTGCGATTATCTCACTTCGAAGTGCATTGCTTAAGTAATAAACTGGCGAGAAAATCTACAAAAAACGAAAAACGGTTTTTCAAACATTTTGGACCACGGATGTGAGCTAAAAATAGGCTTAAATTAAACTTTGTTTAATTGCGAAACTTTCTAATGGAGATTTTTTTTTAATTTCGATCTTGGGCAGGAGTTAAATATTTTTTTCACTGATCTACAGATAGATAGTTTTAGAATTTGTACTGGCTATAAATTAAACTACGGGCTTAATAGTTAATATAATAATCCTCTTTAAATAGTTATTCAAAACTAAATTGAAAAAATAATAATTAGCGTAATTACTAATATCACCGATGAATTCGTAATAGGATTAGTTGTAATTACAATCAATATCTGCCTCAGTTTTCACAAACTATTTGATTCCAGTAATCGCATTTAAATGGTGGATTGCATCCGTAAATCGAATTGGAATTCCTCTTGTTGATATTAATTGTTATAAAAGTTATGGGATTTCCCAATCAAGCGGAACAACTGAAATCAGGTGCGCTGGCGTCGGTATGTGTATGTTCAATGAATTTCAGGGCAGACACCTAAAAGGGCTGGCAATAAACTAGGGAACCCTCGCTCGCTATGTAAATTCAGCCTCTGTTTCTAATAGCTATTACATTTAGTTTAATTAACTAACAGGCATTAGGTAATTGGGCTGCAACTGGCAGCAGATGGGATTAGAGAGACACCTACCTACCCCCGGGGAGCGGGAAAGGAAAAACCCTTCCCCTCCTTCCGCTGCAGACCAACACCTAATTGGACGACTTCCCGATCACAAAGGGAGAGAAAGAGTTTACTGTTATTATATCAGAGGGCCTCGTATTGTGTGTGCCGGCGCCGCCGCCTTTTGAAAGAAACAGTGATTAGGGTCACGGATCCTCGAGGAGGAGCAGAAGGAGGAAAGTTCAAAGGGAGCACAATTACAAATATACAGGGATGTAAAGAGGGGTAGGGGGTACAATTATAAACACCCTCGAAGATCAGCGATTCCGGTATCTAGGCCGAGGGAGACGGCGCGAGAAACTCCGGAGCGCCAATTAAGTTTTACCCGGGGTGTCATCGTGTTTTGCGCGCCCCGGAGTTTTTGTTGACGCGCGATTATTAATGCGGGATCCAATTAAGGGCGAATAACACAATTAAAATAGTTGCGCAGACTTCAACCAAACCCCCTCCAGCCTCCTTGAAAAAGAGTAAGTAAGTCAATTACCGGAATTTCATCGTCTTATAAATTCTCGCGATTAGATTAGCTAATTTAATTTTAATTAATCCCGATCCGTGAATTATAACTCTCATTTATTTGTATCTGAAAACACACTCATCTCAGAAATAACAATGCCTCCATTTTTTTGTTGTTTTCCTTCTTCTTTAATTCATTGTTTTATTTATCCCTCTGCGATTTGGAATTAATGGCGGCCGTACTGTGGTCTGTAAACGTGTCCGACGGATGTACGCTGCGGATTTTAAATTTATCCGGATTGCTCCGGTTAATTCGGGAAAGTGTCTAAGCAGTGACGGTATTTTCCACTATATTGGGGTTTACTCGATGCAGCGGACAAATTGTATTTAGTGCGCAAATAAATTACTTTCCACTATTGTTGTAGAATTACGAAGACCGGTTTCATTAAATTTATTTCACTCATTTTTAATTAAACCCATATTTTTTTATATATTTAACATTTATTTATGATGTGATTTACATTTTTTATAAAATAATCAATGAACTATGTCAAGCTTGCTTTATTAGTTATGTGAAGTGTGTTTGATAAAATTTTAAAAAAATGATGCGTTCTTTACTTCACTTTTTATTTATAATGTATTTTATTTATATGTACTCATCATTTTAATCAATGAACTATTTGCTATTGTTATTATATATATATATATATATAAATTATTGTTATATACATATGATATAACCCATTAAATCGAACTACAAACCATCAACAATATTTCCACTCTCAAGATGATACTCGAACCATACCGCCATTGTGAACACAACGTAATCCAATTCCAGGACGACGCTCAACTATAACAATATCCATATAACACGGTTCTTGAGGATGGACGCCAAGTACATACCGTATATGATATGCATGAATATACATTTTCCCGAGGACTCCGATAAGGATTCCTCATTTTCGCTTCCCCTTCCCATTCACGTAGAAAAAAGGAGGAAGGAGAAGAAAACTTGGCGTCTCGCCGCTTTTCCTTATCGCCTAAATTACCACGCGTTTTTTTATCATATTTTTCCCCAATAAATAAGGCACCGAGAAAACACGTACGAATGTCCTGAAGTTTGAGCACTAAAGGCCGATCGATAGATAGTAGCGTGGATAAGTAATGGCCGTTCTGTCTGCTCGGGTTTTTGCCTTGTGAATGGTTAAGGGTTTTTATTCGAGATTATTTATAAGTTGGATTAAGGAGTTTCGGTTTTTTTCTTCTCGCTCGCTTGTTTTTCCGCGTGATCGATATAGTTGGCTGGAATTTTAGATGGAAGATTATTGGCAACATTCTGCTGATAATATAATAAAGGGAATGTTCGATCCTAGCTTTACATATTATATTTATACAGTTTTGGATAAAAATAATTAAATAAATATTTTCTAATAACAAGTGATTGAATACTCTTTTCTGTTAAAAAAAAGTATTTATTCACTTGATCGCACTTATTTAAATGAAATTAAATAAAACGATATTTGTAAATAATTAATTTAACAAACATGTAACCCATCTCCAACACCTATCAATAAATTTTACCTCAAATCCTGAAATAACACACACACTCAACCCAAATATCATCTGAAAATATAAATTCCTTACAGTTACGATTTTTCACTTAATTTAATCAAACAATGCGGATTTCGACAATAACGTAAGCAATCATGACGAGTAAGGAGACAACGACACGAACAAGAACAAAAAAATACGGGTAGAAAGACCTCCGGTCGATATCCATTTCGTAAATATATGATATAATATTTAACTTTAACAATTAATAATTTTATTTTTAGCCATCTATTTGTCTTGCATAATATCAAATAAATTTGTAAATAATTAATTTATACAATTATAAAATCATAAAAATTTTCTATTTAATAAATTTCACCGCGAAGTGAATACCTGTAGTACCTAAGAATTAATAAATATTTTAGACAGAAAGACCTGCAGTCGATAGCCTTTTATAAAAAAGAAAAATAATTATTTTTAAAGTGTAACAAAATACAATTATTTCTGTATTATTTAATTGCTACGAAATGCAAATTATATTTTATTTAAAAAAAAAACAATAATATAGGACACTTAGATCTCATTAATTGTTGTAAAATATAGTTAATATTAGATTGGACTTAATGATTCAAAAAATAGAAAACTAAATGAAGTGAACATTTAGTTTTACGTTTTTTTTAAGTAAAAGTAATCCAAGTGAATCATAATAGATGTAAGACAACGGAAGCGCCATCTTTTGAGTAATTTCATGTGGCATCGTCAAATAAACCATTTAATAAACCAAGTGAATCATAATAATTGTAAATATAACGCAAGCGCCATCTGTTGCTTAATTTCATGTGGCATCGTCAACAATTTAGTTGAATGTTTTATTTAACAAGTGAATTTATAAAAAAATAAAGAGGGAATAATTTATTAATTATTTTTCTAATTTATTATATTTAATTTATTCAAGAGAATTGAATTTATAACTAAAATCTAAAAGCAATAATCTTAGATAATATTTTTATTTAATGTTGATGATTGTAAATAACCTTGTATTCTGAACGTAATTAATTTTCAATTGAAATTCATCCACAGCCGGTAACATTAAACACACACACAAACTCAGACAATAAATAAATTAAGCCCATCGATTCCGTACAGCCATCAAGGAGTTCAAAGTTACGAAACGCAAATCGATACGCACGCCGGAAATAGTTTAAAGGGGGATGAGCAATTCGGCGATTCCTCACTTATACCCTACAAGGGCCATTTGCGACCTTCCCAAGACGTAGTAATTACACGGCACTCTGGATAATCGAACGCCGGCCGATTATCTTAGTAATGAACACGTCTCCTACGCTGCGAATGGTCCTCGAACTAGGGCCCCGGGCAGCGGCCGGCGGCATTAAAACTTTCCCTCGGCCCCACCGAATTTCGGCATAGATTAAATAACTTCCGGGAACTAACTGATTGAATACACGAACTTGGACCGGAGAGTGGAAAGTAGCTTTTTCTGACTTATGGGTAATTTATGTGGGTCTTTCTCGTTCCACCCTTCCTTTTTTGGGGAATTAGGAAGTTCATAAGTACACGAAATCATATGGAATTAATGGGGATCTTTGATTTTTTCTTGGGAAAGTTGCGTCGGGATAAATAGTTGCGTTGGTAATACTGACAGGCCATTTTGCGAACATGGTCCGGGGTTAAGTGAAATGGGGGAATTGATTTAAGGAATTTAGGAGGGTATCCTGGAAGTTACTTTCCTGTTAATGTGCTAATGCTCTTAATGTATAACTGATTGATTTAATTTAATTCCCTCTGTCCGAAAATATACACCCTCTTTTATATCCGTTCTTCAGTTTTTCGCGATAGCGCTAGTTTTGCCTTCAATGTTTCACAAATACTTCAAATTATTTCCTTAGAAATGCACGCTATTTTACTTCTATTCAACGAGACTTCAAATCAGACTTCTCAGAAATGCATACTATTTTACTTCTAATCAGCGATCAATAACTTGATAACTACATTTTTTATTATCTTCAAATTATGCATGAATCATATGTATTACTTGCTTTGAAGTTTTTATTCACTTTTTTTCCTTTACTACAATATGTGGGCGTTTAAAGAATTTAACAGAGAAAGTAAATTTCATGAATATTTTCTTCCCAACCACAAACAATATGGTCATCCTATGTTTTCATTTATGCGTTTTCCAATATTGTTCTCAATTACCTTTTCCATTCCATTCTAAAAAAATCTGAATATATTTGTGTTTAACTTGTTGTATTTTGTGCTTTTTAAGAGCACTTAGTTGTTACGACTTTGGAAATAACAAGATGGACAGTTTTTTGGTTAGAGCTTCTTTATTTTTCCATGGCTGTACAAGTCATCACAATTTTAAGGTTATGATAAACCACGTGGAAAATACAAACATAGGCAATCCAACATGCAAAACGTGTTAAAGGGCGCAAGCATCCTCGGTCTCGTTGTCCGGCCGCATTTCCACGAAGATCGTTCCGATGGGCTGCGAAGCAACCGTTAAAAATTCCCCAAACGAGGAATCGGCACGTAGGCAGTAATTTTTGTAAAAAAACCCGAACAAAATCTATACCAAGAAATTAAGACCCTAGAAGGATTTTACCATACCTCAGACTTGTATTACTTGGATATTGCATCTTAAAGGCGTTTACTTCCTGATATTTTTTTTAATTTATTGAATATTTGATTAATAATAACAATAATTATGTACAAATAATATTATGTACAAAGGAGATTTCCGTTGATTAATAAATAAATAAATAATAATTTTTTGTCCCATCTCCTCCGTCTCTCCACTGTGAAACCGACATGGGTACAACTTAAAGAAGAGTTGAACGAGCCCGAAGACCCCTTAATTACATATCCGTTTAATTATTATTCCTATTGTTAATACTAAAAAATACTACTAAAAAACGCAATCCTTAACAATAATAAAAATAATTATAATTCAAACAAATCTCGAAATTTTGAGTTTTTTAATAAACCACCAAGTGATTGATTTAAATGTGACAATCGCCCTTTGCATGATTTTTTCTACCATTTTTTCTTATATAGCTACTCTCTTATTAAATGTAGTTCATTTTATTTCCATCATAATATCCCTAGGTAAACTGTTAAACAATTTACTTAGGTGAGTTACTTTCGCTGAAGTCCATTTTTATTATTGTCTCTTAACTTCATTTTTTTCTCCGTGTTTCGATGGTGTCAGGCCATGGCCATCTAGCATTTCTGGACCAGACTTGAATTGCTCCTACTTCCGAGAGTGATGGGGATGATGATGTTTGAAGATTTTCTTTCAGGGAAAAAGGCGGCCCTTGTCGCGGTTTTTCCCCAACATAGAAATGGTCTTCGTGTTTGGTTCAGTGGATTTAGTCAGTCAGATGTTGTGGCGACGAAGATGTTGATTTCCCATATCGTTTGTTTTCAAAACCAGGCAGCCATCGTCGCTCCCCCGAAGTACAGACATCCGCCGGGTCAGCTACCTACGCTTTTGTGGATCCTCGATGTCTACCCTTCGTGCATCCGCTCTTCGAAGTCCTCCCGGGGTCAACCCCTTTGGCTGATCGCGCGACGAGATGATCCTTGACGGAATTCCAATGACGAATACTACTACTGAGTTTATATAGATGATGATAATAATAATGAAATAGAACAATAATAGAAAGCGCCATCTCTTGCTCAATTTAAAAGACATACAAGTATGGTAATGTTATTATATTAAATAAAAATGATTTGAAAATAATTAATAAATTATTTCCCCATTTAGCTCTGTGACTTTTGACTTACGCTACGTAAGTGCGTTAAACAAATGCACATTAAAACAACTACTTCTCGGACAAATACCCATGCCGGACTTTGAATTACATAATGTACACCGGCTGTTGCATATCAATAAAATATTGCATAATACAACAAATTTTGATCCGAGAAAAAATTAATGTAAAAACAAAAAAAGGAACGTTACTTAATATAAGGCCATCTGCAGACAAAAGATTTAATTTTGCCTTAATCCTCTATTTGAATTTATAATAATTTCATAATCCTCTTAATTAAGTTCTGGCGGGATTATGGAAGGGATGATATGATACATTTTTTATTTCCCCGCTCACCCAAAAAAAAAATGAATTTATTACCTCCCAAATAGCTTTTATTTACAAGATTAATCTGAAATGGTTCAATACTCATATCAATGGTATGTGAAATACTTTTTTCTCTTAGAGTAAAAGAAGAATAAAAAAGAAAAATTGTTTGTTGTTTAAAAAGTGAGTAAATTAAGTCACTATTTTATTTTTTTTTTAATTTTTAATTAATAATGAGTACAGTTACTCAATATTTTTTTTTAATTTTTAGTTGTTTTCATTTACTCTAAGAGAGTATAAAGTATTTTACATGCTATTGTTATGAGCATTTAACCATTTAATATCAGAGATTTGGTATTTATTTTCACTTTTTTGAAATGGAAATAAAGATTTAGATATATTAGATAAGATGTGTTTTGTTACAAAAAACACGTTGCAGTATTTCACTTAAAAAATAAACAGATGAAGTGTTTCACGATTGTATATATTTATTTCGATTTAATAACTATTATAAATATCAAAGCCTCGACACCCAATACGGGTAAAAGAGGATAAGATTAAGAAAGAAAGAATAAATACCAAAGATTATATTTATTAATGATTCTGAAGTAATGAAGTCGATGAATAAATTTACGTAAGTGTGTTTCCTTTCGATGAAGTTCATATTTATATTTTATTATTATAAATATGAACTTCAGCGAAAGGAAACACGCCTACGTATAGGGATATCGTGATGGAAATAAAATCAAGTAAAATCTCAGTTTCATCATCTATAATTAACACAAAATAGAAAGACTTTTATTCCTTAGTTCACTTTTTATTTTTATGTTAGATGTACATTTCGAGACATAAGGTGCTCATTATCAATAACAAACTAAATTCTAAAAACTATGTGCGCGATATGTATAGCTAAAGGATTATTAAAAAAAGAAATATAAATAAATTAATCTTCTTTATGTTGGTTGTGGAGACTTTAATTATTTAAATAAAAATAGTTGTCCTACTTTTTTTTATTATTAAACTATATTCATTTCGGAAAAAAAAATCACACATCTTTATTCAGACAGCAAAATTACAATTCTTTAAAAATGTTTACATTTACAATACATTTTGATGGGTTAGTAGTTTTTCATGGGTTTTCGACAGGAGGTCTTTCTGCCCTCAAAACTTTATTATTTATTTTAACTTCTCTATTTAAGGTTGCGGTTTAGTGGAAAGAGATAGCTATATAGTAAAATGGTTTGAAAATAGAGCTATTCTTTTGGATTTCATAATATGAATGTGTATTTACATTTTTTATCTACCAAGTATAAAGTATCAGTGTAAATAAAATATAAATCATTAATTTTCGTGTATTACGTCAATTTACTAGTTTAAGTTAGAAAAGAAAATTGTAAGATATAATGAAATTAATAAGTCATGTCTGCTAAGTTATTTGAATGCAATATTTAGTGAAATCCTTTATTTTCATTGCACAAGTTTTTATTAACAAAAATTTTATTTAAAATTTGCTATAAATTTGATCAATTTTCATTGTTTTCCATAATTATTTTTCACAGAAACTAAACATTAAAATAATTTTTAATTTATCTGATGAAATTCCTGCTTATTTTAAGATTATTTTAATGTATAATACAATATTGTTCATTGATCACAACAACAATCTAACTCAAATTAGTGATTGCCCATATTTGTATAGCTATCTCTTTCTTCTAAACCGCACCCTTAAGGTGGAGGCATAGTTTCCGAAATATATCTATTTTACTAAAAAAATAAATAAGTAGGAGAAAGAATAACTAATTTTTTATAAATAAATAAATTACTAACATACTCGAAACTATACAGTTATCTTTAATTAAATTGAAAACTTTAAAATATACCAAGGGTTTTTCTTAATACCTTCGAACATACTCTCCGAATTGTTACCGGGTCCACCAGCTTCAACCCGGTGACAATTTCATTCGTTTTGAATTTTTCATGATCACCGAGTTGTGTATTTCCATTTCGAATAAAATCGGACACGAATCCATATCATCACGTCGCCAAAAGCGCCCTCGAAATCAATCGATGCACACGTACGTGTCCGGCGTTTTCCATTACCTCCACCCCCCTGGAATTCCTCCGCGAAACATTAATTTATTATATTCCGCAAATTCCTCGAGTCCATTAAGGAATTTCAACGGCTGATATCGGGCCACTTCAGGATACGGTTCGTGTCGAAAGGCTGTTTCCTCATCGGATCTAAACACCATTGTTTCAAATAAGCGGAGTCGTTGGTTGTTTCGTTATTTCCGGGTTTTAAGTGGTCGTGCTTATAAATAATCCACTTGAAAATTACAAAATGAAATTATCGATTACATTTATGAAAAAAAAAAATCAATTGCTAGAATTGTTGAAAAAAAAAATGTAAGCTTAACTGTTTATAAACATGAATATTATTTTATAAAACATCAAATATAAAACAAATGTTTGTTATTACTTGAGAGTGTTTGACTAAGTTTCGACTTAAATCCTCTTCATAATCTACAAAATACTCTCCTCTATGAAAAAACTGGAATCACCCCTGTTAATTTACGTCTCCTGCAATTATCAAAAATAAAATCCACGAATCCTCAGAATGTCAATAGTTTAAACACTTAATTTAAATTCGAAAACATGACATTTTATGAATTCATCTCTTTATTTCTTTTTGACATTAGAGATCATGATATTTATTTAAGAATACATTAAAAAGAACATGGATGAACAAAAATAAATAAATAAAAAACATAAATAGAAAACAGTATTTATTCACTTGGTCACAGTTATTTAAATATATTAAATAAAAATTATTTGAAAATAATTAATAAATTATTTCCACATTTAGCTCTGTGACCATTGACTTACCTACGTAAGTACGTTAAACAAATGCACATTGACGTAGGTAAATCAATAGTCACAGATCTAAATGTGGAAATAATTTATTAATTATTTTCAAATCATTTTTATTTAATATAATAAAAAATAGTATCGCGTAATTACAATTGGGGCTATTCCTTTGAGAAATGTTACGTTTAACGTGTGTAATTAATTCAAATTCTAATAATAAATATCTATTATTATCTTTATTTAAGGAATTCACTTATTTTACAAATGTAAGAAAACGCAAAATAGTTTAATAATAATAATAATTATTTTCCTTCCAGTACATAAATTTCATATTTATATAATAAGTAACAATAATTATTTAGTTCTCTGTGTAGAAAAGGAAAACAAGGCACGAGTTCAAGTAGATGTCGAAACGTCCCCTCTTTTCCATTGTGCCTTTGTTTTTAAAATGTGTTTTGTTAATTCTATTATTTCATTACTGAAACTATTCTATTTTATCATGTATGTATGTTACTGTATGCAATGGCTTTCATTGATTAAATAAATAAATAAAATAAATAAATTAGCTGTACATAAACATATCTAGCTTATGCTCATTAAATTACTAAATAGAACACAAATAAAGGCATTAAACAACATAATATGAGAATGGAATAATCTGAATCTGAAACAGTATCACCCTACGGTTCAATGGCTATTACAAAAGTTTAAACTGTGAGAATAAAAAATAACGTACATGTTAAACTTAACATTTCCCTTAGAGAATAGCCCCGAAAAACATCAAGTTTTGATGTAATAAATTGAACAAATAAATTCGACGTTAAATAAATTTAATATTCAACCAACTATTAGCGGCAAATAACTTCTCTTGTAGTGGAAATGTAATTTTATTTGTATTTTTATATGAAATAAAGTTGTTAAATTAATTGAAAAAAAAAAATAAGTAACTTCCAAATAACGCCATAGATTTTAAAAATTCTTTGGTAAATTTTAAATGATTCCTATAGCAATAATTTCAATTGAAAATTTTAAACAAAAATTAGTTTTCCTAAACGGAAATTGTCTTTTCCTTTTCTGTCAGCCACGACTTTATGGTATTTTATTAAACAATGTTTAACTTGGGTTTTCAGTTGCTTAAATATTCTCCATATTATTTATTGTTTAATCAATAAACTTGTACTTCATACCATTTAGTAATATTCGAAATAATTATGAATTATTACATTTTTTAAATATCAATTTACATTAGCTCGCACAAAAACACATTGATAATGTTCTTTTTTGTAACAAATGTATTATTATTAACACACCGTTTTTACCCGGCGCATTCACCATAATGGTTATTCACGTGCACATGTGAACGCACTCGAAGCGCGAAATTAAGTTTTTAATATCTGCATAATTAAATTGCGGAAGGGCGATAATAAAGGCGCCGGACTTTTACAATTCGGTCCACCGGAGGAATTCCTGTGAGTTTCCACGGACGGGGACGGAATTAGAAATTTTTAATCAAGCGTCCGGTCGCATTCCTACCTAGGAAACGTACGGTTATTGCCGCCTTTCTGAAGATACTCTTCTGCTGGCGCAGAAATGCGGGCGCGCCTCTGAAATAAACCGATTATAAATAGGGAGTTTCGGGGTGTTATCGGGAAATTGCATGTTGTCCCCGCCGCCGATGAATGGCCATTAAGGTGCCCGCTGGATGTAGTCGTTAAAGTCACTGGCTGGAATTACGCTGGTCGTTATTAATAGTTTCAGATTTTCTTCAGGAGTTAATAATAAAGGTGATTTAGGTGTGTTTATAATAATAAATCAATGGTTTTTTATATTTTTTTATAGGATATATACAGAGAGCTTTTTTTTATCAGTATACATTTCCCCTATGTATACCTGCAAAATACACGAGTCAAATGCATTAATGTATGTGTGTTTAGTTGCCTATAACACACATATGTCAAATAGTCAACTGAACATACACACATTAATCGGTTCAATGCGTTTATCTCGCTTTTTTACAGGTATACACTTCCCCTAATGTATACTGATAAAATAACCTCTCTGTATATATATATATATATATATATATATATATATATATATATATATTTCACTTCAGTAGGAGACTACTGACTAAAAACACCTGCCACTTTACCAGCGTCGACTTCTATGGTCATTTTCTGGTCTAAAGTGAAAAGTGCGCTGACATGATTTAAATAAATTAAATAAAAATTATTTGAAAATAATATTTTTTTATTAAATATTTCTATAATCAAAAAATTGTTGCACGATGCAATATGCTACAATATGCAGCAGGTGTATATTATGTAATTAAATGTCTGGCGGGGTATTTGCCCGAGAAGTAGTTGTTTTAATGCGCATTTGTTTAAAGTGCTTACGTAACATAAGTCAAAATGTCGCAGAGAAAGCGAATGTGGAAATAATTTATGAATTATTTTCAAAATCATTTTGATTTATTTTTTTTACCATTGTTTATCTTTAAACCTGTGTGCGATTTTGGAAAATCCATAAAGTTTTTAAATTTTTTTGCAAACTACAGCAATGTTAAGGCTGCTATAAATAAAATTATTTTTGAAAATAATTATAAATAATTTATAATAAAAATACATGTGTATATGAATGGATATTTTCTTTAACATGACTTATATTCACACGTCCAATTTCACGTTTGTGCAAATTGTGAAAGTTTCCCGTCGCAGTCGCGTCCCTTTCTCCCGCCGTCGCCGTATATATTCCGTGTTGTAGGACGGCAATAACGGGGGGCGTCAAGTTTGAAATTTTTCCGTTATAAAAGTTTGATGGCAGCGACTGTGTAGAGATATGAATAATCCGAAGAAATCAAATGAGCAAATTTCCGAAGCCGGAGGATATAAAATCGAATATCACTCCTAAACAAACTTTATAAGTTTTTACTTGCTTATACGGTGTACAGGACGATGGGGGGAAGATGAGACTTTTAAAATAAAACTTTTATTGGTTCGCTGTATAAAAATACACGCGCTCGGAAAATTCCGGAATGGATTTATCGCGCGTCGCGACGCGTTTGCGAAATTGGAAATGTAAGGATTCAATATTAATCATTCATATTTATATATAAAAATGGATTTATAATTCTAAACACAAAATAATTATAGTAGTAATGGACAAGATCGATCAATCAGTGATCGATCAGTTGAATTATCAATCCTCTCGAAATGATCGATCCGTTCAAAAAAATAATCAAAAAATCGTAAGGTATGGAAAAAGTGGACTTTCGTCAAAAATTGAAAAATCTCAAAACGACTTCATTTTATACAAAAATATAGCCAAGGAATGGGAGAATAATCTTTGAAAATTTGAGCATTGGCAAGTAATCAGGTTCGGGCTAATCTGCTCGCAAAGTTGACCTTCGTAAAAAGTGCGAACATTTTATAAAAGTTCGCGATTTTTTCCTGGTTGTCTCAAACATTACAAAAGCGTTAATTTGAATGGGAATATAGCTGAATTCTTTAAGAATCAAATTCTGAAAATGCCGTTTTTATAATTTATCTGTGAGTTCAGCAATTTTAATCCGAATACGGAAACACCCGGAAGGGTCAATCGACGTGTGTCTATCAAACCGTTTCCCAAATTGGGCGAATATTTTTACGATTTTCTCCTGGCATTCTTAAGCGATACAAAGACATTAATTTGGATGGGAATGCAGTTGAATTATTTAATAAACGAATGCTGAAAACCGCGTCTTTCTATATTGTATGTGAATTTTGTATTTTAACTCCAACTTCAGACGCGTCCGAAATGGTTTGCATTAAACCGTTCCCACAAGGCTCCATGTTTATTCCAGACAGCCAATTTAAATGGCCCGAAATGATTGAAAATACTTACATACATAAACATCTTTATTTCTGAGATTGGAATATACAATTACAATACAATATCTAACAATACACTAACGTTCACAATATATTTCCAACTCTGAAACTGGCTATCGACCAGTGGTCTTTCATCCTTGAAAATACTTATTTTTCTGGAAATTAAACAATGAACGTTATTAGTAGAATAATCAAGGGTCTTCGAATTTTATTTATTTATTTCTCAGATTTTGCCAGATCAGATTTGCCAGGATCTCACTTTGCATAAAAAGGGATAACTTAAAGAAATAGTGTGATTCAATGATCGATCTTACCTAGACCAATCGATCCGCTTGAAAGGATCACTGCTCGAGCCGAGCCACACGACATAACCAAGCCACTCAAAATTGAAGGATAGATCCGACCTAGCTGTTTTAAATGATCTTTTTTGATCGATCTTGCCCATCACTAATCAATATGTTAAATTAAATAAAAATTTGAAAATAAATAATAAATTAATTTAGCTCTGTGAAATTTTTGATCTTTTTTGATCGATCTTGCCCATCACTAATTAATATGTTAAATTAAATAAAAATTTGAAAATAATTAATAAATTAATTTAGCTCTGTGAAATTTTGACTTATGTTACGCAAATATTTTTTTTACTCTTTTCAATTGATATTAATATGTTAATTCTAAAAGATCATATCTACAAATCTTTATCACTTTATCAATTTTGTATTAATTTCTTTAGATTAATCCTTTCAAGCAAATGCATTTTTTTTAAGATATCTCTAAAACATCAGGAAACAGAATACTTTCGATTTGATAGTAATCTTATATCATTATTATTTTTATAACAAAGTTATCTGCATAAAATATTTGGACCGATTGGAAGTTAATCCGGCGCCTCCACCATCTGACTAAACATCAAATTTCGATATTTTCTGAAATAATTATTTAAAAATAGTGTTAACCCATTAATAAAATCGCTGTGTGATTTAATGACTTTAATCGTCGCTCTTGTAATTCATTACATTCCCTTTCTTCTGTTTTTTTTTTGCTTCTCTATATTTTAATTAATTTCCCCTTCCATTCTCAGTCGGCGCATCTCAATCGCCGCCCTCGTCCCTTATCAATGAGCGCGCATCTTGATCTTTTAATTAATTCCGATTGGTCCGCAAATCGGGTAATTACATCGGACGGCGAGATTAGAATGTAATTTCATTATGTAAAAAACATTATCCGCGATATGAAATCATTCCGCGAGACGGGACTTTATGCGATCCAATTAAATCGCGCTTTATTGATTGCGATGAAGATAAATTCTCTTAATTTGATTCCGGGCAAGTACGGGAAATAAGATGGGAATATTAATAAAATGCTCGGTTTTATCGATTTTATGTGTTTCGAGTGCGTGAATTGAAACGAGTTTAATTGTGTTTATCAATTTTATTTTAATTAAATTATTTATGATAAATTAATTCTTAGATATAGAATCTAATATTTTTTTAATGTAATTTTTTAATTCGATACGAATACATATATTAGTGTGCCTCACATAGCACACATAATATATGTATTCGTATTCAGTGGTAAATAAATATTTTAATATAATTAATGGTTTTAATATTTAGACATTGGTAGTTCATATTGTATGAAATAAATATGAATAAATTATTAAAAATCAACCAATAAAACACAGATTAAATTGAATAACTTTAAATTCTCGACTAGTTTCGGGTTTTATTGGTTGATTTTTAATAATTTATTCATATTTATTTCATTAAATATTTTAATTATTATTGTTATTTTATCCACTTAAGAATTAAAGAAAAAAATAAACATTATTTTTCATTAAAGTCGTTGCATTATCTTTTAATCGATTGCGGCTTATTACACATTTCTTATTATTTAATAAAATATTAGTTTTAGCACAACACAGAAACTACCTAAAAAGTCATAAAAATGACCGAAAGAATACAATATTTATTTATTTGCATAATTCGTAAAACTATAATTATATAATAATAATCGTTATTCAGTTATTGGAAAATACTCACATTTTTATACAGGTCCAGAAAAGGATTGATAACTAACGGGTAGAATGGTTCATTGATAAATTTCTAGTAGAAAAAATAATTATTAATTATGAATAATGTTTTAATTAAAAAAACATGTTTCTGTTTTCGTTTTATGTTTGACTAGTTTTACAATTCTCAATTAATAAAATACTCACTTAATACTTCACTATTAATAAATAAAATCATATCGATTATTTAATAAAATATTTGTTTTAGCACAACACAGAAACTACCTAAAAAGTCATAAAAATGACCGAAAGAATACAATATTTATTTATTTTCATAATTCGTAAAACTATAATTAACGATTCGTTCAATTCTTTGTTGATATTAATTGATTTGATTCCTTTATCGATTATTTAATAAAATATTTGTTCTAGCACAACACAGAAACTACCTAAAAAGTCATAAAATTGACCGAAAGAATACAATATTTATTTATTTGCATAATTCGTAAAACTATAATTAGCGATTCGTTCAATTCTTTGTTGATATTGATTAATTTGATTCCTTTATCAACTTTTTCTGCTATTATAATGAGTACAGGTTGATCATTAATTGTATTTAATTGTAAACATAATTAATTAACAGAAATGAAAATTATTCATTATACACATATTTTAAATAAAATTAATGACTAGAAATAAAGTAATTCGATACGCGGCGGTAATTAATAATTCAGTAATTAATAACGCTGTAACAAATTGCGGCGGAATTTATGTAATTCAAGCAATAATTCATTCTATTTATTTTGTTTCAGGTGAGCGCTTTTCCCTCCTCCCCGACTCCCCTCCATCAACGAAAAACGATAATAACAGTGGTAATGTATGCAAAACGAGAGCAAATATGCGTGGCGGCATGGAAATAATTACGCACTAATGTTAACTGCGTTGATTGTATTGTTATTAATAATAACACGAATGTTTTAATGGGGCCGAGAAAATAGCTCCCGAATTCCCGCGGGTGCGAGCGAACCTTGAAAAGATACACAGTTGCCTAATTTGCTTTAATAATAAAGACAAACTGTCAATTCTCGAGTCTTGTCAGGAAACGGTTTTTAATGTTTGATTTTAATCTTGAATCACTTATTAGAATTTACTTAATTAAAATAATGATAAGAACTTTATGAGTGGAGCATTGAAAATGGTTTGCATTTAAAAACTTCCATATGAAAATCTTCTGAGAAAATTATTTTTAATATAAATAGAAAAGAGTATTATTCATTCACTTGGTCACAGCTATTTAAATATATTAAATAAAAATGATTTGAAAATAATTAATAAATTATTTTCACATTTAGCTTTCGCATTAGAAAAAAACATTTTTCGGATCAAAATTTGTTGCATTATGCAATATTTTATTGATGTGCAACAGCAGGTGTACATTATGTAATTCAATGTCCGGCGTGGGTATTTGCCCGAGAAATAGTTGTTTTGATGTACATTTGTTTTACGTACTTACGTAACGTAAGTCAAAAGTCACACAGCTAAATGTGAAAATAATTTATTAATTATTTTCAAATCATTTTTATTTAATTATTTTCAAATCATTTTTATTTAATTATTTTTTAATGTTTAATTTCAATCTTGAACAAATTCACATCGCTTATTTACATATAATTTGGATCATCTTCGTGAATGGAGAATTGAAAATTGCTTGTACTTAAATACTTTCAAATGTAAATCTTCACTCCGGAAAACAAAACAATATTATATACAATTAAATAAAAACACAGTAGCATTTTAGTTTCACTGTTTTTTATTGTAGAAACACTGCTACAATTGTTTCGCCAACACAGTGGCATCATCAGGCAGATGATTAATGATTTTTACAAAAATGAAAGGTTATTTATATGCACACACAGGTAAAAGAAAGAGGAGTGGGTTTAGTTGAAACAGTGCAAAGAATACAAAAAATACAGAAAAGTATGCTTAATTATAAAATAGGTAAAAATAATATTTAATTAGTCATTCAAGAGCACACCTTTAAATTTGAGATTATTTCTAGTTGCTCAAGGAGGTTAAGTTTTAGGCCTTTATTACAAATGTGGAAAATCTTAAACTTATCATTAAACCCATCATTGTGATCAAGTAAATGTTCAGCAAACGTAGAGTGGCCTTTCTTAAAAAAAAATATTTTTTATATAAACTAAATAAAAATGATTTGAAAATAATTAATTAATTATTTCCACATTTATCTCATTTTTATTCATTAATTTTGTATTTCTACGTTAATAAATACGAATTTTTAAAAAATTGTAATAACCCTGTATAACAATTTATTAATAATCTACTGATTTAATTTTAAGTCTTTTTATAATGTAACAAATGCATCAATATTACATCTTAACACACCTTCTGAGAAAACAAAAATGAAAAGCGAGATATATGCGTGTATTCAGAATTCCGCTACGTGGAGACGCAAGTTGAATTCAGAAACGATTGTGCTGTGCGAGCAGAATGTTCCTTGTCTGCTTTGTGCGTGAGCGAATGGAAGTCCGGGGAATTTAAAAATTTACTTTGAATGGCGGCGATAAATATGGGGGCGGCCGCCCGGCGAACCAGCCACCACCCCGCCTCTGCCCGTCCCTCGAGAAATAACATGATGTCCTGCAGAAGCACTGAAATATGGTCCTCGGAGGGACCACGACGTTCATTATAATTGACAACAGTCACGGCAGCTTTCCACGAAAGGGGGGACACAAGGAGACGGGATGATGGGAAAATGTGGGCTGTTTTATTGGCTGCAGTTTGATCCGGGCGGCAGGGATTCCTCAAGGAAATGTTTTTGTTTGTTGTTGATAATGGATTGATTTTCGAATTATGTGAATCAATGCAATAAGAACGATTACAAAAGAAATTTACAAAAATGTGAAGACTTTAAAGGCAAATCGTTCATAAAACAATTATAATCTTTTTGGTACAACTATTAATTATTATTCGTATTAACTACGAAAAATTCTATTAGTTCTATTCAAGTGTGTTATGTGCAATAAATGATAAAAACCGTTGTTGGCAATTGTTTCAGAAAGAGCATACATTTCTTGTAAAATACTACTACAATATCTTTATTCAAAGTTATTTGTTTTACATATATTTATATTGGTATATTGGTTTCTTTCTTGCTTGCTTAAACAGGCTGTCGACCTATGGTCTTTCCGCCAATCTTTTAAAAGATTATTTCTGTTTTATTGTAGTTATATTTTTTATTTAGTATTTAATAGTTGTTTAAATAATTAAGTTTTTTTTAAATTATAAATAATTATTTCGTTTACATTATATTAGTATTATTTGTTTGGTATATCTTAAGTTATAATTATTCCATTTTTGGTTGATGTATATTTCGTTTATTTAATATTATGTTAATTTTGTTAATATTGAAATTATTCTAGTGACGTATGTATGTAAAATATTATTGTAAAAAGACTAATATCGTTTAATTAAATAAATTAAATTTTAGTCAAGATTATAATACAAAAAGCGTAGTTTTATACATGATACAAAAAGCGTGGTTTAATTTACCATAATTATTATCAAAAATGTTTCACCACGGGTTAAGAGAGAAGTTAGTTAGTAATATAGCGCTGTTTATTTTTTTAAGTAAAAAGGATGTAGTTTTGTTAGAAAGTGTAATAAAAATGAAAATAAAAATAGCATTAAAAATCGTTGTTGCATTGTAGCTATTATTACAATTGTGTCCATCCATAAATAGTCCAGAAACACGATGCCGCGTTCAAATAGGACGAAAATTTTAATACGAAAATAGCTCTTTGTTAATTCAAACTGGGAAAGTATTCAGTTACAATTAAAGCATTTTTTTATAGAGTTCGTCCCCATACAAATGCAAATGGGACACGAAAGGGCGCGTGCCACCGTCACCTAACTTACCCCCTTGCTTGTTACTAATGTGTGTGTAAGTGTGTATGGAAATCCGAGGATACATGTGGGAACGAAAGGGAGCCCGTATTTTTAGCCTTCCTTTCTTTAATTTCATCAACCCCCGACGACAACGGCGACATCTGCACGCGCCTTCGCCGTCCCGGTTCTAAATTTAACCTCCCCCGCCGGCGATGACCTTTTTTCCGAGGAGGGCGGGAAGGAATTACGAATTTCCACGCCATGCCGCTATTTAAATTCATTTATAAAATAAATAAATAAACAGGAAATGAAACAAACGTAAACCTACATATTTAACGTAAAAAATTAAATCAGAATCAAACAATTAAAAATATCAAAATAAAACAAATATTCAATTAGTGAGAATTTGACTTTACAAACTCCATTTGATATAAATTGAATTAAATAATCCCTCGTTTTACTTTTGAAACTTTTATTATAGTAACGAAATTCAATAAATAAATTGAAAATAAATGGAAGTATAAATAAAGGTGATTATGTAACTATATTTGTGTGATTAATTTGATGCATAACATTTAATATTTTAAAAAAACGTGCCAGCGATGAATAATAATAAAAAAGGTTATATTTGAAACCGAAAACGTGCTCATAAATTAATTAATTACAATTAAACTTCCCAAACAAGTGAAATATTATACCCCACCGATTTTTTTTTTGTTAGAGCCAGCTTCGCGTGAGAAAGGAAATAACAAAGTAATTACTTTTTGTATAGGAATTTCCGGCTTGGATAAAAAATGGGTAATTTATTCAGAGGTTGCTGGCGATCGATACAGCTTTCAGGATTTATTTTAAAATAATTATATATTATCATAAAATATTAATTATTTCAAAACGTATATAAATATTATTAATTAATTGAGTTGAAAATCATAATAAATAAACAAACTTTTTTTTATTTCTTCAGGTGGAGAAAAAATTGTTTCACTTATTTGCTGTTTATAAAATAATAATCATAAAAAAAATAAAAACAAATAGTAATTATGAAAAAAATGCTAATACTGCCAGTTTAATAATGACACGTTAATGTAATAATTTTCGTGGGGGGGGGGGGGGTTGGTCAGCAAAAATGCCGTAATTAAATATTAAAAAAATATTTTATTATAATAATTTCGTATTGTTGGAATTAAGTAGCTGTAAATTAGAAATGCATTACAAACATATAGTAAATTAAATTAAATACACGTCGTAAAATATTTTTAATGGATTACTTTGAATTTAAGCTAAGTTTCAATCAACATTTCCCGTCCGGAGGCTCGCCCTTAATTTTACATCTTTTGACGAGGCAACAACTCTTAACCGAAACTAATTAATCACCTTAATTCATTGTAAACGAAACTCGTGGAGCGCGCGCCGCAAAACATATAAACCGAGATAATAAAAGACAATGCTCATTCCCCGTCGAGCCAAACTTAACGATCCGAAACCGTAAAAACGTAATTAATTTATAATCTCCTTAATGAAATCCTCTTGTCAATTAAGCCCTCCTCCCCGATCGCCTCCCGATGTATATATCAGGAATCGCTCCCCTGATAATGAAATTTCCCGTCTGGACAGTAACACGGGACGCGTTAATTAGTGGAAGGGTTTAATTTGAAAAAATGATAATGATAACGGCGACGCACTCGCCGTTGAGTTAATTAGCAGTTTATTAAAAATTTGTGGGTGTTTGTGTGTGTGTTTTTTTTTTTTTTTGAGGGGGTAGATTGTGCGGGGGATTAATTAAATAACGCGGGAGCGGAGGCGTGCTGTTAATTAAGAGTGGATTATGATATATGGAGTTTGTCTTGGAAGGAAGTTTTAGGAGATCGTTATCGGGGATAATCGCTTGATTGACGTTTGTGTGTTCTTTTCTCTCCCTCTCTAAAATTATTAATCTTTTATAAATAGAAAAGAGTATTTACTCACTTGCTCACAGTTCTTTAAATAAATTAAATAAAAATTATTTTAAAATGACATTTTTTGGTGATTTTTGGATTTTCGCTGAAATTTAATTTTTCCCATGTTATATTTTCAATTTTCGATAAAATTGTTTTTCTTTATAAAAATATAAAAAATAAATAAAGATGCTTGTTGATAAGACAAAGAACGTAGGCTATTTAATTTCACTAAAAATAATCATTTTCAACCATTTCTGGTTATTTAAATTAGTTCTCGAAATTAACATGGTCTCTTATAGGAATGGATTAGTGGGGACCCAGCAACTGGTCGTTTTGAACCTATCTGCGGTTGGACCAAAATTACTTAGTTCACAAATAACTTAGAAGAATGCGCTTGTCACCATTTGATTCTTGAAGAATCCAGCTATATTATCTTCTAAAATTACCTTTCTACGTCATCTATGGTCGCCATAAAATAATCGCAAAAAGAGATAAAACTTCGTCATATTTTCAAAGGCCTACTTTGTGAGAGAACTGACTCAAAACTAATTTCTTAATCTTACTCAAATTCTGACAGCTTATGCTTCCATTCTCTAGCTACCTTTTGATATAAAATGAAGTCGTTTGGAGATTTTTCGATTTTCGTCAAAATTTCACTTTTTTGCTATACCATTTGATATTTTCAATTTTCGATGATTTTTTTTTATTAAAAAAATTCTAAAAAAAATAATCAGGAAGATCCTTAATGGCAATAGAAAGAACGCAGGTTATTTAATATCCCTAGAAATAATCATTTTCAATCAATTCTGACCACTAAAATGGCTCAGCGAAATGGAGCTTATGGGAACAAATTAGTGGGGACTCACCAACGTATCTACGGTTGAACCAAAATTACTAAGTTTACAAACGAATTAGAAGAATGCAGTTTTAACTTTCGATTACTAAAGAGTGCAGATATATTTTCATCGAAAATCATATTTTTAGGTTGCCATAAAAAAATCACAAGATCTAGATAAAAACATTGCCTGCTTTTCAAAGATCGACTTTGGTAATCACTGAATCTTGTTCAAATTCTCACAGCGTATGCTTTAACTACATTTTAGTATAATATGAAGTCATTTGGCGATTTTTCGATTTTCGGCAAAAAATTACATTTTTAGATTTTTTAAATATTCAATTCAATTCAATTCAATTCAATTCAATTCAATTCAATTCAATTCAATTCAATTCAATTCAATTCAATTCAATTCAATTCAATTCAATTCAATTCAATTCAATTCAATTCAATTCAATTCAATTCAATTCAATTCAATTCAATGGCTCAAAAGATCCGATTCGGGACCTGGCCTCTCTGAATTTATTCCTCCATTCCGTATGGTCCATCGCCACTTTTCTTCAACCCATCTGCATCTTCTTCGACGGCCTCCTCCCAACGCTTTCTCGCCCTTCCAATTAGCCGTTTGCCTTTCATCTTAAAATTGTGCAGTCTTCGTGGCAATCTGTCTTTAGTCACGTTAGGTTAGGTGATGTCTGTGTAGCTTCATAATTATTGATACACCATTTTTAAGGAACTCCTTAAACATGGCGTACAACTCTTGATTTCGTTGGGTTCTCTACTCATAGTTCTCCATAATTGGGCCCAGAATTCGTCGTAGCAACTTTCTTTCGAATATGTCTATTTTAATTTCAGCGTTTTGTGTCAGCGTCTATGTTTCACTGTTGTAAGTGAGGATAGACCTTAAGATAGTTCTATATACCTTGAATTTCGTATTGCGGAGAACTTGCTTTGATTTGCTTATGTCTGACATAGCGAAATATATATTTTGGAAATAAATAAATAAATAAATTCTTTATTTTCCAATGACTAAAAATATTACAGTAGTATAGGAATCGTCAAACACATAAGTATATAAAAATAACTAATTATGGTAACACATTTAGAGGATCAAAAACATCCAGATTTACAGAAATATCACTCTCTGTCCAAGTATTCTTTATATGAATAAAATGCAGCCTTCTCAAGAAGTTTGATCACAGAATTTTTAAATTGATTGAAACTGCTTATTTCTTTAATTTCTTTGGGTAACTTGTTGTACATTCTTATTGCTACTGTTAATGGACCTTGACCCACTTGGGATGTCCTATATGGTGGTACATACAGATCACTGGCGCCTCTTGTGGGGTAGGTATTAATATCTCAGACTCGTTTTAAGTTTGGCATATTTTTCTTTATGTATATAACACATTGATATAAATGTAAGTTGTGTAAAATATAGACCAGGGTGAGGCAGTATAACTTTAAAAAAACTAATTAAACCCGTTGTATGAATCAGAACAGTTTTATTTGTTTTTTCTATTATGTAGACACATGCCCAAAGCTTTGTTTTACATAGTTTTGAAGATCAAATCAGATAGGTGATATCCCCCATACACTGAGTAAACCGATTTCTGGCGTTTGTCATGACTCTTGCCAGCTTAGCAGGCGTTATGTTCGCAATATCTTTCTGAATGTTGATTTTCAAATCTTGCAAGGTCCTTAGATGATTCATATAAATACGGGATTAAAAAAATAATAAGGGGGCAAATCGGGGGAGCAGATCAGTTACTCCAAATCGCCCCTTATTGAGATCAGGCGCTCTTGGATGTGTGCCTACAAAACGGCCATCGATGCTCTTGAAGTGTGTGTTGCACCGTCTTGTTGGAACCTAATCTAGCCATGAAAAAATCCTGCAACATGTTCACATACCGGTTCGAATTCACTGTAATTCGAATTAACTTTTTCCCAAAGAATCAGTGACCAATAATTCAGGCTGAGGAAATTGCACACCACACTATGACTTTAGATGAATACAAAGGCTTTTGATGCAATTCTTGAGCTCAGTAGCTCATATTTTATATATTGAAAATCTTTATTTCTGAGTATTACATTATATAATTTTATAACACATATACATACAATCATTTACACATTGTTAGACCTCAGTAAATGGCTATCGACCGTCGGTCTTTCTGCCTGCTTATATTTTATTTGTTGACGGATCAACATAAGTGAAAAAAAAAAACATTCTCAGAAACGACTTTAAGAACAACCTGAAACGCGTTCATCCAAGAAATGAAGCCACGTTCAGAAGGTTCCTGCACAATCGCCATCTTGTACGAATGGAAATAAAAGAATTGTCATTACAGAACGATCGGAAAGTCCAAGAGCAGACGTATGTTTACGCGCAGAACGCAGTGGTGATGTGATCGGAATATTCTCTCATTAATAAATATTTCCCTCTTTAGGTACTGTGACAATTTGACTTATGTTACTTAAGTACTTCAAAACAAATGTTCAATAATGGAAATTTGATGTTGCGCAACAATTTTTGTATCGAAAATATTTAATGCAAAAAATAAAACAAAAAGAATACGTAACTGTGAACAAGAGAATAATTTTTTTTTCTATTATTATTGAATCTCTTAGTGATAAAAATAAAAAAGTGAAGAAAGGAATAAAATATTACTACATTATATTGAATCTCTTACTGCCTCAATATTTAGAAATGATCTAATGGACCGAGGGACGAGTTCTTCGTCTTGTCACACTTGCTGTTTGTCTGAATCTAGTGACTCACGTTGACAGGGGCCAACCGGGCTAAATTAAAGCGATTCCGAAAGGCGCGTTAGATGGCGATCACGGAATATTCTCTCAACGGCAAAGCATACTCAGAACTAAGTCGGGACAAAACTTTATAGTCTTGCCTCTCGAATGAGACTACCAGTACTTCGCTTCGACATTAACCGATTTAATGGCGTTCGTTAAAAAAAACCCTCTACTTACGTATTGTAATTTTGTCATTTTTCCTCATTTAATTTAAATAGCTGTAAATGTGTAAATCATTTCCGTTTTTTTTTTGTTTATAATTATAATGAGTTTAAAATGAATTTTACTTAAATTTAACTTAAAATAAAACTAAAATAGCAGGTATTAGTTGACAACTTACGTCAAGGCAGAAGTTTCGCGGCGGAAAAGTCGCCTTAATAAAGTTGTGTTAATTAAATATTAGCCCTCCCCTTTCAATCTTTTATAATTAATACTCATTACTTGAGATAAGTCGGCTTTAAGTTTTCAACTCAATTAGCGGGATAGTTATAATAAATCAAACACGGTTACTCGGTCCCCCGGTCCGCAATTCCCTCTTATTAGACCAGAAGTTACTGCCTCTAATAGACAAAGGGCGAATTAAAGAAGTGCGCTGCCTGCTGGCCTCCCTTAAATAATTGATCAGAGCTACGGAGGGCAGCGCGTGTAAGAGGAGGAGACATTTATTACTTAACACCGGTGAAAAATTGATGCGATCCGATCAGGCGGCCCGTTCGGCCGTCCGAAAATTGCCATTTGTTGATTAACAAATCGGATCGATCGAAAGGGCCCCGTGTTGCAGCTGGGGTGCATAAATAAGACGCGGCGTACATAAAACGGGGAAGCTTACGTTGAAAACGAAAGCTGCTGAGATGACCGGAAAGGGAATGTATAAATAAATAAAAAAAAAGGGAAGAGGAAGTTGAGGTGAACGAACTTTTATATGCAGCTTTGGTGTTGAATTTAAAATTCTGTTTAAAGATAAAATCGTATTTTCAATTGTAAATTGAATAATTGCAGATGCGAAAGGGAGTAAGTAATTAACTTTCATTATTTCATAAATTACTTAAGATGAACTTTCTCTTCAGGCTTTATACATATTTATATATATATATATATATATAAATAGTTGTTTTAATGTGCATTTGTTTAACGTACTTACGTAAGTAAGTCAATAGTCTCAGAGCTAAATGTGGAAATAATTTATTAATTATTTTCAAATCATTTTTATTTAATATATATATATTATATATTATTATATATATATATATTTTTTTGATATATTATCAAAAATCCTGGCATAGGTTTTACCACAGCCAAATATAATCATTAATATATAATTTTAATTGTTTCCATTTCATTTAAACTGCATTTTCAGTATAAGTAAGACCTAAAACAATTTACAAATGTGTAGATGATAAAACGACACCATGGATCCTGTCGTATAATAATCAAACAATCACCTCCTCACTCATTTCTAATCCTAAATGGGATTCCTCAAGGTTCTCTTATCGCTTCTCCTGGTGTAATTTTATCACATAATTCTCTCTACTGAATTATGTGGTTAAATTGCGTGAGAAGAGGGGATACATAAGAACATTGAGGAACTACTTGAGTTAGTAATCCTACAAGGGGTTGCTCACTGTTCTACTATCTACTACACGCAATTTAATCACATAATCTACTGAATTACCCTTTTTAGGATTACTAATCCAAGGGTAATTTAATCACAATTCCAATTGTGACTTCTAACTGAAATAAGTGATTACATTTTAACTGAATTATGTGATTAATTTGGCAAGGAGAGGGTTCTAAAGGAGAACCTTGAGGAAACCCTTAGACCTTTCAAGGTGTTCCTCGAGGTTCTCCTTTGTTCCCTCTCTTAGCTAAATTTATTCTCCTAATTTAATTGAATTATCTGATTAAATTCTAATTGAATTTAGTGATAAAATTCTAACAGAATTGTGTAATTAAATTGCAAGGGGAAGCGGACATAGAAGAACATTCAGGAATCCCTTGGATTAGTGGTCCTGCAAGAAGTTCCTCAATGTTCTATTTTGTCACCTCTCCTCGCGCAATTTAATCACATAATTTAAACTGTGTTACGTGATTAAATTATAATATATTTAAATTAATTACTTTTAACTGAATTAAATTGGAGAGAGGAACTATTTGGAGTAGTAATCCTACAAGGGGTTTCTCAAGGTTCTTCTTTATTCCCAATTTTCGCTCAATTTAATCACAATTCCAACTGGATTAAGTGATTATATTGCGCGAGGAGAGGGAATAAAGTAGAACATTGAGGAATTATTTTGACTAATAATCCTACAAAAGGTTCCTCAATTTTATCCTTAGTATGTAATCAAAGTATTCAAATAAAATTATGTAATTAAATTGCTCGAGGAGAGGGGACCTCGCGCAATTTAATTACATAATTTTATTTGAATACTGTGATTAAATACTAACTATATGTGATTGTAAAATAAGTGAGAAGAGGGGATAAAGGAGAACCTTGAGGAACCCCTTAGATTAGTAATCTCACAAAGGTTGATCAATATTATTTTTTGTCAACTTTCCTCGCGCAATTAAATCACACATATCTAACTATATTATGTGATTAAATATGAGGCTAAAGAGGAACCTTGCAGGAGTGAGAGAGTGATTGACGGATACATGCTATTAATTTGAACATTTGTGCATTTTTTTAATTGAGTTTTAATAATAAGGAGATTTATTTTTATTACTCTCTTCACGTAACTTATTTAGTTAGTTGAGAATTTAATTTAAAAAATAATAGTTGAAATCCATTTATTTCTTAACGAAATTATAAATACTGTTTTAATTCCTGTTTGAATCGATCTAAAATAATATCAAGAGTGTCGAAAATCGTGGCGTAATCATCCCCTGCTCCTTGCGGAAAATGGCCCTAAAAAAGGAGGACGGGGGTAAAAATTTAATTTGAATATAAAAGGCCCTCCGTTGCTTCGGCCATTGTAGGCATGTGACCGATATAATGGTGTGCTCCGAACACGCCAGGAATGCTGACGTTCCCTGGTGCAAGGGCATAAAACTGTTTTGTGCCGGGCATAAAGGGGCCCATACTGCGGACGTGCTCCTTTTATTGGAGGCGGCGTTTTGGCACGGGGGCCCCGCAGAATGCCGTAAATTAAGCCGTTACTCCTTGCGGACACTGTAGTCCCCCCAAGATATGTGCCAAGAATTTTAGGGTGGACGAAATGAATACGCTCTGGCGACAAGTCATTGTGTGTAAGCGAATTAATAAACGAAATGTCGAATATGACGATATATATATTATGTTATAAATGAAAAACTTTTAATTTGGTAAAAATATTACAATTATTATTATTAGCTCATTTATTTATTATTATTATTACAATATTATATTATGTATATTATAGTAATGTTTTATAATCACTTCGTGGTACATTTTCAATTTTGATATAAAGAAAACATAACTTTTTAAATGATTTCTTTGCATCACTATAGTTAGTCAACCCATCTAAAGTCACATATTTATACTAATCCTCGTAGATTGTAAAAAAATAGTCAAGAAAATAATAAATTAATCACAATGATATAAAATAAATAAGAATAGATAATTAAAAATCAATCAAAAAACAAATAAAACACAGATTAGATTGAATAACTTTAAATTCTCGAATAGTTTCGGATTATTGGCTCATTTTTCGAGAGAATTTAAATTCACATTTAAAGAAATGTTTATAACAATGATGAATGGTAGCATCATTATTATAAAGAATTTAAATTCTCTATCTTTCATGAAAATCCATTACATTTGAGTATATAAAGAAATTTAAATTATATCTGAAAAATTAATTTATATAAATTAATTTTAATATTAAATATATAATAATACATAATTAATATAATTTATATAAATTAATTTTTACAGTATTAATAAAATTCTCTCGTAAATAATATTAAGAAAATAACAGGTCAATTATTTATTTATTCAAACTAACCCAACAACAAAACCCTCCCCCGCTATACGACTTAATAGTTTACCAAACTTTACGAGCAGACGTTTACATAATCCGGACGTAAACTGTACGAGCCGAAGCGAATAAACAACTGTCTCTTTTTAGTATTATTATTTATTAACTCGTCGAGTTTTTTTTGTTTATTTTTTTCGTTGTTGTTATTGCGTGTACGTCGATCGATTGGTCAGTTATTTTATTGGCGATAAACCTTTTAGTGTGGCGATTTTTTTATGATTTTTTTTTTCGTTTTGTTTTGATGGCCGGGGCATTATCAGCGAACCTTTTCATTCGCCACGGGCACTGAGCGATAAATTATTGAAATGGCCCGAGTCCATCAAAAGCGCGCCCCGTTTATGGTGCTCTCGTCCGTAGCCCCCTTCATTAAATCATAAAATAATAAAAAAAAGAGTAAATAAAGTGCGGAAATCAATTGAATTAGAATGATATTGCTTTATTAGAGCGTGATAAAATTAACGGTGTTGCAAATTGAATTGTGAAATAAAAAATATAAAACACGCGAAAATAATTTAAAATAATGAAACAAAACGGAAAAAATAATGCAATCTGTTTTTGTTCATCTATATTAACCAATAGGTTTGCTTAACAAATGTGATATTTCAGAAACTGCATTGCACACCTTCAAACAGAGTTATAGAATTAAGTAATTATACCATCCTTAATTATCGAAAAAAAAATCGAAAAATTAATGGTTTGCGAACACAATTAATCAACAATTACTAATACAGGAATAATGAAAATAATTAAAGGAAAGCGAATATTATTTCTTTTTTCTGAATACATTCTTAATATTTAAATATTACTAAATTCTATATGTTTAATTAATTTCTCACTTAACCCGTGGTGAAACATTTTTTATTATTATAAATAAGTGAAAACAAACCAAGTGTTTTAATTTCAATTAAATCATCCTGAATTAATTCAAAAATGTTTCATATTTAATTTAAATATTAAGAATGTATTCAGTAAAAAGAAAAAACATTCGCTTTCCTTTAATTATTTTCATTATTCCTGAATTAGTAATTGTTGATCAATTGTGTTCGCAAACCATTAATTTTTCGATTTGTTCGTCAACGTAAAACTTTTCTGATTTACTTGTCTCCATTGTTTATGATTTATCTAGAACCGCCGAAGTTTACACATTTTTGTTGATTATGGTCGCGGATTTTTCCAATTTATCACCAAACAAGTTAACAGTATTCATCCATCATTTGTATTTTCGTTAGTCTCACGCAACTATATTATATAATTATTTATGATGGTCGCGGATTTTTCCAGATTGGCACCAAACAAGTTAAAACTATTAATTCATCATTTGTATTTTCGTTAGACACAAGCTAATGCTGCCTACAATTTAGATGCCAGAAATTACCATGGAATCCTCACTTAAAATGCAAAACGAGATTTTTTGGTGGTAAAAAATGTTTCGGGTTGACATATTTCAATATTCTATTGGATGTCTGATTTAATATTTTTTGTAATGAGAAAAAACTTCAGAATGTTAATATTTTTCTCTGTAATGACATCATAAGATGGACATAAATCGTGCTTATGGAGCAATTGCTTGTATGTTGCAGTTTGGAATGTAATTAAATGATTCAAGTATTTAAGTTAATCTTTTAGCTGAAAAAATAAAACAAAACTATTTTTTCAGAATTTTATAATTGTGGTCAAATCTGATTATCATCACGAATTGCTCAAATTATGGAGGGCAATGAGGGACTGTGAACTGCGTCTGATACAAAATATTCATTGAATTGTAGTAATGTAGAAATCTAGTTTAGCAAATTAAGAAGTTAAATTAATTATGTGACATTTTTTTGGCATTTTGTTTAAGTTTCGCTCAAATATGACCACCAATACGAAATGTACTTAAATTCGAATGACTGTGGATGGCTAAGGTACAAATTATTCAGTTCATTTTACTGTTCTGAATCTAAATAAGCGTTTCAAGTAGTTAAATGTAAATGAGCAATAAAATGGTAACAGATCTATTTTATTACATTTCTGTTGAAACGTTTTAGGCGTTGATAAATTTCAGTTTAAAGTAGTTATACAATAGAATGTCGCATGATAAATGTGCCTAAACCAGCTACAATATTTTCAAGAGGCTGGCTTTCGGTTATATTGTAAATAAATGTCAATTTGTGGGTTCTACTTAAAATTCTAGGTTTATTTCATGAATAATTCCTAAAACCTAAGTCAAACATTTTATACATATGTATAGAAATAAAATCTTAAAATTTAATAAATTATTCGAAATTATAGCCCATGACAGACTACTAACATATATGTTTTTATAATAAATTTTGCAAATTTTTGTTGTCATATTGTCTGAATAAAGATGTTTGTATATATATTCGAAACTGAAGCAAAAAAATGCACAAAAAACGTTAAATATCAAGTTTATTTAAAAATTACCCGTTTCCCCCGGCGCATTCACCATAATCTACGCCAATATCAATATTACCCAACAATTCAGTTTATTATGTTATAAATTACTTATATGAATATCAATTATTTTCAACAATTTATTGATAAAATTAAAATATTAAATAGGATTTTGAAGCTTATTTCATATACCGTTACAAAGTTATTTAATAATATATACAAACATCTTTATTCACACAGCAGAATTACAATTCTTTACAAATGTTTATATTAACAATACATATTGATGGGTTAGTATTTTGTCATAGGCTATCGACCGGGGGTCTTTCTGCCAAATAATATATTATTTTTAAAAACTCTAGGTTTGTGGCTGTTACCTGATGAAATTCATTTTAAATATAATTTTTGTTTTATAGTTCCATAATTTTTAATGCAGATCATATATTGCTACATTGTATCAGCTGCCTGATAATGATACTATGAATCGAAATAATTGTAGCAGTGTTTTTTCTACATTAAAATTTGTGAAACTGTAAATCAAGTGTTTTATTATATATATTTAATATCTTAATAGGTTCCGAATTACTATTAACTAAATTACTCGTCTACACAATTATATCAGAAAACGTGTTGATATAAAAAAAATAAGTGTTTTTTCAAATAAACACTCTTTCAAAAATCTTAAACAATTTGCTCAATTGCGCCTGAAATCGCTGTAATTCACTTTATCGCTCGACATTTCTTGTACAACTCCGCGCAAATATTACCATAATAAAAAAACCTTCGCCCTTTTTAAATCTCCCCACGACCACACTCGAACACCCGAACCGTTTTTTTATATATATATATACATATTTCCAACCCCGACCTCCGGCAATATTCATGTAAAGCGCAAATGGACCCATACATCTCGGACCCGGCGTCTCGTATGATTTCGTGACGTTGATGGAGCGCTCCAAAATTTCCAACAAGAAAGAAAACGACGGCGACAATAATAAAAAAAGAGGGAGTTGGAAAAAAAAGCGGGAGTTGACGATAAGCATAAAAGACGGGGGATGAAAGCCCGATAAGGAATCCTTTAATTAATAAAAATACTTCGTGCGTGAATCCCGGGGGGTGATTACGTAAAAAAATATATATTGTCGTGAGTGAATTATTGCTCGTTAAGGATTTATTGTTATCAATATCGGCGTCTGGAGTGAAAAAATAGAAAGAACAATATTTCAGCTGAGGCGATGACAACCTTTGTGTTTATTGATGTTGGATTCACGCGGTTTGGAATTAATGAAATGTTAATTAGAAACTTTATCAAGCGTCAATCAGGGTTGGATTATATTAAAACGCCCCGTCGGGTTTTAAATAACACACCTAGATAGGGGGTTATTAATTCAAATTTAATTCAGTGTAATTAATTTTCGGTTCTGTTCATAAAAAGAATAATTAAATAATGAGAAATGTCTAGCCAAAAATAAAAACAACAGACAAAATAAATTTTCTTGAATTTAGATATTACGCAAAAGATAGCGCTTGCGTCGTCTTTAATTTATTATGGTAGACTAATAATCTGAAACTAGTCGAGAATCTAAACTTATTATATTTAAACAATACACAAATAATCACGAGAAATAATTACAAATTGTTGCTTTTTCAACAGTGAAGACAATGAAGAGAATCATAAAAAAATAACAAAATTTTCTTAATTTAATTTTCAATTTTAGTATTATTAATCACTTGGTAAAACATTTTAGTAATATTAGGAATTGTTGAGTAAGATTCACTTGTTTTTTTACACTCAAAATAAACCAAGTGAAACTTACTCAATAATTTCTAATATTTCTTAATTTGATTAAAAATCTATTTTTACACATCTTAACTAACATGTATTGAATTTTTTGCAAAAATAAAAAATTCAACACGTTTTTATTTTTGCATAAATGAACGATCATTCTAATAATTATTTATTTATTAAGATTTTATTATAATAAAATCAATAAATGAAGAAATTATTAAAAATCTACAAATTAATTATTATAATAAAATTTAAATAAATAAATAATTTAATCAACATTTATTTATTTTTTCAAAAATAAACGATTATTCTAATAATTATTAATTTATTAAGTTTATATTATAATAAAATAAAAAAAATGAAGAAATTATTAAAAATCTATAAATTAATTATTATAATAAAATTTAAATAAATAAATAATGTAATCAACATTTATTTATTACTTTTTCAAAAATAAACGATTATTCTAATAATTATTAATTTATTAAGTTTTTATTATAATAAAATAAATAAATATACATATGTTTTATAATCGTTTTAGAGCGTCACACTTTTCTTATAAAATTTTTAATATGTAATTATAATTGTAATTTGGAAATGGAGATTCCGTTAATAAAGTAAATTGAAATTGAAATGAAGAAATTATTAAAAATCTACAAATTAATTATTATAATAAAATTTTAATAAATAAATAATTTTTGAAATAATCGCTGTATCAAATTACCCAAAACTCATCTACCTATTAACGAATTAGACAAAGGTGAATATAATGGATGAAAATGATCAATACACACACAGAGGACTATTGTTAGTACAACTGGCGCCATACAAAAGGACGTTTTTCTCCATCCGCTAGCGTCGGGCATTATTTAACGCGGCGCGCCCGAATTTTAATTAATAATTACACAATAACAATAAAAGTCTCAAACGGCGACAGGAAATTTAATTTCCAAATTCCCGGGGACGCCAATGTTATTACCTTGTTCCATAAAGGTTTCCCTTTAATACCGAAATTACAGATGTCCATTGTTCGCCGTTCGTGTTTTGTTTCAGTCGGGGTTTAATAAGTAAATTCAGTATGGTATTGAATTTATCCGTTTGTATTTGCGGTTTATAGAAAATATATCGCGTCTATAAATCAAACCCGGAATGAAACCATTATAAATACAAAATGTGTGGATTAGTTAAATAAAACTGATAATTCATAAATTAGTATTTATAATAAGATTAGTAAGATACATAAGTCTAGTTTTATAATAAAAAAGAGTTTTATTTAATTGTTCACAATTATTTAAAATTAAATGAGTAAAATTAATTTAATAAAATGTTCAACCACCATTCATCTAGCGTATGGATAACTATTAATGGCCTTGATGAAATTAGGCAAAAGATGGCGTTTACGTCGTCTTACTCTTACTGAGTAAAAATAAATTATAAATTAATGCAAAATACATTCTTGAATTAATTTTTCATTTAACACTTCGTGAACGTGTTTTGTTAATTAGGTAAGAAAATAAACACGTGGTTTGTTTTACAATAAATTTAAAATAAATAATATTTTATTCTTGGCTGTAAAACCAACGGTCGATAGTCATTTAATAAGAATATTATATAAAATGTATTGTATTATACTTAATGTAAATTCTACAATAAAGATGATATATGTATATTTTATTCTAAAAATTCTCAATTTTTACAATGACATTTTTTTTGGCATAGGATTTTCTCCAATCAGCCACTAACGAAAGATTTATAATTTATACAATGAAATTAAAGAAAGATATTTTCTGGCCATGATAAATAAAATTCGAAAATTCGATCAATAATCAATTCGATTCAATTTCAATTTACTTTATTAACGGAATCTCCATTTCCAAATTACAATTATAATTACATATAAAAAATTTTATAAGAAAAGTGTGACGCTCTAAAAAGATTACAAAACATATGTATAAAAAAAAATTCAACTGCAAAAATTACTCACACTGTACGTTTTTCAGAAACATCTATTGAAACAACTACTTCCCGAGCATATACCACGGCAGACATTGGATTACACAATAGATGTTGCATATCAGTTTTTGCAGTTGGGAAAAGGGATTGATCGAATTTTATTGATCATTTTCCTTGTAATTTAAATAACTGTAAATATCTGAATAATCTTAGTTTAATTTTATTTAATAAATATATTTTTAATTTATGTTTCTCTTAAATTGATTGGGTGAGTTTTTATCAATTATATGTGTCTCTTATTTTATTCTAAAATATTTGTTAGCACATCCGGAGAAACATTAATGATTCATTTCCGGGAGCGAACAATTCCGCCAGATTTAAACAACGGTTCATTTTCATTTCATCCCCCCCTTCCTCCCATCCATCCACCCAAGGCTACAATTTCGCGGATCGTAAATATGCCAGCGACTCCGTGTAATCCCTCATAGTCTAGACTTTCTCCTCCCGCCCACCGCCGCGATAGCGACAAATCTCTCATCCCCGACATCGCTATTAAAAATATGTTTTTATCCCATTATTTTTCTTAATCCACTTCGAGACAACGGCAGCTCGCATTTTCTTTTTCGCGTGTCTCCTTCATCCCGTTTTTAATTTATTTCAGTGTCGGTGCGTAAATCAATTTTTAATTCGGGATTTTAAATAGTCTGGACTCTCGAGCCTGTTTTTTTTTTTGGGTGTTAATAATAGGGTTTTCGGTTGAAATAATTTACAAAGCACTTTGGGAATTGGATGCTGTTGATTTCTGTGTTCGGCGTATGATTAATTATTTTACAATTTGTGTATTGGTGATTTTATTTGTAATTTAATTAACTTGTAAAAATTATTGAACTGGATTCGAATCTATAAATCAATGATAAAAAGCTTGTAAATATTTTTGTTATCTCTCAAAACAATTTCTTCTTTTCGTTCATTCTAAAATTACCCACCGTTTTAATTCGAATCACTGGCAGTTTCCAGCGATTTATTTCAATTTTCTTACCTTAAGGAAAGGTTATAGATTTTAGGGTGGGAGGGCAGATCACACACCTTAAATCCATTGTGGTATCTCTCCAGTATCTCTGTGTGGGTTAGTTTCCGCTGGGTCCCTTTACTAGTTTGTGGGTTCTTCCTAAGTTAGAATAATTAAAAGTAAGGAGCGTCACATGCTCAAATATTTCAATATTTCATATATATATATATATATATAATCGAAAGCTCCTTTTACTGATAACTAAGATATTTGTTGGTGAGTTTGTGAAGTTTCTTGATATAATGTAGTAATATTTTATTCCTTTCTTCACTTTTTTTACATTATATCCTTTTACTGATGTTGGGGTTGTTATTAAATTCTACATCTTGATCGTTTTCCTCCATTTGTTTCTATCCTTGGCTATCTTTTCTGCCTGGCCTATGCTTAGTCATCTCTCTTGGAGTACCTTCGTAATATTGTTTTCCCAATTTTCCAGTGGACTACTGCAAACAGAGGAAGAGGCAGCTCTTCCTCTGTAGTCCTTGCTTCCCATATATTTTTAATGGTACTTTTCCGTCACCATCCCAGCTGCCTTTCCTCCACATATTTTAGTATCTCCTTTGTATTTAATTCTTCTCTCAAATCCACATTTCCTATTCTATCACTTCGGTTGTGCCTTTTACTTGTCGTAGAAATTTCATTTCATTACTTTTAGCTTTCTTGTTTAGCTTCCATGTTTCACATCAATATGGGAACATATATCGTTTTAAAGACGGTCAGTTTTGTTTTTTGGAAAATTTCCTTTTTTTTCAGATTAATTTTTGGTTTAGGATGTAATACAGTTCTGCTGTTTTTTCAATTCCATTATATACGTCTACATCTTTTTTGCCATTTTGCTGTATTATCATACCCAAATTTTTAAATTATTTTACCTGTTCGAGTTTTTCATGTCATATTGTAATGTGTATTATTTGCTCCTCTTGTGCTGCTACTATGACTTTTGTCTTTTTAATATTAATTGCAATGTCGTGTTTCGTAAGAACGTCTTCCATATATTTATATTTTTTGTAGTGCCTTTTTGCTCCCTGCCATTATCACAATCTTGTCAGCAAATGCACATTCTGTAATTTTAACAGGTTTGAGCTGGTGGTATCCTAGATTAAGTGGTTGTACATGTAGTCGACTTTGTTTAATTATCTCATCCATGAAGATTATAAACAGAGTTGGGCTCATTACACCTCCTTGCCTCAGTCCTTTTCCGGATTGGAATAGACTCGACGTGCTGTTTATTGTAGCCACATAGTTTAAATTTGTGCTGTATAGGCTTTTGATTGGGTTTATGAGGTGATTTGCTACATTTCTTTGACGTAGAATAGCCCAAACTCTACCTCTTTTTTCTTCGTCAAATGCCTTTTCTAAGTCAATAAATGCCATATACGCTTTGATGTTTTTATTTTTTCTTGATTCTTTTGGATGATTTGTTTTAAAGTAAAAATAAGGTCTTGGGCGCTTCTTCCTTTTCTAAATCCGCTTTTAACTTCTTCTAACGTGTCTCCGTTTCTGTTTGTCAGTCTTTGCTGTAGAATTCGTTGGTAGATTTTTAATACAGTGCTCAATCGAGTTATTCCTTTGTAGTTCTTACAGTCCATTCTTATATATGGGTAGAATAACCCTTGTAATCCAATCAGTTGATATCTTCTTTTCTTTCCAAACTCTGGTTATAATCTCCAGAGAAGTATTACTTCTAAATATTTTATTAGCGCACGTGCACAAGTAATTCATAATGTCATATTGAATTATCCAATAGAAAAACATTTTTTTTAAATAAATAAAAAAAAGAGATTAAATTATTTATGTTCTGGTATATATATATATATATATTTAAATCTTATAAGGTGTGTGTTTGTATATGTATATATTCTTTAGAAAGGTTTTCCTTATATACGTATTTGGATGAATTGTGATGGCTATCTGAATCCCAGCAGATAACACTCCCTCCTAACGCCTTTATTTATTATTCACATTTCATATCCAGCTCCCTTTTATTTATACAGTTACGCCTGCGAAATTGTTTTATATTTATTTAAAAGGATTTCCCTCTCCGCCATCGCCCCGGTGCCCTTCGAGATTTGACCCGTTTCTTTCGCGCATGAAATATACATGGGGACGGAATTACCCCCGGACACGGCATCGCTCTCAACTTATTCTATTTACTCTAATTGTTTCGGATAAACAACATCGCTTGATGCGATGTCGCGCATTTCCGAATGTTTAATGCGCCGCGCGCGGGGGCTATTATTAATGGGCCGGATTTTTCACTCCGCGGGGGCGGTGGCACGGGGGGTTGTAATGCGCTGAGTGGGGATCCGTGTAAATCATACTTTACATCAGCGCACATATGCGGTTTATGACGTGATGAATGCTTAATGCACACGCGTTTATGCGCGCAAATGGGGATCTTAAATTGTGATTACTCCTTGCGAAACGTTTGTTTTTGATAAACGAAAATCCAATACTTTTAGAGGTAATCTCAACATTTACCCACTATTTGAAATTTTCTATACAAATTATATGGAATATCAAAGTTAAAAAATGAATTAAACAAACCTTGTGACGGTACGTTTTAAATGATTTAATTTAACAACTTTGTATACTAATTGTTAAGGCTTCTACTTTGTTATACATAGTTATTCGATTAATGAAAACACTTTTTTAAACTTTGTTTGTATAACTGAACTAACAGTACTGTTAGTTTGATAATGACGCGTTAATGACGTCGAAACTATAGTCACTAAATAAATTTCAGTTATACAAACAAAGTTTAAAAAAAGTGTTTTCATTAATCTAACAACTTTGTAATTATATATAAGGCGGAGCTGTACTGATGAGGGATGAAAATTCCGAAAGACGTGTCTGCAAATGGCTTAATATTACATAATTTTTATATTTATTTTGTTATTTTGCATTAAATATTTTTTAATAAAATAAAAGTAGCATTATATAATTGATTTGTTATTGTTTTGCCAAAACATATTGTATAATGCAACATTTTTTTTATTCAAAAATATTTAATGCAAAAAAAATTACGTAATAGGACAGGAAATGTCCATTATTGAACATTTGTTTTAAGTAGTTATGCAACATAAGTCAAAATGTCGCAGTACCTGAAGAGAGAACACTGTTGTATCCTTTCTTCACACTTTATTTTCTCTCTAATAGTTTTTATTACAAGTGCTATGCACTCATTATCATTAAAACCTGTTATGAACAAAAAGAAAGTTACAATTAGAAAATAAAGTATGGAAAAAGGATAAAACAGTGTTAATTTATTCATGATTATACTCAAAACTCAAAAGCATATATCAACTCTGACTTACATAACGCACTCAGAAAAAAAAAACAAATATCCATTGAAACAACTACTTTTCCGGTAAATATCGCCTCTACGGGAAGACATTGAATTACACAATTCGTCGCTGCAACACAAATTATTGCATAATGCAACAATTTTTTATTTGGGAATATTTGATGCGGAGATTTTTTTCTCTTATACATATAAGTCCATCTACAAACACGTGTTTCGGAATTTATGTCTCATCAGTACAGCCTTGCCTTATAAATTCTTAAAGATGTTACAAGTTTCTGCTGGGAAATATAATTAATATTATATATTATTATGGGAGGCACTACAATTTATTATTTAAAGTAATATTTATTTAAGGCCAAAAAGACTTCTGGTCGATAGCCCATACAGACTAACACCTACTATTCGGACAATATGATAACAAAAATTTATTATAACAATGTGTACAGTTGTGTTAGTGGTCTGAGATGGGCATAGGTCTTTCTGCCAAGTGTTTTGTATTATTTGTATAGTTTGAGCAAGGATGTGTGTATATATTTAATTAAATTAAATTAAATTAAAAAGTTTATTTTTAGTTGCTTTTGTGTTAATTTTTTATAGCAATTGTTCCAGGTCTAAAATTGTATTATTGTTAAATAATATTATTAAAGAAATAATAATAAAGTTGTTTTATAATATTCAACATTTCAAATTTTTACATTAAATTTATTATATTGTTTATATTTTATTTTTATAAAATAATATTACAAATTGTCGATAGCCAGTTTCAGAGTTGGAAATATATTGTGAACGTTAGTGTATTGTTAGATATTGTATTGTGATTGTATATTCCAATCTCAGAAATAAAGATGTTTATGTATGTATTACAAATTTTTGAATATAAAAACTATGTTTTATTTCTCTTTATGTTTTTAATTTTTTTTAATAATTTCATTTTTGACATTTGAGATGATGCAATAATTAAGCCGAACAAGAACACACAAAAAAATACATGAAAATAATAATTACACGTAATTATTTATTTCATAACGAGGGATGAAAAGTTTTAATTAATCCCGTGCCCCGGATTTTTTCTCGCTCTCTTTCTATTTTTTTTTTTTCGAGACGGAAAATCTCCGCGGTGGTGGCGGCAAAAGCCGTACTTTTTCCCTCGTTCCTCTAGGTGCAGAACACGGAGGAGTTTAAAAGTTTAAAATTACAAGCTTAGAGTTCCAAGAGTTGGAGGATAGAATCCGGAGGGGCCGCCTTTATGTGTGTTAGTGTGTGTGTGTGGATCAAAAATAAAAATAAAAAAGGAGAAGTAGAGCCGTCTATAAAGTTTCTTGCGCCGGCCTATTTGCTGGCACTGCTCCAGTTTTAAGTTGAGCAACGGGGCGACTCAATCATACAGCGGAAATTAAATCTAATATTTTAAATGAAATCTCCTAAGAGGAATGGAATTGCGGATGAACCGGGGAGGGCGGGCTGGAAATAACGGCATCCAGGGGGAGGGCGATTTTATTTCCCTCATTTGAGTTATACCCGACTTCGGGGCTTAATGAACTACTCCACTATTTAATTATTCTAATGGTTATCGATTGCCTTTCGCGATCCGCGCAAACAAAAGGGAATTCCCGGATTCTTCTCGGCCATTTGCTGCCAATGGACCGAAAAGGTTAAGCCCTGGGTATCATGAGGGTGGACTTTTTTTTGTTCTTCGGGGTGGTTTAGAGCGTTTTATGCCGGAACAAATGAGAGGGTGACATTTCGTACGGGGCACGTTCTGTGGGCTTATTGCTCTGCTTAAAGCAGCAAAACATGACATTTACTCAGGCCTACAATGCACAACACAAAAAAGTACACACACAAACAACTCATTTTTATAAATACAATACTTTTCTATATTATTATTTTTTTAATCGCCATTTATTTTGCAATCTGCCGTATTTACAAATGCAACAAATGCAGACATTCAGGTGGAATAAGGTCGTGTAAGATGATCATCCATTGACAATTACTTCTACATATTATTATTAAAACCCCGACACCAATTGGTAAAAGGGCACAACGATTATATATATATATATATATATATATATATATATATATATATATATATTATTAATGCATGGATTTTCGCAGGGATTGTTTTTGAATCGAGTTACCCAATCGAGTTAAAGAATTAACGTCCACCGCTGAACGTACGATAAATAAACAAAACGTCTGTATATCTTATACAGACGTTTTCATGTCATATTTACTGCCATAACTAATATTATTTGTAAAGTAAAGTAATTAATTTGTTTCATTTAGAATATGAAATGAAGGTATACATTTAACAATTAATTTAGTAATACCGTTATAACTAAATTAGCTATCAAGATCAAACAACAAAGATCTAATTATAATAAATGAAAGACGACGCAAACGCTATCTTTCGCCTAATTTCATGTGGCATCGCCAACGATTTGAGTCTACAAGTTAGACAACATAAAATCGTTTTTTCGTCCACTTAAGAAAGGCTAACTTGTCATGTTTATAAAGAACAGGAAACATGGAACACTCTAGCCTAATTAGGTTCGAAAAAACGAAATGGCCACGCTACATGGTGGCTGAACTTTTTAACAGAGATCTGAATTAGCCATAGCAGTGGCTAATTCAGATCTTAGAATGTATACATTCTATATTCTAAATTAAACAAAGTAATTACTTTACGTTATTAATAAAATAATCCTTCGATTACATAAAAATATATCTCCCTTATTGCCTTATTATAACTATAGTCATACTCATTATTAAATTTTCACATTATAATCGCTCTCGTGGTCTGATTTTGACTAATAATTTTCTTTTGTTGGCTAATTTTTACTATAAAGTGATTCTCTTCACCTGATTTCACTTTAAAATAACTCTAATTGCCTAATAATAATTTAAAAGTCAATATTTATGTCAATGTATGCCTGAATTGAATTCTTAGGTCACTCCAATTGCCTAATCTTGACACTAAAGTCACCGCCATGACTTAATTTTGACATTAAAGTATTCACTACAGTCTAACTTCACTTGAAGTTATTATTTATCTAATTTTTAATGCAAAATCATTGCCTAATTTGACTTACAGGTTACTATCATTCTCTACTAGTGATTTATGGGTGACATAGCAAACTTCAATTTAGTGTAGAAATTGTTTATAAATAAAAGCATTGTTTATTACTTTGTTTGTATAACAATTAATTTATTTGGTGTCTCTGGTTTCGATATATTCACGTAGCATTATCAAACCCAATGGTTAATAAAATAAAATCCTCATTGTATAATTAATTATTTAGGGAAAAAAGGAAAGCTGTTTTATTTAAAATATCACAAAATACAATGAGACAAAAGATTTCAGCCCTTTGTTTAAAAGGAAATGCAATTTATGAACAACTTGGCGCGCCTTGTAGCGAATATTGCATTTATAACTATATTCAAAAGCAGGAATAATCAAATAATTCGTGTAGCAGTTCATTTGGCGCAAATCCAAACCTAGCCATGGAAATGAAGTTGCACGGCCAAAACCCTTAAATTCCTCCCCCTCCTAAATCCTGTATATTTTTCACTGTAACCAAATAACTTTTGCACCAGTGCCAAAAGCATGTCGCCACGTAACGCGAATCCAAATCCGACGCGCGCCCTTCCTAATTTATATCTTAATTAGCGGCCAGCGGGAGCCCGATCAATTCATCCCCTTATCTATTGATACGGATAATATTCGGCCACGCGGGGGTATCTCCGTCGTGATGATTTATTAGGAAATTCCCGCTCTCTCGCCCGTTCTTCCACAACGGCACGCGTGCGTTAGTTAACCTAATCCATCGGGAAATCGATCCCAATAAGGATTATTGTCGTTGCGGCCTAAATGAAATTGCAACCCCGTTGATTTAATTACACCCCCTCCTTTCCCCGGAACGAATCGGGGCGTCGGTAATTATTTCGAAAATCCGGAGGAGGATACGTGGACGCGAAATTGGGACATACACACATATTCCTTGGGTTATTTCGGGTCTAATCAATTCATCATCCTGATGTAGCGTAGTTTGGCTGTTATTGCATTACATGCAGTGAATGTCTGTGTATTAAGCTATGTACAAAGCTAGGAGGGATATTCTGATGCATAAATTAATTATGCTAAAATGTTTAGATTGTGTATATGCGCTTTTAATGTAAAGGATTTAATCGAAATTCTAGTGGGAATTAAAAAAATCAATTAAAATAAAGTTCCTATACATTATAGGTAGTTTATTTCCACCAAAATGATATTTGTTTTTATTAATTATTAGTTTCATTGTAAATGAGTCATTACCCATCATCCATTAACAATTTATAATCTAACAAATATCACACAAGTGCTCGACAATGGCGGAAAGATGGATAGTCGATAGCCATTTATTATATAAAATGTATTGTATTATACCTAATGTAAATTTTGCAATAAAGATGATTGATGATTTTGTTCGACAAATTTAAAAATATTTTATTTATAATCTCAATACTTTAAAAACATGTCTTTTTATTACCTTAGTGTTAAGCCAAATGGTCGGCCGTATATTGAATAAATAAATAAATTATTCCAAACATGTTGTAAGGTTATAATCACGATAATTTTCTGCTTACTTATGTCTACCACACATTTGATTTCAATTGACTCTCAATTTTCTAATTTCGTTAATTACTGAGCACCTAATTTTATGAAAATCCATGATTACTTTAATGATAAATAAAACAGAGTATTTGTGATAGCCATTTCTTGAGACCTAACAATTTGTTAATGGTTGTAATGATGTAATTTAATGTAACTTTTAAAAATAAAGTGGTTTTGTAAATTTATTTATTATTTTAAACTTTTTTATATTAAATTTTGCTACAACGTAACGAAACAATTGCAACAACAGTTGAAAATCACAAATATTTTCTTCAACAAATTTTATGGTTGAGGCTGTTACTTGATGAAACTCGATTATAACTAATTTTACAAGTAAAATACTGGATGATTATTTTTAAGTATCACAGATTCATTGCAAAAAATACTGCTACAATTGTTTCGACACACAGTATCATCTTTAGGCAGCTATCGTGCACTGCAAATAGCATCTGTGGCGACATTGATCTACTTTATACATCATTACGGGCCCTAAAGAGGTGTCTAAAGGAGGTGTAATTGTTTTTTATATTTCTTTTACTTTTATTACTGTTTACTTGTGTAATTTTGTTGGGCAATATCTGTGAAATGTAAAAACAATCCAAGGTTTTATATTAAATAAAAATGATTTGAAAATAATTAATAAATTATTTCCACATTTAGCTCTGTGACTTTTTACTTACGTTACGTAAGTACGTTAAATAATTGCACATTAAAACAACTACTTCCCGGGCAAATACCCACGCCGGACATTGAATTACATAAAGTACACCTGCTGTTGAACATCAATAAAATATTGCATAATGCAACAAATTATTAATTACTTTCAAATCATTTTTATTTAATATATTTAAATAACTGTGATCAAGTGAATAAATACTCATTTCTATTTAATCCAAGATTTTATTTGTAAAATTTGTTTAAAAAATATTTCACGAAGCTTTAACTATTAAATTAATTCAAGAGAATAAAACTAATCACGAATTTCAGTGATCGAAAAAAAAAACAGGTTCATTCCCTGGGAAAACCACGGAAAATAATCCTAATGCGGTCCCTTTTCTCCCTCAGGTCCCTCTTATTTTCCTCGATAAATCGAGTTTCTCATAAACTTAACGCCGGCCCGGCTAATAACGTAGGAAAGCACGAAAACAAGTTTTTTTCTTCTTCGTCCTCTCTCCTCCGCCTCCTCTCCACGCCACTCCACACTTGAGTTCTCCGGGGCGGATCGTGGAAAATAGAAAAGTTTTTCTCTTTCAGGAAATGCATAAAAATGTACGGCGGTGTTCCGGCCGAGGAGAGGAGTTAGAAAAACTCGGGCGGGCTGCGCGGGGTTGGGTTACATATTGCCCGGTCCTCCGGAGAAGAAGGGTTCGGATGTAACAAATGGGATTATTTGTGGAATTTATGCCGGAAACTTATAAACTCGAATTCGGCGGGGATTTTTTTTCTTTTCGTTTTCGGAACGCTTAATTTAATCGATGTAAACATCTGCGATTTTAAGAATGTCCAACGTTTTTTATGATTTTAGAAGTAAATTAATTTAATTTAATTTTATTAACGGAATCTCCTTTTTACAAAAATATTACAAACAGTATTACAAATTAAAGATACAAGTATATAAAAAAATAAAGTAAATTTAATTTTTCCAGCAATGCAATCATTAATTGTAACTTTACAACAAAAATTAAATCAATCAAATCTTCAATTATAAGCTTATTTCATTTTTCCAGCAATCAAATCTTGAATTTTAACCTTACCTAATTATTAATTCAAGAGCCCCAAAGTTCTTTTTTTACGTCAGATCCCCTGTTTAAAAACACACTTTCATTTTTACAGCCAAGACATAATACCCCGCCATTAACAATCCAACAGCATTAAAATTAGGCCAACGTTCGTCCGGGGGGCGATAATTTTAAATTTTTTATGCTAACGGGCCGGGAAAGTGGCGCAGTTAGCGTTTCGTAAACATTATTAATTCAGTGGCTGGGCGTGTGTGCGTGTGTGTGTGGCCCGGGCTTACTTTCTGCCATTGTCGAACTTCTTATCATCCCAGCCAGCTCTACACCTAAAGCTTTCCCACTGCTTACCCCTTATCTACATCCGCAATCAGTAATTACAGCGCTGCGGTCGCGACTAAAATTTCAAATGAAATTATTGCCACCGCCGACGCAAGGAGGAGAAGTACAGACAAGCATCAACGAAAGCTAGGGACTAATGGAGACTTGAACTCGTGCTTTATGTATTTCTCTATTTTGGGATGGTGAAATGTTGCGGAGTGTGCAGTGAATAAGTTTGAAATTATTACTAATCTTTAATTAGTAACATAATATATGCACCAAACTGATAAGGGAATTTATTCATTTCATATTTTGTTTGGATTTAATTCGTTTTTCTCATATATGGAAATACTAAAAATTCCTGTGAATTTCCCAGTGGGATTGAAAATTTATTGTTTGGATTGACTAGTTTAACCTTATTCAATACATATGTAATCAGATTTTAATATCCCAACAAAACTTATTATTATAAGGAACCTTACGTAATTTTTCTGGCAAATCATATATTCAATTCAATTTGTTTCATAATTTTTATAACAATTAAATCCGTACTTAATTTTTCTAAAAAAACAAATACGCAGTTGTAACCATACTTAATTTTTCTAGCAGCCAGAACTTCAGTTGTAAACTTACTTCATTTTTTGTAAAGAAATCATTACACAGAATATATTATTAAAATGGAAAATGGTAAAGGCGCCGGGCTGCAAAATCCTGGGCTAAAAATCCGTGGTTAACTTATCATTAATATAGCAGATTTTTTAATTTATATTCATCTATTATTTCCATTTATGTTTTTAAAAATATATTTTGCGTTTATTTTTTTTTTAAGTTCAATAAAATAATTGACATTTAACAATAATGTAACACCAAGTGATCAAATACGATGGCTGAACGTTACAATTTTATAAATTTAAATTTGTACAATTTTTCGTAACGTTACCCCTTTTATTTCCATTTCAGGTGAGCTTTTCACGGTATCCCCATTATAAAATCAAAGTTCCAAAGTGATCCATCGTTGCGCGTGTGGGTGAGTATTGAAATTGAATTAATTGATGCGATGAAGGCGATTCGTCGGGGGGACCCCATTGAATTAAATTCGAACGGTTTCCGAAGGGCGCCCGTTGAATATTAATGGACCACCTTTTAAAATCACCATTTAAATGGCCGTTCATCGGCGGCTGCGGGGAGGCGCGGGCGGATTTCGAAATTACCCCTCGCGGAAAATTCCCGGGCGCTTCGGGTTATTGCCGCGATTAGAACGCATATTGTGAGTATTTTTATCGCCGTTATTCCTGATGCGTTCCAGTTATAAATATAAAGGCCCTTTGAGGATAATTGAAACGCGAGTAAACACGCCCTTGAGGTACGTTTTGATATATGGAAAAATAAGGGAAACAATGATAACGCGAAAGGAGGAGATAAATAAAACAGAACGGACGTTTTGTGTGCCACTTTATTTATGTATGTAAAGGTTAACGAATAATAATCACATACAAATAATATTATCAAAAAAAAAAAAACATTAAAAAAGCTGAGCTATTAATTTGTTTGACTTAATAATTATAAAAAGTACCTTTTTTATGAATTGTAGAAACTTTCAATGTACAACATTGATGTATAATTTAAATTAATTAAATATCAAGTGGAAAAGAAACATCTCTGATGGGATTTGAACCCATGTTCCCCGATTGCCGGTTGAGTGCGCTTCCAGAGATGTTTCTTTTCAACTTTTTATATATACATACATCTTTATTCAGACAACATTACAAAAGCTTATCCTACATACATTTAAATTTACTTAATACGAATAAATATTATGTTAGTCTGGCTATCGACCTGGGATTTTTCAGCCCCAACTTTATATTTAATTAATTTAAATTATACCTTAATGTTGTACAAAGTTTCTACAATTCATAGATAAGAATATAATTTGAAAGGAATATAATTTAAGTACCTTTTTTTTCTTGAGAATGACGATAAGTCGGAGATAATAAATAATTGTAATGAAAACAAAATTCGTAAAAATATTATTTTCGATTGATTATATAGTTCTATAGTCATTTACAACAATTAAAATTAAATAAATGTTATAATAAGTTAAAATAAACTCAAACAACGCAAAACACAATTCTAAAGAAACAAACATAATAAATTAATAATAAATAAACACGAAATACCACAAAAGTTTAAAAAAATCATCCAGTAGCCTAAGAGCCTAAGAGTTTTTATTCCTTGGTACCCCCTTCTGCCAACCTGTCTTTCTTTTTCTAACGCTCTTCGGGTGCCCTTTTTCATCCAGTCCTCGATTTGCGAGGAGGATTGGGATGCATCACCTTCTCCTCTTTTACAGAGTTGTCGCTTGGATAGGGATTAGACAACTGAAGTTCTAATCCCTGGACGAGCTGCTCCAGCGCAAGGTGCTGATTTTGCAACCATTACTGCTGCAGTAGTCAGGACTCTACCTACCACTGGTGGAACTGCACTTGAGTCCTGTAAAGCAACAGTTATCTTTTTTGCGGAGACTGTTGCAGCAATCGCCAGGATATTTGCCACAGTCTTTTGATGTGGGTTATCCAATTTATCGGCATTGGCTTTGGCCGCCGCCGATAGTAGTTCTCCTACAGCAGGAGGCATAACCATTATCTCCTGCTGCATATTTTTTGTATTGCGGGGTATACAAATATATGGGTTATTTGTTGATTTTTGGCAAACTTTAGGGGAAGATATTGAAGACGGTCAGTGATGGTGTCGATGTTTGTTTTTTGACAGAGGAGTGAATTAGTGGGATTATAAAGGGAATTATTAGGGTGTCGAATCAATTATTATTATTAAATTGATTTTTTTAAATAATTAAATGGCGAAGGTGCCGAGTTACTAGATAGAAATAAATGCCTAACTTCCCATGGTTAATTATATTGCTAAAATTAAAGTTTATTGCTTTTTATTGCGTAAGTTAAATATAATTATTTTTTACAATTAAAATTACACTTTTATAAGCAAACAAAAAAAATACATAAAATAACATCTTTATAAAATCCATTTTTATTACTTCATTTTTTTTATAAAGAACAAGCGGTCGATGTTTCTCTTTAATTTATCCACGGCGTACACCGTATAATTATGAACCATAGGAATTAATTATCGAGGGTACGGTTGTTCGTCGGAATTAATTGGAGAGATATTAATTAATGTTGCATGTTCAGGGAAGCGGGACGGGGGCATCGAATTTCGTCTGCTCGCGGAATTAAATTTGCCAGCTCGGGGGAGCCGACCCCCGCGAAAATTGTTTTTATTAAGTGGAATTTTATTACCGGCTATTAAAAAAATATATACACGCGCATTCCCCGTGCGTATAATCAGGTTACATCCACAGAAAATTCGACGAGGGTATCTTTTTTTTATTCTACCTCGATTCGAGTGAAACAAAAATTGCTCCTTTCGGCGAGCGAAGAAAAGTACGCGTTAATAATTAAAATTTTAATTTTTACGAGTTTTAATGATGAAAATTGCTTTATTTTTTTAAATAAATATGAATAGATTATTAAAAATCAACCAATAAAATACAGATTAGATTGAATAACTTTAAATTATAGACTAGTCTCGGGTTATTAGCCCATTTTCAAGAAAATTTATTATTAATATTTATTGATTTTTAATAATCTATTCATTTATTTATTTCATACAATATGAACTACGAATGTCTAAATATTAAAATCATTAATTATATTAAAGCTTTATTTTTATAATGAAACTGTCTGTAATGTAATAATAAATATTACTAGAGCATTAAAAATCTACCAATAAAATAAATAAAACCATATTAAATTAAATAACTTTTTAAAATAATGTATAATGAAACCGTCTGTAATGTAATAATAAATATTAATAGAGTATTAAAAATCTACCAATAAATAAAAATACAGATTAAATTGAATAACTTTTTAAAATAATTCAATTTAATAACCCATAACCCGAAACTAGTCGATATTTTAATCTCAAGTAATTTCGGGTTATGAGTTAATTTAAAAGAGAATTCAAAATATAATTCTTACTTAAAACACACATAATTTAACTAAGAACAATGGTTTAATCCAACCAATTTGATTCAGAAAGCTTCAACAGCTCAGAGTGGCGTATTTGCATTGGTAGTAAAAGTAGCGATAAAAGAAGTAATCAAAAATCCACTAAGTTTGCGCATAAAGTGCTAAATCTTACTCATATTAAAAATAAAAATGAATTAGCATGTATTTATCACGATTATTAATTAAGAGAGAAAGAGAGCTGTGAAATACGAAGAGAGTACTAATCTGTTGAATTTTATGGGGAGACCATGAATTGAAAAATTATGAATTATTCGAGCCTATTCTATAAGGGAAAAGTTAAGTTTAAAGGTTAAATTTAATATTTCTTGTATATGTTTAATGAATAAGTAATTATTCAGTAGAAAAGTACAGACTCATATCTTCTACTGAATAATTACTTATTATTTTGTTATATACATACTGTATCTGTACAGTTTGTAATAATTTTTTAAAAAAGGAGATTCCGTTAATAAAATAATACTAATATTAATAAATAATAAAATACTTAACAAATTAAAATTATTTAAAATTTGTTAAATTTTTTTCAATTTTTATAAATTTTGTTTAATTTTTAAATTTCTTTTTAATCAAATAAACCTCTTTGTGTGGCGCGGAACTTTATCAATCGCATAAATAAAGTTGTCAAGGGGGAAGTAATTAATCCCGTGGAAGTAAAACGGCTGAAATATAAGGTCTGACAAATTAAAACTACTCGAGATCGGTTCAACGGTGAGCAAAAGCCATCGATCACGAAGTTTGCTTATTCAAACTAAAGGCGCTAGTTGGTTAGTTAGTTGGTTGGGTAAAACTCTTAAATTAAAAGCGAATATAAAAAGAAAGAATAAACGGAGGTTTTTTTGCTTTAATTAGAGAATAAATGTGAGTGGATATTCACGAGGAATTTATCTGTATAAACTGAATATAAGTGAACTTGAAACACTGAATGGGATATCACATGTCTCTGTGGTGTAGTTGATAACGCTCTCGGCTAGAAATCGAGGGACATGGGTTCAAATGCCACCAAAGGTGTTTTTTCCACTTATATTTAATTAAAACCTAGTTTTTGCGTAACACCTTCAAGTCGTTCACGTAGGCATTCGTCTTTATTCCAGATTCGGACGTATCTTACCAACTTTGCCCGCAACAACGGCTTATCAAGAATCATGAAAACTGCTAATGATTTCAGCAAATACAGTTGGTTCCAGTTATTCTCTAGCTACTTGAAAAATAATTTAAAAATTCATTGCAACTACTTAATTCTTCTTTTGTTGTTTCGTATCTTTTTATTATATCTATTAATTCATATCAATAGTGATTAATTTGTACAATAAAGACATTAATAATCTGTGATTAAAATAAAATAAAATATCTATTAATTCATTTCAATAATGTTAATTATAGTTTATTTTTTGTGATTATATTATACATTGTTTTATTTTTGTACAAAATGAGGTCTCCCATAAATAAATGTATTATTATTATTAATAATTTAAAATTATATCTCATTGTTATACATTGGAATTTCTTCAATTTATAGATATAAATATAATTTAGAAGGAATATCAATTTAATTAATTAATCTTCTTTATGTTTCCGAAATATATCTAGTAAAATAAAAAATAAGTAGGAGAAAGGACAAGTATTTTTATTTAAATAATTAATTAATTAATTTAATTTTAAATTTATTGATTTAAAAATAATTTATTATTGTTTTTACCGAAAAGCTTTTAATAAGAAACCATTAACGCTATCTATTTACTACATTAATTCGAAATCCACCCAAGCTCTACTTTTAAATTAAAAAAAAGCTCGCTCCTGAAACCCCATCATTTACTATAAATAACCCGTAATAAGCGAGCTTGAGAACTTGATTAACAAATTCGTGCGTCCATTTCCGCCCCCCATTTTTCCGGCGTTATCCGCGCTCGTTAATCCCGCAATGAAAATATTACCGTGCGGGGGCGTAGTGCCCGCCTCCCCCTCGCACACCGAGCCGCCCCTCGCTTTTCCCCCTAAGAACACAATGGGACGGAATAACGATGTAAATTACACGAGTTCGTTTAATCTCAAACTTTCCCCCGGGAAAATTTCAACCTACATGACGTTTCGGGGAATTCCCCGGAGTGTTCACGAATTGAAAACGGGCCCTTCACGGAAACAAACCGCGAATGGGAAATGATTTAGTTGTATATATTTTTTTTTCTGTTCATCGATTGTGTGTAATGAAAATGTTTCTGAAACTTTAGACACGATTATAAATAAATAAGTGATTTCAGTATATATACCATAGAAAACAAAATATTTCATTAAATTAAATAAAAATTATTTGAAAATAATAAATATGAATAGATTATTAAAAATCAAGCAATAAAACAATTATACACAGATTAACTTTAACTTTATTTTACGGAATTCTCCATTATAATTGATTACATTATACAATAATTTACATATTTGTATATAATAAGGTAAGTATTCCTAAACTATTAATAATTAGATTGAATAATATTTTCAATTTAAGTCCCATTAATCACATTTTAATAATATTAGGAATTGTGTTGCATGTAAAACAAACCAAGTGAAACTTACTTAACAATTCCTAATAGATTGAATAACTTTAAAATTTAATAAACTAAATTTTAAATTCTTTTGAAAATGGCTAATAACCCGAAACTAGTCGAGTATTTAAAGTTATTCAGTCTAATCTGTGTTTAACTGTTTTATTGCTTGATTTTTAATAATCTATTCATATTTATTTTATACAGTATGAACTATGTTTAAATATTAAAACCATTGATTTGAAAATTATTAATTATTTCCATATTTAGTTTTACTAAACTTAAATCTTGATGAAAGATATTAAAACGTTTTTTTTTTAATCTAACGCTTTGCGTAATTCTTAAATGAAATTTAATTTAATCTATATTTATTTAATTTAATTGATAGAATTTTATTATTTTATTATTGAGTAATTTATAGTATTAACGTTTGTGTATTTTAATTATATATTTCAATTTTAATAAATGAAACACTTTTTTACTTTGTTTGTATAACTCGGATTGATTTTATTGTTGACTATAGTTTCTACAACCTTAACGTGTCATTATCAAAACAAAAATCAGAGTTATACAAACAAAGTAAAAAAGTGTTTCATTTATTAAAATTGAATTACAATGTATAACAAAGTAGAAGCCTCACAATTAACAAGTTAATTATATATTTGTTTTTTTTTCATATATAATTAACATATTCAATTTCAATATAATTTCGGGCTGCTAAAATTTATATTTAGCCCTCCCCCGTCCACTTTTGCCTCTCTTTCTCATTTTACCTTTTGAAAATTAATAGCTCTGCTAATAAATACGCGAAAACAAGCATTTCCCGTTGTAATCAAAAGCCTACATAATTATCAGCGCCAATTAATACGTATCCCCTCTTCCCCCCATTTTCCTATATTTACTGTGCGTAATGTAACGTAAATAATTAATCGTATATGTAATCCAACAACAAACAACGCGAAATAAATCGGACGCTCGTCAAAGGGCAGAGCGCACGTTTTCGACATTTTCCGATATCGCGCAATTATTATTAATCGCGCAATTAGGGGCCGTATCTGATTTAATTAACGTCGCCGTAACGCGCAATTCGTACCTTCTCTCTCCCTCTCTATCTCGCTCTCTTCCCGGGTATGACTATATCGGGTCTCGTTCGGCAATTTAATTGCCGGGATCCCCCGGATTAGGTCCGACGTTGACAGCTATCTCAGATTTGCATAATTGGCGCAAGACTTCCAGAATCGATGGGAATTCACCGGGGTGGATCAATCAGTTCATTTCGGGGTGCGTTTTTAATTGATTCTAATTGAATTACACTTTTAAATTTCATCTCATTTTTATTTGTTTTTTTTTTTTGTGAAGGGGAAATACAATTTGGTTGAAATAAAGGATTCTACTGGAGTAAGAATACTGATACGTTTTGAAATTATCAGTGTGCTTTGAAAAGTGTTGGATAATTTCAAAACAAGGTTTCTATAATTTTTAGTGTTGGGCAAAATCGAGTAATATTAATAATCAATTATTTCTACATGAGTAATTTTAAATAAATGAACTCAATGAGAAACGACAAATTGATGTTTTTCAATAAATAGGGAACAATTACTAATTGCAATAGAACATGCCGCATTAATAAAATTGTCATATACTTAATTTTTTAGTAACAAAAAAGATTGAAAAGATCGACTTTGCCCATCTCTAATAATTTTTATTGAAAATAAAAAGAACTTTTTGAAAATAATAACAATTATTTACGCACCTATTCTATTTTTTTTTGTTTTAAATTGTATTTTAATCATGTTTCACAAAGTGATTAATTAGAATGATATCAATATATCTTTCCTAATCTTTAAAACTAGTCCCGCGACACCTTCCCCCGATAATCGTGTTTACGTGCAAAATACAGGTAAAATCTTGCGGATTAACTATTTTGAAAATGGTTTAATTTGCCACAGTGTTTGATTGTTATTGGCTAAGATGATTGAAGAAGAAGAATCGTAGGATGCGGTGTGAACTCGTTGGGAAGTTAGCGACAGGATATAACGACATCCCTTATCTTGCTCGCGCATACTTTTGTTTGTTTCTCATTATCGCACTTTTCCGGGCAATACTTAACATCAGTAATTTCGAAACACTCACTTTTACCAATGTTTATTAAATTTATTAACCGATATCAGAGGCTCGGTTTGGAGTTATGGCTAAGGAACGTCATGAATTGTCGAATTCTTGTCAAATTCTTTACAATTTCAGCTGATATATACAAAAGCTGCTGGTATTCTTTTTTTTTAATTTGATTTAGTTAATGTTGACAATACATGTTGGTCCATTTAATTGGTGAACGATTTGTGGGCGAAATTTGAGAAAAGGTTCATAATGAAAAGGGGCAAACGGCCACCTCCTAATTCTATATACATCCCGAGGTTCCCCAAGGCCCCCTGATTTATGGCGAAATCTGTTCAACCGTGTGTAGGTCAGCCTCGGCCCTATAATAAATGGCCACCAGGAGCGCCCTTCCTCCCAGCCCAAACCGCGCTTCCCTCACGTTTACGTGTACACCCACACACACTCACACACACACATGTATAATATTCGTTACCTCTGGCTATGTGAATTATTAACACTTTCATATTGTGCCCTAAATATTTCGTTGTCGGGGATTTATAATTAAACCGGGACACTCGGGGGATGCATTATGTATCCTATCGCGCGGGCTTTTCATCGCTAAAGCTCGCGTACATTTATACAACAAAGATAATAGCGCGGAATAACGGATACAGTTACGGATACATCTCCTGGTGTGTTGCATGTGGAACACACCGCTTTCCCTCACCGCTAGAAAAGCGGTAATAAATGTTGATTTTTGGTTTGGCGCGCGTAGAGAGGGAGTCTTAATGACGATAAGTTTCTCCCCGTGTGACCAGATTCGCCGGGAAACTTTCCGCCATTAACAGTACGTGATCTCCCGTGCAAATAAATTTTAATTATAATTAGATGGAGTATACGGCGAGAGCAACTCCACACCTTGATAGCTTCTTAAAGCACAAGATACGCATTATTTACAAACTACACCAACTATCTTGAGTTCCTTCGCGTCGGGGAACTTTCGGGACGCTATCGCACACATATTACGGGGCTTCTTCAATCAGATAATTAAGATTGAAATTAACACCGCGTAACTTCGCGGTGTCGCCTGTAATGGTTGTTTTGTGTTCCCCGGGCGAAATTTTGTTCCACCAAAGAAACTTTATTTATTAATCTGAAGACCCGCCGTGGACGTAATCCATATTATGCGCGGTTGAATTATTCTTAGACAACTTAATTAAAAACTAAATCATCTATAATAAAAAAAATAAAACAGTAATCGAGACGTGCTGTATTTTAAACAAAACAAAAAACAATTCTACAGAAATCCAGATAGCCGTAATGTATCTTAAGCATTCTAAATCATCTATTACAAAAAAATTGCAACAATAATTTGGAGTACCGTTTCCATTTTTTTTTTAAATGATTAGTTTAGAATTTTTGCATTTTATATCATCTATTATCAAATATTGCAACAGTAATCCAAATAGCCGTGGTGCATTTTAAGCATTATTCATTACTCCTGCTAGTAAATGGTTGACTGAAATCTGTCGACTTAATATTCCATACAGAACGTATATCATTAACTGCTACTTCCAAAATTCAGCTTCAATCTCCCTCAACAATTTTAAACATACATCTGTATTCTACTGACTCTATCAAAAATTTTGGAAGGCATAATAAAAAATCAATTCTTTAAACATACCCATAAAACAAAATTTTATTTATTTTAATGTTGATGCAAAATTATTTCTCAGCATCTTTTTTGATGCGTATATTTGAAGATCCTCAATTAATTATTTTTTATGGTTGCAAAGTTTTACTGTTCATTTTCCTCATTATTTTTTGGTTCTCTAAAAAACTTTACTCAACTTGCCCAAATAGATGATACAATTTCATCGCCCTACAAACTATAGGCTTGTGTTCCTCAGGATCCATTTTAGGGCCACTTTAACAACTACACGCTGAAAACCAAGAAAATTAATATAAATTATCACATTTTTTTTTCTTTGACTTTGATCTCTGATCGATAGCACAAACTAATTAACACCTACATGTATTGTAATTATTTATGTTATATTGTTTGGCATTATCTATTGTCTGAATGAAGATGTTTGTATATATAAATAGAAATTATGAATGCGAAGAACTTTCATCAAATCGAATTTCATGCTCGACGCACTCATAATTTGAATAAAACTGATAATGTCTGTTTGAAATGGGAGCAGATTAATTAATGCCATACTTTCAGCCTTTCTGTTGTACACATGTAAAACTATATTCTTGTATTCAGAACACAATTTACACACAAAAACGATCGTTTATTCCTGTAGTTTCCCAATTTCTTTTCAAATGCTGTGGAAATTTTTGCCAATAATGAAAACCCACAGGATTTATTCTATTATATCTGATTATAATTATAATTGTATAATTTTGTTGTAGGATAAGACATTCTACAACAAAATTTAGATCTTTTAGTATCTTGGTGTAAATCAAATTTATTTTAAGATTTTGAGCTTTTTTTAACATACTTTTAAAATATAAATTTGTCCTTTATTCATTACTGAAATCGGAAAACTGTGCGTGGAAACAATTGTTGCGGACAAATTTATATATTAAAAGTGTGTTTAATTTTAAAAACCTTAAAACGCTAACAAGTATGATCTTTCGAAAAATAACAACCTCAAGAATTAATCATAATAAATGGAGGATAATGCAAGCGCCATCTATTGCCTAATTTCATGTGGCATCGTTTGCAATTTTGGTCTACACAGTAGACGACCGAGAGTTATAAATCATTTATTTCTTAACTATAATAAATGTACAATCATGTCTTTTCGCGCAAAAAAAAATCATAATAAATTACGATTATGCAATTGATGAAAATGCAAAAAAAATCTGATATTTTGTTTGACGACAAATTATCTTTTAATAACAATATTGAGTACGATTAATTGTGTTCACTAATAACAGAAACCGATGTGAAGTTATCCACGGTTTTCCAGCCACGGTTTTTCGGCCCGGCGCCTCCACCATGGCGGAAGCCATTTTTATTGTTTGATATGTTTCTTAAAGATATCTAGTAACAATCTAAGACAATGAAATCAAAAATTAAAGGCGCCAAAGTTAGCTGTTTTGAACTTTGAAATTTCACCGATATTTTGTTGGAAACCGTGGATAATAAATACAAAATCAGAAAAATAGTTAAAATAAAAAAATAAACTTTTTTATTGTTTGATATGATTCTTAAGACATCTAGTAACAATATAAGACAAAGAAATCAAAAATTAAAGGCGCCAAAGTCGGTCGTTTAGGACTTTGAAATGTCACCGATTTTCTGTTGGAAACCGTGGATAATAAAAAAATTAAAAAATAGTTAAAATAAAAAATAAACTTTTTTATTGTTTGATATGGTTCTTAAGACATCTAGTAACAATATAAAGCAAAGAAATCAAAAATTAAAGGCGCCAAAATCGGTCGTTTTGAACTTTGAAATTTCACCGATTTTCTGTTGGAAACCGTGGATAATAAAAAAATTAAAAAATAGTTAAAATAAAAAAATAAACTTTTTTATTGTTTGATATGGTTCTTAAGACCCCCAGGAATAATCTAAGACAAAGAAATCGATAATTAAAGGCGCCAAAGTCGGTCGTTTTGAACTTTGAAATTTCATCGATTTTCTGTTGGAAACCGTGGATGACTTACAAATTGTAATAATTATATTGCTACAGTTATTTAAAGCAATCTTTCAGGTTACTATTAATATGCTAACGTGTATAAATGGAAATAAAATCCGTGGATGAACCACTAAAGTCCCGGCGCATCCGCCAAGGTGAAGGCGCCGGGCCGAAAAACCGTGGCTGGAAAACCGTGGATAACTTCACATCGGTATAACAGAATGCTCTCAATATGGTTATTAAAAGATAATTTGTCATCAAACAAAATACCAGATCTTTAAATTTGGTTAAATTCACTGATAAAAATCGTTTATTTTTAATAAGTGTTGCATGTTTTTAATTTATAAATAATAATTATAAATATCAATCGAAAACTAAAATATATTCCGCGAAATTACGTAACAATCCCATTCTTGCGTTCCCGTCCTTTACAAAAGTGGAAAAATATTTCAACCCTTATCGTCCAGATAAGTCCAGAATCTCCAGGCGGCACAGAGGGGTCTAATTTGATTGCAGCCATTGTACCGCCCGGGGAAATCGAAAGCATCGCCCGTCCATTGTTGATGGAACGGAGGAAAATCTCTAAAGTCACATTCCTGTTTTGTTGTGCGGACTCCTCTCAGTGTGAGCGCCCTATTTGATTGACGCCCTTTTTTTCTGCCCGGATTGATTGCCCTTTTCTACGTGCGAATGCCCATCCGGGAATATTATCATTCTGTACTCCTAATGATATTATGACGTGACGGGAAATTTGGATGGGTTCCCTCCAGCTCCTACACCCCGGGTTTTAAGGGCAATTCCTTTAAAGGGCTTTAATGGACACATGTTTTACATGCGAGCTCCCAGTGAGATATGATGATGATGATGATGGCTGCAAGGCGAAGGCGTTCTCATTACTTAATGATATGTGTTATAAATTGTTTCGTATTTACTTAATGCGTGTTGAGAACTTGATGATAAACATGAATGCTTATGGTTACCAATTTCTGTGAAGGTAATTTTCAAAAGTTATATATCATAAGAAAATTTAATAATTCACAATAATTCATCCTCGTATATTAGATTATAATCAGTAATAAAATAACAACTTTTCAAATCATTATTTTATTTTGGAAATTACTATTATACAAACATCTTTATATCAAACAATTTTTAGATACAGCTATATTTTAGAATTATAAATATGCATGAATGTGTTATTGTGCTATGGGCTATCGACCTGAGGTCTTTCTACCCTGAAATTATTTTATTAATACTACCCATTTTTATACCAATTTACTTTCTTCAAGTTTCTTAATCATGCACGCAATTTATATTTTATAAATAGAGTATTCATTCACTTGGTCACAGTTATTTAATAAATTAAATAAAAATGATTTGAAAATAATCGATAAATTATTTCCACATTTAGCTCGTGACACGTTGACCTACGTTGCGTAAGTACTTCAAATAAATGCATATTAAAACAACTACTTCCCGGGCAAATACCCCGCCGGACATTAATCTATATAATGTACATCTTCTGTTGGATATCAATAAAGTCAAAATGTTAGTTCTCTGACATAATTATTTTCAAATAATTTTTATTTAATGGTTTTAATATTTAGACATTGGTAGTTCTTATTGTATGAAATAAATATGAATAAATTATCAACCAATAAAACAGAGATTGGATTGAATAACTTTAAATTCTCGACTAGTTTCGGGTTATTTGCCCATTTTCAAGAGAAGCTAGTTGAGAATTTAAAGTTATTCAATCTAATCTGTGTGTTATTGGTTGATTTTTAATAATTTATTCATATTTATTTCATACAATTTTTATTTAATTTACTAATTTTTTTTTGTTGATACACAGTGGACTGACCTGTGGTTAACAGTGTATTATGAATGAAATTATTTTAAAAACATAATAAAAAACAAATGGACAGAATGGCGCTTTAATGAAAAAAAAAATATAATAAACAAAGAAACATAAAGAACAAAATTCAAGTATGAAATATTTACAGTAAATTTATAATACGACGTCAATCGTATTACAAAAAGCTGAAATAGCTGAAACACTGATAGTTGGGTCTTGAAGGATAAACTTAATATCATTTTCTTTGACAGAGGCAATATCTTTTTTTTTTTCTTTATGAAATTAATTAATTCACAAATTAGTATTTATTTATTTTATTTTATTTTTGTTATTTCCTGTGCGTCCCGTAACTAAAAGAAAGCAATAAAAGAGTTTGCTCATTAAGGTCAATTCTGCGGGGAGCCAAGGAGGAGCTTAAATATCGACTAGGTTTTAATAAAAGTTGGTCCGAAAGTTAAATATCGCTCCGCCGACTGTTTCAGCGTATTTCGTGTTTGTTTAGCGCTCAAAAAGTTGTGTAAACTTTATTTTAAAAGGGGCGAATTCATCCCCCGAATGGGTGATTTATTGCCCGGCACCAAGAAGTTTGTGTATTTATTTAACCCCCGGACCATGCGGACACGGATATTTAAAAATAAATCCTTAAAAACAATATATGTATGCGAGAAGTGAAGTAAAATTAATTTTTGGGACTTAAAAATAAAATTTTAAAATAATTAATTGGAGAAAATGATTTATTAATAGAATATTTTATACAAACAAAATTATATCGAAAAACGTTGCGAATATTTTACACAAACAAAATTAAATTTAAGTAAAACATTATTTATTCGAAAAACGTTGCTTCATCAGCTTTATTCAAATGCAACATTGAATTACACAAGAGATATTTGAGGTTGTATTTCAACAAGGCTGACTAACCAACCTAAAATATCTCTTGTGTAATTCAATGTTCGGCGTGGATATTTGCCCGGAAAGTAGTTGTTTCAGTAAATATTTGTATTTTCTGTGTACTTACTTCGTAAGACCTTAATTGCAGAGCAACTAGAAAGAAAATAATTAATTACGGTGAAACGGATTTCTAATTCTCCCTATTAAAGAGAGATCTTTGAAAATAATTACAAATTAATTTAAAAAAATATATAAACCATTCGACAAACACTCCCGTGATTTCCCAATACTTCAAGACGTTCCTCAAGGTTCTCCATTATCCCCACTACTATATAATATTTATTGCCATGAAATTTACGACCCTGATCCAACATATCCTTTTAGTTATGCCCTCTTATTTGCCGATGACGCAGTCCTAATGACTCATGATACTTCCCTCCAGATAGTTCAAAAAACCTTCCAAAAATCCTTTGATTGCGTGCATGCCTGATGTTCGAAATGGCGGATCAAAATAAATCTCAACTCTTCATCCCATATCACAAAATCACAACTAAATCTTCCTTATCACTATTAATAACACCTCAATATCTCCCTCCCATACTTTTAAATACCTAGGCATCCTGTTTGATCGCAAGCTTTCCTTCAAACCTCACATCTTATCAATAAAATCCAAAATCCAAGTAAGAGCCCGCCATTTCAGGTCACTTACCTTCAAACAGGAAGGTATAAGCATTAAAACCGCCACACATATTTATAAATCAATATGCCGGCTCTTGTTAGCTTATGGATATTTCCTTTTCACTCAAATCAATCCTTCTTCTCTCTACCATATCCAAGTTGCAGAAAGATCCTCCCTAAGAATCCTCACAAAAATTAGACATCCTAATAATCCTCTCCACAATCCATCCAATGAACACTCTATCGAATCCACTCAAGTCACTCCCATATCTCAATACATAATTAACATTTCATGAAAATTTGCAATTAATCCCAATAACCAAACCTTCCTTAAACAATTCCACAAAAATCCTAATATTCCTCCAAGATATTCACATTCCATTCTCGTTATTGCGCTTCTAGACGATTCAGCTAGATAGTACAGAATTTTGCTTTAATCCGTCACCAGAAATTCAGACATGGCAGAAAGACCGCCGGTCGATAGCCCATGACAGACTAACACACAATCGTAAACTGTAACTACGCATATGTATAATTAATGTATGTAAAATAATTGTCTGTAAACAAAGATTTCTGTATATATATATATATATATATATATATATAAACCAAATTAAACCAAATTGTTTTAAATTGTTAAGTATACATTTCTGATGATAATTCTGATATTAATTTGTATTTTCAGAGATTTCAAGTTTCAAATTCAGGCATTTTTGAATATTTTGAATTAAGTAAGTATTAAGTGAGGACACTTATTCCGTGGTGAAACATTTCTATGTAATAATTAGGAATATCAGAATTTTCATCATAAATGTCTGCTTAATTATTAAGGACAATTTGGTTTATATATATTTTTAAAATTAATTATAATTATTTTCAAACATCTCTCTTTAATGAAGAGAAATCAATTTTATCCAGAAGTAAAAGTATTGATTTTATTCCCCAATATTTAATTTACAATATTAACAAATTCTGCATCAACTATCAAGCATACTATCCAACTTGTCTTACACATAGTGAGCATGAATGGGTGAATATTCATGTATGGTAATTCCGTATCCCATTACCGACTGGAGATCAGATTTCGGCGCATTTGCGCGCCTGCAATGACAGTTACTGTCGGTCCGTGTATACTTTGCGAAGGGCTGCTTATTGTTGTGCGAGCGCATTTTAATAATTAATCGGGAGTGTCTGTTAATTTTAAGCCTAAAAGAAAATAAATAAAAAGAATACTGAATGAAATAAATTTATTTAAAAATATTTTTTTAGTTAAATAATATGACTTTCAGTTTGATAACGAAGCTTGTTGCTTCGAAATTATAGTCACTAAAATAAAATAACAAGTTATACAAACAAAGTTAAAAAGTGTTTTATTTAATTAAGTCTTGTGATTGGTAATTTACCTTTTTTATACATATGTTTTGTTATTTTTTAGAGCGTCACACGTTTCTTATAAAATTTTTAATATGTAATTATAATTGTAATTTGGAAATGGAGATTCCGTTAATAAAGTAAATTTAAATTGAAAATGTATAATCACGTGAAAGCCTTAACTATTAACAAATTAATTCTTTAGTTATTATAATTTTTTTTATTACTGAATACACCTCACATTTTGACTCTTCCTCGTAAGAAATAATTTACATAAAAATCAATATTTTTACGCATTCTAAAAGAGCTAAGCAGTGACGAATATAAAATTTGAATCATTATTTATTGACCCTTTACATATACAATGTATTAAATGTGTTTTGATTGGCATTCATTTGCAACGTTATCGATTTGAAATCAGGACAATGATATTTACGTAGATATTTTTAGTTTTTTATAAGGCAGATTTTTCGTTTTATTCATATGAAAATTAAATAAAATATCACACGACATAGTAAATAATAATAAATTAAAGACGACACAAGCGCCACCTTTTGCCTAGTTATCCATACGCTAGATGAATGGTGGCTGAACGTTTCATTAAATAGTAAATAATAACGAAAAAATAGTTTTGTCAAAATGTAAATATGTTCATTTCTTTTTTTTTTAGAGCGTTTAAATTTTTTTATCATATCTCAATATACCAAAACATACACACTGGTATCTTAATAAAAATTGTAATTAATTGAATTGAAAATAAATAGTTGTATTTTAATAATACAGTAAGTGAGAAAGAGAAGAACGAAAAGGATGATCATTTTGTTAATTACCTTTAATCATAATAAATTAAAGACGACGCAAGCGCCACCTTTTGCCTAATTTCAAGTAGCATCGTCAACGATTTGGGTCTACAAGGTAGACGACCGTGAATTATTGTTTCGTCCACTAAAGGAAGGCGAACTTGTCCTGTTTAAGCAAACAAGGAAAACTTCATTTTCATTCATTTCATTTTACCTTTAATCATTTTATTCAAGAGTGGCGGTGCCAAACCGAGCGAGATAAGACCGCTCCAGCCAATCAAATCGGCCGGTGATGACTCATGTAAACTGGTATATTTATCAGATCAACAATACAGGATGAAGTAAATATTAATAATATGTATATTATTCGGTACCCGACACTATGAAGGGTATATAGCGTTTTTTGATTGTAAATTAACGCGTGTGCTTTAAAATTTGTTTGATACAATTCAGTAATATTTTACAATTCATTCACTTTTAATTTCCAAAGTGCTTTTCATTAATTCCACGAAGAGAGCAGTATTAATTGGGTAAGTGTTAAATTAATAAAGTATGTATTCATATCTCAAATTGGACGGAAAATAATTAAAAAAATAACTGCTTGTTTATTGATTTTGAAGCACATTTAGATACACAACGCTTATTAAACATGATTCGAAATTATTTGATTACCTGAGAAATCTCGTAGATTTTAGTCCGAAAGAGGGTTCGAAATTTTTCATTAGATAGAATATCGCTTATGTTTTAAAAATGACAATAATAATAAAATTAATTATTGGTCTCTTTTGCCAAATAAATACCAAAAAAATAATGGAATATAAAATTTTAATAATGATAATAATACTAAATGATTTATTAACCTTTTTTACAAAATAAATACAAAAAATAATTCAGTATAATCAAATACTACCAAATGGACTTAAATCAATTCTTATATTAGATATTTTTCTACTATTAGATCTACAAAATTGAATTTAGAAAGTAGGTAAGCATCTTCAAAATAAGAGTGTAATAATTCATATGAAATATAATTTGTGTCCATACTTCTTGTTTTTTTGGAAATTTATTAAATTCCTTTTGAAACACAGATGTGGAATATTCTTAAATATAATATTCTTTATTCATAAACTTACGCTGTACGTTTTCCAATTCATTAATATAGAACTGAAAACTGGGGTTCCAAACTATGGAGTAATATTATAAAATTAATAAGACAAAACAGAACCTAATTAATTATATTTTAGTTTCTATATATCGTTATACTTTAAATTAAATGAAAATAATTTGAAATGAATTAATAAATTAATTATTCTACGCCGGGACATCGAATTATGTTTTGAGTAGAATTTAATAAAATGCTTATTTAAACAGACAAAATCCGGCAATAAAACATGACAAAAAAATATGCACAAAGTCAGATTTACACAATAAAAATGATGAAATTTGTGTTTAATGGCAGAATTAGAGAAATAAAATACACAAAAATTGACTTTGAAGTTATATTTAGACAATAAAAATTACGAAAACTGTTTTTTTAATTAAATAAATATGAATAAATTATTAAAATTCAACCAATAAAACACAGATTAGATTGAATAACTTTAAATTCTCGACTAGTTTCGGATTATTAGCCCATTTTCAAGAGAATTTAAAATTTGTTTTATTAAAATTTCTATGGATATTTACATTAATTAAAATAAAAATTAAAAAATCAATATATCCATTAAATCCCGACACCAATTGGTAAAAGGGGACATCGATTATATATATATATATATATATCCACTAATGTAAATATCCATAGAAATGTTAATAAAACAAATTTAAAATTCTCTTAAAAATGGGCTAATAATCCGAAATTAGTCGAGAATTTAAAGTTTTTCAATCTAATCTGTGTTTTATTGGTTGATTTTTAATAATTTATTCCTATTTATTTCGTACAATATGAACTACCAATGTCTAAATATTAAAACTATTAATTATATTAATGTTTTTTTAAGGTCAGAATTAAATAATTAAAATTACAAATTTGTCTTTAAAGTTAGATTTAGACAATAAAAATAACGGAAATTGTATTTAAAGTCAGAATTAGGCAATAGAAATGACAATTTTGTCCGAAAAGTCAGATTTAGATAATAAAAATGACGAAGAGTGAGAATTAGCGATATAAAGAAGGACCTAAACTTAACTTTAATCTCAAATTTAGACAATAAAAATAAGGAAAAATAAATTGTCTTAAAAGTCAGATTTAGATAATAAAAATGACAAAAAGTGAGAATTAGTGAAATAAAAAAACATAAAAATTAACTTTAGTCTCAAATTTAGACAATAAAAATAAGGAAAAATAAATTGTCTAAAAAGTCAGATTTAGATAATAAAAATGACAAAAAGTGAGAATTAGTGAAATAAAAAAAAACATAAAAATTAACTTTAATCTCAAATTTAAACAATAAAAATAACGTTTTAAGGTTTTCATATATCGTAATATTTTAAATTAAATGAAAAGAATTTGGAAATAATTAATGAATTAATTATCCTTTTTCAATTGCTCTGATATTTATTGAATTACGAAGTAAATACTGTGAAAAAAATATATATCTATTGAAAAAATCGAATCTTGTGTACACTTCGATAAAATGCTTATTTAAATAATTTATTGAAAGCCATTTCAATTTACAGGTAAATAAATTATTGATATTGAACCAATTATTACAAGTGTATATATTGATTATAATTTTCTTTTGTAACAGTAATAAATTTTGTGGAAGCCATTAGTTACACAAAAGTAATTTTAAGAAAGTGTTTTTCCTTCGCACATTACTTTTTGATAGTTACCATAAATCACAGACATGTATATTAACAACTTCCATCATTTTTCTCCGCCGCGAACTTTACGCGGTCTAATTAAATTTCTCGCATTTAGAAAACCGCCTCCCGTCTTCGTGCGGCCGTAATTCGGGCCATTTTAAAACTTCCCAGCTCGTGGAATAATAATAATAAAAAAAAACCTGGGTGGGGGGTGGTTGCGCAAGGAGGGAGGAAGCCGGTAATCGTTCTTCGTTCGCTTTAGGTGCTTTTCATTTAAGAATTCAATGAGGTGCCATTTATCAGAGAACTTTTCTGTCCTCCCTCGTGTTATATTTTTTTTTCACTCGACAACCCACCCCCTCAGAGGCCGCACCCCGCACACACATTTGTGCATTCGGCACGAAATCATAATTTCCGCGAGCGCCACGCTTAATTGCTTTTTGATTGCTGTGTGTAATGCGAAAGAACGGGACGTGTTAAAGCGTGTTTTAATTAAAACGCCGAATCGATAAGTGAAGTGGGTTTATTCTTGTTTTCGGTGATGGCCGGAGTGGATTAATGAAAACAACATAGTGCGCGAAACGGAGTGCGAATGTCGAATAAAACAATAATTGCGCTGAGGAATTCCTTTACGAAAGTTGTTTTCAATGTCAGAATTAGGGAAATAAAAATTATAATAAATTACTTTAAAGTCAGAATTAGGCAGTGAACATTACGAAAAGTTTATTAGTCAAAATTTAGGCAAAGAAATAAAAATTGTTACAATTCAGATTTACACAATATAAAAGACGAAAAATGTATTTAATGTCATAATTAGGCAAATAGAATGATAAATTTTGTCTACAAACTCAGATTTTTACAATAAAAACACGAAAATTGTATTAAATATCAGAATTTGGCAATAAAAATGACAAAAATTGTCTAAAAAATCAGATTTAGACAATAAAAATGATGAAAATTGTATATTATGTCATAATTAGCGAAATAAATATTGCAAATTTGGCTTTATATTAAAATTCAGACAATTAAAATGAGGATAGTTTTTATGTAAAGTAAGAATTAGGCAATAAAAATGACAAAAATTGTCTTTGTATCGAATTTAGACTATAAAAAAAACGGAACATTGTATTTAATGTCAGAATTAGGCAATAACAATGACAAAAACTTCCAACAAAATCAGATTTAAAAAATAAAAATGACAAACATTGTATTTAATGTCAGAATTACAGAAATTAAAATAACAAAAATTTATTTTAAAGATTTAGAGAATGAAAATTACGAAAACTGCCTTTAAAATCAGAATTGGTTAATGAAAATGACAAAATTTGTCGCTAAGGTCAGATCTAGACAATGAAAAAGCCAAAATATGCCTGTTAAGTCAGATTTACAAAATAAAAACGACGAAAATTGTATTTAAATTTGATAATTAGACAATAAAAATGACAAATATTACTTATTAAATGAGAATTAAGCAATAAAAATGACAAAGTTGCCTATAAAGTCAAATTTAGATAATGAAAACGACGATAATTGATTTTAAAGTTAGATATTTAGTATTTAATGTGAGAATTTGCCAAATAAAAATGACAAAAATTAACTTTAAAGTCGGATTTATACAATAAGAATTACTAAAACTGTACTTACTAGAATTAAAAACTTAAAAAAATTAAAAGTTAAGATTATACAACAAATAAAACTTTAAAACTAAAATTAATCAAACCACAGTTAGATGTTGTCAATAAAAATGACAAAAACTTTCTACTAAGTCATGGACAATGCAAATGACAAAATTTGCCTACAAAGTCATAGTTAGACAATAAAAATGACACAGATTACCTAGAAAGTCATAGTTAGATAATAAAAATAACACAAATTACCTAGAAAGTCATAGTTAAGCAATAAAAATGACACAAAATGGCCTACAAAGTCATAGTTAGGCAATAAAAATGACACATATTTCCTAGAAAGTCATAGTTAAGCAATAAAAATGACACAAATTGCCTACAAAGTCATATTTAGGCAATAAAAATGACAAAAGTTACCTAGAAAGTCATAGTTATACAATAAAAATGACAAATATTGCCTAAAAAGTCATAGTTAGACAACAAAAATAAAAAATAGCCTGCGAAGTCATAGTTAGACAATAAAAATGACTCAAATTGTCTACAATTTCATAGTTAGACAATATAAATGACACAAATTGCCTACAAAGTCATAGTTAGACAATAAAAATGACAAAAACTGCCTACAGAGTCATAGTTAGATAACAAAAATTACAAAAATTGCCTACGAAGTCATAGTTAGACAATAAAAATGACACAGGTTACCTAGAAAGTCATAGTTAGACAATAAAAATGACACAAATTGCCTACAAAGTCATAGTTAGACAATAAAAATGACAGATTACCTAAAAAGTCATAGTTAGAAAATAAAAATGACACAAATTGTCTACAAAGTCGTAGTTACACAATAAAAACGACACAAATAGCCTACAAAGTCATAGTTAGAGAATAAAAATGACAAAAGTTACCTAGAAAGTCATAGTTAGACAATAAAAATGACAAAAACTGCCTACAAAGTCATAGTTAGATAAAAATTACAAAAATTGCCTACGAAGTCATAGTTAGACAATAAAAATGACACAAATTATCAAAAAAGTCATAGTTAAACAATACAAATGACACAAATTGCCTACAAAGTGATAGTTAGACAATAAAAATGACAAAAGTTGCTTATAAAGTCATAGGTAGACAATAAAAATGACAAAAGTTGTCTACAAAGTCGTAGTTAGATAATAAAAATGAGAAATATTACCTACAAAGTCATAGTTAAATAATAAAAATGTCAAAATTGACTTTAAATTTATATTTAGACAATGAAAATTATGAAAAATGAAATTAAAGTCAGAATTAGGCAATAATCTTACAATGTTTATCATAAACATTGTTAGATCTAAACAATTAAAAAGGCGAAAAATGTCATGAATTATCTATAAATCATATTTAGATAATAAAATGATGAAATTTGTTTTTAAAATGAGAATTAGGCAAAGAAAATTACAATAATTTCTAATAAAATCAGATTTAGGCAATAAAAACGATGAAAATTGTATTTAATGTCAGAATTAGGCAATAAATATAACCTAAATTTAATATATTGCAAAATTAAAAAAAAAACTCCTGTTTTGTCTTTTTCATGCAAAATCACAATCATAATTCCGTAATAATTAAAGAAAATCATGCGTTTCAGAAACACTCCCTGAATGTTCTTTGAGCCCGTTTGTTACAAATACCAAAGTCGTTTATTTATATCCTTTAACATTTGCAGCACATAAGGACTTTGTAGTCCTTTTGTTTTCGCTCGAGCCAATTTGCGATTTCACGCTAAAGCGTCCGCGGGCGATATCGACTTCAATTACCTGTAATTTTCACGAAAAAAGGAAAACTTTTGCTTTCCTCTAATTCCCGCTTGAATATTGTTATTACGCGAATGAAATAATTTAAGCGCCCGCTTATTTACATAGCCGAGTTGGTGAGTACAGGCGAAGCTTGAATTACTACAATTTGTTTTAATGTTCAATAATTACGGTCGGGAATCGATTTCCAGCGAACACATAATTTCGTTTTCTTTTGCTCGAAGTGAGAATTTCTAGAGAATGTAAATAAGAACAACTCTTGTAATTAAGTTGTTGTAAAGTCTACAAATCTCAATATTATTAATTTTACAACGAATTAAGCATATTGGTATTTTGTTGTATTTTATTTAATTGAATATTAACGTCATATTCAATTATACGAAATATAACAAAATACCAATATTATTAATTCGTTTTACAATTAAAAAACGACGATAATTGACGTTAAAAGTTAGATATTTACAATAAATGTGAGAATTTTTAATTCGTTTTACAATCAAAAATGTTCAGATTTGCAGACTTTACAACAACTTAATTACAAGAGTTGTTCTTATTTATATATTCTAGCTATAGCTAGTCGAAAAATTAAATGTAAAAGTAAACCAAGTGATTTTATTTCAAAACCTATATATTAGTAGTCATAGCATATATTGTGATATAAATTCGTTCCTTTTAATTGGAGTAATTAAATTATTGTTAATAATATTCATTATTCATAAATAAATTATGTATTGTCATAGTATAATATTTGAATAGTAAGTAATTTTCCATCTGCAAATGAATTAATAATAGCGTTATAAGCAATTGTTTAAATTCAGGTACATAATAAGGTGAAATGGGCAACGGTCAAATAATAACGTGTAGTTGGCCTAATTTGCGAATCGTCCCCGCCAGGAAACTAGGCACACGGGCCGGAACCCGCCCCTTTTGTTTCGAAATAATAACGTTTACTAATGGCGAAGCAATTATAATTAATTAATAGTGCCCTTTGTTCGTCCTCCCAAGTTCCACCGTAGAATCCAGATAATGGAGACGTTATTAACGATCCGACGTGTACTTTGTACACCTATCAATATCCCGTCTTCCTCAATGAAAGATTGACGTCCCTTTTACACCACCACGGTGCATTTCGCTGATTAAATTATTATTAATTAATTAAAATGAATGCATGGATTTTATGTTAAATTAACGCTATGAGAATAATCCTCTTTATGGGATTTACTTTTTTATATTTTAAAAAGTATTTTATATTAAAAAAAACGACTGCTCGCTATGTTTAACGTACTTACGTAATATAAATCAAAAGTCACACAGCTAAATGTGAGAATAATTTGTTAATTATTTTCAAATAATTTTTATTCAATTTATTTAAATAACTGTGATCAAGTGAATAAATACTTTTCTAGAGTTAGCATAATTTGATAAAATTGTAAAAAAATGCTACAGGGCGTATTTAACTACATGAATCGCTTCATTAGACGCCTAGCAGTAACAAAAGTGTTTTTTTGTGCTTGTTATATTTACCAACCCCTCCACATTTCCCAAAATTTGAGTTATTTTCGATTGGGTCAACAAATTTGGCTCCATTTAAAAAAATCTTTAAAACATCAAGAACAGTTATAGGGCTACTTTAACTAGAATATTCGCTTAATTAAAAAAAAAATAAAAACTACGAGAAGGCTATCTTAGCAATATCATTAACTTAATTAGACTTCAGGCTGTAAGAAAATGTCAATTGTTTTTACCTCAGATATGGTACAATGCCTACAATTTGGGTTATTTTCGTTTGACACAAAAGATTTCACTACAATTTTAAATTCTAAAAATAAATTAATTAAACTGTTACAGGGATAATTTATCTCCATCAATGACTTTATTAGACTCCGAGTAGTTAGAAAATGGCATTTTTTTTACCTCAGATACCCTCCATCTTTCCACTTCACCCATAATTATGCTTATTTGCGACTGGGTGGACAGATTTGATTCCAATTAAAAATTTCTAACAAATAATATATAAAAAAGCACTTCACCCACAATTTGGGTTATTTTCGAATGTGTCGACAGATTAAACAATTGATGCAGTTAAATTATCCTTGCGGCATTTTTTTTATTTTTAGATTATTATAACTGATTCCTTCAGTTATATGTAGGTAAATTAACTCTGCAGTAGTTTTTTAAAATATTGCAACTGCCAATTCTTCAGTTATCTCTACAGCAGCAAGGCTGTTTTAGTTACATCAACCATCTTAATTAGGCTACAGACACAGACAGTATGTAAAAATCAATTGTTTAAACTCCACACAGACTTCAACCCCTCCACGACACCTTAAATTTGGGTTATTTTGGAGCGAGTGAGCAGATTTGATTTGAATTAAAAAAATCTTAATATATATATAATCTAAAATCCCCATCTACCATAATGGTGGTGTAGGGGTAAAAAAATCTTAATAAAATATTATAATTCAAACAGAATGAAATTGCCAATTGTTTTTCTCTTAAGACCCTTTCCAGCCTCTCCACTTCAGCCACAATGTTGATTGTTTTCGACTGGATCAACAGATTTGACTTCTATTAAAAAATTCTAAAAAAATCAAAAGCTGTTGTAGATCTAATTTAACCACTTTAATCGCTTAATTATTCTCTATATAGTAAGAAAAAGTCAATTGTTTGTACCTAAAACACTCCCTCGAACCCCGCAAGGGCACTTTCAATTTGGGTTATTTTCTATTGAGTTCAGAGATTCCACTTCAATTAACTAAATTCTAAAATATATAAAAAGTACGATGTGTTTAATTAAATCATTAACTTAATTAACTATATCAATCCCTAAACTTAATTCTGAGCAGTAAGAAAATATCAATTGTTTTTCTCCCCCTTCCACTCCCTCCACTTCACCCACATTTTTTGTAATTTCCGACTCGGTCAAGAGATTTGACTTCAAATAAAAAAACATATCTAAAAAATAACAAAGCTTCTGAAAATCTAATTTAATCTCGTTGATCGCGTAATTGTACTATATGCAGTAAGAAAATGTCAATTGCTTGTACCTAAACCACACCCTCTAATCCTCCAAGATACCTTCAATATGTGTTATTTTCTACTGGATCAAGAGATTTAAAAAAAAAAAAACTCGTGCAGAGATAGTTTTCGTACATCAATGGATTTATTTCCTGGAAGAAAGAAAATATCAATTATGTGTACCGTAGACATTCTTCAGCCCCTCCACTTCACCCACAATTTGGGTTATTTTCGAATGTGTCAACAGATTAAACAATTGATGTAGTTAAATTATCCTTGCAGCATTTTTTTTTATTAATATATTATTATAACTGATTTCTTCAGTTATAGGTAGGGATAATTTTCGTACGTCAATGGCTTTACTAGACTCCGGGAAGTAAGAAAATATCAATTATTTGTACCGGACATTCTTCAACCCCTCCACTTCACCCACAATTTGGGTTATTTTCGAATGTGTCGACAGATTAAAAAAAAATTGATGTAGATAAATTATCCTTGCAGCATTTTTTTATCTTTAGGTTATTATAACAGATTTCTTCAGTTATAGGTAGGTAAATTAACTTTGCAGTAGTTTTTTAAAATATTATAACTGCCAATTCTTCAGTTAAATTATCCCTACAGCAGTTTTTATTATTTTTATGAACATTACTGCAAGGATTAAGGGTGCGGCTTAGACGAAAGAGATAGCTATATAAATATTGGCAATCACTAATTCGAGTTAGATTGCACTTGTGATCAGTGAACAATATTAAAGTAATCTTAAAATAAGCAGGAATTTCATCAGATGAATTAAAAATTATTTTAATGTTTAGTTTATGTGAAAATCAATTATAAAAAACAATAAAAATTGATAAAATTTATAGCAAATTTCAAATTATATTTTTGCTAATAAAAACTTGTACAATGAAAATTTAAAGAATTTCACTAAATTCTGCATTTAAATAACTTAGCAGACATGACCTATTAATTTCATTATATCTTACAATTTTCTTTTCTAACTTGAACTAGTAAATTGACGTAAAACACGAAAATTAACGATTTATTTTTTATTTAGACTGATACTTTATAGTTGGTAGATAAAAAATGTAAATACATATTCATATTATTAAATCCATTTTTTTTTTCAAACGATTATTTCCATTTTACTATATAGTTATCTCTTTCTACTAAACCACAACCTTAACTGAAGAATTAACGTCAGTTATAATACAATTTTTTTCTGGGATAATTTACCTACCTATAGCTGATGAATTCAGTTTAAATATTCTTAAAAAATCTGCTACAGTGATAGTTTACCCACATAAATTGCTTAATTCTTACTGAGCAAAAAAAAATCTTAATTGTTTGTGCCTAATATACCCTCGAACCCCTTAATTCGGGTAATTTTTGACTGAGCCAACGATGAGTAAAGAAATATTTAATGAATTTGTCGTTGTTTTCACTCATTGAATAATAGTAAATAAAGATTTACACAAATGTCAAACGCTTTAAACTAATGAAGTTTTAAATCCTCATTAACAAGTAATTAAACTCGAAAGCACTATTTTTACAAACACGTATAGTCGATTTCCTTGCAATTGAAATTCCGAATTCCGCCTCAATTAAAACTTTATGTGCAAAGGTAACCGTACACGTTGAAGTTGTAAGGGTTGCAGTGACGATTATGCAAAACAGACAGTAAACACCTTCTCCGTGGATGGGGGGGCTTTAAAGGGGCGCGTATCGATTATTCCACCTCGGGGCTGTCTGAAAACAGACGCTAATTCATTTACTGTTTCCCCGTTGCGCGAAAGGGTGAGGCATCATAATACCTCGCCCATTCACAAAACTACAGCCTCTTCTTTCAGAAACCGCTGACTGCGCCAGGTACTTCATAAATTATCCGCGAATTGTCTTCGAACTCCACCGTTAAGTATGCCCCGCCGGGCATTGTTTAAATAATTCGATTACACGCCGGTGTTCCGGTCCGGAAATTACGCATTTTCTCCGCGGGGGAGTTGGAATGCTGTTTTTGAAAGTTTCGCTTCTGTTCGTGGCTTTTTTTATGTTAAATTAACAGATTGTTTTGTTGAGAGGGGGGAATGGGAATGGGGACATATATCTTTCACTATCTGAGGAAAAGTTGTATTGTAAACACGAAACCACCTCGAAATACATTTCCTTTTAAAAAAAGTTCTCCCCTGTTTTATACCTCACCCGGCCCCGCTCCTCTTCTTTTTGTTATGGAATAATAAATTGCGAAACGATTTTTCGTGTCATTTTCTTTTAGATGCAGTATCGTTTTTTTTTTCTTTTTGTTAAAAATTTATAATGGAATTTTATTACCACAAAATATAACATCATAAAAATATACTGACATAAGATTTAATAATAAATATAAATTGTTGGAAGTTGTTTTCATACACTGTTGTTCGCACCATATATTAGGAGTTTTTTATTTATTTTACAAATCCAGCAAAAAATTTTAATATGTATCAGACACGAGTAAGTATACAAAAATACGTGACATTTCGTAAGATTTTGTATCTATTTAATTTGATTAAAAAATCGGATAATTTTTCGTAAATACCAGTATTTATTGATTTTATTTGTACATCATCATAATTAAATAACGTATGACCGAATGTTTTGGGGAAAAAAAAATAATTGGATTTAGTGACAAGAATGCATGTAATATGGAAGGCCATGGAAATGAAATGTCATCCGTCATATAATCTAAATAAACAGTCTAAAAGATTTTGATTTTTTTTTTGCTTCGCAAAATGTCTTATAAAATTGATTTTCTTCGAAGTACTTATAATTCAAAACACCAATAATCATGTCTGTGTAACTATTAAATTTTGTTAAATAACACATCGTGTTATATAAACAAAGTTATTCATTTAAATATCCTTTAAATTAACAAAGTAAAAGCCGCAACCAGCAAGAATTAAATTTTGTGTTTATATTTTGATTTATTTTGTAAATTTCATGATAATAATTTTCTTGATGATATCGTGGTATTTCATTTCACAGACGCAATCTTCTCTCAATATAATTTTTTTTTCTTAGTTCTTGCTTTTCGTAACGAAACGAAACACAGCGACAGCTGCAGGAATAAGACAATAAGCAAAAACAATAAGGAGGGAACAATGAGCCCGTTCTCTTTGCATTTCGCCCCGAAAACAATAAAACAAAGATCCAATTGGCACCGCGCGCCCAGAAAATTCAACCCGGTTCGACCTCGGCTCGAGCCGCGGGGCGTTTTAATATTATTTCGCTCCTGATGTATAAACAAGGTGTCCTATTTACAATGGTATCCCACCTGGGGGGATGAAGGGGGCACCAGACCGTGTGTTTGCGGCGTAAAATGTGGAAAAGAGAGACCTGAGCAATTTACTGCGGGTCCAACAATCCGGGGGCGGTTGCTTTGGCCGTTGGACCGTTAATGCGTGATCCTTTGGTCGCATTGATGAAAAACGGAATATATTTCAGCAGGAAATATCGAGTTAACACAGGTTGGTGGGAAAATAAAAACAAATGTGATTTAGGGAAATAAACTAAATGCATAAATTATTAAAAATCTGAAAATAAAACTTAAAATTTCTAATTAAATTAAATTTATATTCCTTTTAAACTAGATTTACATCTACGAATTGCAGAAATTTCAATGTATAACGTTAAGGTATAATTTAAATTAATTAAATATAAAATGAAAAGGAAATATCTCTATCTTTAATTAATTTCTCATTTAACCCGTGGTGAAGCATTTTAAACTATAGATTAGTGTTGGGCAAAATTGAATAATATTAGTAATCGAGTATTACTAAATGTGTCATTTTAAGTATTTAAAACGAAAAAGTAACTTCAAATATATGTTTATTAATAAATGGGAAGTTATTTTTGATATTTTTATAATAAGTAATATTCTTAAAATTATAATATACTTAATTTAGCAATAATAAAAGATCGACTTTGCCCATCACTAGTATAGAATATTGATTAAAACACTTGGTATTGTTTCACTGATCAGTGAAACAGAAAACAGGAACATTATTTCACTGATCAGTGAACCAATACCAAGTGTTTTAATCAATAATCTATAGAAATATCTCTGATGGGATTTGAACCCACGTCCCTCGATTTCTAGCCGAGTACGTCACTAACTACACTACAGAGACCTGTGATATCAAATCTCCATTCAGTGCTTTTATTCGTGATTCTACTTCTGTTATTAAAATAAATCAATCTATGGGCATGCTAAAACATGTATTTACAGTAAACAGTCAATGATTATGTTAAAGTGACACAATTTTCTTTTTACTTTATTACTAATCTTGTTAATATTGCAAAAAAACGCGATTGACTATTAACTAAATTTTAATACAGTAAAAGGAATTTAATTAATTTAACATATTTATAAATTGTTTTGTTTTAAAGTAAAGTAAATATTATAATATTAAATCTTTAATTAAAATTTATCTTCACGTACATAATTGACAAGACAGTTACAGTTTTATAATTACACCGTATGAGGAGGAATTTCATTCTATTTTAAAAGTTAGTCGATATTTTCATTTTTCCTTCTGTCTGCCCGCGTAATTTATTTTTAGACAACTTCGTACATTCGCCCGAGCATATTGTGCGTTTGGTTCGTGGTTGGCTGGCTCGAGTCGCGGGAGAAGGCGAGAACGGTTTATTTGGTAAACCGGAACGAGGGTGGCACGCACACAACAAGGATCGTGATTTATACTTTTTACCGTCATCTTAGCTCCGAATGATATATGTTCGGGATGAAATGAGGAAGCGTCTCGCAGATATTTCACCCCGAACACACAATCGTAGATTTATGGTAATTGCCAGCAATCATCTCCTTGCCATGCGATATACAAAATGTCCAAAATGGAATATCTACGCGAAATAATGATATGAAATACAAGCAGCATGAAACTTTATGAATTTTTTTTTAATTTTTGTTTTGTTATAAATATTACTATAAAGAATGTTATGTGGATATTTTAACAAAATTTGTATGAGAAATAATTTGAGTGAGTACTCTAAAGGCTGCGCGTTCTTAATAAGTAACATTATTAAAAAATAATTTTTAATAGTTTAATTTTAATTAATTATTGAGTTTCAAATATCCCCAAAATATGAAACTTTGTATGGTTGTTTGTTTTAAAATTAAAATTACAGCATTTTAAATTATCTCGAGCTTCATCAATACATAACGGTAACTTTAGACCTCCATCATCTTACTAAAAACAAAGTTAGGATGGCGCAACTTCCCGCGAATACCTTTAAACTATTAACATCGCAAGTTGCGATATAAAATTACAAACTCTTTCGCCTCCAAAAACGAGAATATCAATCCATAAATTCCAACAGCTTAATATCAGTAATGGCATTTCCGCAACACGAAACGGATTATGATATAGGACGGAATCAATCATGAGGGACCAGAGGTGCTGTATCCTGAGCATCCGGCTCCCATCCCCTCCCCTTTGGAACAACGCGAAAGTTTGCAGCAATGCGGCAATTCCTCTCCCTTGTCCTACAAGACCGTCCTCCGCATATATCATCCGACAAACATCAGCTGTATCTATCCCAATTTTCGGGAATCGGGAATACCGTGATTGTAACATATGTTACGGGGTGCGAGAACGTCAAAACGGAATTCATGAGACTAAATTTGAGAAGGTTGACGTTCTCCCCTAACACCTCCGATAGCTCAGGTTATTAAATCAAATAAAATGTGATGGTATATATATGTATATACATTTATTACATTTCACTGTATTTACAAAAAAACGATAATATAAGAAGGGGGTTGGCAACGACTTACAACTTGCGGTTCCTGGGAGTGACGGTGTTCGGACTCGAAGGGTTACGATGATGTTGCTCTCTGGCTGAGTGATGATGTCTAGTTCATTGATGATCACTGATTGTTCACTAATGATGATGTTTTTCTGGATGATGACAACTGACTGACGATGATGCTTTACTGAATGATGATAACTAACTGTTATCTTCTGATTTCGACAGCTTCTTTCCAACCACCGATTCTACCAACCCTCACCACTGGTGGGGGTGGTGGTGGTGGAAAAGCGGATGCGCGGATGCCTAATTGTCAGAAAGGGACGGTTTCGCGGATTTACCTGAAACCGCGATCCTTTCTGGCGATCCGACTGGCGATGATGTTTGGCAGCCAGATGTTGGTTTTTCTGCCCATCCTGGATTCTCCCCAGTACCCTTTGTCTGGGGATTATGCCGCAGCAGAATTGTTCGGGGTGCCGTAACGCTGGAACCCGCCCCTACGCGTCCCAAGGTTTATGGCGGTCGTAAACAGTCGTAAGCCGTTGCCATGTTTATTGGGGGATAATAACGTATTTCCAAATATTTACAAAGAAGAAAATTATACAAAAGGACAATAATGTTGGTGCGAACTTGAGTCATTTGAATATTAATGATTATGTAAATGAAATGAGCAAAACAAATTGGAGTCCGATGTTTTCGCGAATGTGAATTAAAATAATCAAAAAAAACGACGTTTTCGGTAAAACGCCGGTAACAATTCGGCCCCGTAAATGAGTAAAGTTCGTTTACATGAATGAAGAATGAGTGAAAATGCTTAAAACTAAATTATACACAATATAAACAATATATACAAAAGTCTTACATCCATGTACGTTATTGTGAAGGGTGCAGTATGAAGATAATCAGCCATCTGCATAATTGTCTTTCCTGGTAGGTTGCTCCTTCAAAGAAAAACTGCAACTTTCCGAGTGCCTGGTGGGGTTGCCGGGCTTCGGCTGACACCTGTCTGAAAACGAAGTCCAGGTCTCGATTCGTTATCTGGTAGATGCACAGCACCGATCCGAAGATGAACCAGACGATGATATGATGCATTTACGAAACGCTGTTCGGCTTGGAAGATTACTCAACAATTCCATGATGAGGACCAGTGTTCGAATTACATCTGCTTGATGTAAATCAATTAATAATGATGAACAGCTGGTGATAACGTCCTGTTTGTATGTGGCGATGTGGATCCGTAGATGCGCCAGGGACGTTGATTGTGGGCGCCACAATGGGAATAACTGCCCATTGACAGTTTGCTGGCTGCGGCGAATCTGCGTCTCGACGCCTTAATTTTGAAACGATTTTCCTCTTGGTTGATGCCAGCGTTAGGGAAAGTGTTTAATTTGTCCTTTTTCCCTTGAGACGGCGATAAAAATAATTCCGTCCGGCGTCACAGGATGTTTCTTGTTGAAACCCTCATCCTGTAGGGTCTTTTGTTTGCAGTATATCGCTATAATTAAAAAGTCTGTTACTGCAAACGGGGTTATCTTGTGATGCACTGCAAAAATGTCTATCACTCAATAGGGGATGTTTAACCATGCACACTGAAGCGTCTATAGAAAACTGATTGGGATAATTTTCACACTTAAGCGTTCATTAATTATTCAACACGTTATTCACAGAATTTCGCGCACTTAGCGTTCATGGGGTTTTATTCCTACGAATCTGGTTCGGGGCTGGTAGGTGATGCTGTAATGGGATCGTCGATGTCCTCGCTGTCTTCTTCTTCCTGTCGAGTTGGTGGACGTTTCCTCCGGCGACGTGGGATATTCGGTTCCGGAACGGCATGACACGGTGCAGGACGTATATCGTCTGCATGCACTGTGACTATTTGCCTGCCTTTCTGAATGCGATATACGCGTCCGTCTGCGGCGTTATCAACGATGAATGGCCCTAGCCATTTTGTAGCAAAACTCGTGGGATTATTGGCTTGATATGCGGGATGGTTTCGGATGTAAACAGGCTGTCCGCGTTGAAAACGAGCTTCTTCGTTTGGGCGGTCGTAACGTCTTACGTACTGACGCTGCTGACTTCTTATAGCATCCAAACGCTCTTCTCTCTGGTGGATGGCCGGTGCTTCAGGTGGTTCTTCTATATCGATATCTCTTTCACCGGGACGTGGGAGATCGTACCCCAGTAATGCCTTTCCTGGAGTATACCCCGTAGCTGCGCTCGCCCGAGTACGTAGTTGAAAGAGGATCGGCTGGATGAATTTAGCCCATCCGTTACCCGGTTCTTCTTCCATTTTTATCCGCAAGCACTTCTTGACTTCCTGGTTACGTCGTTCCGTAGGGTTTGCACGAGGGTGATATACTGGGGTATAATATGGAGTGGCACCCCAACGGCTGCATTGCTTCTTCCACTTTGCAGATGTGAACTGACTGCCGTTGTCGGAAATAATTATCTGCGGGTAACCGAATCGGTGAAAAACTTGTTCTTCTAACAAGCGAGTAATTATTCCTGCTCGTGCGTGTCCGATTGCAAACTATGTAACACACGCTCGCGAGCTGCTTCTGGGACATATAAGGCACGATGATTGTTGTCGGTGGCTTTATGATATAAGATGCCTCTTATATTTTCCATAGTCGTATTATGTTTTTCGAAGTTGATATGATCGGGATCGTCCAGAATTCGCAAAGATTCAATTGTATAATTGTCCTCTTGCTGGGCATTTTTAACGTATTGCGCTAACGTTGGCTCTATTACGTTAATGACTGGGCGATGGTCGGTTTCGATTTCCGGGATGTCTCCTACAGATTCCTCGTCGGGATCGCGGCTCAGTAGATCCGGGAGTTGGTTATCCTTTCCGGGGCAGTGCTCGATGGAAAAATCGAACGTCTGAAGAGTTAGAGCCCATTTGGTAAGTTTCGATCGTTGGTCCTTAAAGTTAGCTAACCATGTAAGCGCTTTTGAGTCAGTCCTAACTTTAAAATGACGTCCCTCTAGCAACGGTCGATATCTCTTTAATGCCCACACAAGCGCCAGGCATTCCTGTTCGTTTATATGATAACGACGCTGTGTGGCATTAAGTTTGGCTGAATCGAAACTTATAATTCGTTTTATTCCTTCGAGGTCGATTTGGTATAACACTGCCGATATACCTAGTTGTGATGCGTCTGTTTGCACCGTGAAGGGGATGTCCGGCATCGGGCGATGAAGACGGAGAGGTTTGCTAATTGCATCCTGGATTCGATCCATGGCGAGCGTAGCTTCCGGTGTCCATCGAAATGGTCGCGATGTGGCTGTTAATTCGTTCAGTGGTGCGATTATTTCCGCAAAACCGTTAATATACTGACGAATCCAGTTACATAGGCCGATGTATTTCCTCAATTGTTTTCTGGTTTTAGGCACGGGATGATTTTTAATCTGGGATAAGTGCTTTTCTAATGGGCGGGTTACGTCAATTTCCACATTGTGGCCGAGATATTCCAGCGAGGATTTTCCGAAAATGCACTTATCTGTTCCCAAATGTAAATTAAATTGATCCAAGCGTTCCAGAACCAAAGCGAGGTGTCGTATGTGTTCTTCTTCAGTACGTGAGTACACAATGATATCATCCAAGTATACCATTGTAAACTCGTGTAGCATTCCTGCGAGCACTTCCTGACTCATCATGCGCTGGAATGTTGCAGGAGCGTTCTTAAGTCCGAAAGGCATTACTCTGAATTGGTAATGCCCTCCGTCCGGTGTACTGAATGCCGTGTATTGTTTTGAAGTCTGCTCCATTGGTATTTGCCAGTAACCTTGTTTCAAATCAAGCGTTGAAAATATGCGCGCGTCGCCTAAATCGCGCAGTGCTTCTTGAATAACCGGCATTTGCGTTGATTCCGAGACAGTAACTTCATTGATTCTTCTGTAATCAACGCAAAACCTGCTTTTTCCATCCTTCTTGGGCACTAAAACGATGGGTGATGTATACGGGCTTGTGGAGAATTCAATAATACCATCCTCGAGGAGTTCTTGGACCAATTGGTTGATTTCCTGCTTCTTATTCGGCGAGTAACGATACATTCGCGTGCGAACTGGATTTGAATGTGTTAACCGGATCTTATGTTCTGTGCTGTGAGGCTGGTGGGTAAATTGATCTTTCGGTGAGAACAGACGGGAAAATCGATTAATGAGCCCTCGAAAGTTTTGAGCGAATTCTGCAGTAAATCCATGGTCGAAAATTGGTGGATTAGTTTGCGTTTGCGGCTGCTTTTCGGTCCAAAAAATTGTTTGACGAAGTCCGGTTCCTACATGTAAACAGTGGCGATGAAAATCGATAACCGCAGCGTGTTTTCTGAAAAATTCTATTCCCAGAATGGCATCGTACCTCAATTCTGGCATTATCAGAAAATTTTCCAAATAATCCATGTTACTTAGGCGAAAATTGATTTTTGAATATCCGGTTATGTCGACGGTCATGTTTTCACCTGCTAAGTTAGCTTTTACGCGAACGGGAATTATGTTGTTAGCGAGGTGTGGCCGAATGTAGTTTGCTCCGGCACCGAGATCGAGTAAGCACGCGATTGTTCGACAATTAATAATAATTGGGAGCAAGATTAATTCACTTCGATGACAGAACGATGAAACTGTAGGGTGTCGTGGAAAAGCGTCTTTTTCGCGGGGGGAAGGTTCACTAAAGTTCACATTTTCATCGTTTTGGGCACTTTTCAGCGTCTTTGTATTGTCACTTGGTGATGGCGATGTTCGTCTGTTTGTAGGTTTATTCTCCATCTTCGTGGTCCTTAATCGGCGAGGAGGTCGTTTTCTTCGGGCGGTGTGGCGTCGAGAATTTAATTTTGGTGATTCGATGACTGGCCGCCCGATGTCCCGTTTCCCGACACACTTCTACATCTGTTGTGCCAGTGGTATCCCTTTCTACACTTTAAACAAATGTGGGGCGGTGATCTGGGGCGTCTGTTTTGTTGGGAGTTGTTATCTGACGGTGTTTCTTGCGCTGACGGTGACTGGCTGCGAGGGATTTCATTATGTATCGGTGGTGTATCCGGCCGTGGATTTTGATTATTTCGCCATGGTAGCGTACGTGGGCGGTCCTCCTGAGTTTCAATATTATTTACAGGACGATTTGTATTTCTTGGCGGAGGATTAGGAGGCGGATTATTTTGTGGAGATGATGGACGAATATTTTGGGAATTATTTCGGTTTGAGGAATAATTGTTGTGGTTAGACGGATACGAGTTTTGGGTAAAAGGATTTTTTTGTTTGAAGAATTTTTCGTTGGGAATTTCGGATTGACTTTTATCACTGTAAAATGCTTGTCTCCTTGTAATTATTACAGCTTTCTGAACGAATTCGTTCATTGTCGTTGGACGAAAAATGAGCTCCTGGCGTAGTCTGCCTGAAGATAACTTCCATACAACCTTCGTCATATATTCTTCCGTCCAGGAGGCACCGTACTTCTCGAACAGTACTTGTTTCCGAATCGCGAATGCTCCGGGTGCTGTATTGTCCTGTCTCTTTGTAAGCAGCTCAATGGTTTCCTCGTATTGCGTGATGTCCGGGTCTATTGAGTCGCACAGAAGTGAAGCTGCTCTCTCCCATGAAATCCCTTCCTGGAAGAAACTTCCGTAGTCCGCGATTTGTGCTTGTGTCATACGAGCTAGCGTTCGCCGATGTTTTTCTTTTGTGGAGAGATTTAATCCGTAAAACTCTCTTTCGACGCTTTCCAAGAAAGTTTGCGGATCCTTTCCGTCGAAATAATCGGTGGGTTTTTCTTCCGCGCGTTTGAATTCCCGCATGAGTTCCATGTATTCTCGATGAGTTTGGCTGCGAATTTCCTCGGATTTCTTGTGTTGCTCGTAAAAGTTGCGTAATTCTAACAACTCACGATAACTGTCCGGGGTGTCGCGACGGTCATCGTAGAATGGGTTACGCGATTCAGGTTGTCGCGTTTGCTCCTGCTGTGACACGTCGAACCTAGATTCAACATGGGCATCTCTATGTTGTTCCTGATCTCTATTCGACCTATGCTCGTATCCTGGTGAAGGTGGTTGTAGCCGAAAATCAACTTGCACCTCATGGTGCTGTGGTGTGAACGGATTTCCGTTCTGTACGGGCACTGGGGTGCGCTGATTTAACATTGTATTTACTGACGCGTGATCAAATTCAATTTCTGACGAATATTGCGACATGGCTTATGTGCTTTCTGTACAAGTTAATAAGTGATTCGGCCCCGTAAGGCTTTATTTAGAAAAATAAATTTAATTAATTATGTTATGATTTATGATGTCTGTCGCGTGATTATTGAAATGAACTTATTAAATCGATGCTAAGACAATAATATGTATTAATAACAAATTAATCGATGTAAATTTCAAAAACAGTGAACAACACAACGATGGTTGAAATAACGCGGCCCCGTTAGAACAAATTTATATTTTTTATTTTGTTATGGCAGTTTTTTTTTTTAACTTGGTTATGGTTAGCAAACTTTATTTATGTTATTTTAATTGTGACTAAGACCATTACTTATTGTTTAATTGAATTAATTAAATAAATGCTGAAGTGAATTAATCATAAGATCGTCAAAAAAATTGATAAAATGTAAATTAATTTAAATTGTTTATGACTAATTGATAAAACGGCCCCGTCGCGATTTTAAATGACTAAAATTTAAATAATGTTCACACTGATTATTAATCAACAGAAAAAAAGTTACCTGTAACAAACTCTAAAACACAACACACAATATATATTTTACACGTTCGTACACTTGAATTCAAACGTAAAAAAAAATACAATGATAATTATTAAATGTAATGTTTTAATAATGACTTAAACTGATTAACATCTGAATACTTGCAATTATTAATCAATGATTAAATTTTTTTGAAAAATATTGAAAGTTAAATTAAAGTTCCAAATATAATTGATATGTTTTGTTATGAAATTCAGAATTAATGTTAAAATTAAGACAACTAAATTGAATCGAATACCGTGTATTTGATAATAACAAAATCAACTAAAGTTTATATCAAATATGTAAAAAAAACGAATATGTGTTCTGAATCTAGTTGAATTTCAAACAATCAAAATATTTATATGGTACAGATGTCGATTTATAATATCTTTGCACAAGAATTATATGAACATAAATATTAATCGTTTGAGTAAACTAATTTTAAACATATATATACTTTTATATTAAGTCGATATTACTGATGGTTAAACATACAATTGAGCTATAATTTGTTAATTTTGCACTTATATGACTCAGGGTGGTGGGTTTAATTTCAATGAAATTATGACGTTGGGCGCCAAAATGTTACGGGGTGCGAGAACGTCAAAACGGAATTCATGAGACTAAATTTGAGAAGGTTGACGTTCTCCCCTAACACCTCCGATAGCTCAGGTTATTAAATCAAATAAAATGTGATGGTATATATATGTATATACATTTATTACATTTCACTGTATTTACAAAAAAACGATAATATAAGAAGGGGGTTGGCAACGACTTACAACTTGCGGTTCCTGGGAGTGACGGTGTTCGGACTCGAAGGGTTACGATGATGTTGCTCTCTGGCTGAGTGATGATGTCTAGTTCATTGATGATCACTGATTGTTCACTAATGATGATGTTTTTCTGGATGATGACAACTGACTGACGATGATGCTTTACTGAATGATGATAACTAACTGTTATCTTCTGATTTCGACAGCTTCTTTCCAACCACCGATTCTACCAACCCTCACCACTGGTGGGGGTGGTGGTGGTGGAAAAGCGGATGCGCGGATGCCTAATTGTCAGAAAGGGACGGTTTCGCGGATTTACCTGAAACCGCGATCCTTTCTGGCGATCCGACTGGCGATGATGTTTGGCAGCCAGATGTTGGTTTTTCTGCCCATCCTGGATTCTCCCCAGTACCCTTTGTCTGGGGATTATGCCGCAGCAGAATTGTTCGGGGTGCCGTAACGCTGGAACCCGCCCCTACGCGTCCCAAGGTTTATGGCGGTCGTAAACAGTCGTAAGCCGTTGCCATGTTTATTGGGGGATAATAACGTATTTCCAAATATTTACAAAGAAGAAAATTATACAAAAGGACAATAATGTTGGTGCGAACTTGAGTCATTTGAATATTAATGATTATGTAAATGAAATGAGCAAAACAAATTGGAGTCCGATGTTTTCGCGAATGTGAATTAAAATAATCAAAAAAAACGACGTTTTCGGTAAAACGCCGGTAACACATACCTGCTAAATGCGGCGCACAATCAGGTACATCACTGCATACCTACACAATCGTGTTAATGCCGCTCTCCTGGTTAATAACACAGCGGACAGATTAATTGCTTTCAGAGGAACCGGGTTCTATTTACTAGCCGCGGCGTAATTCACTTACTTCTATTACCTAGTTTTCAGTAATTTAGTCTGGATTCCAATCATTCATTGCTGGTTTAATGTAATAAGCAAAATCCTATTTTACACTGTTGTACGCAATATACAGTACAATATCTTTAATTTTGTAGACATATATATATAATACGATGGACAATACTTGGTAATTATAAATTTATATCATTATGTCTTAAAAAGTGGCTATCGACATTAAAATTAGTAGACAATGACGTTAGTAATCGTGTCCACTGAATACAACGATAAAAACTTCTTTCTTTATAGTTAGAAAGCGAGACAAGCTTCTTGACATTTGTTAATATTTCTAGTCATGTAGATTTATCAGTATTAGTAATTGGATGGTATAAGTTACTTACATGTATTCAAAAAGTCATTAAGTAAAGAGCCATATAGCTGGAAAAAGGGATTGATAAAATTTTATTGATCATTGCCGGAAATTTTCCTTGTTTTTCATTGTAATTTAAATAACTGCAAATGTGTGAATCATCTTTGTTTCGTTTTATTTAATATATATATATATATGTATATAAAAATGTAATTACTAACATATGTGATTATTTTATTAACCATTGTAATATAATTACAATTGTCCACATAAATTTTCCGAGAACCCAATTATTTTAAATTAAAATTACAAACCCAATTACAGTTTTAACGCACGCTGCGAACGGCCGAAAACGCGCAAATATTTTCTGCGAAATTAATCCCGCGCCCGCGTCTAATTACAATCATTTATATTAATAATAAAACGCAATGAGGCGGCAAATAATCAGAGTGCCTGTTCCAGATAGCCAGCGCGGCCCTGTACATAATTAAACGCCGCCCCCGCTGGCCCCCCGAACATCCCGAAAAACGGAAAAATCGGAAGCCCATCGCGGCCAGTGACGCGCACGCAGAAAACAAAAACTAATTACCGTCCGGGGCGATTTTTGCAACATTAATTGCCCATTACATCGACGGGCGCACAATTGGAATTATTTATTTTCGAAAAACCAATTTCGGATTCAATTAACTCCAATAATGCACAGGCGGTTTATTAATATGAATATATTAAAATATCGTTTTCGCAATTAACCGCTTCGCGCGAATACTCAATGATTATTATTATTGTACAATGTAATTAATATCAATCTACGTTTGGAATTTGGTGAATATACAATTATTTGTTAAATATATAGTTAATTACAATCAATTAAAATTTTCGATAATTACCATTAACATATTTTATATTAGTGTTTGTTTTAATAACAAAAATATTTTTCTGACATGTGAATAGATAAATTAAGTAGAAATATAAAAACACTATCTATTAATTTCTTCACTTGTACATTTAATTGCTCTAATATAAAAAAAACATTATTTATTCCTTTTTTACACTTGTATATGTAATTGCTAAATGTACATTTCGGGTCCATTGTTAATAGGGCTCGAAATGTAAATTATCAATTAAAAATATAATAAGCAAAAAAAGGAACACAACGTGTTTTTTTTATACATATTTCCACGTATTTTAATAATGATTTTCTTGTAATCAATTACAGCGTGTAAATAAGTATCAATTATCTGATCCATCTGCATTATAAAAATATTTTTTTTTTGAACAATTTGATATAAAAATTAGCTTCTACTTCGTTATACATGTTGATTAAACTAATAAAACACTTCAACAACGTTTGTACAACACAAACTATAATTTGATATACATACAATTTTCTGTTAATGTATTAACCCCTTTCTAAACATAAATGCACGCATGTCTTTATGGCCTCGATTTCGTTAAAAATTCGAAAATTATGAAATAGCTTAATATTATAACAAAATGTAGCTAAAGGATAGGAAAATAATCTGTGAGAGATTGAGACTCAAAAATTTAGTTTTCGATCAAGACGCTCGCAAAGTTGCCCTCCGCAATATGAGTTAAAACTTTCCTCGATTTTGCGATTTTTTTTTTCTGATGGGCACGAACGACAAGTAAATATAATCATAAGTAAAAATATTGCTGCATTTTTTGAGAATGTAATGTTGAAAATCCCATCTTTTTATCTCTTATATGAAGCTTGTAATCTTTATCTAACCGCAGATTCATCCTAAACGGCCAACCGGAGGGCCTCCTTTAATTCGTTCCCATAAGACCGCATGTTATTTTCACGTGGTGATTCAAGTGGCCCAAAATGGGCGAAACAAAATAAATAATTGGGATAAATAAATATTACTAATATCTTAAAGAGTTTTTTTTTCAGATTTTTGTGAAAGAAAAAAAAATGTCATCGAATTTTGGAAGAAATGCTAAAATCCGTCGAAAATTCGAAAATCGCCAAATGGCTTAATTGTATTAGCTAAAGAATAGGAGAATAACCTTTATTATTCTTTCTAATAATAACCTTTATTATTCTTTCTAATAATAATCTTTATTATTCTTTCTTTATATATTTTTGTTGATTGTAAATTTAGAAATTTACTTTTGGATCAGCACGCTTGCAAAATTAACCTTCACAATCTAAGTTGACTAAATTAAATAAAAATGATTTGAAAATAATTAATAAATTATTCTCACATTTAACTCTGTGACTATTTTTTATTTATATCTAAGTTGACATTTTGTTCGAATTTGCCATTTTATTCTAGGCATCGTGGACGTCCAGTAAACATGATCATTATGTGAGAAAATAGCTGTATTCCTAAAGAATCTAAAGCTGAAAACCTTATCTTTTTTATGGAGCTTGCAATCTTCATCTAACCGCATATCCGTCCGCAACGGCCAATCGGAGACCCTCCTTTAATTTGTTCCCATAAGACCCCCATGTTATTTTCATGGGTCAATTCAAATGACTCAAAATGAACGAAAACAAAAAAAAAATATAATATCTTAAATAGTATTAATATTTCTTTCCGATTTTTGTGAGAGAAAAAAAAACATCAACATTTGAAAAAATCGATAAAATGTAAAAATCCGTCAAAAATTTGAAAATTATGAAATAGCTTAATAACATATCAAAATGTAGCTGAGGGATGGGAGAATAATTTGTGAAAAATTTAGACCCAAGAAAAATTTAGTTTTCGATCAGCACGCTCGCAACGTTAACCTCCATAATCCGAATTGAAATTTTGCTCGAATTTGCAATTTTTATCTGGCGGACACGAAAGTCCAATAAACATGATCATAAATGAGAATATAGCTGCATTCTCTATGAATCTAATGCTGAAAACCCATTTTTTTCTGTTTTATGAAGCTTATAATCTTCATCTAACCGCAGACGTGTCTAAAACGGCAAATCGATGGACTTATCTTAAACCGTTCTCATAAGGTCCAGTGTTAATTTAAACTTCCACTAAAAAATTAAGCTCAAAAAATCAAAAAATGCTCCAGCGGCAATTTAACTACGTCGATCGCTTAACTAGACTTCAGGCAGCAAGATAATACCAATTATTTGTACTGGACACACCCTTCAAGCCCTCCATGGCTCCCATAATTTGGATTATTTTCGTTTGTATTGACAGATTTGACTCGAATTAAAAAAATCTAGAAAAAAATGTTGTCGAGGTGAATTAATTACACAGATTGCTTAATTAAACTTAGGGTAATAAGATAATGCCAACCTTAGTACAGGATACACCCCCTTCAATTTTGGTTATTTTTGACTGTGTTCAGAGATTTGACTCCATATATTAAATAAAAATGATTTGACTCGAATTAAAAAAAAAGAAATGCTGAAAAGATAATTTAATTGAATAGATCGCTTAACTAAAATCCAGGTAGTAAGATAATTTGAATTGTTTGTATCGTATACGCCCTTTAACCCTTCCACGGCACCTTCAATTAGGGTTATTTTCGACTGGGTCTACAGATTAGTCTCTAATTAAAAAAAAAATAAGAAAAATGCTGCAAATATAATTTAATATCAATCGTTAATATGAAAAGTGCTGTAGCTATTGCTCAGGATGGCAGAACTCCATGGGATGCAGCTAAATATATTAGTAAAGAGACAGATCTGCTGAGGACCTGAGTAGCTATTTTTCCTGCAAATATAAATTAATTTAGTTAAATCTCTTAATTATAGTACCGGATACACCCCCTTCAGTTTTGGTTATTTTTGATTGTGTCGAGAGATTTGACTCCAATTAAAAAAAAAATAATAATAATACGGGTAATAAAATAATTTCAATAATTACCAGACACACCCTCCAACTCGTCCTCATTTTTGTTATTAAATTTGATGCACTTTACCCAATATCAAATTTCTGTGGCGCATAAACACAAAAAAATACAACAGAATAACATTTATCCACCGAAAATTTGCTCTGGGGTGCTGTAAATAAAAACAACGGTCGATATTTGTGTATTCATTCCGCGACCATTGAACGCATGCAAGCAATAAATTTCACATTGTGACAATTCATTCCGCGAACACGGCGCGTATTAATAATTTTCGAAATATGTGCGCAATTTGCGAAAAAAACAGCGAGCTATGACGAAAATTTGATAATAGAAACATTGTGCTTTTTTTTGTTCGTATGTGTAGAGAGCGAAAATAGGTGGTGTTGGGATTTAAATTAATTCGAATGTCGATGTTAGTCATGCTGCGATGATTTTTAATTAAAGTGGATGTTTGTTGTGTTTGCTGCTTTAAATAATTTTTATGAGTGGGTTACGATTTGGGGCGATTTTTTTATTTAAATATTAAATATGAGATTACGTTAAATGTTGTATGAATTAAAAAATAACGTAATTATAATTAAATATAATATTTATTAATGGAATTTGTTAAGGGCCTTGGAAACCTAGGTTCGGTCCAACCCCGTTTAAGAATTGGAGGGGACGGTTGTGATTAAACAAAACCCTCTGAGACGCTCAAGTGTAAACACGTTTGCAAGGTTGAAACGATTCCAATTTGGTTCATCCCGCTGTTGATTCCACACTCCAGAACATCGAATTAAAACAGAATTATTCATTAATTAAATATGTGCATAAAAAATATTGAATTCACACCTTGTTTGCTTAAACAGGACAAGTTCGCCTTCCTTTAGTGGAAGAAACAATGATTCTTGTCATCTACCTTGTAGACCCAAATCGTTGACGATGCCACTTGAAATTAGGCAAAAGGTGGCGCTTGCGTAGTCTTTAATTTATTATGAAAAATATTGAATGCTTATTAAATGAAAAAGTTTTCAAATTCTTTAAATTCGTTTTGTTCAATATTGTTTAACAAAAGATTGAGAACAGTTATTAAAACCAGTTATATTTCGGTCACGATATGTAATATTGTCAATGTCAGACTTGGCTATTTAAATTGATTCATCTTCACCAATCTCAACAATTATTAAAGTAAATTCTGTATTATTTGAATTGTCATATATAATCGAGTTAGTTATGAGATAATTATTTTTTTAACTTAAAATAGAATTACTCTGCGCAAACACAAAAGAAAATATTTAAATTACAATGAAATTAAACAAGGAAAATTTTTGGCAATGATCAATAAAATTCGATCAATCCATTTTTCCAACTGCAAAAAATTACTTACACTGTAAGTTTTACAAACATCTATTGAAACAACTACTTCCCGAGCATTTACCCCGCCGGACATTCACACATAACTCAATAGATATTTATCTGTTGCATAGCAGAACTACTGAGTATTGCAACGGTTTGAGTCGAAATTATTTAATGAATATTTAAATTACAATAAGGTGTAAATTAAGAATAATATGTAATATAAATGAAATATGTGTATTTCTTTTGTTTAACAACTTCGCGCTGTAAACTAAAATCACAGTGCAAAGATAGATAAATTAGACAGTAACCAGAAGCGTCATAACTTACTCGTATAATTAAAACTTTGCTTAAATATGCCCCGGTGAAAATTGTTTAAGCCCGTTGATTTACAGGCGAAGAAAATGCGATTGCGGTGAGTTATTGGCGCCGCCGTGTTTCTGCACGCCATTATCAAACCGGGGGGAAATGGGACTGGAACTGAAACTGGAACTGGAACAGCTGTAATGTTTAGCGTTGCGCTCCGAAAGGATTTACAGCCTGACGTCTTCATCGCCATTCAATTGACTACAAATGTGCAATCAGTTTTATTGTTAGCGACCGTTAAAATCCTCTCCCACTCCGGACCGAGTGGCGATTATATCTGACCTGATTTATAACGCCGCATTCGCATGTAATGGAAATGTATAGCTGTGCATTTGCTCTAAAGTTCGCAGTGTTACTGCTTCTTTTATATAAATGATGCTTGTTATAAATATACACTTTTAAATAATACATGAGACATATAACACTTTGATTTCTTTGTAGTAGTTTACATTGACAATTTCCTAAAACTCGATTGTAATTATTGAATAATATACCAGTAAATAAAACATGAAGTACTTTCTTTATTTATTAAAAATTAATTTATTATTAAAAAATTTTAAAGGTCATTTTAGCAAGCAATGAATGAGATTGCGGTTAAACGCATTTTTTAATTAATTGAAAAATTTTGAAAACCAACTGAGATAGGCATAGGATATGCTAAGATGAAGTAATGCAGAACTACATTCATTGTCATACTGTGTGAAAATATAGAGGGTGTTCCATTCGAAAAAAGTTTTGACCATATTAAATCCACTCGACCCCGCAATTAGATTGAAATACACTGTATATTTTCCATTATTTTTCATTAGAAGTACTCAGCCTAGGGGTTGTACAATAAATGTAGCAAATACCAAATCAATGGCTTACTTCTACCTCGTGATACAAAGTTTCGATGAGACCACTTAAAACGTATTTTTTTTTGTAAATATTCAAATATCTCAAAAATGGTTAGGTTTAAGTATGGCAAGGGCTAATAGTTTTTGTTACAATATCATATATAGAATACAACTCTACAATAAAAAATATTCCCTATTTCAAATAAAACTCTTCCATTATAAATAAGGAATTTGAATTTCGACTTCCGGTAAGTGTGTTGGAATTTAGAAAATATTTTTATTAAAAAGAACAGACTAGTTTACATAAATGGTGAAAATTTCTTTACAATCTATTTTTTGAAAGTCCATATACTTTTAATGTGATTTCTCTTTGAGACATCCTGTATATATAATTGTAACTCCTATGTATTTATTCTATAAATACAAATTATTTATAATTAATGGTTTTAATATTTAGACATTGGTAGTTCATATTGTATGAAATAAATATGAATAGATTATTAAAAATCAACCAATAAAACACATTAGATTGGATTGAATAATTTTTAATTCTCGACAATTTTCGGGTATTTTCAAAAGAATTTAAAATTTATTTTATTAAAATTTCCATGGATACTGATATAAATTTATATATGAATTGAAAATGGGCTAATAACCCGAAACTATTCGAGAACTTAAAGTTATTCATTCTAATCTGTGTTTTATTGGTTGATTTTTAATAATCTATTCATATTTATTTCATACAAATACATATAAATTTATTGCATTTTACATGTATGTCTTATATTTGTAAAAATGGTATATTCCGTTAAATAAATAAATAAATAAATAATTTCTTTCAAGTTTTTATTGCACTCATGGTGGATCCAAGGTAATACACAATTACAAATTGACGCCATGTAGTTAATACAAACGAGTCATACAATTTTCAATACCTTGATCATAGAGCCTCACATTAAGTAGTCTGGCGAGCAGAAGAAAAAGTTTCCACAATAAAAATGTTTTAATTCATATAATGATTTATTAATTATGAAGGCTTCTACTTCGTTATACATTGTTTTAAGCTTTAATAAAACAGTTGATTGTATTATTTCTCTAGTAAAACCATATATGTTTTATAATTGTAATTAAATTGATATCACAATGAAATTCCATCCATGGGTGAAAATCGGCAACACAATAAACAACGATTAATCATCATCATCAACGCAAGCCGGCTCACCTAATCTTATTCCATTATCGAATTGAGTCGTCCGACATCCAAGAGAGGACGTCGGAGGGATGTTTGCGAAGGTAACGACCCATTAACATCGTTATTAAATTATATCGCGTAGCCGGCGTTTGTTATTTAATAAGGCCGTGTGCTATTTCACCGGGCTTGAAACTCGAAACGCGAATCGAAGCCCGTGCTAAAGGTGAAATTAGACTGGCCATTCATTAGCAGATTAATAATTGGATAAAGTCGGCGGTGGATGGGTTCGTTGTAATATTCGCATTCGGGATTGTTTTAGTGATGATGTAAAATTATATGTATTGTGTATTAAATGGGGTTCTTATTTATTTCATTACATAAAGAAGCTCCATTGTTAGTTTTAAATACATTGATTCTATTTTTTTTAATTATTAAATTGTTCAAGTAATTAAATAAATAAAAAATCGAAAATAATTAATAAATTATTCCTCCCTTAGCTATTATTTGTGAATTCTTTTTATTTAATTTAAATAACTGTGACTAAGTGAATGAATAAATCCATTTTTTTCTATTATTAAACGTTATATTTGAACGAAAATATAATAGAATGTTTGTGATTTTTAATTTAATATTGTATTTTCCAACTTAAATTACAATTATCTATTTTTTGCAGAAACATTTTTGTATATATACATATCTATAGGATTATGCAATTCCTTTGTGTTTTTCGTCTTGATTGCTTTCTCCTTCTTCAACTTAGGATTCTCATTTTGTGACTAAAATCGATAATCGAATGAACGTTGCCCGCGAAATTTGAACAGTCACCTTACTTTTTGAACGCACCTCGTATATATATATACAAATATCTTTATTAGGATAATTACATATAATTTTAAAAACAACAAGTTTATACAATAAAATGAAAATGTCTTCAGCTATTGTCCAGAGGGCTGAAAGAACTCACAAAGCTTTTATTTAATGTTCATTAAAGTTGCCACGAATTTAAAAAATAAGCGCCTTAGTAATCAAAACTTTGACTTTTGTATACATATTTAAGTCGATTTTTAATTGATAGATTTTTTTGAGAAATCACGGATTCATTATTTATAATTTAAATTGTGGACGAAAAGATGAACCTTGCTATTATTAATTTCTGCTACAATTGGGGCTATTCCGTACAGAAAATGTTAAGTTTAACGTGTATGTCATTAATTATGTTTACGTTCTAAGTATATATAACTATTACAAAAGCTGCTTAAACTGTGATTATAAAATATAATGTATGCGTTAAACATAACATTTTTCTTACAGAATAGCCACGAATATCATAAATGAATTAATATAAGAAGCACCCAATACGAACCATGGGGAACATCGGATGAAACTTTTAATTGTGTTAGATCGTTCACATATTGAGTATTTTAATTGTGTAACATATTTGTGAGGAACAAGTAATAATGTGGAAAATATTAACATCTAATTTAATTAATATATAGAGGCAGAAAGATCGTTTTACGACTATAATAAATTTGTATATATTTGCAATTTTTCAATAATGTAATAAAGAATCTGTAAATAAAGATTCATTCTTTCTCTCTTACTATTTAGTAAAATAATGAAAATAGAGTGTACTTATTTAATGCATAACATAAAAAAATTAAAATACATTGTTTTAAAAACACAGCGTTATTAATACAACGCCAGTTATTTCGGAAGAATAGTTTAAACAACATTACGCGCCGTGCACAGCACTGGCGCACGCACAAAGGCTATTTCGGATTCTTTGTAGGCTAACAACGACAAAGCGTTCGCAGGAATGCAATCATTTCCACGATAAACAATATAAAAGTAATTTACAGCGCTGGTGGCAAATGTGCATTCGCCGTTGTTTGATCGATCAAAGCGTTGCGCGACATTGGATTTGACATAATTTCGCTTATAAACTTTCGCAATTTCCAACGAGCGTCCGCGATTCCCGAACGAAAAACCGGCCGTTATGCATGATGGCGTTAAATTGTTGTAGTTGCAAATAACGTCTGGCTGTCGGCTTTAATTTACACCGCCGGGGATCTGAATTAAACATCCGACAATTTTAAAAACAAAACAGAAATATACGTGCATGAATAAAACGCAAAGAGGACAAAATAATGCACTGGACTTTCATAATTACTGAATAATTAAGGATATACTACACATATTTATTTATTTATTTATTTATTTAACGGATGTCCATTTAAGTAGATATATACATGTCTTAAATCTAAAATAAAATATGAATACAAATACAATTCAAATATAAATACAATAAAAAATGTAAAATACAAACAACAGATTAAAATTATTATTATATATATTATTATTATATATTATTTTAAACATTCACGAAATATTAAATTATTTATATTTAATTAAAAAAAATGTATTCGCACAGGAGTCCGCGACTAACCTTTATATTCAGTATATACCATTCACTTGCGTCACAAATGATTAGCAGAAACGTACCCATCGGACTCCCTAATTCTCTTATGTAAAAGTATGTAATAAATTATTTACTAATCATGTAGTAACTATTTCGAATTGAAACTAATTAGTTTTTATAAATAGAAAACAATATTCATTCACTTGGTCACAGTTATTTAAATATATTAAATAAAAATGATTTGAAAATAATTAATAAATTATTTCCACATTTAGCTTTGTGACTATTGACTTACCTACGTAAGTGCGTTAAACAAATGCACATTATTTGCCCGGGAAGTAGTTGTTTTAATGTGCATTTGTTTAACCTACTTACGTAGGTAAGTCATTAGTCACAGAGCTAAATGTGGAAATAATTTATTAATTATTTTCAAATCATTTTTATTTAATAAATAATTAGTTTTTTTTAATAAAATGTTCAACCATTATTTATCTAGTGTGAATAAAATTATGCAAAAATGGCGCTCGCGTCGTCTTCCATTAATTAGTTTAAATCTTTTTGAACTGTTTCACTTTTATTTTTTACGTGTTCCTTGGTGTGAACCGAAAAAATATCGTTTATGAATGAAGTTATCGTTAGCATCTCAACTTTATTGTAGTTATTTTTCAGTATTATTATTATTCTACCACGTTATATTATAAAGTTAATCGGTACTTAATGCATGATTTATTTTTAGTTTTGTTTTCTCATTTTTGTTCTTTTTCTATAATTGTTGCGTAATTGTTATTTTTTCTTTATCGGTAAAAGGGGCTTTCGATTATATTATAAATATATATATATGAATATGAATGTTGTATATTATATTTATGAATTCTAATAATTATTAATTAACAACAATAAATGTGATAAATTTTATATTTCATTATATCACAATTGAAACCATATATTCTAATTATCCCTCGCACATGGTTTTGGGGGAGGGCCTCAATGCATCACAATCAAAAAACGGCGCGCCGGCGAAATACAATAAACACAACAATGAAAACGCGCGTAATTAATGTTAGCATCACATTTAAAGGGTAATTAAAACGAAAATTTCGAACACGCACGCCCGTTTAATACGCGAATTGTCGCGCCGAAAATTAATGGCGGGACGCATTATCCCGCGGGAGCGGAATTTCTTAGTCGCATGAATCAAAATAATTAATAACCGCGATCCGGACAGGTAATTTATTTATCAAAGGAATTAGTTAGACTGTATTAATTTAAAATAGTTGTATTCGCAGGGCCATTGTTTCGCGTATTAAATTTTCTTGCGCGCGGAAGGTTTCCCCGTATCAAACAGACGCTTTAATAACTCACGACACACCTAAAGGCTCATTTGTAACTGTCTCGCGTACGCGGAATACGACTTTATTCCTATTCCTCAGCTTGCCATTACACTAATAAATATCACCAGCCGGCTAAATTATACTACGTGTTACTATTTTATCGGAGTGTATTGCAGTCATGTTTTATCCAACTCTACTTTTGCATCGCTTAAATTCGAATTAATAAATCACACAAACGCTTAAAGAACTTTTAGTGCAAATTATTTTATTTATCATAAAACTTATGATTCATGGATACTAAATATTTATATACACATCTTTATCCAGACTATATAGATAATTTTAACAATATAACATAAATAATTTATTGATATGCAACAGCAGGTGTACATTATGTAATTCATTGTCTGGCGGGGTATTTGTCAGAGAAGTAGTTGTTTTATTAAATGTACCCTGGGATTCGGGTGGATTCATTAAGGTATTCTTTGGAAGGATTGTAAAGAGGGTTGTTGGGATGTCTGAGTTTTGTAAGGATTCTTAGGGAGGATCTTTTGGTGATTTGGAAATAATAAACATATTTTCTTAAATTAATTGTAAGAATATAATCATGGAAATTAAATAAATTGTCAAGAAAATTAATAAATTATTATTTTTATTTATATTGATAGTCCATATAATACAAATATATGTGAATAAATTATTAAAAAATCTACCAATAACATAAATATAAATTAAAAAAAAAAACGTCATTATTTATAACATTTTTTATAGCCTTGTTATTATTAATTTCTGCAACAATTGGGGCTATTCCGTACAGAAAATGTTAAGTTTAACGTTTATGTCATTAATTATCATCATATTTTAAGTATATATAACTATTACAAAAGCTGCTTAAACTGTGATTATAAAATATAACGTAAATGAATTAATATAAGAAGCCCCCAATACGAACCATGGGGAACATCGGACGAAACTTTTAATTGTGTCAGATCGTTAACATATTGAGTATTTTAATTGTGTAACATATTTGTGAGGAACAAATAATAATGTGGAAAATATTAACATCTAATTTAAATAATATATAGAGGCGATCTTTCTGATCGCAGGTTATTAAATTAATTGTAAGAATATAATCATGGAAATTAAATAAATTGTGAAGAAAAGTAATAAATTATTATTTTTATTTATATTGATAGTCCATATAATACAAATATATATGAATAAATTATTAAATATCTACCAATAACATAAATATAAATTAAAAAAACGTCCATCACTTAAATTAATTTCGAGAAAAATTATAATTTAATTCTATTTAATAATTTGTTCATATTTATTATTAAAATCAATGCAATTATTGAAAATCCAAACCGAATAAGAACTCCCATTACTGTTTTTTTTTTATTCTTTATATTACTTCTAGAAATATTGTTTAAACCATTTCTAAAAGAAAATTGGAAAAAAGTGCGCCGTTTGAGAAATTTGACACTTTGAAAATCGCCGTCAGGTGTTGGAAATACGACTCAACAATGGATTTGTTTATAGACAAACTATTAACGGGCACGCATTTCTTATTATTTATATTACTTCTAGAAACATTGTTTAAACCATTTCTGAAAGAAAATTGCGAAAAAAGTGCCCCGTTTGGGAAATATTGTTTATAAAATGTCGGTATTTTCCGATTTTTAAAGTATATGTATTATGAATATTTTAGAATTTATAGGAATAAATTTGATTCTGTTCTATTCACTAGACCTTGCATTTAGTTATAATTTTGAATAAACAATTAAACAAGTGTTCTTTTCCTTTAAATAAATATTTTAGAAAAAAAAAGTCTCAGTGTGGAGGCGCCGGGTTCATTGCTGGATTTATTGCCAGCTTCACACACATAAATAATTCCTTTATTGATCTTAGGAATTGCGAAAATTATTTCTTTAAAATAAATTGTTCTCATTTTTATTGTACAACATAATTAATATTACTTTCGAATTGCATACATTAGCACTTAAATAATTATCTGAATTACTTGTGTATATAATTACCCGCATTACAAATGTATTTATTTGTAACATTAATTATAATTTAAGTCGGTGTTCGGAGTGTATTACGAGTAACAGATAGCAGACAACCTAGTTAGTTTCTTGACCTCGTCTCGGTGTGCTGCGAAGGAAGGAACGAACGGCCTTTATATTCGCCGTAATTACTCGGTTAGAAGTAATGCCCTAACACAATAAATCGGAATCGCACTCCGTGAGACTGCACCTCGCCCACTTCTTATTTATTCCACTGCAAAATGAGAATTCCGCCCAGACACTTTGTCTCTAGTATAAATTTCGGGATTTCTCGCGATGCGCCACTTTTCCTCAGAAGTTTTCCCCCGGTCTCTAATTACACCAGCTAGATAAAACCTCGCCAGGCGCTGTTTACTTATTGCCAGGGGATTGAAGTAATTTCGAAATAACTTTTGCACCATCGAAAATTGTTCCTTCTTTTTCGTTTGGTGCTTGTGTATGTGTGCGGGAATGGCTTTAATCATAATAATAATCAATGCTTTTTATTTGCAGAGGAAATAAAGTTTGAAAAATATTACTTTATATATTGTTTTATTTTATAATATTATATACATTCTTTTGAGAATCGTAATAAGTATTAATATGTAATCGCTTTTAAGCAGACTCGTAAAAACAATGTCTATGATGAAATGTCTGCAAATTTTCAGATTACTTTAATGTAATATTATATTGTCCATCAACCAGGACCTCAATATAACTCGAATTAGTGATTGACAACATTTATATAGCTATTAATTTCGTTTAAGGGTGCGGTTTAGGAGAAAGAGATAGCTACACAAATATGGGCAATCACTAATTTGAGTTAGATTGTTGTTGTGATCAATGAACAATATTGTATTATACATTAAAATAATCTTAAAATAAGCAGGAATTTCATCAGATAAATTAAAAATTATTTTAATGTTTAGTTTCTGTGAAAAATAATTATGAAAAACAATAAAAATTGATCAAATTTATAGCAAATTTTAAATTAAATTTTTCCTAATAAAAACTTGTGCAATGAAAATTTAAAGGATTTCATTAAATTGTGCATTCAATTATCTTACCAGACATAACCTATTAATTTCATTATATCTTACAATTTTCTTTTCTAACTTAAACTAGTAAATTGACGTAATACACGAAAATTAACGATTTATTTTTTATTTAGACTGATACTTTATACTTAGTAGATAAAAAATGTAAATACACATTCATATTATGAAATCCAAAAGAATAGCTCTATTTTCAAACGATTATTTCCATTTTACTATATAGCTATCTCTTTCCACTAAACCGCAACCTTAATGGAGAAGCAAATGTTACTTTTTATAAAAAAATAAAATAAAATGGGAAAGACATGATAGCTTTTACAATTTATTTCGTTTAAAACGGCATCCTAAAATAACTGTGACCATGTGAATAAATCCTTTTTTCTATTATCATAATTCATGATTTTTGTTTAATCCTTTTATTTTTTTCTTGGTTTTCCAACAATGAAGCTCGACACGAACCGCGTTTATAACTCATTCGATTTTCGCTAAAGAATAAAAAAAAAATCCCCAATTCGATCATCCCCCGGGGCCGAACAGCTTCCTCCCCTTACACCAGAAGTTCTTCGGCGCTACCTTGAAAACCCCGGGTGCCCCCGAGGCGCGGGTCGTTTCAGTTAATGGAGTCCCCGCGCTCGTCCGCCCGCCCCCCGCAAATAAAACGCCATGTGTTCAAATATAAAACCCCCGCCGATAAATTGGGGTGCGCGTTTCATTTTCCTAATGCGCGCTTAATGCCGGATTAAGCGACGATAATTGAGCGAATTCATTTTTGAGCGAGAGAGGCCCCGGGGCGTCTTGTTAGAATGGAAGAAGTGGAGGAGAGACTGTCGTAAATAAAAAAAAAGAATTGCTACCAGGGTTTTTTCTCTCGCTCGGGACGTAATTTATATCGCGATGAAAAGAAAAATAAGGGGAAGAGAGGGAGATCGTATACGGAGTTTAAACATTATAATGAGCATGATGATTTAAAATTAATATTCATCATATATTTTTTAATAAATTTTACTCATTATTTTTGCGGATTTATTGTGTTTGTAAATGTTGGTTTTCTATATATTTAATCGATGGTTCAGGATTTCACTTGATAAAACTCTATAATATACTTAATAAAATGTTCAACCACCATTCACCTAGCGTATGGATAACTAGTGATGGCCATACGCCGGATGAATGGTGCTTGAATATTTTATTAAATGAATTTCGTTTCATGTTCTCATTAACAGGACAAGTTCGCCTTCCTTTAGTGAATGAAACAACAATTCTCGTATGTCTACATTGTAGACTCGAATCGGTGATGATGCCACATGAAATTAGACAAAAGTAGGCGCTTGCATCGTCTTCCATTTATTATGATTAATCTTTTAGGAAAAATCGGGTATAAGATTTTCCCAATTATCCCAAAAATTTGTCACAAATCCCGTAACCCAAGACCTATTAACCCGACTATGGCTTAAACGTAACTCAAACAACTTTTGCAAATTCCGCAATCCTGAAACTACTATTCGTTCATTCATCACATCTCTCATCAACGACTAACTGACTGATATGACCTAAATACATGGACACCTGGCTGAAAGATCGATGGTCGATAGCCATTTAGGAAAAATATTATATAAAATGTATTGTATTATTCCCAATGTGATTTTTTCAATAATGATGATTGTATATTATCTTTAAATAAGTATTTAAATTTGTTTATTATAATAATTCTACTACGTATATTTATTTTCCACGAAAATTTATTATAAACAATACTAATCCGTATTGAACACATCTCGATATCCGGTCCTTGATTCAATGAAGCGAGTATAAGAGAACGTGTCAATTTCCTGAAGAATTACCAAACACGATGGATAATACCGGAGTCGGGCGCGCGAAAATAATCTCGCCCCCCGCCTCCGCTCGCGCCCCATAACTCGAGAAAAATTCCCTTATCTGACCCTTTCCATCTGGCTCAATCCCTGTTGTGGCCGACTGATTGCACAACACTCTTGACAGCGTGTAATCATCGGTCGGATTGGCCCGGACCTAATCATTCCAACAGAATTGCCTTGTTTTCCGCTCTCCTCCGGTCCAGACAATTTCTTTTCTCTCATCTTTCCCTCGACACACTTACACACACAGGACGAGTGGTAATCAGAACGAAATACATTCGATGTATGGTTTTAATCAAATTTAGAAAATGGATTTCTGAAAGATTGAAGAAATAAAACGGGGGTTATATCAGAAAATAAGGGGACAATTGATCAAAACTTTTTTGTCAATATTTTTTTTTTTTTCACAAAATAATTACAGAAAGTGAACTAAATTAGTTATTAAATTCAAGTATTATTGATTTAAATACTACTGAATACTTTTATTTACAGTAATAATTAAAATAAAAATTATTGTAGAAATGGGGCGTTGTTTTAATCTTACTATTACGGTATAGAAGAAAGTACATGTCTCTTTCTACTAAATTGTTCAGTTAAAAATATTTTAAACTTTTTTTTTGTACAATAATTTAAATTTTAATATCTGCAACCCAATCCATTGTTAACCTACTGCTTCATTATGTGAACCCTATCATGCCAACTTTTCCTTTGTTTGTTTTTTTTATTGTAAGTCATCACGATTAGTCATATGGTGTGAAGCGATTGTCCTTTGTAAAATCCCTATCCTAATTTTATTATTATTATTACGTTATTATTTATTTATTTTTTAAACAATTTAATAATGATTTAAATAAAAATACTTGTCCTTTCTCCTACTTATTTTTTTGTAGAAGAAAGGACAAGTATTTTTATTTAAATAATTAAAGTCTCCACAACCAACAACCAACATAAAGAAGATTAATTTTATGATGCCTAATTATTGTGGTAATTGAAATAAATGTGTTGGCAAATTGGATTTAGTATTTATAATGTAATTCTACATTATTTCAATTCGGACATTTTATATGGATGTATTTTACGCATTTTTGATACTTAATTTAAGGGTTATATGGGACCTTTAATTAAGTGTCAAAAATGCGTAAAATACATCCATTTAAAATGTTCGAATTTAAATGATGTAGAATTACATAATAAATAATAAATCCAATTTGCGAACCTACTTGTGTTGGTTTATTTCCATTTTACTCAATGGGAAAGTGCTTAATGTTTATTTTTAATATTTTCTTTCTTATATAAAAATAACATTTGTTTTATTTATAAATCTTGACCTTTATTTACATATCGATTAGCCTTTATGAATATTTTTAAACGGGGGCGAGAGAATGAGCGAATAATAAAAAAAAACATCGTTGGCGACTTAAACATGCATCAGATAAAAATTGCGAATCTCATTGTTCCGTGCGTCGCCGTTGTTATCCGACGTTTCCCTATTAGAAAATAAATTAGAGTCTGTTCGTGCCCGGGAGATTTATTTATTTTTCAAGTCGCAGTTTGATCGCTCCAATTCCGCCCGAGTCCCTTGTTTCCTTCAGAAGATTTGCTAACTAGATTTAATGTTCTGACAAGTTTATGCGATACGGAGCAGCGAATGCATACGGAATAAGCTCGGAACCGTTCAGCGGGAGATAGCGGTCGGCCAGACTGCCACGCCCATTATTTCATTCTTGATGATAATATTAATAAAAAAACAATAGGGAAAAATATTTTTATACTTTTTACTATTCTTGCATATATAAAAAATGTATTTTCCTATAAGAACAGTAAAGTATACACTTTAACATTTCTTGTTATTTTCCACAGGCAGCTTTATTAAAATTAAAAAAAATAATCAGAATTTATATTCATTTCAAATATAAATAATCATTTATTGTTGTAAACATCAAAGGATGATTTTTTTATGCCATGATACTATCGACTATGATAAAAATGTATAACTATGTTATTTCTCACAAACTGTCATATGTAGAAAAAATCTGAGTATACCATTGGATATCGAATAAAAAAAGTTCCTGTTATTACAGAAATACATTATTTTGTTATATAAAACAAAAATACAGCGGTTTATAAAAATAACAGAAAATTGAAAAAAAAATACACCCAGTGTCTCGCCATTCAAGATTTTGCGGTGTAGTTTCTGAAACATCGATCTCCTGACACCTAAGTCTGTTTTTCTGTATCTAGTCTGGAAATAGATTTTCTATGCTGAAACCATCCAAATAGCACCACCACTTACACCTAACTAGTTAAATAAAGTTTTACACTTTATTTAATTTTATTACCGATGTGAAGTTATCCACGGTTTTCCAGCCACGGTTTTTCGGCCCGGCGCATCCGCCATGGTGGAGGCGCTGGGCCGAAAAACCGTGGCTGGAAAACCGTGGATAACTTCACATCGGTAATTTTATTTTATTTGCATAAATGTCCATTTCAGTCAAGCCACCGTGTTTTCTCAAAACTCGTGGCGTGACAATTTTGTCCACAGAATGGAAAAGCACAAAAAATCATTCAGTTGAAGATGTGGTTTAAGCTGTAATCATCAAAGTGTGATACTTTTTAGGTAAAAATAAATTTTGGATAAATAGCCTGAATAAAAAATAATGGATTATTCTTCGTAACGTCTCGTACAAAAAAAAGGTTTAGAATAAACATTGTAAATAAACAACATAAAATATTGTAATCTTTGGCAATAAAATACATTGACGTTTACTCAAATACTCAGTGGAAGATGTGGTTTAAGCTGTTATAGGAAAAATCTGATAAAATTAAAAAAAAAATATATTCTTCGTAGCGTCTTTTACAAAATAAAATTTACAATATTATATGTTCTAATCTTCTTTATGTTGGTTGTGGGGGCTTTAATTATTTAAACAAAAATATATATTTTTATTCAAATAATACTCAGTGCAAGATATGGTTTAAGTTGTTATAGGAAAAGTCTGATAAAATTAAAAAAAAATATTCTTCGTAGCGTCTTTTACAAAATAAAATTTACAATATTATATGTTCTAATCTTCTTTATGTTGGTTGTTGGTTGTGGAGGCTTTAATTATTTAAACAAAAATATATATTTTTATTCAAATAATATTATACAGGGTGTCCCCGAATGGTCTGTACAACGCTCTACCAGATATTCTCTGAAACAAAATAAGACGATTTAACTAAACTTATCTCTATCCAAAAGTGGTTTCTAAGCCATCTACGTGGCTTCAAAGATATTATTTTTTTTTTAATTATTTTTCAAATATTTTTATTTTGGACCTAGGTAAGAAAACCTAATTTGGCACATTTAATTTTCTGCAAGATCATTCAATTTTATGTATTTTTTGTCTCTTATAAAATTTTACTATTTTCCCCACAAAAAAAATTATTTGTCAAAACAACAGAAAAATATAATTCTAAAATAATTGTTGTATTGCTGAAAATGGCAATCAGTTTGAACATTTGTTGTGAAACTAATAAATTTGTGTTTATTGTTAGGTACCTATCTTTATTTCTACTTTGTTAATCGTTTTGAGAAGCAAAATATTGTTCATAATTTTATTACTTTTTTTTGACAAATAAAAATATTTTTTTTGTGGGGAAAATAGCAAAATTTTATAAAAGACAAAAAATACGTAAAATTGAATGATCTTGCAGAAAAAAATATTCCTTATGATTTGACCTGTTGAATAAAAAGATTTAGGTATCTTAAGAAGTCGATGGTCCTAGTTTGACCACTTACTTTAAACGTAGGATAAAGAAACATATCGCGAAAAGTGCATGGTGTCAATGTTATTAAATGTGCTAAATTAGGTTTTCTTACCTAAGTCCAAAATAAAAATATTTGAAAAATAATAACAAAAATAATATCTTTGAGGCCTCGTAGATGGCTTACCACTTTTGGATAGAGATAAGTTTAATTAAATCGTCTTATTTTGTTTCAGAGAATATCTGTTAGAGCGTTGTACAGACCATTCGGGGACACCCTGTATGTTATTTATTTAAAGTAATTATTTTTTTATATGAGACTTTAAGAACAGGAATCCAATATTTTTTTATTTAGAATATTTATCCAAAATTAATCTTTCCTTAAGATTATCAAACTTTCTCGGTGACAGTTTAAATTAACCACATCTTTAACTGAGTGTTAGGATATAATCTGATGTATTTTTTGACACTTTTCCATTCTTCTTCTCCGTAAGGTCTCGTACAAAAGAAAATTTACAATGTCATATATTCATTTAATTAAATTGATATTCCTTTTTAAATTATTATTATATTATTTATATCTATGAATTGTAGAAATTTTCAATATACAACATTGAGGTATAATTTAAATGAATTGATTATAAAGTGGAAAAGAAGCATCTCTGATGGGATGTGAACCCATGTCCCCAGATTGCCGGTCACTAGCTACATCACAGAAACCTGTGATATAAAATCTCCATACAGTGCATCAAAAAATCCCATCAAAGATGTTTCTTTTCCACTTTATATTTAATTAATTTAAATTATACCTCAATGCTATACATTAAAAATTTCTAAAATTTATAGAAATGTTATAAATTGTTTATATTCAAAGTTTATTATAAATTTTCTTTTGTACGAGATGAAGAAGAATGCATTCTTTTTATTCAGATTATTTATTCAAAATTAATCTCTACCTGAATATCATTACATGTTTTTTTTTGTTCACCTTGTATATGTAACATTCCACTTAGTATGTTATAAATAAAATAAAGTACATCATTAATTCCAACAAATTGTAAAGGTGTAAACCACTTAGTTATACAAATTCCCACCTTCGCACAATCACCGTTGTAATTCCCGAGATTAATTCACGTCCGAAATTACAGCGCGCCACTATCAGCAACGAAAGTGTAATTATGTCCATGTGTCATGCGGCGAACAATAAGGACAATGCCGTTCAGTTTATCTTAAATGCGCCCGCCGTCGGAATTTATACCCTGACCCAGTTATCTGTCCTCGGAATGCGCAAACTTGGTACAATTAGGAAACTAGCCAGGTGGGCGCCCCTGTAAATCCTCCGGGTGCAACAGCCAAGGCCGAAAATAAGGTAAAAAGGGGGTGAATTAATACGGGTTCAATAAAGCTCCTCGAGACGTGCTCGCCGAACAAACAAGGATGTTATGCTGTTTCCGTCAGATGTCGCGCCGTGTAACTAAAAGCGAGGGTATTAAATGTGAAAGCGATGTACAAACAAGACAGTTAAAACCAGCATAAACAACTATGAATTCGTGTTAATTTAAATTATTATTTACACACGGTTCGTTTCATTTAACACGACTACAATATTATTTTTCGTAACTAACATAACATCATTTCCTTACTAATCATGACATTGATGCCAATCATTATTTTAATCAGAAGTCTATTATTTTCTAATGATTCAGGCTTCTAGTTTGCTATACATTGTAATTCAATTTTAATGAACTAAACACTTTTTAGATCATTATTAAGTAATATAATATATAAAAATTACAGTTATATATGTGAAAAATAGAATGAGGTTAGCAATTAGTTTAAGTTGAACAGGAAAATAGATTAATATATTACACTAAAACTGATTGACGTTTAACCCATTTAATTTATATGATTTTGACTAAAAGTTGGATTTAAAAATTTAACGATGACGTTATTAAAATAAACATAATAAGAGAATACAACTGAATCTCTTTAATCTACACATAAACTTATCTATAAAGAGAAAATTATGTAACTTCATGATTTATAGTCTGCAATAAGTTATTAATATGTTGAGAATATCACGTTATTATTCCTTAAATATAAATTTTATGTAAAAGCAAGTAAATTATCAAACTGGAGATCAGCCAAAGATTTCCTGATTTGAACCCGGCGCTTCCACCATTTAAGTATCCATAATAATTTGAAGTTATTTGATATATTTTATTGTTTTATTATACAAAAGGTTTTAGTGGATATTTTCTGCTAAACTACACCCTTAAATGTTTTACAGAAGAAAACAGAAATTATTTATGATCGTATTTAAATAATATAAAAATAAAATTTAAATAATTATATTTTTTTATAAAATTATATATACATAAATTTTTATTCAGACTATACAAATAATTTTAACAATATAAATAATTACAATACATGTAGGTGTTAGTCTGTCTGGGCTATCGACCAAACGGTTTTTAAGATTCACAAAATTTATTGTAGAGACACTGTTACAAGTGTTTCGCCAACACACTGGCATCATCAGACAGATGATTATCATCACAATTATCTACTATTTTATTGACTTGTCTGTTCTTCGGCAATCTCATCATATGTGAAAAGCATCGAAGTTGGATTTTCCCGATGCATTTCCACGTTCAGTATCTCCCTTATTTCGTTATTATCCATTCTTATAAATATAGTTATACTTGGTATTTATTTTTCTTTCAATTTTATTTTATCATTGGATTTTTTGATGACTAATATTTTTATAGACACAATCTTCAGTGCGTAATTGTGAAACTCACATATCACAACACGATGTAATTATTATCTCAACTCACCCATTCCAAGGATGTCTCGCCTTTATAATCAGTATTCCAATTGTATTGATATATTTAGCACACCGTCTATTCATTTTAAATTAGCTCTGTTTGATTGGATTGTCTTACACCCTATGTATGAACTTTGTACTGATATATTTAGTTAAATTAGTTTAACTTTTTAAATATTATAAATCCTCTCAATATGCTCAGTCTGTTGGGTTTTTATATAAATGAATAAATAAATATAACTAAATCAATTATAATTCTTCACCTTAAAATATTCTTTCCAAACACGCGCATCCGTTTCCATTTAACAACAAATTAATGTACACTGTTCTTATTCATGTGGATACTCTGGACATGACAAGTTTGTAGTTTAAATAACTTTTAGTTGAACCGAGTTGGATGCATTTCGGACTGACGTAAGTTTTAAATGGCATATGCTGTAAAGGCATCGCAACCAAATGTATTTCAGGCGAACTTTTCCAATAACTATTATCCCATCCAATGGACCGGAAATATACAATTATTAAATAAATACAACCGCGGGATGGAACATTTGTTTGCATCACGCTTGTATGGAAATTATTTATTTATTGGATTGGGATTCACATTTGAAAATGCTCAGTTAGAATTAAAAAAAACCTCAAATTAAATGGAACATAAAATTGAACAAATTAAATAAAAAGAGTTTGAAAATAATTAATTAATAAATTATTTTCCTTTTAGCAACAGCAAATGTTTATTATTAGACAAAAAAGTTTTTAAAATAAATTAAATTTAAAAAATTAAATTGAATAAAACACAAAAAAGATAATTATTCAATAAGCTTCATGAGATCATTAATAGCCTAAATATATGACTAGAATTTGTTTTTAAAATTGATTTCATAGAATATAACATTTTACATGACAATATCCCTATCTTAAATCAACGCATTTTGTATCCACAAAATTTAATAATTACTCAAATAGAACCGTGATGCCCGCGTGAAGTATCATACATCATTGATTAATATATCCATAAATAAATGGAGCGCACATCAAAAGCAAGCGCGGGCGCTCTTCTTTATTTTTCTGGAAATAAATTGCCTTTCGAAACCGCATCAAATTCCCATAAATAATATCCTTTTCGCGCAGATAGAGATTGAGCGCCGCGTATGGCCAATTACCGCCCCCCGCACCCGTTCCGGACCCGAGCCACCCCCCCTAAAAGCCGCCCCTTTCACATAAATCGATAACACTCGGAGCCGAATCGAGTGGCCCTTATAATTTTTAAACTTATTACAATCCATCACCCGCACAAATAAATTCAATATGAATAGCCTGTCTGCATAATTCCGCAAGGGGATGAATTTAGCGGTTGCGTGTGTTTTTTTTTGTATTTTTTGTGTTGCTGTTGTCGAAAGTAGATTAATGATGGAATTATCCCGGCGGAGATAAGAATTTTGCCGCGGGATTTGAGTTTTTTTATGTTTTGATTCGTTTGTGATATTGATGAATTTATGGGCGGAATTGTTAATATTCTTTTAAATGAAATTTTGCTGAAAACAATTATTATTAATATATAATATTTTCACATTATTATTTTATTTGATGAGGCTGCTAATTAGATAATAAATCAGTGAGATATTCTGATGAAATTATAAATAATAATTAAAGAAGTGTTTATAAGAGAATATATTTTTTGTGAATGATATTTAAAATTATTATTTTTTTTTCGGCAAAATTAAACTTAGATGCTACATCTAAACGAATACAAGATTTGGACAATCTAATAAAATATTAACATTACAAAAACTCTTCAGCACCACCATTCAAATCATTCCAAAGTACCAATTTGGTTTCATTTAGAAGTTTGAAATTCCACGGTAGTTTTATTGGACTTCCAAAAAGCTTTCGACTCGGTTTGGCATATTTGCCTCATGTATAAGTGCTTCCTTCTGCAAATCCCCCACCATCTAATCATCCTCATCCACAAATTTATATTCAATAGATCCTGCCAATCCAACAAACACTCTCCCATGATTTCCAAATCTTACAAGTTGTCCCTCAAGGTTCTCCGTTATCCCCACTACTATATAATATTTATTGCCATGATATCCACCACCCTGATCCAAAATAATTTAACCCTTCTATGTCCTTGTATTTGCCGACGATACAGTCCTAATCATTCATGACACTTCCCCCAAATAGATCAAAAATCTTTGATTCCATCCGAGCCTGGTGTTTTAAATGGCGGATTTATTTTGATAAATACTTCAAAATCATAATTACGCTTTTTTAATCCTCACTACTAATTCAGACAGGGCATAAAGATATCTGGATTTACAATCCTTTATAGGCAGAATTCATTAATTACATGATGACATGATTACCCAAACTATAGAATTTTTTTTCTAAATATACAGTTTAATTAAATAATTACTTATTATAAACAGTACAAATAATATACCGTGATTTTAGTTATTTAGATTATTAAAAATCTCATATTTGTTTAACTGTACTTTATCGCTACCGTAAAAAATACAGCAACAGTATACACATTTTAACAGTGTTTAATTAATTAAGAGAAAATATCCAAGCGAATACGGTCTAATTAGTTACTCTAATTGGACATTACTACAAACGTCGCTGCAAAAAATCCACAAAAGCCGCTTCACATTTGTATTTTTAAAATCCTCGTTTAAATTGTGATTTATTTAATTAAACTGTATTCACTTTATGCAAGTTTTAATATTTCAAACGGAACTGTACTAAAAAAGGAAATGTATAGAAAATACACAACGGTTTTTATTATTTATTTTCAACGAGAATATCATGATGTCGAAATTAATGCAAATAATTCGTAAATGTTGATGGAAAAGTATGTATTTTTAGAAAATAAATATGATTACAATTGAAGCGTAACTATAAAATGGAATAATTGCTATTTATTTCCTGACTACTTTCTTTCACTTTTTTTTTTTTCAAAAAATATAATCATGCTACATTATTTTAAGAGCCTCAGAAAATTCGGTTTATATTAATTCAATTTTTAATTAGTAAAACATTTTTCTCATAGGGAAAATAAACACACGACAAATTAAGAAATATCGCCGTCTCAATGCTCGTAATGTTTAATTAAACACTGGCAACACGAAGCATACGGGAATACACATATTATGATTACATGGGACATAAACACGGATATTGGATATTCTACTGGTAATGTATATAATCTGCGGGGGTGGAATGCATATTGGACACTCAGACCGGGAGAGCAAGAGAGTCCGGTTTAATGTATTTACGGCACGAACGGGATTCCAGCGCGAAATCCGTCGTCGCTACCCCGGAAAAAAGCGCAACCTCCCTCCTCATTTTCCAGGAAAGCATAATTGAATTACACCTGGCTATCAAACGCCTTAATTTAGGTACACTTGCGTATCTTTTAATTCAATTTTCTATTATTTTTTTTGCTTTTGATTTTTTATTGAATAAGTTGACCTAAATTGCGGTGGACTGAATTTTATTATGTTTACCACTTCGCAGTACAAAATGCAGGCTCGTGTAGTTTATTGCGGAAAATGATATATCGTCTTTAGTTCTGGATACATTTTTCATGGTAATGCAGGCGAGAGACGGCGATGCGCATTTGTTTCCGCTGAATTTACTCTCATACTTTGCATGGATATAGTTTTGGACGTGCTCGACTTAATATTGTAATAACTTCGTATACAAAAAATACTCCAATATCTAATTTATTTAAAACATGTCTAAAAATATTAACTTATAGTTTATTGTTTTTTATTGCAAACAAATTTATTCATAATTAAATAAAACTGAATTGAAAATAATTATTAAATTATTTCCATATTTAGCTCTGTCACATTTTGACTTACGTTACGTAAGCACTTTAAACAAATGCACATTAAAAAACTACTTCCCGGGAAAATACCTCGCCGGACATTGAATTACATAATATATACCTGCTGTTTCAAGTATTTATGTAACGTATGTCAAAATGACACAGAACTAAATGTGGAAATAATTAATTATTAACACATATATGTATTGTAATTATTTATAAACAGAAAAGAGTATTCATTCACTTGGTCATAGTTATTTAAATAAATTAAATAAAAATGATTTGAAAATAACTAATAAATAATAATTTATTAAGGCAAAAAGACCTCGGGTCGATAGCCTATGAAAGGACTACCTCAAATTATATACCGTATTATACTATACAATACTGTACTTAATATAAAGTAATTTATTAATTACAAGTGAATGAATACTATTTTCTATTTATAAAATAATATTCCAATTGATGCATTTCGATCAATTTAGTATATTGAATTGATCATAAGTGCTAAACATCCTTTCCGCGTGCACCGATGACGGTACTGAATAAACACGAAAACGTTTGAATGAGCAATATCGGTGTCGTCGGTCCGCGATGTTTGCATTGATCTGCATGGGATGAGTGCGCTCGGGATTTGATTAACTGGATACTCCCCCCGATCCCCGCCATCCGGCACCCTGCCATAAATGTGACTGCCGCATCACTTCCGGTCCATCAGGTCGTTTCCGGTCCGCCGGGATCCTTTTCTGGTCCCGGAATTAAAATGCGTCGGGACGTCGATTCATTTCGAACACCGCCGCCGTAATCCGCCCAGATCGTTATTGACCTGCCCCCGCCGCCCCCGACTAACCAACCGAACCCTCCCCCGAGTGCCCCCCGATCGTCCGCCTCTTGTCCTCCTTAAAATTCAATGGATATGCATATTCAGCTGGATCCTCAATAACTCGATTCTGTTCAAATATGAAAGGATGATGATTTATTGAGAGTGTTACACATGGTGCTGTTTAATTAAAAGAATGTCGTGAAATGTCAAATATGTACAGGGTGACTTTTTTCAGTGTTCTCCATAGGGAGAGAAATCATTCTCTTATAGTTTCCAAAAAGCATAAGAGATTATAGAAAGTATTAAATAAAACATTCTTTAACATTGTTTGTATAACAACTAATGTTTTATAATGTTGCTCTATGCTTTGAAACTATAGTCATTAAAATAAAATAACAAGTTATACATATACAAACAAAGTTAAAACGTGTTTTATTTAATAAACTCAAAATGTATAACCAAGTGAAAGCCTTAACAATAAACAGATTGGAGGAAAATTTAAATAGGTAAAGTGTATTTTTTTTAATAATGAAAAATAATTATTATATTATTATATATTCACATACATAAACATCTTTATTTCTGAGATTGGAATATACAATTACAATACAATATCTAACAATACACTAACGTTCACAATATATTTCCAACTCTGAAACTGGCTAGCGACCAGTGGTCTTTCAGCCTTTATTCACTTATTTAATTTAAATTAAATTAAATATAAGGTGGCACAGGGCAGAAAGTTTTTCCTCGATAACCTAGACAGACTAACGCTAAATGTTATAATTACTTGTAAATATTTTAAATTGTATCAAAAATTGTCTGAATAAAGATTTTATATATATCTGGCGGAGTATTTGCCCGAAAAGCAGTTATTTCAATGGATGTTTGTTTTAAAGTACTTATGTAACGTAAGTTAAAAAGTCGTAGTAGCTAAAGAGAAAGTAATTAATTAATTGTTCAATTTAGTAAATTAATTATTTTCAAATCATATTTATTTGCAGTTTTTATTATTTTAAAAGCGCCATACTGCATATGTTACTTTTAAACTTTGTTTTAGATTTTTATTTGTCTTTTGTGTTATTTGAATCTCCGATTACATGGCTTTGTTATACTTTTGTAAGTACGCACCGTGATATTAGTTTCCAAAGCCTGTGTATTACTAGTTTTGTGCAATTACAATCTGAGAGAACAAAAATGGCGATGTGTCCATCATGGTACTTTCCCCGGTGTATTCGGTGAAATATGTTGGAATGAACATTTAATAGTAAAGGAAAAATTATTAATTTAAAAAATGGATTGTTGTCTTTTAAAGTTATAGCCGAGAATTTGGAAGAATATTACAATTTAGTTTATTATTTCTTTCTTTACAATGGCTCCACATTTTTTTCATAATATTTTTCTTTCCTAAATATCTACAACTTTTATTTGAAAACATTCTATCCGAATTAAATAATGAATAATCGCTAAAAATAAAGTTGAAATTAATGAATTTTGACTCTAACCAAAAGCTTTTCAGATCATTCCACTATTCTAAAAAGCTTAGATATAACGTTTGAGTTCAATCCGCTCAGCCGTTCGTGGAAACACACAGCCACAGACACACATACAGACATTTTCCAAAACTCGAATGGACTCAGAGGACCTCAAAACCTGCATATTTGTTGAAATTGGCGATTCGAAAATTTTTACGATCACAATAATTTCACTTGGACAGGGTCCGGGAAAGTAAAAAGGCAAATACCAGGATTTATTATAGTCTGTTCATTTTCATGATTCATGAGACCGGCTAATGAATGATCCTGACAGTCGACGTCTGTAAAGTGGCAGGAGTTTTCAGGTTTCAGGCAAACCTAAACTACTATCACATAGCTATGACGATTCGTGCGAAGCAGTGTTTCCATAAAAAATCAGCAAAACGACAACGAACCGATTTTGCCTGAAAGAGGGGTTTTCAGGCGGTAGTCTGCCTGAAAATCCCTTTTACTTTACCTTCGTCGACTATCAGGGTCATTCATTAGTCGGTCTCATGAATCATAAAAATGGACAGACTGTAATAAATCCTGGTTTTGCTTTTTTCTCTCAGATTGTCATTGCATTTAGAACTAATAACACATAGCTTTTTGGAAACTGAAAGGAAAAAAAGTTGAACAAAACCATTAAATTGGAGGGGAGATTATCATTGCACTTAAAACTAGTAACACATAGCTTTGGAGGTTCGTAATTGTTTTGCCGATTTTTTATCGAAAAATTACTTCGCACGGGTCATCATATCTATATAGTAGTTTTAAGTGTAATAAAAATCTGACAAAAAACTAAGCAAAGACTAGGGTTTATAATTTGTTTTACATTATATAAACATCAATATTGCCGAATTGTCTCAAACCTAAAGATGGCTTTGCACCCCATACCCATTTCTCACCAAGAATAAAAGAAAATAGGTGTTACTCTCACTATCTGCATTCACTATTTGCCTCTATCTGAGGTATTTTATGTTTTTTTTTTCTAATAAGACAGTTACTTTATCTATTATTACCTGCATTCCCTCTTTGCCTCTTCCTGAGGTATTTTATGGCTTTCGTCGGAATAAGAGAGACCCATGATACAACCGGCTCGGTTGGAAAAACCTTCCTACTTTACCGGCGTCGACTGTCAGGGTCTCTGGCCGTTAATGTTCTGGCGAATTTTTACCTAAGGTATCTCATCTCACTTTTCACTAAGAATAAATGAAAATGGGGATTACTCTCAGATATGTATTTTATGGCTTTCATAAGACAGACTCGTCAAAACTTAGGAGAACAATCTGTTTATAAATTGATTATTTTTTTCCACATCATTAAAAAGTTCACTTAATAAAATTATTCATCAGAAATAAGGAGTTTACCGAATGGATAAAGTATTTAAACTTTTGTTCTGAAATGTAATTAATAATCAATTATCTTGATAATAACTCAGTATTATAGCATTATCCATAATCCTAACTGCGTGGATTAGCATAATTCCAACATTAAATTGATTGTTGTAGAAGGGAAGTACACAAACCGAAATGGAACTTTAATTACGTTAAAATCCATATTAAGGCATTAGAAGTGCAGTTAGCGTTATAAAAGGAAGGGGGAGCCGCGCTGCACGTTCTGAAATGACCACTGTTTTATTTATGGTAATTCGGTAACAAATTGGAGCGCGGATCCGAGATGACGTGCCAAACTATCCGGAGGGGTGGATTACAATCGCAATAAAATTTAATCGCGCGGGGGGCGCGCATATTCAATTTCTCTTATTAAAGATGCAAAAAGTCGGAAGAGGAAGGGTCGTTCCCGTTCAGACAACCGCCGCCGGAAGCCGCCCGGCTAGGAGAAGGAGAGAACAAGCCGGAAAATTGAATCCTTTGTCCGGGCCGGGCTTGTAATGTAGTAATGCAATAACATTGGAGTTCAGCAGACCAAAAATTGGACTCATAGCGTATGCATTAATGCGGCTTTCGGGGGGAGAGGGGGTTTGGTGTGTGTGTGTGTGTGTGTCTTCGGCGCGCGTGGATCGCCGCCATTTTAGGGGTTGTAAGTCGCTGTACAAATTCGGTAGTAAAACGGTCGTGTATGGAATGAATACAAATTCGGGCTGAATCGTTGAACGCAATTTAACGAATATTGTTGTGCTGAATGCCGTCGCTGGATAACATAGCAATTTTCTACGGGGGGCTGTGCTATGACTGTGCAAGTACACTTTTACTGTGTGTAGGTGCATACATTTCAAATCATGTTATGCTAATGCAGCACGTTTATTTTTACTGCGATATAAACACTCATTTCTAACTCTAACAACTTCATTATTCACCACATTGACTCAATAAATCAACGTCAATTCTTTATAGTTACAAATATAACTATAAACCACATTGTATACCAATAAAAAAATACAATAGAGGAGCAGATTTATACACAGATTGTACAAAAAGTATTGAACCGATTAAATATTTGCCCAATCAATATGAAATTTAGAACACACATTTGACTAATTAATCAGGGTTATTCCATAAAGGAAGTGTTAAGTTGACCGTGTACGTAAAATTTTATCATCACAGTCTATGCATCTTTTATAATAGTTATATATTCAAAGAATGTGAAATTAATTAATATCGTTTACGTTAAACTTTACCCGTACGGAATAGCCCCGATTATTAATTAATTTCTTTAGAATTAAAAATATTTCTATAAAATTAACTTATTGTTTACATTTCAAAATGTTATGTTAGAAGGAAGTATATTTATTTGATAACTTAATTTTTGTCAGATCGTTCTCATTTCCATACAAATAGTAGACACTGTAGTTATCTTAGCGCACGTTAAAGCCGTTTTAATTTTTTGTTGTGCAAACTTTTCCGTGAAGTACTAATTTCGTTCTCTTTATTTTTTACAGGTGAGTCTTATCTACATCCATCCAATTTCTTCACCGCGCCCGAACGACACCAATAAAAACCTAAGACCGCCGGCAAACTAAAAGAGATAAGTATGTTAAGTCGGCATAAAACTTTATTGTAATTGAAAACGTGGATAAAATATTCAGGGGCGCCGCCGCCGACGACGACGCCACCCCGGCAATCTCGTCTCCCCCCGCCAGCTTCCTTTTCATCCGCGAGCTCCGCGAATTGCCGAAATGCATTTCAATTAGGACGGGCCAGAGCTGAGTCTAAGGCGAAACAAATCCAATTGCCGCCGCCGCCGCCGGCGGGGAACGGCCATCTTGCATTATAGATTGCATTGTGTTCTTGGTATCAAGCGGAGACGGGAACAATGCCGGAATTAATATTAATTATGCACTCGCGACTGCAAAATTGTTGCACGGTTGTATGCGGTGTTAGGGGTGTGTGTGAGTGTGAGTGAGTGTGTGCGGGGGCCGGCTGATACCTGCCGCCTACGGGGGTGGCGGTGGTGGTGGTGTTTCATTTGTGCTCATGGCGTTTCGCGTAAGACGTTCGTGATTTATTAAGGACGGCGGGGCGCGCGCCGCCTCCGCCGCCATCAATAGTTCAACATCGCTCTGTCTGCTATTGCTATATCCTTACACCATAATTCATCCGTGTAATAACCGTAGGATATGATAATCGCAAATTAGTTTCGGTTAAAGGGTTACCATAAATACAAAGGCTTGCGCGTGCTGTTCAAAACTTCACGAACTAAAAAGCCTTTCCATTTGATTTATAGCAAGACGATTCAAATTTATTATGGTAATTTAAATTAAAATAAACAAATAATTTAATTTACAAAATAAATAATTATCTTTTCTGTAATAACGTAACATTCAAAACAACTATAAAACAATGTCCATTCAAACATTCCAAACAAATACCAAGACAAACTTTGAATGACATAATTCCATTTCTCGGTGCAGATCACAAAGCAACGAAGAACGACCGATGTGAAGTTACCCACGAATTTCCTGCCACGGCACCTCAACTATGGCGGATGCCACGGGTTATTTTAAGAACTTAAAGATTAATTTTGACTAAAAGTACAAAATTTATATTAACAATGTTATATTATTAACATATTCTTACGTCAAAACTTATTTTCGACTTTTTCAAATTGTAGAAGCATTAGATTCAATTACCAAAATGGCACAGTTTAATGAAATTTAAATAATTGAATTTCATTCTAGATTGTTGCTAAAGGTTAAATAATGATATTAAACATTAACATCAGGAGTATGTCTTTTGTAACTTTTTAAAATAATTATTAAATACAAGCCACGAATCCTCTGGAAAAGTGTGCCAGATTCAATGTCCAAAATTGCACTGTCAGATACAATTTAAGCAATTGAATTTCATTCTAGATTGTTGCTAATAGCATGAACAATGATATTAAACAATAAAATCAGGGGTGTGTCTTTAGTAACTTTCTTAAATACTTTTTAAACGCCAGCCACAAATTCTATTGAAAAGTGCGCCGAAAATGGCACTGCTTGATGGAATTTAAACAATTGAATTTTGTTAGCAATTGTTAAGTAAGTTTCACTTGGTTTGTTTTACAAACCAAAATTCAATTGTTTAAATTCCTAATATTACTAAAATGTTTTACCTAGTGATCAATGAGACTTAAATTGAAAATAAATTGAATTTTGTTCTACATTGTTGCTAAGGTGCTGAATAAAATCAGGGGTATATCTTTTGTAACTTTTTTAAATATTCCAACTTTGAATGTGACACATTTCTGTCGGATTCGTGGCTGATCTTAAAAAAGCTATTTTGACGAGTTATAAATTCTGAAATGCGTTACATTTTTTCAACGTTCATCGTATTTTTAAATTAAAAATCTGCATTTTTTAGATCAACCTACAAAATGTGTTTTGTTCTACTCACTCTACGCTTTATAATAAAAAAAATCCAACCATTAGATTCTTATTCGTAGTAGCCTCTAAAATTCTATGACGCATCTATTACAGAATTTATTGAGTTTTTTTTATATAAATAAAATACATCGTTAACTACTAACTAACCATCTTTATTGTAATGTGTATATGTATGTACAATAATATACAAAAATTAGAATTATATTCTGTAGATGATGAATCGGCTATCGACCGGAGTTCTTTCAGCCCTGCATCGTTATTTTTTTATAAAAAATATATATAATATATACAATGGAATCTCCCGTAACTCTATAGACGAACACTTCTTATGAAAGGATACTTTCTTCTGGCCCCGGCAGCATTACATAATAATATTGCAGTAGCTCTCCATTGAGCAGACACTCTCTTGAACGGACGCGGACACTAATTTTCTAATATTTGATTTGTCCCCGCAAGGACAAAAAATAAGTATGCATATATTAGCCTAGTAAAAAGGGAAATTTTTGAAGAATTGATGGTCACAGAGCTGAAAATTTAACAGGTTTGATTTTGCTCCTTTTTAAGTATTCAAAAGTTCTCACCCGTATTTAATAAAATGTCAATTTTTAGTTACACCTTCAACGAATCTGAAGACAAATTTCATGGATCAGAAGGAAGCAACGTCTGCAATAATTATTGGAATTTACCGAGCTTTGGACATTATTTCCACCAACATTTCATTTAGAACCCCCCAAGCTGGTGTTCCACAAGGTTCCAATTACGTTTTTGTCGCATTAAAATAATTATTTCCACCAACATTTTATTTAGAACCCCCCAAGCTGGTGTTCCACAAAAAAATTAAATAAAAAAAAATGTAAAAAAATAAATTATTCCCTCTTTGGCTACTGTGGCATTTTGACTTGTGTTACAGAAGTACTTCAAACAAATGTTCAATGATGGACATTTATTAATTATTTTCAAATTCTTTTTTTTTTATTTAATTAAATAACTGTGACGAAGAGAATAAATATTTTGTCTATTAGAACAAAATTTATATAAAGTAAAAATTTTTTGAATGGTATGTATATAATTAAATATGAAATTTGTTGACTGAAAATGTCATTTGAAACAAAAATTTTACACAAAGAGCGCGCGCTTTTAAAACGAGCGTTTCGTTTTGAATTTTTAATTAAACCGGAATAAATTGATATTTATTTCCTGCATACGTGGCACATTATTTAATTGCAAGAAAAAAATTGCAATTAAAGCCGGCAATGTGCATAAAGTACGCGCGCACATATTTTTCACCCGTTTTAATTTTTGTTGTTGTTTTTCGGGAATTTCCATTTTAATTCCGCACCCCGTGCGGGCCATTCATTTCGCAGGGAGCATTTAAAATATTAATAAGCAGATATCGTTGTGAATTATTCAAAGGTTTCAGCGAGGGGGGTGCATTTCCTAGATAGATTATTGAAGTGTTGTGTATAGTTATGTACAATATGAATATTAAGCAGGATTAAACCGCGGGAAAAATATTAATAATACGATGTGTATGCGCCGCGTGCGCCCCAATGCCGCACGTGTATTAAAGGTGAAATGGAATTAGTGCGTGCGGAGGGCCTAGCACGCCGTCGCATGGATCTGAGGGAGACGACGGGATGTTTCCGTGGAATAATTCATAGAATGTCTGTACCGCGTTAGTTAATTATTAACAGTGTTGGAATCAATTCCACCTGCGAGCCGTGTATATAACAGAATTAGTCCGCATTCAGGGATGTTAGTGAAATGCAGACCCCCCCTTTTCACCGCCCCCATTCCCCTCCTATTTCCGGGTCCGAAATGCCTGCCATTGTTCCAGACACCCTTCCGGTAATCTAGCTTTCTTCGTTACGTGATTACCCTTTTCCTGAAATAATTAATTCCGCTAGTTCAGCGCAGCCTCGGCTCTCTATTAACGAGTCACTTCAAAGGGTTTCTGAAGTTTCGCCATTGTTGACGACATTTGCCTCTTTTACGAGACATCAAAATATTTTTATTTTGTAATTAATTGCTTAATTATAATTCATAAAGTGTATTAAGAACTTACAATATATTCCTTTTTTAAAAAAGATTATGACATAATTTTCTTAACAATAATAATAACTTTGCAGGCGGCAAGACATCCGGTCGATAGCCGTTTTCTGAACATGAAGTCAAACACCTTTATATATTTAAGTATATGTATTGTAAATATATATAATGTTTGGAAATAAATATCATACATATTAACTTTAATTCCCCAATAGAGAAAACCAACAAAGTTACATAGTGATCAATAAACATAATAATGTATTTCATATTAAAAATAAACAAGAGTATAACAAAATATTGAACAATAGAAAAGAGAAATGAGATCGCAGACATGATGGTTAGTTTAATTACTTCCGTTTAATTTAATTATATTGAAACTATACACGTGAGTGTTTTTACTTTATCTAAACAAGAACAATAATTGTTCAATAACTGTCTAATATAATATTTATTAGTCTCGGCTGTAGAGCAATTATCCTCAATAAATGCTTAATATTAGTCCAATTCTAATTTATATTATTTGCAAAACCGGTTTTGGGTACAACAACGGCCAATTTGTTAAAATTTATGTTACCAGTATATTCCACACAACACATTGTTAAATAAATAAATAAAGTAGCGCCGCCCGTAAGGCGTGTTCGGGTTTTCAATTTTTGGCTCGCTCTTTATAAATTGCTTAAGTAAATTCTTAAGGAGCCGGGAAGCCTCGTCGCAATTTATCACGGACACCCCCTTACCACCATAAAGTCTATTACTTGTTGGTCTCAGGCCAGACTTTGTCCCGTCGTTTCGGGCGACGTCACGCGCGATTTATGACTGCGAAGGCGGCACCTTCGGGATCTCGTCGAAATAACCAATTTTTCCCCGGCCGGCTTCGTATGTATCTTTTTATATATATATATATATATATACATAAATATATTTTTTCATTTAAATATATTGCTGGTGATGTTAAAATATTTGGAATTTATGAGATGAATATTATTTTTTTTAATTTCTCACTTAACGCTTGAGAAAACATTGGTTTCTTACGGATAATTTAAATAAAATATATAAAACTCATTTTTTTAATCATCGACAAGAAATTAATGTTTAATATGGAAACCATGAAAAATGCTGATTAAATGCAGAATTAGATAAGAAGGGAAATATTTCCAGTATAAAAAAATGCTTAAGGCTGCGGTTTAGACGAAAGAGATAGCTATATAAATATTGGCAATCGCTAATTCGAGTTAGATAGCTGTTGTGATCAATGATCAATATTGTATTATACATTAAAGTAATCTTAAAATAAGCAGGAATTTCATCAGATGAATTAAAAATTATTTAAATGTTTAGTTTGTGTGAAAAATAATTATGAAAAACAATGAAAATTGATCAAATTTTTTTTATTAAAAAAAAGTTGAGAGAACCAAGCCTAAAATTAAATATAATATATTTTAAGTCTATATTTAACAATTAAAAAGAAAAACAATGTAACAATATAAAAATAAAGAAATAGGATTTATAGTGCGCCAAACTGTGCCGTTATGGACTTTGAAATTTGCTCGATTTTATATTGAAATTCGTGAATAACAGAAATAAAATTTATAAATTGTAATGAAAATAATAATCGTGTTATTCAAAGTAAGTTTTAAGACTTCTACTAATAGACTAAAGTAAAGAAATGGAAATAAAAATCAGTAAATAAACCAGGAAATACCCGGCGCATCCACCAAGGCGGAGGCGCCGGGTTACAAGCCGTGGAAAACCGTAGATAACTTCACAGCAGTTACATTGAAACAATTACCAAATACGCATATGAATTGCTTGTTTCACCGCCCCCATTCCCCCTCCCTATTTCCGGGTCCGAAATTACTTGTTTTTATCTATAGAAATGGTGGCGAATTAAAAATTATACCTAAACTAATTTCTGTTTTTCTGTTTAGAAGTGAAGGAAATATATTATAAATAGAAAAGAGTATTCATTCAGTTGCTCACAGTTATTTAAATAAATTATTGTAAAACGCATGTATATAGCATCATAACTTTTGTTCATATTGATTGTATCAATTGCTAATTATATTTACGTTATTTATTTTACATCAATTATATAGATTACCATTTATATTAGTTGCTTAGATTTAGATCTAAAAAGGTATTCTAGGTATGTTTTTTTTTCTATGGCGCTGATGGTCCGTACTAAAATTATAAATAACTCCATAAGAGTGGGCATATCCTGGCCACAACCATTGAATTTTTAGAAATCATAAATATTTCAGTGCCTAAACACCACAATACATTTCATGTTTTGTGCTTAAATTGTATTTTTTTCTCTGTAAATGGACTTGGTCTGTTGAGAAATAAATTATTATTATTAAAACCAGAAATGATTTAATACCATTTACACTGTACAAATTTAGATGGGGGTATTGTTGATTAAAATTAGATTCAAATTAAATTTTTGAGAAACTACGTAGTGGAATGAAGATTAAGATTGTCGAAAGAATATCGGCGTAAGTTGTTGTGTGTTCACAGAAATCAATCAGACGTGCGCATTGATTGATGTCGTATCAAAATTAGCAAATTAATGGTCGATTTGCAGGGGGGCATTAATTAAAATCGCCGGCCAATTAATCCCCTGTCACATACAGGGCGGCGTATGCCAGCTTAAACGCCACGGCTTTTTTTCCAGTCAGGGGGGCCCTCGAATGCGGGTGTCATCGAAAACTGGCGCGCTATCCTCTCTCATATCCGCCGTTTCCACTTTGATCAGATTTAATTAGGAGAGGGCCGGTAATAAATGACGCGTGCTTTTTCGCGTGTGCCGATGATTTGTTGGTACATGTAACTGTCCGCCGTAAATATTTCAATTAAAACACCACCCCTCCCCGCTCTAAACAAGCGGGAGGTTATTCCCCCCACTACACCCGCTGTTATCGCTACGCCGGGGCGCTGTATGATGGATGATGTACTAATCTGTCATAATGCAGGACAGTGCTGTAGCGACAATTTATGGCGACCACAGCACTAGACCTTGGGGAGTTACATGCGGCTACAGTCTGCATTATGGATCAACCAGAAATTATATATGGCCGACAGTCTGCACGGCCGCCTACATGCATTATGTACAGATTCGCGTGCGGCCGGTGATCTACGGCCATTCTGCTCAACGCTGATAAATATTATTATCCACCGTTTTCCTGCATTCCTGTGCATCCAGGGCCAGCTCGGAATGTATTTTGCTATCGCAAAAACTGTCACAAATGCTCAAATATATGCTTCAGCATCACTGCAATCTGCACAATAAAATTCTGACAAAACAATTTTATTGTAGTATTTGATAATATCCAAATAGTTTCAGTAAAATCAAAAATGAATAAAATTTATATATCACAAACGATATACGATAGCAGGGAAAATACAAATATCTATCGAAACAACTATTTTCCGGGCAAATACCCTCGCCGGACATTGAATTACACCATAGATTGTTTCAATAGATATTTGTATTTTTTTGCGTAAGTAATTAATTACAGAGTAATAGAAAGAGAATAATTAATTCTTTAATTATTATTGCAAATACTTTTAATTTAATTAATTTTTGTGATCATAAATATACATTATTAATCGATATTCTTAAACGCACATTTCATTATACAATTTGTGTATTTTATATCCCATCCATTCCCATAATCGATCCGTTCTGTCCATACACAGATAAAACTATCCCCATAAAAGCGATAATAATGGTGCGATGTCAGCGGCCGTCGTCCCGGCCGAAAGTAGCGATGACACACATTTTATTTAATGGATCCATAACATTACTTCCATCAGAGTTACAACCTCTCCATCTTTTAATGTCCCCGCCGCCCCTCCGTCTAGCGCGACACGGGAAATTTCCATTTTCTAGTCGGCACTCGGAAAAATGATGATCTCGTAAAACTCTACATTGCGCACATTCATAGTTAGTTATGTAATATATAATATTAAAAAGCGTATTCGCCATTCTGGCCTAATGGTCCACCTTGTAAAATGATAAATCTCAGTAAAATGTAAGCACTCTTTCAAACTATTAAATTACATGAAATATTCCAGAGCGAACAAGTTAGTTTTTTTGTTGTTGCTATAACTGAAAAGTGTGTTTTTTATTTTAAAACTTCTAATAGAATCTTTATAAAACATTTCTAGTTTTCGTATCAGTGTACAGAGAACAAAACAACAACAAAAAAATCCCCCAATGCGAAATTCGAGACGAGACTGAAATAATTTCTGCTTAAGGCTGCCGAATCCTACCAGCCCCCTCTCGCCGTCTGGGAAACGTGTAATTTTTATTTAATGTGCCGGGGGCGCCGTAAACGGGATCTTAATTATGGCGCACTTTTCCCGAGGCCTCCTTTTTTTCCAACGCCCGTATTAAGCCTCTACATCGCAATCAGTGAAATTTCTCATGGGATATTATTCCCCATTATGCCTAAGCACGTTCCCGTGTTATTCCATACTCACACACACAAGCACACCCCGAAATGAAAGGAAAGGACATTCCGCACCGGCGCATTCACCATTTTCAATATTCCTCACATGTGCACACACTTAAATTAAATATTCCCCCTGATGGGAAGAAAAACTAACCGTACGCACAATTACATCTCCCGCTCCCGAGAATCGGCAATTATCAGTCGATCTAATTACCTCCGTGAGGGCGCGTTTGATTTGGTGTAAGAATGGAGAATGGGGGGTGGTTTGTATTAATATTCCGGATATGGTTTTCAATCGGACACGAGGGAGACGGAAATGGGTAATATATGGGAAAGATAATTGTTACATGTCGATGGGTTTTTATGGTCGTTCGCACAATGGACGAAAATGCCATCAAGTAAATTATCTGCTGGATGGGGTGGGAGATAAAATTTATCTGCGGCGGAGGGTGGATTCTTCTCCCCCAAATGAATCAATCTTTTTCTATTGTTGAATGCATAAAGTCGGTGCAGGATTTATGGGTATTGGGTTTGTATGAATAAAGTTCGTCCCTTCTTCTCTGTATTGGCTTGTAATGGATTTACAATTTATTCTGCTTATAATTTTAAATAAGAATTAATTTAAGAATATTAATCAGCTTTATTTCTACAGACGATTTTATACAAGGAAACACAATACAATTCCTATAATATACATCTTACATTAACTTTAGAAAATAATTTTGTTTGTAAAATAATATAATTTTCATAAAATTTCATAAAATTATAGTTTTGTAAGGCAGAAAGTCCGATGGCCGATAATCTGATGCTTAAGTAGTTGTAAATGATTGTACTGATATTCTCATGTGATTTAATGTAACTCTCAGAAATTAATATTTTCTCTATAAATAATTTTGTAACGTGACTTCTGTATTCCCCAATGTATCTTTGGTGACAGAATGAATTGTCATTTCATTTAATTTCCTTTGCTTGACGGTGAGGGTCTTTTGATCAACTTAACACGAATTCGAAGATTTTCTGTATTGGCAAGACAACGATAAAATGTATACATTTTTAAGGTTTGAGATTGTCTCACCCAAAAATGTATAAGAATGTATTACAATATAAATGTGCACGCATAATATGGGAAAGCAAAATATAAACAAGAAAATTAAAAATATTTATTTTATAATTATCAGATGGCAAACAAATTGTATTCGCTGTTAATTAAATTTTAGAGTGAGTGATTAATATTTAAATTTTAGTTAATCGCTTCTTTGTCATTCCAACGTTATCTGTGCGAATAAAATAATTAATAATAATGAGTTTGCAATTAAAAATAATTTTCAATAATTAAATACAATTTACAATTACTTAAAATATATTATAATATATAATATTTATATTAATAGAGAGATGCCCGGCGCATCCACCATAGTAAAAAAGTACAGTGGACTGGAAACCGTAAAATAACTTTACATTGGTGCGGAGTAGACCCCTTCATAATTACTAAATTATTTAGGTAATTAATATCCATTTACACCAATCCTCATTAAAAGTATATTTTTAACTAAAGCCGTGTTTATGCTTAAGCAGCAAGAGCCTAGATGCTTTTGAATGCGTACGCTCACGTGATGGTTCAACAATCATTATAAAGCGGCAAAGCGCGTTAAAAATGAGCGTTTCGAAAAGTCACTCAGCTGTTGAAGATATTTTATTGTTCTAAGACAAAAATAATGGTAGTATGTCATTTCATTAAATAGACTGTCATTACGCGGTGAAAATCATTTGATTACTTAATTATTTTAAAAATTAATAATGATTTTAAATAGTACTCGAGTAACAGGGCATTTGTAATTTCGAAATTTTGTGTCGCTCAAAAATCATAAATCATTAAGCTAATCTAAAATTAAATCTAATCAATTAACCGAAACTTCACTCGGAAAGCAAATATTATCATGCGCCGTTCCGCTCGCTCAAACTAGCTCCTAGTTTGAAAAACCGGCGGGCCTCTCGCTCTAATTCTAAGCAAACTCCCGGTACGATCCTTCCTCTTTTCCTTCGTTTCGCTCCCTCCCCTAAGGGAGAACTTAACGTCGAAAGCCTGAAATCTCGCGATAGAAATCTTCGGAGAAGTTCCGTGTTCGCCGCGTGAATGATTATGCCGGAGACTGCGGTTCTCGCGCGCTCATTATTCAATGGGCGGCAACCGCCCACCATCCCCCCGTTTTTTTCGCCCCCTCACTTTTTGCCGGGCTGCGGGTGGAAATTCCCCCCGGGTGCCTTAAAGCCCGCGTCTGGATCCGGGGTATGGATTAATGAGGGCTGGGATTTTTAACAAGTGCATGTGCCAAGAGTGAAATTTCAAGAGAGATGAGAAGGGACTCGTAATTTTATAGTTCTAACAATAGTAAGGTTTTTATCATATTTCTTAAAACGCTAACTAACTTGAGACTCTCAAGATACTTTTGTGTGTTTTATTATATTGGGCATTACATTCTATCGGGGCAATGTAGGGAATAAAAGTAAATTAAAATAATTAATAAAAAACATCGCATATAATAATTGAAATATACGGGGATATTCCGTATTTCATTTCAGATGTACTTGAAATGTACATCTGACATTTAAAAATAAAATCGTGTAGAAAAAAATAAAAAAAGTGTTTTAGTTTAAAAAAATAATAATTGAGACCGCAACAATTTGTTATTCTCGTTCCTAGGGTGTAAAATTTTACATGGCTGAATGGATTTGTTGAATCACGTCGCAGGTTCTGTTATTTGAATTATTCCTTGAATTTGTTTCTTAAGGATTTGGATGCAAGAGGTAAAGTCAAAGTTTGCAATTTGTAACTTGATAAAACTGCTTATTTACAATTAAATAAAAATACATATTTCAATTAATTAAATTAAAATTCCTTTTAAACTATATTTATATCTATTCTTCAATTCATACCTTTTTTTAATTGCATAGATTTTAGGAATATATGAATCATCTGCCTGATGATGCCACTGTGTGGGTGAAACAATATAGCAGGTTTGTATAATAAAAAAAACTATCTAACTAAGTAAAACTGTTCTGTTTATTTTTATATTATTAATTGTGTTTTATTCGATATTCAATTGAAAAAATTAGAACCGTAAATAATAAAAATTTTATTTTATCTGGATAGTAATCTGGAGATCTACTCAAAAATAAACACCGCAATAAATCAACCCATTATCGCGATTCCTCCACATAAGCACTTATTCCTTTTTCTCTTTTCCTCGATCCCTGTCCATAAACAAAATCGCGGACTTGCATCGGCGCGCCGGACGCGCGTGATTTATTTTCGATCCGGATTTCCTATTCGATACGATCATATTTAGTATTTCCAGCGATCGCATCCTTCGCCGATTACGGAAGAATGCGCGTTGTTCAATCGTAAATTTTCCGAAAGTGGAAAATTGCGGAATTACGTGTGTAAAAAGAGCTTTATTTGTTCATTTCATCCGGGAGCGAAAACGTGTGCGCTAACGGGGCGCATTGTAATTTCGCGAATAATTGGTGTAATCGGTTCGATGGTTATTTTAATTGGAGGTCTATTATTTCCGTTTTTTTTGTGCCGTATGTGTGCGCGCAGCATGGAAATTGCTCGCCTTTTCTATTACCTCTCTCGGTTTTATCGGCAAAAATCTATACTGCATATACGTGATTTATTGCGGGATTAATAGAAAATACGTTCGGTTTTAAAAATAATTAAAACACTTTTGTTTACATTATTTTATTACTTTTTTGTCACGACAGCACTATATTATACTAGTTGTACAATTAATAATAATTGATAACTTTCCATTATTTTTTAAACTTGAATGTATATACTTCAAAACCTATTTCAATTAGTCATTGGATCATTCGAATATGTTTAACCGAATTTTGTTACTATAAAAATATTCGAAGTATGTTCCCCTCTTAAGATGTGATGCTCCTATTAAGTGGAAACATTTTGGTATAATTTAAAGATAGTCTACGAGTTTCGGATTTTTTCCATGCGAATTTGGATGATTTTTTTCTTATGAAAAAAAACTTAAAAAAATCACAAATACTCTTAATAATATTGGAAAGAGCGTAGAATATTTATTTTATAACAAAAATTGTATCTTCGGTTTATTAAAATTATTTGAATTTATGAAACTCCATTTACATGGAGTCTTACGGGAACGATTTATGCGAGACTCGCCGTTCGATGCTTTTGAACGTGACGTTGATTAAAATAAGATGACTTTGTTCACAGATGCGATTGCCTATAGGAACTTGAAGAATTGGATTTAGGAAGGATTTTATCTACATTATACGTGAAAATCACTACAATTGGGATTTTAATCGTATCTACAAAAATTCTCAAAGTTGGTCATTTTTTAACCCATTTTTTAAAGGCCTAATTTACACACCTGTTGTACGAAAACTATTCTTTTTATTTTGCTTAAGTTTACACATTTGGTGCTTCTATTCATTGAGAACATTTCTGTGTAATTTCAAGTTATTCTGAAAATTATGAATTTTTTACAAAAATATTTTTTTCCATACAAATATTCAATTTGGATAAAATACTTTTTTGTGACTATGGATTTTTTTGAATAAAAAAATCATACAAATTTGAAAAAATATATATATATTTTACTTTTTTAAAAAAACTAATTTGTTTATGATTTTCAACTTTTTTATTAATTTCACTAAAATTGTTTCACTGCGCAGTAGGCTCAGGCCAAGAAGGCAAAGAATTTAATTGTAGTGAAATTAATAAAAAATTCAAAATCATAAACAAATTTGTTTTTAGTAAAGAGTAATTATGGTTTTTGAAAAATTGAGGCACTTAATTTTTGAACGAAAAACGAAAAAAATGGATTTTGTTGAATTAAAATCAACAAAATTTCAAAATAACTTCAGATGTATTAGAAAGGCCATCTAATCTCATTAGATATTAATAGGTTTTAATGTTAGAAAAATAATAGCAACTAACCTCAATGTTACAAATTGCGTGGCCTATATCTTTTACTAGAAGAAAATCCTTTTTTTAAGTGAACTGAAAAATCGTTTTTTGAATAACGTAAAAAAAGAAGAAATAAAATTAAAGTTTCTAGATACACTTGATTCTTTTTTATTGTCCACTTAGTCTAATATATAAAATTCTTAATATGAAGGTGAAAAAAAATCAATAAAACACTGTTTGTATCACGTCATTATCAAACGGTTAATTGGCAAGCAAAGTGTTAGTATTAATAATAAACATCTATCACAAAGTAATGGATTATATATTCATAAAATTCTTTTGCAAAAATTTTATTACTTTCTTCTTCTTTAGTTTTTTGTAATTTGTCATTACTTTGGTCATAGTTATTTAAACCATTTAAATAAAAAAATGAAAATGATTTAAAAACAATGATTCTTTTCAAATCATTTTTATTTAATTTGTAATTATTAAAATTTACTTGAGACATTTTATCTTTCTGTTAATAAAAAATATTTTCATATCAATAGAAACGTGTATTATTTTCATGTAAATTCAGAGAGGAATTTTAGTTAGCAACACAATATTATCTACAAGCTTTTTTTATCGTTGTTTGTAGTTTTCATAAAAGGCCAAAGGGTCAATTATTTTAATTTCACAATAACGGGGGTCGAATAAATATCAAAGGCTCGGTTTTAATTGGCGCGCCAGCGTGGACGTAATGGCCGACAGGAATAACCGTTTTTAATTAATGAAAGTTCATGAATGCAATGTAGGAAAGAAATATGTTCCCGACATGTTTGCGTTAATGTCCTCGTGGAACAGTGGCGTCACCTGCAATTGACTGATATAACGTGCACATGTTGTCGGGGCCAATGCGGAACACAATCGCGCGAACGGGCGGCGTCATTGTCACCAGTGACAACAATTGTCGCGACTGCAACGAGCCCCGCGGCGGGACAGTTGTCGCGGCGTGCGGGATAAACCCTAATGGGCACTTTTCGATTTCCCGTTCCGGGTTTGGGATAGGTTAGGTTAGTGTGTTTAATGCGGGGCGGGGATGAGTTCTGGTAAAACCCGCGGCAATTTCCATACATTCCCGACGCCCCGATATCGTCTCTGCGACAAATGTCCGCTCGTAAATCGCCGCGTCGAGTGGAACGAGAAACGAAATTCAACATTTACATCACCGGCTCCCCGACTTATCTGATATCATATATTAAGTCTTCTGTCATATTTGCATGAGCGAATGGGGGGCCATTAAGCATATTTTATTATCACGGCGTATTGAACGTCGGGACTTTTCAAAATTGCTCCCTTTCGATGCTCTTCCATTCCATATAAGGATTAGAAAAAAAGTCAATATATTGACAGTCATATAAATCAATAATCCACTAAAATATAGATAGCATCAAGAAATAGTTTGCAAATTGAACTAATATGTAATAATGGATAAAATATAATTTAATAAAATCAACCCACGCCAACTAGTAATGGACCTTTCGGACCTCATCCATTGTTTTCTTCCACGCAAATATTCAAATTTGGATGATTTTTTTTTTCTTAAAAATTTTTTTAAAAAATTCAATAGTCACAAAAGAGTATTTCATCCAAATTGATTATATTTGCACGGAAAACAATTGATTTTTATGAGAAATTCAAAATTTCAAAAAGTGTGCTCCATGTACATTGCTTAGATTGAACAGTTTTGGTTTTCCTCAAGTGTAAAATGTTTCAGCCGTCAGGCTATGACAAGTCAGCATATCTGCACCAGTTTCGAATGGTTTCCTTTTCAGAGCCACGGCAGCCGTCGCTGGTTCCCCAAATTCAGGCCGGGTTAGCCCTTGCTGATCGCGCGACCGATGCCCTCTCTTGAACATCATCGAACGGCTGAATATCTGCAGCCCGTCTCTCATTCCTCGCAGTATTCACCGGGTTAGCGCCCTTCGCTGATCGCTATGATTGGTGTTCCCTCAACAAAGTTTGGTGATTGACTCTTTGTTTTGGTCCTTTGTTTTCTTCCTCAATAAAATGTTTCAACCATCAGGCTACGACAAGTGTACATTCTGACCCAATGTTTTCGAACTTGTTGAAGTATGTTTGGGGTCTCTTCCTCCTCCGAAGGATTGGTGGGTAATGCTGGATGATGTTTAAAATGATGAAATGTTTCTGTTCTAAGAACGCGGCCTTTATCGCGGGTGTTCCCTTCATAAAAATAATTTTCTTTTGGTTTGTCAAGGTCACGTCTGTCGGAAGTTGTGGCAACGTAGATGTTAGGTTAGAATCCTTCGATCGTTTATTCTCAGCGCAATCGTTGGTCCCTCGAAATTAGACATTGGCCGGGTCAGCCCTTGCTGATCGCGCGACCAATTCCTTTCCTGGATATCAACGACTTGCTGCAAATCTGCAGCCAGCCTCCCATTTCCCGCGGCCAAACGCCAACCAGATTAACGTCCTTCGCTGATCGCGACGGTTGGTGTTCTCCTAACGGAGTTCGGCGATGGACTGGGTTGAACGTTGTTTTTTTTTTCTCATACTTTTTAAAAAAAAATCGTCATTTTCGGCATGGTTAGTTTGCTTCCAGCCCTCCTACGCTGGTTGCGTAAGACGGAGGTCACTCCTGGAGAGATTTTTCCTTGCAGTATTAAATCAAATTGTTTTCTCCTCAGGAATACGGCCTTTGCCGTGTGGTTCTTTGCATCGAAATTTTGTTCTTGGTTATAATGTTTGATGGATAAATTCTTCTTTTGATCTTTTTCTGGTTGTTCTAACTGACTGGAATCAGTCAGTCTTGTGTAATCTTTCCTTCCAAAACCAGGCAGTTCGCTGGTTCATCAAAGTTGGACAAAGATCGACGATTCGCTGCACCTTTGAAAAAATGTAAAGTTCATACATAATTTGGATAATTATTTACAATGTATTTGAAGAAATTTCTTCACATATAGTACATGACATTAGCCATTTCATGTACTATACCGAAGGTCTTTCCGCCTGAATTAACTCTATTTAGTATCGAGCGAAATAATCTCTAAAATATGTATCATAATAATAAATATGAACTACCAATGCTTAAATATTAAAAGTGTTAATTATATAAAATATGTGATAAATAAACAACAGATAGCATGGATTAAATTAAAAAAAATCAGAAGTATATATTATTTGTATTTGTGAATTCTACTGTTATTATCTATATATTTTTTTGTTAATAGCATTGCATCAATCACTCCCCCCTTTGTGCAGTAAAATATCCGGAAAGAGAAGAGCTCCTTGTGGTGATTATTTCCAGCTCATTTTATCAGCCTAAATTCGTTGCTCTTTCAGTGGCAACATCGACATGCTCCGACTAATGTGGGTCCTGTGTCTGGCGAAATGCGCCTCTATTAAAGGACACCGGGGTAAAAAGACATAAAGGCCGCCGTGGAAAATAATGTGGACTTTTTTGTGTATACAGCGGGAAACGAGATGTGAAAAGCTGTAAACGAGGCCGACTTCCCGGCTTTGGGGTCAATAACATTTTATTTTCCGCTGCCTGCTGGATGTGTGTGTGAGTGTGTACAGTTTTAACCACGAAGTGGAAACTGTTCTGTGTAATGAAAAGTATAAAATAAAATACTATTTGTGTTTGTGTGTTTTTTTAATTTTTATTATTTAATGAACTGTAATTAAAACAAATGTGTATATTTTTATATATAAAGAGGATTTTATTTATATTAAATCAAATTTTTATTTGAAAATAATGAACTTACACAATTTAAAAAATTATAAATTATTTTATCATTAACTGCTGAAACTTAAGTACGTTACATACTTTAAAAATAAATACCCATATAAAACAATTACTTCGCGGGCAAATACCACTCCAGATATAGAATTACATAATCGATATTTATATTTAATAAAGAATGACACTTGTTGTTTTCCATATTTTTCCATTAAAATATGGAAAACAACAAGTGTTATTTTTTATCAAATATTAATATTCGTTTCCACCAAGAGTGTAGCGAAGCAAGCATCAATTTTAATCGATATTTGCCTTTACGTAGCAATAACATATTATATAACGCAATAATTTTTTTGATTGGAGAATATTTAATGCAAAGAACAAAAAAACATTACGTAATATGAGGCCATCTGTAGACACGTATTTCGGGATTTATCGCTCGTCAGGACAGCCTTATAAAATTGAAATTAAATTAAATTAATTAAACTAGAAAAAACTAGATTTAACATCAGGGTTATTAATACTTTTGTTATGACCAATTTAAAATATTAGTATTATTCACTGTCAATTTATAATAATATTTCAGTTTTATTATCATTTACATATATTTATATATTTAGTTGTAATATTGATTTTTGTTGTACATGTTTTGTAAAAAGGAGATACCGTCAATAAATATATTATTATTGACAAAAATGTGGAGTCCCAGAAATGAATAGAATTATTGTTCAAAGAGATTTCATCATCTAGCTATAAACATTCGGATATTTTTATGGCTAAAAGATGAATTATCATTGACTATTAATTCTGTTCGCAAGTAATATGAAATAATCGCGTATTAGTTTTATTTTTTCTGTTGGGCAAAGTCGATCATTTATGTTAATGCAAAATTAAGTGTATGACAATTTTTTTAATGCAACATATTCTTTTAATATCTGTTACTGTTCGCTTTTTAATAAAGAAACATATATGTATTGATACTTATTGATTTTATTTATTTGAAAATGCAAATTTAGAAATACTCGATTACTAATATTACTCGATTTTGCCCATCACTGCTGTATATAACCAAATGTTATTGATTGCTTCAATTTATATTTGCAATTAATTCTTTTTTTAAAACGTTTATGTTCAATGGAATAAAATTCTCGCTGTATATTTCGTATACAAGGGGAATGTATACATTGTGTATAAAGTTTTTTTTTTTTTTTTCATTGATCATAAACGTTTTAAAAAAAGGAATAAATTGCAAGTATAAATTGAAGCAATCAATAAAATTTAGTTAATAACATGTATGTCTGATAAAACAATATATAATTAGAGAAATTTCCATTTTTATTTAATTTATTTAAATAACTGTGACCAAGAGAATGAATACTCTTTTCTATTTATAATTAGAGAAATTAGTACAGATTATTTAATCGTTGTATACATTCTGTAGGTTGACATTGTTGACATCTGGAATGTTAATTAACATTAAAGTTAATATTAAATTAGTGCAAGAAATCACATTTTAAACACATGCTGTACAAACGCAATTAAGTAGCGACTTCAGCGCATTCAAGTACCATTTTCGTCGTCGCATACTGTATATTATAAATAGGTATACATGTTTCAGTGATATTACACCACCAACATACACGAAATCCGGGTATCACCAGGTGACCCGTCAGGTCCTTTGATAACGTGCCTCGAGGCGCGATCTATCATAACACAGGTCGACTCTTATCGACCGGGGCCCGCGCCTGCCTTTCCATTTGCATAACTTCTAATCTGCATACACTTGCTTCACCTCCCTGGAAACAAACTTTGCGAATGCACTAATTTATTCCTTTTTACCCCCGGCTGCACGTCATTGTGAGTAACGGTCGTCTTTACCCCGAGTCGTCGCCGTCGCCTGAATAATATTATAAAGGTGGAAATCGTTTGAATTAATGATTTACTAATTACTTATAAATTGCCGCCGTACACACCATGAATTTATTACCGGCGAAATTAAATCACCTGGCGAAACATTAACTAGGCGGAGGAGAGCTTAAATGATATTAACGTTAGGGGGAGTTTAAAACTTATTGATTTAATAACTTTACAGTTTATATACTGTGGGTTTATACAAATCTTCTGGAAAGAGTTTTTGTTATTTTTAAATAGTTTAATCCTAATATAATTTGCTTTTAAAATTTTCGATCCAACCTTGTAGCATTTACATACTTTCTATATGCTTAAAATAATAATCTCAATTCCGTTTCTTTTTTCTCAAACAAAAAAACATACAACGAATTCTTAATTTATGATACTAATATATCATTATTTTATTCATAAAATACAAAAATATCTATTTTGTTATAATGGAATTGATATTTTACCCATTCAAACGGGTATTGAATTCCTTCGAGACGCGCAACTAAGTTCCCGCTGTTTTCAAGAAGTGGCTCCAGTAGTAAGTGCCGGTCGATTAAGAAATAACCAAAATGTTATGATCCAAGCTTAGACATATGGTAAATAAACAGCATTGCCACATTAGTGATTTAGTTTTTATGTCATATACTTTTGGTTTTCTGAAAATGCCTGATTTTATGGCAAATAATCGAAGTGTTGTTTTCCTTCTTTCATTGAAAGAAAATGGGAGCTGAAGCTCATCTAAAACTCGAAAAATTTGGATTTCAATGTTGACGACCGTTCACGTGAAGGATGGCCAAAAACCTTCGAAGACGCTGAATTGGAGGCATTGCTCGATGAGGATCCGTACTAAACACAAAAATAGCTTGCATTAGGAGTAACCCGCTAAGCCATTTTTAAGCTTAATAACATGACGACGCTCGGTCTTGCGTTGCCAAACTCGCTAAAACTTACGGAGAAACGCTCAAATGAGAAATACAACCTCGCCCGCCAAATTACCCAGATATTGCGCCGTCCAATTATTACTTGTTCCTTTCAATGGCACATGGTCTGGTTAATCAGCAGTTCCCCTCATATGAAGACATCTCGAATTTAATTGATCATTGCCAGAAATTTTCATTGTTTAATTTCATTGTAACATCTCAAAATAGCTTAATTCATGGATAGCCTCAAAAGATGAGCACTGTACCGTGATGGTATTGGAGCTCTGCCAGAAAGATAGGAAAAAGTTGTCGCTAGTAATGAGAAATATTTTGAATCAACCATTTTTTCACACTAAAGTTGCAGTTTCATCAAAAAAATAAAATAATAATATTAATTAGAACTTAGTTGCGCAACTAATATTATTTGATAATTTTAAATGTTTAATTCCCAATATGTTTCTTTTTTGGTGAGAAAACAAAATTTCACTTCTCCACAATCAACGTAAAGAAGACTAACTTTATATTAGTTTAAAAAAAAAACATTTTCTTCGAACAAACACACGAACCGTGGCGAACTTACCGTTGTGACTTGAGGCCTAAAGTTAATTCCACGCCCAAGCCGTCGCCCCACTACTACGTTATTCCCCAACAGAACGTGACCTCTTTAATTCGTGATTAATTACACAGGATGTTTGTTTGTTTGTTGTAGCGGCAAGTTCCTTATTTACGTAAGTAATGCAGTGTACATTCGCCGTTGAGGATATAGATTTAAACTGGTCACGAATTTCTCGCCGCAGCAGCCGAGGAGATTCGCCTTCCGCGACCGAATTAATTACCCTCCCGTCCCTCTCCACCTGCACCGAATCGATCACCTGTCGCTTTATGTTTTGATGGCGAGCGACAATTTCAATTTGTATTAATAGCGACGCGAAATTGATTAGGCTCTGAATGGAATGACGAATTTCATCAATGTACATTTTAATCGATTGTGATTTCTATGTTTGACATATTTATGTGATTTAATTTAAATGTGTGTCAATATTGACAATTTAAAAGTGTCAACATGCTTTAATTTTATGAATTATTTTCAAATAACCAGACAAAAAATTTATTTCGCGTTTTATTCTAAATAAATAAATAAATAGTAAAGGCAGAAAGACCTATGGTCGATAGCCCATGAAGTAATCACAATTGTACATATTGTTATAATAAATTTTGTAAAATTTTAAATTTATTTCGCGTTTTATTCTAAATAAATAAATAGTAAAGGCAGAAAGACCTATGGTCGATAACCCATGAAGTAGTCACAATTGTATATATTGTTATAATAAATTTAGTAAAATTTTGTTATCATATTGTATGATGAATAAAGATGTTTGTATATAAATAGTAAATATTTAATTTCTTTGTGTAGTGGGTAAAAAATAATCACTCTTATTATGTTTCATGTTTTTTATTTTTTCAGTTTCCTGATATACAGAGAGTTTTATGTAACACCGAACATGCTAGAATGTATTCAATGTAAATTTTCCTATGTTCGATTTGTTCAGGAACGCATCACTATATTACCATTAGAAATCGTAGCCAATCACATCGCACCCAATGCATTGATGTGTTCCAGAATACATCGAACATAGGAAAATTTACATTGAGTACATTGTAGCATGTTCGGTGTTACATAAAACTCTCTGTATATTTCAATCTGCACAGATGATTTTCAAAGGTTAAACAGTTTAACCTGTGAAAATGAATATTTTGAAAGGCAAAATATTTATAAGTCATTAAAAAATACTATACTGATGACACGTCCATTCGATTATGTCTTCCAACTGTGCATGATGGTGAACTCCATAACATGGTGATTATTTTCTTCAACAAACCTTCGACGTGAAATCTCCACTCAAATTGTGTGGATGCAATAACTTCTCTTGATTAATATGTGTTTTTTTTGTGTCTAATAATGCATATTTTACTTATTGACAGAGCCACTGAGTAAGCCAATAGTTGCTCTTTATTGCTGAAGATAATTTTTCGATAAAATTCAAGATTATCTTCAAACGTTTGCATTGCCCAATCCAAAAAAATAAAAATGTCAGTTATATTTGGCTTATTTTTAACTGAAGCAGTTATTGCTGCGATATTTATGGTACTTGAACATCAAATAGAGACTGACTTAATAATTTAATTTATTCACTATAGCATGCACAACCCATCCAATGGGACGATTTTTTATGGAAGATCGGTGTAAGCGCTCTTAAAGTTGCAGGAGGTTGAAACAAAGTTTTGTGCAGATATTTTAGGAGGTTTAATTTTAAAAGCGCTTTCTCAGAATTTCGGGTTTTAATTTTTTAATAAAATCCAAATGTTTCTTTGTTCTTGAGCTTCACCATTATCAGAATGTGATCTTTTATTGTTGTTTTATAATAGCAGATCATAAAAAAATGTTAAACGTTTGGTTTATAATAAAATAACATTTTTTATGGCATTATTAAAAAAAACAAGCATAGAAAAATCATATTCAGTAATAAAGCGCATTTTTGGCGTATTTGAATAGCTTCGTCTATAAGTAAAATATGCGTTATTGGACAGCAAGAAAAAAAAAATCAAATACAATTTAAAAGACTCGATTGCATCCACAAAATGTGGTTATGTGGTGGGGATTTCATACAGAAGGTGTATTTTCCCAACGATTGCAATAATCGGTGTGGTGCAAAAAAAAAAAAATCTTATGAAACGCTGTAATAAATTGATTAAGGGCGGATGGGCAGCATATTACCAGCCCGGGTAATATTATATATATATATTTACCTACCAACCCATAGAACAAACTTGCCACAGACCCACTGGAAGCCCTTATGATATTCTTTGCTATTCTGTAAGACAAATGTTAAATTTAATGTGTAGGTTATTTTTTTATCATTACAGCTTTTATATATATATAGAATGTGAATTTAATTAGTAACGTACATGTACAATTGCAGGTTCGAGTCCCACCCTAGATGAAATTTGTTTACTCCTAAACAAATTTCGTCTAAACAGCCAATAAAGAAAAAAAAACGGGTTTTATCTGAGCCACAATAGACCGTTTGGTCGCAGTGGAGGGGATGTTTGTATACACTCATATAGAATATTATTACCTGAATATTATTTTAAAATTTCCGTTACGGAATAGCCCCAATTGACTCTAGTATTACGAGTTTACAGTCACTCGTAATAATAAAGTAAAACAAACGCAGTGTTTTTTATATGAGAAATTAATAATTCTTTTTCTGTTTTTTAACTTTTGTAATCTGTACATTAAAAAATGTAAAATATTATGAGAGCATTAAGGCTGACTTTTATTTCGACCAGTCTAAATGCACAAAACTTTTCACCCTCGATGATGCAGCGAAACACAATTATAAATAATGTATGTATGTGAAAGCAGTGATAAATATTTTATCGTGCCCGATTGAACTTTCTTGTTGCATCTGCATTTTCATCAAGCGAGGCGAAGTAACAGCGGGAGTCGGACACTTTTACATGTTATTACACACACACACAGAAAGAGAGAGAGAGAACCACACACGATCGTGGATATATGCCAGGGACATTGGCCCTTTGGCCATTTGAATAAATTTGCATGGCAAAGCCGCCCCCGTCTCGAATCCCGCCCACCCCTCTTCTGCTGATTCAACCATCCTATCCGTTCGACTGTGAACACATTGTGAAATCACACACACATACACAAACACACATATGAAAACTCAGACCCGGTAAAATTACATGCTTACGTAAAAGAGCGCAATATTTATTTATTTTTTACAAAAAAAAAGTTGAATTAACTATTTTATTTATCAAGGGGGTTTTAAAATGGCTATTTTTTAAACTGAATGGATTTAATTTGTACTAACTGAAAGCAATAAATCAAACTCAGAAACGTTATGATCACCGATGCGCGCAACAATTTTCGAAAATTATTAAAATCACCCCGCTATAAATTTCACCTGCACTGAAATCGAATTGATTGTTAACAAGCGTGTATGCGTGCGTTATTCTACAATACGTATTGTTAATAATTAAATAGTTCACAACGGAAATATCGATTGCGCTAGAACGGCCGGCGTTTTTGTTTAATTTTTGAAAAATTAATAAGCCCGCGATAAATTCCTGATTCCGTCGTCGGGCTAATTAATCAACGGTTTTAATGGGAGAGAGAAAGCGCGCGCGCGCACCTGGGGGGAGTTTTCCTCGAGAAAACTGGGGTAAATTTACGGGCACAATTTTACAAAATACTTTGCGGATATTAAGATGGTAATAGAAAAGAGTTGTAAATCTAACGTGATTTATTCCAGGCGCTCCTCTTCGTTTGCTTACTTTATTTAAAGTGCTACTCCCAAGTTAAAAGGACATAAATAAGCGCTTCATTTCTTGAAAACTAAAATATTTTCATTTAATATTTATTTAATTTATTAAAACTAAAATAGAATTTTATTTATGTTTCATATTGTGCACAGAAATAGTCCGCGACTAAAAGTTAGTCGTATTTAATTATTCAATAATATTAGCTTTCACTTAATGTATCTTTCATAGTAGGTACAAACAATTTAAAAAAAATTGTTGATTTATTTTTAAATAGATTTTTAAACTTATTTTTAATTTTGTGTTTATATTTATTCTCATGAATAAGTTATTGAATTTTAAAATATATAAATAATTATTCAAATATTGTATATAATAAAATATTCAATACACTATTTGTAAATAAAGCAATAGTGTTTAACGTTTTACAAAATATATTGTAGAGATACTGCTATGATTTTTTCACCAAAACAAGACACATGTAGCAGTGTCTCTACAATAAATTTTGTGAAACTACTTATTGTTATCGAGATACATATATATTCCCGAAAACAGAATTTATAACATAATTTTCAATTTAATAAATATTTGATGGTTGAGACTTTTACTTGGTGAAACTCTATAATACACCAGTTGTAATATAGTATACAATAAAATGTTTAGTACACTATTTGTAAATGAAGCAAGAGTTAAACACTATTGCAATAGTTAAACACTATTGCTTTATTTACAAATAGTGTATTATAGAGTTTCACCAAGTAAAAGTCTCAACCATAAAATATTTATTAAATTTAAAATTATGTTATAAATTATCTTTGCGGGAATATATATGTATCTCGATTACAATAAGTAGTTTCTCCAATGCAATAAATAAATAGGGGATTTCAACATTTTAGCGCTCCCCATCTTCATGAATGCAAAGTATTCCGATAATCCCGCTATCGCATCCCGGGCACACATCTCGGCAACAGAACGAAGAGAGGGGGCGCCGCCTTGATATCCCGAAACATCCCTCATTAACCCCGCGCGTGATTTACGGGCCGAGAAACGATGATATACAACGGACGTGTGACCGAATTACCATAACTCCGAGAGGGCCACTTACTGTCCAATTCGGATAATGGCGGACCGTAATTACGCAGGGGGCCGTAATCCGAGACCTCTTCATTTAAAGAGGGTCCTCTCTCCTCGTGCGCATTCCGACGCCTATCTACCCCCGAACAGGCACCCACACATGCACACGGGAGCCGCGGCACGAGGGGGGATTATCCGCGAGACCTGAAAACGCCACGACAGATGTCCATCAAGATCTAATCGGAATCCTTAATCCGAGAGTGGAAATTTCTTGCTTTGTGGGGGGAAAATTATTTTCTTGGATTAAGAGTGAAAAACAATTTATCTGATTTAGGAGAAACTAAACTATACTCTTAGCTGCCAAGGGAGCCAAGGGAACAACTAACTATTCAATTTTCAAAAGACGAATTGGCGATTAACTCTTGATTTCATAAATACTTAATTTCAAATAAATATTATATATAACGTTAAAGTAACTGTAAGTTTCTTTTATTACCTAATTTGACTTTAAGCATTGTTTGTCACTTGTATTGTACAATTCCGAAAATATCATCATTTTTTATTGCCTAATACTTTAAAACTACTGTCAATCACTGTTATTGCCTAAATCTGATTTTAATGTCACAATTTGATGTTTGCAGTGCCCAATTATGACATTAAAAGCACTTCTACTGTCCAATTTTGACTTTAAAGCAATTTTTATTCTCTTATTCTGACTTTGAAAGTATTTATAACTTAATTCTGACTTATTAAGCACAATTTTTCAGTTTTAGTGCCTAATTCTGTCAAAAGAGCTGTCGAGTTTAGTGCCAAATTCTGACTTTAAGAACTGTTTGTGAATGTTATTGTCCAATTTCGAATTTAACGTTATCTTTATTGCCTAATTATGACTTTAAGCACTGTTTGTCACAGTTATTGTCCAATTTCGGATTTAGTAATAATAATATAAGCTTTATTGTTCAACAGGAAACCCAATTAGAGAACAATACGAGATATCAATAGAAAAACATACATAAATACAAGTTAAATCAGAGTAAAAAAGGACAATTTTATATTTTGAGTGACAGTGACATATATCATTTAAATGAAAATGTCTTCGTAATACTCTTCTGAGCACTTGCACAGTACATGCACTGGTGAACGTTGCAGGACATTTGAGTTGGAAGTCGTTAATCTAAACGTGGAGGCAACATCATATTTATTGGCTAATTATGACTTTAAAAGTACTGTTGGTCACTTTCATTGTTTAATTCTGACTCGAAAAGAACAATTTGTCAATTTTAATGCCTAGTTCAGATTTTAATCCCAGAATTTGTCATTTGAACTGCCTAATTCTGACTTTAAAAGCACTTGTTGTCAATTTTTTTGCTCATTTTCGTCTTTAAAATAATTTTGTTATCTAATTCTAACTTTTACAGATTGTTCGTCACTTTCTCTGAAATTAATGTCACAATTTGTCATATGGAGTGAATAATATTGACTCTAAAAGCATTATTTGTTACTTTTATTGTCCAATTTTGACTTTAAAGTCATTTTTACAGTCTAGTTCTGATTTTAAAATTTATTAATCACTTTTAATTCTGACGTAATAATCATTATTTGTCATTTTAGTGCCTAATTCTGATTTTAATGTTATATTTTGTCATTTGGAGTGCCTAATTCTGACTTTAAAAGAACAGTCTATCACTTTTATTGTCCAACTTCAACTTTAGCGTCATTTTTATTGTCTAATTATGACTTTAGAAGCATACTGGTTAATGTGAGCACCTAATTCTGTATTTTACGTCAAAATTAGTTATTTAGAGTGCGTAATTCTGACTTTACAAGTATTGTTGCTCACTTGTATTACCTAATTCTGATCTTAACGTCATAATTTATCATTTGAAGAGTCCAATTCTGAATTTAAAAGCAATAATTGTCACCTTTATTGTCCAATTTCGACTTTAGTCATTGTTGTTATTTAGTTCTGACTTTAAAATTACCAATTTTCCGACTTTAATGTCACTTTTGTTGTTTAATATCATATCTAAAATCATTTCTATTACCTAATCTTGACTTTAAAGTTGAAGTAACTCCAAGCCAATGCCTATTTAGGCATTTTATATGAATCTTATTCGTCTAAGATTAATGTCATTGAATGTGAGCCGAGTGACAAATGTCTTTAGAGTCGAAAATAGGCAACAATTGGGACACATATATTTTTTTTAATTAGAAATTAGATAATACTAATATTAAAATTATGATAAAAAATAAATCTCAACTGCAATGGCTTTTATAGTCAATATACGTTAACTATAAATTGAAATTATGCAACGAGGGTAAGAGACATTGACTATTTTTGACTGTCATCATGTATTGCTATAATTACCTAATAACGAATTTGAGGTCACTTAATTATCATTGTATGTCACTAGTATTGCCTAATTTTGACTTTAAATTCACTGTATGTCACTATTGCTAAAGGTCACTCATACTGTTTAAATTCGACTTGATTGTCATTGTATGTCACTGTTATTTAACTTTGAAGTCACTGCATATCACTATTATTGTCTAGTTCTGACATTACTACTGTATCTTGAATAAAAACACTTAGTTAATTCATTACTTCACAAAATTGTGAAAAATTAACTAAGTGTTTTTATTCTAGTTACATCACTTCACGTTATACTCAAACCAAATATACAATTATTACTATTGTATGTTACTATTATTGCGAATTTCTGGCTTTAACATCATTTTGCATATTGCATAATTCTAACTTTACTATGTTAGGGAATTGTAGAAAAATAACAATTTATAATGATTTTTTTTTAATTCTGAAGAATGAACGTAGGCAATTGTACTTTCACATGATAAACTGAACAGTCTTTATTTATTTTCAAGAAATTGCGCGCAGTTGTCAGCCCATTGTTACATATATAATATATACCAATGTTGTGTTATTGTTAAACTGATGTTACCCTTTTATTGGATGTACTGTATCTGTTGGGTAATAAATAAATAAAAAAATATATATATAAAAGTTCAACACGTTTATATAAATTATGAATATGGGAAATATTATGGTTGTTTGTTCACATTTAATTTATATCTCATATGTGTAAATTTTTGGTAATTTAAATGTTAAAATGCATTAAATAGATAATTTATCCTATACCCCTTAATCGTTGAAAAAATACATAATTTATTCAATCTATCAAAAAATGAACGCTGTAAAGCAATATTTACATAACATTACATGCGTGCATTGAAATTTTGTTTTTGAAAAGCTTGATATTAACCAGGAGGGAAAGCAATATTTTCGATTCCGCTCAAATAGGATCAAAATGAACAGCGTAGAAAATTACAACGGGGAAATATAGGGGGAAACATGTGTATCAGAAATGATTTGCTTAACCAATTCGTCGTGCTGGCATTATAAAAAACACCCCCCTAGAAAAGAATTTTACCAGTGGAGTGTGCATTTTTTCCGTTCACAATCCAATCAGTTACGGTATTATGATGGGGCGATTATGTTATACATGTGTTTTATTTTTTTATTACTCAAAAGGCTTGAAAGAGGTACATTAGAATAAGCCTAAGAGTACATTTTTTATATAAATAATAAATATACAAAAAAAAAAGAATTATTATAACAAAAAAATAATATATGATTAAAACGATAAAATGTGTTATAAATAAATATTTTGATATAAAGAAAACACTTAATTTTTTTATACCACTTTTATACTAAAAGTTAAGTGTTTTCTTTATATAAAAATTGAAAATGTACCACGAAGTGAACGCCTCCAAGATCCAAGAATTACTAATAAAACACTATTTTATTTCCTTTCTTCACTAATTTCACTAAATTAGTGTTTTATTAGTGATTATTACTTCACATAACTCAAAACAAATAGTGAATATATCCAAGAATTATTTTTATGTAGATCCGAAGAAAAAAAAAAACAAGGTTCACGTCTAATAATCCCCAATTTTTACCCGCAAAATGAAGAAACAACAATAACGACCTGTTTTTTTGTATTATTTCCGTTTATTTGGAACAGAAACAAAATACATTTAAAATATAATTTTTAACAGATTTAATAATGAAATAATTAGTGTTGGGCAAAATCGAGTGAATTTAGTAATTGAGTATTTCTGAATAATCAATTTTAAGTGGCTAAACACAGTATACTATGGGCTAAAGTTAATAAATAACAATAAATTGAAGATTAATAATATATAACAATATAAATAAAATTAAGAAAATTGTCATATACTTCATTTTGCAGTGGCAAAAGATCGAAAAGATCGACTTTGCCCATCTCTAGAAATAATGTTATTAAAATAATAAAGAATACTGCTAGAATAAAAAAAACACGTTAACCCCTCGTGTGTTTTATTTATTTATTTATTATGCCGTACGAAAAATGTTAAGTTTAACGTTTCGATGGATAAGGCAAACTATCAGCCTTATCCATTATTTATTATTAATTGTTGAAAACGCATTATATGACTTGGTCAAAACACGCAAAAAAAATGTTCAACCTACTAAATGGCTAAAGGGAATTTTACCATCTCGCTACTACTTATTTTTTTTTTAATTTTTAAAAATATAAATAAATACACACCCTGACAGTCTCTACTAGTTATATTTTTAATATCTTCCATGGTTCGTAGATGACCTTTGCCGTCGAAGCGCCCTACAAACCTCACCATCTCGTAGATATATAGTGTGTATGCTTGTTCGCGCAAAAACAGATTATTATATTTGAAATTATAAGATGGATCTAAAATAAGAAAACAATAGCATCTCAAGAGGGCTGAAATTATATCAACAAGGAGAAAAAATATAGTTTGATCTAAGCAAAAAAAAAATAGATTTTTTTATCACAAAACAAAAGTCAAAAGTAGGTCAGTATATTTGTAGCTAAAAGATCTAATAGAAGAAAACCAATAACATTTCAAGAGAGATGGAATTATATAAAAGAAGGAGGAAAAATAAAGTTTTTTTTTGTTTCAAACAAAAATCCAATCGATATTTCTTCTGTTATCACAGTGAAATCTGGCTGCGAATATTCGCCGCAAACTGAAACTGACAAGGTGATTTTCGCGTCGTGTCTTCGACATTACTTAAAAGCATATCGGGGGATTAACAAGTCTCCCTTGTTTTTCTCCCCCACGGGAACTGCGTCGCATCAAATTCCGCGTAGATTTCCTGCATTAAGAAACATTGTACGGCCTGAATAATCAACGAATTTCCATACTCACCCTCCGCCCAATTTTATTCCGTAATTAAACTTTCAAACACCGACATATTTGACACATAATGAAATTACAACACCAGATGGAATAACGCAAACATATTTTTTTTAATCAATAATAAGAATAAAATATTCATTATTGCCTTCTAAGAATGATTTATTGAATAATTCGTTAATTACATTACTTTTTTTATTATTAAATTGATTAATAATACTTTTAGATAATTTAATCAGAATATTAGCCGACACTTGTCAAAGCTATAAAGTGATCAACAATGATTGCAGTAGGCAACCAACTACGCATGTTGATACATCTGATCATATAAAAAGAAAATACTCTAGATTATCATTAGCGCAGTCCACATTTTTTCCCAAAATAAATTAAATATTGAATCATAACTATATATTTATTTTGTACATGTTCTGGACTTATAATTTTAATGAATATAATGAAAGTTACCAAATTTATATCTACTAATTGGCTATCGAGCCATGGTCTTTCTGTCGTAGTAATATTTAATAAAAAATAATTATGTTCCTAATCTCCTTCTCAGCTAGTGCTTTAAGTTCGTTTAGGGTATGCATTCGATTTATAAAAATGCCATGTCAAAATACGACGCGCGGTGCTGCTATTGTCAAATATTATTCATACTTCCTTGACATGAGTGATAAAACTCCCCAGATTTTTCGGTGGTGCAATCTTTGTTCTGTAATATTATTAAGGACATTTACAAATAATTAAAAAGTTAAATTATTATTAAATGAATTCAACTGTAACTAAACTTCTTTTTCAATACAACTTTTATGTTTTCGGTTAAGACAAGATGATTATCATGTTATCTTATAATTCATGGTTATTTGAAAGGACATGTTACAACAATTCAATTAATTTATTAATTTAATAAATAATTAAAATAAACCAGTTTTATTTATATCAGTACAATTATTATTAATTTAATTAAAGAGTAATTAAATTGATTAATTTGAATGATTAAGAATATAGATTTTTGAGAATGAAAAATTCAAAATTAATTTTTAATATTTAAAATAATATTTTTAATCATAATTGTCTTGATTCAATATTGGATTTAAATAAGAAATAAAATATCATTAAAATGTCCTTACTTTACCGAAATCAATTCACGTCGCGCGCTTTTTTGGAACGTATCCAAAATAAAATAAAAAAAGGAGAAAAAAGTGCCGACGACGAAATCAATCATCCGGGCTGAATATTGAGCTCCTCTTCAAGCCGAGGGGGCGAAATAATTTATTTCAGCTCCTCTCAGAGCGTCCTCATCTCCAACTCCCATGAAAGTGAATCAGTATTCCGGATTAGTTGCGGTCCTGCATTCTTATTTGCTCGGTAATTTAATCTGTTCTTTCGCCGAGACGCAGGAGACCACTTATAAAATTCGCACTCCCCCGCTAAATCAGTTTCGCCCGGGGGTCGTTGGGCGGTAATTACCGAAAAGGAGCCCAGTCGATGGTAATCTTTCCGGAATTCGAATACGTGTTTTATGTTAATCTCCCCGAGTGGAATTGTAGTTAATCCTGAGAGTGCATCTAGCTCACGGGAACATGTAAGCTGATCGAATTCGCAAAAGTTTTTTTTTTTTTGGTTATTTTCGCGTAGCCGGTTTTTGTTTGTAACAAACGCCGGTCTCGCTTTTTTTCTACCGCAATGCATCCGACCGATGTTAAGCCGCTACTTTACAATGCAAACCTTCAAAGCGCAAAGCTCCGTCTCCTCTTTTTTTTTGGCCAGCGTGCTGCTAGGGGTTTCAATTATTCCCAAATGATTTTCAGTTCTAGCTCCCAACACGAACGGTTCCGTGTGAAATGGGAAAACGGGACGGTTTATTGCCACGTTGGACTCGTGAGGCCCGGAATACTAATTAAAAGCTGGCTCGCGTATTGTCACATTCCACGACATTTGCAGTCTTTCTTCTTCCTAATTTTAACTCTGTGTCGCGCAACATCGTGTAGTTTAACGGAGATAATCACATATCTTATATAATAATATTTATTTCTAATTAAACAAAAGAAGATATTATTCATGTACAATAATTAGTATTAGAAATCCAGTTCAGTCTTGGCTAAGTCCCGCAACTGATTTACAACTAGGCCATTCAATACAATATTGAGACCATCAGAAAAGACAAAATAAAATTTAGTCATATTAACAAACTAATTTGCTCACTACTCTTCGATAATATACAACTTTAATCATCTGTTGATAAAAATAAAACTGAAATTATACACCTTAATAATAATAATGATATAATAGTCAATGCCAATACGTGACCACCGTTTATAAGGTAATCGTATACGTATTTATTCTTTTCAACAAATTGATTGCGTTTGATATTAATTTAATATATGCTTAATATTAATTGTTATAATCATAATTATATATACAGAGAGCTTTTTTTAACAGTATACTTTTCCCCTATGTATACCTGTAAAATACGCGAGTCAAGCGCATTGATGTGTTTGTGTTTAGTTGCCTATAACATGCAATTGAACACATATGTGCAAAATAAGCAACTAAACATACACACATTGTGTTTGACTCGCGTTTTTTTTTTTTTTGAAGTTATACACTTCCCATAATGTATACTGATAAAAAAAACCTCTCTGTATATACATATATATATATAATAACCCTTTGTACCCATATGGGTGTAGGATTCACCATAATAATACAATGAATTTAAAATTGTTCCATTAAGTCTAATTATAATTTTTAGAATCATTTGTACAAAACATTTATCGGATATTTAAAAACTTATTCCTTAAAACTACAAAAGATTAATTTTTAATAAACCTCTTTTATTTCTCTTATTTTTTCTTTAATTTTCATTTAGTATATTTACGATAATGATTTTCATTATAGCATAGATTTTTCTTTAACTTCAACATACATTCATGACAGGGCAGAAAGACCTCAGGTCGATAGCCCAGACAGACTAACACCTACATATATTGTAATTATTTATGTTATATTGTTAAAATTATCTGCATAGTCTGAATAAAAATGTGTGTATATAAAATTTTCATTATTATAAACCCGTCGCATCCACCATTTACGATAGACGTCTTTATTAATATATACTAAACGCATAAGACCCCCCTTATTTTAAGGGGGTTGTCGTAGAGTGAGGAAGTTGAAATTCAGACTACTACACATACAATAATATTAATAGTAATAATACACTAATTTCACTCTTGGCCATTAAGGAAATAACTTAATAGCCAATAGTGTAATTACCTATTCAGGCCAGGCTGAGTATTATATAAATTATTAATAAATAAATTAACTAATTCATTTAATGCGTTATTAAATTATTAATTTTTGATAATATTTAAATATTAATATTAATTAATATGACTTTTTTGTATTCAGAATGAAAATTAATGAATTTTCAAAATCTATAATAAATGTTTATTAAATATTCCGAGATTTCAGTTGCAGTGGTCCCGGCGCGCTTCCTTTGCAGATAGTTTAATTGCGTCGTAGTTCGCGTGCTTAATTTCGCTTCCGAGCTTTAATCTCGCCGGCGGCCAACGGCTTTACGACCCCAAAAAGGAAACTCCAACCAGGGGCATAATTTCATACATAAACTTTAAAACAATTTAGTACCCGCCGTAAATATAAAAATGCACCGCACTTCCGGAATTATTTCGGCGTCGAATGCAGATGCGAGCTTATTTTAATAATTGGCTGCTGATGTCGTGAAAAGTTTAGTAACAGTCATAACATTTTTTTTATAATTTGCAATTGAATATGAAATATTTATATACAAACAGTTTTAGAATTTAACAGAAATGTATTTACATATTAATTCTAAAATACATACAATTCACAAATCAACTTGTTAAGTATTGAGGCTTCTAGTTTATTATTATTAGTAGTAGTATATTTATGATTATTTTAAATTTTCAAAAAACTTATGTTATGTTAAATTGTCACGGAGCTAAAATAAAGGAAGTGGAACGTTATTTAATACGTTCCTTTTGTTGTTTTTACATTAAAATTTTCTCTGACCAAAATTTGTTGCATTATCATTTTTATTTAATTTATTTTAATTAAAAATGAATGAATACTCTTTTCTATTAATATTAAACCATTTGATAATGACCGAATATAAATTAAATAAAAAGAATTTAAAAATAATTAGTAAATTATTCCCTCTTTAGCTACTGCGACATTTAGCTTATTTTACATAAGTACTTAAAACAAATATTTAATAATAGACATTTGCTGTTTCATAACAATCGCATATTGTATGATGCAATAATTTTTGAATCGAAAATATTTAATCCAAATAAAAAAATAAAAAAACGTAATATAAGGCCATCTGCAGACACGTGTTTCGGGATTTCATACCTCATCACTACAGCTCTGTCTTATGTAATTACAAAGTTGTTAATTAAAATAAATAAATATTTATTTAACTTGATATATAGTACAGCAAAATAAATGGTTATTCTATTTGAATGTTTACATTCTTTATAGAAACCAGAGTATTAATTAATTTATTAATCAACGTTTTATTTTTAAATATTTTGTAAAAAGGAGATTTCTTTTTACAAAATATTTAATATACAAAAGAATTTTAACATGAACATAATACAAACTAAAATTAAATTCCATTTAAATTAAAAATAAAACATAAACTAATAAACAACGAAATACTATAACGGAATAGTCCAAATCAGAAGAAGCAACAAGACATCAACAACACATAATATATTAAAACAAACAATGTGTACAACCTTATAATTTCAACAAAATAAATACATTTCTAAAAAAAAAGAATAGAGTGTGGATGTAGCTATGTAGAGTACTATCTACTTTAAAAATGTTATTTTAATAGCGATTCGAAATATTTCAATATTATAGCGTTATTAATATAAAATCAATATATTTAATTTCATAAAGTAATAAAAAAACGAAAATGCATTCGCAGGCAATTGCAAATATATTTCACCGCAAAAAACAGGGGCGCGTTCATATTTTTCGCTGCGAGCAAATATTTTTTAACGCGCGTTAATTCCAATAATTTATAGTGACCGCAGTAACAATTCCGCGCTGGCGCAAATTAAATTTGCCGTCCATTAACAAATTACGCGGACCATTTTGTTTGTGTGTCTGCATGTGCGTGTCCGAAATGCACAATAATGCGCATTTCTATATATTTGCGATATGCGTGCACCTATAAATTAATCAATGTCAAAAAATCCGTACGCCACTGCACCGGGCTCCCCGACGGACGTACGAATGCAAATATGTTATTAATGATGATGAATCACATAATGACCGATAGTTTTTTTTTATCAACAGGAATACAAAAAATGATGAAAATGTGTAAACAAGTATGCACCAAAAATATTTTTAAATAATCATGTAAATAAGTGAGAATAGTACAAGATACAAAAAGTAAAAAGATTTTGTATTTTTTTAATAAAAAAGCGTAATAAAAAAACTAAAAACTGAACTGCTCAGCTTTTTGAAACTCATGTATCTTTATGTGGTAAAAAATTGAAAACAGTAAACTGCCTAGCTTATTGAAACTTATGTTAGTGGACGAAACAACGTTTCTCGGCCGTCTACCTTATAAATCCAAATTGTTGACAATGCTACATATAAATTAGGCAAAGTATGGGACTTTTTTCTGTTTTTCTGTTGTTTTTTTTTTAATTTGAGTTATGTGACTTTTTTTAATACAATAACTGAATCTGTTTACTTTATTGTATTAAAAACGTCACATAACTCAAATTAAAACTGACTACTTATTTGTTTATTTTTGTGAACAAAGTGAAGTAAGGACTGATTCTTTTTACTTTATTGCAATAAATAAGTATCCGAAAATAATAATAAAGATATCATTCTGTACATAAATTATGAATTAAATTTCTTTTTTGAGGCCTTTATTAAATAAGAAACAACAAAAAACACAAACAAAAGGCCATGTTTCTTTCTTATTCGTTTTTCTTTTTTTTTTTCTGTGATAATTTATTAAAATTACACGCTGTAAAATCGAGAGGCCCCAACACCATCAATAAACGAGGCTTTCCCGTAGAAAGGAAATTTCCCTTAAGTGCCGAACAGCGGTCTACATATTTAAAAGGCGTGCAACTGAGAGGGGAGGGAATAAGGGGAGTGAAGGGAAATTACATTCCGCATCTGGCGCTGGGTGAAAAAAAGAAAACGAATGCAATTTTTAACAACTCCGCGTCCTGAAAGCCAGATTAACAATTAAATGTTGTAGGGAGGGAAAATTGCATTATCCGCGTTTGTATAATTGTGAGTTTTCTCTGTTTTATCCGCGGCATTACATATTCAGGCCTCAGGGGGCGCAAAGGAAAATGTTTACATTTAGAGGAGAGAGAGAGAAAAAAAGTGTGCAAAGGGAAAAAATGGATGCAGATATTGCAGTGTTTGAGTTTTCAAATGGACAAATTTATTCTTTTTTGCCATCGATTGTGTTAATAACGCAAAATGCAAATTTATTTATGTAATTGCCTTATCAAATATACCTATTTTTTTTGTTTTACTTTTCCGATCCACATGGTTTGCATAATATGGCTTCTTATTAGGCTTTTTCTGCACTGAATATTAATTTGTAACGTAATCTATTCGTTTTATATTCCTTTCAGTACATATAGTCTAAAAAATGGACCACCATTTTATATAACCCATTAATTCTATATTCCTGTCAGTACATATAGTCTAAAAAGTGCCACACTATTTCATGCTTCATATTTTTCAGGATAAGTTAAAAGTAACGTCATGTATAATATTTTTTATGGCCTTTACTTTATATCATTAAATATTTTAGAATGGAGACAATGAAAGTTATGGAAATTTGTGCCAACTTAAAATTTTTGGTGACATATTTACTATAAATAGAAAAGAGTATTTATTCAATTGGTCACAGTTATTTAAATATATTAAATAAAAATGATTTGAAAATAATTAATAAATTATTTCCACATTCAAAAGTCACAGAGATAATGTGGAAATAATTTATTAATTATTTTCAAATAATTTTTATTTATAATATATATTTACTATAATTTTGAAAATGGTTTTATGATAAAAATTGCAATAGAAATCACCCGTATATATTTAATGTTTATAATATTTTTTGTATTTTGTAATGAGATTTTAATATTTCAGAATTGATTACATTAAATTAACTTTCGTGCAACGGAAGTAGGATAAAACAAAAGCGAATATAACAAAAACTCGCTTCAGTTACACGAGATGAATTGAATAAAAATGCAAAAGGGTGGCGGGGTGAGAGTGGGAACGAGGGAGAGAGAAGAGCGGAGCGTTTAGAGTGAGCGATGAAAAAACAAAGGGCTCAAAGTAAATCACTCGCTCTGTTATGTTCCCCTCCCGTCCCTCCCGCGCGCAATAATACGGCGAAATTTGAAAAGTTTCTCGGGGCCATAAATAAAAATCATTAACACGGCGCTTGGCGGAATTTTTTCAATAATATTTCACGAGAGCTCGAGCCACTAAATTCAACCAATTTATTATACGCGAGCGTATCGGCGGAGGGGTCATAAAAGGAACACAAATAATGGAAGAATATAAAGTGTGGCGATAATGACACATTGATGTATTATTGAATTATTATTTACTGTATTTATTATTAATAATGATGGTGATAAAAATGCTTCAACTGCAGTTTTAAATTAATTAAAAAAATTATTAAGGAATTAAATAATAATTATATTTATACACCTTATTTTGTAGAATACCATATATTTTTAATGTTATTAATACTAGAATAAAATTGTATATATATTAATCCTAAACATGATTAATCATCAGAAAGTGTTGACTTTTTAACGTTCAATTGCATTCATCCTAAAACATCATTGATCCGGGGAATAGAAATATAAATCAATCAATTTGTTTTACTAAAACTAATTTTGTATTTAAATAGAAAAGAAAAATTCACTTGGCCACAGTTATTTAATAAATTAAATAAAAAATATTTGAAAAAAAAAATTATTTCCACATTTAGCTCTGACATTTTGACTTATGTTACGCAAGTACCTTAATTAATTAATTAATCCTAAAATTAGATTAATCAGCATAAACTTAATATTTTGAAAGAAATATACATATCGGTCAATGAATACTCCATCTATCTGCACTTTGGTCTTTCATGTCACTAAAGAAAGAAGTCTAATGGCGTCAAATCGGAAAATCTTAGTGGCCAATTCACATCGCCGCGGTGCGAAATAACACGACCTTGGAACTTTGTCTGCAATAACTGCATTGTTTCGTTAGCAGTATGGTAGGTTACACCATCCTGTTGGAAGAATAAATAAATAAATTCCATAAAAAGTTGGTTTTCATGTAACGAACACCATAACGTTAATCGTATTTCCCGCAGAATTCTCGAAAAAGTACGGCCTAGCCACTCCTTCAACCCATAATCCGCAACAAACAGTGACTTGTGGTGAATGAATGGGAAGACTTGTCGATTCTCGGTCCCCCAAATTCGACAGTTTTGTTTATTCACGTATCCATAAAGTTAAAAATGCGCTTTATGGCTAAAGATGATTTTCTTCGAAAAATCACCATCGATTTATTGATGCTTCACTATCCAATTGACGAATATATATGTCAATTGGATCTTGTAAGTATGCAAATGCAGACTTTAGTCAAAATTCGTGCATAGAGCATCTTGAAACGTCCAATGGCGAATCGAGGTGGAAGGATTTTTGTCAACACTTGCACTCACTACAGCAAAACCGTCTCTGCAAAATGTTTACCATTTCTGTAATGAATTTCTAAGTGTTACTCGAATTATGACTAAATCTCAATACTTTCTGATGCCAGTTGTCTATATTCTATGTTCGCCACAAAAAAAAAAATGGCGCGCAATTTAAAATATTAGATCATTTTGAGACACCCTTTAGATAGCGGTAGCTGTGTGAAAGTAATGGCAATGGTAGAAAGTAACAATCTTATAAAGCTTAAGTTCGAAGTTTAGCAAAACTCCTTTGTTTAATTTTTGTTTGACAGCCATTAATAGTGAACGTTTTCGGTGAATTTCTAAATATGAAAAAAAAAATGTGATTTGAAATTCATTTTAAAAGGCCTCTGTTCAACCAATATCAAAACTGTTAAAATTCCAAGATGGCTCGATGGCCAAAAGAAGCATTTGAAGAGTTTAAATGCGCCGAAATCATGGATGTGGGATAAGACAATTCCATCTGCAGGTGACGCTTATAGGAAAATTTTCATTGATTATCTTCAGAAAAGAATAGCGATCAACGGCAAGTATTATGCGAATTGCAGCGTTTCAATAATGGAATCAAAAAAACACGGAAGCATATTGTTTTATCAAGAAAATGCACTAGTTCACACATCGACTAATTTTATTAATAGATTATTTCTAAGTTAGTAATTTTCAAATATTTTCTGACGATCGCGAAAATCAATGATTTTTTTTCATGTGTTCTTTATTTAGAATAATTTCTTAAATTTACTCATTTCACTTTTGGGAGCTCTGATTGCTCGATTTAATGTCACGCATGCTGGCAGGACGACGCCTCTTCAACTCTTCTTTGCGGCGGACCTTAGATTCCTTCTTGCGATGAACCAACAATTTGGCATAATATTCAGCTTGTTCCTTGCGTTTTATGCAACGCCAAACTTTTGATGTAATGAAACGTTGGATTTTGAGGGCTTCTGTTTCCCGCCCTCCTGTCCTTCCTAAACTGGAAGGAGACGCTCGACGACGAATTGACGGACATCTTCTTCTTTGCTTAAATTGAAGAGTTTGCAGATTTTAGACGCTCTCTTTGGACCTAACCTACGTGGCACTGTGGAGTCTGTTAGTCCATTGCGTACGATGACCAAAGCAAGAACACTAAAATTTTCGTCAACAATACATCCGAGGATAGATTTCTTCTTACTTTCACCGGTATAATGGGTTAAAAATTGCAGACGCCCTATTCGCCAAAATTAACCCCTTCGGATTAATTTCTGTTTCCGAAAAAATGGCTTTTTAGTAAAAGATTTGGCAATAATGAAGAGGTGGTCTGCGATTGATGGAGCTCGACGATTCTCACTATGAACAGGATATTGAAACTATCGAATATTGATGGAAACAGTGTATCGAGCTAAAAGAGAACTATGTAAAAAAATAATTGTAATTTTTTCCCATTTTTTTTTCTGTTTTATTTATTAGACTGGGCTCTTATAGGAGGGGTCCGCGGGGTACTCTAATAATATAATAGTTAAATATATATAATATTAATTGACAATCGTCAATTGCTGTAAGAGTCTGCTTAATTATATAATAATTTAAAAATTTGTCTGAATAATGATTTTTTTAAGTAATTCATGGAATGAAGAAGTAATATTTATTAATTAAGTTGTTATATGTATAATAAATGTTACACATGTATAAAAATTACTTTATATTAAATAAATATTGTATTGTATATTAATAAAATTTCCTAAACGGGCGAATTCGATAAAGGAAAAAGATTCGAAACTTCTCCACTTCCGTTTCCACTTTACTTATTGACAAAACTTCCTCCGCTTTCTCTCCGTTTTTATTTTCGCGTACGGCCGGGGTGTGGGAGGGGGGCGTTTGAGGGACGATCCGAAGACGGAGAGCTCGCCGGAGGTTACTGAATATAATTCACGTCCGGGGCTCATTGCGGCACATAAATTATTTTTTATTGAGAGCCGCCCCCGCTCCCCCCTTCGCAGAACTGGCAAATATTGGGGCAGCTCTCGATATTGCCCTCTCGGAATTTGCTCGTGTTGACAAAACGCAGGGGGGCGGGTTGGAGGGGGAGCGTGCGCCACCAATATTTGATTGGCAAACGGAGATCCGCCACCCCTGCGGGGCCGCTTTTCGAGGCCTATGAAATAAACCCCCTTTCCGCCGGTGCACTATTAACGACTTCAAAAGAATTCAAATGTTAACTGCGGCTTTTCTTTAATATTGTTGCCTACATATGTGTGTGTTTTTTGATGATTCATAAAATAGAATTCTCAGTAAATGCAAATCGAAGTTAAGATAAAGAAAATGTTTAATATTGAAAATTAATTTAAAAATGAATCACGAAATTAACTTTTCAGATATTCAAGTTTTAACTCTAGAATTAGGTAAAGTCGAGTCATTTTAGTAAGAGATTATTGAGTTATTTTTAATAGTTTGTCGTCAAGATGGTTACTTTATGATATATTTTAACCATTTAAATTAATTAAACTAATTACTCTTTGTAGTCACTTTTCAACTTTTACGGTAACTAGTTGTGAGTCATCAGCGAGCCATTATCAAACAAACCATTATAATGTGAACACAAGAGAGTAATTAATAATAATACATTTATTTACAGAATCTCCTTTTTACAAAACATATGCTATATTCATTTGTTATATGATTGTTATATTTGTTATAAATAATTTTAACAGTATATGTTTTTATATTTTAACAGAACTAAAAAGATGAATTTTGTATATCTGTAATTAATTCCAGTCAATACTGAATTAATAATATTAAAACGCAGAAGTTAGATATGTATTTTTTGTTATTTAAATTTTAAGTAGCGCAAAATTAAAGCAATAAATTTCCCTCCTATGCTGTACTCGAAAGTTTGTAGAATTTATTTAAAGAGCGTCCCGATTTACCTGTCCAAATGTCCCGCTCCCTAAACCACCCACCACACATACACACACACACATCCATCCACAAAACTTCTTACTAGGGCAAATCGGACAACAACCCGCTTTCCGGTTGACAATTGCGGAACTAATGTCCGAATCACGACGGCATAAACCGGTTAGGAATCGATTCGGGGGCGTGTGGAATCGTCGTTCATTGTGCCTCTCACCGTCGACGACTCAATCCACTAAAACCGACCGCTTAATTGTAATTTCACGATGATTTCCTCGATGTTACAACGAAAAAGACCTAACACAAAAAAAAAAACATACGCCGTGCGATTTTTTTTACGTTTATAGGCGCTCATAAAAAAAGCACACAAACAAACAAAAAAGGTATGCATTAAATTAATGCTGCAGATAACTCCATTGTGTATCACTTTTATGTTGATACCTTGACCCGAATCTGTCCAGATAGTGTTGTAAAAAAAATACACAGAGGGTGGGAAATAAACATAAATAACGACCGAGGGGATGGTTTATGTTGGGAATAAAGTTATATTTATTGTTCGGGAAGTTTTAAAAAAAGTTTTACGCTCGACGCGTTTTCGGCAAGTATCTAATTACGTTCGGGTATTAACGATTTTATATAAAAAATACTTATTTTTTTAATCGAAATATTGATAAAAAAATACTTATTTTATGAAAATTAAAAACGTGATTTGTTTCACAATTTAGTTCATGTAAGTTGGGGTTGTATGTAAATGTTGTTGAAATTGATGAAGTTGTAAAATTTTACGAACTTAATGATGTATCTTTTATACTATTATGTTACGAGATCTGCTTCACTGGCTTTTAATGTTTCTTGTATGGCTTTCACGCTCACGTATCTGTTGGTGAGACATTATTAGAATAATTTTATTTAAAAATTATTTAAAATTATTGGAATAATTTTATTTAAAAATATCCTAATAATGTTTCGTTCGAATGATAAATGAGAAAGTTATACAAGAAAAAGATTTGTGATGGATTTATTGATAAAATGTTAAAAACTTTTTTATCAAAATTTCAATAAAAATATATCTTTTTTATTGATATACTACACTTCACGTAAACACTCAAATACGGTGTTTAACATTTCATATCGATTCAAAAATATTTATAAAATACACAATTTATTTCATATTATTTCAATGTTTTTAATGTACTACGAAAATTAAACGCTTCCATGATTCGGCAAAATTATTGTGCGAATCATAATTGTATTTCTGGTGGATGCGCCCGGCTTGTCCATGTTTGTAAATGATTGATGATTAAAATCATTCGCGCTATTGGGCGGAGGAAAAAAACTGAATTGCATGTTACATTCGCTGTTAATGGCAATTTTAATCGAAATCATCTGAAGTAAAATATTTATTAAAATTAATGAGTTGAAATTAATTATAAATCACTTTTTGGTTTGTATATTTATTTGAAATCAAATTTATATATAGTTCTTATTTTATTATATTTATTTATTTGCTCTTCGCCACCCCTACACCACCATTATGTTAGATGGGGATTTTAGATTATATATATATATATATATATATATATATATATATATATTTGCTCTTCGTAAAAAATAAAGAGAACACAGAGAAGTGGACACATAAAATGTTTTTTCGAATAAGGGATTTTTGCATTTGAGGAAGGCCTCAGAAATCATTGAAAGAAACTTAATCACAAACAATAATTTCGTAGCAAGTAAGTGTAACATTTCTTTAAAAAAAACAAATCCAAAGAAGCAATCATAGCGGTGGAGATTTTTTTTTTAATTTATTATAAAATTTAATTTATTTTACGGAAATATCTTTTCTACAAAATGATAAGCATTTATTTAAATCATTACAAGTAATTAATACACAAATAAATTTACTTAATTAATTTTTGATTTCAACATTTATTACATAAATAAAGATTCTTGAGGGTAATTTTAGCATTAAAATATTATTTCAGATAAATCTAAAAAATAGCTCCACAGATAGTGGTAGTTCTTTGAATTTATGTCTTTTATTGCATGGAGCAAATAAGTGCAAAGTCGCCTTAAAAAAAACTAATTCCAAAGAATCAATTGTGGAGATATTTTCAGATTTAGAATTATCTGGAAAGAAAGAGCATACATACGTAATTCTATTTGAGATGAGTTTCTTTCACAGTATTTCACTATATTTATCAATTGATGATTTACTAAAAAACATATTTTTTTTATTTTTGAATTATCTGTTCTAAGTGATCACAATTAAAAACAACAATTAAAACACTTTTTATTCCTTACTTCACTTTTATTAATAATAATTGAGTTATTGATAATGAGTGCTTAGCGCTCGAAATGTACATCTAACGTATGAAAATAAAGTGAAGTAAGGAATAAAAAGTGTTTTTAATTGTAATTAAAATCTCTTCACATAACTCAAATTAAACAACTAGTGTAATCGAAGTGATGAATTTTAATTTCAATTTCACTTTATTAACGGAATATTCATTTCCAAATTAAATTTATAATTACATATTAAAAAATTACAAGAAAAGTGTGATACACTAAAAACAAATGTATATAAAAGGTAAATTACCAATCACAATTTTATTGAAATTTGCGGTGCATTTTATTGCACTGGTAAGAATAATGTTTCACACTCACACAGCATTTTTTCAATAAAAACTCCAATGTAAGGAAAAAAAAAGAAGAATGTGAAAAAATAAAACATCTCCCTTTTTTTCCTCTGAAATATCTAGAGAATAATATACTACCGGGAGAGAAGGCTGGGATTCAGAATTCCGTCCGATAAAGTACCTGGAAATGAATAAATCCCTGAAATATGCACGAATAAATGTCTTTAGAAATATACACGCTCTCGGATTAGTGTAAATCTCTTCCTCCTTCCACTCCGCCCGCCGCGCCAACCGTTTCCTTTTGGTTGTTTGCTTCCTTCGTCTTCCTCTTATTTTTTTCCTCCTTCTTTAAATTACTCCATACAATCTCCTGTAATCCGGCATTGTACAGGAAATAAACTCGGCGCGGATTTTCGAAACGTGTCGGATCGACGGCCACCGAAAAGGGGTTTAAATGAGGCTATTTATTATTTAACGAATACATCGTGAAATATACATTTTTGATATAAATTAAATAATATTTTATATTAAAAAAAATACTGAAGTATTAAATTTGAATTAATGTAATTATTATCACGAATTAATATATATATATATACAAATATCTTTATTCCCAAAGAATACATACATATTTAATTCAATATACAATACATGAAACAATTTAAAACAAATATATATTCTTAAGAGAAACGGCTATCGACCAGAGGTCTTTCGGCCTATGAATTAATAAAATGCTGGGAATTTATCTTTTTATTAGGTGTACTATTCACTCAAATCAAATCAGTTTCTTACTATCGCATCCAAGTTGACTAAAGACCCTTTATTGGAGGACAAAACTTGGATATTCTTTCCATAATCCTTCCAATGAATCCTAAGAATTCCTTTATAAATGCACCAAAATCTCTCTTGTATCCCAATCCATAATAAACCTTTCCGAAAATTTTGCAAACACTTCTATTATCAACCCCTCCTTACAAAAGTCTCTATCATCCCATCCCCCAAATCCAAACAACGCTCCAGAATACATACATTATTTTTTAATGGATTAAATGGTGAGAGTTATTCATGCAGTCAGTAAAACGCTTTAAGAATATCCGTCCACCTAGTTAGCGCAGGACAGACAAACACTCATTTTATTGTGTATTTCTAATGTTTGTAAAAATGCATGTAGTTCTCTTAATAACAATATTTTTTTGTATCTATATATTTATAATAATTGAATTTTATAAAGATTGTATAGAAATATTCATGGGAAATACATATTTTTCAATCCAAGTATTTTTAAATGAATATATTTACATTAATAAAAAAAAGTTAAGAAAAGCGTGTGATTTTCACAAAAGCCGATAATGTTCTTTAAGAGGTTTAAAGTAGTCGGATGATTGAATTCCGCTTAAAACGCGCTCCTTCCCGCTTCTGAGCGGCGTCTGGCGTCGCGACGCATTCCGACTTGCTCCGGCGATAATTCAATTAATTTATTATCAACGCTCTCATGGCTCACTTAGATAAATGGGTACGGTGTTACTGTTACCTTAATAAATATTTAAATGGAATTATTAGTAAAAAAGAAACGAAATACAAAAATTATAACACAATTTTTATTTTTGTGCAAAATGCAATAGAGAATATGGATTATTCTCTTCAATAATCATAATTTATGATTTAAGATTATTTATAAACACAATAAATATAACATGTGGATTGGGTATATGATATTTAAAAATAAATAATTTTGTATCGGTATTTCTTTATATCTGATGATTTACTGAAAAATAATTTGGACTGTTTGAACCCGATAAGAATTAAGTTAATTAAATGAAATACAAAGAAGAATTTTAATTATGATTAAACATTCATCCTTTGCAAATTACATCGTGCTTAGAGAGTATTGTTATCACTTACATACAATTAAATATATTTCTACAAACATTAGCATAACGTATACAGAATAAATGAAAGTATTTGCCTATCCTTGGCTATCGACTTCACAAACATCTTAAAATGCTGATGTAAGTTAATATGTATAAAAACAGTTGGTAACTAGTTTCGGTTTACAAAATCCCTTGATAATGGTTTTGTAAACCGAAACTAGCCGGAAAAGACTATAAATAACTGTGAAATGTAACAAAGAATATTTTATACATATTACCTTACATATACATCATGTTTCACCAAGTACCTAATGAGAAGCTAATCTAAGAAATTAAAATGCTGATTTCATAAATGTTAAAAGATTATAGTACAATTTGGTTAATGGATAGTAAAAATAAGTAATAGTAGAATTGAAAGTATATTTAAGAAACTTTGGTAGAGATGGAATTTATTAATTGTAAATGTATATATTCAAAGATTTTTTTGCAGTAATAATTTATTTGTAGCTTTTAAAATACAATAGAATGAGTTATTTGTGCGTATTTGTAACTCTTCAAACTTTTTCCCTTTTTTCTTTTTTTCATTAGCATTTCCTCTGTATTTTGTCCGAATTTCATCCCCTATCGGACGCCCTGTTGTGCGGAAGTCCATTGGCCTTGATTAAAAAAGAGGGCCAAAAACGCGTCGGTATAAATCTCTCTGAATAGGACGATCGGAGTTAGTCTCAGTTATTTACTGCGGGCCCTCCTGAGCCGATTGGAGCCAATTGGTGCTTACAGTATCGATCTTGGTGCGCCGTGGGCGATAAAGGATATATTCAAGACCGTTCTGGAATAACACCCACAGAAAGAGACTTCATCCCTATATCGGAATGGAAACAAAAATAAAGAGGGAGAATTGTAAATAAATAAGTGAACAATTTAAAAGAAAGCATGAGTCAAATTAAAAGCTACAAATTGAGTGAATAACATTTTAATTAATTCACCATCAATGTGTTATAAAATAATTTATTTTGTGAATAAATTGTTGACACATATTTTTGTATTTAATAAAGTGCAGCATTACATACATTAGGTATTATTTAATTAAAACAAAAATATTAATCTAATATTTGCCGGTTAAATTAAACAATGCATATCGAATATAATGCCAATTTAATATTTAAACAATAATTATTATTTTTATGCGATTTGAATTAATTTTATATAAATATCGAAACGAAATAAATGAACTATTTTTAGGATAGAATATGTGGAGTAAAATAGTAATAATAGGAAAATTTCTGGCAATGATCAATAAAATTCAATCAGTCCTTTTTTGCAACTGCAAAAATTACTTACACTGTAATTTTCATAAACATCTATTGAAACAACTACAGGGTAAATGCTCGGGAAGTGGTTGTTTTAATAGATGTTTGTAAAGCTTACGGTGTAAGTAATTTTTGCTGTTGGAAAAAAGGTATTCATTGAATTTTATTGATCATTGCCAAAATTTTTTTTTTTTTTGTTTAATTTCATTGCAATTCAAATATTTTTTTCGTTAAATATTGATCATTAAGTACGGTGTACGTTGTGTATGAATAAATTAAATACTTTCTCAAGAAGTATTACATTTGATCAAAAACATTGTATACCGAACTCAATGATCAACAAGAAGAGTATAACATATTTAAATAACTTGGTGTTTTAGAAATGAACCTCGAAAATAATTGAATTAAAGTTGATATGATAAAATTAACAAAAACACAGTTTAAATTGAATTAAATTAAGACTTCTAAATTAGTAAACTTAAACTGTGTTTATATTTATTTTATTCAAAATTATACACAAATTAAAAAAAATACCTTGTCTTGTCATCAATATTTTAATATTGTATTTATATCATACAATTATTTTTTAAATGACCTTTGTTGAACTAACAATAAATAAAATAAATACAAAAGTAGCAGTTTCATTTTATTTTATTATATATATATATATATACATCTTTATTCAGACTATACAGTCTTTTGACCAGAGGTCTTTCCGCTGTCATGAATTTATGGTGGAGTTAAAGAAAATTCTATACTAGCTAGTTGAAGTGTTTAAATAAAAATACTTGTCCTTTCTCCTACTTATTTCTTCTTTTCTTTTAATTAAAGAATCAAGTTTATTTTTTAAAATATATGTTTTCTTTTGTAATTTCGTCTTTATTACATCATTTATAAAAAGTTTTTTATCCCATATTATGGGCAAAATATTATTTGATAATTTTAAATGCAATTTGTAAGCCTTAACTTCCAAAATATTTCTTTTTTGATGAAGAAATGAAATTTCATTTTTCATAATTTTAATTTTAAATTGTTTAATTAATTTATCTTTTTTATTATTAAATCTTCCTACCTTAACGTTTGTAAATTTTGGGAATACTTTTTTCCTTATGCATTCTTGGAGAAAATATATTTCACATCCAATAAGTCTAATTTTTGTTGAATATTTAAAGAATCTGTTACATTCTGTTGACCAGGGAGCCATATCTTCTAATCTTCTTTATGTTGGTTGTTGGTCGTGGAGACTTTAATTATTTAAATAAAAATGCTTGTTGTAGGAGAAAGGACAAGTATTTTTATTTAAATAATTAAAGTCTCCACGACCAACAACCAACATAAAGAAGATTAGTTGAAGTGTCCTGATTATTTTTAATAATGAATTGATGAGTGGTGATGGGAGGTCGTTTGTATTTAGGAGAGATTTTATTATAATTACTGGCTTATTTTTTTATTTATTTCTTAACGGAATCTTCTTTTTTACATTCAAACAATAAAATAATCTAACAATATACATAAAAACATATACATTTATCAATATTTTCAATTTGTGTTATTCAATACTCTATTTCAAAATTATGAATCGGTTTATTTCGGTGGAAAATCCGTTTTGGGGTCCATTAAAATATATATTTTTAAATATCCCTCTCTATCGCCATACAGCAAAAACCTTTAAAGATCTCGAGCTTTTCATAATAATCTTTATATCTGGAAAGCTTTTAGAGAAAATCCCGAAAACGAAAAGGCCGTAACTTGCTTTGTCTCGTATTAAAAAGAAAATGAAAAACGGGAAGTAAAATTCATTGATAATGAAATAGTGAATATTTTTCATTGCTTTATTTTAATTATTGGATTTATTATTTAGGTCAGTTTTTATTATTTTCGCTTAATCTCGGTTTAATAAAGTTTTATTTATATACTAACCGTTTATGGACTATTAAACAATAGAATATAATTGTTTATTGAAATTGAAATTAAATAATAAAAAAAACCTTTATTGGCATAAAACCATAATTTAACAACCACAGTTATAAAAGGACAAAACAAAAGGTATTCCTTATACATATTCAGAATCTATTCTCCCTCTTCTTCTTATTTTATGAAATAATAAAAAACTTCTTATAAAATTTTACATTCCTCGCAACCCTAATATTCCCCCAAAACATAACCACCCTTCTGTCGCTAAATTTATTTACTCAATAAAAACTCAAATTTATCATATATGTAATTAATTGCTCACTTACCTCTTGGTGAAACGTTTTGAAATATCAAATGATTGAAATCAGACACTTGGAATTGTTTCACAAATAAATTTATTTCGTTCCGACTAGTTTCGTGTATTCGACATTATGAAGGAATAATCCTTCTGATGTCAATCATTTAATATATCAAATTTATCACTTATAAATGAAAAATATTCAAGTTAAAACAATGTTTGATTTGAGTATTTTTTATCAATCAATCAAACTCTGTTTTAATTTGAGAATTATTTATTTGGTATTTTAAATTAATTAATAAATATAGTAGGCATTTACAAAAAAAACGTAATTGCTTTAATTATATTGCTGCGCCATTTTATTTCTTTCAATTTAAAAAATATTATTATTCCCAATTGAGAAAATATGAAAAATCCCGGAATAATTTCATTCAACATGTCATCGAAATTCATATTGATTCCTTCAAGAACATCGCTCGCTCGTTATAAGCCGCCTTTTGAATTTCCATTCCCATTTCCACGAGCGAGTGACTCTTTCTCCCTGACCTCTCTCCACCAGCGGAATTGATTTATTTGTCGCAAATTCCCCCGGCTGGCTCGAACCGAATTGAAATAAATCATAATCTCAATTTAATTAGCTTCAAAGCGCAAAAGGGCGTTTTATTAGAAAAATATGTGAATAAATAAATGATAAAACGCATTAAAAATTAATGCGATTATTATCATTTATTTATACACATTTTTTTTTACTTTTGTAAGATTTTAAAATGAATCAGGAAATTTCCAGCCGGTTGAAATAAGGGGTTAATTAGTACAAGGGTCTGTTTATCAAATATAACTAACTAATTCGAGCCGGCGATGTTATGCAAATTGGGGATTACATAAATTCCTATCGTCTTAATGTTCGCGGCACACGACAGTCTCCTCCTTAGTTTGTAATTGATTTAGCTTTGTAATCGTGTGCTTTAAGTATTAATTCATTAATTCTTTGCAAAAATCTAATTAAAAGTTTCTTAACAAAAAAACAAATATTAAAAACAGTCTATTGTAATGCATGATGAATAATTAATATGAGCTTTAGGGTATCCTTCAAATTATTTAATATAATGTAAAAACATCTTTATTTATAAATTTACTGAAATTGATTTACATATTAGATGTATAATAGATTATTTGTACACAATTATTTATTATTAATTAATAAATATGAATAAAATTAAAGATTTTTTTTTGCGTTTATATTTGCGTTCAAAGTGTTTACTATTGTATTTAAAATTAATTAGTAATACATATAAATTTATTGCATTTTTCATGTATGTCATAAATTTGTTAAAATGGTATATTTCGTTAAATAAATAAATAAATAAATACATTATTGAATATTGTATGGATTTTTATAAAATTGGGAAATATTAAAACTGAAAATAGGGTAATAACAAAAAAAATTGAGAATTCAAACCAATTACATTTAAATTTTTGTGTTTTTGTTTTAATTTTATTAAATATTTTTGTTATTTATTAATTATTTAATTAGTTTGAATTCTCAACTGGTTTTTGTTATTATCCTATTTTCAGTTTTTAAATTTCTCAATTTTATAAAAATCCAGATAATATTCAAGACAGTTAACGGACGTACAAAAGACATTGGCATTTGAGGCTATTCCGTATGAATAATGTTAAGTTTAACGTTTACGTAATTCATTTAATTTAATTCATTTAATTCACATTTTATGTACATACAAAAGCTGCTTAGACTATGACGAAGAAAATAATGTCACAGTAGCTAAAGAGGAAATAATTTATTAATTATTTTTATTTAATTTGAAAATATAATTTCAATATTTAATTTTTGTAGTATTTTTGATCATTCATCTTGAAGGTAGAAAAATATATAAGTGAAATAATAATTGACTTGAATTATTTAGAATGATTTTTTTTATTGTTTATTCTTAACCTCTTAAATAATAAAAGAAGAAAATAGATAAAGCAAGTAATTGCGAAGGCGGGTATGAAATTCGGATTATACAAATTTGTTTTCCGTTAAAATGGAAACGTGATAACGGGTTCCCGCGGAAGTTTTATTAATGAACGCGCTAATCCACGAAGTCTTCCAACTAATTACGAACTGCATAAAGTCTAAATTAACCTGTAACAGGCAAACATGTCTGGAGGGTTCGGGGGATTAATTGAAAAACCGGCGGAGCGAAAATCGTAATCATTATTATGGGTGTTTAGATCATACCCCGTCGCTCTCCCCTCTTATTTATTGGCTGATTTATACCGACGGGCTGTTTTCACTCGAGTCGATTAAAACCGGCTGGATCGAATATAAATCTGGAGATTAGTTTAAATTCTTGTTAAGTTTTAAATCGTACGTTATGATGTATTTTAAGCCGTAAGCAAACGTTTATATTATAATTTACGTTAACAATTCAGAATTTACTTGATTTAATAAAATAAAGAAAGAGAAAAAGATATCTATGTTTTTCTCTTTCTTTATTTTATTATTTCTTTCCAGAACAAATCTCTTAAATTTATAATTTGTTACATGTATTAAATTATATTTGATTTAAAATAAGTGTAATTACGTAACGTAAGTAAAAAAAGTCTAGCTTCTGTTCTAGACCTATTTTAAATCCAATATAGTTTATTAAATGCAAAAAATTCTAAATTTAACAGATTTGTTCTGTAAAGTAATAATATATTGATAATTAATTATTTTTAAAATGAAAAATTCATTATCTAGTTTTAATATTTACACATAATTAGTTCATATTATATGAAATAAATATGAATAGATTATTAAAAATCAACCAATAAAACACAGATTAGATTGAATAACTTTAAATTCTCGACTAGTTTCGGGTTATTAGCCCATTTTTAAGATTTTTTTTAATTCTATTTTTTATCAAATATAACTAATGATTATTAAAAATCAATCAATAAAAGACAGATTAGATTGAATAACTTTAAATTCTCGACTAGTTTCGGGTTATTAGCCCATTTTTAAGATTTTTTTTAATTCTATTTTTTATCAAATATAACTAATGATTATTAAAAATCAATCAATAAAAGACAGATTAGATTGAATAACTTTAAATTCTCGACTAGTTTCGGGTTATTAGCCCATTTTTAAGATATTTTTTTTAATTCTCTTGAAAATGGGCTAATAACCCGAAACTAGTCGAGAATTTAAAGTTCTTCAATCTAGTCTGTGTTTTATTGGTTGATTTTTAATAATCTATTCATATTTATTTCATAAAATTCATTATCTTTTTTTTATTTTCCAAATTGAAAATGTACAGCGAAATCAATGTCTCTAATATACAATAATTTGCTATTCAATTATTAAATCACACTATACAATAACTTGAATATATTTTCTTCTAACCCCATTTAAGAAACAATCTTCAATATTTTTTTTTTTTTGTACGAGCACACGTAACTTCGCGCCTACGGAGGGATACCATTTCCCAGCCCCACACTCTCGCCTTAACAGTACCTCGATCCATTACACCCACTTGCTGATATTTTTTATTGACAAGGTTTACGACTTTCGCGGCGCGAATCTTCGCACTCTCGGAGGAAGTAACAAGAGCCGGCGCAACATATTTAAATTTTAAAATCGACGCCGCCCCGAATGTTGCCTCTTTTGTACACTTGTAATCGCATTCGCACTTCCTAGGTATAAATTGCAGCTTTTAGGGGCCGCCCTTCCCGCCGCCGATAAATTCAATAAAACCCTATAGAGACTTGATTCCTTTAAATGCGATCCCGATTGATTTATATGGGGGGTAATTTATTTTTATCTGTCGAACGTGTGCATGTTCTTTATTAAGTCGATGAATAAGAATGCGGCTGTCTGCGGGAGATTGTGCGAATGCCTGAAAGGAGTGACACCCAAGAAATTTATTCTCATCCTTCTCTCTTTTTTTGTTACAGGTATGCAACTTCGTATTTATTGATAGACTTAGATGGTCGCGGGTTAATAAAGTAAGTAACAAAAAAATAATTGAATTAAAAAAATATTATATATAGAAAACCTTTATTTCTGAAAATTAAATTACAATATTTACTTCATTAAAATAATCTTTCGGGTTAAAAAATACATATATAATTCTTTGTAGTATAAATATTGAATTTTATTCGTCTCGACAAATTAGATCAGAAAAACAATGAAACTTATTTGACTTGATTTGTCTTTCATTTAATTCATGTATATTTAGTATTTAAGACTGATTATATATAAATAATATAATTATGTATTATGTACTTCTCTTTGAATTATTTTTGGTATCGAAGCAGATGAAGTGGAAGAGCAATTAAAGCCATAAAGACTGGTTGAATTTCGCCTGCACTATTTTGTATTTTCTCTCTTGTATCTTTCTAAAATTTTGATTATAGACAATTTATTATTATTAAGTACGGGAGAATAGTAACGGGAATTAATTATTGTCTCTCATAATTTCACAAATTAAATGACGATTTTCAGTCTCTATTTGCTCTACTTTTAACTGTAGTTTAAGATTGAAAATGATTATAATTAGTATTTATTTCGAGTTAAGTGACATTCTATTACAAAAAATAGAAACGAGTATTATTAATTTTCCTTCTTTTTAGAGTAAACTTCAGAAATTAAATTTACCCTAAAAAGGCTTCGGTTTTCTGTCTGACTCTGTCCAGTTCTTGGCTTAATTATCTTTGCTATGTGACGAAATTAAATCAATCCATGTTATATTGTTGATAAATTACTTACTGGCAAAAATATTGACATGATAATTTCGTCAGCAAGTAATTAATAAAACATAGTTTGATTTAATTTCTTCGCTTATTTATAATTCTTCAATTATGATGAAAAATAAACGAGTTCATATAAATACGTGACAAAATAATACCAAATCGTATTGTATGTGTGATATATTATCTCACATAACTCAAAATAAATAATGATTATAATAATTTTCAGTTTTGAACTAAAGTTAGTAGTTCAAGGATATGTTAATTGAAAAACTTGAATTATTTTTTATAAATAAATGAAAGAAATATGAAAACATAATGTATACTTTTTTAACTTATTAAATAAGAGTACAAAGTATTTTCATAAATTTTTCATATCTTCACGAAACTCACATTTAATTAATTATTAAATGAAAGAAAATCATCAATTGGCATTACTCTTTGGTAGGAAATAACATAACTCAATATAAATTGTTATGACAATAATTTTCAGTCTTCAACTGAAGTTAGCAGCTCTAAAGTGGAGATAATAGTGAATGCAAATCGTTTTTTTTTAATTTGTGTTAATAAATGAAAGAAAATTATCAATGCTTGTTACTTTTCCGGAAGAATATCACATAATTCAAAATAAATGGGGATTATAAGCATTTTCAGACTTCAGCTATAATTAGCAGTTCTTAAGTTGAGGAAATGGTAACTGAAAATCCTCATATAATTTGTGTTAATTAATAAAAGAAAATCATCAATTCTCGTTATTATTTTGGTCAGAAAATTACACAACTCAAACTAAATGGGCACTATAATAATTTTTAGTATTCAACTAAAAAAGTTAATAGTTTTATAGTGAAGGAAATGGTGAAGGAAAAATCGTCATTTAATTTGTGTTAATAAATGAAAGAATATTCATACTCGTTTTTGTAGAATATCACTTAACTCAAAATAAATAGTAATTATAATCATTTTCAATCTTTAATTCAAGTTAGAAGTTCTAAAGTGAAGGAAATAGTGACTGAAAATTGACATATCGGACACTCTTGATAATGGCATTAAGCCTAAACTAGTTGAAGTTAAAATAAACATAAGTAAAACTAAACCAAGTGAATTAAAATTACAAGTATTGTATTGTTTTTGTAAAAAGGTGATTCCGTAATAAAATTATTATTATTATTATAAGTTTAATTTAATAAAAATCGACATTTAATTTGTAATAATTGATAGAAAATGATATTTCCCGTCACTCATTCTCTTGTAATTAAATAAATTCAATTTCTATAGTACAAAGAATTATTTTTGTACTTTTTAATTGGATTTAAAAAAGATATTCTCATGTTATTTATAATCCCAATCGAAGTCGATTGTTTCCACTTTTGTCTCTTTTAAACGAATCACTGTGATATCTATGAATTGTAGAAATTAGAAAAAAGTGGAAAAGTTTATATAAATTGAATATATGTGGATTTGAAGCACTGTATGAGATTTGATATCAGAGACCTGTGATATCAAATCTCATATAGTGCTTGAAATGTGGTGTAGGTGATAGCGCACCCGACCGGCAATCGGGGGACGTGAGTTCAAAACCCATCATAGATATTTCTTTCCAACTTTATATATTTTATTTATTAAATAAAATTTATTAAATAAAATATATAATATAATTATATATTAAATTTTAATTATACCTCAATCTTGTACATTGAAAAAATTCTATAATTCATAGATATAAACATAATTTAAAAGGAATCACTGTAATCTACAAGAGTTAAATGTGTTTAGAATTCAAAATTTATTTATGTATACAATTCCACTTTCTCCATTTAAATTATTTTTTTCATCGTGCATTAACATTTTTTATAATTCATTATTTGGTGGGAGCGCGCGCGGCGGCGTTTCCGCGGCCGGAAAATTCGAGGCCGGAATTTTCCGCCTTTCCGGAAGCCCGTGCGTGCATACGTAATTAACGTCGGGACGGGCCCGGCACAGAGAGAGAGAAAAAAAAATGAAAATGGAAGCGAATTTTTCAATTAAATACGTCCGCGCCAGCCAAGGAATGTCTCCGACAGCCCATTTGTTGCCAGCCTCCGCCCAACCCTTGTTAAAGACCAAAAAAGAAAAATAACAACGCACGCAAAAAAACAACAACAACGCAGTTAAGTAGTTGCGTGCGATAGTCTCTTTCCAGTATAAAGCGAGAAAAGAGATGATTCCAGGGGAGGCGTAAGAAATGTAGCAAAAAACGAGTGAGGTTTTTTTAATCGTTTTATTTTTCCTTTTATCGTTTTTTTTTTCTTTATAAACATAAATTGTACGTTGTTATGTTACGTAATAAAACATTTTATTTCATTTTGAATACATTATTCACATCGTTAATTAATTCTATATTATTCTGAATAATAAAAGCAAAGATAACTGAAATGTTTCATTGCAGCTGTGTTTTAATATACACAAATAATGAGTGTTGGCTTTATCAAAAATTAACCGCCAAGATAACATTCCGACAAAATCAATAATTCAATAATATTTAAAATAATAAACATTTTTTTTAAGTTCCATAAAATTTATTGTAGAGACATTGCCACAATTGTTTCACCAGCACAGTGGCATCGTCAGGCAGATGATTAATTTTGTGAAACTTAAAAAACTGTCGTTTTATTTACAAATAGTGTACTATGGAGTTTCATCAAGTAAAAACCTCAACCATCGATTATTTAATATATTCAAAATTTTCAAATTTCTTGAAAATGGGCTGATAATCCTAAACTAGTCCATAATTTAAAGTTTTTCAATTTAATTTAAAATCAATAAATTAAAACATGATTTATTACTTTCTTCACTTTTAATTTACACATTAGATGTTCAATGTGGACAATATCAATAACAAACTAAATTCTTAAACTAATAAACCGGTATATATAAACAAGAGGGATTATCAAAACAAAAAAAAATAGAAAGTAATTGAGGAGATGGGTTGTTGGAAATGTTTGGCGGAGGATTTACAGTATTTCTTATTCTTTTAGGTAAGAGGGATTATCGGAAAAACCAAAAAGTAATTCAGAAGGAGATGGGTTGATGTCATTGTCCAATGGCGTTTTAAAAAAAAATGTTGGGAATCGAACCAACAAGTTTTCTTAATGACATTCTTTCGATTGAACAATGATATCAATATTTTGCTGAACATCAGCAAATATCTTCAGTTCATCAGCAAGAACATTGCAAGACATGGAAATAAAATTGATGTCATTGTCCAATGACGTTTTAAGAAAACTTCTTAGGAATCGAACCAACAAGTTTTCTTAATGATATTCTTTCTATTGAACAATGATATCAATATTTTGCTGAATATCAGCAAATATCTTCAGAGCATCAGCAAGAACATTGCAAGACATGGAAATAAAATTGATGTCATTGTCCAATGACGTTTTAAGAAAACTTCTTAGGAATCGAACCAACAAGTTTTCTTAATGATATTCTTTCTATTGAACAATGATATCAATATTTTGCTGAATATCAGCAAATATCTTCAGAGCATCAGCAAGAACATTGCAAGACATGGAAATAAAATTGATGTCATTGTCCAATGACGTTTTAAGAAAACTTATTGGGAATCGAACCAAGAAGTTTTCTTAATGACATTCTTTCGTTTGAACACATATCAATATTATGCTGAATATCAGCAAATATCTTCAGTTCATCAGCAATCCTTTTTTCTACGTCTTATAGAAAAAATGACATAGGTTTTACTTTTATTCCGCGAATACGTTACTTACGCCATACTTGCGGATTATAAAATTGGGCCTTATGAATCATAGCCTATTAAACCGGATCTAGCAGTTCAGGTTAGCCCAAGCCATGGGACTTAAAATGGATCCTTGGGGAACATCTTAACTAGATTGGCAGGCTATAATTCATTAATCTGTCAATCTAGATCCAGTCAATGATCCATTTTAAATCCTATACTTCATCTAAATGATATCTATACGCACTTTTAATAAAAAAAGCGCTAAAATATTTTGTTTATCTTTAGGGAAACCTGAACTAGTTTTAGAATGGTATGAAATGATTTATAAAAAGTTTCATTCTCTCTGGGGAACACCTGAACTAGTATAAGATTGACATGAAATGATTTATAAAGCGTTTTTTGTATATCTTACAGATGCAAAAAATGGGTTAAAAACAACAAAAACTTTACAAAACCCGCTGTGTCCAAACGTGACATCGGTAATTGAATTTCCGGCCCATCAATTTCCTCGCGATTAATCACCTTTTGAAGGAAAAGTTCATAACTTGATAGACGGAACGCCGGAGGGCTCGAAAACCGTGACAGCCGACGTGTTAACAACTTTCCCCTTAAACTCCTTTTAAAATTCCTGCTTGCGCGATGTAAAGCTGCCCGGGATCGAGTGGTCCGAATCCGGAGAAAGGAAAATGCGAAAAGAAGAAGGAAAGGCAAGAAGGAGGAGCGGGCCTTGCGATATAGCATCATCCCGACACGGATTGGCACGTACTTGACGTAATGAACCTAAACTTTATCCGCAGTAAACGGTGCCCATGTAACATAAACGTCTTCCGAAATGATATATGGGAGTCCGCGGGGACGCGGCAACGCAGGGCCAATCTTCTGAGCGCATAAAATCGCCGGATTTTTTTATCCCCGGGGCTGATTTACATCCGGTTATTGTCCGCGTAAAAAAAAGACAGGCGTTGTAACACGTGTGGGTTATCTTTCTTGCGTAATCAGCGTAAAATGTGTTTCCCAACGTAAACCCTTTAAAAATATTCAATATAGAAATTTGGCTTACCATAACATATTTTTTTATCTAAATCCATTTCTTAACCTGTCCAATCGAATTCCCACATAGACGAATGAAACTTTTTAAAAAAATATTTCTATAATTGTCAATTCTAGGCAATTATGTAACACATCACTCAATAAATGTAAGAAAAACATTTTTTAATTCCACTTTATTCATCAACATACTCTCCTTCAGTTCGTCCCAATGCTCCTTTAACTTTTCGATAACCTTTATGTAATTTTTTTCATTATTGTTCTTAAAATAAGCCTCAGTTTTGGCAATCATTTTTTCATTTGAGCCAAATTTGTTTCCTTGGAGCGTCTTTTTTCTTATCTGTGAGCAATCGGTGTGGAAAATCTGAAGAATACGGTGGACGAGGAAAAGCAATTCAAAGCGTTCATAATTTGCACTAAATCATTATAAGATCTCTTCGCAGAGTCCCGAATATTATCTCGATCATACACAAGGTGACCTGAAAAACTATTCATAACTTATCTTATTGAAATTCTACGAATATGTATTTTATTGTAAGTTCGTTTAATACTTTAAGAAAGAAACAATCACGTGTGGTAAAAATATATAAATACATAAAAAAAATCTAAATGGGTTTCCCTAGATGAATATTTTCATTCATTCATCTAGTTTGGACGCTTAAGGTTTAATACAATTTCATAAAATGAATGACTATAAAAAATAGTAAAAAAAAATATAACTATAATATTACATAACTTTTAAAATAGTAATGATAAAAGAAAGCATGATAAATATTTAGATAACTTTTATAAACTTTATAAACAGAATATTGTTGTTACAATATTCATTTTATAAAGTTTTAAAATAAATTAAAAAAAAGCTTCTCCAATTATTATTTTTTTATTCTAAATTATCACATTTCTTTGGAAATTTCGTCCTCCTTAAGTTTTCGGAATGATTAAATTCCGTGCTGATTTAGGTGTGTTCCCCGGAGTTGTTGAAGCTTTTATGCGCCGACATCGTGGAGTCATGTTAATCGCGGGGTGTCCAAAGTTCGGGAACTGGGTTAATATATTTTTGGCACTCCATCGGGCGTAGGGGTAGGTAACGGTAAGTGATAAGCCCCCGGGGGTTGTCCCCCGCATTCCGACCCCACGGAAACCTTACGCCCGTGTGCATGTCCAGACGAGTAATCTATGGCGTGTCCCGGGGACGTTTCCACCGAACCATTTTCAGGGTTTTTATTAAACCCCATTATTTTTTTTACACACTGAGAGAAAGAGTGCGGGGAGGGGGAGGGTGAAGGGATTTTTATGATTTTCTTAATGAAATGCAAGGTGGGGTAATATAAAAGGAAATAAATCAACGGTGTGAGATGCTATAACTTTTGAAAGGCTTAGAATTTTTATTAAAGCGAAAATAAATACTTTAATAAAATATGCAAAAATATTCACTTTTTTATTAATACAATAGTCGAGACTTTTACTTCATGAAACTCTAATCCATAAAAAAATGTGAACAGAAAAATCGGTAATATGAATAATAAAGTAAGTTTTTAGCCAATAATTTACTAATAGCCGTACTAATAGTCGCAGCTTAATCCTTGAATCGATCTAGGATTGATGAATCCCGGATTTGCGAATGCTATTGGCTGATCTAAGGATTGTTTGCAATATTTATTTTTTATTTATTTATTTATTAACGGCCAAGCCTTTTTGAAGGATGCAATATTTAACAAAAATAGATAATACAATATATAAATAAATATAATATAATACAAATACAATACTATTTATACTAAGAAGTACATATAATCTATAATTATGTTGACTATTTTATACATTTTTATACGATCCAAGAATTAATTCTAAATTCTCAATCAATCCATTACTAGTTCGTACATAAGGGTTCTTAAACCTATAAGAGCGATAAATTCTAAATTATGGTTCTTATAGGTTTAAGAGCGCTACTGTTTTAATGTATCGCTAAGCACTAAAGATATATAAAATACTGGATTTAAATTGCACCTAAAGCTATCATTTTCGACTTTGAATATTCTTCTTATTTTCAGCCAATTACAAAATCGATGGAATGAAATAAAATAAAATATATACCCCAAATTTTGTTGCTCGGTAAGATCCTAAGACTACTAATAATAACCTAAGTTAAAGAAATTAAATTTAAAGTGCGCCTAAACCAATCGTTTTCGACTTTCAACATTATTTTTATATTCAGGCAATTACGCAGGCATTTATATAAAAAAAACTAAAATACATACCTTAATATTTTCTTTCTCTGGATAGGACTACCAATAATAATGACAATGGAAATGTTGTTGTAAAAACTGATATTTAAATTATTTAAAAAAAATGGTGGATGCGCCGGGTTATTCCTAAAATTATTGCCAGCTTCACATACATCTTAATACGGGTTTTGTAATATATGGTGGTTATTTAAACTAAATTGGGATTATGCATATATAATACAAAATGAAATGATAAAAGCAAGCTATTGCATAATCACATATCAATTTCAAAATAATCATAAATAAATAATTAATAAATCATTTCTATTAGAAAGGTCTGCATTTTTTATAGTAAATATTATAATATGGAATTGATCTGTTACTTCCAGGAAATGCTGCTTATATGTAACAACTACAAAAATATTTTAATTATATTTTTTGCATGAAGAAGTCACATTTTAACAATATTACAGAATTCTATGTTTCTAATGTTTTTTTTTTTCTTCAAATAAGCTGTATATAATATTACAAAAACTTACAGATTTATACAATTCTGTATCGATTCAGTAGAGTATTCCCCCTAAGGTTCGTCCCCAATTTATTTTTTTATGTTTCGAGATCTCTCCCTAATTCATGTTTACCTGATACGCGCAGCGTCTTTTTTATGGACGTCAAAAACAAGCACGCCAAATGGGATGTTTCCTTTCAGGTGGAGGAGAATCGACGTCGGAATGAAAGAAAAGCGATTGCACGCGTCCCGCCAGGGCCATATATTAAATTTATGCTAACAACAAAAATATAGGATTCGAGAGGGGTGATATTACTTTCGGCCACGGAGTCAAATATATATGGCGGGACATATGGCACATGCTCGCGAAATTGAAGCGTGGAAATGCAAAGCGATGCAATCTGAATATCGCCAGTGGAAGAAGACAGCTTTTCTGTCTGTACGTGTGTGTGTTGTAAGTAAACACACACACGCAAATAGAGATACACACTCAAACTGAAATACACAAACACACTCGAATCTACTGTATGTGAGTATTTCAGTGTGTCTTTATACGATTGTGTATGTATGTGTATTTGAGTATTGCTGAGTGTGTGTCAGTATGCACGTCTGTATGTCTGCAACTCCCAGATAAGACTCCACCAGACCGTGTGTAACGTACACAAGCTCAGCTTGCAGCTATGCAAGCTGAATATCCGTCCCACCCCCGAAGGCGCTGATATCCACGGGATTAAGCATTATTTCAAGTGGGGGCTCTGCATAATTCATTTAATAACACTTTAATATACACACTCCCTCACATACACACACACGTAAAGTCGCGATTTAACAAATTCCCAGCGAATTACGCAACACATGCAAATGTTACTTTAATTAAATTACTTGGTCGACGCCCCACTCCCTCTTTCACATACACACACATGCACGAGCCATCACTCAAATGCATACATTTCACGTCGGCCATCTTGAATTCATCATGTGATACATAATCAGCTATGGGGGGATGAGTGACTTTTTGCGCCCGCTGGTGGAATATTTTAATTAAAAACATTCCCCGCGAGAGATTGGCCTTGTATTGAAAATTTGAATAATCATCTTGTTATTAAACAGTTTATGCTTGTGTTTTATACATTGTGGAATTTAATAATAATATTTTCCTACATATATTTAATAAAATTAGACTAGAATGATAGTGTGTCTCTAATTTTACTCAACACAATGCATGTGTTGCTCAATTTTGCTCATAATAAATTTAAGTTACTCGAATTACTTGAAAAATATAAAATATAACTATGAAAGTGGATATAATTCCAGCTAATCCATCCACAATTTGCATAAATAATTGAAATAATTATTTTTTTAACAACACATCACCTTTTTGTTCAATTATGCAAAGACAGCTAAAGGCCCGGAATATTCGTCTTTAATAAACTGCTGAAATTGCAGTTAACGCTAATGATGAGAATATCAGATGTAAACGTATATTCTTCGTATAGTAGTGGCAACGTTTCAGTCGATATAATTTACCGCACAGTAAACTTGCAGATAAATAATCCAAGTGTTCTTGAATTACCGAAGTCAAATTCCATGACCAAAGAATTAATAATAAATTAATTCTAGCCGGCGATTTTAATTGTGCGGCCATAAATGCTAATGAAACAACTAAAAATCATGTATTTATTTTTTTACTATTGATAATTTTAATGTTTTCGAAGAAATGTATAACGAAATTTATCATCAATCAATCATCATCAAAATCATTACCAAAAATGGAATTTCGTCTGAAGTGCTGCATACATAAACCTTGCTAGAATAAATCCATTTGTGCGAGTCAAAATTATTTACAATATATAAAATGAAATGATAATAATACCAAATGTTTATAGAAACAATTAAATTCCACCTCTACAAGATCTGTTACTGCACCTGAGATTCTTGGCCACAAAAAATGAAAAAATAAACCGTCATTGTTGTTTATTATTTTAATATATTCTCACATAGAATCATTTGAGTCCAACTGTTTAAAGTATGAACTTTAGATAATTTAGACAGCGATGGCCCGGCGCAATCACCATTTCTGCGATTTATTTAAAAAATAATAATAATTAATAGTCATTGACATATTATATATATATATTCATAATCTTTATTGACAAACGTACTACAACACCTACATATAACACAAAATATTACAATACTTGCTCTAAGAGTTTGCCAATTGGCTATCGACCAGTGGTCTTTCCGCCTACATATTATAATAAAGCGAGAAAGTAAGAAAGATTTTTTTTTTCAAGATTTTGATTGAAGAGCATTCGAAAAACCAGTATTTAAATTTTATTATTGAATATTTAATATTTATTTTGTCGAATGTTCTACAATCAAAATTCTGAAACAACTTTCTTCTATCTTTCTTTCTGTCGTTCATTGTTTAAATCAAATCAATTCCTACGACGTCAGTCTATTCGATTATCCCTTAATTTTTCCCTTCGTAAATTAAAGACATCCTCCCGAGCCGCGCGTAATCAAACTAAACCCCACTTCAATTACTCTCTTATTTTTTTCTGTATCCCCGCCTTCTTCTTCCTATTCCCTAAGTCATTCAAAGAGAGACCTTAAGTGATGAGACCGGCAGACACCCAATTATATTAAGCGCAGCGAGAAACATAATCCAAACACGGGTTCGGACCTTCGGCGCGTAATTCAATAAATGGCCCAACCTCCGGAGACGGACAAAAGGGAAACTAATATCCCGCAAACGGCGGCGTCCGGACAAATAACGCAATTAACCGAAAATCATTTTCACGATCCGGATCGAAATCCTGTTAATATTATTAATATTGGAGAGTAAAATGCAAATTCGGTTCGGCCGGGGAAAGAGAGATGTTTGGATGTTAAGTCTTGCGTGTAATGCGATTTAAGGGTGGTTTATGATTATTAGATTATTTGGTATTGGGTTTTGTAGGTGAACGGAGATTATATGTTTGGCTGTTCGTGTGTGAAGCGGTGTAATGAATGTGGGAATATATCAAAATATCTAGGGCATAAAATATTTATATCAATAGATTATAATATTCGACATGTTAGTAGTGTTACTAGCAATAACGATCTTCATATTATAATATAAACCTTTATAACAAAACAAAAATATCATAATCATAAATCGGAAACTTTTTCTCATTCATCATTTGTTAACAAGTGATTAATGAGAAAAAGTATCCGATATATTTTTGTTGTTAATAATACTGAATCATCAATAATACCAACATTAACTAATAACAAATTTTACAAATAATGCAAAAAAACATATTTTGCTAAATTTAAAAGTGACAGTCAAATTTTAAGGGTTGAACTTTAAAGTACGCAAATGTATTTATTGTTTTAAACAATAGAAAATAGTATTCATTTGACTGAAATACCGATGGTCGATAGCCATTTAGTAAGAATATTATATTAAAGGTGTTGTATTATACTTAATGTAAATTCTACAATAAATAAAGATGATATATATATATATATATAGTATTCATTCACTTGGTCACAATTATTTAAGTAAATTAAATATAAAGAATTTTAAAATAAGTAATCAATCATGTTCCCTTTATCTAAAATTATTAAGACAGAGCTGTGCTGATGAGAGTTAAATCCCGAAACACGTGTCTGCTAATATGTAAGGTTTTTTGTTCTTTTCATTAAATATTCTGGAATAAAAAAATGCATTATTTATTTATTTAATTAATTAACGGAGGCCATTAAATACAGTCACATACATACATGATACAATGAATAGTTACAATAATAAAATAATAGAATTAACAAAAAAACACATTTTTAAGAACGAACCATTTAGCACTAAGTATAGGGCGCAAAGAACTTACAGAATCTGTAAACATGTCAAAGGTGGATACTTTAATAAAATATGTTATTGCTATTCAACATCAAGTGTCCATTATGTCCGGCGGGGTACAAGCCCGAGAAGTAGTTGTTTTAATTTACATTTGTTTTAAATTACTTACGTAACGTAAGTTAAAATATCACAGTAGCTAAAGGGAAAATGATTAATAATTAGACATTTTCAAATGCTTTATATTTAAATTTATTGTTTTATTATTATTATTTTCTTTTACAAAATATTGCTTGATAAATAAAGGTTGTAAAAATGATTTTATGTTAATACAAATGCTTTCAGTACCTGGCTATAAAACGGCTATAGCGTTGTTTAATTCATTATTTAAAAATTCATAAACAACGATAACGTTGTAATTTTTTCAATAAAATAATCAATCACCATTAAAAACAAAAGAATCAACAAAATCGCAAAATAACATTGCGGTTACAACATAATAAAACCCCTCTCTCCACTTTGCGATAAAAACACGGAACACTAACGCCATCGTAATTAAATTTACAAGATGTACACCGGCGATAAGGGATGATTTAAAGGGTTCAGCGCGCACGTGACACCGTTTTTTTTTTTCACCGGCCCTTATCGGCATTACATAATTAATATATAGCCCGAGTTTACGAGCGCCACTAATTTCATAATTGCACCTCGCCCGATCGATCTGAAACAACAGCCCTGAAAGCCTGAAAACTCGGACGTTATGAAGACATTTGAGGAGTTGTTATGGTAGGTAATAAAAGTAACTAAATGAAAAGTATGTGCGAGGGGTTGTTAAATCGGTTAGTTTTATTATAGTTCGGGTGAAAACAACAAAATATATGGGCACGTGATTGAAATTACTTTACAAGGTGAAAAATATAATTTAAAATTAATTAATACTTGCATGCTTCAATTTTTTGTTTGAAATAAAAACGCGCAATATTTTTCTTTTAATTTTTCCAAAACATTTTACGTATCGTCCATACCCCAATAACAAAAAAAAATGTATACTAAAAAAATTCTGTGCGCATTAATGCAATTTATAATCCATATTGTATAATTGCATTTTTAGCACGCTACTGCGCGCCCCCTGTATATTCGTTATTTTACGAAAATGTGCGCGCGTGTTATTTTAACAATTTTTTCATCGCGGAACGCAATTTATTATTAAACGATGGCACCATTAAACTTTTCGCTCACTGAATGAAATTAATTCGCACAATCAAATTGTTGGAAAATGACAACGAAATTTTAATTAAAAAGCGGCGGCGCGTTCGGCGAAATTCACGCACAAATTTTCCCATGGACGGATGTTTTCCGCATATTGGTTTATGACCTTGTAATTAAAAACCTTTTCCGGTGGGTGCGTGCTTTTTTTGGTATGTTTCTGTTTCGTTAATTCGTGGTAATTAATCAAGTTTTGGTGATAAATTTCGGATTTTTGGGTCGGGGACAAATGATAAATTGTTTTAATTTAATATATAAAATGAATTTTATAATAAAAATTGTAATTTTTATAGGATATAGATCTGATCTTTTTTTATACAACATCAGTGATACCTCAGGGATCAGTGCTTTGCCGTCGTTAAGCTGGCAACTAATTACCATGAAAAATGATTAGCAGCGTTTTTCGAATGAAGAATAAAATTATTCTTGATTATTTAGTTTTGTGTGTATAAAAATACACACAAAACTGTATAAAAGGCGATCTGTAAACACGTGTTTCAGGATTTATTTCTCATCAGTGCAGCTTTGCCTTGAATTGTTTTCTTTTAATTCAAAACATATAGGTGTTAGTCTGTCTACGTTTTGGTTCATAGTATTAATATTTACATAAGTAAAACACGAATGAATGTGTACTTGAAAGTATTCAAGTTTAATACGCGTATAAACGCGGAACAGTCTATAACTTATCAGGATCTCGGCGAGGTAAATCCGGGCGTACGCCGAGGCATAATTCAGTGTTATCTAATAAAGCTCGAGTTTTATTTGCGGCCGGGATAATGGCGCCGGCGTCGTATTTATTTAGTTAAAACCTCCGGTAGTGCGTCGCGGCGTGTTTACGAGCCCCCCACGGCCAAATTGGATTGGAGAGCCAGGGCCACTTACTTCCGTGCAATATGCAATATTTCAAGCCACCCAAAAGACAATTTCCCCCTATAACGGATCACGTATTCGAACCATTGACACCGGCGATCTATCTTTCCCCGACTATCGACGAGACTATTCCCGTAAGGGCGATATTAAGGATCCGTCCTGCACGACCTTCCGCAATGCAGATAATTTTACTCGGGGTATTATATTTATAACGGTGGATACAAGTTAGGAATATTTAAAATGATTCCGGTGGATGAAAATAATGCCGTAATTGTTTTTCAACACGAAAGAGAATGTAATTCAAAATATTCAATAATTTGTACATAAATTATAGAATTACTCGCTTAAAAACAAACAGAACATTTCAGAAATAAGTTAAACAAAATATTGTTAGACAAAAATAATGAAATGAAAATGGTTAAGGCAATTAGTAAACATTATTGGAACTCAACTAAATAAATCACAATTGTTTCCAAATCCAATAATGCCTTAACCAATTTCATTTCATAAATAGAATTAGAAAATAATTAATTTATTAATTCGAGGTTAATTATTCAAATAACTGTGGCCTAATAAATAAATCCTTTTTTCTATTACTATTTCATTTCAATGATATATTTTGAAAATTCGATTGTGGAGGCTGTTACTTGGTGAAACTCAATTTTAAACATTTATAAAGTAAAACACAATTCGTTTTTAAATAAAAATGATTTGAAAATAATTACTAAATGATTTCTACATTTAGTAATAATTCATGGATTCATGAATCATTTTTATTTAAAAAAGAAATGTGTTTTACTTTATAAATGTTAATTATTTTCAAATCATTTTTATTTAATATATTTAAATAACTGTGACCAAGTGAATGAATACTCTTTTCTATTTACAATTCGTTTTTATTAAGTTTCCACCTGATGAAACAATTGTAGTGGTATATCTACAATAAAGTTGTGAAACTTATTAAAAACAAATTGTATTTAACTTCACAAATGATATATTTTTAAATTGGAATGATATTCGAACTCTTCGCTATGTCGTTCCAAAAATAAATGAAAACTGTGGGCTATTCTGCTCCAGGGATTTCGTAAACACGGATTACCATTGCGTTTTAAAGGTGACAGTTTTCATGGGGTTATCAAGAGTTTCATAATCTAAGGAGAAGATTTCGTTAATTGTGATGGAACTGGGGTGACAATCATCTACTAAAACAGCATTTTCCATATGAACAATTCCTTGGATTGTTGATGATGGTCAACAATGAGAAGGATACGAACAGGTTCCAATTTGAATAACTTGTAAAAAGTATAATTTCTTGGATCGTAAACTCTTGGTTTTTGATGGAGTAATCGATGGACTTTTGCTGTAATGAAAAATGGAATTGTTTATTGATCTTCAATAAAAAAATCCACCACACGAGCGATAAAATGCCATATTATAATCAAATACACTCCTAAATATATGTTATGAGGAAGATTGAGGATGTACCAATAGAACGCCACAATACATCTATATATATATATATATATATATATATAGGGATGGTCCACAAATAACGGCCATTAAAAGTTACTGGGTTCCTGACCGAGGAAATAGTTGAAAAAAATCTACATTTCACGGTTGAATGCGATATCTTAATGAAAAAAAAACGACTTCCTATCACTTCCGGTTGTACCGGAAATGGATAAAAAATTTGTTATTTTGAATGGAATACCGTATATATATATATTTATTCCCCGTCCAATTATAATATTTTCCTTTTAATGAAATGTTCAGCCACCATTCATCTAGTAGATGAAACAATGATTCTCGGTCGTCTACCTTGTAGACCCAAATCGTTGACGATGCCACTTGAAATTAGGCAAACGATGGCGCTTTCGTCGTCTTTAATTTACTAAGATTAATAATTTCATTATTTAATCTTATATATATAAACTTGTTTTTACCATAATGCTAAACTATTTATTTTACTCATAAATTTATAGATTTTCTTTATTTTATGAGTTTAATTCTACTCAAAATAAAAAGAATGTAATAGGTTTCAGTTGAGTAATCACATAATTCGATTTTTACTCTTTGGTGGTCGTAAATACAAACTAAATGGCCGTTGTTTAATTACACCCCTACGATTGTCACCTCATAAAACCCTCGCATCCTCTGACCCACCCAGTTTAAATTACACGAGTCCCCCCACATCCCCGTCGCCAGGTATACAATTACAATCACACAATTCGCCACCGCCAGAAAGGCCGTCACACCTCCGAACCGAGGCGTGTGGGGTGGCTTTAATTAACGGCGCCGCCCTAATTAGCCCCGCCGATTATTCGTTCATTTTTGACAGATAATTAACTGCACCCCCGCAACGCCCGCATTACGCCCCCCATTTGTTAATATTAATATTCCAGCCTGGGCGCGGGCATAACGTTATTTTGTCATAATTACCAATTATGGATTCATGAATGTTCGTTATTAAATTATAGTGATAATTATTACCTGTAATGGTGTTTGCCCATTAGTGTATTAGTTGTGCCGCGGGGGGTGTCGGGTGGGGCGGCGGTTGATCGATACAACACACACACCGGCCCGAATTAAATTTTATCGGGCGAATTAATGACTGCATTATCAGTAACAATTATTGGCGCTGTTAATGTGTGTATGTTTATTGCAATTATAGCGCGCCGAGTGCGCCCTCTCGCTCAGTTAACGAGGGCTGCTCTTTTATCTTTCGTGCAATTTGCGCGTTCGGCGACTGGGGTTGGTTCAATTGGGCTCATGTGCATCCCCACTTTTTACCGCAATGTGAAGATGGCCATTTAACCTACGCTGGCAATTAGTGCAGTTCGCCTTTTATGCAATTAGCACAATGTATATTTCAAATTGTACATATAATACTTTAAAAATAAATTAAATTTAAAATAAGTAATACAAAAGAAAAAATGGTGATGTGTCCATCATGGTACTTTCCCCAGTGAATTCGGTAAAATACGTTTTTGAATAAACATTTAACAGTAAAGGAAAAAATATTAATTTAAAAAGTGGATTGTTGCGTTTGTTATTTTTTGTCTTACAATGGCTTTTCCATATAATAAATATATAATTTCTTTACCATTTTTATTCGTTGGCGCAACAGATTCAGTATTTTTAAAATATAAAATCATTTTGACGTTTTATTTGTCATTAAAATAATTATTCAAATAATTAAAGGCTCCACGGAAACCCCAAAAAAGATTATAAAAATAATTGTTTATTTCTAAAGGAATTTATCGGTTAGATGAAATTCTTCCGCTTGTAAAATGGAAAATAAAAACAAAATAATTATTAATGCTTCTTATTATCAAAGTAAAGAAATAAACACAAATTATTCGTCATTGTGGTATCCCAAGTTTTACACAAGATTTAAATAAAATATAAAACACAGTTTGTCCGCCCCGGTAGCGCGCAGGACAAGCGTCAGGCTAGTAGGCCAGGATAGGCTGGTCGTTGTATGAATGTTATGATTATCCCACAAAATTGAATTTACAAATATACTAAGGTTATTCCGTTATATGTTTAGAGACATACCTATGCTCCTGTTCGAGTGGAAACAAAAAAGCACAATTTTTTTCAATTATATATTTTTTCTTTTGTTGAAAGATAAACCACATAAGATAGATGCAGATAACCATAATAATTTTGTTTTGTTTTTTGCATTAAATATTTTTGATTAAAAAAATTGTTGCATTATACGATATGTTATTGTTATGCGACAGCAAATTATTGGATGTTTGTTAAAGTATTAATTAAACAGGACGGGACGGCTGTGATCTACGTTCTAAATGATCGAGTCCGGTTTTTATTTGTATATTTACAGAAATATATTTATATATTAATTGTATAATACATAATTAATGTACAATTCACAAATTGGCTATCGACCAAAGGTGTTTCAGCCTAATTTATTTTATTTTTATTAAAATTCCCACAATTAAACATGTTTACGACGACAATTTCTCACCTTCCACAAACACCCCCGATTCCACTCATTCAAACCTACAATTCCACGACATTCCATCAAAACCCTTATCATTATCTATACGACGAAATCTAGTTCAACCCTTTTCTTCGTCCTTATCTCGTCCCCTCGCGGCCTAATCGAGCCTGGGCAATCTAAACGTGCGGCATTCGAGAACTTTAATTGCGTTTTGTGCGGATCGTGCGCTGCGTTTTATGCGGACAAGTTTGCGTGTCTTCTCATCGGGAACACAGAAAACTGCGTGTCTTCCGTGTGTACGAATCCCCGCTAGATCCAGGTGCCAGTCGGTGTTTATCGTGCCGACTTGATTTCGATCACGGTTTTGTGTCTTTTTGCCTCGATTTATCGTCTGCATTCTAATGAGACAAGTGTGTAATTTGAATTCGGCTGCGGCTAAAGTTTTCGCACATGATTTGTTATCCTGGTTGAATCAGCGTTTACTAGGAAGGTATAGAATTAAGAAACGAAAAGTTTGAGGTTGATAATTTAGAAAAAGATAATAATTATAAAGATTATAATAATAATAAAAAAACACGCACATGAAAAACTCTACAAGTTAAGTTATGCAAAAAAATTAAAATATAATCACTGAATAAACACATTTTTTACCACAATTGTTTATTGCATTTATTTATAAATAAATACATAATTTCACGACTTAAGTTTTAATTGTGGCAGAAACATAACAGTGATTATATATGAATTAACATATACTTACGGTCGCAATCATCATGATGATTAATTTTAAAAATAATTAATAAATTATTCTCTAACAACTACATTTTTCACTTTAGTTGCTTAAGTACTTTAAAACAAATATCCATTCAAACAACTACTTCTCGGGCATCCTCCAGATATTGAATTACATAATGGACCCTTGCTGTTGCATAGCAATAACATAATGTACAATGCAGTCGTTTTTGATTCGATAATATTTAATGCAAGGAACAACAAGCGTTACGTAATATAAGAACATTTGTAGACACGTATTTCAGCATCTATCCCTCGTCAGTACAGCTTTGCCTTATATAATTTTAAAGACTTTAAATTAAATTAATTAAGCATACCGTTCTGGCTACGATCTCAATGTAAATGTTCGAGTTCGAAAATATTTAATGCAAGGAACAACAAGCGTTAAGTAATATAAGAACATTTGTATACACGTATTTCAGCATCTATCTCTCGTCAGTACAGCTTTGCCTTATATAATTTTAAAGATTTTAAATTAAATTAATTAAGCATACTGTCCCGGCTCCGATCTCAGGTGTAAATGCTCGAGTTCGGCGACGGACGTGAACGATGCGCGCGCTGTATCGTTCTCAACAAAAGAAACATTCTCGACTCAGATTTGAATAAAAACCTCGCTGCCTATTAACACTTTGAGCGTCATGGCTATTTGGCAAAACGTTTATTATTTTTATTTATGGTGTCCGCCATGTCGCTCAACCTGTCAAGTTATGCAACTTCATCAAGTAATATTAAAAACAACCGAATAATTTTGTATTATATCAACAGCTCGATGTTTGCACAAAAGCAACGAAATCAATTGAAATACATCGCCGTGGTGTTCGAAAGTGATTCGACTCTGATATTTTTGCGGTGGAGCTTAGGGGCTGGATGGCGGGGAGATCCTGTGCAAAAACACGCCGAGACGCGGGGGATTGTCATGGGGATGGATTGATTGTGTGTCTGTAAGATTAATGTGAATAAAGCGAAATTGAAATGATCCGCCCCATGTTTATCAACCGAGTATAAAGTGCCTGCTTTTCATAATGGGAATTTTATCTCATAACATTATCTTTTGTTGTTTGAACTCCGTCAATATACACAGAAATAATAAACACTGAATACATTTTAAGCTTCGGAAACTCGCGCTATTTTTTTGCGTGGCTTTTTAATGTGCTTTGTAATTAGATAATAAAATGTTTTAAACTTTTTGTTTGTCTAATATGTGAAAAAATTACAAAAAACAATATATTATTGTTGTTTACGTTATTTTGTTAAATATAATAAGAACATTTAAATAATTGAATAAATTAATCAGTGGCGTAGCATATGTATGGCTACGTCTATATAGAGCGATTCTGAGTATATTAAATTTTAAACGTAAACAACAATTATATGAAGTATATATAATAATAAAGACTAAACGAAACCATTAGCGCTAAGGGAACATTTTAATTTCAATGATTAGATTTGTTATTTTGGGATACTGCAAAAATTAATTTATGTTCGGGGAAGATCCATATTACCAGTCATTTTTTTAGAATGTTATTTGAATTTATTTATCACTCAATTCTTATTTTAAATTATTTGCGAGTACCTGAATTTTTGTTTTAATTTTTCTTATTGGGGGAAAATAAATATATATAAATTCATTTATTTTTCGAAAATCAATTTTTTTAAACCCATCGTTGTATAAATTTCATGATTTTGTTGAAATTTTCTGGCGATAATCGTTGTACAAAATCACGTGATGCCCAAAATTTTAAAAAGTGGCAATCCCCATTTTTACTGAGCGTATCGGCCGGCGATTATCAAATATTATTAAGACTGTTTTGTGCGCGGACGTGTGACAATGTTTAGAATACTGGATTTGATCCAAAAGATATTGCTCATGCAATGCTCTAATTGAAACGTGTATGACATATATTGATATAAATATATTTTTTTAATGAATTTAGTATAAAACTTTTGTATTGATTTGTGTAAAATTGATTAGAAATAAAGTATGAGAATTAATTAAACTAGAATTTTAGTGTATTAGTTTTGTTTGGAGCATTTGAAAAATCGCCGGTTCTCGACATCCGGAATTAATAGTATGGGACAGAAACGGGACGGGCAATATATTTCAGTGACAGATGTTTGGTGAGACTTACAGGCGTTACTGGACCGGGAAAAACTAATTACAGTGATTAATTGCGGTAATATTGGATCGATATTCTAATAAATGGACAATATTACGGCTCTCGGCCCGTATTTAACCCGAAATTGCGAATTGAAGCGCACCCGCTGACATCAGCCGAAACGAATGGATTTTAACGTTTTTGATATACGGAAAAAAAAATACATTCGTTTTTATTTTATTTCCGCCAGTTTTCGCAACTTCTCCACGGTTATCGGGGGCAATTTAATAAAGGCGCATGAATAATTCAAGGCGGTTAAGTATGAAATACATTAGGGGCAAGAGCTTGCGGTGCTATTAATTAGGGGCAGTGTCGCCGCCGCCCCCCCGCCCGGATCGCTGACACATGATTGATTGCGGGGCGCCCGGAGTGTCCTTTCACCGGAAAAAATAACCAACCCCCGGAATTACCTCGGCTCCGGGATTGGATTCTATCAATCAGTCTAATCGAGTAAAATAACCGAACGAACGGATTTAATCGGGATTTCTCGGGGACCGGGTTTTCCAATTTCTAATTTCTAATTTCGGACTCGAGGGCGCTGATTGCTACTTACCGGCGTCTGTGTACATAAGTGCGTTTACTTAGTAATTAGCTGTGAAATTAACGAGCCCTCCGTCCTTGTAGTTATTTCGAGGAAATTTCAGCGATGCCGGCGGTTATTACGTTTACTCAAATTTCCGTATATTATGCAAATTTTCCCTACCGGCTTCCTGTAAAATAATCTATCCTACTAACAGCTTCTATTTCACGATATTACATGTTAACGTTACTTGTTAAACTACACACATTCACTATCATGAACTAACCGTTTTCTAATTTAAAATATTGATTATTATAATTAATACTCATTCTGTACATATAAAATGGATTAAAACACAATTTAACTTAAAAATCATTATTTTTTATAACTATGACCTACTGGTTTTATTCACTTGATCACAGTTATTTAATAAATTAAATAAAATAAATAATAAATTTAAAAAAATGTCACACAGCTAAATGTGGAAATAATTTATTAATTATATTCAAATCTTTTTTATTTAATATATGTATGTTGCATAATATATAATTTTTTGTCAAACCAATATTTAATGTTCTGGTTGTGTAGAGTTGTTATATTTTGAAATGGCCTTTCTGGAGGATTGTGATAGTTAGAGGGTATGTCAGGATTTATAGTGATGCAAAATTGTGAGAGGATGTTAAAGTTGATTTCATTTTTGTTATTTTTTATAATAATAAATTAGATTTTCTTTTATTTATTATTATCATAAGTTGTTGTTTCAGAAGTACGTGTTTTTGTTTCTCTCTTTAGCTACTGTTATCCCATAATTTTTATTAAAACATCACAACCCTTATAACGATGTTGCACAAAAAGAAGAGAGAGAGAGAGAGAAAAAACGTTGCTCTAATCTAACAAACCGTCTGTCTGTAGCAATTTATCTAGCTAATTTTCTAGGACGGGGATTAATACCCGAAATCCCCTTGACTATTTTCACCCACGCGGCAAAACCCTCCCACCTCCCGTCCGCCCGTCCCTGCGACGACTTCTTCAGCTTCTGTATGCTCAACTATACATCCCCTGTCAGATCCCGCAGTTTTAGATATTGTCCTCCATTTCTCAAACTCAGTTTCCGGCTTCGAGCAGAACGGGTGTCACTTAGCAGCAGAAGATGACGTAAATCTTGATAATGCGGAGAAGTTTTAAGATTCAATTTGCGGAAATGAAGATGGATTTTTTCGCGGGGGTATAAATTAAATTGGATTAGGCGGTGTGTATGTGTGTGTTGAGGGGGGGGGGGGGGGTGGTTGTAGTTGAGGACGGCAATGTAATTTCCAGTTATTCAAGTTAGTTTGCGCGAGTTTGCCAGTTGGGGAGTAATGGCGCGTGTACGCATCGCCGTGTCATTTCCGGTTCCTGGAGGAGACAGGTTAAGAATTGCCAGGAGTGTTCGCGTTCCATCCGGGAGCCGGCCCTGATCGATTACGTCCTACCCTTATCTACTGCTCCTTTAACTGAGCCGTTCGGGTCACTACGCGGACGTCGTCTGTCGTTGCGCTTTTGCAAATTGTCTAAAACACTTTAGGTCCGCTTATAGTTTTTCAACTATATTTATTAAAACTAAAACAAGTTGTACATTAAAACAACTACTTCTCGGGTAAATACCCCGCCGGACATTGAATTACATAATATACACATGCTGCTGCATATCATTAATATATTACATATTACATATTTGAATATATCAATGAAATTGTAACAGCTCTAGATAACAAAAACATAACATGTTCTTTTATGCTAGAACTTACCAAGCCTTCCGAATGCATAGACAAAAATATGTTATTATTAAAACTTGAATAGTATGGCCTGAGAGGACAAGTGAGTAGTATATTAAAATCTTACCTACGTGACAGATCTCACTGTACAAAAATAATAAGTAGCAATGGTAATATTTCTTCTCATCGAAGCGTACATTAAATATCGGAATCCCATAAGGAAGCATTTTAGGGCCATTACTTTCTATCATATATATATAAATGATTTAAGTAAGGCCGTTCATGGTAGAAATTTCATAAATTATACTGACGATACGAATATAGTGGTAAAAGGAGGCATCTTGGACCATAACTGTATGTAATGAAAGCATGAAAACAGTGAATAATTCAAACTTTTTGTTATTGAATAATTCATTAAAATGGGAATATTTAATAATCGATGTTATATATAGTTAAACAAAAAATGTATATCCGTATATAATGGGGAACTATAAAATAAAGAATTATTATTATTATTCCATCTTCTGTTTGCCATTACGTTGTATGCATGAATGAAAGAAAAGTTTTTATTTTGTAAGCAAAAAGATATAAAGTCGGATATGTGGTTAGATGATTTTATCATCGATTTTTATAACAATTGTAAATTCACTAAAATAAAACAAATTTTAAAGTTTTATTGCAATTTTTAAAATGTTTTTATTTATAAGTATATTGTATTTTCACCTATATGAATTACGAATAATTTTGATTGATGGTCTTCCCGTATAAATATTATTCTACCTGCATGTTATAAGTGTGGTTTGTGTTTATTTAAGGACGGATGTCATTGCTCACAACTCCATGCATGTAAAGCAGCTTATCGTCGTGTGCAATCCCTATTAAGCCCCCAATACACGCTTATGTCCCACGAGGATATCTCGAAACATAATTGGAATAATATGTTACGATGGGATGTCATTGCTTATATGTATGTTTTCGAGCGCTAAGTGCTTCCGAATTCCACATCTGCATACGCACAGCGAAAAATACACATGTAAAATTGAAACCTTACACTGGAATAAATTACTGGTTTATTACAAAAGCTACTACAGACATAAGTTAAAAAATAAATAATAATTTAATTCGGAAAGCATGATATAATCAATTAGAAGTGACTGTAGTGGCAATTACTCTAGGATGCACAGTATATACTAAGCTTCTCATTTAATTAATATTAAATTACTAAACAATCATCGGTACTTCATCGTATATGCTCCATATTTTTTTTTGTCGTTTTAAATTTATTTGGGGCTTTTCTATACACTAAATATTAGATTTAACGTTTACGTTATTTTTTACATAAACAGTCTAAGCAGCTTTTGTAATATGTATATAGAATGTGAAATTATTTACTAATATACATGTTAAACTCAACATATTTCATACAGAATAGCCCCGATTGTCTTGTTTATATTCCCAAACATATACATGTCGAATACGCACTTTTTGACTCTCCATTTTATAACTTAATAAAAACAATTAAACGTAACGTGCATTATATAAAACAATTAATAGAAGACTAACTGAAATCCTCACATATATAAATATAATTCAATAAAATGTTCAGCCACCATTTATCTAGGTTATGAATAATTAGTGATGGCCATTTCGGTCCGATGATGTTATAAATACAATTCATTTGTTTCGATGAGTTACAGTTGGTAATTACGAACAATAGATTTCTACGTAGCTACATCGAAAAATACTGGACCATATACAATATTAAAAAACAAGTTTAGATATATCTAATTTTAATGCACCAAACAACAAGAGCAAAATGATAAATTAAAACACATTTGCATATCTAACACACGTCTCCATACTTTTCGAAATTTGCATAAAATCATGTTGCGAAATCAGATCCAACCGCGACCTCCTAATGAAAACACAACCGCACACAATGTACACAACATGCGCGTGAAAGATTCCAGATTGCGCTCGGAAAGAGGAAGCGAAAGGAAGAAAGAAAGGAAAAAAAAAATATAAACTTCTGTATGCAATAGCACTAATCACAATAAAGCCTCGTGTATTGGAGCAACCGGCAATAATGATGTAATTTATAAGTGTGTTCCAAGGGAATTGTTCAGATAAAGCGAGTGAACATGCATGCATTTTTCTCCTGGGAACGGATACAGTTGCAGTTGTATCTTGGATGTTATCGTCCGTGTGATGAGGTTTGTAAATTGCAACAGGGAAAAAATGGTAATATAAAAGTAGTGGAATAATAATAAGGATATTTCAGCTATTTTGTATAACTGTTTTCTTTTTGTTTAACACACTTGTTGTTCAAGTTTGATTTTTATTTATTTATTTATTTAACATACACTAACATATATACATAATAAAATGAGAATAGTTACAATAATAAAATAATACAATTAACAAATAATTAAAAAATATAGTTTAATAATGTTTCATTTTAATAGGGCCAAAAAGGCACTAATGAATATTTTTAAAAATACTCGTATCTTTCAAGGTATCTAACATCGTGCTTCTCCATCTTAAATTCAACTTCAATAAAAAAATACAGGGTAAATCGGAAGGAAATGGAAATATTTTAGACATGTCCGGGAAGGAAAATAAGCAAAATCAGCTTATTTTTGCTTTAAAATATTCTACTCTGTATACAGGGTAATTAAATGCAGTAATGAAAGAAGAACGAATTTGCTAACATCAAGAAAAATGAACATTTCAGCAATCTAATTCCAAGCAGATTTTATTAAACGCTTACGCTTTATTTCTTGTGTCCTTTTTTTCTGATAGCATCACAGGAAATTCGAAATTTAGATCCGAGAAATTGTCACGAGCGTTAGGCACCGGCAGCGGCGTCTTTCGCCTCTAATTATTCGTTCATTTTTGCCCCGGGCGCAATTTTTTTGTATCTGGGGCTTGCTTTTCCTCGGACGTCCCCGAGTCCGGTAAAAAATTACGCCAATTCCTTTTTCATTCGCCGCCTCCAGAGATAATGTAATTCTCCTCTGCGTCCGCCGTCTATTTGTTCTTCTGGTCTGGAATAAATATTATCCCAGCCCAAATTCGAAACGACGTACGGCGCGAAAAAAAAAAAAAGAATCTAATCGAAAAAATAAACCGGACTTCTCCAGTGCTGCTGCTACGGATCGAATCGGTTTGAATATAACAGTAGAGATTGCGAATTGATGATTTTTTAATATAAATGCAGTCTTTTCATTAAGGCCCAATTTTACAAACCCCAAGTAAGGTTAATCTTGAATTTCTAATTGGGTTGGCAGCATTGTCTCATTGATAATCAAATAAAGAGAATCATAGACATTAAGTTTTGTTCCGCGAATACGTTACTTACGCCTTATTTGCGGTTTGTAAAATTGGGTCTAAATCATCAGATTTACAAATTCTTATGAAAATTACGCTCCTATTAAAATACTAAAAGCCGCATCCATAGTCTTGTCAACCGTAGTCGATCAAGAACAAACATCTACATGAAACATCTTTGTATCAACTCATCCCCATCACTTGTCTACTCAGTGATGGTCATTTAATAATAATAATAAACCATTTATTGATCAACGAATACAGTAGATAACAAAATTAAAAATAATATAACAAAATTAAAAAAAAAATACATATATACAAAAATTATAATTGTTGATCAAAACGATTGTATTCAGCTTGATTAAATAAAATAATTAAACTGATCTTCCATACAACCGTTGCACATATACAAAAAATAATGAATTGCGACGTAAAGAAGAAAAATAGTAGAATTTTCGGTTAATAAATCATCACTAGTTATCCATACGCTAGATCAATGGTGGTTGAACATTTTATTAAACAAAAGACTTCTCTACCTATTTTTAGATATATATAAATTTCCCTGTTTTTCTATGGCAGTATACAAGTGCATGGGAGACTGCCGAGCTACCTACAAAATAAGGATACGTCAATAGTAGCTAAGGTAGTTCTGGCAAGATCGAAGTGTAGGTCGGACGAAAGAGGCAGGAAAGTTTGGATGGGTGAAAGTTATGTTCGATGTATGTTCTGCGAGGAAGGGGTCGATATGTGGAAACATATGGGAAAAGAGTATGAGGGAGTAAAGAAAGAATGGACGGATGGAAACAGAAAGGTGACGGAATGACTGAGAAAAGATGGGACCAGAGTAAAGATTTTAAAAAGGTTGGGATGGGAAAAGCATGAAGTATAAATTTAGAACAAGAAGAATATTTATTTTAGTTATGTTTGTACAAAAAAGAACCCTCTCTAATTCAATTGTCGGATATCCTTGTATTGGGTATACATGATGTCGTCTAAAATACATCATTTTTAAAACTTTCTTTGAATTTCATCAATCTGAGTTATCTGAACATTACAGCTAGCACACAATATTCCGGTGGGCTGCGAATATAAGCGTAATAAAATTTTATAACGGAAAGGTCATAAACAAATTGTTTCGTATTTCGGAAAAGAAATCCTAACAATTTGTAACAAGCATTTGCCAACAATTTGTAACAAGCATTTGCCAACGTAGTCATCGAAATGCCAAATAAAGGTTTTTTGTTTGTTTTTGTAAAACTTATTATACTTCTGCCTGATGATGTCACACTATTGGCGAAACAATTTCAGTAGTGTACCTGCTTTGTAAAACATAAAAAATGAAAAAACATATCGTTTACATTTGAATCACTCATATACATTCCAATCACAAATTTGTATAATTCCATTGAGAATGGTTACTTTGTGATCTTGAAATCTCACGTTAGGCATTTTTTGTATAACTATTTTATTAGCTCTATGATGAGAACGAGAGCCTACTAAATATACAGACCGGAATATTGGAGTGGGAAATTCGAAATCTCGGAGTCTACTCGGATTCCACATGGAAGAATTAATTTGGTTTTTAAATAAAAAATCTTCGGAAGAGTGATTTTTCTAGCAAATCATTATATAAACAAAATTGATAAATAAAGCAGTAATAACCTTTCTTCGCACTTTAATTTTATATAAAGTGTGAAGAAAGCTTATTAGTGCTTTTATCAATTTAATTTGATCTTGACGTAACTCAAACAATCAATTTACTATATAAATTGATTGTTTGTAGGTTAATTTTAATTTGTAGATTAATTTAAGATGTATTATAGAGTGAATAAGCATAAGCAAAATAGGTCAGTATTTATATGTAAAAATAAAATGAATAAAGTTAAAAATTCTCGATTTACCTATTAAATTGCATTTCAGGTTATAACCTGAAACTTGAGTGAATTACAATTTCGAAATGCATCCCGAAGTAAGGGACGCCATCCGAAAAGTTAATTTCCGAAATGTACATGTAAATCCAATATACCTAATCTAACAAAACATAAAAGTAATTGAATTTGTCCCGCCCGGGCTCTCCCCTTTATTGCCGCTGTCGTATACATTTTTTCCCCGTTCCCCCGGATCGATAATTATCTCGGCGAGTGACGGGATTTTCTTTTCTGGAGTTGGTGTTTAGTGTGCGAGATGGGAGCGGGAACGCGGCCGACAAGCCGTGGGAGAAGATCCTTGTCTATCCGAAATACATTTCCCGGGCATCGCTAAAATCCGTACAAGATTTGGCACTTTAGGTATAGAGCAGTTTCGGTGTCCCAGAAAGCCTCGCCACCACTTGAGACAATTTCCTCTGCTTTCTGGCCAATCGGCAATCGACGGCGGAAAATCGTCCCTGCCGGACAGGGCGCTCGGGGATGCGGAGTGAGGGACGAGGAAATAGAGGAAAGGAGAGGAAAGAAAAAAAAAAACGCCAGCTTTGCGTTATTTTAAAGCCTTCTGCGAAATTGCTTGGCGGCCCCATGAGATAAAGAGAACGGAGGGAAAAACGCGTCGGATTGGCGACATACGTGATCGGTTTTATTTTCACTTTTCAGCGTATTAACAGAAAGTTAACAAGATAGGTGAAACAAACAAAAAAAACTCCATTATAATTTAGATTACTTATACATTTCAAAGAAGCATAATATTTAAAAATCAAGACAACATTTAATTAAATAAATTTTAATCTAAATAAGTATACCACAAAACGAATGCCCACGATTAAGTCTGAAATTGACTTGCACCAAGACTTAATTATGATTAAGATAACCTAAAAACATCAATCTCATTTTTACTTAGACGTTAAAATATTTTAAAATAATTTATTTACCAACTATACAGGATCCTGCATCATAACTCCCGTCTTCGATAGCTCAGTTACTAATTAAGTTAGGAGTTTGAAATTTTGGAAACTTTACTTGGGTCTTAGGACGTACTTCAGGGAAATATTTTTGACTATACGGGGTGTCCCAATAATGTATAATTCATTACACAGCATTAAACAATCTGTATGTTTGACTTTGAATGTTATTATCAATTTGTAGTCTTTTTATTCTCAATTTTATTATTATTATTTTTTTAAAGGAAGGATGATTGAAAGGATATTAAGGTTAAGGAATGATGAAATGAGGGACATTTTTGGCATAGGTAAATTCCATTCAGCCACTAACGAAATTGTATATAAATATATATTGTCATTAACCTAAGATGAGGACAAACACAACATCCATGGATCCGGGACAAGTATATTTCGTTAGAAATATCTCTTGCTCCGGTGGGTATTATTTTTTTATTATAAATTCTTATCTTATGTAACTAACTATTAGAAATTTCAATTTATATTATTAATAATATTTCAATTAATTAAATATAAGCGAAAAATAACCTTTCTAATGGGATTTGAACCCATGTCCCTCGAATTCTAGCCGATTACGTAACTAACTACACCACAAAGACATGTGATATCAAATCTTCATCCAGTGCTTCAAGTTCACTTATGTTCAATTTATACAGACATTCGTGATGGACCCGAGTCCGATACACAACGCTAACCTTTTCCCATCTGAAATCGAATAATCGTCCACGAGCTTTGAATGTTTGTATAAATTGAATATAAGTGAAGTAGAGACTTTTAATTATTTAAATTAAAATAATAAATTATTGTTAAAAATAATGAAAACTTTCGCTAGCTCAGTTTAACCGAGAATGTTATTACTTTCTTCTATTTTAATTCAACTCCATTGCATCTAATGAATCTAATAATAGACCGTATTTCCCAGTGAATTCACTCTCGCATATATATTTTCTTCTTTCTTCCATTTACCCCTTTTGTCGCATACCGACAAACCATTTTGCACGGAATGCGCGCAAACCCTTTTCCACGCGCGCACCCCTTTCTAGTTCTTTTCACTCCGAATTTTAATTCCCCGCCGCGTTAAATAATTCATGGCGGCTCCTCTGGGGGGTATCAAAATTCATAGTCGACTGTAAACAAAATATTTCCACCCCGTGTGCGTACGTGATGGGTAGGTAAATTGCCACTTCGAACAAGCTGAAACGGTGGAAGGAGGAGGGTTGGTAATAATATGCCCCGAAAGTGCGTCGTTTGATGGTGTTTAATTCGAACCTTAAATGCCTTACTGATAATAAAACGAATCACAAATTTAAATAATAAGTATACTTTTTTAATTAATACAGCGTAAATATAAATTGTTTACTTTTCTTTCCAGTGCCAAGAAAAGCATTGCGATCATAAAAATATTCGAATCGCAAATTTAAATGGATATATCCTTTTTGAGGTCCCCTGAGTTCATTGCAATGATTTTTGTGTGTATAGGTGTGTCTGTGTGTATTGTATTCGGTTAGATGAGTAGATAAACTTGTTTTCTTATATAAATATATACACACATATATATATATATACAATATTAGAAGACGCATATCTTAATAACAAAATCAGTCAAAAAAAGAAACAGTTACACACTAACCAAAAAACACACTGTAAGATATAAAAAAGTCTCTTAAAATATTAATCAACTTTCTCACGCACTATCTTTCTAACTCTCACTCTTGTTCACTCGTACGTTACACTTTACAGCTCATCGTGTTCCTCTATAACTGGTGCTGGTTTTTCTTCTTCATCATCATCATCGTCTTCATCATCATATGATTGAGAATTTTTCTCCTCTAGAGTGGTTTGAATATTGTTATTAAAAAAAGATGTAGGCAATAAAAGTAACCTCACGCTACGTTATGCTATTCTAATAATTTCAAGAATAACAATAAGAATTTAATTACAATATCAAGTACTATTTACGGTTTTGGTAATAAGAAGCTTGTACGAAAATTTGTGAAAATATTTTTTAAGAATTGATTGGCATGATCCATATAAAAGGTCTAGATATAAAACGTCTTGCAAAACCTAGCGTCTGGACCGTGCTTTAACTTCAATTCCTTACCATTAATTTTATTTTTTTTTCTTCTGTAAGTTGGTTGCTTATAAAGAATTTAAAATAATCATAACCTTCTTTTTAAATATATTGCCTATTTTATTAAAATGAAAAAATGCTAACATATCTCGTCAATTCCACCTCTTGGAAAAACTTTTTACACCGTTCCCAATTTTACAAGAACATTTCCCTTCCCGTTGAATTCATCAATCCATTTCCCGAATTCCAATGCACTGGCATCTGTCTGGGGCGTTTGGGCGCGTGAGGGGGGTGTACGACGACGCGAGGGTGGTTCTGGTATTAAACTATCTCCCGGCGTTTTCTGGTTCGATTCGCAGACATTGACGCCCCCGCCTCCGCCACTCGCGCCCTCTCCTCCACCTCCCCGCCGATTGGAAATTCAAATGATCCCCAGCAATTTGTAAATCGGAATTGTTTAAGTTCGAGATGGATTAGAATTAAATCGGGGGGAATTCGCGCGCGCGTCTCCTTCTCCCCGTCTAATTTGAATGTAAATATTTGCAACTGGGACACGTTCGTTCCTGTTCCTCCTCCTACTCTTCTTCGGCGCGCTTCGCATTTAATGCCTCCGAGGGATCGTCCTCCTGTTCCTCCGCCGTCGACGAGATTTAATAAAGTGGAACGAATTAATTGGCCGAAATTGAAATAATTTGTGTAATTTGTGTTTCACGTTAATTTATTTTAAAAATAAAATAATAAAAATTTAAAACAATTCCAACTTTCAATAAAATTAATTTATAAATAAAATAAACAATAAAACAAAATAAATATAAATACTCGACTTATAAATATTTTTTTATAACCAGGATCTGATACATAAATATGAACAAAATCATTAATTTATTCTACGCTATATCAGTCATTGCAATTTGACATAGATAATAATAAAAAAGGATTTAATTACATAATAATATTTTAATTTTTTATTAATATTAATAACGCAACCATTTAATAAAATAATAAATAATAAATATTACACACAAAAACTAGTACAAATACAAATGTAAATGCAGACCAAAATGGTTCATAGAATACAGTCACAGTTTTTCAAAATATATTAAATAAAAAGGATTTGAAAATAATTAATATGCGCATCCTAGTCACACTCACATCCGCAGTTGTCGCCAATATCCTAAAAGACATTTGAGCTATGTTTTTAGACTCTGCAGGAATTCAATGTTGCTTTCTCATAAAATCAATAGACTTAACTGTGAATAAATCCTTTTTCTATTATTATTAACCGATATAATAGCGCCGCAATAATTAATGCAAATTTGATTTAAATACAAATGTTAATGACTTAATCCTTCATTTCTTTAACTCGCAGAAATAAAGATGTTCTATTTTTTCTGAACATTTGTGGACGCCATAAAAAATGCAAAATTCAGCAACATTTCAGCCCAGTTTGTAGAGATCAACTTTGCGAGCATGCTGATCTAAAACAAAATTTTTGTTTTGGTTCAATTTTTCACTGATTATTCTCCCATCGTTTAGCTATATTTTAGTACATTATTAAGTCATTTGGTTTCAGATTTTCTAACGATTTTCGTATTTATCATTTACATGAATGGAATCTCAGTAGCAGGCTACTACTTTCAAATTTCGATGAAAATGTATTTCTCTATAAAAAAAAATCAGAAAAAAAATATATGAACGCTCTCTATGATTCTGTAAGTAGGCAAGGGAAGAGATATTATTGTGTGTGACCTAATTACATAGCCTGCAAGAATGTTATTTTAATCCATTTGTAAGACCAGAATTTTTAGATAACACAGGATCATTAGACACTAGGTGTGATATCTATAACAAGTTGGACTTGCACGTTTTGGGTTCTAAAATGAATCATATAAAGTAATTGCTCCCTATTAAAAATAAAAGAAAACAAGAGAAAAGGTAGACCATCCTCCAAGTCTACCTTTAACTGATCAGACTGTACTTCAGGAAATAATTAAAGAATTTTGGTTTTAGTATAACGTAAAATTTTATTTTATAAATCAATAAATTAAATTACTTAATTCACACTTTATTTTTTGTTAAATGTACATTTAGAACACAATGTGTACATTATCAATAACTAAATCAGTTAGTTATTAATAAGTTGTTTAGTTATTCATAATGGATTTTAGAATGAATTTAACCAAGTTTGATTTATTGATTCAGGAAGAAGGTTATTTTTATTGATAAATATCGTTTTTTTTTTATATTAAATAAAAATGATTTGAAAATAATTAATAAATTATTTCCACATTTATCTCTGTGACTTTTAACTTACGCCACGTAAGTACGTTAAACAAATGCACATTAAAACAACTACTTCCCGGGCAAATACCCACACCGGACATTGATTTACACAATTTCAATCAATAAAATATTGCATAATGCAACAATTTTTTTTATGGTAATGACAAGAAATATCTATGCTTCTTCTTTATATTTTATATTTTTAATATAACAAAAGCAAAAAAAAACATAACCGGTTTTTTATTCCATTGAATTTATCCTCACTTGTACCGTAATATTTCATCATAGAAATATCAGTTTCCTCGAACGTACGTGCGGTGGACGAGGAAGTGGGGGGAGAGGTCGGTGTTGGAAAAAAGCATAAAAATAGTATAAGAGGTGGAAAGTTGGTGTGGCAGTTTGCGCTGGCCCCGCTGTAAATCTGTACATGTCACGTGCGGAAATATGTGCGGTGGTCAACCGTTATTTTTCACACCTTATTGACGCAGTCGTCCGCAGTGGCGTCCTTTTGTGCCCCCGGGGGCGGGCGCCTGCCGAAAAAAAAATAGAACGTGGAAGAGCGTCACGTGCAGGTGAAATTAACGCCGCCGCAGGAATTTATGACGCTCCCGGCGTGACGGATAGTGAGCCGCCACCCCCTTCATACCCCACTAGACCATTCAAAAAAGTCTCAGCGGTGTAAACAGAAAAATTTATGAAATTCTTGAGGGTTTAGATTTTCTTTAAATTTGATTAACAATGAAGATTAACGACGAAGTAATTTGCAACAAAAGGCAGAGACAAAAAATTAAAAGACCGACAGAATTTTTAAAATATTTTTAGCATTCTCATTATTATAAACTCAAAAACTTGTCAATAAAGATATATATTATTATGTATCTTCTTTATGTTGGTTGTTGGTTGTGGAGACTTTAATTATCTAAATAAAAATACTTGTCCCTTCTCCTACTTATTTTTTATTTCACTAGATATATTTCTGAAACTATGTTTCCATCTTCAGTAGTTGAAAAAAAAAACTTCAACTACTGAAGATGGAAACATAGTTTCCGAAATATATCTAGTGAAATAAAAAATAAGTAGGAGAAGGGACAAGTATTTTTATTTAAATATATTATTATTGATTGATTATTAATTAATTATATCGGACACTTTTTTCTCATTAATCACTTGGTAAAACATTTTTTAAAAATATTAATTTGTAAATTAAATTGTTTCACAAAGGGAAACAAAACCAAGTGAATTTAATTTACAAATTAATATTATTAATTAATTATTTTCAAATTCTTCTTGTTCTTTCCTCGACTTATTTTATTTCAGAAAATATATATTTCGAAAACTAAGTTTTCATCCAGAGTCTACTAAATATACAAGTCTGAATATCGGAGTGGGGAGTTGCAGAATCCAGGTAGACTCTGAAATTTCGAATTCCTCACTCCAATATTCCTGCCTGTATATTTTAGGCTCTGTTTCATCCCAACAATTAATATGTTTTGAAATATTGCGAGGCATATTCGAAACATCAAATTTTTATTTCCTAACGTAACACCCCCTTATCAATCAACCCATTCCAATAATTTGTCCGTTTTATTCGCTCGCACCAAAAAACAAGGGGGTCAAACACCACCACCGATGCTCGATTAATTAATAATGAGCGATACACTGATTCAAACAGTCGGGGGGTGTTCAGATGACACGGCGCGATAAGCCGCCCCATAAATCACGCGAACCCGGAAGAATTTATACAACACTTTAATTTTTTGTCACTATCTGCCGCTGCCTGTGTGTGTGGGTGTGCTTTTTTTGTCTGCGTGTGTGTTTTGTTTCTGGAATTCTAATTTTATTTATGGGGGGATGATAAAAAAAGCGCTGCCTTCCGTCTGTTTTTTTTTTCTACCCTTATCACAGATCGAGCTTATAAATTATGTATTAATAAAAGGCCAGGGATTCGTAACATATGTGTACACATTTATTATTAATTCTGTTTTTATTTACCAGGAAAAAAGCAGGAATTGCTTCTATTTCCGTAGTAAAACAAAGAAAAATAGTAATTACTGTGCCTTTCAACCACTTTTTACATTATATCTATAAATACTTTTTTAAGGTACTTTATAATTATCGTTTATATATATATATATATATATATATATATATATATAAAGTAATAAATTTATGGTTTTAATGATTGTGAATGCTTCCAGTTCGTTATATGTGTTAATTCCCACTGTTTATATAATATGATTGTATTTTATGTAAATGAAATTCTCATAAAGATCGTTGGCCAGCTAAATAAAGGGTGATCAACCTAATGCTTTAGGATTTTAATTGATTTTTATTAATAATAACGCTTGGCAGAAAGACCTCCGGTCGATAGCCCATGACAGACTACTAACCCACCAATATGTATTGTAAATATAAATAATTGTAAAGAATTGTAATTCTGTTGTCTGAGTAAAGATGTTTGTATATATAATAACGCAGTTGACAGTCAAAAAAATATTTATTCTGTGTTCATTGCTTCTGCTCTTACTCAATTTTTCAATAGTATTTCACTAAAATAAAATTAAACGTGGAAAAATTACTGGCAGTGATAAATAAAATTCAATCATTCACTTTTCCAACGGCAAAATTTAATTGAATTAAAAATACGGGCTTGCAGGACAGAACTGTACTGACAAGGAATGAATCCATCTTTCGGGATTCATTCCTTGCCAGTACCTTCATTCCTTGTCAGCCTTGTAATTATGATTTATGGGTGCGTTTCAGTAAAATTTTCGACGCAAACCGTTGCAACGCACACAAACAAGTTTCTATGGTGTAAACCAATGCCTGTCGGTGTATATGCTCGGGAAGTAGTTATTTTAATAGATGTTTGTCAAAAACTTACTTACAGTGTAAGTAATTGCAGTTGGAAAAGGGAATAATTAATATCGTCACCTGATGATGTGATGTTGTGAGAGAATAAAATATAAAACTATACACGTTATCTATACAATATAAAAAACAATTGACGAATAATGAAATATTTGTGAAAGAAAGGGAAATGTAATTAACGTTTGGGAAATATAATTGATATGAAGGGAAACATTTGAAAACTAAAAAAAAACCTATATAATCCACAAGTTAATTAAACTTTACTTTTATTTCTGAATGTGATTAAGTATGTTTCATAAAACACTCCGCATGTATAAAGTTGATTAAACACTGCAATTAAGAGCGCTTTGTAGGGGAGACCCTTGCGAGATGTATTTTTGTAAATGCCGGGACAAATGTCCAAAATTGCTCGCAATAAATCCTTGCGGAATACTTTGCGCACACACGCGCGCACGTTACAAAGAAACACACAAAGTACTCTGACAAACAAACAGTTGGATTATCATTAACAAAGGGAGCAAAAGCCGCCGCCATAAGGGTGGGCGTTCGAGTGGAAGGCCATTTCGGGGTCCTAACGAGTATGACTAACAAATCCAACAAATGCACGTTTTATGCGACGGACACGAAAACATTATTTAAAGTTTAAATTATTTAAAAAAATACTTTTAGTTTTCATAAATAAAATATTGTTTTATATTTTGTTTCATTTAACTAAAGTTTTAGTCATTGAAGACAAAATTTAAAAAGAAAATGTTTTATTTGTAATCAAAAATGTTAATTGTTCTCATTCATTTTTTTACAGATTTTACTTGCTATTAAAATAAAAATTTTAATTGTTCTCATTCAATTTTTTACAGATTTTACTTGCTATTAAAATAAAAATTTTAATTGTTCTCATTCAATTTTTTACAGATTTTACTTGCTATTAAAATAAAAATTATATACAAGGTAGTCAGAAAAAATATAATCTTTAGAGAGTCATCCTATAACTTTTTGATTAAGTTGGGATAAATAATCTAAACATGACAGAAAAACAGTTAAATTATTGCTGTTTTTATTTTGACATAGACAATTATATCTCTGTTTTATTTTATTCTGTATTTTTTAATACTATGAACTGGAAATCATTTGCATTCATTTGTGTTCCAAACAATATAAATTAAATGTTTTTCTCTAAAAAAAAGGAAATTGTATTCGCTATTATTATTTCTTCCTGAGAACTATCTCATGCAGAGAGGGAAACGAAAAAGGAGTCCAAATGATTTATTTAAAAATTAGATCACTTTTGAAAATTAGAAATTGTTATTTCTTAATTTATGTAAGAGTTTCCATTTTTTTTGGTTTTGTTTTGGATGAGATCCTCATCATTAAATTATTGCAACCTGAGAAGGGTCTCATCCAAATACAAAACCAAAAAAAAAATGGAAACAATTTATGTAAGAAATAAGAATTACTAATAAATATGTCTGTACGTTTCTCATTTTTTTTAGTTTAGTTCCGTTTTTAATTCAAATTTTCATATCTACGCAAAGGCTACAAAATTGTTTCCGCTATTATTATTCCTTCCTCCTTTTTTTAGAAAGAGAGCCTTAAATTATTCCAACCTTCGTTCTCGCCCAGAAAGCGAAGCGAAAAAAAAAAAAGACTAAATATATTCCCATTTTTTTTTCTTCTTGTTTCGCATTCACAAAGAACGAGAGAGATGGCGGAAAATGTTGGATGAATGGAATATTAATGCGCGTGGGTGGGGCGCGATGGAAGGGGTTGCGGCGCCCAGTCTTTCCGCTAATGGGAGAAGTTGCTTTCACATCTAAATACCGGGATGTTTTAATTTGTCGCTTAATTTTCGAGTCATTTAGAGTTGAATTTAATTAAGGTAATTGTAATCCTCCGGCAATTTCATATTTATATACGCGCAGTTTTTTTTTCTCGCTGTGTGTTTTAATTATTAATTATACGGAACGAGTGTCGTAAGTGCTGTGTAGTGTTAATTTGAGAAAATGAATATGGAAAAAGAACTTTTAACAAAATATAGTTGATTTTTTTTACTGTTTAACTAAATTCTTTGCTTTATTGTTGTTAGGCATAAAAAGCAGATTTAATTAAAAAAATATATCAAATATTATATTTACAGGTTGTTCTAAATTAAGTGCGCACGATTGTTAACTTTGTTATTAGTTGAGCTAGAGAGTCGGTTAAATTAGCAAAGTAGTAGTAAATTTTCTGGGGATTACAAATGAGAAAAAAAAGGGATGTCGCATTTTCAAGATATTAAGAAGACAAACATTTTTTTAATGGAACTCCCTATATATTTTATCATAATTTGATAGAGAAGATAATTCTTCACAAAAAGTATTAATACACAATTACAAAGAAAGAGAGAGAGAGGGGGAGAGAGAGAGAGAGGGAGAGAGAGAGAGAGAGGGAGAGAGAGAGTGAGAGAGGGGGGTCTTTCTGTTCTAAAAAATATTCTTAACTTTTATTATTGTATTATTTAACAAATAGTGAGAAAATATTGGAAAATAAAATATTTTATTTAAAATTACCACCGCTTATGCTCAATAGTATATATATATATATATATATATATACATATATATACATGCTGTAAGAGTTTGCCAATTGGCTATCGACCAGTGGTCTTTCCGCCTCTCAATAATAATAAATCAGAAGAAATGAATGCCTTGTTTATGGAAATATTGTCATACGTAATTATGGTGAATGCGCCGGGTATTTTTAATGCTTTTTCATAAAATCAATAGACTTAACTGTGAATAAATACTTTTTCTATTATTATTAACTGTCTATAATACGATATACGATATAACAGCGCCGCAATAATTAATGCAAATTTGATTTAAATACAAATTTTAATGACTTAATCCTTCATTTCTTTAACTCTCAGAAATAAAGATGTTCTATATCTATACTTATTTAATCACTTTAAATTAATTGATTATTATCAAGCCAGTTAAAAATTGTTTTACTTGTTCGAACAAGTAAAACAAATTCACGTGTTTTAATATTTTTAATCGGCGGAAAGACCACTGGTCGATAGCCAATTGGCAAACTCTTACATCTTTATGCATGTAAATAAATATATGCACAATAATTTACAAAACTATATTCTGAAAACGAAATATGAATCGACTCAAAGTATCTGCCTCATTTTCTGGTTATTTTAATTTATAGAAATTGTCATCGCCTTTACCAAAAACTGAGCTGTGTAATTGTTTTTCATGTTTTTTTATTTATTTACAAACTTATATATACAAACATCTTTATTTTGTGAAATTCAAACAATACAAAATAATAATTTTACGGATAGGTTTTCAATACGTTTTTACAAGTTTTACAAACTTATTGTCCTTCCTTTGATTAAAATAAAATAAATACACTGCCAACTCTACGTTGTTATTTTCGCGGAAATATATTTAAACAAATAAATTTACATAAATGGTCATTGCTTTTTTAAAAATTGAGCCATGCAGTTGTATTTCGTGTATTCTTTTATTTATAAACTTATTTACATTCCTTTGGTTAAAACAAAAAAAAATAAATTACTCACACTACCAACTCTATCGTTGTTACTTTTTTTGCGGGAATAATTTTAAACAAATATGAGGAGACGGAGCGGAATGATGGCAAAAAAAAGACAGCCGAGAGGAACCGCACAATACTTGTATTATGCAAAACGGGGATGATATTGTGTTTCGGAATTTTGCATTCGGCGCGGGGCGGGGCGGGGATCGGTGGTTTGGGGCGGCCGTCCGTAACGCTGACTCCACAGCCCTGTTTAATTATTCGTTGTCTTTCGAAATTTGCAACATAAGCCCTCGGATATACTCATTAAAAGTTGGTGTTGGGTTTTACTTTCGAGGACGGCGGAGTTGCTTGATGAGAGGGTCTGAAATTTATATTTCTTCATATGTTAACAGGCGTGCATTTCACACGTGTTTACTCGCTGAATGTAATTTTGTTAGAGTTGTCTGTGGGCATGCTTATATATTTTTTTAATTAAATCAAAATGAAACTGTTGTTAGTTGGAAATGCATTTATTAAGGAGCTGAATAAAATTAGAATAAGTGCAAAAATACTACAATTTATTTTTGCACTTATTCTAACTTTATTCAACATTATCTAATCTACAAAAACAAAAACAATTTTTAAATTTAAGAATTGAGGCCGTCCGTAAGAATAATAAATTCTCAGTCAAAAATGAAATTATTAAAATAAATGGACAATTGCAGTAAGAGTAGAATAATTTAACGAGAGATAAAATTTACGAAATGGGGCGTATATTGTATATATGTTTACCTCAATTTTAATGACTTCAAGATTTATTATTTTATTATTTATTTATAATAGAATAAATTGTCTCCGACTTTAATAGAAAAAAAAAACATACGAAAATGTAAACTGTCATTAAAGCCGCTTAAAATCAACAGCATGGGGGTTTTATTTCCATTTACTTAATTTTATTTTGTGATATTAAAAAAAAAAAAACATGAAAAAAATGTAAATGGTGGTATTTTTAAATTGACTGTAAATTTGAACTATATACAATTGTCGTCAAAATTGCTTCACAGCTACACCATTATACCTTTATTTTCATTTATTCTACATGATGTGTTGACTGAATTTTTAAAAAAATTCATAAAAAATAGATAAATGGTGTAACTTTTCTAAAAACGACTTTAATTGACAGAATTATATTAGAGCTATATAGAATTTTCATTATAACCGCCTGAAAGAAACAACAGTGTTGAGTGAAAATTTGGAAATTTCGCAAGAAATAGAAAAATCTAAAATTGAGTGTAAATAATAAAAATCTAGGCTGTATGTATATATAAATTGTTGTTTTTAAATATTCTGTATAAAAATATAAATTTGTTGATTACTTTTGGGAATAAAGATATTTATATATTATATATATACATATAAATATCTTATATATATAGAATAATATATATATATATAGAATAATAATAATAATAAAAATCTATTAGAACTGTCTGTAACTGTCATTAAAACTGTTTGAGAGCAACAGCATGACAACTTTATTTTCATCAATATTATGTCGTGTTGAGTGAAATATTCAAAAATTCATAAAAAATTAAAAATGGCGAAACTTTTTTAAAAATTAACTTTAAATGACAGAACTTTATTAGAACTGTCATTATAACCGCATGAAAGGAATAACATAACTATGTATTCATTTATTCCATATTATTTCGTATTAAGGAAAATTTTTGTAAATTCACAAGAAATAGAAAAATGTCCGAATATTTCTAAAATTGACTGTAAAATTATACTTAAAATAAAACACAGTTTTAAGTTTAATAATTTGTCCAAGTGATAAGTAAGAAACAAATTACATATATGAAAAAAACGTGTTTTGTTTTTTGTTGTTGATGCAGCATTTTATTTCCGCGCAACCCCCTGATTTATTTCCACATTTCCTCTTACAAATATGTCACGGGTATACAACTTTCGTCTTATCACAACCCCCGGAATTAATTCCCCTCAAACGAATTCGGAACTTTTTTTGTTCCTCCGCGTTCATGTCCCGATGGGAATCGTTTGTTACTTCGCCCGAGGCATGTAAATTCGGATGATGTCTCCCCCCACTCCGCCGCTCCTTTCGCATTGTTTAATGGCGTCCTGTCTCTGACAGACGTAAAGACGCCCTGTCAACGTGACGCCGTTCAACTTTAAAACGCGAAAAGTTTCCGATTTAATCTCGAGTATTTCTCTTCTACTACCGCCCGGTGAAAAGGACGGATGAGGGATAAGGAACGGGGAAGGGCAATAATATTCATAAGGGTCGCGTTTATCGCCTTAATTAAAACGTCATCTTTTGTTATTGTAATTCGACCGGGGTGGGTTTTTTTTTCGCTTCTTGTGAGAAACTATTCATTATGTCTGGGATGGTAATGTTCGGGAAGTTCGTAATTCTGCGGTGGTGCAAAAAAAAAAAATGAAGGATTAAGTCGTTAAAATTTGAATTTAAATCAAATTTGCATTAATTATTGCGGCACTATTATATCGTATTCCGGTAAGACAGTAAGTTTATTGATTTTAGGGAAGAGCATTAAAGTTTCCCGGCGCATTCACCATAATAATAAATTCTTAATATTCAGTTATAAATTGCGCGAAAATTATTTAAATAAAAAATTGCGCATAAGCACCAATACTGCAGTTACTATATATATAAGATGATCTGTAGTCTATGTCTCTGTCTTTGTAATGAAGCGATGAAATAATGATGTGGATGGGTTTGGATTGAGAGGGATACATAAGGTTTTCAGGAGATTTTAATTGAAAAGATTTAGGGCAAATTTTTCGACAAGGATGGCCAGACGGTGTGAATTGGTTGGATCTGGGATAGTTCATACAGGAGGGTGTTAGTGAAGAAGTGGATTGAGGGGGTGTTTATAAATGCTCTTAAAGCGGATATTTTTGTTATTTCTAAATTGTGGAGGAAATTTTTATTTGTGTTATCACTTTAATATCTAAAAATAAAATAATACTTCCATACAAGAATAATCACATTTAATTATACAGAACTTTACAATCAGCATACGTTGATTTTATTTGCTTTGTTCTTCATATATTAACAGTAGCCAGTATAATGGCATTTGTTTAATTAATTAAATAATGCGATGGATTAATTAATTAGCTGGCACGGTTGATCTGGACTAATTCCATGTGTCCCTGTTAAGTATTATTCTATCTAAATTAGAACCAGAAACGCTATCGGTACGTCATTGTTTAATCTTTGTGTGTTACAATGGAATCACCAAAAGTGATTAGCTTGTGCACAATATATTTGCCGCTCATAGTTTAATTCCGATATTGAATTAATTTATCAATTGATGACCGTAAAGTGATATTACAAACGGAGCTTGATACATTTGTGTAGTTTGATAGATAATACTGTTGTGTCATTTAAATAAAAAATCAGATTATCGGAGTTATTTCGTATGTAAGATATTATTTATTTTCTATCATCATAGTTTTAATTGATTGAATTTATTACTTTATTTTTTCTGTGGCTTAAACAATTTTAATTCTTAATTCTATATTAATTTTATTACTACTGTTTTTCTTCTTCTCTATTTTAAAGAATTTCGATGCATAATTTTGTATTAATTTAGTTAGCACTGTTTTATTTTTTACTGTGATTTAAAAAAATCAATTTGATTCGATTAATTGTTTTATTTTTGTCTGTGGCTTAAATAATATAAATTCTATGTTTAATGTGAAAGTTACAGACTTAATATAAAATTAAAATTTAAATTGTTTAAGTCATAGAAAAAATTTCTAAATTGAAATTGCTTAAGTCGTAGAAAATATATAAAATAATTAATTCTAAATTGTTTCATCGGCAGAAAACAATTTTCTTTCAAAATTCCGCCCACGGGGGAGAAATTCATCATCGTTCTTAAATACTGAAAAGCCGGGCAATAACTTTTACGACGGAATTCATTCCCAATTCGTAATCTACCGCCCATCTTTAGTGCCGAATTTTATCGCGCGCGCGAGGATCGAAAGGGACGGCGGGAAAGGCGTTCGCCCCCCGAAATTGGGCCCTAAATCACACAATTAAGGGGAAATAAATGCATAATAAGGGGCGGCGCGCAGATATGCGCCCTCCGCGACACGAAGGTGCGCGCATAATTACACAGGGCTTTCCACGACACGTAATAGGAAACCAATTAAGCGCGAGCGGCGCTCTTAAATTGGACTTAATGTAAATAACTCAATTCGATATTCGGGGTGGGAGAGAGAGAGAAGGGAAGAGGGATAATTAACGGGATTAGTTGTACGTGCGTGATTGGCTCGCGGGGTTTGCGTTCCGTGTCGTTTCATGCCGTCGTTTTTCCTTCATTTCCTTCCGAAAAATAATAAAAAGAAAATAAACGCTGTTTTAATTGAAGTATCAACATATTACTTAATTAAATAAAAACAACAGCTTATATATTCTATTCTTTGAAAATAAATATTGGCCCTATACGAAAACCTTTATTCAGACAATTATAAAAAATGAAAATTAAATAAAATTTCTGTATTTTTAAATAAAAGTCTTTGTCTGACATTTTTTTGTTCTTTCTCAGTTATTACTTAATGAAATATTGTGAAAATATTGATAGCTAAGGGCAGAAAGACCTATGATCGATAGCCCATGACGATTACAATCACAACTGTACATATTTTTATTATATTTTTTTAAATTGTTGTTATCATATTGTCTAAATAAAGATGTTTATTCAAACATAAGTCCTAAATAAAGGACACTATTAGTAGAGTAGAGTAAAAATACAAAAAACAAAATAAATATTCGTATTTATCCGAATACCCTTAAAAAGATATTACTGTTTAATTTTACAAGTTTAAAATAAAATTAAACGCACACATTTAAATTTATTCAGGTGGCAATTTGTAGAAAGCACAGTTTCCGCAACGTGGACAGAATGAGGAGAGCGCAAAAAAAATTAATTAAGAACGCGAAACGTCCCCCGGTAATAGATAAGGAGAGCAATTCGTTTTTTTTTTTTCTTTGTTTCGCCCCCGCGTGCTCGCGGAAAGTTTTGTATAAATATCCGCTAATTGGATATTTCCGAGTGGTAAATTTAATAAGAGCTGTCCCCCCGATAAGAGATGTTTAATTAAGATAAGGAATTTGTATGGAATTGAATTAGAAAACACCGGCTAATTCATGAACGCTACACTTCCCTACGCTTCGCCCCCCGCGGAATTAAAATTAAGTTCCGAAAATGGGAATTGGGATAATTAACTTTAACACATGTTTACGGTGTTGCGAGGATGGTGTTTAGGATCGAGCTGCAACAGGCGGTGGAAGGATGGTGCTAACAATGTTGCTTTATTTAACTTCTCTTCGTGTTTTATGAAGCTTTACAATTTTTTTTGTTAATTTAAATTCTGTTTCTGATTTTAATCTATTTATTATATTTCACTACACATTAAAATTATAAAGTAATTTTGTTATAAGAGTATTCATTCACTTTGTCACAGTTTTTCAAAATAAATAAAATAAAAATAATTTGAAAATAATTAATAAAGGCAGAAAGACTGGTCGATAGCCATTTAACAATTAATTATTTTTTGTGTGATATACATAATCAATGTTTGTTACCTTATTGTAAACTTAATTGTTAATAAAGATTGTTATATATATAATTAATAAATATTTCCTCTTTAGCTATTTCAAAATTTGTGACATTTTTTTAAACAGGAAAGAATTTATTAATTATTTTAAATTCTTTTTTAAATCAGAAACTGTATTTAAATTAACAAAACAATTTAAATACAGTTTCTGATTTTCAAAAATCACTACTAAATTTCACTACAATTATTTCAATACATTGTAGCTCCTTCATATGAAGAATATTAATACAATACAATTCAACCTTAAGAAGAATTTGTTGTTGACATTAATAGACTTATCACCGATAGTGATTATAAAAAATTAAATCTCTTCCCGCGGCATCAATCAAAAGTCGCACTTTAAACACCAGCCCCTCGCCGCCCCTCTCATTACTTTCCGTTTTCCATCTCATCCCGCGGAACTCATAATTAAGACGATAAAAGCGTAATTAGAATGGATGGGGCGGGTGTTTCTGCGAACTCTAATTGAAACCGGCACTTTCGGCGACAATTTTTCTTCATGATAACCCGCCATCGCTTAAATTATTATTTACGGCGCACTTAACAAAAGGAGGCGAAGGAATTAAAGGAAAGAAAACACAATGAGACGTTTAAATACAGTAAAATCCGTCTTTATTTAATTCATCTAAGTATATGAATAATATAAAGAAATTTTGAAATGAAAGCAAAAACATATTTATTTACATAGAGACACAGAATGAGTGTAAACATTCCTATAAAGTAAGTATGAATATTACAAAAATTATATTTAATACAACAGAGATAAATAATTAAATAAAAAATATGAACAATAAATATAATTACTTCAAAAGCGAGCTAACAAACTTAAAATAACATTAAAAATTATCTTCATATTTTTAATAAAGAAGATATCCACACTACAGTCCAGTTCTAACAGGGTATTATATATTTTGCATTACATTCTCACCCGTGGTGAAACATTTTTTATGTAATAATTATGAAGTATTTTAATTTATACACTTGGTTGTTCGTTTTACTAAATTTTATATATGAGTTCCGATTAATTTCGACCAGTGGTCATTTTCAAGGAACCAATTAAATTAAAAGTACAAACATGTCGATTTAAAATTGGGAAGATTGACAAAGACATGAATGAAAAGTAGTGTCAGGTCAAGGTCTGGGAGATTTAAACAAAGGGGATGTAGAGAATTAATTGGTAAGCGGAATAGAAAGTTGAAAAAATCTGTTCTGGCTTATATTAAAAGGAACCTGGAAGAAAATTTAAAAAACAATATCTGAACACTTAAGGTTATTACTTAATATGTTATACAAAAAAGTAAATAAGTGCGCTTTACGCCTGTGTTTCAGTGAATGTAATCCAAATCTCAGAAGACTCATATAAGACAGACATATCAGGATAGATACCAAATTTTCTTAAATTTAAATATTTAAGGAAACTTTTTTGCACAGACTTACTAAGTTGACAGAATTTATTATAATGTAATTAATTCTAATTTAATTTATTGTTTGTACCTGTAACTGGAATTCTGTTGGGCAAAATAAAGGAAATTATTATTATTATTGAATTTATGATTTTCATCTAATTATTGGCTTCCACTTTTTAAAAAAAATATTCATTTTTCTTTAATATTCATATAAACATATACTTATTCAGACTATACAATTAATACAAAACGTTAGTTAATCCTATTTTTAAATGTATCTCACCGCTCTAATCCATGTTATCCGAAACAATATTATTAATATATATTTGATTTTTAGTTTGACATTTACATTGATAATGATTACATCGTGACCGAAATCACAATGTGGCTTAACATCTAGTTTTAATAAATGTTATGAAGAAAGGTTACTCAATCTTTCATTAAATAACAACAATACATAACATAAATATTTATAATCCATGCATGTGTTAGTCTGACTGGACTGTCGAGTTCTTTCTGCCCTTTAACAATTATTTTAATATTTTTAGGTTTCTATGTTGTGCAAATAATAAAAAAAATTACTGGACATTCGTTATTATTTACGAATAATACAAAAGTCGATTGATATTCGTACCATTGAAAAAAATCTCGAATGTTCGTAAATTAAGTATATTAAGCAACCGTGTAAACGGATTAGCTGTCACATTTGACTAAGGGCTAATTAAATAACGAGGCTTTGCAGGATGGATCCGTGTAAGCTGATTAACGGGAGCACTTGGAGCACGTTTTCAACAGCGAAAAATGCTTTCATAAATTGGATTAATCCCCTACACGAGCAAATGACGAATGCTGATTAAGTGAAACGAAACATAAATATATTCTCGTTCGTCGAATATTATTAAAATATCCTCTCGAAATGGTTTTTATAAGTTTTATTTTTATTAATTATCGTTAATTTTTAAGCTATATTGTAATTTTTGACGCCTCTACTTCGATATACACATTTTAAGTAGATAATAAAACAATTTAAACTTTTTTTGTATAACACGTTTATACAAATTAGGTTTAAATTGTTTTAATAGCTAATTTTTAAGACAAAATAAAAAAAAATACATCCCTCGCAACCTTAACATTACTCCTAAATTCTCCCAACCTGCATTAACCATTCATCAATTCATATCATTAAATTTGCAGACATAGACAAAGACATTAACAATCATGACCTTTAGATAACAAGACAAGAACTGGACAAGGACAGGCAGAAAGACCGATAGTCAATAGCCGTTTTCTAAGGACAACGTATAACATATTATAAGAATTATATTGTTAATTTATTGTATATAAAATTGTATGCAGAAATAAAGATGTTATATATATATAAAAAAATACCTTTATTAAATGCAGTTTTTTTTTATCATTCATTTTTTGTTACTTTGTTTTATAGTATTATGGTATTACTTTATAATTGCAATATATAAATAGTTTAGACTGGATTTCGCAATATCGAATCATTTTTAAAATCGGCTTACTCTCGATTGAGAATTAGAAACATATTAATTATTACGTTGTTTATATTGCTTTGACGGCTTTAAATCCATGTTCATGCAAATACATTTCCCGGAGTTATCATTCGTTTATATGCGAATTGTGAAACAGTATTAAATATATATATATATATTAAAAAAAAAAACATACAGTCTTTAGAATAACAAAAGAAATAACTTCAATCAAAACATTAACAGATTCACTTCTCGTGCTTCTCAATGAACCCAAGCACTGCTTCGACGTCATTTTGAGCCGATAAAGATCTTTGATGGATACTTTCGGGAACGACGTCCAGAATGGAAATTTTGGTAAGGCCTTCGGCTTATTCTACAAAGAAAGCCATTGGAATGCACTCATACAAAAGCTACCATCCTGTTTTCCCTTGGCTGGATCTTTCTTCGACTCAACATTGTCCTAATAGCGTCATCCCAATTGTACTTATAACCCTCGTTCAGGGGGTTATTTTGCCTTTCTTGGGGATAATCATGATTTTCTGTGTTAAAATAAATCATCCTGAATTAATTCAAAAATGTTTCACCACGGGTTAAGTGAGAAATTAATTAAACATATAAAATAAATAAATTTTCCGATCAATGGGTTGAGTATAAAGTTATTTCGGGCGATTCAAATTTCCACCTCCAGGTGGAGATTTTGAGCGCGTTAGTCGTAAATATTTTTAATACATATACATAATGTGTATTAAAACTCGTAGTTCAGTAAATGTTCTTATTATTAAAAGTCTAAATTGTTCTCAGATCTTTTTAATACACAATTCAAGTGTTGCGCAATTTTATTTTAACAACCTTGTAAATAATAAAGGCATAAAAACGTTGCCGGTTATCTCTGGATACGTCCCAAAAAATAAAACAGAATGAAATATGAAGATAAGAAAAAAAAAGTTGAGCGATAATCCAGTTGACGCCGGTCCCGAAATAATCCCGCGAATTCATCCCTTAGCCCGTAACGTCGCGGCAAATTCGTGTTTGTTATTCCGCGTGTGCGCGTGGGGAATGGGGAAAGAAGGGGTGGAGATGTCGTGAAATTTTTCATAAAATAATAAAGCCCTGTTTGCAGGCATAACATCCCCGACATACCGGGTGGGATGATCCCGCCTACCCCCCGCAAACCGGCGGCGTGCACGCACGCAACCCCATCCCGAACGATCCAAGATAAACAAGCTCTGGCGGTGTTACAAATTTCGGAAGGCCAGAATAAACACACCCCGGCGGATCTCGAAAGGGAGAGAGAAAAAAACACACGCCTCTCGCCCTCGCCGCCACCGCCGATTTGTTATGGGGTAGTTGGTAAAACATCTTAGCGAACAAGCAAAAACATGATTTATGCCGGGGTTCGGGGGGCGGTCATCAATCATCCCCGTCGCGATTCGGACGAGTGCAGTCGACGAAATAAGCCGTCGGGACACTTTTATGCCGCCCTCTTGATTAATTAATAACGGAATCGCATTCGACAGTTCGAATCGTGATAAATATTGCCCTGGCTTTTTCTGGAAAGGGGAATTTCATTTGTCGTAACTATTTCTTTGTTTGAGGGAAATAAAGCTAACTATAGTACAATATGATCGAAAGCTTTTCTTCTCTAAAGTGCTTTGAATTTTTCAATAAGAAAAAAATATTTTGGCAATTAATGTAACCGCACACAATATGTCTAACAAATTCAGAAATTACAATAATCAATTTAATTAAAGTAGGCAGTATAATCAGTGAAACAAAAAAGTGTCTTAAAGTATATTAATTAAGTATGTTTCACCACAGGTTAAGTGAGAAATTAATTCATCATATAACAAGTCAAATTTACAATTTTAGTAAACCAGAGGACGGAGTTTTTACATATAACGAAGTTTGTACAGAAATTTGTGAAAATCATTTTTTTTAATAATTGATTGGTTAGTTGGAATGAAAGGTTTACTTGCTGAAAGCCTTTGGATGGAATTTATTCGTTCCTCTATATTTGCGACAAATATTTTCAGCTGTCCGTTTCGTGGTTCTATCACTGCCAGGATTCCAGGTCTTCCTTTTACAGCTCCTGTTTCACGAAACTTTAGAACACATTTTTGAATAGCATACCAAAAATCGTCGTAGGAAACTACAATGGCGAGAAACGCAGCGCGGAATTGTTCAATACACGGTTGGAGGGATTACAGCCAATCTTGACTGTCTCTTTGTCCCGTTTTGGAAGTAGCTTTCTACAATGGAAACTTTATGTTCAGAAATAATTTAATATAAATGACACACGTGACTTTTTATTTTTTTTTTTTATTCACTGCTTCCAACAAAATGTAAAATATGGAACAAAATCAAAGCACTCTAGAAGAGATAAGTTCTCGGGTATATGGTATATATAATATACGCTCTACTAGAGCATTGAGAAACTGTTGCTGCACCTACCTAAAATATTCATAATCTGATTCGCATGGAGTTATGTACCGAAGGGACATCGAAAGGTAAAAATCCAAAGTAAACAGGATGAAAGACATAACATCGAAGTCGTGAATATCCATTATTCCTGCTAAAAACAATGGAAAGACTCGATAGGTTTATACGAAACGAGATATAAAAATACGATCTCAGCTATCATCAATACGCGTACAAACTAGGTCAGTCCAAAGATTCAAATATAGACAATTTATACGGGTTTATCTAAAAATCAATGGGGGACAAGGAGATAGCCATGGTCAAATTCCTAGACATAGAAGGAGCGTTCACCAATGTGGTAATTCAAAATCTGTTTCAATTTTGTACAAGCAGCCTGGAGCGTAATTAATTTAGACGAAAAATGTAGCAGTGTTCTTCCTTTTTTTCTCAATTATTAATGTTTTGTAAAATTGACATTAAATAAAATATAACTTCAGACTAAAAGAAAATCTAAGAGGGTACAGAATAATTTACCAAATCAAAGAATAATCAATCTGGGTAATTAATTAAATTAATATTCCTTTTAAATTATATTTATGTCTGTATATTGAATGTAAGTGAACTTGAAGCACTGAATGGAGATTTGATATCATATATCTCTGGGGTGTAGTTGTGTAGTTGGTAACGCACTCGGCTAGAAATCAAGGGTCATAAAATCTCATCAGAGATGTTTCTTTTCCACTTATATTTAATTAATTTAAATTATATCTCAATGCTATACAAAGAAAATTTCTTCAATTCGTGCAATCTTGGTAATTTTTATAATTCTTTGATAAAATTTTGTAATGGATAATTTCCAACAATATTAATATTTATTTGAGTACTTTTACCTGACACATTGAACTAGTAAAGTTGGCTCGCATTAAAATTCCCGGAAAGTCCACCGCTTCGGCGAAAAATACATCAATAATAAAAATTCGGAATTTCACTTGCTACTTTATTTGTTGGCCAAACTCCCGCCGCAGACGCGCAATATTTTTAATAACACCACCCCGCCCCCTCCACTTTGGCGCGAGTCCTGCATTCAAAAATCCACCGGGCGTAATCCTTTATTAAAAAACTTTCCTCGTTCCGAAAAGTATACAATCTCATCAAAATTTAAATTTGTCTTTCGAATAAAACCATTACACGCGGCGAAAAGTGTCTAGACCGAAAATCGGGCGCGCCCGAATTACGCGCAATAATTCATGTTGCACGCGGCCCTCACTGTTTATTATTAAATTGATGCGCCCCTCGGCGAATCGATAATGCCGGCGAAATTAATCCAGCCCCCTAAAATAAAAATAAAATAAAAAAAGCAAACTTATTCATCGCGCGATGAAAAAATAAAAAGGGGAGGAAGGGAAGTTTTCTAATTTTGCAATTTTTTTTTGGAACATCCTTTCAGTGCATATGGGGGAGAGATACACTAGGTGGTTTTAAAGGGAAAGGAATAAAAAAAGGAGGGGGAGGAAATTTAATTAAGCATGAACAAAGTCCACCTTGGCACGCTTCTTATCTCATCAAAGAATTATAACCGAAACTGGTAGTAATAAAAGCCGCATGGAAGAAAAGAATGCGCTTTTTGTCTTATTAATACTAAGACGAAAAAATATAATGAAAGTAAATTGAAAAAGGGGATGTTCAATAAAAAATTTAATTTAAAAAGGAGTTATTTAATTACATAAATCCTTTTTGCTTTTACAAATATATACATTTTAATAGAAAAAGAGGGTTTATCTATTTGGTCACTTTAATTTAAATTAGATTAAATAAAAAGAATATGGCAGAAAGACCTCGGGTCGATAGCCTATGAAAGGACAACCTCAAATTATATACCGTATTATACTATACAATATTGTATTTAATATAATGTAAAAGTCCCTTGAATAAAGATATTTGTGTGTATAAAAAGAATATAAAAATTAATAATGTACTCAATTGAATAATTAAATAAAAAAAATTGAAAATAATTTCAAAATTATTTCGCAGATCATTCTTCTATTCTTTAGCAAAATTCTGATATAATATGAAGTTATTTGTCTATTTTCATATTTTCGTCGAAATTCCACTTTTTTCCATTCGATTTCTTCAATTTTCGCTCAAAAATTTTTCTCTTAAAAAAATCTTAAAAAGAATCGGAGCATACTAAATGATAATAGAAATAACGTGGGCAATTAATTTTTCCAGATAATAGTCGTTTCCAACCATTTCAGGCCCTTTTTAATCGCACTATGAAATTAACATGGGACCTTATGGGATCGGTTTAAGCGAGGTCCGCCGATTGGTCATTTAAAATACGTCTGCGGTTGGATGAAGATTTTGGAATTCCCTAAAAAGATAAACAAACGCGGTTTTCGCCATTGCATTACAAAAAAATGTAGCTATATTTTGATTAGAACCCATTGTTACTGAATCATTTATGGACGTTAGAAAAAAACATCAAATTCGAATAAATGTTTTGTCCAATTTGTGAAAGCAAACTTTGCGAGCGGATTGACTGTAAAACATTTCCTTGATGAAGCTCAAGTTCTTGCAGATTATTCCTTCATTCTTTAGCTACACTTTGGTATAATATAATGTCATTTGGCGATTTTAGAATTTTCGCCGATATTCCACTTTTTCATGTGATTTTTTCAATTTTTATTGAAAATTGTTGTCCCTACAAAAAATCTGACAAAAAAATCTCGAAGACACTTAGTTGTACTACTAAGAATGTTGACTATTTAATTTCTCGCGAAATAATTGTTTTCAGTCATTTCGAGACATTTTAATAGTGCCGCGAATTTAACGTGGAGCCTTATAGGAACGGTTTAGTGGAGACCAAAATTGCTAAACTTACATATAAATTAGAAAAATGGGATTTCAGCATTTTATTCTTAAAAAAATCAGCTGGATGGGAATATCCAAATCAATGTCTTTGTACCGCTTGAGACCGCCAGGAAAATATTGAAAACTTTAATAACATCTTCGTCCAATTTGCGAATGTCAACTTTGCGAGTTGATTGGCTGAAACCTAATTAAAATCAAATTTACACAGATTAACTCTTTAGCTACATTTTAATATAAAAAGAAGTTGTTTGGAGATTTTTGAATTTTCGACGAAATTCCGCTTTTTTTCCATTTTTATCGGCTCGATCATTTCAAGCAGATCGATACATAAAAAAAACGTATTAAAAATACACTTGCAGGTAGTAGAGGAAAAAATTGGAGCATTATTTATGATAATTATGGGGGATTGTGGCGTAAATTTGTGAAATGGAATAAAGAGTTTGGATTTACTACGATTAATTTTAAGGTAAGTATTTGCGAGAATAAAAATAATCAAAGATTTTAAGGATGAATAGAAAAATCTGTAGATTTTAACAAAACTGAGAAAAGAATATTTACCAAAGTGTAATATTGTATAGTAATCCGTCTCATCTATTGAATCGTCTGGTGGAGTGGTAAATGAGTTTTGTCGAAAGAATCGTACCAACTGCTTATTAAATAAAAAAAAGTTTTAGTCGTACTTGATGTCTTCTGTCAGTTTAAATATCTTCTGTAACTGTCCGACAAAAGCTTCCGCTATTGAAAAATCGTCAGTTTGTATTGATCGTCCGTTGGATCTTTTACATTATTTAAATTGTCAATTTTCTGATAACTGTGATGAAATAAATTAATACTATTTTCTATAATTATTTTCATTTTTTCCATTTGATTTGATATATTTACTTTTTTAATTAATTTATACTACTCTATACTTTATATTATTTCAGATAATTTTGAAAACATTTTTTACTACAACATGGAATTTCTACTAGGGATTGATCAATTTCGCAAAAAAAATGTTTTCATTGCTACTTCTTATTAATTACAAAAAAAATACATACATATCGTGAAAATATGAGTCCCAATGTCCTTTTTTGTAATCCCCTAATAATTATTATCTTTACGCGCCCTCTAAAGATATAACAAAATGGCTGGGCAATTCCAACTTGGAATATCGGCCGTTAGAAGTAATTACAGTTAGCAGAGCTTCAAGCGCGAAGATTACCCGATGCATAATTTAACTGGAGATAATAAAGTCCCAGCGATGTGGATAATTCGATCGTTAAAGGTCTTAGTTTATAATTAAGGATTTTTCCAGGGTCGGGGAAAGGGAATAACCCTCGTGAGTGATAAGGACTTGATAGTGCGGGCATCGCCATGGCAACGTGTGTAGAAGTTCGTGCCGTTGGTGTTGCCGTTTTGTGTGAATGGCTTTAAATTAAGCACATCAAGTTTGCGTTGTGTATATGTATGCTGTGCTGCGGGGATGGATTTAATTCGCCCCTCCCGATCTGCTCGCTTTTTTTTGTTTGTGTTCGTTTTCTTTTTTTGATTCGGTGAAATATGGCACAGCTATAGGAAATTGGATTCAATTTGTGCGGGGTTTGTTGAGTAGGAAATGAAATTAATTAAAACGTGAAGTCTTTTTTATTGTACCATGATAGATATTCGGAATTTTAATGGAAATTATAATTAAATAAGGAAAATAATTAATTGATTGTAGAAATTTGTTTCCTATACTATGTGGCAATGGCTGGAACTACAATAAAACATAATAATAGAAAAAAAATATTTTGCGTAACTAAAAACAAAATAAAAGAACAGTCAAGAAGAAGTATAAAATATAAAAATGGGCAATGTTGATCTTTTCAATATTTTTGTTTACTGCAAAATTAAGAATGACAAAATTATTATTGAAGACAAATTTATTAATGTTAACTATTTTATTTTTATTAAAATTTATTGTTACTTATTGTATTGTATACTTTTTTCTCATTTATCACTTGGTAAAACATATTTAATAACCGTTTGTTATAATGAAATCACTTGGTTTTGTTTTACTAAAATATAATTTTAGTAAAACAAAACCAAGTGAATTGAAAATTTACAAATACTCGATTACTAATATTACTCGATTTTGTCCATCACTACTAAAATCTCTCATTATTTGTGAAACTTTTAACATTTAACTTCAATTAAATTTGAAATAAAGTTACAAAAGGTTAGTTAAAAGTTTTACAAATTATAAGAAATTTAAAACTTTTTCTTGACGGTTGTTTTATTTTTAATTATGTAAATTATTTATTTTTTTAATAAAGCAATTCGATTCCTCGAAATTTTAAAAAGGGCAAAAAAAAACCCTCGACGTCAATATTTCATATGATATCGTAACACTATCACCATTAACGTGATTTACCCCCACCCGACTGTCAGTATCCTATTTCCCATTGTCCCTTTAACGGCCTGCCCTTTTCTGTAGGACGCATCGATCGCCATACAAATTCAATGCGCATTAAAAATCCATTACAATATTACCGAAAATATAGCTTTCAGGACTAAACATCGGCGCGCGCGCGCGTGCATCGCGACTCAGAAAAAAAGAACGAACCCTTTGATGAGGGCGGCTCAATTCGCCCTAATGCACGTTACATGTTTCTGTATAAGACATCCCCCGATATCCCACCTCCCGTTATGCCCCCACCCGGTGTCCTTGTTCATATTCCCATTTTCAGTTTAATCCCAGCTGAAGAATTATTGTGGAGGAAGATGTTAATGGAGAGGCTTTTTTAGGCGGAGGAGGAGGGTAATTACGGGAAGTGGGGAGAGAAATGGATGATGGATGATGAAGGGCTAATTAAATGCAGCCATTTTCTTTTTCAGTGACGTTTTTTTTATATTCAATTATCCCGTAATAACTTATTTTCATCTGCAAACCGCTTACTAGACTTGTTAGATAAAAAAAACTAAACAAAAAAAAACGAATTATTGATGTTTTTTTTGTATTCAATTATCCAGTAATAATTTATTTTCATCTGCAAACCGCCTACTAGACTTGTTAGAAAAAAACTAAACATAAAAACGAATTATTGATATTTCTAATTTAAGTTGGTGTTTGAAGATGTATTGTCATATCTGTGTTCTCTCTTTGATTCATGCAATGCTGGTCCTGATCGCATCCCTACGTATACATTTCGAATACTACGTATTGAAAACGTAAGCTCGAACGTACATAAAATTAGTACGGGGACAATAACAGTATATTATTGAAAATGAGTATATAGTAGTGATGTGCAAAATTGATTAATATTAGTAATCGAGTATTACTAAATGTGTCATTTTAAGTATTTAAAACAAAGGAGTGACTTCAAATTTATGTTTATTAATAAATGATAAGTTATTCTTGATATTTTTACAACAAGTACCATTCATAAAATTATAATTTCGTAGTAATAAAAACATCGACTTTGCCCATCACTAGTATATAGTCCTCGAAATGTACATCTGAAAAATAAATAAGTGAAGAAAGGAATTTAAATTGTGTTTTATTAAAAATAACAATAATTGAAGATGTTAAGGATGAATAAAAAATCTGTATATTGTGAAGAAAGGAATAAGCAACAATTTTAATTTACGTTTTTAACTTCACATAACTCAAATCCAACATAGTGAATAATGTGTCCATTCATTCGTTATTTGCTAATTCTCTAACTTCTGTCATATTCCTATAATGAAAATTACTCGTTTTATGTTTTATGTTTTTTTTATATATATCAATTTTGTCTAAATTCTAATTGATATGCATTATGATTTTTAAAGTAAAATCACGCTAATTTAATATTAATCTGATATTTCCGCGCGATATTTGTCCATTATGATCAAATAGTGATTAATCACCGCGCAACGCCGTAAAATCGAAAAATAAATAGTTGGTGACAGATGGCGGTGCGGATTCTGTACGTGATCAATCGATTTCGGCCAGCGTTAATTATATACTCATTAGCTGGAGTATTACCGCGGCGAATCAATCAATCAATCAGCGGGGAGGGGAAATAATAGTTATGAACTATAATCCCGTTTGCGGCGTCTGCGGATTCGCACCGAGGCGAGAGGGCTTAGGGTTGCGTTGAAAGCATTTCGGTCCATTAGTGATTCAGCATTGGCTCTTCTATCTCATTTAAGAATCATTTAAAACTATTGAGAATAGTAAACATAGCTTTTCATTGTTTTGTGTAGAAAATGATATTTTTATGGTAATTGGTAATATAAGCTGTTTTCATTTATTTTAAGGCCAGGATATTCAGATATTGTCGTTTCATTTTTGGATATAATTATTTTTTGAAAAACATTTTTTTTTTTGAAAAAAAAAGTAATAATTGACGTTATTCGTAATAAAATAAGAATAACATCCATATATTTTTTTAATTTTTAATAATCTGTTGAAGCGTGTAAACAAAAAACGGTGGCGATTTAGCGATTTACACGCTTCAACAGATTATTAAAAATTAAAAAAAATATATGGATATTATTCTTATTTTATTACGAATAACATTAATTATTACTTTTATTTTTTCAAAAAAAAAAAATGTTTTTCAAAAAATAATTATATCCAAAAATGAAACGACAATATTTGAGTATACACCATCAACGAGAAAGCTGTATTTTATTTATTGTTATATATCTTTTATGGGTGTTTTTTTACAAAAATTGTGGTGAGCAAACTGTTTAAAGCTTGATGCAATAAAAAAAGAGGAGACAGATGTCTAATGTAAAACGTTTGTTTAATAATTGTGGCTGAAAAATTCTGTAATGAAAAGCCTCAAACATATTTGTAAAAAGGTGCGTAATTGCTTTTAGAGGTTGATTATTCAATCCTTAAATAATATTTTTGTTTGTTATCCTATGAAAATATATCTTGAAATATTTCTAAATTTAAATCTACGTTATTCACGATACGATGCTATCTAAATCCTTCTGAAGTAGTTATTATGAAGTTTTATTTAAATAAAATTCAAAAACAAGTTGTTACATATTAGAAAAAAATATTACATACCTTAAAATTATGACATAAAAAACAAAATTTTATATTGATGGTGTATGCGCAATTCATGCCTGGAAACTTATGGCTCACTTCTAGTCGGTGGGGGATAAAAACTGACATTTTAGGGGATTGTGATTTTATCAATAACTTTATAATTTAATTTAATTGTTTCTGTTTTATTAAATTGTTCATTTTTTGTTATATTTAAGCATTCATTATAGTTTAACAAATGATTATAAAAATATCATGCAATTAAAAATATGATTTATAGGATTTTTTTTTTTTTAAATAGATAAAGCATTTATTCATTTGATCACAGTTATTTAAATAAATTAAAAAAGAATTTGAAAATAATTCATTAATAAATTATTTTCCCTTTAGCTACTGTGGCATATTTGTTTTGTATTAAAAATTAAAGTAAATGGTTTATTTTTTGAATAAAAAAATAAATCAAACTAATTGAACATATTACCTATTACATATTACCCTTTGCACCGTTCGAAATTAAATTGTATTTTTCTGTTACTCTACACAGTGATGTGACATCTGTGATATTAGGTTTTTTTCATTTATTTCTTTATAAAATATAAATATTTATATATAGCATTAGCATTAATATCCTCAATAGATGATGCGCTATAATTAAAAAATAAATTTAAATAACTTCGTTTATCTACTATTTTATTGAGTACCAAAAATATTCCGCATATTATTTTAATTTTAATCAATTAAGAGGTATATTTAGTGTTGGATACTTTTTGGAATATATATATTAATACAATTCAATATAATGTATTAAATAAAATGAAATGGCGGGCATATGCTCGGGAAGTAGTTGTTTCAATAGATGTTTGTCAAAATCTCACAGTGTAATTTTTGCAGTTGAAAAACAAGGATTTTTCGAATTTTATTGATCGTCAGAAATTTTCCTGGTTTAATTTCATTATAATATTGTAATAAAAATCAAGAAGCATTCAACAATAAATACGGCCCATGATTTGAATTAAGTAAGAATTTTCTAAGAAACGCAAATCGTTAATTCATCGTCTCCCTCTTTCAATTTAATTACCCGCCCGACTAGCTGTAAAGGAGACATCTATCCCAGTTAGGGAACTAACTGCTAATTATTGTTTTAGGTTGTCACGTAGTGCCATTAATATTGCTTATTATCAAGTGAATTACGTTTGCTTGATGCATATAATATCGTTCGTACGCTAATGACTGCGTCACATAAATGCAAGCAATGGTCGTCAATATTGCACGTGTGTGTATTAATTTAATATCCACAAGTGTATTTAATAAACCTTTATTGACTATATAGTATGTATACAGTTTGATAATTAATAATTTTATAAGTATTATGGATTACATAAAACGAATGCTTCTTTTTTTATATTAAATACACATAATTTGAAAATAATTAATAAAGTATTTCCACATTTAGCTCTGTGACTTTTGACTTACGCTACGTAAGTACTTTGAACAAATGCACATTAAAACAACTACTTCCCGGGCAAATACCGGGCTTCTTTTTTTATGATTTTTAAAATCCAATTTTTGTGTGAAACTAAAAACAACAACATATAACTTTATGGTTAGTTATATGTTGTTATTTTTAGTTGTAATTTAATAAAATGGTAGCTAATATTATATATAATTTTTAATTTATTATTGCTCTGTAATTGGGTCTTTTTCTGTTGGGTAATAAAGAATATTATTATTATTATTGATTACAAGCTATCATTATTATTAAAAATATGTATGTGTATGTATGAAATTCCACGCGGAAATAATGTAAAGAGAAAAACCAATTTTCACTAAAAGCGGAATTCAAATGCGCCGTCTTATTTCTCCACTCCTCGATATGGCATCTGCCGCGCGAAATTGCCCCCCGCGTTACACGTGTCGTAATATATGCGCCCGGATAGAAAGCGTGGTACCCGCCCCCAGCCCCCGCGTTTCCGCATCCGAATTTCACGCAAAACAGACGCCCCCACTCTTCCGCGACAATTAATTAGCGCTTTATTAAATTGTTGTAATTAATTGCGGGCAATTAGCGCCGCTCTCGCCGGCGATTAGGGCGTCTCTTTCGCTCCCGTCGAAAACTCGAATAATTTTATACAAGTTTAAGGCGATGAAATTGTTTATCCGAACGATGGGGAAAGCGCTGGCTGCTCGGAGGAAGGATGGAAGGAAAAGCGGGACAATATTTTCTGTGATAACAGGAATTAGAGGAATTACAACATTAATGATGAGCTTGAATGGGGTTAACCGCGTTAAATTCAGCGTTTAGTATTGATTGGCCTTTTTATAGACTATAATCTTTTGATCTTTTAAAAGATACACTAACAGTGAATTTAAAATTGTTTTATAATCATTACTTAACAAATGAAATAAAAAATTATTTCAAAATAATTATATTATAATATATATATATATATACAGAAATCTTTATTAACAGACACATCATACAATACGTATATCAAAACATTTTTTTATATATATATATAAACATATAATTCTTCGCCTGTTAATCGGCTATCGACCGACGGTTTATAATAATATTTTATTCCTTTCTTCACTTTTTTATTTTTAAACACTAAAGTAAATTTCTAGTATAAAGTACTCTTAATCAATAGTATATTTTATATAAAATTGAAAAATAAATTTAATTTTATATAAAACATATTATTGATAAAAAGCTCAAAATATACATTTAGTGTTTAAAAATAAAAAAAAGTGAAGAAAGGAATAAAATATTATTATATTATATCAAGAAACTTCACGTACTCACGAACAAATATCTTCGATGAAAATAATTAATAAATTATTTCCACATTTAGCTCTTTTTGACTTAAGTTACGTAAGTACTTTAAACAAATGTGTATTAAAACAACTACTTCCCGGAAAAATACCCAACCAGATATTGAATTATATAATGTACATCTGCTGCTGCTGCATATCAATAACATATTGCATCATGCAACATTTTATTGATTCAAAATAAATTCAATGCAAACAACAAAAAAGAACCTTACTCAATATAAGGCCATCTGCAGACACGTGTTTCGGGATCTATGCCTCGTCAGTGCAACTCTGCCTTACATAATTTAAAGATTAACTTTAACTTTATTTTACGGGATTCTCCATTATAATTGATTACATTATACAATAATTTACATATTTGTATATAATCACGTAAGTATTCCTAAACTATTAATAATTAATAAGTAAGATAAGTGCATTGTCAAACGGTTCAAAGAATTGATTCAGTGTTGCTTATGACTTCACAAACTAACATCTACGGGTATATACTTACATAATGGAAACAATAATTTACCTAAGAAAATGTAAAAATAAAATTTAAACAAATAAAAATATAAAGTAAATAATAATAAAGATATTAAATTAAATTAATTATATTAAATCAAATCAAACTAATTTTTAAATTAAATCAAACCAAATTAATTCAATTTAAATCAAAATCAAATCAAATTAAAAGAAATTAATTTTGTATTAATACTTCACAACTTTAATTTAAATTAGTTTCATTTCAACAAAACCTAAACCTCGAAAATAGACAATTATTTGTCTAAATATTTCATTATCACAGGGTTTCCCCTTTACCTATCCTTTTCAAAATATTTCGTTATATACAAAGCGCAGATAAACATTTAAGATTCCCTTCATTATTTTTTTCCTTGAACTGAAATAGACATTTGTTTGTTAACTTACGGGGAAAGTGTGCGCAATGGCGCATTTACATTTAAGAACCCCTCTCCCCGAAAGATTATTAAAATATCAAACGCACGTTTCAAACACAGACTTTTTTTTCCACTGACACGAAATCGTGTCATTCGCCCATTTCTTTCAGCACTTTGAGCGCACATTTCCCTCTAATCTCTGAAACCATTAAGCATTCCACGCCGGCATGCGAAAACGCTGAAAATATTGAAAAGACCCGGAATATGTGTAATAAAAAAAAAACGAAGAGAAAAACGCAGAAAAATCAGTATTGCACTCACACACTCACGCATATATAAGCGAATCCCCAATTAGAATTTCCGACTAGATGATAAGCGGTAGTATTTTATTTATTTTTTGTTTTTTTAAAGCGATAAAAAAGGAGGGAAATGCGCAGAGATAAGGAACGGAAACGCAGGAAGTGGAGTTATCAGCGGGGATTTTTGCAAGGGTATTATACACACAGAAATAAACATCTCCCCTCCGGGTTGTGGGGAAAAACCGGAGCGAGAACACAAAGAAACTAGGAATGTGCAGTTTGCAGTTAAATTACACGCGCGGAATGAGGATGTTTCGCGTTTTGTCAGCGGCTTTCTTTGGGGTTGTTTGCGCGTTTGGGATGTTCGGTTTTATTCGAATTATAAAGGATTGGCGCCTATCATAAATACAATCCACATTTTCCCATTTTTTATCGAATTGTTTTTTTATAATGAAAGATAATAATAATTTATTTCTCAACAACCAGAGCCTACATTCACAGATTTTGGGGTCGTACTCGATCACAAATTAACATTTAAGTCAGATATTGATGAGAGTTGGTTGCGACTTTCACAGTGTTGATGCACTGCATTTGTACTAAGTAAATTGGAGTACAATAGCTTAATATGGAATCCCATCTATGTTTCTCAATCACTTATATTGGATAGTATTCATTGAAAATTCTTGATTTTTTTATCATTTGAACTGGATCATGCATTTCCACCAATTGGAACCCCGCAAGCTGATCTGCTACTCTACTCAAATCTTAAATATGTATTCAAAATTATTATTTTTTATTACCTTTTTTTCTTAACTGTCAAACGTATTTACGTACGTATTTTACAACAGTTTTTAATCTAAGTAATTTACTCCTTCCTCTGGTGTTCCGCAGGGCTCTTGCCTTTGTCCACGACTTTTTAATGTGTTCATTATTGAATATTATTACATTATATATGAAAACACTTTGTATGCTTTTCTTCACTTATTTTATTTATTGAGATAAGTACATTTCATTATCATTATCAATGTTTTACAAAGAGGTTAAATTATTATATTATTATTATTCCTACTTTATTGTATAGCTGTCTCTTTCTACTAAACCGCAACCTCAAAAAAATATAGCTCATTGATTATGTCATTATTACCAGCGGTATTCCCGCATGATAAACGGTTTATAAAGAAAAAAAACACAAATGATATTCTTGACGAAAGCGCGCATTAATGCCGGGGAAAATTTTATGAAGCCCGTCCCCCGGGGCGCGTCAGGTTATTCGGTAATAAAATGGGGAACTTTAATGTTTTCCCCGTTGTATTTCATTAAGTAAAGTATGGAGCAGTTATATAAGTTAGTTACACTTCGGTAATGCAGTTCTTCATCCTGGGGGGAGTGAAACAGTAGCAGATTTAATCCACCGCCAGCGCCTTGAAAACCTCCGCGGGTTTTCACCCGGGAAGTCTTTCAATTGAAATAATAGTTTTTACTATAGAGCGTTGCTTTTTCGTAAGTTAAATTGTTTAAAGAGAAAATTTTAGAATAATGTTAATGCATACACAATTTTCATAATCATTTCCCTTACAGAATAGCCCCGAATATCAACATATATTTAAATTATAAATTTTAAGTTAATCCAAACCCCCCACCATTTATGGACTCTATGCTTATATCAACAGGGTTTTATACGCAGAAAGTAATAAGTGTTGGTGATTTATAAACGTGTTTGTAGCGTGTGTGTTCAAATCTCGCCGCTACAATGATTGAGGATATACACGTCCTTGTAGCTATTGCCGCGATTTATCACGCCGACGACGGCAATTTCATTTCGGGTCACCGGTTTTCCGCCGTTTTTAGCCGCCCCCATGATTAACATCCCGCGTATAATTGCGTACCCCGAAAACGTCTACTTTATTACGTCGTAAATTTCGCAACGGCAAAGAAAGGGCTAAGAACAAAGTTCCACATGAAATTAGCCCGGCCATAACTTTTATTTAATATAAATTACAATATTGTAGATTATTAATTATGATTTAATGTATTATGTAATACAAGAAGGAATTTTGCTCAATAATGAAAAAGAGTATTTTATATGGTAACAGTTTGTTTTGTTGTTCTTTGAATAATATTTCCGAATAAAAAAAATGTTGCATTAAGCAATTATTTGTCGTGCAACAGGAAATGTCCATTAGGTACTTCAATACCCAACTGGGTATTTGCCCGAGAAGTAGTTGTTTAAATGGATGTTTGTCTTTTTTAAGTGCTAACGTTATCTTATGGAGAAAGTGTATATTAATTTAAATTATGTTAAAGGCTGTAATAACTAAAGAGGATATAAATAAATAATTAATTATACAATAATTAAGGAAAAAAAGAAAATAATTAATTTAATGTAGTAATATTTTATTCCTTTCTTCACTTTTTTATTTTTATCACTATATGTACATTTCAAGCACAACGTGCTTATCAATAGTTTTTATGTAAAATTGACAAATAAATAAATAAACATGTAAACAAAAATTTATTTAACGGAGTTAAGTCAAAATTTAATAGTTTACTAGAATTTTTATACATTTCAATTGCTTCTAACATATTTAGTTTTGGAGAATTTGACAACAAATATTTTAAATAATTAATTATTTTGTTTTTAGTTACTCTGCAATTAAATACTTACAAAGTAAGTATACAAAAATATAAATATCTATTGAAACAACCACTTCCCGGGCAAACACCCACGCTGGACATTGAATTACGCAATAGATATTTTCCGCCTTTTTTCTTTTAATTCAATTAAAACTGCAATGTGAAACATTACCACCATCTTTATAAATACAATAATTATTTTCAAATTTATTTTTCTATTTTTATTATTTTTAGTTAATTTTTCAAATTAAAATCAAGAGGTGTTTTATAAAGAATATTTTATATATTTACTTATTTATGGAAATCTCCAAAATGCAAAGGCACATTTATATTACAAAAAATGTAACAAAGAGCAAACCATTATGTGTGTATGTATAAACAAATAGCAATATAGAAATATCACAAAAAACTATAATGTAATTAAGTCTTCTATCCCAAATGGTTGAAAAATAGATAATAAGTTTAAAAACATAAGTAACAAGTATCACTGAAATGATTGTGATCTTACATAAAAATAAATAATTACAAAATTATCCTACCAGAGGAAAAACTAAAATGGATGATCAAAGATGGTAAGAAAAAAAAATGACTTCGTTTTGTTTTACTTATTTGTTCAACTAATCTCGGCTATATGTCCTTATCAAGAATAATGTACAATGGATAAAAATGAATACATTAATTTTATATATTATATTATATTATATTATATTATATTATATTATATTATATTATATTATATTATATTATATTATATTATATTATATTATATTATATTATATTATATTATATTATATTATATTATATTATATTATATTATATTATATTATATTATATTATATTATATTATATTATATTATACAATTTTACTAATAAGTCACGCAAATCAAATTCCTGGCTTTACATACAGTTATTTTCGTGAAAATGGGAGATGTCTATCTGTATTATTGAAATTAATTAAATTAAAAAATGTACAATAGAATGTAAGCTTTTGTGTTTCTGCAATAAATCAAAAAATAATGTTATGTAATTCCTAGTAAACCCATAGTCTATTAACTTGACTTTAATCTTTCCATATTGCATTCCACACGAGTTTCCTCGCAAATGCATTTTTAAAATTTGTTTGCATTTTACGAGCAATGTTTATTAAAGGCATTGCAACATATTTCATTGGGGAGGCACGCGAGCTTTTCACTCGCGCGTGCATTATTGATATTTTTCCATATTGTTTATACGCCGGGATACGTTCAGGAACCCCTACCCCCATTTATCCGTTTTGTATGCGCACCGTATTTATTGAAATATTTAAAATAAATACGAGCGAGCACAAACAAAAAATATGGCGCGCGGTTTGTTCGTAAATAATTAACTTGTCGTGCCGTTTAACGGCCGGATTAATTCAGTTCCTGTTACAACCGACGTTTATATATGCCGGTAACTTTAAACCGGCGCGGCGGTTCCCATCAATTTTTCTTTTCGTCCCCTCCCTGGCTAAAGCTGGAACACGCCGGCAATCGACTAACCGTAATGAGATTGGGGTGCATAAGTCCGTCCAGATATCCCTTCAAACGGAACCGGGATTAAGTAAATTGATGGAGGCGTTGATTGTTTTCCGAGGGTGGATTGAGAAGTTATTTGTTGAGGAATGTATTCGATTTAAACTTAAAAAAATACTTACAAGAACAGATGCCCTGCTTGGAAACGAATTACCATTATTCAATTTAATTAATCATTTATTTCTTTATATATATACATTTATACAAAACAAAATAACATAAATTTTTACAAAACATGTAGGTATTTGTGAATAAAACAACAGAGAGCCATTTTTTTGATAAATTGTAATGTTTAGTGAAGTATATATTTGTGATTATAATATATCGTCATAATCTGTAGTACTATTGTTATTAACGTTATTTTGTAAAATTGTTCTGTAAGTGGGTTTCCTGTTCGGTAAAAAATATTATTATTGTTACAAAGGTTTTTTTTTAATTTTACAAAATTCTCATAATTAATCATCTTCCTGAATTAATTAATATGACGACTTACACATCTTGAGGCGAAGATATAAAGAATCTTCGCCTAAAGATGTGTAAGTCGTCATTATTTAATAAAAACGATTCGTTGACGATGCCACATGAAATTAGGCGAAAGATGGCGCTCGCGTCGTCTTTCATTTATTACGATTAATATAAACGTATTTAATATATTTAAAAGTAAAATAAATAAATTGTTTAAATACTGTTCGGAACAGTTAATTCCCCGAAAACTCCGAACTGTATTTCAAACTCGTAAATTCCGAAGTACGCCGGATTAGAAGAATTATATTAGCACAGGGCAATCAATCGCGTAACAACATCAACCCTTTATATCCCTAATCCTCCCCTATTCATCGAGTGTCCGACAAGTAATTAAATCACACTGTTATTTAGTGCAAAACCGTGTACCGGGCGCAATTGGATAGTGCCGTTTCGACTGGATTTATTCGGAGAGCACACAAACACGTACACAAACAATCTAAAAATACTGGCCCGCCCCTCGTATATAATCCATTTAATAAAGAAATTTATTGATGAAAATAAAAACGTAATTTTTAATATAATGAATTGCAGCGAAATAAATATGTGGAACACATAAACAAAATAAATTTAAGAAACAGACATCATTGTGGTTGATTAATATAAAGGAATCAATCAAAATTAAGAAAAGTACGTAAGCTCAAGGACACAGAGTAGCTATGATGGCTACAAAAGAGAGAGACTCACAACAAAAATATGATATTAACTGAAAAACAAACAAAAAACATTTGTAAGAAGAAACAGGATGGAAGAAAGTGCCAAGGAAAATAAGAATATTTTTTAGAAATAAAAACAATATATATATTGCATGAAAAACAAAAAAAAACATAGGAAGAAGAAATAGGATGGAAGAAAGTATCAAAAACAATCTCAATATATTTCAGCAATAAAAATAAAAAAGATGATATTGTTTGAAAATCAAAACAAAAAAACTGGTAAGAAGAAACAGGATGGAAGAATGTGTCAAAGAAAATAAGAATACATTTTATCAATAAAAACAAAAAAGATTATGTTATTTGAGAAACAAAAAAAACATCGGAAGAAGAAACAGGATGCAAGGAAACATCAAAACCAATCAGAATATATTTTAGCAATAAAAACTAAAAAGATAATATTATCTGAGAAACAGAAACATAAAAACATGGGAAGAAGAAACAGGATGGAAGAAAGTTTCATAAACAGTCAGAATATTTTTTTAAAGCACGCATATATATTTTTACCATTCTTTAGATTCTTCAATGATTTGTAAAATGTATTCTGATTGTATTTGCCTTGGCTGATTTTTCATTCCTTGGGTCCGTCAATGGTTTATCCACGAGCAATTCGTCTATATGACTTATTAGCGTTATATGGCTCACACGTGCAGTTAATTTCCCAGGAAGTTAAACTGCTTAGATAATATATTCTCCAACATAGAAGATAAGTGCTATGAAGTATGTCCCATCGAGACAGGTTTATCGGATCATTTAGGAATCCATGCATAATTTAAGATATAATCCAGAGACCAATAAGAGAATGATTAGAAGTATCACCGATAAAAGGTAAACTTCAGCTTTTCAGTGCACTTAAACTTACAAACTTTGATTATATTTACAATTTAGACATAAATATTGAAGATAAATTCTCAAAATGCATATCAACTCTACAGAATTATATTTTTAAATATTTTCCTAAAAAACATATATCGTTGCAAATTATTTATTGGTTCGATAATGAGCTGCAGCAAATGAGAGAAACTCTACTAATGTTGAAGTCAGCGTGTGATCGTTTACCAAATCTCAAACCAAATTACTTAAAAAACTGTTATTTTTTTATAAGACAGCACTAAAAAATGCAAGGAAAGCAACTTCAGCAACTTCACAACAGTGGTAATAAAACAAAAGCCATGTAGTCTTAAAGATACCTGTAAGAACAATGCTAACGATTTTGAATGCCTTTTTTAGCACCTTTGATAATCATCTGTAAAGATCGAAACACGTGTCAGGAAACTGAAAATAAAATAAAGGAACATAAGTGTTTTTCTTCACCAAACTATAAATGTATTTTGAAATTATAATTGCCTGTACGTATTTTCGCACTTGTACAGTCTCCAATACATTTGTTTTTTATTTCATTAATTCCTCTTCTCTCCATCGAAATTACATCGCTTGAACGAAACCGTCGCGCTGGTGTCGTGCGACATCCACATTAATCAATCAAGCCCGAAAGGAGAGAAAGAACAAAAAAAAAACCGCTCGTGGTTTTCGGTTTCTCGGTCTCTTTGGAAATTCTCTGCGGTTTACACATTAATCATTATCTTTCGGGGCGTAATTGCCCCCATCAATTGTTTTCGGGGTCTTATTCTGGAGGTGTATCGCAATTGTCGGCGTTGAATTATAGACGGGAATGAAATTGCCGACTCCGACTGGCTCCAACCGGAGAAAGAAACGAAACAAAAAAAAAGGAGGAACGGGAGAACGCGCGTTTGGAAGAATTGCAGTTGATTAAGTGCAAACGAGTCCAGCCGACCGTTTAGATCTACTTACTTTTTATAATTATCTTTTTGATGCTATCAATCACTTACTTTCTTGTATTAGCTCTTTGTTTTTTTTTTGTTTTGTTTGCTTCTGTTGGGAAAAAGTAAACGACAGATGCAGGAAAGTGAATGCGGAAGGGTTTTGTAAAAATAGAAAATCTAGAATTCTTTACATATTTGTCATCCATCAATGTCATTCGTAATGTACATTCGAATGCATATCAAGAATTTGAAATTCTGATTTAATAGTAATAGAGAAAAGGATTTATTCACTTTGTCACATTTATATACAAATATCTTCATATCTTCAAATAATTTCAGTTTTACATTGATTATATAGATTAAAATAAAGGTATGTCTGTCCTGGGCTATCTACCGGAGGTCTTTCTGCATGGTCACAGTTATTTAAATTAATTAATTAAAAAGACACATGACACCACATGGGTGATTTATTTGCAGTTAAGATTAGTAAGAAAGGGAAGTGGCCAACATTCTAGAGGTATCAGAGATTAAACGTGCACTCACCAAAGGGATTACCATTTTATTTTTTTAAAAGTACTTATGTAATATAAGTCAAAATGTCACAGTAGCTGAAGAGAGAATAATTTATTAGTTTAATTTTTATTTAATTTCTAATTTAATGCTCATTGTTTACTTATACTCTTAATATAATTCTTCTGTAAATAATATGACTGTTCTAAAATATTTGCACTGCATTGTCATTGATATTATTAAATTAGATATAGGGCTATTAAACTCAATTTTATTGATGAATTATGTTATATGAAATAATTGAAAGATTCGTTTATTATTTCCCTTTTTCTCGTAAGTAAAATTACTAATAGTTTTTACAGCAGCCTTATCAAGTAAAGAACGGAACATAGTGTAGTTTAAATAACCTAAATGATTAAAAAGTGAAATAAGAAACGACTCTTTAAATTATCTTATAGGACAATGTTCAATGAAATAAAATTCTCACTGTATATAGAATCCTTTGTCCTCGAGTACCAATGCATAATATATTCCAACAAGTTTTCAAGTATCAGGTGCGAATCGCCCCCTATATATATTTTTTGTAATATATGCATTGATAAAAAATAATTTGATGCAAACCACTTCACAGAAAAAAACTCGTTTTTTCCCTTCCCGGATGCAAATTCCCGTCCCCTCCGCCATAATTTCCAGACACGCTTCCGTGCCTCATTTGCATACTCCTTGTGTACTCGCACACTATAAACTGTCGTTTCTTTCAGGGGCCGAAGACGATGTGCACCACTTCTTGGGAAACGACACCAACACAGACTATTTCCGGCTGGTGATGCGCGACGGGGACTACCTGCTCGTCGGAGGAAGGTAAGCTTTGTTCAGTTTCATTTTTTTATCTTAAAAAATGCTACTGCTGTGGGTTATTAGAAGGAAATCGCCCCGGATATTGTTTAGTGATTGTTTTCCGCACTGCTTTGATCGTGTATTTAAAATTACTTCGAAGGAATAGAATTTAAATATTAAGAATTATATATACAAGGTGTACAGAAAATGAGTGAAAAGCTTTAGGTAGCGTGACTTTTTGACTAATTTTTAGATAAAAATATTAACGAAAATAAGTCACACGGTCCTACCTTAAGCCTCACGGGTCACTTAAAAGAACTATACATTTGGCAACGCTGGATCAAATAAGTGTGCATTTATCCTGTTTATAACTGCTACATCATCCGCTGGAGGTGTTGCATACACCTTTTCTTTTACAAACGAGCGTGCGTCGTTGCCAGATCTATTTTCATTAAAAGAATGCTTCTGATGAAGTTATAAAATTGTAAAAATATCTGATTTATTAATCATTTACATCAATGAAATTATACACGTGTCTAATTGATTGTTAATACTATTGATTTTTTACAAAATATTTAAAAACAATACTAATTTATAGTCACATATTTAAAATTCCGAAGACCTCGTGAGCCTCAATGAAGAACCATACAACATTTTTTTATTTGAATTTTCTATTAAAAATTAATTAATGAATTGAGTTACCTGAAGGTTTTCACTCATTTTCTGTACACCTTGTATATATATATATATATACATAAATCTTTATTGGCAGTTTTTTTTTTAATCAAGTAATAATAATAAATAAATACAATAAACAACTAACTTAAAAATAAATTGTTCAGCAAATTGGCTTCGGCCGTTGATCTTTCTGCCTGGTTTTGTAGGCGTCTGTCCTTGTCAGTTGCTGTGTCAAACAGGTTATGAATTTACTCGTCGTAATCACTAAAGTTATGAAATGATAAAATGAAATCATGAATGGTGATGGTGTAAGAGTTATATTTATCCTTTTAAATAATAAATGAATTGAATAAACTCATAGAAGAAAAAGCATGAATTTTTATTACGAAAAATATATTTTTCTATTAATTCATGCATTAATTATAACACCAGTATTTCAAACATAAATAAAATAATGTGATCATTTTTCGCTTTAATAAGGGAGGAAAATGTTGTCTTATGTCTATGCTGTGGTAACCACCAATAATAATACTATTTAAATTTTATTATTAAAATGTTAAAGGAATAATATGGGCTATTATTTTTTTTATAAATCAAATTAAAAAAATATTATGTACATTTTTGCTCCATTGCAAAACTTTTTTCATAAATATTATATTCACAAAGCGACAAGTTATATTAGATTTTTGTATTGATTAAAATATTGCTTCAAATAACGAAGATATAAATAAATGTATTGTTTACATAAATTGTATTTAATATGAGCAATAACTTGTTAAAATATTTCTTTCACTGATTTTTATTTTATTATTATTTTTTATTTTATTTCTATAATGAAAAATAAAATAAAAATAAGTAAAAAATATTGAGTGCAATAACGAGTTGTTTAAAGTAAAGTAATTATTTTTTTTTTAATTTGAAAATAATTAATCAATTATTTTCCGTTTAGCTACTGCAACTTTTTGACTTACATTGCGTAAGTAGTTTAGCTAGAGGGAAAATAATTGATTAATAATTAATTATTTTCAAATTCTTTTTATTTAATTTATTTAGAATAATTAATAGTAATAATAATAATGTTTATTGTCCAACAGGAAAGAAATTCCCAATTACAAGACAATTTAGTATTAACAAAACGCATTAAAAGTAACAATTAAAAATAATAACATTACATTTCGCAATTAACAAAATTCTAGTAAGGATGTTAAAGGTTAATATATATATATATATATATATATATATATATATAATCTAAAATCCCAATCTACCATAATGGTGGTGTAGTGGTGTTAAAGGTTAATAATCTTTTCTATTATGAGTAATTTATATTTCAATAGATTTCATCTCGTTTTAAGTGAGAAATTAATTAAAGAAAATATTAACAATTTTTGTATAACTTGATCGCCAATTTAATCGAATTTATTACTAAATATTAAAAACTAGAGATATAGGATCGATTTTAAGCAATCATAAAAATGTATTTATTGGTTGGCCCGCAATTATTCCAGAATTATTGGATTATTTTACATTGTCTTCTCTCGTTGCTAGAATCTTTTCCTTGGTCTTGACTATAAATTCCAATGCTACAAGGAATAATTTTTAACGTACTATATAAATACTATTCACATATATAATTAGAATCGTAGTTTACGGAGAAAAAGTTAAATAGTTAAAAAGAAAATGATTACTTTACTTTTCAAAAATTATTTTCATTTAATTTATTTTAGATTTAATAAAAGTTTATAAATATATATATATATATATATATATTTATATATATCGTTGATGTATCAGGTTTCATATTTAGCATATTTTAGTGTATTTTTGTTGAAAAATAACAAAGGTATATTTATGTTGTGATTTACTTCATAAATGTTTAAAATGGAGTTTCACCGAGTAATAGCTTCTTCAATCGAATTTATATCAAAGATATTTATCGAGCACATTATAAAAGACAGGAATATAATATAAATATTAATGCTGTATTAAATATAGTTTTAGGTTATTATAATAAATAAAGGAATACAGTTATAAAAATAATCGTTAAATATTAATAACTAATTGCTCACAGAATATGTTTTTGTCTCTGACTTACTTTTTCAACCGTGGCCCGAACACTCACCAGGAGATGATTCCATGTAAATAAAATAAAGATACTATAATATAAAAAATTACATTATTATTAATATTCATTAATAAACAATTCATCATGAATAATTAATTTCAAACATAAACACACAACTGTCGAAAAAGTACTACATTACGAACATTGCCTCTCTTTTTTATGCGGTCGTAAACATCGAACACAATTCAAACTCTTTCCGTTCCGAACAGCTCCTCCCATTTTACTCTCTCGTTTTTATTTATTTGTTTTATTTCCGACGAACCATCAGTCTCCCGATGGATTTTATCGGAAAGGTGTCATCTGCATAATTCGCATACACACCTTGATACAATTTGCCAGCAATTTGCCCGAGCGCTCTGACAAATTCGATGTGAAGTGCAAATAAAACCTTCCCCTTACAGAAAAAAAAAATACTGTGCAACTCTTAAATCCCTGTTTGTTTAAAATGTTAAGGTGAAAAGTGACCCAACTCGCCCGGATCGAGGGGGATATAACCTCCCCTGGGGATTACTCAGAAATGGGCGTATTTGTATATGTCTTGCAGAGATTCATTGTGTGCATATTTTAAACGCACACGCTGTGGTTATTACGCTTTTGTAAATGCATATTTTTTTAAATAAAAAATAAAAATAGAGATCATTCACACTTGTAGTTATTTAAATTAAACAAGGAAAAATAATTAGTAGTTTGAAAATTACATTTATTACTTAATATTTACTGCATTTTCAATAACTAAATTCTTGCTAGAAAACTCTAATGTTGTTTTATTATAATATTAAAGATATATTTCAAGTGTTACTTAAAAACAGTACGTTTAATTTAATGTCATAACTAAGTCGACTAAAAGAAGAACTGCAATTTTATCAATACCCGATATCCGTCCGCCCGCCCTTAACAGTGTGAGCAATTTTGAAGTTTCCCCAGTTGATATTACACGATGATCCACAGCAAGTGAGGCAAATAAGGCCAAACCGTAGGAAACATAATAGCCCAGAAAAGGGACACGGTTAATGTGATTAAATTTCTTGTTACACTAGACGAGTGGCGTACGGGAGATCAACGCTGCCTCCAAGTTTATCGCGAAACTTAGGAAACGGCGTCATCGAACCACACCCAGGCCCCCAATTAAGACCGACTCGGTACACCAGAGATTAACTTGCGTAATACCCAATTAATCACAATTACAAAGAAAGCCGCCGCTTAATTACACACAGTCGCATTAGTGGAAACGAAAGCGAATGGCTTTTCGCGTTTAATTAATTATTGCTAGACATGAAACTATTAAATTAATTTAATATTTTTTTTTTAGCTTTTTAGCTTCTTTCGATTGATTTTTGCACTGCATTTTCATGTACGTTGTTTTTAAATATTCATTTTTACAGATTTTGTTAAAGATTGTTACTAAATTTCATTTGTATATGGCAATGAGATTTGCTGCACTAGCGTTTAATATTTCTGTTACTATTTTCTCATTTATCACTTTGTAAAATATATTGATATTAAATATTAATAATTTAATTATTCATAATGTTTTACCAAGTGATAAAAGAGATAATTGTAACAGAAATATATTTTTAGATAAAAAAAAAAACCGACGATAAACAGCTATTTTCTCAAGCTTAACAAATTTTAAATTATTGTAATGATGTAAATATTGTAATTAAACTCTCATAAATAAATATTTTATATACAAATATCTTTTTTCAGACAGCAGAATTAAAATTCATTACAAATATTTATATTTACAATACATATTGGTGGGTTGTCTGTCATGGGCTATCGACCGGAGGTTTTTCTGCCCTGTCATGAATTTATGGTGATTTGCAAATAAGAACTTTGCTAGCTAGCTGAACTGTCATGTAAATGAGTGATGAATTTGTGAATTGTAACAGAAGGGTGTTTATGCTTGGGAAGGATATTAAGTTTGCGAGAGATGCAGAATTTAGTAATAAATATTTTATTTGTATATAAAATATTTTTCCCTCTACATTATCAAACTCATCCAAAACTTTCTGGTAAACCTCTCATACCAAATCCGTATCCGAAATAACCTATAAGCTGTATTTAATATAAAACAAGGTGTCCCCCAAGGTTCTCATTTATCCCCACTGTTATAAAATCTATTTTTCCACCACTTCTACAATCCTAATTCTATTTTTTTTTTCAATCTTACAATTTCACGATGACACTGGCAAATCAACTACCCTATCCTCTACAATAGATTCCCTTCAGTATGTGATAATAGATAGTTCCGGGTGGTTTGCCAGGTGGAGACTAAAAAGTGATACTAGCAAACCCCAACTGTTCATTCTCTTCTCACCGGGTAAAACCTAACTCCTCATCAGTATCTATGCATAAAACAGCAATTCAACCTTCTCCCGTATGTAGATACCTAAACATTCACTTTTACAATAAATTTTCTTTCAAGAATCACACACCATTAGTAGCCCTGAGACTATTCACTGTTATTCTCATAGGGTCCATTGTGATACAATGGAGATCTTCGCCCCTTATGTAATTTAATCTGAGCACCTAATGGATCCTATTAGATCTCACACATTTATAGGTGATATTTGGATTCACTGTGATCACCCTTAATCAAAGTTCACTTTAAGGAGATACTATTAAAAAGGTAAAATTTTGTGAATTAAATAATAAATATAAAAAAAAAAACTTGTTTTGTCTCTATATTTTCATAAAATTTATTTATTTTTTAATAAATGAAAGGAGCACAAATTATTCCACATATATTCGCATCAAACTAATTTATACCGAGGTCTTAATTCAATGAATCACTCATCCAGCGCGATGTGCTCATTTCAAACAAGCGGATGAACTATGCGGAAAAGGGCGGGGGGTGTCTCGCCGTTTTAAAATAGTTGGGGAAACTCGCTCCCGTTCGACTGAATTCTTAATCAAGCGGTCTTTTCGCAATGAACTCCTTCGTTTTTAATTCCGGTGCGCGCTTCCTCCTCATTCAATCCGAGACTGGAAAGTGAAGTCTTCCGTTCTTTTATTTTGCAATTGAAGGATCGACTCGATTCGTGCCCTTTTTATATTCATTTTCCATATTAATTCGCTGCTCAAATACTACTCATTAAGCGTGTTTAAAAGGCATTAAGTCGGGTCAATATTTACGAGTGGTGGGAATATTAAAAATAGCAGAATGTATATCATTCGTGAATTGGAAGAAAATAAAGTTTTATTTATTTTTTTTTTTGTTTGTTTGTTGATTACTTATTTATTTACTTATTTACGGTGAACCGAAATGACATAACCAGTTATACGCTAATTGGATGGTGGTTGAACATTATATTAAATGAATTTCGTTACCTGTTTTCATAAACAGAACAAGTTCGCCATTCTTCAGTGGACGAAATAATGCTTCTCGGTCGTCTACCTTGTAGACCCAAATCGTTAACGATGCTACAAGAAATTAGGCAAAAGGTAGCGCTTGCGCCATTCTTTCACATATTATTTATTTATTTGGCGGTATCCTTACCTTAGAGAAAATAAGTTGTGAAATGGTGAATGCGCCGGGCCATAAAATCCAGAGCTGGAAATCCGTTGCTAACTCATCGATAATAAATCCGAACAATCTAAAGGATTATTTAAGAGTCTGTGAATCAGAAAAAACGATTTATTTACAAAAAATGGCATTAATTAATTTATTTAAATAACTGTGACCAATTGAATAAATCCCCTTTTCTACAACTATTTAGAAATGTATTTATTTTGTTTCTGTAGTTGCGCTATAAATAAATTACATAAAAATCAAAACGGTCATCTTTGATTTTGACTCTTGTCAATGTATTTAACAGAATGGAGTCCACTTTCATAATTTAATTTTCAAGAAATAATTGAGAAAATTTGTAAACCTCTATGTAATAGAAGAGTAATTTAAATGATATTACAAAAATGTTTGTATTTTATTTTGTTAATTATTTTAACAGCATGCTATTTGTTTTCAATTTGTTGTAAGAATCTCATTTCGTTATGTGTCTCTCCGTAGTTGGTTCCGTTATCATTTTTCTTTTTCTATTATTTTTGATATTTCTGTAATGCAAGAAAAATTGTGATTGCGGGGGCATTCCTCCCGGCGCTTGTAATATAATCAGCGCCCTCCCTGCGGCTATATTCAGGTCGTGGCATCCCAAGTAAATAGAAAACAGAGCCCGTTTTGACACCTGTACGTGTCCCAGGATAATAATGAGACATGGGATCGGGATAATAGACGGGGCCGAAGAAGCTACGTGGGCTAATTTTCTTATTTACGCCGGGGTCGTTTCTTGTTTTCGAATCCCGGCGGACTAATAGAATATTTATAATGTTATTCTCGTCCGGCCGCAAAGTGACACCATGGGAAAACCCGAATGTGTACCCTTTAATTTATATTTCATTGCGGTTGACAACTATTCCTGTTTATTTTTAAATAGTTATTATTTCAATTTTATAAAGTGTTTATAATGAATAAAAAAATATAATAAATAAAATTTAATATTTTTTTGATACTGCGATAAAACTTACATTCTTTAAGTATGCCCATTAATTTATAAATTAAACTTTCAAAGCAAATAAAATAATAAGTCGAAGAAATTAATCAACAACTGCAACTTTATCGTTTGACTTCCTTGAAACGGTATCATATACTTTGGAGCAAAGTGAAATATCAATAGAAACTTTTTATTCGATACTAAGATTCATTCATTCATTTGTATATTCGATACAATTATCAAATCTGCAAAGCATTCGGCTTTGTAGATTTAATAATCACCGTCGTAGTTTAATAATACGAACATACATATGCCTGTATAATTTTAGGAGCTTTGGTTCAATGAGTTTTAGTTTGTTAGATTTTTTTGTCAATTACACTTATTATGCAGAAGTGATTAAAATGATACAGCGTACAATTATTTCGATTGTTATTTGAAAATATATGAAACTATTAGAAAATGAGGTGATGCGAACACAATAAATTAATTATTGATTGTAGCCTTCGCGAAATTCAATACTATACATCCAAAAATCATGAATGGCATGCGCACACCTGAAATTGAATACCGAGGGCTATATATTGAATTTGTATTAAAATGGCTTTGTAACGGCAAACGTTTCCATTGTCTTAATATATTAAACATTTCCTTATTATCAAAATATGATATATTGTCAATAACACATATTTACACAAAGATATTGAATACAATCAATATTGAATTGATCTTATGATGAATACAGAATATCATTTAAATGTAGGCTGAATTAATTATTTATATAAAAATTGTTTCGTGTAAATTTACATGTTTGCATTTCACGCGACGCGAATAAAAACTTGAAAAGTTAATAAGCTGAGTAGTAAATCCTTTCGAAAGGGGCGCATTGCGTAAGACGCGTGATTTATGAAAGTGAAAAAAAGCGCGATAATAATTTAGGACAAGGGTGGGAAGGGGGGTTGGGGCTTTCATGTAAAAGCTCATCAGTATTCTTCGCGGTCTCATTCACTCCTGTTCGCGTTTTGTTTGGTGGGCGCGCGCGCGCTCTTTATAAAAAAGCACGGAATTTTCAGCTGTGTTTACACGGCCGGGCAAATACCGCTCGAAATTATCTTCGGGCCGGGACAAAAGGACCAAGAGTGCAGAGCGGGGAGAGGCAGGGTGATAAAACCCCCTTCTCCGGCGAAAATGTGGGTCGTGCACGGAAGAAAGAACGCACAGCCGGTAATAAATTACACTGGTAAATTATAATTTCCCATTCCCGTAATATCGTCCTAAAAGTTTAATCCCATCTTTTTTTATTCTTCTTCTTCTTCGCCGTACAAAAAGAGGAGGAATTCAGCATCTTGGATTAATCTCTCGGGGAAAAATGGAATTATTATGATTACGATTACGAGCGTGGACATTGATCGTCGCGATTCGCGTAATCCCTCGTGTCTGAGCTGGGGGTTGCCGTTTTGAAGATCGTCTTCTAATGTCGGGGCATTAAAGATAGCGATGAATGATGATTACGTTTTCGGGGCCCCGTTTTTGAATGAGGACGCCGGCGGCGAAGAGGCCCATAAAAAGGTATAAATGGGGCCCTGTAATATGTATAATAGTCACTATCGCTGATGAGATCTTAAGAAGTCTGTTCGAATTTGTCGTGAGAGGGGAGGGATTTCTCGATGGCATTATGTATGCGACGAAAAGAAGATTCTATCTCGGGGGGGTCGTAATGAAATCCCGCTGCATTTAAAATAATGCATTAAGATAAAAAAAACACGCATTCAAGTTCTCATTTCTCCTTATAATAATCTCTCAAATAAGTGTTGAACTAATTTCTCGCTTAACCCGCAGTAAAACATTTTTATGAATGAAGGCGGATCTACTATTCCGAGAGATTAAGAGAAGGCTGAATATTGCAGCTTGAATTTTAGTGGCTGCTGGATTTCATAGAAAGAAAACATTTAATTGAATAAATTAATATAAAAATAAATTATTATCTGCATAGATTGTACAATTATTTGCGTTCAAAGTGTTTACTATTGTATTTAAAATTAGTTAGTGATACATATAATTTCATTGCATTTTACATGCATGTCTTATATTTGTAAAAATGGTATATTCCGTTAAATAAATAAATAAATATAAATACTATTCTAGTTTATGTTGCTAGAGTTGTTAACTTCTTTAACAATTCTAATTAAAGACTACTAGAATAGTATTTATATTGTACTATCTATATTTACGTTAGGTAAATTTAAACAACATTCAATTTAAATCCAATAATCTTTATTTAAAACACAATACTACAATGAAACATCCGCGTAGTTTCTACAAAAAATCCGGTTTTAGCAATATAAATATATTTTTTTATATAAATACACAGGAGAAGTAAATGGCTCGGAGAACTATTAGTTTTATTGCACGTTTCACGTAACATTTGCTCTTAAATATGCGCAATTTGCCGGCACGGTCTCTGTAAATCCCGAACGGATTCCAGATGAAGTTTCCAATCGATATGCACACACATGTGCATTAAAATTCAGAGTGGCGGTAAAATTCCAATAAAACTTCCCCACTTCGGTTCCACTTTGTGTGAAGGAAATTACTCCGCGAGAGATTCAATTAAAATGCAAAAATTAAGTAGTTTGTTATAATTTAACTAGGTAGTTTCCCCGAGGTGGAATATTGTGCAAGTTCTCTGTTCGATTTTAAGTTTTATAATTCACTTGCGTCAACCAATGTTTTAAATTAACGATTAATTAATATAGTCATTGACCAACAATAAAGAAGTTTGTATATAAATAAAAGAACAAAATAAATATTAATAAAATATAATTCTTCAATTTTTTAGACGTTTAAACTTCTCAAACTGAGTTTGAGAATGATTAACGTGTAGTCGAAACTAGTCCAGTGAAATAATAATAATAATAATCTTTATTGTCCAACAGATATACCATAAAAGGACAAATATCAGAAAAAAAATATACAAATCAATTAATTAATAACTAAGAATGGTTCAATAACTACTGTAAGTATAATATAAAAATAAGAACTAAAATGAAATAATTTTTAAGTGATATAAAAAATATATTCTTTTCTGTTTCCTCTAACTAATAATATTAATACTTTCTTTTCCTACTAGAAATAAATTACACTTTATATGACGTAAAATAATAATAATTTTTGTAATTTGAATTTAAATAAATTTAAATATTATTTTTCTTAAATAAATAAATTTAGTAACTCTTGTAAATATTAATTTTAATTCAATTATCATAAGGATATATATTTTTATTTATAATTATAAAAATAATATACCAATCATGATAATAAAGCTGAAGATTTGTTCATCATCATATAAAAAGAAGCCCCGCGTGCGTGAATTGCTTTTCTCCCCCTTCCGAAAATAATAAAACCTCACGTTTAATGTCAGCGCTTTCAGGCAAAAAGCGCCGTGCGTTATTTCAGTGCCGCATCAATTTTTCCCCATTTCGCGCACAATTCTCACTCGAAATTCCGCCGACCGCATTAATCAACCCCTTTTCCCCTATCCCCGCGCGCGCAATAAAGTAAGACATTATCGCCCCCGCGGCACAGTTAACATAACAAAGGCCCGCTGAAAAATGAAATAACTCTCGCGCTCCGCCTTATCAGTGCATCTCGCTGCAATATTTGCAACAAATTGCGGGCTCGGATGGGCGGGAAGGGAGGGATTGTGTACGGGAATAGCTTTATTTCCCGCACAAAGAGTTGGTTGGCACCCTTTGTTGGCGCGGATTTTTGTATTCGTATCTAGAGAGTGTTCGATAATTATAATAACATCAAAGGATTAATTATTAAAAAAACAACCAAATATGCTTTTGTAGCTTTCGCGATTTTTTTTTTGTTATTTCGTATTTATTTAAAGGATTTTCAAAATGTTCAAAACGTTGTTATATAAAACAATATGTAAAATCATAATATACAATGAAAATGCATATATGTGATGGTGAATGTATCGAAGCACTCCTAGAAATATCGGAAATAACCCGGCGCATTCACCAGATATGAAAATATATTTTACTTTACTGAGTGGCTACAAATTGAAACGAAAGCAAATGTTAAAGCGTTACTCACCTTGCTGAAACCGGTATCATATTTGAGAATTAGAAAGAGAAGCCGGGGTGACTGTTGCGGATTCAAGATTTGTGATTTGTAAATCATTTCCATTTCATTAAACATTGCCCTATGTTAAATTAAATAAAATTCATGTCAACACATTGCAAACATTCTAGTAATGCCGAAACACGTTTCTGCAGATAGGTAATTTTTGTTTTGTTTTTTGCATTAAATATTTTCGATTAAAAAATGCATTATTGCATTATACAGTACGTTATTATACAGTTTTTTTTGTTCAAAGTAAGTTTGATTTTTTAAAGGGTGCATATTGATATTTATTCAACAAATTAAGTTAATTTATATTATTCTTAATATTAATATTTATATTCTTAATTAAATTATCAATAACCAACAAGGCTGTCGAAACTTTAATTATTTAAATAAAAATGATTGTCCTTTCTTCTACTTATTTTTTTTTATTGGACTAGATATAACAAGGCTGTCTACACTTTAATTATTTAAATAAAAATGGTTGTCCTTTCTTCTACTTATTTTTTTTATTGGACTAGATATATTTCGGAAACTATGTTATGTCTTCAGTAGTTGAAATTCAACTAATTTATATTTATTTACAATTTTATTCTTTGCTTTTTTTCGAGAAAATTTAATATTAAAAACATTTTCTTATTGAAATTTATTCAATAAAATAAAATATCACATTTCCTACATAACTTTAAGAAACCCTGCTTTCTTCTCGTTCCACTTAACCGCAACACAAATTTTATTTTATTCCATCCCGCACGCCGCCCATAAATCAATTAAATAAAATACACACGCGGCATGTGTTTGCACTCGTATAATGGATTGCTTGTCAAATATGTGCCTTTTCCCCGAAATTTATTATTCTTGAGCCATATGCCCCGTGTACTTATCCTATTGAGACGTATTCATCCCCCTTGTGGCACTTATAAATAAGGCAAAGGGAACACTCCGGCGGTGTGTGTATCTGAAAAATAAACACCCCCGCATACGTACACGCGTGCGTGATAAATGCGCATGAAGACAAAAATACACACACACATATGAGAATATTTCCAAACGCGGAATTTTTATTTATTCACCATATGGGGTGAGATTATGTTACAGATGGTTTTGTTTCGTAATAGGAAAAAAATGTTTCTTTTATTATTAACTAAATGCTTCTACAAAAAAAATCTAATAAATAATTAACATTCAAAAAGAGCATATTTCCACTAAAAAAATGTTCATGAATATCATTGCATCAATGTTGAAACAACATTAAACGTTAATGTAACATTAATGCAATGTTTTTTTATATACATTTTGCTCATTGGGTTACTTCTATGATATCCAAGGCCATTTTATTTTATTAATCGTTTCTCGAATGATTAAAAACTTATAATGAAAGTACCGTACCATTACATAATTTCAGTAATGAATAAAAAATAATTAAATAGATGTAGGCAGAAAGACCTATGGTCGATAGCTTATGACAGATTACTAACACAAATGTACATTTTGTTATAATAAATTTTGTAAATTTTTGTTGTAGTATTGTCTGAATAAAGATGTTTGTAGTAATTTTGATTACATTACAATTTTTTTATGTTATGGGTTTTTTGGATTTTTTTATTAGTAATACAAGCGAATTATTATTTTAATTTATATATTATTCAAGTCCTGTATGTGCAAAGTCTTTTAAATTACATTATTAAGTTATCAAGGTTGATTATAATTTATTAAAAAAATAGTACTGGTATGCAATAAACAAATATTTATTGTGTAATCTAAAGTCCAGCGAAGTATATGCTCGGGAATTAGTTATTTATCAAAAACTTATAGTAAAAGTAATTTTTGCGGTTGAAAAAAGGGATTGATGGAATTTTATTAATTATCGTCGGAAATTTTTCTCGTTTAATTTCATTGCAAAAAAAAGTTATCCGTCACAATATATAAAAAATCTATGTTATGAAAATAATTAAAAATTACTTCTTGTATTTAATTAATTTTCATTCATTGCTGAAATAATGTTATGTTAATGTTCATTTAGTGTAATAATTATGAAAACCCCAGTGGTATCCATTTATATGTAATTCGAAATTTATGAACGTACAAATAACATATTCCGATCGTACATATAACAGATAGTATCAATTTCCCGGGCATTATTTCCTTTTCATTATTCCACGTCCGTTTTGTCTGTGCATTTGTGTGTGTGTGTGTGCGAAATGTTTGGGGCAAACAATACCGCAATGTAATATAATGCAAACTTTACCCGACGTGAAACTATTAAAATAAAAATATTTTCCCGCAACAATAAAGACAAATGGAAAACCGTAAAAGTGGTGCCGCTGCCTGCACTGAAAGCAGAATACGTTTTAATAACGATAATGTCTCGGAATATAAAAATGCGAATTGTGGCGGATGCGCCGGGCGCCGTCGCACATAAATCATTGCGGCGAAAATTCAATTTCGCGGAGTAATTTACGGTTGCGCTTATTAATTCGATTGTAATTTCCTCCGCGTCATCGATCACACTCCGGCAACGTCGTCGGAAGTTGTTTTTTTTTTGTTGGAATTCCTCCTTAAATTAAAAGTCGCCGGAGCATCTTTGTCAGCTGGGGAAGATTGATACTCTAGTTTTTCTTGTACTTTTTTATTGGCAATTGTGAGCTTTAAGTGGAGTTACTATTTATTTGTTCTTATTTTAATTCATCGGGAGGAGAAATTTGTTTTCATAAACTAATTTTCAAGCGAAACGTTTGATTGGTTTCACACCGTTCGATAGTTTAAATAAGTGAACCTTATAAAAAAAGAGTATATCCACTTAATTCCAGATATTTTATTATTTATTATTATTTGGGGGGGCGTGGAATTTCGAATATCGAACTCCTTAGGTTTTGACCAAGAAAACGCTGACTAAAGTTTAGAAACAAATTTAGAACAATAAAGAATAATTATTAAAATAAAAATACTTTACAAATTTCACAGTAAATATACGAGTAGATAAAAATATATTTATTATTTCCAATTAACGCACTGTAATTAAATCCACCTGAGCATTTTTTTTTCATAATCCACTTATTTTTTCCGTTTAATTATGGAAATACAGTATCGCCATTGTTCAGGACCTCCTATTATGTAATATCGATTGGGTATTAAAATCTGTGGCGATTTTAATTGGATTACCGGCGACGGAAAATACTCTCCACTGTCTGTGTGCGTCCGGGCGTAAAAAAAATGCCCATCCCCCCCCCCCACACTCTCTTTCATTAGATTAGTTTCGAATATCTTTTTGTTCTGCGGAACGGGCCGCTTGATTTAATTCTGCGATTAAACTTTTAATAGCCCGTTAATAATGGATACCCGCGGCTCCGGCCCAATAAATTCGCATTGTTATGCAGAATGGTGGGAAAGGAGAAACGAAGGATAAGAAAAAAAATGATGAGGGAAAAATCAGATGTGAGGATTTGTGCGAAATGTAAATACTCGATTTATTTGAAGGAGATTATTTTAAATAAAAGACAATGAATATAGATTCAAAGACAGATCGATTCAATAAATCTAATTGTGTGGTGTATTACTGAGAAAAATGAGGTAAATTCAAATTTTAATATTCCTTTGACAAATCTTAAGAGTAAATATTGTGTATAATAAAAGATTTTTGTATTATTTTCAAAATATTTATAAATAAAAACATATATCCTCCAAATAGCACAACAATACTGCAAAATATAATATAATATAATATAATATAATATAATATAATATAATATAATATAATATAATATAATATAATATAATATAATATAATATAATATAATATAATATAATATAATATAATATAATATAATATAATATAATATAATATAATATAATATAATAATATTTTATTCCTTTTTAAACTCTAAATAAAAATAGAGAAGTGAAGAAAGAAATAAAATAGTATTAAGAAACTTCACGTACTCACCGATTTCGAATATATAGTATTAGAAGTCGGTCATCGAGTGGATGTCTTTTAAGCTCATTTTTATTATAATACCTGTAATATATGAATAAATAAATCCTTCAAAATATTTACATTAAAGCCAACGCTATTATTTTCCAAACATTACAATATTCCACTAAATGTATATTATTTCAATCCGGCGCGCGTTTCAACAACAAAGGCCCGAAAACGTATTAAACCCGTCGCGCCTAAATATGTACGAATGGTGGATGCGCCGGGAGCGGCCCGGTGCAACGGGTTTTAGTTTCCCGAAGTAGCACGCGGAATTAGTAGTTACGACTTACGCTTGTTGTTAATTTTATTTGATGTTGCCGAAACGACTTTCCGGGAGCCATTACCGCAACGAATTAATTATTCGGATAATTTAACGAAATTACCGGTGCATGACTGTTAACCGAAACTGTAAATCTAAACTACCGCCCGCAAATAAATAGAAAACGTGCAATTTGCGGATAAAATGGATGTGTTTAATTGCTCGATATCCTCACTCATCGTAATAATTAGCTATGTAAATAGAAAAGCCTATTACATCCTAATGTAATGTTATTTAATTATTTAACGTTGAATTCGTTTCTCGATTAAATCCGTGATGAGACATGTTTATGTATTCAAACTTTTAAATAAATATAAAAAAGTGTTTTTTTATACATACAGTGGGCCAAATTAATATAAGGAAAATAAATATAAGACGCCTGAAATGGTAAATGATATTACGATTCCTTTTGATGTTTCTTTTCCACTTATATTCAATTAATTTAAATTATACCTCAATGTAGTGCATTGAAATTTCCACAATTCATAGATGTTACATATACATTATTTGTAACCATTTTTTTTATCGAACTAAATAAATAATTCTATAAAATCATTTTGATGCATTTTTTTTTAAATAAAAGCCTGTTGCTATATAACTATATAAAGAAAACAATACAGTATTGTTTATATTAATATATTCAGTTTTACATAACATGCTGTTAGTTAATTAAAATTTTAACAATCAAAACAATCCCCGCAATAATAAATGAATACGCTGTAAACATAAAATATAATAAAACTCGTTCCGGCTCGGTGCCGGGGCATGGCAATAATAATACATCTCCCAAACACGTACAATATCCTGGTTTTACAGCTTAATCTGGTCAGTTACACTTGATTATAATGCACATACACGCTGGCCGGCGTCCTGGAATTTAATGGCGTCAGCTTGTAAACATGCGATATTTCAGAACTAATACATTAATGAGGCACAAACGGTAATTTTCACATCAAATCCCGGTATTTTATGGGTGGGCGCAATTACGGTGTTTATCATTCCGATGTGTATGTATATGCGCGCACGGTTAAATGTTTACAAGCGACATTTTCAGCGATTGAAATCGATGAGTCGTCACGTTATTAGCCGAACACTTAAGTGTGGAAAATGTTTAACGTGTGCATTATAGATGGTTGTTGAAAGTTGCACGGGGCGTTTTATAAGCACGATACACTGTTGTTCAAACAATTACGTATTATAGCTTGTATTTACCAGTTAATTATAATCTACAAGAATAATAAATTGATTATTAAAATAATATTATAAGAATTGAAATTAAATAAGGAAAAATTACTGAAAATAACTACTAAAATTAAATCATTCCCATATTTCGCGCTGTAATTTTTGGCAATGGGAATGATCGAATTTTAGTCATGATTTTTAGTAATTTTTCCTTGTTTAATTTTAATTCTTATAATATTATTAAAGAATAATATATTGATTATTAAAATAATATTATAAGAATTAAAATTAAATAAAGAAAAATTAAACAAGAGTGTATCGAGCTTATAAAACTATTCGTGTAACTTTCAATAAGGATCTATAATGCAAAAATATAAGAACTTTTCATTCTTAGAAATCCTAACATCAATTCGAAATTCCCCACAAATACAGTTTTAATTCATAGAAAGCTATCACCATGCATAAATCATAAATTATCGTCCCACATTTCATCACATAATTCACCTCACATTAAGCAATTATATAATTTATTAAATCCCAAGAAAAGACTTGTGGCCGTTAGACGATTGCTGTTTTATTTGATTCCAAAATCCATAAGTTTGAAATGTTATATATTATTATATAAATATTGAATAATAAAGATGATTTCTTATTTCCCAACAGATAAAGAAAATTACAGGGAAATCATACCTTAATAATAATGTAAAAATATAAAAAAGAGCGTTTTGAGAAATACTTTTTTGTTTTCTTTTTTTCATTTATACATTCATTATTTTAGTAATACAATTTTGTAAGAGTTTTCATTAATTAAAAACAAGATTATACTTTGCTAATTGTATAACTAAAATAATTAAGGTACAAACGAAACCTTTATAATTGTTTATATATATATATATATATATATTAATTTAATTCATATCAATTATATGAAAGCGTCATTTTCATACCCAAGCCTACTCTCTACTCAAGCAATAATAAGAAAAAGTATATTATGCAATCTAATTCATTAAGAAGGAACAATTTAGAAAGAATTTGTTTATTTATTTTTTATGTTTCTTTTTCTCCGGCTACGAATCCTCAACAAAGAGAGTTTACGTTTCGAAGTTGAAATTGACAATATTTTGCATACTTTAGATTCACTCGTTTTACACTAATCCTTCCTAATAGTCTACTAATTCATAAAAAAAGCAATAGTTTCGATAGAACTGATTTTTTTTCTCTAGCTCCGAGTGGGTTTGTCTTTGTTGTGCATCCTTGGTTGGAGAAATAAAAAAATCTTAAAAATCAAATAAAGTGCGTAAAACATTAAGAATTTCAACTTTAACATATAACCTAATTTTAATTAAATTAAATTGATATTCCTTTTTGAATGAATATAGAAATTTTAATGTACAGCATTGAAGTATAATTTAAATTAATTAAATATAAAGTGGAAGTGCAAGTGTTTTTATTGAGAATCTGTGACTGGAGAAAACAAAACAAAACAAAAAAAATCATACAAAATATAAAAAAATCGTATATAATCAGTTTTACATTTCATGCAACATAAAATACAAAGCAATATTTCTCAGATAATATATTCAAAATGAAGACAAGTTATAAAAAACGCGGGTTTTTGTAATTAATTTTATTTTTGCGTATGCATGTACGCCGCGCGCTAAAGCACCTACAAGAAAAATATATTGCGGTATACAGCATTATGTAATATTTTAAAATTGTGGAAAGCTCCGGAAAAAGCATCATAACTCATTTGTAATTACCGTTTCATACATAATGAGAATTACGGGCACAAAATATGTTGTGCATTTTCCGCACTGGAATTCCTTTATAAAATATTTATATTAAAATTATACTGTATTAATCTAGTTGATTACATGCATTAAATTAATTAAAATGATGATGCTTTTAAAGTATTTCTAAAAATTCAATAAAAAATAAGCATTATTTTATTCATTATTAGATAATAAATAAAATAATTATATTTAATAAAATGGTGATGTGTCCATCGTGGTACTTTCCCCGGTGAATTCAGTCAAATGAGTTTTTGAAATGAACATTTAATAGTAAATGAAAAGTTATTAAATTAAAATTTGAATTGTTGTCTTTTAAAGTTAAAGCCAAATATTTAGAAGTTATTTTGTTATTCCTTACCTTACAATTAGTACAAATTTTTTGACACTATAAATTTTTTAGAACATTGTTTTGAAATATGACGGCATTTTTACGTTTTACTTGACATGAAAATAATTAATTCAATAATTTGACTCTCCACGGCAAATATAAAGAAGATTATAAAAATAATTCATTTATCTAAATGAATTTATCAGGCAGAAGAAATTCTTCCGCTTATAAAATGAAAGTACTACAATAATCAAATTTTATAACAAAAAACTATTTATTTTTCAATATGTACAACTTTTATTTGAAACGTTTTTCTATCCGTATTAAAAAATGAAAAATCACTAAGAGTAATGTTGCACTTAATTAGTATTGATATTAAATTTTATAAATATTTTAATCATCACTGTTTTTTTTTTTTTTTCAAGGAAATAGAGATTTTATGAAAAATTCAATAAAATCTCTCAAAAAAATTCCAAGTGTTTTTTATGGAAGTTAGTCCTTATATATAAACGTAACTCGCGTAGATTGGAAAATTCTGTCTGTTTTTATACACATCCACGGGTTGATATTTTTTTTATTTTTCGAACTGCCAAAAAAAATAGTACTCTTTGAGTATTAAGGACGCGTTGCATCCAGGTCGCGATTTGACAACGATAAGTATTTTAAAAAAAATAAATTTCGTTTAGTAAACTGTTACCAGCTGCTAGTATTTATATAAAATTATAAAACTCAATAAATTCCTTTTTATTAGGCATAGGTTAACCATTTAGCTATTAATGCTTAAACTGGTTCACTCTTTTAGAATGCATTTTTAATTTAAAATAAACAGATGGCGCTTGCGTTATCTTCCATTTATTATAAAATAAATTTGTTGAATTTCGCAACTCGACAAATACAATTTGAAAGCTTTTACTCCTCGACATCCAGAACCATTTCTTTTAGCATCTCCCGTGATTTCCTCATATAAATAATAAATCCGACGAAAATTTAATATCTCTCGCATTTCGGATCTCGGCAGGCAAAATATAGGAAAAAATCCCATCTTCGATGGGCGGGGTGAAAATAATGACCAAGACTGAGGTCCATTGATCTCCCACACACAAATCCGCCTCCGGTTTTCACTTCCATCTCGTCATAATGCGAGCGATAAATTTCCGACTCTCTCTCTCCCTTTCCCTCCCTCTATCACTCGTTCTCTTCATATTTTTTTCTACTGGGAATCTCGGAGAAAGAAAGGGCGCAAAAAAATACGGCGCGAATCTATAATAAAGCGAGCTTTGTGCTCGAAAAGCGGCGCGAAAGTGGAGCACCTTTTTTCGCTCTCGCTCCCCGTACAAATAAACGATAAATTCACAACTGATTCACTCAGAATAGACGACGATGGGAGAACAGGGGAAGGATTTAATTAAATCTACGGCAAATAAGGAGATCGCCGGGAAGGAAAACACGGAAAAAGAATTGAGGGGTTTTATAACGAATTGATAATGCAATAAAAGTAGTAAATAATAATAGCTAATGGGGGGGCTTATTGGATTACAACGAAAGAAGGAAAACAAAAACAAAAAATAAAACGAGGTAATTTCTCTGTATATTATTTTTCTACATGGTTTCTAAATAATACTTTTGTATACTTACGCTTTAACATTCAGTCACAAAATAATCATTTTTTCCACTTAGGCTTTTATTATTCAATCACAAAATAATTATAATTCTTGATATCATCATTCTATATGCTACGCAACTTTTTTTTCTCTGATAATAAAATGTTTAAGAAATCAGACTATGACAAGTTGCCTAGTCAGCACTTTACTTATCTTGTGGAATGTGTCTGTCGATCCGCGACCGCTCTTTTCTGGGCTATCGACCGGAGGTCTTTCTGCCATTTTTTTAATTATTATATATGGTTTTACTTTTTCTGTAGTTTAATTTTAGCTATTTCTACCGTGTTATTTGTTACATTTGTATTTATTTATATTAATAATGTATAAATAATCATTAATATTTTTCACCCACAGATGCTACAGTAAAACACTTGTAGTGAAATACAATAATTAGTTGAAATCAGAACTATTTATTAGAAATGATAATTTTTCTCTAATTTTTCGTTGTTATGAGAATAAATTTACCTTCCCCCTCTATCACTCGTTCTCATGTAAATGTTTATAAATAATCATTAATATTATTCACCTACAGATGCTACAGTAAAACACTTGTAGTGAAATACAATAATTAGTTGAAAATCAGAACTGTTTATTAGAAATGATAATTTTTCTCTAATTTTTCGTTGTTTTGAGAATAAATTTACCTTCCCCCCTCTATCACTCGTTCTCTTCATGTTGAATGAGATGCCTATTTTCTCATTCAATATAATTATGATTAAGGGATTGCATATGTCTCTCATGCAATCCCTTAATCATTCAATATGAAAATAACGAATAATTGAGGGATTGAATGAGAAAGAAACATCTGATTCAGTACGAAGAGAACAAGTGATTGAGGGAGGGAGAGAAATAGAGTTGGAAATTTATTTTGGTAGCTGCTTAAGAAATGTTCGGTCAAGAAGACCGAATGTTTGATATTTGTTTTTATTTAATTTAAAATGTATGAAAATTTTTGATATAATTTTTTAAATTTTATTTTAGGCGACCGACAATGTTTGAAATAGACGTGATCATTGTTTTCCGTGCACATTGTACAATTTGAATCGGGGCGTTTAAATAAATAAAAGTGCTTACATTTCGCGCCATGAATAAATATATTTTTTTATCAATTTATAAATCATGTGTACGTTTTACGTTCCGGCTTCTCTGTGTGTATTTGTGTTTGTGTGTGTGTGTGTAGGCTTTTATGAAGTTTTTTAAAAATTCATACGCCGAATGAATTATTGAATGAGTTCGTCGTCGGTGCAGCAGATGCCGCACGGGGGAAAGCCGGAAATTAATTCGGCGGTTATTAAAAATGAGCACGGATCGCCGGCGGCCGCGTTATTTACGAGGGCAAAAAGCGATTACAACAATTAAAGCCGATCGAAAAAGGTCGAAAGGGACACGGAAGCGTGAAAATATGAGGCGCCGTAAATTAAGCCGTGCTCTACGTTATTAATTCACAACATTTGCGTAACAAAAAAATATCAAGAAACATTTCACGCTGCGATTATTTATGAAGTCGAGTTATTTATAGAGGTTTTATAAACACTTGGTTTACTTTATTTTATTTATATATTGTTATTAACAATAACATTTTATAAAAATAAAAAAATAAATATTTTTTTTAATAACAAGTGTTAGTAGCTGAATTCCAATAAAGTTTTCTTAAGTAACTGAATGATTAATATACTTCATTATGTTCTCATTAATCACTTGGAGAAACGTAATTAACTGATATGCATTTGCAAGCGATTCATCTACTAGTTTAGTTAAATCCTATAGTTCCACTAATTAGTATACATAGAATGATAATTATTATGAAAAATAAATGGTACTTAAAATTATACTACAGAATAAGTTTAACGATAGTTTACGATAAGAACGCACACATTATTTGCGTTCTTTCGCTCAATTTAATTCAATTTGATTTAGTTTAATTTAAATTGATATAATTTAAGAAATTAAGCCATGGGCACCTGCTAGGATCTTAGTACTAGTATATATATATATATATATAATTTAAGATATTTAATTATGTTTTTAAGACATTTTTTATCAACATAAATATCATTAAGAATAATTCTATTTCAAACTTTATTGTGTATATGAAAATATTTTGGACCCTTCTGGTTAATGACTTGTCGTTTGCAGTCATTATTCTCTATACTTTCAGTCATAGAGAATAATGACTGAAAGTATGAGGAATTTTTATAATCTCGTAAAAAATGTAGTTGTCACTTTATGTTATAAAAAGTGACAATTCCATTTTTTATGGCATTTAAGATAAATTTAAATATGGTGTTTGTTTATGGATTTTCTAATGGTATTTCGTTTTCCGAATAGAAGCATTGCTTATAGGCAATGTTTTTAAAATATTTTTACCCTAGCTAGGAATGGGAATATTCAATTGTTTCTGAAAACAGAAAGAGCTCTTCGTTTTGGAAAACAAAATACGACTTAAAAAAGTCACTCTGAATGTTATAGAAAATAATCCAGGGGTAAGTACAAGGCGCATTGCAAGCAAATTTGAAATTCCACAAAACATGGTTTGTAAATTGACAGCAACGTCCATTTACAAACGCGTAAAGTGAATGATGGAGTTTTTGAAAATTCAACGTGAATTTATGTAAATTATATAAAAAATAATTTGAAAATAATCAACAAATTATCTCCACATTTAATTTATGTTTTTTTGTAAATTCTACAATACATTTTCATTTAATTTTGTAAATGATTATTGTTCTAAATATCTATGAAACAATAAATTATTAAAAATCAACCAATTTAAATTCTCTTGAAAATGGGCTAATAACCCGAAACTAGTCGAGAATTTAAAGTTATTCAATCTAATCTGTGTTTTATTGGTTGATTTTTAATAATTCAACCAGATTAGATTATTTATTCATATTTATTTCATACAATATGAACTACCAATGTCTAAATATTAAAACCATTAATTATATCTATGAAACAAATTAAAATCGCACTTGAAGATATTAGCTTATTTTTGCTTACTAGTCCGTCATACATTTACTTGTAAACAACAAAACCTATAATTTAAAATATGCCATTAAAATATTCCTCCCGAATCATCCTGTATAAGGATTAATTTCAAAGTCTTAGGATGAAACACTCTAGTTCATTACCAACTTTACATACGGATCCCACTTCACCCGCCCACCAATACATTCAAGAAATTCTCGCCTAAACTCAAATCGCACACCTCTAAAAGTTGCCAACAAGTCTTAGACTGCACTCCTCATAAAAACACCCATGCGGAATAATTAAAACTTAACGATGGTAACTTTAAATCAGTCTTAGCAGCGAGTTAGTTGTGTTCCGGGTGAGGCGGTGTGTGCGTCCTCTCAGGTTTACGACTGACAGCTAGTTAAGTTCTTGATGGATTCCACCGCCATAAGTGCATCGTGATAAAGCGGAAATTTACATAACGCCATCTTCCCGGCGTGGAAGCCGTCATCTTAAGCTCGGCGCAAACAAAGCGTAACCTTACCCGCTAAAAAGTATCACCGGAAGGACAAATAAGGAGATTATCCGGTGAAATATTGGATGGATATTCAACGGCTTATGCTTTTAGGAAATTAATTAACATAGGTGAATATTTCGCATATGTTTTGATTTTGATCGGAATTTATTAACAACAAAAAATGAATGAGTGGCATCAGTGAAATAATTATATTTTCCTTTCTATACTCGCATAGGTTTAACCATTCAGTATTTGTCATTTTTTTAATGGTTGAAAATGAATCAGAAAATAATTGCCATTATTTACTTAAAAAGTGTCCGGAAATTATTTGTCAAGTATTATAAAAAATTTACTTCACATTCATATCTTCATTCCTCCATACGTTTATGAAATTTTTAAATCCGAAACGATCCGATTTCATGAGTTATTTATGTTAATTCCTTATAAAAATTGGACTTTTTAAAATTGTTGAAGTTTATTAATTAATTACGGAATATTTGCATATCCAACAATAATGAGAATTTATGTATAGTTTCAAAATGTCTAGAATACGATGATTCTAACAGAACATTAAAATATTTAGTTTAATTTTTGCCTTCCCTCACTACCCCAGGACCGGCGGGAAACAAATTTATAGCAGAGGAAAATGACGTAAAATCGTGCCTGACTAATAATTCAGAGTATTCAAAATTACGCTCAGGGTATGTATGTTATATATAAGTTAACTTATACTACCTACTTATACTATATACTATATAAAAAATTGACGCGGTCAAAATATTAATGATTGCACATTTGCGTGAAAGTTAAATACACACACATACATACACAATAATTAAAGTCGAGAGCATCCGACATTATATAATATGCGCATTCACTTAATTAAATCCTTCCCGTTTATGCAAACAGGTGCATTTATGAAGTGAAATGTTTTCAAATGTTTAGTCTACGCTGTATCCATACAGTGTGCACATAATAAGGGAGCGCCGGTTTTAATTCAGATTTTGCGCCGGAGAACAAAAGCGCGGGGACGCATAAACAAAACCAATAAAACCGAATTAAACTGAAATTAACGAAAATTACAAAACGGAGCGGTTTTATGCGGCGCAGTTAATTTCCTGTTTTTAAGTGTGAACAATGGATTCGTTTAATGTGCAACATCGCCCGTGTCCTAATTATTGTTTTATTTTGTATTGTTTTTGTTGTTGTTATTATTATTAAATCAATTATTTGCAAAACTAGTTTATTTTGAATGCGTGTATCATTGTTTTAAAATAAATCATTATTTTAGTAATTATTATACTGGTCATATTTACCATTTGTATTCATTTTAATCGGAATTATTTTAATTGAAAAGGAAAATACATACATAGTAAATTTATAATAATTATAAATTTATACAGAATACGCACTTCAATTGTATATTGTTTTTTTGTTCTTCCTCCTGATTAAATAAAAATAATTTGAAAACAATCATTTCCTCTTTAGCTACTGTGACATTTTGACTTACTTTACGTAAATACTTTAAAACAAATATACTACTTCTCGGCCATTTCTTTCACGTCAAGTAGTGTTCATGGCGGTCGGTAAAAATAAGAAGGAAAAAAGGGCGTTAAGAAGAAGATGGTAGGCCCTTTCACCAGAAAGGATTACCATGCATGTTTCGCCATCAGGCAGTTCGGCAAGACTTTGGTTAACCGTACCCATGGTGCGAAGATCGCCTCCGAGGGTCTCAAGTTCAGAGTGTTTGAGGTCTCCCTGGCCGATTTGCAAAACAATAATGACGCTGAATTTTCCTTCAGGAAGTTCAGACACATTACCGAAGGTGTTTAAGATTATAAGCTCATTTTCAAGAGAATCAGAATATATTCGTATTTATTACAATATGAACCATCAATGTTTAAATATTAAATAAAATGATGATGCCACTCTTTGATACAAACATAAAGATACCTTCTTGTTCCCTAAAGATGAAAATTTAACAAATGTCTGAAAAGTTTTACGCTGCAAAAAAATATTTTGTTTAAATAAATTGAATTTCAAGTACCCCGGCAGACATTAAATTAATAATAATTACATACATAAACTGTACTGTTCTCATAAATAGGAGAAGTTCTCCTTCCTTTAGTGGACGAAACAACGATTCTCCGTTGTGTACCTTGTAGACTCAAATCGTTGATAATGCCACATGAAATTAGGCGAAAGATGGCGCTTGCGTTGTCTTTCATTTATTAAACTAGAATAGTTTAAATTTACTAGTTGTAGATAGTGGAGGCACTTAATTTTTGAAAATCCATGATCACTTAAAATAAAACACTTAATGATTTTCAACTATTTTTTGTGAAGAACTTATAATTATAAGAAGCAACAACGTTGCGAAACAATTGTCGTGAAATACACAAAAAAAAATAAAATCATTAAGTGTTTTATTTTAAGTAAATTTACTAGGCTTTAGTAAATTTTAACTAACAAACTATACATAAAGAATCAAAATGTAATATTCTTAACCGTTACTAATATAATATAATGTAATAGATAATTAATATAATATAATAAAATAAATCATTTAGATTCGTAGCAATAGTTTTTAATTCCCGTTTTTTTCTTTTTGTTTCAGGTGAGTGCAGCGCTTTTACGGCGAGATTCTTTTTGTTTCTCCCTCGATCTAAATTCATGATCGTCTCGCCTTATGTAATTTTCCAATATCGTAACTTTTTCTGGACCTCGGAGCAGCGACAGTATCATCTTTCCAGTCGATTGGGTGTGAAATTTATTCGCCGCTCTCTCGCCTTTTTTTTCTGCGGGTCCTTTAGGCCTCATCAGGACCAGTGAATCGATATAAAAGGGTCGGCAATGAGACAGGAAACAGACACCGTTCTTTCGCTCGACAGACGAAACCGTTATGCGATTTTTAGCTAACGAGAAATTAACGTAATTGATATTAGAAAAAGTGAGATAAGGTAATGTTGTGAAATATTTTAGTATAAATGGTAGTGTTCTGGAAATAAGTTGTTCATTTCATGCTGAATGAAATTCAGTAACATGCAACCTTTTTAACTTAGTAACAAACTAACAAAACGTTACTCTATAGTTAAACCTTGGATATTAGTTATTTTACAGGCCGAAAGACCTCCGGTCGATAGCCGTTTTCTTTAAGAATATATATTTGTTTTAAATTTTTTTATGTATACTATATTAATAATATTAATATTTTAAATTAAATATGTGTGTATTCTTTTGGAATAAAGATGTTTATATATATATATATATATATATAGTTATTTTACATATACAATGTAGGATTAAAATATTTTAAGGTAGAATTAAAGTACGATATACAAATATCATTATTCAGACAATAACATACATTTTTCACAAACATTAAGTATATACACTAACATTAAAATGATTGTATGACCTGTGCAATCTATCTATTGAAAAAAATCCGAAGATAAAAATAACGTTTTTCGAACTAATGTAATGTAGATCACCCCACCTCAAAATTCCTCGCCTTCTCTTACCGCTATCCAATGAAGACCCACGACCTGCCTCCAATGCTCACTGCGTCCAGGGTATCAGCTGTATTCATTCCACTATTAATAAATAGCTCTGAAAAAGCGAATAGAGAAAGGACAAAGATGAATTTTTGCTCGAGCTGCAATTATTTGTATTACTTTTCTGAATTACAATATAAAATACTAATAAAAAGGCAATTAATATTTTAAAATTTCAAAAATAGTTAAGTCCCAGTTGGATATATACAAGAGCTGTGGAATTGAAACGACTTTAGTTCGAAAAGCGTTAGTTCGGTCGCATAGTTATACAACTGTAATTAAATCTATTCGGAAAGTTGGTGCAGATTGCGCCAGTATTTCGTTATAAATTATTGTACTGAATAAGACCCGGGGGCGCACCAGATTTAACCGAATATACAGCGAAATGATACACCGGGAACACAACCTGGAGCATGGTTAAACACTAAAATTTGTTACAACCCGGAATCAGAATTTTACGCGCGCGATTTTCTTGAATCGCCCTAATAAGGACCCACGGAAACGGAAACATCCTCGTCCCCCACCACCCCTCCCGGGGTCATGCAGTAACCGTAATGCAAATGTGCAGCAGCAACAATTCCAGCTTTGAAATTCCGCCGCGCTTTTCCCGTAACGGTTAGTTAAATGTACCAGACGAAATCCCGGACCGCGCTTTTAATTACTTGTATAATTTAACGTCGCCTCCTTCTATTTATTTTCGGTGGGGGCGATTCCGGTTCGATAAGTCGCTCGTTTTCTCCCCCTTTAATTCAGAAGTGTCCGGTCCAGTAGTGTTCTTCACCTCGTCCCTTTTTAGTCCGCCGTGTCCCGCATTGTTTTTATCGGCAGTAATTGTCTTTCCGGTCTACTTCAATGTGTTTTGTTAGTTTTACCCGGTCGGCGTGTAATTGTGTAGTCCTGACCGCCTCCGCTCCCCCTTCCCTCGCCCCTTCATCTAACTAATTTCGCTCCTTGTCCTCCACTCGAGATTGGACCGAGTGGACAAATAGCGTGCCGTCAATTACTACTCCAATGAAAAAAGTTTTTTTTTTTCCTTCCTCTCCCTCAATTTTCTTTTTTCATCAAATTATACCTTAATTAATTAAGCTTTTTGTAATGTTGTTTTTTTTTATTTCACTTTAGCTTATTTTAATCTTATATTAGACAATTTTTAATAGTTACATATTTTAAAGAATAAAATAAATATAAATTGATTTAAAATTATCAAAAAATATTGGAATTGCAAAAATAATGCAAATACAGGTGTCTACTGTATGATTTATTCCATTTTACTTTATTTTTTACGAAGTAAGACAAAGTCTAGAAATCATGAAATTTTATGCATTCAAGAAAGAACTTTAGACCATGTATCAGAGAGTGAAAGACATTGAACGCTGGAAAAACTTATCTGGCCTTTAACAATGCAAGCTAATTATCAAACAACCCTGAAAAGAACTAGCTGCTGTACTCAAGTAGAAATCTGAGAAAGGTTACGGGACTAATAACAGGTTACTCTCCACTCAGGAAACATCTGTAAAATATGGAACTGTTACTAGGATAACATGCATACTGCAACGAAAATAATGAAGATGCCTCGCATGTCATATTTGAGTGCAATGCACTTTAGTAGCTGCTACCAAATTGAAAGAAAGATATATTTCCTTTCAATTTGTTACCGTTGTCATGTCTTCAGTTAGTAAGTGCATCGCACTCAAATATAATATGAGGCTTCTTCATTCTTTTCAGCCTGCAATCTGCAGATGACATATGGTAGATTTTTATTGTTACGATAAAGAAAACCCTTATAATTTATTTATATTACTTAACAAAGTGGCATAGAGAGTCATAAAGTATTTTCTTAATCATTAATTGGATATTTTTAAATAGTATAACGATTTTTGGTTTCAACAAGACGGTGCAACACAACACACACAAAAAATCGAGAAATGAAAAGCAACATCTCTCAAAAGCCATTATGACCAAGAGGATGCTGGAATAATCGAAAATAACTAAACTCTTTTGTCTACTACGGTAATCACAAACTCATTTTTTTTTTGCTATAGTTCAAGTTTTGACCTATACGGTCATTATCAAATACAATAAATTATTAGGTGCGCAACTAAGTTCCCGCTGTTTTTCAAGAGATCGACCAGCATTTATTACTGAAGGTAAATGCTGGTCGATTGTGACATATCCAAAATGTCATAAGCAATATTTTGAATGATTAATTTGTAACTATGTTTTCACAATAAAGTTGCACTTTCATAAAAAAAAACAGCGAGAACTTAGTTGCGCACCTAATGTAATAAAAAACGGTTTCTTAAATATACTCATGTGAGTACAATAGTGAGGTTTGGGAGTTATTAAACCTGTTAAAATTAAGAAAGTAAGTAATCATTTGGAAAACGCAACATAACAACAACATACAACATAATTTGTAATTAATGTTTACCCTTCCCTCCCAATAATGTACTAACATCAGTAGATATATTTTTTTAATCTTTTTTTCCTTTCTACCGTTAGGTGTAAGGAGATCAGTATATTTAAGAAATGTAAATTTGTAATTTACTGTATTTGTTTGATAATGGCCGTATAGGTCGAAGCAAAGTATGTTTTAATTCACAAACTTAACTTTAGTCGATTAAAACATTTATCGCGAAATTGATTAACCATAGAAGAAGTCAAACAGAAGTTCTTGGGCACACCATACATTTTCCTTATCTATCGTATACATTACGATAACTAAATTTACTGACATTAAAATCATTTACCATTTTTCTTAAATGGTATATGAAAGTGTAACATTTGTTGAAGCCTAATGTTTTAAACAGAAACACGTTTCTTTTTTTTATGGATGAAATATTTGGGGAGAACCTTTTAGAATAACTTAGTTGTATTCCGTTCTGATTATATTATAACAGGATTACGAAACTATCTCATCAGTAGCACCGATTCCCCGGAGGACACCCCCGAAACAATTTTTTAACAAACCACTCACTAACGAACCCCCAGCAGAGACCGGCGCGGGGGACGCAAACGAATCGATCAAGCTAGTTTTGCGGGAAGGGCGACTTTAATTAGTTCGAATTGTATGTCTGTATCATTGAATTAACCAAATACTCACGCGGTTCGTGTTGCTGTATTAATTTACCCCAATTACGCATAATTACACCCTGATAAATTACACCTTGGGGAGAATACCGCATGGGATGCGGAATTTAGGGGTGTTATTGTATGTATAAAAAAAGTATAGAATGTCTGTATTAAGGCATATAAAAAAGCTGAATTGGAATAGATCCAGGAGGTGGTTATTAAAATTGGAATGGGAAAGAAAGAAAATCGCGAAAAGAAAACAGGAAATTATTGTTGAGGGTGGTGTGGATTTAGGTGGAGAGAAATAAGAGAGGTTCTGGAGGCTGAAGTTGACTAACGTCTTCATTTCCCCGACCGAACGCTGCCATTCCAGATCCGGACAGTTTTTGCGGCTGCTCTCTCACTCCCCGCCAGTGTTGACTTGAAAATTAGACCCCGGGATAAGTTAATAGATGTCTGAATAATGGAAGAGTGGTAGAAATGGGTCGTTTATATCTTCTTCTGCTTTAATATAAAATTAGTCTCATTTTTATGGATAGACAAAAAAAAACAATATTATTTTGAAAAAGTAAAATAATATATATTTTTATAATATTTATGTTGTAACAGAAAATTATAAATAGAATTAGAGTAGGTCAAGAGTGTGTATTGATCTATACAAACAAATTTAAGCTGTGTAAGCAAGTAGTAGTTTCAATAAATGTATATAAAAACATATTTAAATTTTATTAAATTATGTGTGTATATCAAACAAAGTTTATTCCTCTGGAACCTCTATGCTTCCACTGTTGATGTCATTATTCCCAATAATGCTGCTTATTTTTTCACTTAGGTGCAAAAAAACCGGATGATTGATTATTAAAAAAACAGGATTTTTTTTGTGCTACGAATAAAACCTTTAGTGTTTTAAACCAAAGATGACTTGATCACTTGGTAACGTGGGAGTAATTTTAGTCCAGCTGCTGGTCTACAGGATATTAATCCAAATTCTATTCTATTCACTATTCACACACTCACAGCTGTGCTCTTCAAATAATATGATAAATGCCATATGTTATTATTATTATTATTATTATTATTTTGATCAATGAGAACCAAACTAAAGATGGTTTTCAATTTGAATTGAAGTAATATTTATTTTAAGTTACTTTTCCTTACTTTATTCCACAACCTTTTTCAAATAATCAATATCACTGAACTAATATTTCATATTGAAGTACACAATGTATCAAATTTTCCACGAACACGTGTAATATGTTTTACCGAAAGTGCCGCCGGTGAATAAATACGAATATAGTGTGGATCCCCCCGCAGTTTTATCAGAGAACCTGGAGGAAAATAAGGTTTGCAGAGAGAACAACAGTGCGGACCCTTTTATGTTAGATGTGGGTTAATGTCTAATTAAAAAGTTTGCGCGAATGTGCGCGCGCCATGCGCTAATGCATCCGGCACGGATAATATGCAAGGGCGGAAAGCGCCGACGGGGGAGTGAGGGAACGGTGCTTAAACGAATCCACCCCGAAATGTCAAATGACGCTAATTGTGCGCTTTTTGTTTACGTGTATGAATTTTAATTCGTTATTCCGCAACAAAGTTTTAATTGAAATGTATAATTGTTGGTTGAAAAATATGCCCCGGCGCAAAAGGGGGAAGTGTAATTTATTTTAATATTTATCTTCGCTTCGCTTAAATTTATATTAGAATGAAGATAAATAATACTGCAGAAGATGCTGGAAACGTAACGGAAATTATTTCTAAACGGAATGATTATGTTAGTTGGTTTATTTTTAAATGAAACACTTTATTAATATCGCACTTGTTTTAAAATTAAAACAAGTCTCATATTACAATTAAAGTATTTCGATAACAAAACAATTATTTGAAATAACCAATGAGTTACGTGAAAAGATTCAAACAATAACTAACAAAGTACTTAGATGATGTTTGATCATACTTTATTAGCTAACAAAATATGATCATACTTTATAAATAGAAAAGAGTATTATTCATTCACTTGGTCACAGCCATTTAAATATATTAAATAAAAATGATTTGAAAATAATTAATAAATCATTTTCACATTTAGCTGTGTGACACAGCTAATTTATAAATTATTTTCAAATCATTTTTATTTAATATATGATCATACTTTGTTAGCTATTAAAAATGGCTCCTCAAAAGTATGATCATACTTTGTTAGCTATTGATAATGGACACGTAGTGCCCAAAATATGCATGTAGCATAAAAATAAACAAATGAAGTAATTAAGCAAAAGGTGGCGCTTGCGTCGTCTTTAATTTATTATGGTTAAGTGAAGAAAGGAATAGAAAGTATTTTATTTTTTATTAATTATATGAAGTGTTATTATTACTCAAACTCAAATAGCCTTAAGAAACTGGAATTATTTTTTTATGCAAAATAAATACTCCATACTCTTTATAATATCATCAAAAGTCTTTGAGATTTTTTTCAGATTTTTTTTTTTTTGAAGAAATAAATCATAAAAATTTGAAATGAAAACGTGGATTTTGGTGAAAAATTATAAATTCGCGTAATTGCTTCAAATTACACAAAAATGTGCCCAATAAATGGGACCATAAACTGTGTAAATTTAGGCAATATGAAACAGCTTTCAAACAGCAATATAAATTGGACCTTTGAAAAATGAGCGAAAACTTTGGACATTTTTTTTTGCTCAGTTCCATATTGCTCAACTTTATTCAATTGATGCTTCTATTCGGAACATTTTGGTGTAATTTGAAGTTATTCCGCGAATTTTGGATTTTTAACCAAAATCCATTTTTTTCTTTTCATTTGGAAATATTCAAATTTTGATGAAATGTACTTTCTTCCGAAAAAAACTGAAGAGAATTGTCTAACTTTAGGAATTCTTGTAAAAAAGCACAAAACGCGAATTTTGTGATTTTAGGGTCAAATATAGATAAATCCATCTCGAATTCCATTCTTCAAGTTTCAATATTTTATCTGATTTGTGAATGAAGTTATCTTTATTTAATGAACGCGTCCAAAATCATTTATCGACGCGTCTCGCTTAAAGACTACATGTAAATGGGATTAATCAATTCAAATGGCCTTAATAAGCCGGAAATGATTTTTTCTGCAAAAATAAATATCCCACGATGTTTCTTAGATTTTCAAGGTTCTTTGTGATTTTTTTTTTTTCAGAAGAAAATAAATTTCATCAAAATTTGAATGTTTTGAAGTGAAAAAATTATGAATTTTGGTGATAAATCCGAAACTCGCGGAATAATTTGAAATTATACCAAAATGTTCCCAATAAATGGTAGCATCAACTGTATAAATTTAAGCAATATGGAACAAATAGTTTTTTTACAACAGACGTGTAAATTGGGGCTTTGAAAAATTAATGAAAAAAATATCAAACTTTGGAATTTTTTGTAGACAAACACAAAACTAAAATATTAATAATTTTTGGGTGAAATGTAGATAATTCTTTCTCAAATCCCATTTTTTAAGATAAAATATTCTATCACATCTGTTATTAAAGTTATCTTATTTTAATTAACATCGCGTCCAAAAGCGTCGTTTAACGTATCTTGTAAATTGTTCTCATCAATTTAAATGGTTTTAATGAACCGGAAATGACATATTTTTGTCGAAATAAATATTCCGCGCTCTTTTTAACATCTTTAAGGGTCTTCGTGATTTTTTTACAGATTTTTTTTTTTTTCGGAAATAAGTAAATTTCGTCAAAAATTGAATATTTTCAAATGAAAAAAGTGAATTTTGGTTAAAAATCTAAATCTCTCAGAATAACTTCAAATTATATCAAAACGTTCCCAATGGATTGAAGCATCATTTGTACAAATTCGATCAATATAGAGCTATTAGTTTTTGTATAGCGGGCGTGTAAAATGGGTCTTTGATAAATACGCGAAAAAATATTCGTACTTTGGAAATTTTTGTAGACGAACACAAAACACCAATTTTGACAATTTTAGGTCAAATTGTAGATATATTCTTTCTGAATCCCATTCTTCTTGTTGCTACAATCTATCTCATCTATGAATAAAGTTATCTTATTTTAATTAATGTCGCGTCTGAAAGCGTCGATCGGCGCGCATCAATTAATCTTTACCTATCAATAATATTGGATATATATATATAGAACGATGAAGACATCGGGGCTATCCTTCAGGAAAATGTTACGTTTAACATGTACGTTATATTTATCATCATAGTCTAAACAGCTAATGTAATATATATATATATATATATATATATATATAGAGAGAGAGAGAATATAAAGATAATTAATAACTTATATACTTATATGTTCAACTTAAAATTTTTATTAGGTTATCACTTTACACTAAATTTCCACGACTGGCAATAAATGTAAAAATTACTCATCCGGAAACTTTAAATCTTCCGTGCGTTAATAGAAGTCCCAATATCCCTCCAAAATTCAAATATTCTCAATCCACCATTCTTGTAATTAAAAAAAATTAATGTTTTGTAAACTTAATGTTACTGTAAACATCACAATAAAGATGATTATGTATGTAATACCATTTATACATATAAAGCTTACTCGTAATTGTGCACATTGTGTAAAATCTTTAGAATTTATGTCAATTCCCCTCGAGACTCCTCGCTGTATATTTTCATTAATCACGATTATTATTTCAATGTTAATCATTCTCGGACGTATATAGTGGGGTATAATGTTTCCGTGATGCAATAGAGGGGATATCAGGGCGGACGGACCATTTATTACATTAATAACGGCTGCAGTTTATTTTTACAAGATAATGAAAGTGGCGAGCCGGGCCGCAGCTCCCGCCACGTTATTTATCCCCGGGGGGCGGCGGCCGCCCCGATAAGTGTTGATGCATTGCCCGCCGGAACCACCCCCACGTGCAGTCACCCTCGGCCGCTTTTGAAATTGTAAAATCTTTATAATTTGCAAAAAACCACTGATAATATATATATACAAACATCTTTATTTGTGAAATTCCAACAATATAATAACAATACGTTAGAAAACCATTACGCAACATTAATAATTACAAATTTCACAAATTGGCTACCGACCAGACTTTCAGCCTATGAATTGATATTAGTTCTAACATTTATATATTTTACTTATATATACATATACAAATATCTTTATTCAGACAATTACATTTTTACAAACATTGAGTATATACATTTAATGAAATTTCATTAAATGTGAATTTCGTTTTCCTTGTTTTTATAAACAGAACAAGTTCGCCTTACTTTAGTGGACGAAACAATGATTCTCGGTCATCTACTTTATAGACCCAAATCGTTGACTTGAAATTAGGCAAAAGGTGGCGCTTGCGTCGTCTTTAATTTATTATGAATTGAGTATATACATTAAAATTAAATTTTGTCTGTCCTGGACTATCGACCGAAGGTTTATCTCCTCTAATTATTTATATTTTATAACTTTAATAGAAAAATGTATTTTATTCACTTGGTCTGTTATTTAAATTAAATAAAACGAATTTTTAAAATAATTAATATATACAAATTAAATTCTACTTCCTTATATATATATTATCAAGTATAATGGCAAGCTGATTTTCCCAAACTGCAGTTGTATTAATAAATAAACATTGTGTTATACAAAGTTATTTATTTAAATATCCTTGAATACAAATTAAATAATTCATTATTTTCCATATATCTTCTTCAACTTCAGAGCTTCAAAGCTCTATAAATCAGTGGACAATAATTATTTACAAAATAAGTCTTTCAGTTACAAAAACATATCGACGCAAGAAATTATTTCTTCTGTAGGCTTTATATAATTAAATCCCCAAAAGTATTTCCGTCGCCACTCAGAAGGAATGCTCCTTTAATTTAAAATCAACATGGGTTGTTTTAATTAAGTGCTTAAAAAATCAACAACTCTTAAATAAGGTAATTATAATTAATGTAATTAAACACTTTTTTTAAGTTACACAAAAAAGTGTTTTATTACATTAATTTAAAACAATGTATAACGAAGTGGAAGCCTCAAATTATAATTATATAATTTTGAATATCAACAACTTTTTATTGGTTCCGAATCGAAACAACCAATTTTCAACGACACGTGAACATCGACAAAACTCCTGCGGAAATTGCAGCCATTGTCTCGCAGTCATTTCGGCACTCCGGTCACGCTCTCTTTAAATCTTAACAAGGACGCCCCCCAATCATTGCCGGAGAGGGCGACCTTCCCGAATGCCAAGCCGTTCGCGAATTGCTGCACTTCCTCCCGCCCCCCTTGACGAGGATTAGATAAATCGACGGCGGCGCCCGGAATTGCACACGGGGTCATCGCTTCGGCGAAAGGGGAAGGCGCCTGTTTGTCACCCTCTTAAATGACCCTTAAATAGCGCGTGTGTGTATGTGTCTGTGTTCCCGACCCCACTCGACACTTTATGGACCGAGGAGGACTCGTCCATTAGCGCGCGGAGTTATGAAAAGTCCTCTAGTCATTCCCGAAATGTTTGCTTTGTAAAAGGGTGGATGAAGTGTAGCAAAAAAGAGAGTATAGGGTTTATAAAAAAAGACAAATATAATAATCATGCAAGGTTTTTAACATACTTGAAATGATATAATATAAATTATGTTTTATTTTAATATAACCAAATTTAATTGCAACAAAAAAAAAACAGGCTTTTATAACACACATCTTTATTCAAACTACACAGATAATTTTAACATTATAACATAAATAATTACAATACATATATGCGCCAAGTAGAAGCCTGAACTATCGATTATTCCAAATATACAAATTTAGTAAATAATAATAATTTTTTTTAATAATAATAAATTTTATTTTCCAACGGAAGAATCCAACAAGGGAAAATAAACAATCAAAATCATAATATAAGAAGAGTACAAGCAAAGTTAGTTAAATTTAAACAGAAAAAAAAGAGAACAAAGTATAAATTAATATTAACAAACAAAATTAAACATTATGCAAAAAAATATGTCTTCATACAAATAATATAAGAAAAATACAAGCTATCAGATATTAAATTTAAACAGAAAAAAAACAAAGTATAAATGAATAGTAACAAACTAAATTAAATATTATGCACAAATAATTATTAAGAATATATCTTAAAAAATAAATAAATAAGAAGAAACATGAAACCCTACACCGATGTGGATAGAAAGGGTCATTGAATATGTATATATATATCTTGAAAAAAACATTAAAAAATACATATATTCCTCTGCGTATTTAATTATAATATAAAAGGAAATACAAGCATCGATCACTAAAACTTCAATAACAACAATAACATTATTCATGACTTATATGACATCACAAGTTCACTTATATTATTAGAGCCCCCCGAGAGGTTAATGCATTATGCATGTCGGAATTTACCTTAATCAATAGAATAACAAATATGCTATACACTGTGTATACAAATTTGATCAATACTGGAATAGATAATCTCCGCCGCTGTCGGCGATAATAGACCCTCTGTGAATTGCGCGTGATCTTCAAGGAGCACCTCAGGTTTCTCGCTCGCACATTCCAATTAAGAATATCAACGATTCTCGTCGCACTAACGAATGCGATCTTTTGAATATCTCTTGCAAGGAATAAGTGTGATGGATCTTTTTTGTGCTGAGAAGTAATCCGGATTTAAATTGTGAATGCATTTTGTTGTTGAATTTTTAATTATATCAGAATATCTAAGTGGATTTCAAGATTTTTCCACAAAAAAATATATTGCGACAATTGGTGAAGAGTATAGATTTTTTTCTTTTTTTTTTTGAGTGTAGAAATAAAGTTTTTTTTTCTCCGAGATTATCGCAGTCCTTGCCTTTAGTAAATAAGTTAGCGAGTTAAGCGACCTTATCTTAGTTTTTGGTCTTACTTAAATTTAATAAACACACTTGAGAATAAAGCGAGCTAGCCCTTATTTAGTCAAAGCCTTATTCAAGAAAATAGTGAGTGATGCAAACCTTCTGCATTCCTCAATTTTAATCAAACTTAGTAAACATTTGCGATTTTTGTTAGTTTAAAAATCCTTGCTTTTACTCAAGCTTGATAAACACACTTGCAAGAGCATATAAGCGTTACTCATATTTAGTAGACATACTTGCGAGCGAAATGAGCATATAATAATCCCAGGCTCAGTAAACCCAGTTGCGAGCGAAGTGAGCCTATACTCGTACTTAGTGAACCTGGCTTTACTCATGCTTAATGAATAAACCAGCTAGCGAAGTCTTTTATAAATCTTACTTAAATTTAGTAAACAAACTTGCGAGCAAAGCAAGCCTATAACAACCCTGGTTTTACCTACTCCTATTACAATCCCTTACTTTTTATCACTTCATAAACAGACATCCATACTCATGATAAAACTTCAATTATAATTGCTTGTTATTACAATATTATAAAATGAGCAATTTCATTTTTAATCAGTATTAATTCTTCTCTCCCCATTTTCATGTTTCTATTATACTCGCTAAAATTATCCGTTCCGACTGATAAGATAAATCCAACTCCCCGAAAACGTCGAGTAATTGTTGGACACTTTCGCTGGTGACATCCTCATTGTGGAGTGGTCCTCCAGTAAGCCCTTGATCTTTCACCCTGCGGGCGTTAGCCGGAGGGGCCGACAATTGATTCCCGACGGCCATTATTCGAATATGCCGCCCCCGCGGCTCTGGTTATTAATTGAAAGACGTTTAATGGGGGACTAATGAGATCTGAGCCCGTCTTGTTCTGTCGCACCCACACGTGAACATTTAATGAAGGCGGATAGAAGGAAGGAGGGAGGGAGGGAAGGAGGGAAGAAGACCGACGACTGCACTCGATTATTATTCGTTTATCGCGTCAAGTGAACCGTGAGGGAACACCGAATTGTTGTTAAGGGGGATGATGCGGGCGGATTATGGATTTATTCGGGTCTGATTGTTGTGTGTGGATGTGACGTAAGGCTGTTTTATTATGTTGCTGAAAAAAAAAAAAATAAAGAAGTATCAATGAAAGAAATTGTACTGTAAAAAAATGTTAACGTGAAATACTGTTACAAGCCGGTTTGCGAGGGTCTATTTTCGTAAGAGAAAATGGGGAGTTTATAAATGCGAGTTGACTATATTTCACGACGCATTAAATTTTTACAGCGGTTTAATGTTGGGGGACATAAAATTTCAAATAGGCCATATTTTTCGTTCGTGATAAATGCCAATATTAATTTATATGTAATAGAAAGGAAATAACAATAAACGGGATAAACATTAACTAAAATTAAGTTACATTGTTTAATTCACTCTAATATACAGACATCTTTATTTAAGACTAATATCTACAATAATATTTACAATATAATAAATACTAATTGTTTTAATGTACATTTGTTTTAAAGTAGTCACGTAACGTAAATAAAAAATGTCGCAAATTATTAAATTATTATCAACATATTATTCTATGATCAATAGAGCTTTCAAAATTTCACTATCAAAACAATCATTCAATAATGAATTAAATTTAATAAGAAATATTGCTGCATAAAATGGTTTTCCTTATCACACAATTCAAAAATTAATTAACAAAGAATTCAGAAAGCAATTTTTGCTATTTATCCAAAAATTAAAGAAAAAAAGAAAAAAATATTTAACTTTAACTTATTTTGGAGAAATTTCAGAAAGAATTGCAAGTATATTTAGAAAAAATAATTAAAAAATGTCGCAATCGCAAAAGAGAAAATTATTTATTAATCATTTTCAAATTCTTTATATTTATCATAATAAATAGAAGACGACGCAAGCGCCATCTTTTGCCAAATTTCAAAAAACAAGATCCGTTCAACCACCTACATCAAGGCATGCACATGGAACACACTAGTTGCTGTATGAATGGTGGTTGAAAATTTTATTAAATCTCTATATTTAATTTAATTCAAAATATTTTTTTATTAAATTAAATTAATCAATTATACAACTAAAAATATTCCTCGATAATTTTATGTAATATAAATTAATTTAGAATAAAGTAAATTTAATTTAATTAAAGTATATTTGCTCTGTTTCAGTTTAAATGGTTTAACTGTATAAAGCTTTTAATGAAATTGAATTTAAATTAAATAAAACATTTTCACCAAGAGTTAACCGGTGAATTTATTTACTATACATAATATTGTTTTAATTATAATAAAATTGTGTAAATTGTGACTGAAGTGTAATAACATCAATAGTCGAATAACGCTTGTCAAATGCCGCCTAACCTAATTTTGATGCATTCACTGGACACACACACATACATGCATATCCATGCTTGCATAGGTGGTATTTGAATTCACACGTTCGGCGAAACGAACATCGGCAATGATTCATCCAATCAGTCCGGGGCGGTATCCATCGGAGCGCAAAAGTCCGGGCTCGCCGGAGTGTGAAATGAGCCGGCGCTCGCTCCGGTTATCGGCCCGGACCGGGGCTTACATGCCGGATTAATCCGCATAACGTTGGATTACACGGTCACTAGAAATGCAAAGTGTTCACTTTGTCTAAGTGGAACGAGAGAGGGAAAAACGGGAGAAAAATAAGAAACGGCCCGGATCAATTCCGCATTCGGTGAATTCTCCGCTAGCGCCGAATTTATTTCGCCCATTAAACTTTTTACGCGCGCGCAAATTTATTTTACTGCAAATTTGAAGCTCGCGCGCGGCGCGACTGAGGGAACAAAAATTGCAGGATCTTTCATAATTGAAAATAAGCTGCCCGGGTAATTACGCCGAGGGCTGTAAAGCAGTTTACGACTCACACACACACACGCATACTCATGCAGTAGGGGTAATTTATTATAATTAATTGCGGGGATATATCTTGGTGTATATCATATTTATTACCTACGGAGTGATCATAATGACCGTTCTAGAAAAACAGGCTATTAACTACCCCCATTTACTTCCCCTTAATGTATATTATTGCACTAATATTCTTATTTTTATGGCTTCTGTATTATATAGATCACTTAAGAACCTTTCCGTAAACGATATTTCTATTAATTTCTAAAAACTTAATCTCTGAAAAATTTTACAAACAAAAAAATGCTAATATTTTTATAAAAGTTATTGCATACATTTTTGTCACTACACATGTTTTAAAATGTTTCAAATAATTGTACACTATGCTTTTAGACATTAATAATAATAGAAATATCGTTTAAGAAAAAGTTCTTAAACAATCTATATAACACAGGTGCCATAAAAATAAGAATATTAGTGCAATAATAATAATCTTTATTAACAGATATATACAGCAAAAAATACTAAATAAATATTAAAAAAATACAAAATCAAATGTATATTTTATATCTGTTAATTGGCTATCGCTCAACGGTCTTTCCGCCTTAGTGCAATAATATATATTAAATAGAAGTAAATAAGTGCGTAAAAATTAATCTGTGTTAAGTTAGCTTCGAATTTCAAGTCACGGATTTTGGAGTCCGGCGCATTCACCATTTGTTAAACGTTTTCTATTATTTTGCAGACATGAATTTTGCATCCTCTGTTTATCTACTTTAAAATCTTTTATGTTATTTAAAATTTAAAAAATGACAAACTTTAACAGTAGTCTAAAAAATCGCTAATATATATATATAAGTTACATTGTTTATATATATATATATATATATCTGCATGGAAAAAATTCAGAACATTTTCAAAGTCGAGTCGAATATACTTTGACTTTGAGTAGCGATAAAGTTGTATTTACTTTGTCTTTTAGTAATGTTAATCTATGACAATAAGACTTTATGTTGCAATTTATTTAATATAATTTTTGGATTTCATACACTCCGCCCGGATCGTATACTACATACACGTGTGCATTACGATGTGTGCGTTAGCAAAAAAAATTGAAGGGACGATTATTTCCGGGCACGTTTTATTGGTAGAGTGGAGGGCGGCAACAATTTTTAAAAGTTCCTCTCGCACGTCCCGGGAAGCTTTTAAGAAAATTTAGTGACTGAACGCTCCGTGGGGCACGTCCCGTGAAATTCCGTTCGGCTTGCGCTGCGATACCTGTAATATTATTGTAAAGTTGTTACATTCGTCGAAACGGAAAGGCGCCGGCGGACGGCTGTTGATTTTAAAAAGCGCTCGCACTCCTTTCCCGGAATTCAACAATTTGTCTGCAGATTAACGGGCCGAACGTTTATGGACAGTATGTGTGAAATCTCCGTGTTACGATTACAAACTGTATGTTGTGTTATTTTTTGGAAGCTTGTTTAATTTTTTTTATAATTTTATTAAAATATAAGATAAATTTGTCAAATAAATTCTTCTTCCCATATCACATAATTACACTATGATCCCTACAATGATCATTAATGACACCTTAATTCTTATATCATACACTTTATATACTAAAAAAATATTAAAAACGGCCAATCGGCGAGTTTTCTTTAAACCGTTCCCATTAGACTTCATATTAATTTCAGGCAGCAAATTGAAATGGCCTGAAGTGATTGAAAATGATTCTTTTTCTGGAAACTAAATAGTCAACGTTTTTTTGAAATATCATTAAGGGTCTTCGTAATTATTTTCAGATTTTTTGAAAGAGAATAATTCTGACCGAAATTTGAAAAAATCATGAAATGGAAAAAAGTGAAATTTCGGCGTAAATCCAAAAATCGCTAAATGACTTCATATTATACTAAAATGTAGCTAAAGAATACGAGCATCAGCTGTAATAATTTGAATTGCATCGGGGAATTAGCTTTCGTTCAGATCGCTCGCAAAGTTGGCCTTCGAAAAGTAGAAAATAAATATCTATATTTTTGTGATTTTTTTTCTGGCGTCTACAGTTGACTCAGAAAGATTATTTTTCAGAAAAATGTAGCTAAATTCATTAAGAATATAATGCTGGAAAGCCCTTTGTTCTAAGTTGTCTGTGAACTTAGTAATTTAGGTCCAACTGTAGTCGCGACCAAAACGGCCAATCGGAGGATCTTTTTTAAACCGTTCCCATAAGACTCAATGTAATTTCCACGGAGTAATTAAAATGACTCAAAATGATTGAAAATGTTTATTTTTCTGGAAACTAAATAGTCAATGTTTTTTTTGTAATATCATGAAGGATCTTCAATTTTTCAAAAGAGAATTTTTTGAGTGAAATTTGAAAATATTGTAAAAAAGTGTATTTTTGTCAAAAATCCAAAAATGACCAAATGACTTTATATTATACCAAAATGAAACTAAAGAATTGAAACATAAGCTGTGTGAATTTCAATCTTATTGAGGATTTTGTTGGACAGTCTACACGCAAAATGAGCCTTCACAAATTGGGCGAAAAATTTGCAAACATGATTTTTTCTAGCGGCAATAGGCGTAATAGAAAGATGATCTTTGGAGACAACATGTCTTCATTCTTTATGAATCGAATGCTAAAAATTGCATCTTTCTAGGTTATCTAAGAAGTAAGTTGTTTTAGTTCAACTGCAGTCGCGCCTAAAACGGCCAATCAGCAGGTCTTGTTTAAACCGTTCCCCTAAGACTACACATTAATTTTACGCAGCAAATTAAAGTGGCCCGAAATGATTGAAAATGATATTTTTCTGCAAAATAAATAGCCAATGTCATTTGTAATATCATAGAGGGTCTTCGAATTTTGTTCAGATATTTTTGAAGGAAAATAATTCTTATTTAAATTAAAATGTTTGTCCTTTTTCATACTTATTTTTTTATTAAACTAGATATATTTCTGAAGATGGAAATATAGTTTCTGAAATATATCTAATTCAATAAAAAAAATAAGTAGGAGAAAGGAGTCTTTAATTATTTAAATAAAAATAATTTAAATAATTAAAGTATTCACAACCAACACAAAGAATATTTAAAAAATCCTACTAGAATTAAAAAAAAATGAGAGGACAGAAGAAATGAATTCCATTGCATATTTTAATATACATATTGTACCTGTAATTTTAATATTGTTAAAACAGTAATTGAAAAAAGGATTTTTTCACTGGGTCACAGTTATTTAAATAAATTAAATGTATTTAATAATAGTAAACTATTTTCTTCAAAAAAAAGACGAAGTATATACAAATTTGTGTGTATCCTTTATGTTTTATGAACAGGCTTTTTTAATAACAAAAAATGTAAAAATAATACAATGCACCATATGTTGCCTAATCACCAATTATCCAAAATAGTTGAATAGTTGTTGAAAATACTCATTTGTGAATAGTTTCAATTATTTTGGATAAATAATTACCAAAAATAAAACTTTTGGTGCATTAAAAAAATTTCAAATTGAGTTAAAACGACTTAAAACTAACCTCGTACAAAAAAAAAATCTAGAAATGTTCATTTAACGGGTGGTTTTATATATATATATATATATATAAGAGTGGATGCATTAAACTCCTGAATTTTTGATGAGGCTGACGGTTAAATGACACCGCGAGCCAGGGCTTATATCGCGTTCCCACGTCAAACTATGAACTCCATCAAAAGTTGCGAATAGTTGCCTTAATCATCCCCGACTCGCAAAGCAAAATAACACCCACCCCCCGAAAACCAAAGCGCGCCGTCCTCTCAGCCCCGGCTGATCCCCACCATTAATCCGCCCATTCATCCGCAGATGGCACGAGGGCCGTAATTACCGCATTTTCGTCCGCGTCCCAGAAATGTTTGCGCTCTCCTTACACATTCCCCGGGCCACTTTTAGTCGTCGGCGGGATTAAAGATTCGTTGAATGACGGATGTCTCTACTATTGCGTCTCTTCATTAAAGTCTATTTTAAATAACAACGAAACGTTGTTTTAATTTCTGCAATTTATTTAACTATTAATTACGATTATTTTTTAACGTTATTTTTTCGCTTAATTATTATTATTTTTCAAATGGTATAATAAGGTTTATTGATATTGAGGGTGCAATTTAGAAAAAAAATACAGAATTACAGTTCTTGACCATCATCCATCGTTTTTTACGTTTCGACATCTTCGGTTATTCGTGAATATTGCATGTTTACCGTACCCTTAATTGCAATTCTGGGGGTCAGTTTATATTAGTTTAGTTATATTTTTGTAATTTGTTTTGTATTTAGGAACAATATTATTATTATTATTATTATCTTTAATCATCTCGCAATCTGAAAACGTAATTTAGTTCCGCGTTTAAAGAAACCCCATAATGGTGAACGCGCCGGGAGGACAAGAGCCGTTAACCGTGAACCGGCATCGATCGCGTGTAAACTTTCAGTCCAATAATTATTAATCACCGTGTATTATAACCCATTATTTACAGTTGAATGCACATTATACGCACACCCCGTTGTCAACTTTTAATCGTTCAGCATTATACGCTGCAAAAAAATCATAATCCGGCGCAGACAACAATGATATGAAAATACAGCGTTCGGCTAATGAACGCCATGAAATATGTAATAATGCACTGAACTATATTAATTAATTCCTGGAAAATCCCTGATTTATGAAAAATGCATGCGTGTATTTAATAAAAATAATCGGCGCGGAGGGTTGTGCAATGTTTAATGCGCTTATGTTGTTTTGTGCGCCGTGTTTTATTGTGTGTAATGAAAATAATGTTTAATATATTTATGCAATGGATTCGATTTTATGTTTTTAATTTATTATAGGGAGGATTAATATTTTAAAAGGACAGGATGATTATTTTTCGTTATGGATAATATTTTCAATGGAATTATTTTCATATTACTAAATCAAATTGAAAGATTATTAAAAACGGAATTACATTTAAACATAAATATTTAGTCTTATATATTCATTATTAATTTCTTATTTACATATGTGTAATATAAATACAATAAATAATTTATATTTATTAAATCTCACTTTAGTAGTATTAAGATTCGTGGTTCCGCAGCAAGCTACAATATACAATCATTTCTATTGAGGCAATAACATGGTTTGATTATAATAATATATTTATATTCAACACATTTAAGAGTGAATCTATTTGGCCTAATTGCCAATGGATTTTCTACTCTGTCTCGAATGCATGATGATATGTAATAAAACTATATGTAAAATAAATATTGAAAATAATTAATAAATTGTTACCTCTTTAGCTACTGTGACTTTCTGACATATGGTATGCAAGTTCTTTAAAACAATAATACACACTTTCTATTATTATTTAAATATCAGTGCTGAATCGTCTTAATTGTTCACAATAACGATTTGGTGAATTATGAAAAGAGGATGTTTATTTATTGAAGGAATCTTTAAATTTTAGGGGATACATAATTTGGAGAATAGGGATTGAATATAAAGATTACACACAAAATTTTCGCTCGCTCAGGTTTATTATACCTTGAGATATTGGTCTGACTTGGGTAGAAAAGTTCGTTGGGAAAATTACAGAATTCATAAACGAGATGTTTGAATGGTTATGTAAAGAATTGTTAGGGTGTTTGTATTTTTATTTGGCTTTAATTGAAAATATAAAATATTCTTAATTGTATTGTTAAATCTTCCACTTGGCTGTACATGATCTTGTATTACATTTTAACTTTGTACAACTTATATTTGTGGAGACTAATTATTTAAATAAAAATGGTTGTCTTTTCTCCTACTTATTTTTTATGATATATATATATATAAATCTTTATTGGCAGATTATTTTTAACAAAGTAATAATAATAAATAAATACAATCGACCGTTGGTCTTTCCGCCTATGATATAAATAATTATTCATAATTAACTAAACATATTTTTTCAAATGTGTATATGTATGTATAATAATATACAAAATTAGAATTATATTCTGAAGATGAATCGGCTATCAACAGGAAGTCTTTTAATTATTTATATTATTTATATTTATTGAAACTTCAACTACATAACATAGTTTCCAAAATATATATAGTTCAATAAAAAATAACTAGGAGAAAACATAATCATTTTTATCTAAATATTTAAATAACTTAAATTTTATTTAGAGACCATAGTTTCAACAACATTATAGTGTTATTATCAATCTGAAATTATTAAAATATTATATTCATATTTATTGTTATTATTACAAATTAAAGAGATAATTATAAATATTAATGTATTCTCAGTTAATTAATTCAAATGTGAAAACCATTTCGTAATAATAACCGAAATTAAGTTTTGTGGGAACGGATTGACCATATCCTGTTTGTCCGGAGTGGAATGGAGATTAAGGCCTTTTGGCGCAGTGTGGTTGTATGTATAACTATATTAATGCTGATTAAATCCGAAGCGGGGGTTAATTTTTAGGCCTGTCTCGCGCATAATCTTGGCCTAATAATAATTCACCGGGAGCTCGTAAAATTTTACTACGTGGAACAATATATTCCGGCGGAGACAACAATTAACATTACAAATAAACCCGTACGAGCTCCACCCCGAGACCAGGACGCGGAGTTAGCTCTAATCCCGACAAAATAATCGCACCGCTGGCTGTTATTTCGCAAGAATAATAATCCCTTAGTTTATGGTTTTATCCTCAGCATTATTTCGTGCGGTTGGTTGGAGGAATTGAGGGAAAAGTGGGAGGACGCACACATACGCGCCCAACACGGATACATGCACGCGGAATGCTCCCTCTATTTCGTGTGTATGTGTGTGTTTCGTGTAAGGGATCGACTTGGGAGATGGGAGATAAGTATGGCCGTGGATGCAATGGAAACAGGATTAGACATTCGAGCGGAATCTTTATCCCTGCGATCCTGCAGGCGCGCCAACTTCCTGCTGAAGACATGTCTTTATCTCGCGGAGACGCAATCAACAATTGTGTCCTTAGATCGCACGTTCAGATTGTTATAGGGATTAAACGACCGAAATCAAGAAGGGGGGATGGATAACCCTCAAGTCATCCGCGATTTAGTCGAACGTACATGAATTTGTTCATTCTTTCATTAAATTCTATAATAATTAAATAAACAAACATAAAATTTAATAATATAAAAGAATATTAATTCACTTACTCGCATTTTTTTCAAATTAAATTTAATAAAACAAAAATTTGAAAAAAATTAAGTTATATCAATTAAATAATTAATTATGTTCGCTTTAACTACTTTTAAAATACTTTTAAATATTTTTAACTACTTCATGGGAAAATACCTCACTAGACATTAGATAATTGCTGTCTCACGACAAAAGATAAATTCATAATGCATTTTGTTTGATTCATATAAATTAAAATAAAATTTAGTTTTATTTCTTACTTCACTTTTATATGAAGTACATTTAAAGATACAAAATAATATTTGTTAATCATTGAAATAAAAAAAAAACATGCACTTATTTTGTTTCACAAAATGTTGTTTATTTTCCATCTAGTTTCGAAATTGTTTCATTATCCTTGATAACATTTTGTGAAACAAACCAGTTTTCAGTTTTGAAAATTATTTAAAAATATTTCGCAGTGGCTTAGTCAGCTAAGTGTTTAATTTTTAAATCTAACTCTTTTTACTATATTTAAAAAAATAATTTTATAATTATGGCTTCAACCATCAATTATAAAATCATTTATTTGTTTAACCAACTAATAAAATTCAATCTCTACAATACAATATTAATCATTGAGAGGTGGAAAGACCACCGGTCGATAGCCAATTGGCAAACTCTTACAGCACGCATTGTAATATTTTATGTTATATGTAGGTGTTTATTTATTTATTTTATTTATTTATTCAATATATACGGCAAACCATTTACAATTTAGCTTAAAACTAAGAAAACAGACATTTTACTTAAATATATACATTATCAATAATAAAAAGTGTTGTAGTACGTTTGTCAATAAAGATTATGTATAATAATAATATTTTTAAAGATATTCACAATGAAGAGTAAGCGAGAAAATAATATTTATTTAAGTAGAATTAATGAAATATTAAATAAATTTTCTAAAATAATGACATAATTAAGTTGTAAACAGTAGTAATAACTCTTTCGAAGAAAAAAACACGCAGAATTGAAACGAAATTATTTTCATATCTACTTATAAATCAAAAGTTGAACATATTAATTTCCGCACTTAACTTCATCTAAAATCGCATTAAACACAGTATTAAAGATAGCGTCAGAATTATCCAAGTTATGCCGTAAATCACGGTGATATAGATCATCAAGTAGCTAATTAGCATTGCAGATTACTGCAATACGTTATCGGCTGTGCATTTGGCGTGACATAAATTCCTTCGTGAATTACTACATTCCGATTTAGCATCGTTAAATAAATGCCCACCATCGATTAAAATTATACGAGAAAAAACCGACCATTACATTCCCTGAACGTAATAACCGTAAATAATGCATATTTCTATAATTATAACGATACAATCATTTATTTAATATAAAAATCAAAACTGTTATTTTACTTTATTTACATCGACATGATATCTATATTTATAAATTAATACAAATCTTCTCTTTTGTCTTCTGTACAATGGTCTAATATATACCAATACTCTTCTAGGGAATGTATACCTCACGTTTTGATGGTAGGAATTTAATTTTCTTTTCGGTTGAAAAAGAAAAAAATACCATTTTCACGTAATAAATTCAAAGTATAGTGTTATTCATTAAGCATTATAACAAATCAAAAAATAAATATTACAAAACAAAGCCTAAAACGCGGTATGAAACAACATTGTGCGTTTTAATTAAAAAAAAAGAATGGGGGTGAACAATTCCCCGTCAACTCGAATTTCGCAATTTAATCTTGACGCCGGGGCGACACTGCAGGGACAAAAAAAGGGCGGGCGAGTTAATATTCCCATATTTAAACTCTTTCACGTTAAATTGCTTGTCGAGATTATGATTCAGTCGTCGTCGGCGGTGACCTCTATCCGTTGGCGGGCGGTTGTGGGTTTTAATTAAACTCCGTAGTTTTGCACGTGAAACCCCGGAAATGAGCGGGAAAAGAGGCTTTAAATCAGATTGCGCTGCAGTTTCGAAATCCGACGTCATAAAAAAATGAGTGCTAGGCTTGAAAAAAAAAAAATGTTGAAATAGAATTAATAAAATTTTGTAGAATGGTCTGCAATGCCATTCTAACTCCGCCAAAACAAATTACAAATATATTGTTCTTTAATCCTCTTTATGTCGTTTCTCCTACTTATTTTTTTTTTTGGAACTAGATATATTTCAGAAATTACAAAAAATGTATTGTACACAGTGTTGGCGAAATAATTGTAGCAAAGGACCTACAATAAATTTTGTAAAACCTAAAAAAACTCTTGTTTAATTTACAAATAGTGTATTCATCAAGCTAAAACCTTAAGCTCTTTTGGAAGTTGCTTACACAACTTCCCAAAAATTGTGGAATAATTTCCCTAAAGTAATTTTAAAAGTGTAATGAGAATTAAACAATTTTTTGAAGTTGTTTAAACAACTTTCAGAAGTGAAAGTTTGTGAAATAAAAATAAATAAAACAACTTTTAAAAGATTGCAAAATAATTCCCTTTAATTGATTTCTAGGTGATAACCAGAATACGAATTCAAATTAAATAAAATGAATCAACAATAAATTGTTACGTATATATTTTTTTAGAATTGTTTCATTTATATTTCATTTTATATTCAAAGTAAAAGTAAAAAAAAAACTCGATATAGAAGTTTATATATATTATTACAGAAGCTGTTTCGAAACAAATTATTATGTTGTTAATGTTTCGTAATTAGCTCGTACAATAACTCAATTTTAAACTCAAAGATTATTTTGTTTAACGTTGCGGGAGGGTGTGGGGGGCGAGCGTGATGCGGACCGCCACGGGCACAGAAAACTTTCCCGCACGGGAACGGCAATAAATGTAAAACAAAGTCCCGTACCCTAATTATGTTCCGAGGGCTCCTCTGATAATTACTTAACGCTTTCATGTCTCTCTCTTTCTGCCGCCCTTTTTTCCTCTTTTCGGCCGCGCGTGTAATCCGAGCGGGAGACGTCCGAATTAAGTCGCAAACGAGCTAACTTTTATCAGGCCGAACTTTGCGCCATTCTCCCACTCGCATTATTTAATAATTAATCCGAATAAATACGCGCACGAAATCTGCGCGTAATTCTTTTACGCGTGCGTTAAGGTTCTTTGCTCATTTTTTTAAGGAGAGGTGCTGTAAAGTATCATGGTTGATTGTTTCCACTTTTGTCTCTTTCCACTTTTTGTTTCCGAATACACTTGAACCAATTACTACTAAAATACAAAAAAAAATTGTTTTTTCTTCGCAGCCTGAAAAGATGTCAACACGTAATCAAAACACACCACCGCAACAACAATATCGCGTGTCGCACTTAACATGATTGAAAATCAAAGCAGCGCATAAATTAAATTTCAGGGGGCGTGAAAAAATCGCGCACCGCAACCAAACAATCTGCCGATCTCTCCTCGCAGGAGTAAATGCGCAAATCGGACGCAATCAAGCTCTCGCAGTTTCGAAAGTTAATTCAGAATTTAGATATGCATCGTTACGCCATGCAATATGGAGTAACGACATCAGAGATTTGCAGTAAGCACTCGTCGTCACTCGGATGGCCGTGGTTATCGTTACTGTGTGCATGCACGGAAACTCCGCACAGACCGCCCAGTTACGACTTGATATCATATTTCACATTTAAAACTTCGTCCTATTTGCATTGCTAATTTACGACGCCACTTTGCTGACTATATGTGTAAACGTATAATATATAATACACATATGGGTATACACATAAGTTGCTCAGGGGTGCTAAATTTTATTGCGTTTATGGTGGATGCGCCGGGCGGTTCGTTTGTGTAACTGTTTTAAACAGTTGTACGCATTTGAGTGTTGGAAATTATAGTAAACTACCTTATTACAAGTTTTAATTATTACTTAGATTTCATCAGCGAACAAAGTAAACTACTTGAACGTACACAACAAAGGGCGATCCTTATCTAGTGATCAATGAGAGACAAATTAATGAAAATATTGATCCATTTAATAAGAAATTCCAAAACTGATCGTGGATCTATCAGATCAATGAGAGACAAATTAATGAAAATATTGATCAAATTAATAAGAAACTGATAGATCCACGATCAGTTTTAGAATTTCTTATTAAATGGATCAATATTTTCATTATATGAAAACATAACATAATCTTACGTTCGTTCAATAAAAAAAGAAATAATTCTATTAAAAGTCGAATAATTAATAATTATTATGTGTAGAATTTAGTATGTATAACGTTTTATATAAATTGAATATATAAGCCCATCAAAGTACGTAATGATTCTTCATTGGGACTGATTGAGTTTTCCAGTATATTAAACTAGTGTTTGCTAATACCGTCCCCGGAGCTGATTCCACGGTAATAAAATAAACTTCTCATCCCCCGGACCGTAATTGCAGTCGCAGAGGAAATCTAAATCGAACGGGAGAACACACGGAGGTCGATTCCTTATCGGGGATACACAACGGGAAATTGATGGGACGAGGTGGACCCGGAACACGCGCGCATGTCCCAGTGTCCCAGTGGAAAGGGACGGCCTCGCCTGAATGCGACACGTATTGCAGTGCATACAATTTGCTGAGTGCATTCGATTAAATGTTTATAACCATTATCACAATCACAAACGGAATCGATTCCGGCGAATACGGTCCAAATGAAATTTTATTAATACAAGGACTTAATTAAATTACATTAAATGATAATAAAAAAAAAAGAATACTGGTATGAGCGTAACACTACTTTCATTTAACCGTATTGTAAACACAAATTTACGTAAGAAATAACATACAATAAAAAAATACTTTCAATTTATAGGACAAATAATTTATTTTAATTAATAAAATTATTATTGATTAAAAATCTGTATTATATATAAATAAGATATTTTTTTAATAAAATTACAGAACACTCCTTCAGAAAATTAATTCTGTTGATTAAATTTCCTTATTGTGGTCTCAATTAATTTGAACCCGTGGCTTAATAATCAGCTCCAATTCCAATGGAATCTAATTAAAACGTACCAATTAGGCCCCAATTAAAATTCAGGGTAAATTATTTTCATTTGTGTGTTCATTAATTTAATACGGAGGGGATATTAAATTTGTCTTTTGTCCTCACTATTAAAATAATAAACAGCGGTTTCTTATTAATAACAAAATCAGTATTATTAAAAAAAAGCTTTGGCACATTTTATTCATATTTGATTCTTTGATATCGAGGATTTAAAAATTAAATTTATAAGAAGTAAATCAAATAAAATATTTTTGTTTTGATAATGACGAAAAATATAACAATCCTAGTTATAAAAACGAAGTAAAAAAGTGTTTCTTTAATTAAAATTGAATTACAATGTTTAAGAAAGAAGAAGCCTCAACAATTAACAAGTTAAATAAAAGGACTTGATAATAATTAATACATTATTCCTTCTTTAGCTACTGTGACTTTTTTTGACTTACATTACGTTACTTTAAAATAATATAAACTTGCCCCATCCCAAAAGACTAAAAATAATATTTATGTTCTTATAATAACTTAATTGTTGAGACTTTTAATTTTTTAAAGTGTATACTTGTTAACATTTTAAGCTTTAAAAGAATAAACACTCATTCGTCAACTGAAGAAATCGCAAAAGCATGCGAAACAAAAGTACGAATTTATATTTTAAAAGTTAAATTATTTTTTGGGGTAAATTAAATAAAAATGATTTAAAAATAATTAATAAATTATTTCCACATTTTTAGTTATTTTCAAATAATTTTTATTTAATTTATTTAAATAACTGTTACCAAGACAATGAATATTCTTTTCTATTTATATTTTTTGGGGTTTTTAGGATCATACTGTAATTTTGATGTAAAGAAAACAATTAACTTTTTTATATGAATTTTATTATACCTTATTATTTATACGACTATAAAATTTATACTATAAAAGCGGTATAAAAAATAAGCGTTTTCTTTACATCAAAATTAAAAATGTACCACGAAGTGAACGCTTCCAAGATCGAAGAATCATACTGCAAGTTCTAAAAAAAAGTGAGATAAACAGGTCTTCGTTGTTGTTACTTATTAAATTAAGTATGTACTTAAATAAAAATGAAATTTGAAAATAATTAATAAAAATTAAATAATTAATTATTATTTCTTTAGCTATTGCAACTTTTTATGTATTTAATTATTATTTAAAAGTGTTAACTAAAATTGTTGAATTGGTTTCAATTAATTACAAACCAATAATTATACTTCTAATTTAAGTTTTGTTTTTTAATCGGGGTCAGCGCATTCCTCTCGTCCTTCGTGAAATTCTCCACCGGATCCCCTTCGCCGACCCCTTCACCCTCCTCCTCCTCAATGTCTATCACCGTCAATTACACGGCGGAGCGTGTAATTCGGAATCCATCCCCGGCCCCAATTTGTAGCTTATTGTTAACCTAATGACGGCTTATCGGATTAATTTATGAAGCAATTAGATCGTAAAGTCTGTTCCACTGTCTGAATCACATCACAATGACTTCGTCTTATCGATCGCTACAGATTGGATAGACGCACAGTTTCCTGTGATGCCTTGACGTGCACACACGTAAAATTGTATAATTAATGTATTAATTAAGATGAGATGATTTATACTTGAACAACTTTATTGATTACATTTTACATAATTAATTATTAAATAAAAATTATTTGAAAATAATTAATAAATTATTTCCACATTTAGCTCTGTGATATTTATTAATTATTTTAAAATAATTTTTATTTAATTTATTTAAATAACTGTGACCAAGTGAATAAATACTCTTTTAAATTTATAATTAATTATTATTTACAACACATGTAATTCCCTTCAAAACTTGTTGAAGTAGGCGATGAATATGACTCAAACCATTTATGTTAAAAAGAGGTTATAGCGTTTATATTTAGAAATATTTCAAATTTTAATATTTCAACAATACGATTTCTTTATTATTCTTTGCCTCGGCCAGACATTATTTTGAAAAGAAATGACTTTTAAAAGAATCATTTCTTTTAATGAAAATAAATGTTGTATAAATTTTGAATTAACAAAAAATAAATAAAAGTTGTGTATATAAATATCTTATATATTTATATTTCATAAAGCGCTATAAACGTACTCGTATATACTAATGAATATTCATGGTATTATAATTAACACGGCTTATTTATATCTTAAAATGTGCCGAAGGAATATTGTAAATTATACATGAGAGGAAATTAAGGAGGAATTTCTGGCTGACCTAGAATAAAATCAATTTTGCGACGTCTTCCCCGCACCAGCCCCCCTAGCCACCCTCTGCGCCCGCCCACGGCCTTCGCGAAAGCCCCGCATAAACGCCGTTTCTCCGTCTCACGGTTGCGCATCGTCGTTTTATATGGAAAACAGACCATAAATTTGTTATTCGCGGACTTTATGGCTCGAAAATTTATTATTTACCCGCATTATCGCGACACGAGCGAATTGAGTTTTAGCTTTTAGCTTAGTCGTATAAGTTTTCGATTTCCTAGGAATGAATACATTTCCCGGACGCGCGATAACAATCGCGAATAATGCTCTGAAAATATATTATGTGTGTACTTGCAACGGTTTTATTTCAATTTACATTAGCATTTATTTTTAATACTAATTTCTCGATGGATTCTCTTCTAGGCTAACCATCCTTGCTTTTCCTTCTATTAAATTCTTAGTTAAAAATGTCCTAAAGGGCGGCGATAAGATTTTATCGGATGATTGTGAAAACACAGACTTAAAAAAAATAAAAATTCTAAAAATAAATAATAAATTAAAGTAAAAAGACTATTCATAATTCATTTATAAATACAAATAAATCATTAATAGCATTCCTTCATATGTTTATTTTGTACCAAATATACGTTTCGTTCTGATTGTAATTTAATTGTTATATTTTGTTATAATATTGTGGTTTACTTGCATATTTAAATAATTTACATTTTGAAAAATAATATTATATAAAAAACGTAACATTATTTTCAAATTTAATTATATTAAGGCCTGATTCAGTTATGGGCTCTAAGAACCCATCTGGTCTATCATCAATCCCTTCTATAAATAATATCTATATCTATAGATAATATTTTTATGCCGCAGAATAAATTAACTTAACTTGGAATAAGATTAATTACAATTTTTTAATAAAGAATAAACATATCATCTTGTATTTTGTATTTTGATAAATAAAGGTATTATTATTAATTATAGAATTAAATGATACAGTATGATCTGTCGTTTAATATGTGGTACGTTTAATGTTTTTAAAGGATCTGGAATTCCATTATACAAACGTATATTTGAACGAAAAAGGATCGCTCAAACAAATTTGAGTTTCCTTTTTATTTATTTTTGTTGTTTCAATAATTTAAATTTAATTACACATCACGTTCTCTCTGTTTTTGTTTTTAACTTAAAAGTTGTATTAGAAAGTTCAAGATCAAATCAATTCCGCTTGATCCCGTTCCTAGGGATAGTAAAAAGTATTGAAAAAGCTAGTTTCGCAGAAAAACTCTGGCTGGCTGGCCGTAAAGGGAGTGAGAGAGGCATGTAAAAGTTTCCAAACGGTAATAACATTAGGTGCAGCATAAGGACGCGGCATAAAGCGGCCCTTTTTGCCGATATTAATCACATCCTGCGAAAGAAGCGCCGCACCTTATTGAAAAATCCCGCGCTTTTTGCGCGCACCCCCTTTAATTTTTTGTTATTCTCTGCGGATATTTCTGAGTTTGAGCCGGGCTGATATATTGCCTTCTGGCGACACTGAGATAGATTCATGTGATACGATATACGACCGCTCGGTTCTCCACGCGAAAATAATAATAACAGCAACAAAAAGCGGGGAACTGAATTTATGTGCCATCTCGAGGAAGGGGGATAATAAGAGCTTATTTCCTGTTATGTATATACGTAATCTTTCAGTGATACTGTACTTTTCGCGTCTTTACATAACGTTACGTAATTTACGTGATTAGTACGCGAGCAAATATTTACGGAGAGCCTCCCCAAGAATGCGGATGCTGAAAAAGCCCTAATTGGCTCTTCCACGGCGAAAACCGGGGAAATTCTCGTTAAAACGAGGGCTTATACATTATATGGTCTTAGAGTTTACACGATACGTAAACGTTGCAATTATTTAAATTATATTACGAATTACTTTTTTTAAACTTCCTCAAGATAGAGGAAAATGTAAACTTTTAAAAATATATATACTAACATTTTTTGCATACACTTAAATCCGTTTTTTTTAAACTGTAATTGATAGAAATTTAATTGCTTTTTCAATCATTTTATTTAATAGCTTGACAACATTTTAGAATTTTGTCATCTTTGTTGAAGGTTTAAAAAAACACACGTACAATCTCTCTCAATAATTTCAGAGATTAACAACGTTCGAGAACAATAAACAGAGCTGGGAAAGTGAGATTCAGACTTAAAATTGTTGACTGAGATAAATAAAATTGAAGAACAATGGGCTCAAGAATGAGCCTTGGTGAATACCAGAGATAATAAAGTATGATTTAGACGGCTTTGTTGGAGAGTTACGGATTTCGACAAACATTCTTTATTAAAATAATGCACTGACTCTTTGTACCAAATATCAATTTTCGAATTGCAGTTTTGGGGAAATATGATTCGTGCATTCACAATTTTTTTAAATAGTAATTAATAAGGTTCTTTGATTTTAATGTATTTATTTCCAGTTGTGCTATAAAATTGAGTTAGAAAGCTTTATTGCTTAGAATAGAGGACTTAATATTGTAATTATAAATTAATTCAATTTTGCAATAAACTGATTTAATATCTACTTTTAAAATTATTTAAATTGTTTGGTCGAAATAAAAAACGGTATTCGTTCTTTGTTTTTTTTTTTTCTTGATAATTCTTCATTAATATTCTCTGTTTGTTAGTTAAAACATGTTAGAACTACATTATGATAATTAATTTCCCCTACCAAACGAAAATATCACACCGTGAATAACACAACACGAGCCAAACAATGTTTACGTTTACATCATCAGTGATTTATATGCCTGCCTTTTGCCATCGCATCAAACGCTTTTTCGATCCGGTAATAATTAACGTCAATCATCTTGATTAACACAAGTGGCATAATCAAGGTCAACATATTATTACTATCGACCATAAATCATAAAGCTCGGAAACACGTACGAACGCTCAAATTTAATTAATCAAATGATAAAAAATAATATGTAACGAGAACACGGCCATGTTTACGCAACTCGGCTGCGTAAACTAATTTATTCGAAATGCGAGAGACGGCGAATTTGATGTACGCTTGTGTGTGTATTTACAGATATTGTTAATTATAAAAATAACGAGGCCTCTCCGGATTAATTTGTTTTAATGTCTGCGTCGCGTGAATTATAATTTTATTTAATGAAATTATTTCGAGGATTGACGGTTATTAGGTATTGTTTATTAAAATAAAATCCAGATTTAAAAAAATATATGTGGTTTCTAATTAAAATTTCAGTATGCTATAATAATAATGGAAAAATAATATTTGTTCACTTGGTCACAGTTATTTAAATTAAATCAAATAAAATTAATATTATTTTCACAATAAAACTCACATTTATGATATTATAGTCCTGATTATTCGCACAAATGTATTTAGGAATATTGATATGAGGATATTTGTCTTTAAGGATGTTAGTGTTACGTGGAATAGAGAATTTTGTAAGTTATCAGAATTATTGAGAATTCTTTCGCTTAATGATATGGGTGCGATTAGGGTGGATTCATAAAGGTTGTCGTTAAAAGGATTATGGAATGGATTGTATTTAATAAATTTAACTAAAAATAATATTTGCATTATAATAATCGTATTATTTGGCGGAAAGACCATAGGTCGATAGCCTGTTCAAGCAAGCAAGAAAGAAACAAATATAATATATTGTAAATATATGTAAAACAAATAACTTTGAATAAAGATATTGTAGTATTAGTAATCGTATTATCATTGATACCTCACACTGAAAAATAGAGAGGCACATATAGTGACGTTAGATAAAATTAAATAAATAAATAAAAATGAACGTATTATGTTGCAACAAATTATTTTATAGTTAATACAAATATTGTACTTTATGTTATTTGTACGGAAGTAATAATAATAATAACAAACATTTACTCGTGTGGTATAAATAAATGGTGGATGCGCCGGGGATGGGAAATTTAATTAAATATCCAGAGCCATGGAGTTTCATACGACAAACGAAATAAACCACAAATTAAGGACAACGCTGCTCCAAATTAAAATTATTAAAGGTATATTGTGGAAATAATGGAAGACCGCCCCTCGCACACAAAAAACCTCGCAGACGAAACAAAAAAAAAAGGCGCAGACCCGTCCGTTGGCAAACAGCGCGCTTTCCATCCCCTTCGAATTCAAAACGGCAAAAATTGCAATTTCATTTCGATTAAATCAACAATTATTCCCGCCGCCTGTGCAGGAAATAAAAGACTGAATCGTTTTCCTATTCCGTTATCCACCAGAGCGGCGCGCGCTCTATCTGAAATGGGCATAGTTTCTAATTTGAATATGTAATATTTCGGATTTACGATGCGCGTCCCTCCCCCGCGCCCTTTGTTTAATTTATACAAAACTGCCTGGCTAAAGCGCGCGCCGCGGAATAAATAAGCTGTAATTTTCCGCGTTGAATAGTTTCCATTTAACGCGTTTATTAGGTAATTTATATTCATAAACCGGGATTTGCATGTTCGCGATGTGTATTTTTGAAATCAAACTCGCCCGATTTTCTAATAGGTGCGCTCTATTATTAAAAGGCAGCGAACCGCGCGCGCCGGGGCTTGTAACGGGCAAAAATAGTTGCGGAATTCCGGATCGATTCGGGAACTTCGTCAAAACACCCGCCTTCGAGGATCTATGTGGGGGTACGCTTGTCGGATGAGGAATATTTATCGAGCTTATTGAATTCCGGCAAAGCTTGTAATAACCGTATGATTAATTGAATCACGTTACACTTCATGAAATTTACTTAAATTAATTCGATTTAACTTCAGTTTAACAAAACCCTACTAATGTAATTTAGAATTTATTTTATCTGCCCACAAATCTATATTACTTTTTTCTTAGTACTTTATTTTATTAGCACAGAAGCAATAATAATAACAAACACTCACTCATGTGTTATAAAGAAATGGTGGATGCGCCGGGATGTCAATTTAATTAAATATCCAAAGCCATGGAGTTTCATATAACAAACTTTGTGTAGTTTGATTAATAAATAAATAAATTTTCTATAATCATAAAAATTAAAATAAATTAAATTTTGAATTCTCTCGAAACTAATCGAAAATTTAAATTTATTCATTTTAATCTGTGTTTTTATTTATTTTAGTGATAGATTTTTAATAATCTATTCATATTTATTGTCACAAGAATTTATACTTTCCTATGATTTTTTTATAAATATTATATTGAAATCAAACAAGGAAAATTTCTGGCAATAATCAATAAAATTCGATCAATCCCTTTTTCAATCTTCAAAAATTACTTACACTGTAAACTTTGAAGAAATATCTATTGAAACAGCTACTTTCTGAGCATATACCCCGCCGGACATTGGATTACACAATAGATATTTGTTTGTTGCAACGGTTTAAGTCGAAAATATTTAATGAAAGGAAAGCATAAATAATAATTACAAGGCTATCTGTAGACTCATACTTCGGGATTAATTCCTCATCAGTACAGCTCTGCTCTGTAAGCCCTAATTTTTATATAACGACTAAAAACAAAAATACACACTTTGAGGGCACATTAGAAATGTAAGAATTCATCCCTATTAGGTTTCAATAAAAAATGTATACTTTATTGATAAAAAAGTGGATACAATTAAATTGGTCGATAGAGTATTTCTGCAAAAAAATATAAATACAAAAACATTATTTATTTGAAAAAAAAATGTAAATAAGATTAGACGACAACTGTTTGATTTTTAATACCCAACTTTTCGTTAGTATTATTTTTTTTCCATTATGTAAATTATCCTCATCCGGGGCCCGTCATTTATTTGCAATAGCGAGAGAGTTTCGTCCTCGTAAAAGAAAAGTATCGCTTTTAATAAAAAAAAATCCCGTTTGATTAAAAGTCGACGAGCACTCACTTACAACAGAACTTTTCCCCGACTCTTCGGGATATTTATTTTTAATCTAATAAAAGCCTCCGCTGAGAAAGAAAGCGGGCGCCACTCGCACAACAGTTATCGCCACTCCTCCGCCTCTCTCTCTCTCTTTCTCTCCGTGTATTCAAATCGATTTGTTGGGTCTGGCTGCAATCGCGTCTTGTTTCCGTTTATGAAAATTGCTTTCGTCCGCAGTCAACCCGCAAAAAAAGTTGTTGGGAATTTAGTTGAGAAATGTTTTGTGGTTTTTTTTGCGCACTCAGTTGGGCACAGTGGTTATCGTGGGTTCGCTTTTTTGAAAATCAAATTTAAAATTAATTTATGTGTTACCATATTATGTGTAAGTCTAAATAATTAAATAAAAAAATTAAAAATGCATTGCTTAACATTTGAATTAATACATTTATATAAACATATATAGGTGACAATTTATTATTAATTTATGTGCTAATTTATTATTTGTAAATCTAAATTTAGAAATCTTATCAATTAGCATGAGCTAACGATATAGAAGAACATGTTCTCTTATTGTGGTAACAAAATGTTATTAAATTAATTATAATTAAAAATGCACTGCTCAACATTTCAACTCTTACATTTATAACAACATATGTGAATGGCAATTTACTAGAAATAGAGCAATTCTAGACTTATACAGAGTATTATAAACATATATTTTTTATGTATAAAATTACAACGATTTTAAACACTTGTATATCGCTATCGGCTAACTTTCTGCCACAATTTATATATATATATTTTTTGATTATTACCTTTTTTCGTATAATTGGATTTTTTTATAATATCAAGTTATTTAATAATATTTAAATATATAAATGAAATTTCCAAAGTATTTTTTATGTATATATAATAATCCTTTCAACATCAATTTCATAAATTACTACATTATTTTATTGGTTTTTTTTTGCTTAAGTTTTTTGTTGTTTTTCTTTTATTAATATGAACAATCGATCAACAATATTTTTTGTTAATAAATAAAAAAGTGTAATAAAAAAGGTTGATTGATAACTCAGACAGACTAACAAAAAAAGACACATACATACACTAAGCTAATTCAATAGAATGTTTGGAGCTACATAAAACTTTGTGCATATTTTATCAGCTTAATGCATTTACTATGTTGCCAAGCATTACGCTGTCAACAGATTAAAACTGATAGACTTAAAAATTGCATTTCATTTATCGAATTATAAATTAAATATTAGCAAGAAGTAAATATTTAAAGATTTAAATTAAATATGATAATAAATAAAAATCTATTTACTATGTTTTTACCATCGCAGTTCGGAAAAAAATATAATTATGAAAAATAAACAAATACATTTCGTTGTAAATAAAACACTTAACTTTGTTATACCATTTTTATTTAACTGTAATGACTAGTTTCAATTTCACGGTAATCATTATGAAACTAATTACTTAAAACACGGGTTACATATTAAATCCACCCCTTCCAAGAGAGGGGTGTACATCAGGTCAACCGGGTCGTTAAGGATGGAAATTTCCGGATTAATTTTTGCTTTATGCATTACAGCAGCCATTGTTTTACCTTTTTTGGTAAGATGGATTATAAAAAATACATCCTTGCGGAAATTGTGGTTTATTTCGAACAAATGATTTGCAAAGATGCAATTCTTTTATATGTACCACGAAGTGAACACCTCCAAGATCCAAGAAGGAATAACAAATAAAATTATAACTTAATAAACCATGTACAACCGAGTGAAAGCCTTAACAATTAACAAGTTAAATAATATTATTTAACTATTGGAAAATTTATACTATTGGAAAAATTATAAATACAAAAATAAATATAAAATAAAATAATTCAAAACGGTGGAAAGTGCGGCTAATTTGTGAAATTTGTAATTTATAATGCAGAGTAATGTTTTTCTAATGTGTCATTTTGTATTGTTTGAATTTCACATATAAATATATTTGTTTAAACAGAAAATAATTCATTTACGCAATTGAATAATTGAACTACACATTGAACATATGCTGTTGCATAACAAATAAATGTATAATGAAAAATTTTGGATTCGAGAATATTCAATGTAAAGAACAAAAAACAAGTTCAATATCTGGCGAGGTATTTGCCTGAAAAGTAGTTTTTCAGTGGATATTTGTTCCGTTTAAAGTACTTACGTAATTTGAATAAAAAAATGCAATAGTTAAAGAGAAAAAAAAATTTAATTGAATAAATTAATCATTTCCGAACTGTTTTTATATATTTCAAATAAATGTAGGCAGAAAGACCTTTGGTCGGTTTCAAAGTGTAGTATACCTATTCTTTGAAATTGTTTATTGTTAAACAGATTCTGTATAAATGTTTTGGTGATATATATGAAAAAACTCTTTTTCTCTTTAGTTTGAAAAAAAAAAATAATGGACAACAATTACTTAAATTTGAGATATAGTGAATCGCATTTAATCGATTAGGAAATACAATTGAAATTCTCTGTATATTCTAAATATACGTTTATACTATATTTTTTTATTCTCTCCAGCTAGTTTCGATTTATCATCATTCCCAAGGAGCGAATGCCAATTGTTGAATATATACACCGATGTGAATTTATCCATGGTTTTTCCAGCAGGTTTATTTTACTCGGCACCTCTGCCATGGCTTCTACATAAATTTGAGATTTTCTTTTTCTGTCATCCACGAATTTGAACTATGTGAATTTATCCATGGTTTTCCAGCCACCCTGTTTTTCACCCGACACCTTTACAATGGCTCCAACATAAAATTAAGCAAATATTTTTTTCTGTCATCCGTGAACTTTAACTATTTCTAAGACTAGCTTTGACTTATTGTCATTCTCAATGAATTAATTGAAAATACTGAATCTATACACCGATGTGAAGTTTTTCAGCCACGTTTTTTACCTGGCGCTTCCGCCATAGTTACAACTTACAATCGAGCAAACAATGTTTTCAACATAAAATCGAGCAAACTTCGAAATCCAAAATAATTGATTTTGCGCGCTTTAATTTCGCCTTTGTCTTAGAGTAAGAACTATCTCAGCCAATAAAAAAGGTTATTTTTTTATTATTACACTCTAAGCAATGAAATCTAAATTAAAGTGGGCAAAAATCATTTTGGACGTTGGAATTTTCTCGATTTATACTGAAATTCGTGAGTAGCAAAAAGATAGTAATAATAAAAAACACTTTTTATTATCCGAGATAATTCTAAGGACTTGTGGTAACACTCCAAAATAAAGAAATTAAAAGTAAAGTTCGTCAAAGTCAGCCGATTTGGACTTTGAAGTTTGCTTGATTTTATGCTGAAATTCGTGGATGACAAAAAATGGTAATAATAAAATAAACTTTTTTTTATTAGTTAAGATATTTCTTAATACTTCTTATAACACCGTGAAATACTGTAAATCGAAATTAAAGTTCACAAAACTTGTACAATTTTACTTTTTTTCTTGATTTTATGTTGTAATTCGTCGATGATTAAAAAATTAAAAAAATAGTAATAATAAAATAAACTTGTTTATTGGTTATGTTAATTCCTAACGCTTATTTAACATTATAAGACTAACTAAAATGCATCAAAGTCAATCATTTTTAGCTTACAAAAATTAAAAAAAATATTAAAAAGAAAATACATTATTTTATTAATTTAACCAATAACTAATAAGGTTAGGCTAATAGTTAAGTAACATAATAAGACAAAGAAATCGAAATTAAAGTGCACCAAAGTCAATTATTTTTACGTTGAAGTTTTCTCGATTTTTATTGAAATTCGTGGATACAGAATGTATATAGAATGTGAAATATTAAGATGTGAAATAAAAATTATTTTAAAAAATGTGATTACCATTAAATAATAAAAAAATATTTTTTTATTGGTTAAGCCATTTCTCAAGATTCGTTGTAACAGTATTAAATTTTCTTTGTTTTAGAAGTTTAAAATTGCACCAAGGTTAATCATTTTTGACTTTGAAGTTTTGCTCCATTTTTATTGAAATTCGTCGATGACAGAAAAAAATGTAATAATAAAAAAACTATTTTATTGGTTAGGCTAATACTTAAGTAACACAATAAGGTAAAGAAATCGATATTAAAGTGCACCAAAGTCAATCATTTTTTACCTTGAAGTTTGCTCGATTTTTGTTAAAATTCGCGAATACGGAATGAAATTTTAAGAATTAATTAAAGTGCATTTTTTCTCCAGTCTGTCGTTGATCTACCTACAAAAATAAAGGTTTGTCAGCTATTTGTTGTTTGAATTATTTACTCAGTTAACACGACAACGCGAAAAACGACTTGGGATAATTGATTAATTTATTTGTTAATCAGCATTCTTATTTATTATTTATTTGTATGTAATAGCTTATTTATCTACTACTAGTAGTAAATTTTTTTTTGCAAAATTTCCGTAAATAAATAAATATAATAATAATAATAATTTAATATACACGCTATCGACCTGCCAATGACCAATCAGTCAACGTTTTTAATCGGTAAACTTTAGCCACTGGAAATTTTATGCCATGCCTAGCTCACTGTCTTTAAAGGATTTTCCCCTTCCACACCACAATAAAAAATAATAATATTTACAAAAAATGTGCTTAACATTCAGAACGATTCTTAGGGCCTCTATTTATAGGCTAATGCAAAAATAAGAATTAAAATAATATTTATATAAAAATTCAATGATTTAGTTGGCTGTTTTTTTTTCTTTCATGTTTATTTAAGATTTTATTATACTCCTTCCCATCCATTCCCTTCTCCCTCTTTACGTAATCTCTTTTCTTTTTTGTGTGTATAAATGGTTTGCTGTTGTTGATGCGGGCTGAGTTTACGGTGACCAACAACGACAATAGTTTTCGAAATCGTCGTCGTTCCCGTTCTTATCGTGGCCGCAGCCCTAATTGCCAATCAGCCGAGCCAGACGTTCTCGAATCCCAATTTATCGATTGTGTATGTGCACGTAAATACGCCTCGGGAACATCCTATTATGGCACAGAGTTCGAGTTTTCAATGGACGTGTATCGATATTTCCGGCCAATTCAGCTTCCGGGACTTAATAATCGCCGTCTGGTTCGCAAAACGGACGGCGCTCCGAGTCCATTATAGATTCAATTTAAAATCGCAGTGGTGGCGGATTCGGGGGGTGGGGATTGATTTTTGCAATTAAAATAGTTATCGTGTACATATATTTTATTCTAGGCTGGTTTCGGTTCATAAAGCTGAAATTGATTAAATGAATTTATATGTGAATAAAATTAATTTAATTTATTAAATAAAATACCAACAAATGAATAAATGACAAAAAGGTATAACGTATTAATTCTTATAGAAGATTACAGAACTATATGATTCAAAAAACAAATTCTGGTTATGTTAATTCTTAAGGCTTATTTAACACTATATTAATTCTTATAGAAGATTACCGAGCTATATGATATAAAAAACAAATTCTTGTAGAATTCTTGTATTCTGGTAGAAGATTATCGAATTATAATAGCATTTTCTTTCTATTATAATTCAATATTTTTTCTTTAAATGAAATTATTATAGTAGGAAAAAATCATTTTTTGATCATATCATCTTTTACCAGAATACAAAAATTCTACAGCAATTAGGGATTTAACGATGTCTATGTATGTTTGTTGCACACACCTCTCAGATGACCGTAACCGTAAGCCAATTCAATTGCCGATTAGGATGTAATCTCTGTCCTCACATTTCACTTCTATTGATTTCAGTAACTACAATATACAATGCAATTATTTAAAATGTTTTCCAATGATTATTAAACACGAAGATTTCTATTTATTTCAATAACATAACGATTGTATTGAATACAAAATTGAATTGTTTAAATTGTTTTCCAAGTATTATTAAACAAAAATTCGTAACAATAATTTACACAATCTGGAATTTCACGATAATCAAGAAACCTTTTATAAATGCAAATTCTGATAAATATAAAAATGATTTTATTTCGGTAGAATCGATCGTATTTTTTGCATATTCTCCGCTGTTGGTGTTGCAGCAGCGACAGCAGGAACCGGTGCAGGAAATTGATTTTTGATTATTACTAATTGGTCAGGGGATGTAATTTCGGAACGATTAGGGCGCCAAATCGTTTTAGGATTTGCGTATTTGGGAAGGGGAACGCTTCGCGATGATGTATGCAAATTGGGCGAATCTTGTTGCGAGCCGTTTAAATATAGATTTGGCGCGCATTTTTCCATCCTGGCGCACCCTAAGTTTCCATTATACGCAATTTCCACACTAAAATTATTTCTAAATGAATCCATCCAGAATTTTATTGCAATTATCTTAATTGAAAAAAATGGGTGGTAAAAAATAGGGATGGGCTGAAATAAAAATGAAAGTAATTTATTACTTATCAAACTAATTGAAAACATTAGTGATGTGATGAAATGAAAATAATTTATTAATTTTTAAACTGAAAAAAAAATCAGTGATAAAAAAATTGGAGATGGGATGAAATGAAAATTAATTTATTATTATTATTAATTAATTTAGTATTAATTTTCATTTCTTCCATTTTTGCTTAAATAACTGTGACTTAGTGAATGAATACTCATTTCTATTGAAGAAATTAATGTTTATTCAATAATTTAAAATTTCATTAGTCACCTTCGCCTACAATACGACGCATAACAAACATAGTTAATAAATGAATACCCGGCGAACAATTCGAGCAATGCAAACACGACATTGATCCAGAAATTGTTCTCTTGGCTCCCGCCTCGGAATTGGCGGGCGCGCGTGTATCGATTGCGGGCCGCTGTTGTTTGGTTGACGGCGGACGTTATTGGCGGCTTAATAAATCATGAAACAATTTACGAAACGGTTTTAAGCGGACCGACTAATTTATTTAAATGCATGCAATATCCGGGAAAATTATCAATTTCCCTTCGCGCGCCGCGAATTTCGCACGGAACTTCCCCGCAATCCGCGACGACAAATAACGTCGCGTTGCCGGAATTCAATTCGTTTTCAAATACAATTCGTAATATTAAATAAAGCGGGTGGTTCCTTTTTTCTTGTTGTTCAATTTCGAAACTTGTTCAAAGTGTGTTAAATCAACCTTTAAATAGTGATGAAACGTATTCATGGGATTGTGAAAACTAAATGAAACTAAGTCTATTTTTGATGTAAAGAAAACACTTTTATTATATAAAATTGTAAAAGTAGTTCGATAGCCGTTTTCTAAGGACAACGTATTATATAGTATAATAATTGTATTCTTAATTTATAGTATATAAAATTGTCTGCAGAAATAAAGATTTATATATATATATAAATTGTATAAAAAAAGTTAAGTATTTTCTTTACATATTAATTGAAAATGTACCACAAAGTCAACGCCTCCAAGATCCAAGAATTAAACCTATTTTCGATTATTAATTTTTTTTATAATATTAAATCAAATCGATTTAATTTGCATGATCTTTTTAATATTAAATATTATATGTTATATATATCCCGAAATAAGTGTCTACAGATAGCCTTGTAATTATTTGTTGTTTCCTTTCATTAAATATTTTCGACTCAAACCGTTGCAATTCGCTGTATTGATACTACAGCGAATTGCAACGGTCTATTGAGTAATACAATTTCCGGCAGGGTATATGCTCAGGAAGTAGTTGTTTTAATAGATCAAAAAATTACAGTGTAAGTATTTTTGCAGGTGGAAAATGGGATTGATCGAATTTTATTGGTGATTGCCATATTTTTTCCTTGTTTAATATCATTTTAATTTAAATAACTGAAAATGTGTGAATCATCTTTTTACATTTAATTTAATTTAATTGATAAATTAATAAATTTATATATTTAATTATACTTGTAATAATAATAATAACAATTGGTGTTTACGTTATATTGCAAATATTATTTTAACGACAGTGGTTCTAATGTAGGACATAATGATAAAATAGATGGTACAGATACACTATAACCTTGGCTAACATTTAATGTTAATTCAAATATTAGTAGCATTATACATTTTGTAAACTAAATCAATAAAATTAGTGAGTATATAAAATTCCAAATTAGATAATTGCCCGTATTGATTTCACATTAAATTCCCGTGTCTGCTCCGTCTTTTGGAATGGGGCCTGACACAGCGGTATCACATTACGGTCCAGACAATTTAGATAATGAACGTTTCGCAACTAATTTACATTCGGAACGATCCGGCGATGCAATTTGTACACAGGGCGAGCGGCGCGCGCCATGGCATTATTATTGCGCCGTTAACGTTTGCCGCCGGACTCCTTACAATTAACGTAAACTTACCCCGCCGTATAATTACTATTTGTATTTGAAATTGGATGATTGTGCCGCATCGATTTACAAGTTTGCGTCCGATAACGAAAACCGACTGAGACCCAATCGGTGGTGTAGTTTTCATTCAAATACACTCGAACGTGTGGATGTGTTATAATTAGTCCGCGTATGGAATTTCATCAACTATAACAAATAAAAGCTTTACTTTGAGTTTCGATTTGAAACCGTCGAAGAGCGCTTTATTGTGTTATTTTCCGTACTATATATCAAAGATATTTTAAATAATTGCACTAATTAAAACGAGCATCCATAGGACTTCTCATTGTGGTCATAACGATCTAGTTTCCAGAATTAATTTCCTATTCAAGCCTTCGTGGTGAAACATAATTCACTATAGATCGGGAGAAAATAATCATAAATCAAACAATAGCTATTTTTTTATTCAATTTCAACTAGGCATGAAATTATGTACATGAAAGTTATAATCAAAATTAAATTGGATCAACTGTAACAAATAAACATACTTATTCACTTTTCCTATTCTAATTTAAGGAACAAAATTCCAGGTGTACTGGAATGAAATGAGCGATTTTTTTTAAGTGAAGCACTAATTTTGAATGGGAAAATTAAAAAATAATCAAAGTATTGACCATTGCTTTCTACACATTTTGACCACCTTTCTGGCAATCTATGGATTCCTCGCCAATAGAAATGTTTGTTTTTTAAAGCAAACCAATCAGACACCCAATTTTTTACTTTAATTAAAGTACTGCTCAGCCAATGCGTGCCCCATCGAAGAAAACAAATGGTTCCAAGTCTGGTGAATATGGTGGGTGGGATAGCAGCTCTCAGCCAAGTGTTTTGATTGTATCCTGAACCAGTTTTTCTTTGTGTGCAGATGCATTGTCGTGTAACAAAATTACTTTGACGAGTATTCTGGTCGTTTTTCGAATTATTCATGGTGTAAATTGATCATTTGTTCATCACAGGTAGATTATTTATAAAAATTATAAAAAACAATGGACCCAAAACCGATCCTTGCGGAACCTCGCTCAGAGATGTATAAGTTTTAGGATAAATTCCACGACAACATACAAAATACAAACAAAAGTCTCATTATATCTGTGTAATAGATCTAACAAGAGACTGATTCAAGTATGTTGAGATTTGATTTAATCTATATAATACTTATAAATTATTAACAGAAATCTGTAAAAAAAAACAGTCAGTGATTGATGAAATAGTTTTAAACATTTTTAAATGATCATCGTGAAGTAATTATTAAGCATGATAGATTATTTATATAAAACAAAGAAACAAAGAAAACAAAAATACTTTTTCTACCACTTGGATTTTTTTATTAATCGTAACTAGTTTCGAATTACAATATACTATTGTTTGAAAATGATTACCGTGTAATCGAAACTAGTTACGATTAAAAAAAAACAAGTGGTATAAAAAAGTAATTTTGTTTTCTTTATATTATAATATATAAAGAAAACAAAATTACTTTTTTTAGAAAAGCAAAAACAAAGGATCCAAAACCGATCCTTGCGGAACCACACGCTATAGGTTTCAGAACAAATTCCACAATAACAAACAAAATTAGATCATTATATTATAATATATAAAGAAAACAAAATTACTTTTTTTAGAAAAGTAAAAACAAAGGATCCAAAACCGATCCTTGTGGAACCACACGCTATAGGTTTCAGAAAAAAATCCATGATAACATGCAATAATTGAACTAGTTTGAGATCAATTCCAAGAGAATGCATTTTTTCTAAGAATATTATGATGTACTTGATCGAAAGCTCTGCTCTGATGTGGTATTAGTCTAATGCATCGACATTAGTACGGTTGCCAACCAATTCTTTCAAGCCTACGTCTCAAACTAGATACGAACATATCGGAACTTTTGCAGCTGCGTTCTGAAGTGTCTGTATTGGGCCTATATATATATTTATTAAAGCTGTACAAACGAACACCATTAGCTATTACTTCTACGCTGATGACATACAGACACCTTTGCAGCTGCGCTATGAAATACCCCCAAGCATCTACATATGGAGAATCCCAAGAATCTGTGTTGGGCTTACAATTATTTGGTATTTATTCAAGCTTTACCAACGAACACCATATCTAGCTTTAAATGAAACTATTAACTATTAGATGAAGAATTACACGTATCAGAAAACTGAAAATAAAAACATTATGGAACAAAACAAGTGTAATTGTTCATCTAATAGTAATATTTGTTTCCATCAAGAGTGTAGCGCAACAAGCATTAACTTTATTAGAAACTATTAACTTAATAATCAAAGTTTTACATATTTTAAACGTAAATGTAACAAGGGATTTTTAATTGCTCAGATATGTAGCAATATCAAACAATTCAAAAAAATAGAATTAAATTATTAATTATTAATCAATTATTTTCCCTTTAACAAATGATCAAAATTTCACACATTTTAAACGTAAATGTAATAGGGGATAGTGATTTGAATTGCTTAGATATGTAGAAAGATCAATCAATTCAAATACTATTAAAATGTGGAAATAATTTATTAATTATTTTCAAATCATTTTATTTAATTTATTATCCCCTGTTACATTTACGTTTAAAATGTGTAAAATTTTGTTTATTTGCTATTAATTTGGAAGAAGACTGCTGAAATTTCTATTTAAAACAATAATTTTGATTAAAGATTGTTTAATAGTTGTGAGAACTTAATTTGTATAAAATAATTTTATGAAAAGAAAATTGAACTAATATTTTATTGCATTTTTTTAATCAACCCAAAACATTACATTCTATTTTTAGAACCCCATACACGACATCAATCCAAAACGCGCTGACGTACGAAAACTGGTAATACACAAGTAGTAGTGGAAATTGATAAATTATTCAGCATACGTAATGGATTAAGCACGACGCTTTCACAGCGTCAAAGAATGTTGACGCTGTTAATAATTAACGAGGGCGACCTTCACATCCCGGAATTAATTAGGTAAACAACTACTATAATCAGCATTAAAAGCCAAGGTAAACAGTATCGCGTAAGCCGAGTTATTAATCTCGCCGAAAACAATAGTTGCGTAATTAATTAAATCGGGAGAAAGTCGCACGTCGTCATATTGCAATTAGGAATGGGTCGGGCCTTAACGGGAGTTCGGGATGTTGTGCTCATTAATTATATTATTCGCGCGGGACAATGGGATTTGTGTTCGTGCGATTAAAAGAAAAAAAATGATAACAAACGGGCCTTTCGGGAATTCGGATGAATAATGTTACGGAGGCTGAGGTGTGGGGTTTTGTGTTAATCAATTATGTATTCGTGATTATTATATATAGAAAATCTGTATTTTAATTAAATTACTACACAATATTTTTAAACAATTAGGTAAAAATTAAACAAGTTGGTTGGTTTTACAATAAATTTAAAATAATGTTTAATTCTGACTAGTTTCGATTTTTACATCATTTTAAAAAAATAATAGAAATAAAAGCCGACAACAACTTTTATTTGTATTATTTTTTGAAGATGTCGGCTTTTATTTGTATTATTTTTTTAAAATGATGTAAAAATCGAAACTAATCAGAATTAAATATTATTTTAAATTTATTGTAAAACCAACCAACGTGTTTAATTTTTACCTAACCAACAATAATTAATAATTGGCTATTTTAGTATATACAAAAATGTGTTAAAATTAGGTAAGAAGGGATGTTAATATTGGGGAAGACTAGATCTCTTCTTTATCATTTACGATGTTTTTTTTTTTCATCATTACAATCATTTAAAAAAAAATCTATCAACCGTCGGTCATTCTGCCTATCTCTCTCCAGTTCCTGTAGTTTTATTTAATCATCCATGAAATTTACTTTGATACATCTCCACACTTCATAAATATGTTTTTGTTTGTTTGAGAATGGTTTAATTTATATAAAATAAACATGAATAGATTATTAAAAATCAACCAATAAAACAAATAAACACAGATTAGATTGAATTTAAGGTTATTCTGTGTTCTGGATCTGAACATAGTCTTGGGGCCCTAATAAATAAGATAATTTAATTATTACTTTAATAATTTTAAAGTTTATTACTATTGTTTTTATACAATATCTATACAATCATAAAGTTTTCAAATGACATTTGAAATTATTAATTTGAAATATTCTTTTATTTAACATTCCCAGTTAATGAATTTTTAAATGAAAATATCAATCCGCTAATGGTCTGATTTTAAAGATTTTTGTATTTTTTTTATTCTAAGCATAACAAATTGAATTTTATGTCATAATTCAAACAACTATCCTCCAGAAAAGTAATAAAATTCACATTTAAGTGTCATTCATAAATTTTGTAGAATTATTAGAAATTGTCATATAACTGAACTTCGAACCATTAAACACCGCCACTTTTCAGCACCATTAAAGCTTAATGGTTTTTGATACAACTATTTTACTACAAGGAAACTAATTTCATTCAACTGAATTAATTTTATAGTTGATAAATGTACTCAATTTAAAACTAACGTTTCTTAAAAAAAACTATACATTTTGCGAAGTAATTAGTAGTAAAAATTTTCTTGTAATAAAAAATAATTACTTCCATCTATTTTTATGTCTAACGCGTATTTTCCCATCAATTTCCCGTCACTCTGCTCGAGGGTCATCCGATAATTTCTCGTATAGAGCGAGAGCGTTAGGGTCGGCCATCTCTATGGAAATACATCATTAAATCTTAATAAAGGTGCGCTCTGTTGTGGAGGAGTTTATGAAAGGGGGATTCACAATAAAAACGGTAATTATGTCCCGGGCACGAAAGAAGAGAGTGGAAGGGGGAGGGCAGGGAGGTATTGGAGTGGGGAAGGTGGCTTTTTATATTTAGGGGACGCGACTGTAATAAATCCAATAAGTGGGATAGAAAAATATTGCTGTTGGGGAGTTTTATGGGTGTGCCGAAAGAATAATGACAGAAATTGCATCGCGAGGATACTTTCCAGTAAATGAAAGATAGATATAATCGAAAAGAATGACACAAAAGAAAAAATACATATTTTTCATCACGAATATACTTCGAAAATTATAATGATAGATAAACGAAATATACTCTTTTATACAATAAAATTAATCACAATCCATTGAATATTTTTTTTACAGTATTATTAATTGTAAAATTCAGGTCTGTTGAATTATCTATCAGTAGCTAAACTATGATAAAACGCCATTACTTAAAAATAACTTTACGGAATTTTGTATAATTTTCATAACTACGAATTAAACATAAATTAAGCTTAATTTTATTGTATAGAAGTAATGTTGGCTATTGTTTGTATATCATAAGTATTTTGTACACCGGGTGTTGACGCGATCAGATACATAGAGATTTTGCATGTAAAAACAATTTTATACAAATTCCTGCTTTCCAGAACATTTTAGAGAAAAACTGACAAAATTAAAATGCGATCAGAATTTAGAAAACGATACTTTCTTAGCTTTTCAATCGGTATATAATTTATAAATAATTAATAAATTGAACAAAAATGATTTAAAAATAACTAATAAATTATTTCCACAATTAATTAATATTGATTAAATTTGCAAAATATTACGTGTTTAAATTGCATTAGCCATTAATTTAATTATGCGATCATTTACAGATTTAATAACATTTAATTTGTTTTTATTATAGATTGAATCTAAAATTTAAGAAAGTAATATATATATATATAAATATCTTTATTTATGAATTTTGTACAATGAGGTGTGTGTTTACATTTTAACATATGTTATAATACTGTCTGTTATAATAAATCAAAATTCACAAACTGGCTATAGAAAGTAATATTTTATACAGATTTTGAAATTCTGAAGACATTTTATTATTATTTTTTTAAGTTTTTTTCTAAATTCAAACGGGGCAGGAATTTGAAAAAAATGGTTTTACATGTACAATCTTTATGAATACTTAAAATTAATGTTAATATGTTAGTGTGGTTTGAAGCTACTTATAAATATTGATATTTTATATAAAATGAAAAAAAATGGATCATTAAGAATATTTATTGAAGCATTAACGATAAACGATAATTACTAAATTGAATTCATTAAATCGTGCGTTAAATATTTACGTCCCATTAATCGGCCACTCGAAACCATTTCCGATTTCAGCCTTTTCAATTTTAATTGGAGGCCTCTTATTAAAAAGCGTCGCAAATATTTAGCCTCCGGTGAAAAGCGAATCATTAAGCGCTTCCGCGGAAAACTAATTAGAGCCTCCTCCTTACCCTCCTCCCCGCGCGCCGTCGCCCATCCGCGCCGGCGGCATTCACTCCACAATGAGGAAAAAATCGCACACGTTTAAGCCTAAAATGAATGGAGGAAAACACACGCTCATTCGGAATGAATATATAAATAAATTGGTTAAAGCGCGCTTTGAATTGGCTTTTATTTTCTCTGATGGAAATAAACGTGTGCGGTATTCTACGGGGCATAAAAGTGTACGACGTTTATAAAAATAAAACGCAATCCACTGCATGCAGTTGAAATGCAGGTAATACAATTTACCCAATTGGAATTTTAGGATGGTAAGAGAATTGCAGTGAAACAAAACACGTAATAGATTCTCGAACATGCCGTCCTTTCAAAGGCTCTACGGTTTAAATAGGATGAGAACTTATTATTAATGTAAATTGCAATATATTTCCAGACGGAGAATAACTAATATGAATTTTCCAGTGACTCGTTTGCCCGGCGCATTCACCATAAATGTCTAGCTTTACGATTTAAAAATTATTAACGGCAGTCATAGTCTACAACAACTAATCATTTTTATTTACGTAAAGAAACATTTGTAGAATCATTTACAAAATTACATTTTGAAATCGAAATGCGGATAACAATAACTCTGCGTTAAAAAAAATATTTTCAATAATAAAGAATTGAATTTTGAATTGATGGTAATGAACAATAAAACTGTCTTGAAGCGTCTTAATGAATCCATGAATGGTGAGTGTTGGATGGATTGAAAAAAAAAAAGTTATTCACATGGACACAGTTATTTAAAATAATATTTTATTTGTAAAAATATATTTTGCAATAATAGTAAATATATCTATTTCTACTTAATATACTAATCTAACACTAGTATTATTTATTTTTATTTCAAACACTTGCTCCTGATGAAACAATTTACTGCTAGTTTCCCGGAACTCAAATAATAATAATAATAACAAAAAAATATATATTACCCCGCGCGGTAAATTAAAATGTGTCACGTAAAGGCCGAGGACGAGTGAAAAGTTCATCAAAGTAGATTAGTCTCGGTTTATGTCGGCCGCAAATGACAGTCGTTACTTCGCGTGTTAATTATGCGACAGCGCCGAGGCGCGCAAAAATCACCCGCTTTGTTAATATCTGATGTACGTATGTTACGCGACCCGCCCGCAAATTACCCTTTTGCGTCCATTGCTTATTTATAGGAAACCCGAGAATTGCTAATTAGAAATTGTCACTTCGTTTTTAGATAGGTGCGCGTCCGAGAAGTAATGAGTTTGTCATTTATTTAGAGCGCCGGAACGGAATAAAGTTTCTAAGGTCGTAATAAATTTATGCTCGGTATTCTAGTTCGCGAGGTTTGATTACAAAAACGCGTGAATTAATAATCGGGTTTAATGATAATTTCAATAAATTATCAGCAGGTTGAAAACGATTTTGATTTGCTTTAAATTTGTATTCTTACTTTACTTGTAAATAAATAAACTGTAGCAATTACAGCTGAATTGATATAATTTATTAAACTATTTATATAGTAAGGATTTTATTTCTTTGAACATAACCCTATGCTCTTTATTGCAATAAAACTCTTGCTTGTGGGAAATAAATTTGTTTGTGGAAATAAAAATTATTCTATTAAAAATTAAAAATAAATAAAGAGTAAATTTTATAAAATCCACGTTATGGCATTTTAAGCATATTTTCATAGACCTACAGAAATCTGTTAAACGAATATGTTTTAATGTTATAATAGTAATTGTAAAATTCTCAACAAGACTGAAAACGTATGACCTGATTTACTTAAGTAAATCATCATTATAACATAAAAACATATTCTTCGTTTAACAGATCTCTGTAGGTCCATGAAAATATGCTTGAAATTCAATATCGTGGATTTTATAAAATTTACTGTTTATTTACTTATTTTTATTTGAATAGAATAATTTTTATTTCCAGAAACAAATGCATACAATTCTTTAGTAAACCATGTTTACAAACTTTCAAACATGAGAATGTAGTAATATAGAGATTTTTCAATTAAGATTGACAGATAACTTAGTACTGCAGTGCTTTGAATTTTGCGATAATGTTGCAAACTTTTAAGAAATGTGAAGGAAGCGTTGAACTATGAGAATTAAATAAAAATATGAGTCGATACTAATAGTTCTGGGATTGATCCTCAATTGGGTATTAATTCCTGGATCATTTTAAAATATGTAAAATAACCAAAATAATCTTGGGTGCAAACAATCCTTGGATTGTAATATTATTATTCTAATAATATTAGAGAATACGGAATTCATAAATCCTAAATTATCCTGTTTTAATTTAAAAATGTTTCACCACGGGTTAAGTGAGAAATTAATTACGCACAATCCTAAATTAATTCAAGAATTAAATTTGTGATTATTAGATTATTCATAAGATTTTTTAATGAACACTAATATATAAATCGAATATAAAAATTGCATATATTGAGATTTCCCCCTTCTCGCGGAATTAGCCCACCGTTACATGACATCTCCCGGCGCATCCACCATTTCCCCGATTCCATATTTATCACGCGTCCTCCGCGTAACGCGAGCTGTCATAAGTCGTGACTCGTGTCCGTATAAATAATTCAATGTGCGGCGCGAATTCAAACAATGCATTAACCCAACCTAACCCCCCGTATCCGTTCTATTTTCTAGGAATCTGGTCTACAACCTCAGCCTGTCGAGCTTAGTGGAACAGCAGCGCCTGACGTGGTACTCGAACGATCCCGACGTCAAGATGTGCGTGATGAAAGGAAAAGACGAGGTAAGCTTTAAGTTACTACCTTACTTTAGCGGAGCCCGAGTTGAGTGCACTCGTAAGAAGAACACATTTTTCACAAATTATTACAATACTCGATGAGAAGATTTTTCTTTAATAATAATAATCTTCAATTTTCTTTTACATCGTTAATATTTTATTTATTTCGAATTCTAATTAAAATATATCTAAAATGTTACGATATAATTATGATTCACTTAATTAAATGAGAATTTCGTAAAGATTTGAAAGATATATGAAAACACTTTGTGCACTTTTCTGCACTTATTTTATTTGTTAACAGATGTACATTTCTGTTAATAAATAAAATACGTGAAGAAAAGTGTACAAAGTGTTTTCATATACAATAATGATTATTGAATTGACGAAACTGGATTTCAATAATTATTAATTTATGTGATGCTAGTAATATTTCTATCGCCTCCACCAAGGTCTACAAAATACTGCTATTAATATTTTTAGTAATAATATAAAATAATTTTTAAATACATGAAATTGCAGTGATTAATCGAATTAATCAAAATATATTTGTTTTTTCTGAGAGCTGGCCATATGGACACGTATTCGAGGCCAAAAAAGAAAAAAAAAATGTTTTCACACAGATTTTATGCTGTTTTGAATTTTACAAATTATCTAATACAAACAAATTTTGTATACATTATTGAGTTTCAAATATTAAAAAAAAAAATACATGATTGATTCTTTTCCATTATTAAAAGAATCAGTCAAGCAATTAAGCTATCTAGCTAAATAATAAAAAGTGCGGATACGTAGATTGTTTAACAATAAATAAAATTATTGCTTCTCTCGATTCTCCACCAAATGAATGATTTTTTTTTATCAAGCATGTAAAATAATTTTGTGAGCCATAGTTAGGCGTCGGGATATTGCAGGCAATTTTGGCAAATTACTACATTTCTGGCTGAGAAGATTTTTTAAATAACAATAATACAAAATTATAATTTTCTTCTGTAGTATTAATATTTTATTTTGAATTACAATTAAATATCTATAAATTGTTATTTTTTTTTATTTAATGCTTGTGGCGCTACATTCTTGATGGAACCGTAATTTAATATTAGGTAAATTAACACACTTGTTATATTCCATAAAAATATGGAACATAACAAGTGTGTTAATTTACCTAATATTTTTTTATTTGTTGTTTTTTTCATAATTTCTGAGTTTCAGACTAAATAATAATTGATAATGGCAATTTTAATTGACAAAGCTGCAATTTATGAATAAATATTTCATGTGTAATATAAACAAAGTTATTTATTTTAAATATCTATTAAACATTTATATTCATAATTCAACAATATGTTTCCGTGTATTGTAAAATGTAATTTTATTATTATATCAAAATTGTAAAACCAACAATTTAATGTACATAATTACAATAACACTAGCAGCGCGATATTGAATGTCTGCAACATAAACCGGCTCGTTAAGGTTGTCTGGCGCCGTGATCCGAAAGTGTGAGGCTGTGTGGTTGGTAACAGTGCTTTAACTGTCTAAAGTGTGTCGTGCCAGATGCGGTTTTCCACGGGCGTCGAAATCTGTCTCGTCCCCCTTAAACTCTCGCTCCTGCATATCCTTTATAATTCCGTTTCTGCCTCTTCCTTTGATGTCTGTCCTCTGTCCTGTCCCCCGGCCCGAAAATTGGGGCGGAAAGGGCGCGACGCGTGAGAGGCGGTTTTTGCACGTTGCACTTAGGGCACGACCAACATAAATCATGTAATTACGTTAATTTTTTTTTTTTCTACTTTTTTTTCATTTTCATTCGCATGAATCCGTGTTTGTAGCTCTTTTCGTGTTGTGTGAAATTATTTAAATTGGATATTTAAAAAAATACGACGGATTAATTAAAAAGATTTTATGTATTCTGTGTTAAATTCTTGGGAAAAATAACGAAAACCAAAATTCATTGGAATGGATCCTCATTTCTTAAACATTCGGACTGATCAAATTTTAAATTCTAATATTCGTTCTTGTTATAGTTAAATTGACCCCGCTTGTACATACAGCATAGAATTAATTATATTTATTGATATGACATTATTCTTTATGTTGGTTCTAGAGACTTTTAATTATTTTAATAAAAATGGTTTCTTCTACGTATATTGAAATAAATATATTTTGGAAATATATTTGGTTGAATACAATTAACAATTATTTTGAAATGTTACACAAATATAGAATTTTTGTATTTAAAAGAAATATGTGTCAGTAAATTATTTCGAATATATATATATATATATATATATATATATATATATATTATAATGTAATGTATATTTTTGATAATATATATATATATATTATTTAAATAATCAAGTAGTATAAGAAAATAAAATGTAACAGAAAGAAAATAAAAGTTTTTGAGAAACACGTGCAAATCAGGCTCTTCAATTAATTTCAAAAATTAGTATAAACCCATACGCAGATCCAACAAATTTGAAAGCTGTAATTCAGTATAAATGCTAAATTATACTTCATTTTATAACCGAGAAACTGATGCTGAAAGTTACACTTACATTATAAAAAATCACTTCAGAAATAATCAGAAATACATTTTTATTTAAATAATTAAATAACGTTGATACGATTTTAAATTATTTCTGATTATTTTTCCAGTGATTTTTTATAGTGTCAATGTAACTAAATTCATTTCATAACTGGGCGAACTGATGGTGGATCAGTTCGCCCAGTTATGAAATGAATTTGTCCTGATGGAACACAATTCCTCTCATATTGGCTAAAGATGGCCACTTCTGAGCAATTGCTAACTTCAGGCGGTCCAATTGTTGATAAATACTTACAAAAATTCTATATTTGCGTAACAATTCAAAATAATTGTCAATCAGAAAAAAAAAGAATTATAATTTGTTCTTTATGTCAACGAAGGAAACAAAAAAATGGTTACAATGATTTTATTTAGGTCCAAATTCAAAATATGATAATTTTTATAAACTAAGTATATTTGCTATACAATTTAAGAATTAATCATTACCACTATTTAATAAATTAATTACGACTCGAATTTAAACATTTAATTTAAATCAAAAATTAAGTGCCTCATTAAACATTTCTGCCGTCATGTACTAATAATTATTTAAAATATGCAATCTCATATTTTTATAAAATTTAATGAACATTGTGCTACTTCAATTTGGTTATTCTGGAGATTACCATTAAATAATGTTCAAAATAAAATGTTTTTTGAATCATTTTATATTAGCACATATTTTTGTCATTGTGAAACGTTCTTTAATAATTTCTCGTATTTCTTCAATTACAAAGCCGCTTGTTAAGTTCCTATATATTTTCTCTAATTGAATCGGCTCGCCGCATTGGTTAATGTTGAGGAAGTCTATAAATTGTGGCTGAACAACTAAACTGTTGCGTGAAATTGATTATTTTGCGTTGGGCATGTTTAATTAACTAATAAACGTCGGACGTAAGGGGGAGAACGGGGCGAGAGAACGTTGGCGATGTTGTTTTCTTCGAAGTGGGGGGAGGGGGACGGCGGTGAAATTAAATTCGGCCTCAAACAAAGCCCGGACCCTGAGAGATCTTAATTCCTTCCGTTATCCACGCCGGATTTAATTTCGGGCATTAAGCACGTTTGATTTAAGAAAACCCTTTAATTGCCCCGCCCTTATTATCCAATTGTCTGGCCGGGGCGGAGATTCGCGATTTAAGTTCACTTTATTTATACAAGCACCGAGGGGCGGGAAGGGGGGTTTGTGAATAATGCGAATAACTCAAATAAAATCCTCGGTAGTGGCGTTTATAAATTAACGGTAATATTTATACGCATAGCGGAAACGTAAACAAGTGGAAAATTACGCTTTTGTGAGATTTAAAGTTGAAAAATTAATTCGCGCAAACAAGCGTTTTCGAGGATAAAGCGTTCGGGATAAATAATGTTGGAGCAAACAGTGTAAGAGACATCCAACAAACACATTAAGTTTGCCGGCGCTACTCGCTCGTTGGATTGAATCGATTACTTATGCTCGCGGTTAGGGGTTGAAGCACCTGGGTTAATGGACACATCAAATAAGGTTTCAATCGGTTATAAATGCGGATGAGGGTAATAGAGTGGGGCTCGATAGGCCCTGTAATTTATAGAGAATGGCGCGCTAATGGCGCTACACGGGCCCCCCTGATTATTTATCTACGACAGGGCCAGAAAGCAATTAGTTGGGTTGGGAAGATGGTAAAAGATACACCGGCAGAAGAAGTCTGAATACAAAAACGCAACGGCAATAAGAGAGAGGATAAATCAGGGCAGGCGCACAATGCGCGGAGTGGAGGAGGTGGATGAGGATGGGGATGGGGAAGCAAAAAGTTAATGGGAACGAGAGATTGCCGGCGAGATCCGCCAGACGATACTATATTGCCAACCAACAGATACCCTACAACGTTTCAGATACATGCATTTCATTCAAAAGACCAAGACTTTTGTCGTGAGCTCGGGGATGGCAAGGAAAACGGCTTCAATCCCAATTCGTCTGATTTGACGATAACATTGGAAATTACTTATTTGTAAATACTTATTTAAGGATTGCTTTTCTGTATACAAAAAAAAAACAGTTTTTTTATACTACTTTTAATATTAAATCAAACAACAATTTCTAACCATACACTTTAAAAACTCTTATTTTATAAGAATTTCGACACCCAATACGGGTAAAAGAGGATAAGATTAAGAAAGAATGAATTTTATAAGAATAGCTTTGAACAAGAATGTATTTAATAATTTCCACTCGTCATCCCTCCGATACATATCTCCCGGCGCAGCCACCATTACTAACCTAAATGCTCAAGAGTTGTTATCGTCGTTCTATGATATTAGGATTAGGTTTTAATTTATTTAGGGTTAGGTTAGCTGTTATATTAATTCTTATATAGTATAATCCTTAAGAAAACTGAGAAATAAATAATAATAATATAATAGTTGTGGGAGTAATTATCTACTTCTTTTTTTTTTATATACATTTTTATATGAAGGCAGAAAAATGTTTAACAATTCTATAAATTAATAATAAATACACTCTATTGTATTATTATTATTATCATTATTATATTAGTATTTGTAGTAATTACCAATCTATTTATATATTTTTTCATTTGCATTTTCATTAAGGAAGAAAAATATTTTGCCGTTTAATAAATTAATAATAAATACACTCATTTTTTTATTATTAATTACCATTTCATTTATTTTTCCATTTGCATGTATATAAGGATAAAAATGTTTTTATCGTTCAATAAATTAACATCAAATACTCCCATTTTTTGTACTTAATTATTCAAAAAAAATATTTATCCACGTTCCTATACAGAGGGCAATTATACAAACTTGTTGATTTACGAGGAAGTGATTTTTTTCCTAGCGAACGTCGTCGGCACCGCGTATAAATTTCCCGACAAATATTTACAGCGCACACATGCGGAATTAGCTGAAGAAAGCCATCCCTTCCAAATGATTTCGATACATCCGTCAATAAACACCAACTGCCGGTGGTGAAGCCTTTGATCACACAAACACACACGCGCACCAATGCACACAGTGATTGATTCATGAGCTTATTCGTGTTTACATTTTCTATGCTTTATACAATATTTGTTGACTATGAATGAAAACTTTAAAGTTCAAAGGGCGGATGCAAGAAATTTAATTAATTCTCCACAAAGCATAATTTATTTCTGGTGCTTAGATTGGCTGCGTTGAGTTGACTTCACTGGTTTCAGCGGTTTATTTATTTATTTTATTTTGTCAGATCTTATTAACAACATAATTTATAGCTTTAGTTAATTTTCTAAAATTTATAATTATCAATAACTGATTTTTTTATAAGACGACTGAGAACCGTTGTATCGTCCACTAAAGGAACTAGTTATCCATATGCTACATTTTATTAAATGGAATATATAAAAATGTAAATTATATATGAAGTACAAAAAATAATTCATTAGTAAGGTATGAGAAAAAACAAATTGCAAAATTCAAAATAGGCGTGGAAAGAATATAAAAAATCGGCTACAAAATGAATCGCTGAAATATTAATGAATGATTTCATTTCACAGCGTTAAGTTACCAGCTCAGTCAATGAAGAGTTTATAGAATCGCCACCGCTCGCAAATTTCATACCAAATTTGAACTATTACAAGCTCACCAAGAAATAATGTTATATAATTACATCAATAATACCATAAATTTGTGTGAGCTTATTCACTTATTGTGTTATTGATTCGTAACTAAATTTAGCCTCCCCGAGAGCTCGAGAACGTATTACGTGAAAGCGAATCGAAAACGATAAGGGGCCGGTATCAGTGAACGGAAGAAAGGTACTTTAGCTAACGACACAGATGATTTTCTGGCGATAATCGAGAGCGTTATTCGTTTGATAACTCGAGTATACGCTAATGGACCGAATATAGGTGTCAGATCAGCGATAATGGCCGACTGCACACATTAACCCCCTCCTCTCTCCCCCCACACACACATAAATAAATACACCTCCGGCGGATGATAACATAAGAATAAAATCGATACCTTCGCATCTTACTCGCTCCTATATATAGAAATATTTTTATTTGGACATTTTAAAAGAACTGTAATAAAATAATTGTCTGTTCTGGGCTATCGATCAGAGGTCTTTCTGCCCTGTTTTTAATTTATCGTCATGTGCAATAATAAATGTTTGTACTAGCTGAACCATCTTGAAGCGTATTAATGATAAGTTTTTTTGAGCGAATGTAAGGGTTAATTAAATAAAATAAAACAAAGCTGATTGACACAATTGCAGATAATTACATTGAAATTATATCCAATGTTCGGCGGGGTATATGCTCGGGAAGTAGTTGTTTCAATAGATGCTTGTCAAAAACTTACAGTGTAAGTAATCAGATGGAAAAAGGATTGATCGAATTTTATTGATTATTTCCAGAAATGTTCCTTGTTTAATTTCATTATAATTGACATGCAATAAGGTAAATGGCAGACATTGATCGAAATAAATGTTTTATTCACTTTTACAAATTTTCTGCATTTTCTTTAATTTAAAAAAAAAAGACTTAAAAAAATATTTGTATGTATTTTGGAGGTATATTCAGATGTCGTAGGATACGGATTATAGAGATTATTTTGGAAATATTTGTTTATTTATTCATTTATTTAGTTCATTTTGTTTGTGGAATGTTAAGGGAGTAAAACCTGATGGGAATAAATTTGCGTAATTATTTATGCTCGTGGATAATGCAAGTTTTCAGTTGGGAAGATTGGCGAAGGCGCCGGACTCGCTCGCAAACTTCTACTTTGCAACTTTTTTCTTGCAACCGATAGATACAGAGCGAACTTCGCTTTACATCCGCAGTACTTGTGTCAATAAAAAAGGGGAAGTAGAGGGAAACTTATGAATAACCCATCGGGTGTAAATGAAACAGAATTTTAAGTGTACAGGAATCAATTATTTGTAAATAAAACTCGAAACGAAAACAACAACAACAAAAAATTGAACGGAAAAATCGCGTCCCGCTTTTAACTGTTTATTTTTTCGCATGCTCTGAATATTATTTATGTATGCGCGCGATGGCTTTGATTATATTCCCATTTTTTTTATGTATGTGTGTTTTTTTGTTCAGTTTGTTTCAGTTGCTTTGTAAACGTTACATTACAGTTTTGTTTATTCTTTCTCGATTTTTGTTTCGGTTTCAGTTCGTGTGTAGGAGACCCGTTCATTCGCTCTCGCTCAATTATTCCGGTCTGTGTGGATTCATTGGAAATATTTAGTTGGATTTTTATTCGATGCACAATTATCATGATCATTTTGATATCCTGTAATGCGCCTTCGGAGGCAATAAATAGTTATTGTTTATTGCGCGATAAACCGATGCAATCGTAAAAGGGTGTTTATTTCAACATAACACGATGTTTTCTATTTTTATTTTTTTAATACATCGAGTAATTAAAAGATGAAAAATATAATTAATTCAACAAAAACACTGATACATACATATAATGTAATTATTTATATAATTTATTTATTTATTTAGTCTTATATAACATCGTTATATGTTCCTCTCTACTTCTCAGTGTGAGGTGATTATTTATATAAACAAATCTTTATTCAGACTATACAACAAAACTATATTGCATCATTTTTATAGTCTGAATAAAAATGTATATACAAGGTGTACATAAAATGAGTGAAAACCAGAGGATGATGTAGCAGTTATAAACAGGATAAATGCACACTTGTTTGATCCAGTGTTTCCAAATGTATAGTTCTTTTAAGTGGCCCGTGAGGCTTAAGGAAGGGCCGTGTGACTTATTTTCGTTAATATTTTTATCTAAAAATTAGTCAAAGAGTCACGCTACCTAAAGCTTTTCGCCCATTTTCTGTACACCTTGTATAAGGAATAAATAAAACACAACACTCTTAAGCCATTTTTATATTATCGGTGTTTTACCAAGTGATAAATGAGAAAAATGTATATAATATAAGAATACACAATCAATTATAGTTTACAACACGAATTATAAGCATTTGTAACACTCATTAACACTCATGCTAATTAAAAATTCATCAAAATATTTTATAATATTCGGTTTATTGATTCATTTATAAGAAAGTATAAGAAACTGTGATTTTATTTTTTCAAGTAGAATTCATAGATTACAGCACTCGCTGAAACTTTCACATTTGTGCGTAGTTTCATTTCCACTTTTCACACTAGTTTTTTTGTAATGAAAGCACATCAGAATACCAATTTAAACACCAACTGTACTGGTTTATTCTCCCTCTCTCATGCTGCACACATTTATATATCCTTCCTTATTCATACCTTAGCCTAACCCGACTACACCTCCGTTATTTTATTAAATTCTGTATTTTTTTCTTTATTTCAATTAATAGCCCTGCCATTACATCGTGTCATTTGTTTAATATATTTCAAACATTTTTATAGTCACTGTTGCGACATGTATCCCTCCTCATTAACATAAAAAAATGTTCTTCTTTGAACAAAAATAAGTAATTTTCTTATTATTAAGAACAACATTATGAGTATTAATAGTAATTCCCTTGCTAAAAGAAAACTCCTTACTAATTCCATTTACCTACTTAAAAGCAAACATTCAACAGTACCCCGTTAGTTTTTGCCCGTCCGGCGAAAACAAAGCCCCGGCAGCGGCGGCGGCAAAAACGCCCGGAGGCAATTCCGATGGCGGAGGTAACAGTTTGACAATTAGCCGGTAATTAGGGGGTGCTAAACGCTGGCTGTATGCAGCGCCACGGACCCAATTAATCTGCATAAAAGAGCGGGCGTGTGTGCCGGGGCGCGCGCTTTTACACTCGCCCAAATTATTAATGTTAATACTTGCACACGGGGTAGTAGGTATTTTCGCCTGAAAGGACACGCTAATAATTAGACGCGGGCGGTAATGCGGTCATTACCGCCAGCCGAGGATCTCCGCTTTTCACAGCCAACCCTCGGGAACGATTATCTAAATCCTCCAGGCATGCTGTATCTTCAACAGTGAGCATTACTTCATTCGGGTTATTTAGTTTTCATTTAAATATTGGGCTGTTTTGCATAATCGCAATAAACTAAATTGAAATCAACGGATTAAAACACTTTTGTTGAAGAATGCCGAATGAAGCACTTCTCTAATTAAGAATTTATATATATAAATGTATAACGAAGTAGAAGCATTCACAATAGAAGAAAAAAAATATATTAATTCGATTTTACTTCTCATCAGAGCCAGAGTCGTCCTGTTCACCCAAAAATTCATACTTGCTCGCAGTCATTATTTCCATTGGTTCCGGCGTTTTCAGTCTCTCTGTCTTGTTTTGGAGGACCTCGTTTTTCATCGAACGTTCCCTCGGAGGAGGAATAATTTTATTTAAATATTGGTTCAGTAAAAACATAAAACGTACGTTTTTTGTTGTTATTACATTTACTTTTAGAGATAAATTAGACATTTTCCACAGTATTTAAATTATTTTCCCCAACAGAAGGGATTCTAAGTGAAATAATCTTATTGGCTAAATAGATTAATAAAGAATAACATTATAGACATAAAATTTATTGGCAATAAGGCCTTATTTACGGCTGAAAATATGTGAATTTTGCGAAAAAGTAGAAATCTGTTAGACCATTAATTTTTGTATTTTATGGCTACTTATTTGTTGGTCCTTTCAAACCTAAGCGAATTATCACACGATTAAAGGCGACTTTATTTTTTAAGGCTTCTACTTCGTTATACATTGTTATTAAATTAAAACACTTTTTAGCTTTGTATAAACACCATTAACGCGACATTATCTAACTAATTTTATTTTGTATTTTGTCGTAATTTGTAATTGGTAATTTGCCTTTTTTATACATATGTTTTGTAATATTTTTAGAACGTCACACTTTTCTTATAAAATTTTTAATATGTAATTATAATTGTAATTTGGAAATGGAGATTCCGTTAATAAAGTAAATTGAAAAAGAAATAAGAATTTTTATTGTTAGATTATTTGAAAATATAAATATGCGATTAAAATAAATGTTAAATACTTCTTTATCGTGGATAATCGTATTTCTAATGTAATTTTTTCTCATTAGAAATATTTGCATTTTAAAGTTTGTTCAAACTATTTAATGAAAAAAAGACATTTAGCATAATGCGTGTGCTCTTTTTCTTCGGCGATAATCACGATCATTTTATTAATTCAACGACGTACACGAGTAACAGTACGTTGTCACGATATGTGAACGAACACATAAACCAACAGATAAACCCCCCTATACACTAGCACTCACTCGCACACAGCGCAGACAAACACATGGAACACTCCAATTAAACCGTGGCGTTTTCGCCCATTAAAATTTACGGGCGCTCACAAAAGCCGGTTCATTTATACACATTAAAATCTCGCACATTTTAATACGGACAGGACGCCGTTCACCGGATTCGGGATTTATCGTCCGCTCCGAATAGTTCCAGGAAATTCCCCGCAACTTCGGACGTCTTCCCCGTCGTTGCAGTCCTGTAATTGTTATTGTGTAAATAGCTCCCAGTTAATTTTACAGCGTCTATTGCGTTATTCCGCGAGCGGCCAATTGCTACTTCAAAGTGATATTAAACGTCGCCCCGGTTTCGTTTGAAGCCGGTTTATACGAGCCGGAATTCGTTTGTTGTTCGAAATACTCGCAAGAATGTAAACTTAAATATTATTCCAATGAATATGACTTATGAGCTCTAGTATCAAAAAGGGATTACTTTTTTTCAGAAATAAAATATAAATAAATCAATTTATTGATGAGCTCTTTCATGCTCAGTAGAAACGAAATTGATTTCGAAACGATTGAACCATTTTTGTATTCATCGAAGCTTTTTTTATTGAGATGTGAGAATATCTACATTCATAATTGAACAACATTTGTGGGAAATGTGAGAGTATCTACAGTCATAATGGCACAACATTTGTGGGAAATTTGAAAATATCTACAGTTATAATGGAACAATATGTGTATAAAATGTGAGAATATCTACAGTCATTTTGGCACAACATTTGTGGGAAATTTGAAAATATCTACAGTCATAATGGAACAACATTTGTATAAAATGTGAGAATATCCACAGTCATTTTGGCACAACATTTGTGGGAATATGAAAATATCTGCAGTCATAATGAAAAAAAAAAACATTTGCGGGAAATGTGAGAATATCTACAGTCATAATGGCACAACATTTGTGGAAAATTTGAAAATATCTACAGTCATAATGGAACAACATTTGTATAAAATGTGAGAATATCTACAGTCATATTGGCACAACATTTGTGGGAAACTTGAAAATATCTACAGTCATAATGGAACAACATTTGTATAAAATGTGAGAATATCTAGTCATTTTGGCACAACATTTGTGGGAATATGAAAATATCTGCAGTCATAATGAAAAAAAAAAACATTTGCGGGAAATGTGAGAATATCTACAGTCATAATGGAACAACATTTGTATAAAATGTGAGAATATCTAGTCATTTTGGCACAACATTTGTGGGAATATGAAAATATCTACAGTCATAATGAAAAAAAAAAAACATTTGCGGGAAATGTCAGAATATCTGCAGTCATAATGGAACAACATTTTTGGGATGTGTGAGAATATCTACAGTCATAAGGGAACAACATTTGTGAGAACTTTTAAAATGTCTACAGTCATAATGGAAAAAACATTTCTGGGAAATGTGAGAATATCTACAGTCATAATGGAATAGCAGTTGTGGGACATGTGAGAATATCTACAGTCATAATAGAACAACATTTTTGGAATGTGTGGCAATATCTACAGACATAATGGCACATTTATGGGAAATATGAGAATATCTACGGTCATAATGGTACAACATTTATGGGAAATATGAGAATATCTACAGTCATAATGGTACAACATTTGTGGAAAATGTGAAAATATCTACAATTATAATGAAACAAAATTTGTGGCAAATTTGAAAATATCTACACATATTCTCACATTTTCCACAAATGTTGTGCCATTATGACTGTAGATATTCTCACACATCCCACTAATGTGTACAGTCATAATGGAACAATATGTGTGGGAAATGTAATGATATCTATAATTTTAATGGAATAACAATTGTGAGAGCGGGGAAAATTCTTCGAAAGAATGTATCAAAACAAATAGGATTAATTATTAAGTGGGATTTTAGAGGAATGTGGGATGTGCAGAAAAATGGAGCCAAAGAGCCAACACAAAAAGAATTTATGAAAAAGCACATTAAAGTACGAAAAATTGAGTACGAATAGATTGGTGTTTTAACAACCACTTTGTCTCACGAGCAGCGACCTAACCCATGTTTTAATTGGCCAAGCTCTAGTAGTTCTAACAACCCATGGAAAACACATCAAGAGAATATTCTCATATCAAGATGGAAATTATCGCAAGATGTAAGAAAATCATTTTAGAACGCATGCTCAAGACACAGGAATTAACATTATTTGAATATTCATGATATGATTCTCATAAAAGCAAATAATGATTTCGATTACGCTGTAATAATTGTCAACACCGTTTTAATAATTACAGTGTAATCGAAACTAGTCACAGGTAAATAAAAGAGTCAAAGTGTTTTTCTTATCTAAATATTGAAAATGAATCGATAGTAAACGCCTTGAAGGTTCAAGAATAAATTTATTCCGAGGAATTTATTAATATTGGTATTTTTTATTAAACTTTTTTTGTATGAAAAAAATGTTATTTTTAAATTAAAAATGGTTACAATATTTAAATTTATAATTTATAAAGAACATTAATTTCTTCTTGTTTTATAAGTGGTAATTTAATATTTATTATATATACAATATATAAAAAAGTGAAGGGCGGGTCTAAAATAAATAATTACTTTTTTAATTAAAATTAAACATTAATGAAATTATACGATTTTATACGCGCTTATAAAATCGCGTGATGGGCGAAATAATATTCGGGCAGGTATTAAATAAATAATGGCGAGAGAGTGGAAGGGATTTCCGACCGACTGCACTCCTCCGTTATCTATAATTCAAATAAAATATACTTTATACCTAGCAATCCACTTCTCCTTCATTACCCGCGGTGCCCTTTGATTGTCTAAAATTAATTATTCACCGTCTAATCATGCCCACAGTGCCATTAAGACGGGCGCTTTTACGTCCGTGGCAGTAAAAAGTTTGAGTGTGTCCGGAAAAGAATTGGATTTCATAAAAATCGAGACGCTTACTGCAAATTTTATATCGCAACACAGAGGATGTAAGATGTATTTTTTTATTATCTTTTCTTTTTATTGCGCTTAATTTTATAAATGAATAAACAGTTGTTGCTTTTTCCTTCCCTATAGTAAAATTTAAATTGAACTAAATTATTCTCCCTCCTCCTTTTTCCGTTCTTTTTTTTTCATTCTTTGCTTTTGTGTAAAAGATAAATGATAAATAAAGAAAAAAACGAAGAAGGAAAAAATAAACTAAGAAGCGTTCTTTCTCCTCCGTTTTCCTTTTTATTTACACAATTTAAAGTAAATATAAAAAAACGCGTAGCACAGAAAGGGAGGGAATCCATAACGCGAACAATCACCCTTCGATGCCACAATAATATTTTTTCGGCAGACACAAACTTAATGTTGCTTTTTTTAAATCGATCGCATTCAAGTTTTCCGGCGGAAAAATGTTTCGTCGAAAAATACGATAAATCATCGCCGCTTTGTGTTACTCCCGGACCATTTTTCAATGCCCGCACAAAATGAATACCAAACCCAGAGCGAGCAGACAAAAAAGGACTAATATATAATGTAAATATTTACCGGGAATTTATATGGCCGCTTTATGTACAAGATATAAATGTTACACACGAGCAGAATCACTTCCGAATAAATCAACAAGTATAATTGGATACGCCGGATATACCTGAGCGATTTATTTTACATCGTCGGCGATGTCTGCATTTCAAATTTAATGTTTATACATCTAGGTTAATTAATTTTGAATTTAAATATTTAATATTTGCAAATCGATTATTCAGAATTTAAATATAATTTAATTAAATATTTAAAAAATATGTGTTTGCAATTTATTTGAAATAACTGTGATCATGTGAATGTTTTTTTTTTATTTATTGGATTGTGGAAACGGAAATCCAATTATCGACGAAGTGTTGGACTCCTTCCTGTCAAGTATTGAATGGAAGCTTGCCCACTAAATCCCTTCCCACTTTAAATATTGTAATGTAATTTATTTTAACTCTTGCAAGTAAATATTTTCTATATATATCCAAAAATAAAAAATGATTTAAAATAATTAATTACGTAAATGATTAGATTTATATCCTAAAAAACATATTTTGTGCAAGTATAAGAAAAACAATAATTTAAATTAAACTATTTTAAATGAAAGTTCTATAAATTTAAAAAATCTCCAACCCAGTGCACTTTACCCGCCGCCTTCATGAAACCATTACGTTTTTTCCTTATGTTTTATTTTTCAAAGCACTTAATATAAATTTCCCTTTAGGGCGTTTCGGGGATGAACTTTTCAGGATCCGCGGAATGAATCGTCGGAATTAAGGTTTAAGACCGCGGCCCAATTTCCTGGAACAAAGGACGCACTCCCAATTTCCTCCCTAGTGCCGCGGCACACATACATATGATAATTGGATAATTTTAACGTAATAATCCGGGAATTTACGAGTGCCGCGCGGGGAGAAGGCGGCGGGTTGGTTTTTGCGGCGTTCAGTGGGTGGGTTGGGATCAATAAAGAATGCGATGTAAATAACGCCCGATATCGCTGCGAGGCGCGAGGCCCGTTTTATAAATATTATCAAACTTTGCCCTCTGTATGCATATACGTATATATTATTCGACGGTGAAACGTTTTACTGGCGGAAAAGGGCCGCCGCAGAAATGTGTATATTGGGTTAGGGTGATTTTTTTTTGTATCGAATCGATGGAGGCACAGATGCGCATCTTTAGAATCTTTAGATATTCAAAGTGCGCCATCAAGCTTATTGAAATTCCTCTTTCTGTTGCGGAAGAAACAAATAGTGTTATCATTTTCATATTATTGCATGATTATTTCTAAAAAAAAAAAAGAATTCGTACTTGATACAAACTGAATTATTTATACTGCAGTAATACGAATTTTATAAGAGTACAGGAAAGTATCATAATATTTGGTTGGACCATGAAACTTTTGGTTTTATCATTAAATATAATTTTAGGAAAATCTAATTAGTCATTCACAATATTATAATTTCTCTACCACACATAAACAAAAGTATTATTATCAGCAATAAAAAAGAATATACACTTCGTAACAGCTATTTAAAATAAATTAAATAAAAAAGAATTAAATCAAATGGCGAGGTGCTTTCCATACAGTTGATTTGGTTATTCCAAGTTCTCTACTAGCTCCATTGATAGACTTGCCTGGACTGCGAACAAAAATTTCTTCAATACGCTTAACATCATCCTTAGACACACACGGTTGGTCTGTGCTAATGAATTTTCTAGTTTGTGGTTCAATATCGAATTTGGTAGAAAATTTTGCAAGCGCAATCACACAAAAAACTGTGCTCCACAGTAGCTATCTCACTCATAACTGACACTTAAAAAAACTTTGAAACTTCCTCTTTTCATGGCTATAAAGTTTCTTAATTTTGGACTTTAATAAATACGTTTCTTTTTTTAAATGGGTCCATCATTTATAATAACCCTGTATATAAAATCGTTGCATTTTATACCCAACAATATGTTTAATATTAGTATTGTTTATAGTTATAAATGTGCATTTAATTTTAAAGAAAAAAAATATTTCATACTCCATCCAATATTTGTTACAACCCTTATTCATTATCCATAATCCGTTTAATAACACCACTATTATTTCCCCCCATTTCTCTTCTAAAAATCACAGTAAACATTTTACGAAGGCCCGATTCCTTCGTTACGAATTTTAAGGAGGTCTGTTTCTATGGCGGTCGTAAAAGTTCGCATTACAAATTGCATACACAACGCCCGAGCGCTTATCGGGGGGAGGCGGATGAAAAGGGAAAAAAGCGGCCGTAAAATATATTTTTAGCGGGCCCGTAAAGCTCAACTGAAAATTAGATAAAAATTTTATGTCTCATTTCCAAAAATGAATAACGCACAATCTGTGGAGTTTATCGCGACGCAGAAAATATATATACTTATTTAAACACGCGAGCTTTTATGAAACCGTTTAATAAGGAGGAGTGTAAATACGCGCTTGAAATCTCATAATTTTATATAATTTTAAAGATTTTTTATTGCAAATAATTTTTAAAAAATAAAGTTGTTATTCTACATTTTTAATTATATCGTTTTTTGTTATTTAAAAGTGTTTTATTCCATATAACAAAAAAAACGGTATAAACATACTTACTTATAACAACATTAAATGTTGTTTTATTTCTTATTGTTTTTTTTTTTTATTTTATAGGAAAACTGTCAAAATTACATAAGGATCATGGCGAAGACTGCCCAGGGAAGGCTGTTATTGTGCGGCACGAACTCCTTCAAGCCGGTTTGCAGGGAGTACAACGTCCTGCAGGGCAACTACACAATGGAAAAGGAGAAGCCGGGACAAGCGGTCTGCCCTTACGACCCCCATCATAACTCCACTGCCATCTACGTCGGTTAGTATCCACCCCCTCATAACATAACTCACATCCGCCGAGCGTATAAATCTTTCAAGGAATATACAAGAATTATTTCGAGAGAAAAAAATGAAACAAGAAAATGAAGAAGATTAATGCATATTTTTATACTGTGTTCATCAAAACTTGAATATTTTCAAAGGGAAAATATGAATTTCGGCGAAAAAATCGAAACTCACGAAATAATTTCAAATTATACCAAAATGTTCGCAATAAATGATAACATCAACTTCATAAATTTAAGCAATTGATGCTTTATGACGCGACAATCATTAAAATGAGATGTCTTTGTTTATAGATGCGATGGAATATTGAAACTTGAAAAATAAGGTTTGGGAAAGATTTATTTACATTTAGTCCGAAAATAATTAAAATAAGGATTCTGTACTCGTTTAAAAAAATTCCCAAATTTAGACAATTTTTTCACACATTTTTCAAAGGACCAATTTACATGCCTGCTGTGCAAAAACTATTTGTTCCATAATGCTTAAATTTATAAAGTTGATGATGCTCTCATTTATTGGGAATATTTTCGTATAATTTGAAATTATTCCGTGAGTTTCGGATTTTTCACCAAAATTCAATTTTTCCTTTTAAATTTTGATGAAATTTATTTACTTCTGAAAAAATCTAAAAATAATCACAAAAAACCTTGGAGATGTAAGAAATAACTTGGGATATGTATTTTTGCAAAAAAAAAATATTATTTCCAGCTCATTAAGGCCATTTGAATTTATGAATCGCATTTACATGGAGTCTTATGGGAACAAGACGCGTCGATCAACGCTTTTAGGCGTGACATTAATTAAATAAAGATAATTTTAAATTTAAAAAGAGCGTGAAATATTTATTACTCTTGAAAAAAAATTCCATTTCATTAAGGCTATTCGAATTGTTAACTCTCATCTACAGAATCTATGTCAACAATTCGAACGGTTTAAGCGAGACCAGCCCGTCGACGCTTTTTGACACGACGATAATTAAAGTAAGATAACTTTCTTCATAGATGCGTTAGAATGTTATAGCTTGAATATTTGGATTCAGGAAGAATTTATCTATATTTTACCTAAATACTATTAAAATCAGAATTTTGTATTGGTCTACAAAAAATCTCTAAATTAGACATTTTTTACACTCATTTTTCAAAAGCCCAATGTGCATACTTGCTGTTCGATATCAATTTGTTGCATATTGCTTATATTTATGCAATTAATGCTTCGATTCATTGGGAACATTTTTGTATAATTTTAAATTATTCCGAGAGTTTCGAATTTTTTCACCAAAATTCAAATTTTGATGAAATTTATTTTTTTACGAAACAATTGAAAAAAAAAACTCACAAAGACTCTTGTATCTATTATAAAGAGCACGGGATATTTATTTTAGTAGAAAAATATCATTTTCCGGTTCATTAATGCCATTTTAATTGATGAGTCCTTTTTTTATATGGAGTTTTCCCTCAAATTTTGATGAAATTTATTTTTTTTTTCGAAATAAAATTGAAAAAAATCACAAAAGCTCTTCACAATATTAAGAAAAGCTTAGGATATTTATTTTGGTAGATAAACGTCATTTTCTGGTTTATTAAGGCCATTTGAATTGATGAGTCATTTTTTACGCGTTGATCGTTGTTAAAAATAATATAACGTCGCTCCAAGATTTAAACTTGAAGAAAGAGATTCGGGATGGGTTTATTCACATATATATATATATATATATATATAAATATATATATATATATATATATATATTTATATATATATATATATATATATTTATATATATATATATATATATATGTGAATAAACCCATCCCGAATCTCTTTCTTATATATATAAATATATATATATATATATATATATATTTATATATATATATATATATATATATGTGAATAAACCCATCCCGAATCTCTTTCTTCAAGTTTAAATCTTGGATATATTTATATATATATATATATATATATCCTAAAAATCATGAAAATAGGGGTTTCATGCTTTTCTAGAAAATTTCCCAAATTTGGCCAATTTATTCGCTCGTTTTTAAAAATCACATTTTTCACGCCTAACAAGCTTAAATTTGAAAAGATGATGCTTCATTTGCGATTATTTTGGAACAATTTGAAGTTATTCCGTGCGTTTCGAATATATATATAAATATCTTTATTTATGAATTTTGTACAATGAGGTGTGTGTTTACATTTTAACATATGTTATAATACTGTCTGTTACAATAAATCAAAATTCACAAACTGGCTATCGACGTTTCGAATATTCCACCAAAATCCACTTTTTTCTTTGAAAATATTCAAATTTTGATGGATTTTTTTCCGTCAGAAAAAAATGGAAAAAAATCTGTTGATACATGTGGAGTATTTATTTTGAAAAAATTATGTCATTTATGGTTTCTTAGGGTCAATTTTTCTCAACCACAATCATCTAACATTTGAATCATGGCCATTTCGATCTTTTCAACCTCATTAGATCAGCGTATTCCAAGTTCAATGTCTAATAAGCTAGTTGAGCAGATTTTTTCTGTTGATTATTTAGTTTTAATTTTTTTAATTGTAAGTATTCTATAATTTTTTCGAAAAAAAAACGAAAACAAATCCGTATACTTAATATTTATCATTTCATTTCGAATTTTCCGGGGCGAAGTTATTAAATAAATTCGCGTTTCCTCTCAATTTATCGCAGGAAAAACAGTACAAAAAGAGGAGAATACACAAGAAGACGCAATCAATCCATGCGGGCCTCTCAAATGAAATTAATTAAAAAATATCGGTATTCCTCCCGCCTTATCTCCGTTACGGGGAAACGGGAGTAACGAGCTCAGCGAATATTAATCGCGCGGGAGGACTTCTCTCTGTCTCTTTCACTCTCGCCGCGCATTATTAATATATTCCTACTCCTACGTGCCCGGTGGAAAACAATTTATAATGCAGGGGAATTTAAAAATTAGAGTAAAAAAGGGTCAGCGTTTATATCATAATTTAAATTTAGTACTCGAGTCCACGCAATACGGAATTGATGACAGTGAAATATTAATATGAAATAAAAAAAGAAAACAGAAGAAATTTCCTTGAATGGGGTTTATTAATAAATAATTGATTTTTTTGAATGGTGTGATTGTCCCTCAATTTAATTTATTGTTAAATCATCATTACTGGGTGAAATGGCTAAAATTTGAAAATGTTGAGCTTAACGTTTACGTTATTAATTAAATTCACATTCTACGTATTATATATCTATTACAAAAAAAGCTGCTTAGACTGTGATAAAAAAAGTAACATATACGTTAAAATTAATTTTTACCTTACAGAATAGTTCCTAATATGTCTATGTGTGAGTGGAAAAATCAGAGCTTTTTTCTTGAATATTTGCAGGATATTGAACTACTCAACGGATATTTGCTATTAGATTGTACAAGTGTGATTGTAAAATGGCTATCGATTTATAAACGCCGCCTTTAAGCCAATTTTGTGTCTAGTTATTGTTTAAAATTTAACAGTTTGAGGTATTACGAAAGAAAGCGTGACAAGAATTAAAAAATGGCAAATATTGTGTTTTCATTTTTCACAATGTTTTCGATCATAATAAATGAAAGGCGACGTAAGCGCCATCTTTCGTCTAATTTCACGTGTCAAAAAAAGTTAAACGAATTTTTTAAAAAAATAATGTATAGTACATTCATCTTTTGTTATTAAAATTGTGTGTCCATTGTAATTTTCATTAATTCACCAGAATGGAAGGGGTTGAATGTTCACGTGGAGAACAAGAGATAAAAATGATTCAACGGGATTTAATCTCCAACACCGTTGAGTACAATTAAACACATTACACACTACCAGACAAAAGACACCCCCTTGAACAATACAAGAGGTGATATCTGTAAGTACTGGGGAGGGGTTGAAAATACATATTTCGGGGAATTAATTGCTCCCGCGGGTGTGCGCAGCATTCCTACCGCGAAGGATTGTTTCGCGAAAACTATTCGTGCGGATTTATGAAATTCCTAGGGGTTTATTGTTTCCGGGCGGGGGCGTTAATCACGCGCGGTTTTATCCCCCGTTCCGCCGCGGGCACAAAGAATCGGCGGTGCTAATAAATTTCGATTAAAACGAAAATGAAAACGGCGAGCACCTCTTTGATATCCTTGTGTGTCAAAGAGAAGCGCATCCTAAATATTTTGTGTTGGAATCCGTGCGAAATTAATTTGATCGATAATCGGGGACGGTTTAATGTTGCAAGGGAGTTGCTGTTTGTAGTTTTATTTAAACACGAGGAGGGTGTGTGTGTCGCTGCGGAATAAACAACACGCGATGGGTACAATGGAAATAGTGCATGTGTCGTGTAAGGAGAGAGAACATGCATAAAATGTCTTCATTATTTGCGCTCGTTATTCGCAACGGATGGCGTTTTCTAAGCGTGGACTCCGGGGCCTTTGAAGTCTCGCTCATATGTATTCTCGCCGTCGCCTCCTGCACAACTTCCTTCATTATTACACATACGTCTCGTTAAGATAACAAGACTTTGATCCCGGGGAACGAATGGCCTGATATTAACCCCTAACTACCCCCATTTGTTTTCCACAGAGGAAATCGCTAATCCCAGCATCGATTTCCCGCATTGCAAACTCGAATCACTAGCTTTAATTAAAAAAAAGTGTCGTGTGTCCTTTTATGCACTCACTCATTGAATAATTATTTTTTTTTAATAATAGAAAAGAGAATTTATTCACTTGGTCAAAATTATTTAAAATAAATTTAAATTAAATTATTATTTTTTTAACTAAATTAAATTTATATTCCTTTTAAATTATATTTACATCTATCAATTGTAAAAATGTCAATGTGAGGTATAATTTAAATTAATTAAATACAAAGTAGAAAAGAAACATCTCTGATGGGATTTGAACCCATGTCTCCCGATTACCAATCGATTTTTTTTACTTAATAGCATTTCTGAATTTGGTGTATTTTATTTTTGTAGACGGTGACTTGTACACTGGAACGGTAGCTGACTTCAGCGGAATGGATCCGATTATCTACAGAGAACCACTACAAACCGAACAATACGATTCGATGAGTCTCAATGGTGAGTAGACCCACCACACACTGCATAATCGCCCCCCGCACTCAATAATAAAAAAAAATCCCTTTGTTCTTTTCAGCGCCCGATTTCGTCAACTCGATGACACAAGGGGACTTCGTCTATTTCTTCTTCAGGGAAACCGCTGTTGAATACATCAACTGCGGAAAGGTAATCACCCAAGCGTGCCCCTAAAACAAATCCCAGATTTTATTCTAAAAGAATTACTTCCTTTCATCCCCAACTAAAACCGCATTTATAGCTATGTTCATAAACATTTTTTGTTCTTCTAGTCGGTCTATTCGAGGGTGGCCAGGGTTTGTAAATACGACCGCGGCGGTCCGCACCGTTTCAGGAATCGCTGGACCTCGTTCCTGAAATCCCGTCTGAATTGCTCCGTCACCGGAGACTTTCCATTCTACTTCAACGAAATTCGTGAGTATTCAAATAAGCTCTTGTCACACATCCTAAGCCCGTCTCCCCTCGAGCTCTCTTACCCAGAATAACAATAACACCCAGACGCTTGTCTCCCAGGACTTGACGAAGGTATATATTTTAATCCACTGCGTCTTAAAGGATCCCGTTTCACATATAAATAATCTACTTGGGTTTATGCTAACGGTTTTTTTTAGCTAGACAAATCTTTAAATCAAAACTTTTTTTATATATTAAACTATTTAAACATTCACAAAAATATATTGTATATCTCTAAATTTGTTTTGTCGCAGTGTGGTTTCTTAAAGCGAAGAGATAATTACAAATTCTTCTACTGAACAATTGTTTCACAATAGTGTGGGTTCTTCAAACGAAGAAATGATAAATATATTATTTTTTTCGACTGAAGTAGCCACAGTGTGGCGTAACAACTTTCGTGATAGAGATAGCGAAGAAATTATAATTGTCAGGTTTAGTTTCAATTAATTTAATGTTAACTTCAAATAGTTTCAGCTTGATGCCTTTATCAAGAATGATGTGCAAATGGATTGCTGTGAGAATACATACATAATTTACAAGATTGCTGCTTTGCTTTTGACGCGTGTCAGATATATGATTTACTGGTCTTGATTTTATAATAACTGGATAATTGTATTGGGCAATTGAGTATTGGGGAACTTCAAACGTTTACTATATATTTGCCAGTTTTATGGCCTTTGTGATCTTTAAACTTTTATTATTTTATGCTAATCCCTAATTACTTCTATGTAAAATTGTTATATTTTTTTGTTTTCTATTTTCTATGTCTTTTTGTGTTCTTCGTATTGTTTATCTTATATCTTCTTATTATTATTACTTTTCTTCATTACAAGGACAAAAACTCAAAAAATCTGGTCAATAGCCAATTCAACTGCATATTTTGTGTTTATGAAAAAAACAACATTTTATATTTGATCCTATAATTTTCATTATTTATTTTGCGTATTTATATATATAAGGATAATAATTATAACAATAACTTTATTGTAATGCATAATATATATATACAGAGAGGTTTTTTTATCAGTATACATTTCCCCTATGTATACCTGCAAAAAACGCGAGTCAAACGCATTGAACCGATTAATGTGTGTATGTTTAGTTGACTATTTGGCATATGTGTGTTCAGTTGCGTGTTATAGGCAACTAAACACACATATATTAATGCATTTGACTCGCGTATTTTGCAGGTATACATATATATATATATATATATATATATAGAAATATATATCTTCTGATCTTCTTTATGTTGATGGTTGGAGACTTTAATTATTTAAATAAAAATAGTTGTCCTTTCTCCTACTTATTTTTTATGTTTTTATGTAACTATATATATTTCGGAAACTATGTTTCCATCATCAGTAGTTGAAGTTTTTATAAATATTTTATTTATTTAAATAAATATATATCTGTTAATAAATATTATATATATATATATAATATTTCACCAAAATTATAATGAAAATTACTATATAATTTCTGATGTAAATTATAGAGTCTACAACAGAACTAATCGAAGGAAAGTACGGAGACATAACCGCGCAACTCATTTACGGTACATTCACAACACCTCCGAACAGCATATCAGGCAGTGCGGTTTGCGCGTTCTCCCTTCAAGACATCGCAGACACGTTCGAGGGGAATTTCAAAGAGCAGCCGACGTTAAATTCAAATTGGCTGCCCGTGCAGAGCTCCAAAGTGCCAGACCCCCGGCCGGGTCAGTGCCACAACGACAGCAGGACACTGCCGGATCTCACACTGAATTTCATAAAAACCCACTCTTTAATGGACGAGAGCGTGCCCAACTTTTTCGGACAGCCAATCGTTATTAGAACTAGTTTTCAGTAAGTACCAACTTAAAATTATTGCATTCTTTTTTTTTTTTGGCTATTAAAAAAAATAGAAGAGTCTTTAAACATATTTACTTAACTTTTCCTATGACACAAGATCCGCTAGCTAAATCCTCATAAATTGAAATTTTAATTTCACACTGTAAATATTTATTCTCAGAATTAGTTATTACCGTTCGACTAAGCTAAAACATTGTTTTAATCTAATAGAACCTAAAATGACAGAGCGACGAATGGTAGCTCTACTATTCAACTATTGAATAGTAGAATGGTAGCTTTACTATTCAACTATTGAATAGTAGAATGGTAGCTCTACTATTCAACTATTGAATAGTAGAGCTACCATGAATACAACAAATAAAGTACCAATGTTGTTGGTAGAATGATAGAGCTATCAATAAAAAGCGCAGAATATAATATATGTAGTGGCAATAATTGAAGGTGGAATGATAGAGCAAGCAAGAAAAAGCGAGAAATACAACAAATAAAGTGGAAATAATTAAAGGTTGAATGGTAGAGCTGCCAAGAAAAAGTGTAGAATTCAACATATAAAAAGGCAATAGTTGATGTTAGAGCTACAAAAAAAGCTCAAAATACAACAATTGTAATTGCAATAATTGATAATTGAATGTTAGAGTTGTCAAGAAAAACTGCAAAATACAACATATGAAGTGGGAATAGTTGATGGTGTAATGACAGAACTACAAAAAGCGCAGAATATAATAGTTTTAGTGGCAATAGTTGAAGATTGAATAGCAGAGCATAGAATACAACACGAAAGGTTTCCGCGCTGAACTTAGACCAACCGTGAAAATCGTGTTTTTGAAATAACCAAAATCCACAGATTAAAAAAATAATGGTAAAATCATCAAGAATGTGAATGAATTAATAGCAGAATCAAGACATTGCGTCAAGCCTCTCGTGATAGAAAATGTTACCGATTTTACTAGATAACTGTGTTCAGAGGAGTGCGATGGAAAGATCTGCAATCCTATTAAGAAAGAGTTATTTTAGGCAAAGGCCAGTAAGAATTCTGGAAATGGTTTAAAAAGCTCAAGAACTCGTCTTATTAGATCCGGTGCAGTCTCTCAATTATTTACATGTTTTGAAACCAAACCAAGCCGAGTCAAGGGAAGAAGAAATCTCACAGAAATCATTTGCTCCAAAACTAGTAGGTGGATATCCTGATCAGGTTGGGATAAAGGAAATTTCTGATCTACTAAATTGGATTTAAACTTGTTAAATCCAATTGACAATTATATATATGAAGAGTCACGAGTGAACGTAATGTGGCATATTCTTCAGGCTGCTATTGAGCCAGGACTTTTGAATATGAACAAACCGTCTTTGACGTGATGGTGCAATCGATGATTCAGGTTCTGAATCGAGAAAGTAATTTCGTCAAAGTGTGACTGCATTAAATAGTAATATTCTATAACGATGCTACTAATGATCAAAGAAAATTTTTCTACGTATTTTAGCCTTTGGAACTAATATTTTATTCTAATATTTAATAAATCACACAAAGCGCCATCTATTGCCTTATTTTTAATCTAAACCTTCAACAATTTGCACATAGAACAATCTGGTCCGAAAGACTGATATGGCCGTCACCAGTTCTCCTAAAGCTAGATATTGGTGGTTGAACGAAATTAATCGATTGGTTAATATTTTATTTTAATAAGTTATTAGTGTTGTTCAGTTTAGCTGGCGGATCCTGTAAACATATTTTTAACGATAAAAACAATATAGAAAAAACAATAACAGTATAAAAAACGTATTCTAGAAGTCTCTAAAAAATATACAAACCACTCATATTTATTTCAGTACTAGCATTCGGTTAAAAATGCTAGTATTGAAATAAAATGAATTATTATTAAAATGTCTCCGGAATTAACAGAATGGATATTGTCGTAAAATCGTTTAGAGTGAAATATAATAGCACTTCACCTATCAAACAAAATTGTACTTCTCAACTAATTTAAACAATTTTCAGTTATAGATTCACGCAAATAGCAGTGGATCCCCAAGTGAAAGTCCCCGGAGGGAAAACCTATGATGTTCTATTTATTGGAACAGGTAAGCTTATTCTTTAAAAACCGCTAAAAACAAACTATTTTCTATTTTCTTGTATTATACAGATAATGGTAAAGTCATCAAGGCAGTGAATGGATTATCAGCAGAATCAAGGCATGGCGTCAGGCCTGTCGTGATAGAAGAAATCCAAGTGTTCCCCTCGCACGTGCCAGTCAGAGGGATTAAGGTTATAAGGTCGGAGAACAAAGAAGGAAGACTGGTTGTCATAGCCGACGGAGAAGTGCAATCTTTAAGACTGCATCGCTGTGATAGTTCTAAAATTTCTAGTTGCAGGTATGTGAATTTCTGATTATAAGATTTATAAAAAAAATAAATTAGACATTTATAATAAAACACTTTTTTTAACTTTGTTTGTATAACAGAATTATATATTTAGTTTGATAATGACAAGTTTAAATTGTTGAAAGTATAGTCACTAAATATATAATTCTGTTATACAAAGTTAAAAAAAGTGTTTTATTATAATCTTACACAATGTATAACGAAGTAGAAGCCTCAGTGATCAGTAATTAGACATTTGTTTTAAGTATGCTGTAACTTAAAATAAATTTCTGCTAAATTGTTACTTTTGAATAAAATAACATAACATTAATAATATTTCACTAATTCTACATTTTAAGTAGAATTTATGATACAGATTTTATTAAATTACACATAGTGCTCTGCTCAGTGAAATGAAATCCTTACTGTATATTAAATTTTTGATCAAATTAAATTGATTCAATTTATTAAATCACTTAAATTGAATTTCTAGTGAATGTGTGGCATTACAAGATCCGTACTGCGCTTGGGATAAAGTTCAAGGCAGGTGTAAATCCCACGGAGTGGGCAGATGGGGCGAGGAAAGCTACTTCTACCAAAGCGTTGCCACAGGGCAGCACAACTTCTGCCCGCCCACCAAACTGAACAAAGATCCAGGATCTCCAGGTGGACTCAGCACCCAACCGAAATTCAATCAGGACCACCAGGCCAGCAAAGAGCAGCCCGATGGGCAAATAATCAACATCGTACAGGATAAAGTTTTTGAAACAAACGGTAAGAGCAAACAGAAAACTATTAATGAAAATAACTTCTAATAAAAATAAATGACTAAATAAAGGAGAAACAATGCTACAAAATTAACTTGGACATTTTGAAAGTTCAGTATTTTATGCTAAATTTAAACTAATCTTTATGTGGAATTTTGGAAATTGTTTTGAGTTTTTATTTTTTTCAAGAAATAGTGTATTTTTTTCTAATAAATAAATAATTATTCTAATTATTGAAATTGTTTTGAGTTTTTATTTTTTCAAGAAATGGTGTATTTTTTTTCTAATAAATAAATAATTATTCTAATTATTGAAATTGTTTTGAGTTTTTATTTTTTCAAGAAATGGTGTATTTTTTTCTAATAAATAAATAATTATTCTAATTATTGAAATTGGTTTGAGTTATTATTTTTTCAAGAAATAGTATATTTTTTTCTAATAAATAAGTAATTATTCTAATTATTGAAATTGTTTTGACTTTTTATTTTTACAAGAAATTGTGTATTTTTTTCTAATAAATAAATAATTATTTAAATAAATGCGATGAGGCGAATAAACGTTTGTTCTATGACTATTCGTTTTTTCGAATTTAAAAATATTTTACTTGAGCTGAAAAGACCCGGAATTTTTTAATATATGACAACGCTGAAAAATGAAAATGCATTTTTTCTAGAAGCTCATCATATGTATGAAGTTTCATGATAGTTCGTCCATTTATGTACAAGCTACAATTATTAGAGTGACAGTACTTTCGCCTTTGTAAAAAGGTAGAAAAAAAATAATATCTTATCTACATCAAAATTAGTTTTTGGTGGAAACAGCTTATGAAAAATCAATCTTCTTTGAGAAGAATATTTTATCGGTAGCCACTTTTTCAAAGCAAGTAATCTGCTGTATTGCACTTATTATTATGTATTTACTTGAATTTATACCAGAGAGCAATGACCTTTATCATTAATTCGTTTTTATCGTTGTTACAGATCCTGGTGTGAGGGCAGCCGAAAGCTTACCTCCCCAATATTCAGTGGAGACTTTAGTGATGGCTGTTGTGGCCGGTGCAGTGTCAGCCCTGGTCGTTGGCTTCATAGCTGGTTACCTGTGCGGCAGAAAGTGCCACAAAGACGAGGATGACAACATGCCTTATCCGGACACTGAATACGAGTACTTCGAGCAGCGTCAAAACATGAATAGGTACACATCAATAAGAAATTATTATTTATTTCAAAAACAAGATTAACTTTTTCTTTCTTTTTTCTTTAATCCCAACAACAAAGAAGTTTAAGAATAAAGTCAATTATTCTTCCCAACAACAAAGAAGTTGAAGAATAAAGTCAATTATTCTTTAACCCCAACAACGAGAAATTTAAATGTTATTCTTCCCAACAACAAAGAAGTTAAAGAATAAAGTCAATTATTCTTTAACCCCAACAACGAGAAATTTAAATGTCATGACAGAATTAAACTTCATGTGAGGCTCCACAGTTTCAAATTCGTTGGGGTTAAAGAATAAAAGAGTTTCTTCGTCTTTAGCCACAATAATAATTAACAATTTCATGTGTTATTTTAGTTTTGTGGTTGATACATTTTTGATAGATTTTGAAGTTGAAGAAGCACTTTAATACTGTATTAATACTATATTTAGAATTGAAGTAGAAAGATAATGAAAGCAGAGGCGCGGCTCGCGGGCTAACTTCATGCGAAGCTCCATAACCAAGGTATTAAAAATTGTATGACTCGATTGCATTAACAACGTGTTACAACACATGTAAATGTGTATTTCCTTGGATGTGTCTCACATGAACTTAACCCGCGAACCGACACTAAGTTTAAATATAATATAATCTCTTGTTAATTCATTCACTTATTATGACTACTTTCGGATGATACTACACGGGACAATTTCGTTACATTATTTAATTTCGTTACATTATCTCTTATAAATTCATTCATTTATTATGGCTTTATGACTATCATAAATATATAACATAATCTCTTGTTAAGTCATTCACTTAGACATAAGTTATAATTATGACTACTTTTAAATGATAGTTATGGGTGCGGAAAAAGAGGGTAAAATCCAGAGGAGGGTCACAGCATTTTCGGATGATAGTCATGGGTGTAGAGAATGGGAGTCAAACTAGTGGTCATCGGGGTCATCGAAAGGACCCTCCTCTGAAATTTTTCCGGAACAGTTAGCAAACGAGCCCTTTTTTGGGCTTTCTTGTATCTTCTAAAGATATCACGAAACTTCCTAAGCTACCTTAAAAGGTGCCTGCAAATTTGTTTTTCGGCATAGCGAGTGGCGTTAATATTGTTAACATTATTCGATCTTTTGAAAAAAAAAATAGAATATATCTTAAGATTTTTTGTTTCGTGACATTAAAAAAATTGATGATAGCTTAATATTTAGTTTAATTTCGTGACATCAAAAAAGAAATTAAGGTAGCTTAAGATAATAATGAGAAAGATAACGCAAGCGCCATCTACTGCCTGATTTCTTGTGGCATCGTTAACAATTTGGGTCTGCAAGTTAGGCCACCGAGAATCGTTGTTTCGTTATCCATATGCTAGATGAATGGTGGTTGAACATTTTATTAAATAGCTTAAGATGTTTCGTTTTTATTTCTTGACATCTGAAAAAATTATAGAGAGAGGTTGAGATGTTTCCTTTCTTGACATCCAAAAAAAATTAAAATATCTTAAGATGTTTGGTGATATAAAGAAAATATTGATTGGGAAAACCATATTTTAATAAAATTTGTCCCTATGGATGTAGGATACAAGCCGAGCCGAAGCTACTCCCACAAGAAGAAGTGACCTACGCGGAGCCAGTGTTGGTCCCGCAACCCCCGCCAAAGCTGCACTCCCCCAAGAGCACGTTACGCAAACTCCCGCACCAGAACAACGCCGAGACCCTCTTTCAATTCCAAACAGACAGCGGTTACAACGGCAGGGATTACCGCACACGGGACAATTTCGGCACCCTGCGCTCGCACCAAGTAAGTCAATTTTGAACGACACAAGGATAACCGTAAATGTCAATTGTTGATTAAGAATGACTTCTTCGTTTAGGGAGATAATTACAACAGGCGCGGTGACGGTTTCGCGACAACGAGGAGCGTCAAGAAGGTGTACCTCTGAGAAAACAACGAGGAGGGCGGTGCGGGAGCCCGCAGTCTGGGACGCGCGCGGCCGCCTAGGACGGGAGGCCACAGCGTGCTGCCCACCAGCAGCGGCTCCTCGAGTTCACCATCGCCGCCCTCCTCATCGCCGTCACCGACACCACCACGCACCGCTTCCTACATATACAGAGCGTAGCTGTACAGAGCGTACCGGAAGTTGTAATCTCCATTATAGCAGTTACAACAGAAGCAGCTGCGCGTGCGCCATCCAGGACACCCGAGAAAAGTACTACGTGCCGAAGTTTTTGAGGCACGCGGAGTTTGCGTCAATTAAGTTTCACATATTTATTTCGCCTTTATTACAAACTACTTAAAAGATGAAAAAAAAAACATGACTAGCGTTAGGTGTGCAGTGGATATATCTTTATATTTGTAGAATGGAAGCGCTAGTGATAGCAAGTAGGCATAATGTGGTAGTATTTATATTTAAACTCTAAGACATGAAAATAGACTCGTTTAAAAAAAAAAGTAATTTGATGATTAATAAGTGCTTCTTATGGATGTGTTAGGTAAGTATATCCGTAAACAAAAAAAACAATAGATTGTTATGAGTTAGCGAAAAGATAAAAAAAACAACATTTGTGATTAGATTGTATATTAGCTCTAAACTTTGTTGATATAGTAGGTACATATTCACCGATCTCCAAATTTATGGGTATGTATCGATGCGTTTTTACCGAATATTTTTTTATATATACATCTCGATGTTAGGCTTTCGTTTTTAGTTTCGGATTTGTCCTTTCTGTTTTTAATGTTTCGTATTGTAATAATTGAATCGCGTTAGTAATGTACATATATAAGACTGAGAGATTAATACTTGTCCAATTTTTTAGTCAGCCAGGCTGATCCGTAGCGCGCAGTCTCACACGAGTACAAACTTCCTAAGCCTAGTGAAAGCTTTTAAGTAATTTTTATTTTTTACGAAAGTTTTTTTAATTGAAATTCAACACTTCATGCAACATGTATTTAAATTAATCACCAAATATTTTTTAAATCTACATATTTTTATAGTCACATTTTAATTATTGATAATTTTTTTTATACATCCAAATATTGATACTTTTATTTGCATTACATTATTTTGCATTATAGTTTTTCAATTGCATTTTCCTATAAATCAAATCAGATTCTATAAAAAAATTCTCAAAATATAAATACACGAATTTTATCTTCTAAAAGAATTTTACAACAATTGAGGCATTCGTTATTTAATCAGTGACTATTATATAAAAATGAATTAACTAAACTTGTCAAAGAAATTTAAAAGTTTCTGAAAATATAAACAAACGATTAAATAGAAGATGAAGAATTTCTGTTTCTTATTTAATTACAGAATATTATAGAAAACTTTCTTCATTTTTTATTACATTTCCCTTCAACTTACCACCAAATTAAATGGACGGCTTACAAGATAACACTTAACAAATAGCGAAGAATTTCTATAAGAACACTAATGTTATTTAATTATTGAAACTTATACAAAAATTATTTCATTTTTTAATACATTTCTCTTCACCTTACCAACAACATAAAAGTACGACTTACAAGATAACACTTAAGTAATCTGACCATGTTAGAAGTAATATGGAAAATAAAAGCGAAGTAGGTTTGGTTGCAGATCGCAGCCATAGGCGCATTTAGGCCATTTAAGGCCCATTGTGTTAAAAAGTGAAGTAAGGAAATTAAATTTCTAATTAAGAAAGAAAGTGAAGCACGGAAATAAAATTCATAATTAATAAAATAAAAAGTAAAGTAATGGAACATTTCTTATTAATTCTAAAATAGAACACTTCACATTACTGAATATAAAAATTTAGTGAATCTTGCCTTAACTTAAAACATACAGCTTGCATTAACACAATAAATTCTTTAAATCAATTATTTAAAAAAAGGCTTTATATCTCAATTATATTTCACATTCCATTTATTTTTTTTAGGAATTGTAGAATTTTACTTTTCAAAACTGATTAATTTGTATTCCATTCTCTTTTATTAAAAAAAAGAACAAAAGAAAGGAATACAGTTTAAAAATTGTAAAAACTGATGTTAGCAGGTGTTTCTGTGCTAAGTTGAACTTGAAGTGCAAGTTTGTTGAGTCAGACATACGATTTACATTGATTTCATTGATTGAATTTTGTTGATCATTGTCAGAAATGCTCCTCATTTAATTTCATTGCTATTAGTGCAGATAATTGCGCTGCATTAGTTAATATAACGAACAAATCTTATAAAAATTAATAAATCACTTTAACTTTTTTGTATAACTTTATAAATAATAGTTGTAGAAACAAATTTAAAGTATTTTATTAATTCCTAATATACCATGTACAACCAAGTGGAAGCATTAACGATTAACAACCTTAGAATATTTATTCGTTAATTCTGCATTAAAAAAACAAATACAAGTTATTCAGTTTTAAAATGTAAAACTCTTTCCTTTCTCTACTTTTTTTTATAAAAGTGGAAGGAATTCAAAATAATTAATGTTATAATATTTTAAATAATTCAGAAATAATTTAAATGGGAAAAATCCAGTGATAGATTTTATTTCACTGAATATAACTTTAAGTGAAAATTAATAAAATTTATGTCAATGCATTGCGGGCATAAATTCAACACATTCAAATAATCCGCGAAATATTATTAATGACACAAATTGACTGAAACAATACTCAAACTCGTTCAGAATTTGTGTAACTGTTCTTCATAATTCATGACATTAATAAAACTGATTATTTCGATTTACATGCTGAAAGACAGATCTATGGTCGATATTAATGTAACAAATTGGCAGAAGCAATATTCAAGTTTGAACTCGTTCAGAATTTAAACTTAAAAAAAGGAGATTCCGTTAATTAATAAATAAATAAATTTCATTTATGAAGAACTGTTTCTGATAGTTCATGACATTATTGAAACGTCACTGATTATTTCAATTAATATTGAATTTAAGAACAGAAAGACCATTGGATGATAGTTTTTTACAAACAATTGCCGAAAGCATTAATTATATAAATTGATAACCTTTTTTACACTTGTATTTGAATTACCAAACGTACATTTCAGATCCAAAGTGTCCATTATCAATGGATTAATCCATTAATTATCGCTGGATAAATAAATTCTGTGCGGATTAACAGTGTTAATCGATTGATCAACAATTCAGTATAGATTAACAGTATTAATCCATTAATACTGAATTTATTTTATCCAGTGTTAATTGTTGGGTTAACACTGTTAATCCATTGATAAACACGCGTTATTTAACTAATATTTCAAATAAACTCTTTGGCTCCTACAAATACTGAAAACAATTAAAATCGTCACTTTGTGTGCGAAATATACATTTGGTAATTCAAATTTCTTTCTTTTTCGTGACGAAAGGTTGTTAGTGTTTTATTCATCAATTTAATTTGATCTTCACGTAACTCAAACAGTTAATTTATTATCCATATTCTTTTGTAATACTCTGTACAAGTCCGTTAATAAAAATATTGCTCTCTCTATTAAATTTAACATAGCTCAGATAAAATCCTTACTGTATATGAGATGAAAGGAAATGTATATTTTGATATAAAGGGAAATGCAATTGAAAAAATCTTAAATTATTGTTTTTTAAATTAATTTTAAATAAATTTATTCCATTATTATTATTGATATTTTTAAAATTATTTTATTTTTATTTTAAATGAAATAATTTAAATATAATTTAAACTTGAATAATAGTTGCATTGAAATACGTTTTAAAATTAAACATATATTTGTTTAGTTTAGTAAAATAATTATATTACAATCAATTTATTCTATTCAGATCTTATAAGTGTTTGCTAAATGAGTTCTTTTAGCAATCAATTTATTTTATCCAGATCTTAGAAGTGTTTGCTAAATGAGTTCTTTTTAGCAATCAGTTTATTTTATCCAGATCTTAAAAGTGTTTGCTAAATGAATTCTTTTTAGGGAATAATAAAGTATTTTTAAAGAATATTATTAAATCTGGAATTGATGAAAAAAATGCCTTATTTTAAGGGCTCTTTTTAGAAATCATCGTGTTTTTACATCATCATTATCCCCACTAAGCTAAAACAATATTCTACTACAATCATCTTGATATTTAATATTATTTGTTTATATCATTGCTCAAGAAAATTAATTATTTGCATATTTTAATATTACAGGCTCTCCGTCTACACTTTTTTTATTTGTAATACCAGATGTACATTTTGATCAATATGTGAACATTTAAAAATGTACATCTCGTATTAAAAATAAAAAACATGAAAAAAGTAATATAATTTTAATTTAGTTCTCATTGATCACTTGGTTAAACATTTTAACTAATTTTTAAAACCTTTCAAATCAATATAACAATTGACAACAAGTCGAAACTAACGACGACGATGCCCCTTGAAATTATGCAAAAGGTGGCGCTTGCGTCGTCTTTAATTTAATTAGTCGAAACTAGTTGGATAAATAAAAAGTATAGTGAAACAAAACCAAATGTTTAATTGGAAGAGTTTTAAAAATTAAAAAAGTAAATAGAAAACAATATTCATTCACTTGGTCAAAGTTATTTAAATATATTAAATAAAAATGATTTGAAAAATCATTTTTATTTAATATTAAAAAAGTAATATATTAAAGGTGTGGTTCAGTGGAAACAAAGTGCTGTATAATTCTTAGCAGTTACTAATTTGTGTTAGATTGATGAACAATATTCCATTGTTCTAACAATCACTTTTTTTCATTAATCACTTGGTAAAACATTGTTAATATTAAATTAAATTTATAAATTAAATTCATTTTCTTTAGTTGTACTTATGTTTATTTTAGTTTAGGCTTAATGACATTATCAAGAAGGCAATAAGGGATTAGCATTAAATTGCTGCAAAGGCTTGAAGATTGCAAAGTCCATAAGAAGTGGAAAAAACATGGTGAACGATAATGATGAAGTTTGGAGTTTCCCGATACTCAATACACTTATTGCCCAATAAAATATTTCCTAGTTGTGAAATAACAAACTTAATACTTATAAATCATATATATAATTCTTGCTAAAAGTATTCATTCACATATATATCCATTTGTACGTCATTCTTCATTCATTAAGCCAAAACTAGTTGAAGTTAAAATAAACATAAGTAAAACTAAACCAAATGAATTTAATTTACAAGTTTAATATAATATGATTTAAAAAAAAAACACTTGGTTAAATTTCACTAATATTTTAGTTTTTTATTCCAACTAGTTTCGTCGTTGAGTCATTTTCAAGGAATTTCAACGTCGAAACTAGTTATTCCACCTTTGAGATCCTCGGACAGACAGGTCATGCGCGATCTCGATAAATTGCTTTCAGCAAAAAATCTTTTCGGTTCCGATTTTAATAAAGGATGGCTATTTTCAAATTCTTTTGATTTAATTTATTTAAATAACTGTTAGCAAGTAAATAAATCCTTTTTCGGCTTTATTTATAAAAATTGCTCATTTAGAGATACTCGATTACTAATATTTTTCGATTTTGCCCAATACTAATATTTATACCGTCAATATATTCTATCCAAATCTTAAAAGTGTTTGCTTAGTGGGTTCATTTTTAGAGAATAGTAAAGCAATATTAAAGAATATTATTAAATCTAGAAAACCTACACATATAATATATGTATATAATATATATATATAATATATATATATATATATATATATATATATGTATATATTAAATCTAGAATTGATGAAGAAATAAATGCCTTATTGTAAGGATTCTATTAAAAAAATATTTCTTTATTTTAATGGAATTTTAATTTTAGTGAAACCACCGTCTACATTTCATGCAACTGTTATAAATTTTCATTTTTTTGTTCATCGTTTATTTTAAACATACATTATTCTAATAAAGAATATTAATGTTTTCCCTTGAGTGACTTTCGATGCTATGCAAATTTAATTTCATCTCTGATTAAATTAACAATAAATATAAAAAGCAAGAGATAACTAGAGGCCTTAAAATTTGTAAAAAAAAGAAAACAACAATTTAAAAATTATTCAACTGTTTTTGATATTATTGATAATTCTATAGCATATAAAGCATATTACATTTTATAAGTGTAAGTAAACAAAGTTTAAAAGAGTGAATACAGCAGTGTTATTAACTATTATCATCATATTAACTAGGAGACGGTTTTGCAGTTGTGACTCAGAGTTTTCTCTCTATCGACCGTTCTAATTTGAATTTTAATTGTTATAGAAGGAATTTACTCATTCAACACAGATTTCTCTTTCTATCGACCATGATTTGATATCCATCTTCGATTTTAGTCGGAACAGATGGAATTTACTCATTCGTCTCAGAGATCTTTCTCTCTCTCTATCGATCATGGTTTGGTTTCACTCCAACTTTTACTTTGATCGGGATAGATGTAATTGATTCATAGGACTTAGAGTGCTCCATCAACAGTGGTTTGGTATCGCTTCAACTACGATTTTACTTTCCAATTATTATTTTGGTGGAATTGATTCAACTTTCATTTCAATGAGAGTAGATGGAATTGACTCATTCAACTCAGAATTCCCATTCTACGACTATTGAAAATCATCATTCGGTTAAGTTCCAAATTTCAATTCAAATTAAAGTGGATGGATGCAACTTATTATTGTTAGTGCGGAAATTGCAAAAAGTACTGCTCATGTAACTATCAAGAACACTTAGGAAAACGACCATTTAAAAATCATAATTCGTTTAAGTTTTTCGTTCAATTTAAATTCAAATAAATGGAGAGTGAACGCACTGAATTCACGAAGATTTGGGTTTCTCCTTAAAAATATTCCAAAAACCTTATTTGCATTCATTAAGACGAAAATAAAAAAAGAATATTATGACAAGTCACTTCAAGGGATCTCATAATAATATTAGAAAATTTATTTCTGTTAATAGTAATAGAAAAAGAATATTTATTCACTTGGTCACAGTTATTTAAATTCAATTATGTAAAATAATTATTTTTTATTCATTTCATTTCCAAATATTCTAATTTAATTTTGCTCAATTATTTTTTAACACATCTTATTTTATAATAATTTCCTCTACACATTGGCAATTATCGTTTTTAATAAATTAATTTCTAATTAGGAGCACGGAAGAGTGGAATTTCATGCGCAAAAGAGAAACGTGATCTTTTTTTTATAATTTAAACGATTTTTTATATATTTTTTGTACATGAAATAATAATAATAATAATAAATAAGACCGAATGAGTGTGGAATGAATGAACGTCGAAGAATCTGTATATATTTAATTATTTTTAATAATAATAACGTCGCTGCTAGGACTAAAAGTGATGTGCATCTTTTTATGTCAGAAGCGTATTCCAAAAAATACTAATAAAAGTGAACGATGGAGTTGCGAGAAACCGACACTGTACGTAGACCTATTTCTAAAATAAAACAAGAGAAGTAAACAAAAAAAAATAACATGAGATTGTATAAAGTTGTAGATATAATTTTTAATATGATTACTACCTAGTCAAGCTAATGTTTTAATTCATATTCGGCACATTGAAGTTAGATTAAGTGAGGATTAGGTTAGGTCGTGACTGGCGTTCTATTTTTGATTTTTTTTAATTCAGATAAATGTGGATTTAAGGGGTTGGTTTCGTTTGTAAATAACTGGATTTTTCTATTTTTACAACGCCTCTTAAAATCCGATAACGAGTTGTTTTTTATTTTATATATATATATAAAAAAATAAAAAATATTTTTTAAAGTTACAACTAAAATTGCGTATAAAAAAAGGTTGTAGTTTTAAAAAAATCAGAAAGATGTGTTTATGTTAGGTATATAAAAAAAATACCTACCTACAAAATGAAATATAAAAAAAAATAACAAGAATGTTTATTAAACATGAAGAAAAATATGATACAACAAAGCATATTTGAAACTTAGATTATGAAAATACTTGCTTCTTCCTATAATAGCCAGAAATTTAAAAAAAGGATAAATACAAAAAAACGTGGAAATAAGCTGTGTAAGCATTTTTGTATATCTAATAAGGCTGCCGCCAGTTTTTTATAATACATTATAAATATATATGAGAAAAAAATGAATATATAGAGTAATATAGTGCTAGTTTATAAGTAAGTTATTGAATTAAGAACATTTAAATAAAAACAAGAAATGAAGAAAAAAATGTATGTCTGAAGTTCGTACTGATTCCAGTTCAAATAAAGTCCTGGATGTTTGCCTAATAAAGCCTTTAGCAAAAAGTTAAAATATAAAAATAAAGAGAAATACAAAAAAAAACAACCTTGCAAATTTTAATAATATATACATATGACAAATATATTTAAAATAAACAAAAAAAACATTCCGTTATTACTTATGCGATTAATTCTATTTGTAATTAAAAAAAATAAAAGATGATTATAAAGTATGTAATTTGTCCCAAAGAAAGAAAAAGTTTAAGTACGTTTGTCAATAAACTTTATATACTAGATTATGTTTAAATAAAAAAAGATGAATAAATAATGAAAACCGATTTGTAATTCTAAAAAATATAGACTTTAATGAAGACAAAAAAAAAAACATGAAAAGAATTAAGTGAAAAATGAAAACAAACGCTGCGAACAAGAGACAGTTTGTAATTATTATTATTAAAATAAGCCTTTCGCAGATGTACTATATATACATATAAATATTGAATATATATATTTAAATACAGTTGCGTACATTTTGTCCAGATTAATCGTGTCTGTTTGTTTTTTATAAAATTATATTTTGTAAATGTAAATCTTGTAAATTTTTTCACACTTCCATGAAGTATGTATATGTACACATGTTATTGAGCGCTGATGGTGATGATTGTTCGTTTGTTCGTTCGTGGGGGGGCGTTTCCCCCGTCGTGAATATATACATATTTGTATCATCACACCCGATACTCGTATCGTCTCTTCTGGGCAAACTGTATTAATCCAATTTATGATATGACTTTAGACAACAGAATGTATTCTTTGCATAGAAATAATAAATAAAGGATATAATTGATGTTCTTTTGTTTTATTAATTAAGTTCTCACTTAACCCGTGGTGAAACATATTTAAATCGATATATATATATATATATTATTTTAAATAAAACTCTTGGTTTGTTTCACTATTTAGTGAAACAAACCAAGAGTCTTCTTTTGTTTTATTTGCTACTGGACATTTTTTATTGTGAATTCTTCATTTTCAAATAATCATAGCTAAAATATATTTTATAACAATATACTTTAGCGATTGTTTGGTCGAGCCTATATATCAGCAAATATTCTGGGTTATTCTGTAACGTTTATTGGTATTTCACTGCAAAATTGTTTCTCGATTTTCTGCCATTTCTAAAAACCACTGTAACTTCTTTATTTATCAAAATAATTTATTTCTGTAAAATTATTCTTAAGGAACTTTTTTTAAGAAAAATTCAATGGTATATTCAGATATTTTCTACATATCACGGTTTTTGAAAAATAACAAAGTTATACTTTTTTATATGAACATCAAAGTCGGCTATGGTCTAAAATATATTCTTTCTTCGCTGGAACAATATATAATTATGACTATTTATGCTTGAAATTAAGAGATATATTGCGGTTTTTTTTTAAATTTTAATTAAGTTGGCTGTGGAAAATAACATATTCTGTCAAGTTTGTTTATTATCATTTCTGTTTGAGGCGTTTAATCGAAATGTTTGAAAACTTTGAACATTTTGGCATGCTAAAAGTTTATATTTTGGCGAATGAAAACGCCGAAGCTGCTAGTGATCAATAATTCAATAGGTACCCTGAACGCCGTCAACCTGATAAGCGAATTTTTAGAAGATTGAAAAATAACCTAATTCAATATGGCACTTTTAAGCTGCCAAGACCAAGGAAATATAATTCAGAAAACAATGAAATTGAAGAGCTGAACGTGATAGGACAGGTAACTTGATAAAAATGTTTCAATACTAAAATTACGACTTTAATTATTTTTCATTAGAGCATCCAAACACGTCCGATCTTAGAAAATTCAACCCATATAAATAATAAAAAAAAATAATAAAATTTTGAAGAAGCATCAATATAGACCATACAGCTTCAGAATGGGGATGCTAACCGATGGATTAAATTTTGTGAATGGTTTTTGAAAAAAAAAAAGTAGCGAAAACGCTGATTTTCCTTTGAATATTGTGTGGACTGACTAGTTCAGAATAGATAGTTCTGGAATATTTACGAGAGCACTGAAAACCCTCATTTTGCAGTTGAACAGAATCGACAAGGACGATTTGGTTTTAATGTTTGGGTAGGGATCTTTAGAGATAGATTTTTCGGGTCCTCATTTTTACGATAGCAACTTAAACAACCAAGGCTATCTTAATATATTAGGAACATACGTTATACCTTTTTTTGAAGACATTCCGTTACGTCAAGCGATGGACATATTTTATCAGCTCCCCCGCACAAAGCCAGAGATGTAATTAATTTAGATTTTTTTGTGGGGACGTTTAAAAGATGTAATTTTTAAAAATAGAAACATTTTAACAGAACACAATTAGAAGAAGGCACCAGAGAAGCTTTAGCCTCTGTCAACCCTATTGAACTCATAAATAATTGTAGTTCTGTGTGCAAAAGATGTAAGGAGGAGTCCAGATTGACCACCTTAGATAATTTAGTTGATACCTTTTTGTATTGCAATTTCTGTTGAGTTTTAGATTTATAATTAATAGTTATATTCGTTTCGTTCTTGTTATTTTCCACAGCCAACTTTATTAAAATTTTAAAAACGCAATATCTCCCTTAATTTCAAACATAAATAGTCATAATTATATATTGTTGTAAACAGTGAAGAAAGAATATTTTGTTTAGGCCATAGCCGACTTTGATGTCCATATAAAAAAGTATAACTTTATATTATTTCTCAAAAACCGTGATATATAGAAGAAATCTGAGTATACCATTTAATTTTGCTTAAAGAATGTTTTTACAGAAATAAATTATTTTGATAAATAAAGAAGTTACAGCGGTTTTGAAAATGACAGAAAATTGAGAAACGCCATGTATTTCGCAACCATTAAAGATTTTGCAATGCAGTTTTTATAAATAATCGTTTCTTAAAAATCGATCTGACACATTAGTCGGTTTTCCACTATATAGTCTGGAAATAGGGTTTCTCTGTTAAAACCATCCAAATGACACCACTCTGCATGTAAGCCAAGTCAACACCCTGTATATTTAACAAATAATAGTTGCCAGGATGGCTTTGGAATAAATTTATTAAGTCAATTAATGATATTTCAAATTAAAGAGGAAACTTGATCTCTACATTGAATGCATTTAAATGCAATCAACTTACTTTTAACCATATTAGTTTGTAAATTAAATTCACTTGGTTTTGTTTCACTTATTTGTATTTTATTTTCTACTAGTTTCGGCTTGATGCCATTATCAAGAATGATGTGCAAATGGATTTGTTTTGGAATATATAAACAGATTTACGTTTTAAATATTATTTAATATCGGAGAATTTACAAACTAATATTTTTAAAAAATGTTTTACCAAATGATTAATGAAAAAAAAGTGGCCGTTACTTTTAACCATTCAATCAACCGTTTGACCTGTCGGTTTTTACTTGTTTTCCAATATCATAATATTCTATCAATATCAAAATAATATGTTTATTAAGATTTATTATCTTATAGGAATTCTTTAAGCAATATGAATGCACATCATGCCATGCCATACTTGCACCCGTGCCATGCCATACTTGCACAAGTATGGCATGACACGTGCCATATATATACGTGCCATATATATTTAAGTGACGTTTTTGCAGCCCGTTAGGTTTTCTATAACGGGCTGCAAAAACGTCACTTAAATATATTTTTGCCTTGACTGTATACTCTATTAAGCGTGAATGTAAATTCCCTTTTTTGACAATAGTTCAGGCTTCTGCGCTTAGATGGCACTGGGCGCGCTCATTTTGCATTTTTGAGACAACGAATTTCTATAAAATGAGTTTCCAAGCGATTTTAACGTACCGAGTCCGCTTAGCTCATAGATGTTAATCTATACTAAAGGAGTTGAAAAGTGATGCACCCGGTGGCCTTTTGCTAAGTGGTTGCAAATAGCCGGCAACTGTTTAATCCTTGGTTTAGACAAAGATTGCAAGCGAAACACTTGAATTCGAAAATAATGTAACATAAGCTTATTATAGTTGTTACGTTGCATTAAGAGTGCGGTTTAGACGAAAGAGATAGCTATATAAATATTGGCAATCACTAATTCGAGTTAGATTGCTGTTGTGATCAATGAACAATATTGTATTATACATTAAAGTAATCTTAAAATAAGCAGGAATTTCATCAGATGAATTAAAAATTATTTTAATGTTTAGTTTCTGTGAAAAACAATTATAAAAAAACAATGAAGATTGATCAAATTTATAGCAAATTTCAAATTATATTTTTGCTAATAAAAACTTGTGCAATGAAAATTTAAAGGATTTCACTAAGTTCTGCATTCAAATAACTTAGCAGACTTGGTCTATTAATTTCATTATATCTTACAATTTTCTTTTCTAACTTGAACTAGCAAGATGATGTAATACACGAAATTTAACGATTAATTTTTTATATAGACTGATACTTTATACTTGGTGGATAAAAAAATGAAAATACATATTCATATTAAATCCAAAAGAATGTCTCTTTTTTCAAACGATTATTTCCATTTTACTATATAGCTATCTCTTTGTATTATACCACACCCTTAACATTAGTTAACGTAAAAATGATGTATTTAGTGAAACTGTTAACTGTGGAGACTTCTACTTCGTTATACATCGTTATTAACATAAATTGCTTATAGTTTCGACAACTTAAAGTTGTCGAAACTATAGTCACATTAAAAAAACTCAGTTATACAAACAAAGATTAAGTGTTTTTATTTTATTGATGTATTTAGTTCCTAGATGGGCTAGGTATAGGTAGTTAGTGATCTAGTATATATCAATATCTATGGTTCAGCCTTGCTTTAGACTATACTATATTGAAAATATACCACCAAGTTAACGCCGACAAAATTAAAGAATTGCTTTAGACGATTTATTAAATTCATAATAAAAAAAACACCTTTTTTTAAAAATCAATAAAAATATTTATTTTCAGTACAAAATTTATATATAATTATTCTTAAATATCTATTCGATAATATGTCATGAGAATACAAAAGGTATAAAAAGCGTATTAAAATATATAAAAATATATCACATATTCATGTTACAACAGGCAAACAACTTTATAACCCTTGTCTATTCTATCCTGAACCTTGTAATTATTGGTGGACTTCTGAGCAGCGGAAGACAAATACGCTGCAGCGAAGGTTAAAAGTGTCGCTGAAACCGACAGCCAAATTCCAGTTCCTAATGTGCACGATCCGGGATAAAAAGGCGATACGTCCTTTCCACAGAAACTTTCCAAGGATCTCCAAGACATTGGATACAGCATCACACCCATAATAAAGCACATACCTGAAAAACAGAACAATTTATTTCAATAACAAAATTAGCAGGCTACTCTAAAAGTGAAATTATAATATACAGGGTGAATTTTCGAAATTCTCGTCTTCGATAACTCTCTTATCATTTGAAATTCAGCAATTTTTTTGTATTGATAAAAAAGTATTATGTATGATAATCTATGCGGTTTTTAAAATTGATGTATATTCTTAGATTGTTGATTTAAAAATAACGTTTACGTTAACTATAACAGATTTTCGTACATAGCTGTCGTAAATATTATTATTTTATGCAATATGTTTAATGGCCAAATTGTCTAACGTATGCCATAATTATCTTTTTTCCATACCTAAAAAAACAGAACAATTTATTTCAACAAAGTTAGCAGGCTACTGTAAAATTTAAATTTTAATATACAGGGTGAATTTTCGAAACGCTCGTTTTCGATAACTCTCTCGTCATTAGAAATTCAGCAAATTTTTTGTATTGATAAAAAAGTATTATTTATGATAATCTATGCGGTTTTTAAAATTGATGTATATTCTTAGATTGTGAATTTAAAAATAACGTATACGTTAACTATAACAGATTTTCGTACAGAGCAGTCGTAAATATTATTATTTTATGCAATATGTTTAATGGCCAAATTGTCTAACTTATGCCATAATTATCTCTTTTCCATACCTAAAAAACAGAACAATTTATTTCAACAACAAAATTAGCAGGCTACTGTAAAATTTTAATTTTAATATACAGGGTGAATTTTCGAAATTCTCGTCTTCGATAACACCCTTGTCATTAGAAATTCAGCAAAATTTTATTAATAAAATTTATTCAACTACTCAAGAAGCAAAACATAAAATTAATAAATAAAATTTAATAAATAAATTTCACACACACCGTGAGTCATTTTTTTCGGAATTAATATCAACCTTGTTATTATTTTTTAGTAAACCATTACAATTAAATTATTGATAATAGAGGTTTCTACTTCGTTTTCAGTTCTAATAAAAAAAACACTAATTCGCTTTGTTTGTATAATTTTAATTTTATTGTAGTGACTATAGTTTCAACAATTTTAACTTATCATTATCAAACTAAGAGTGACTCTTAGACTATTCTATCCCGAACCTTGTGAATTAGTGTTTTTTTTTATTAAAACCATTACAATTATAAAAAAATTACAGTTAACTGTCATTTTTTTTCTGCAGTAACGACTAATAAAGAAGTACAAATAATATTTATTATACTATACTTGAAGATGAATCGAAAAAAAAAAATATATATATAAATAGAAAATTTGTTGCATTATGCAATATTTTGTTGATGTACAACAGCAGGTGTACATTATGTAATTCAATATCCGGCGTGGGTATTTGCCCGGGAAGTAGTTGTTTTAATGTGCATTTGTTTAACGTACTTATGTAACGTAAGTCAAAAGTCACAGAGCTAAATGTGAAAATAATTTATTAATTATTTTCAAATCATTTTTATTTAATATAAAAAAAAATAATATATTGGGTGATCCATTTAAAATAAAAAAAAAATGATATCAAATCTATGAAAATGGGACGCACAGTATATGTGAAAATAATTTTACTTTGTTTCTTGAATTTTCGAATAAATTTTGCTGAATTTCTAAGGGAAATGCCTGTCATTTCGATGACTCACCCTGCTTTTTTATCATAAATTTATATTTTTCAAAATAAAAAAATGTATTTCAATAAACACAAATCAAATAATTGATTTATTAGCGCCACCTCGCGGATAATTACATTACTATCTAATTTTTGCAGATTTACATTTTTAAAACACATTTCCGTCAGAAATTTAATAATTATGGCGCGAATTATTCAATTATACCTGCTAAAACCTGCGTGGATCCAGCAATTATAAAAATACTCTTCTTGTAAACACTCTGCAAGAAAAATCCAGCCGTCCCTATTGAAATCGCAACACACATAACCACAACACCTACAAAAAAGAAACATTTAAATCCCTCCACAATCAACACCCGAAATCAATCCTTACCAATCGCCAAAAATCCCGTGCAGACAACGGAGAGCAAATCGAACTCCCCTTTGTGGGAAAGCGCATTTTTGCACTTCACGCTCGACAAATTGCACTTTGTAAACACTCCCAGGGCCGAGAGGTCATTGGCATTCGGCGTAATCAGCCACCCGGGGCTCGAGATGGCCTCCTGCATCATAAAGGTGGCCAGCAAACTGAACAATACCCACAGCACACACCTGCTCGTTATTATTATGTACCACATTGTTAATTTTCTCTCGGGAAAAATGAGGTTTTGTTTATCGGCACTCTTTGCCTGATGTGGCAATGAACTCTGCCCATGATTAGGTCCCTTGCATTTTGGCGTGAGTCAGTTTTATTTGATAAGTGGTTCAGCTTGGGGTATTACATAGTTACGTAATTTCTAACATTCCAGAAATTTGTGCTGTATATTTGTCTTTAATAGAATATTCAGGGTATGTAAAAACGCAAATCGTATTAATATAACCAAAAAAACATATTTGTCAAAAACTTAAGTGTTAAGTAATTTTGCAGTTGGAAAAAGGGATTGATTGAAATTCTTGGACGGGCTTTACGTCTCGGAGAAGACCACCGTCGTGCAAGACGAGTAATCTTCTTAAGTTTGTAATTAATAAATTATTGATCATTGCTAGAAATTTTCAGTGTTTAAATTCATTGTAATTTAAATAACTGCAAATATATTCATCATTTTTTTTATTTTATTTAATTAAAAATAACGGAGGTTGAATAATTTTAAATGAATGTTAATACTTATACAAACAAAAAAAAAGCATTATGATGCTCACCAAATAATTAATGAGAATATCAGAATATTAAATACAATGATTCATCAAAATAACGATCATCATTCATTTTTAGAATGTTATACCATATGACCGAGAACTTTTCTCCTCTAGAGTGCTTTTTACTTTACATTTTGTTTTCACTATTGAATAAATGTCATTATTTGTCAAATTCATCATTTTTTTAGAATAATCTAACCTATAAACCTCACGTCATTATTTATCAAATCAAATTCATTATTTTTTGATAGAATAACCTTAGGTTTTCTATAAACCTCACGTCATAGGTTAGGTTTATAGAAAACCTAAGGTTATTCTATCAAAAAATAATGAATTTGATTTGATAAATAATGACCTAACCTATAAACCTCACGTCATAGGTTAGGTTTATAGAAAACCTAAAGTAATTCTATCAAAAAATAATGAATTTGATTTGATAAATAATGACATTAATGATTTTTTTGCCAACATCTTTTTTTTAATACAAAAATTCAAAGATGAGAAAAAAATCACATGGCATTATAAGATAAATTAAATAGATTGAAACACGATCGGGGATATTTTGAAAATGAAACGTTAAATTTAACGCACGTGTTATTATTTATGATGATCTATGCGGTTTTTAAAATTGACGTGTATTCTTAGATTGTGAATTTAAAAAATAACGTTTACGTTAAATATAACAGATTTTCGTACAGAGCAGTCGTAAATATTATTAATTGTTTCATACAATATGTTTAATGGCCAAATTGTTTAACTTATGCCATAATTATCTCTTTTCAAAGCTCAAATGTTTTCTTCTTTTTTAAGCTAGGCAATGCAATTTACAATGAAATTTTTAATTGGATTTTGATAAGAATTTTGTAATACAATTTTTTTAGTTTAACAGATTTCATAAGAATGATTGAGGTACAGGATTTTTCTATACGCACAATCAATGAATACAGGTACGAAGGAATACTGATTATTTTTATATTTAGATACTGGATATTGTATTGGGGAGATTTTTCAGGTTCCCTCTGTATCTGTATTCATTGATTATGGATACAGAAAAACTGTGTCTCCACAATCATACTTACGAAATGTATAAATAATGCATAAAATATAGTAAATATTTATTAAATAAAATTATGTAATTCAATGTCCGGCGTGGGTATTTGCCCGGGAAGTAGTTGTTTTAATATGCATTTGTTTAACGTACTTACGTAACGTAAGTCAAAAGTCACAGAGCTAAATGTGAAAATAATTTATTATTTTCAAATCATTTTTATTTAATATATTTAAATAACTGTGACAAAGTAAATGAATAAATACTCTTTTCTATTTAGTAAATATTTACTAGAAATTATAACAATCTAATTATCTTTATCGAATTTCTAGTCATTTTTATTAGAACTATATGTACTGTTTAATGTTATTTTTTCACTCATATGAAAAGTATTCAATTTGTGCGTGCAATAATAAAACAATTGAAGTGTATATTATAATCACTATTTACAAGTTGTCAAAACACAAAAAATTAAGGTTAACATTTTTGACAAGACATTAAAGTTTGGCATTTTCTGAAATCTTAATCTATTTAAAAGTAAGTTTTTATGAAACTTTTAACAACCTACTTCCATTCCAGTATGTCCCTTCTTCATAAAGTATTAATCATATGTGTGATTAATACTTTTTGAAGGGACATACTCCATTTTAAATTAATAAACGTTAATTTTTGGTTGTAGGTAATTGAAATGGCTACTAAATTTCACAAAGTGTTTGTGTATGGAACATTAAAACGAGGTGAACCCAACCACCAATGGTTTTCTAAAGACGAAGCTGGAAAGTACAAATTTTTATTCGAAGCTGAAACGACGGAAAAGTATCCCTTGATTATCGGGAGCAACTATAACATTCCTTTTCTTCTTTACAGCCCTGGTAATACGCAGGAATATTATTACTCATTTCCTGTCATGTATACTTCAACACAAACATAAATTTTGTCCGAATTATCAATTATTTCTGACAATTGAATTAAGTGAATTTATAAAGTATCTCAAATAGATCACATTAAAAATCCGACAATTTTTAAAGAACACATTATATTCACTAAAAATCAAACTATAATTCTTCATTTTGAGGTAAGGGAAACAACGTCCGTGGTGAAATATATGAAGTCGACGATAAAGTCATGGCCAATTTAGACATCCTGGAAGACCATCCGAATTTTTACGTACGCGAAGATAAACAATTCAAACCGCTGAGTTCCAGCGGAGACTCGACGGTTACGGCCTGGGTGTACTTCATCAAGAACTTCAAGTCGCACCTCCTAAACTCCACAATGTACAAGTCCTACAGCAACAACAGCCCCGAGCACAACCTCAAATACGTAGAAAGGTACTTGCGCGATCCCAATTACAAAGCCAGCTTAGACATACTAGGAAATTAAATTCGAAATAATTCCAGCGATGAATGCACACTCGATGATCTAAACACCGCATGAAAGGGACCAATCGAGAAGTGTGTGAGAGAGAGAGAGAAAAAAAAACAACAAATTTTGTATTTATAGTTGTAACAAATGATCGAGATTTACAAGACGTATTCATATATCCTTATTACAAAAAAAAATTAAAGGTCTCAAACAGAAAAATACAATTCTCTGATTAAATAGCGTTTTCTTGTTTGCCCTTAATTTTCATCCCCTCCCCACCGACGGCTCATTAACAAACTTAATAAAAGTGGATTATACAATCGTAAAAAATAAACAAAAGAGAAATGAAATGGACAATGCGGTTCTTCTTTCACGATGATTTTCTTTTCGTATATAAAAAAAACTTTGTAGACTTAATAGAAAAAATGTTGTTATCGCCTAATACCATTTGATTTTGTGTGTTGTTTTTTTTTTTTTAATAAAATACAGTTAGTCGGATCTGCTCGAGAAATGATGGCCACTAACATATTGTAATTGTAAGTCTCTAGAGGTCGGATAGTAGGCAACACTAGCTGTCGTTGCTGAGGGTGTTGAATCGGTTGCCCAGGCTCAGCTTTGCTCCCTGTCCGCTCGATTTCGTCTGCTCTACGTATCTTAAGGAATTTGATTTGCTATGGGATACAACCTCGAATGAACCTTCGTTGCGGCCCCTATGAGAAAAAAATATATTTTTTAATAATATATATATAATCTAAAATCCCCATCTACCATAATGGTGGTGTAGGGGTATTTTTTAATAATACACAACATAACTTACAAAACAAAAAACTATTCAATAATTATTTAATCGGGGTTATTCTATAAGGAAAATGTTGAGTTTAACATGTATGTAATTTTTTATCATCACAGTCTAAACATTTTTTTGTAATATATATATAGATAGAATGTGAAGTTAATTAATAATATACACATTAAACTTAACATTTCCCGTATGGAATATGGAATTAAATAACATTACTTTCATAGTTGTTTATGTTATGTAAGTCAAAGATGAACTTACATAAGAACTTATGATTAAGGTTGGTTAGAGCGAAATAGCAATATCCTAAATTGTCTTTGCATATTTTGAATTGAGCTAGGTTATTGGATTTTGACTGTATTAAATGAATTTGAAAATAATTAATTATTAATCAAGCTGCTGTGACTTTTTGACTTACGCTACATAACTGTGGTATATTGATTTTGATTAATAAAATCAGATTAAAAAATATGAACCTATGAATTAGCATTATTTTCTTAGTAATGACTTTATTTATTTATACAATTTTTTTTTTAAATTGAGCCTGATATTTTGTAAAATTTTAATAAGTCATTACTAAAAAATAACTTATTGCATAGTTCACTAATTACGATTAACTAATTGTTACTAAATGATTTTCATATGTTTTTCTATGGTAACAATCTTAATTAGTCGTAATGTGGCTGTTTATGTTTAAAATTATTTAAATCCATTCATACCTTTTATCCTTTGTGCTGGATAAAGTAGGGAAGAATTCCTCATTATGAATATCAGGGGCCGCTTTGGATCTCAAACGTGACGGCTGCATTGGTTGCTGCTGTGTAGGCTGATTCCTCTTGCTGGGCGGTACGTAAGTTCCACTGACGACATTCGGCGTGACGATGGGTTCGGGTTTCTTCTCTTCGACGCGCTGCTGCTCGACTGGAAGATCACTGACCTTCTTCCACGGTCCCACTTTCTTCTCGACCTCATTACCAGCCTCGTCGTAAGTAGTCTGCTGTTGTTCGAACCCGCCCTCTTGGCCCCCGTTGTTACTCTCCGATTCGTTGTTGAGGGTCAAATTGCCAATTTTCAAACCGGTGTAGTCTTTCTTTTCCTCTTCGAAATCTCTCCATTCATCTTGTTCCTGATTATTAAAAATTATCACGATATAGTCACAAAAATTATGTTTGAAATTCAAACTTTTAATAATGTCAAAATAGCAGTAGCCATGACTATTTCTAATGAAAATAGCATTCGCCATGACTATTTCCAATGAAATTAGGATTAGCCATGACCATTTTCAATAAAAATAGCATTAGCCATGACTATTATTTTGTTCTAAAATCTCTTCTTTTATGGACCTGTAAGAAACAGATCATATCTAATTTGAAAGTAAATATTGCAGCATAAAAACCAAGCGATCTTTTTCAAATATCGGGGTTCTTTCATATGCAAAATCTTAAAAACATTTTATTAATGTTCATCTGTTATAGATACATTATCGGTGAACATTAATTGGCAGAATCAAAAATTAATTTTGCTGAAACTTGTTACAATAAATTATGACTAAACTGTAGTATATGTTTTTACAGTTTCTTGAAAAACAATAAATAGAGACGCAGGACATATACTGAGCATTCACCTAAATTATTTTGTACAGAACTGCTGTGTTGTACTGCAAACTTTATTCATTAAAAATAATTGGGGCTATTCCGTACAGAAAATATTAAGTTTAACGTATACTTTATTATTAACTTCACATTCAATGCATATTCTCTAACAAGCTTAGACTATAATGATAAAATATAACATACATGTTTTTAACATTTTACTTAGAGAATAGCCCTGAATGTTTCATATACAAAATAATTTTTAATTCTATTCTGAAAAATAGATTTTAAAAAGAAGTCCACAGTGCTTCGGGTGGAAAGATATAAAAATGGAAACAATCAATCTTGATTAGGACAACAAACAAAATGATTGTATCTTTCGGGTTAAAATAAGAAACATTATTTGAGTAAATAAAGGTTGCTGTACAATAATCCTTTTGTTAACAAATATTTTAAACAAGGAAATTAACCTTGTTTAATGAAGGTAAGCTGAACAGGTATATTGATATTAAGAAGAGTTAATTAAAGTAATTAATTAAAAATGGTTAATTTAATAGCTGGTCCTAATAATGATAGTATTATTATTGTGTGATTTGTAATTGTAAAGAAAGAACAATGGATTTTGTTTTCAGCATGTTTCTTCCTTGTTTCCACATTTTTACAAAAGAACACCTCCCTGTTATCCTTACAAAGAACTATAATAAATTTAATAAAATGAGCAACAAGTTGAAAGGGTTTAACGACTCCGAAGCGGATAATTACGGGCTCGCTGTTCTTTTTTTTTTCGCTCTCGCGAATCTGTTTAGGGAGAGAAGGCACAATATGGCTGACTCACACATAACCCCAACGCGACACATTGACATATTTACATCTAATTAAGCTCGGGCCCCCCGAGTTTCAAAGCAACGCATCTTACTATCGGTTCGACGTTGGCGTCCTCGCCCTCCTGGGAACGGTCCTTTTTCTGCGGCTTTTCCGGTTTCTTGGTGGTGTCTTCCAGCTTCTTGGCCACCTCCTCGGTCGTCGCGAATTTCTTCGCCTTGGACTTCTTGCGGTCCTTTTTCGCGAAAAAATCGTCCAGATCGGCCATTTTGCTGACGGTTAATTTGCTTTAGTCGTTTGGTTCGGTGTTAATTAAAGGCTTAAAACACTTTAATTTCAGCGACCGGGACGGGGACGGCAGGTCGACAGTGACACTCGGCCCGCGACCTATTTTACCGGCCGAGCCATTGATCCTCCCACGAATACCAACGTGAAGGCATAAAATTCACTTAAAAAAAACATTTAATGTTTAATTGAACATTTAAATTTACTTTCAGATAAAACTGTAACTTTAGTATAAACAATAATTAAATAAAATTTTAAAATTATTTTTTCAGTTTTTAATATTTAATCAGTTGTTATTAGTGACATCTCTTTATTTTTCCAGCAACTAATTATCCAGACAAAAAATCAAGGTATATTCTATTATAAGGTTACCTCAATGATTCAACGTATATATTGTAATGACGTATTTTTCTATTATTTAATAGTGTTGAGCAAAATTGAGTAATATTAGTAATCGAATATTTCTTAATAAGTAATTTTAAATAAATAAAGTCAATAAGTAACAATAAATTGATATTTTTCTATAAATAAAGGACAGTTACTGATATTCGAGGCTATTCCGTACGGGAAATGTTTAGTCTAACGTTATAGTTTTACATTCTATGAATATATATATCTATTACAAAAGCTCCTTACACTGTGATGATAAACAATAACGTACACGTTAAACTTCTTAGTAAAATGGTCATATAGTAAATTTTGCAGTAACAAAAAAGATCGACTTTACTCATCTCTATTATTTAACTTAAGGTCTAATAATATAAAAGATATAACATTAAATTTTCCCAGACATGAAGCACTGACAGCATAAAATCAGCCCGTATTTGCGATCAAATCATCCCTGTTTGAGCACGATCGACAGGACCTACATCTCTGGCTATATTTGAGTAGATGAGAGTTTCAGAAATGTTGGAAACTTTGTTTATAAGTTGAATTATATTTAATTATATTATATTATAATTTATCGCAACAAACACACCGTAAATGTGATTATATTTTTATATACTCTGTATAAATATCTTTAGAATATTAAGTTAATTTAATAATCGGGGTTATTTCCTATCAAAAATGTTAAGATTAACGTGTACGCTATTAATTAAATTCACATTCTATGAATAAATTTCTACTACAAAAGTTGCTTAGACTGTGATGATAAAAATAGCGTACACGTTAAACTTAACATTTCGCTTAAATAAAAAAATCTTTTAAATAACTTCATGAGGAAATGATACAATTGCATTAATATTAATGTTCATTGTTAACAAGCACAATAAAATTATATGCGGATAAAGTCCACAGGTTAATAGCGTGTTTGCATAAACATCATAATTAATTATTATTTTCATCAAAAACCATTTCAGGACAATTGATAAATTGACTTACAATGAGTCCTAGTTTAAGAAATGAATAGATTCTGTAAACCATTGATAATGATTACTTTGTGGAAAACAAATAAAAACAGTTTTCTTTTGTGCGTAAGATAAATGGTTTTGAATTAAAAAAAGTATAATCATTAGTATACAGGATCATAGACGTAGCAAGATTTTGAATCAGAGAGTGAAATTTATTTATAAATAAAGCATGACAGAGATATGCTGTCCGTTGATTAAGGCTAACAGTATTATATTATCAAGAATTAAATAGAACGATAATTCATTTCTCCATACAAGAAAAAACGTACTTTTTAAATAATAAAAAGTTTCAGCTACGCAGATTTATGTACAGGGTGTATATGAACCAAATGAAACAGAATTTTCAATGATAATTTCTGTATATTGAAATATTATCCTCTCTGTTTTTTTACAATAGGAAAAAGTTTCATTCATGCCCATGTACATGGTGTATATTGGTTCATATACACCATGTACATGGGTATGAATGAAAATAAAAAAAAGATTTTTTCATTAATTTGTTCATCAATATCAAGGATAATTTCGACGAAAGTTGAAACTTGTCGGAGAAAATAATCATATTTTGGTGAAACAAAACAATTATATAAAGAATGTCCTGCTAATTTTTGGAAATGGCTTAACCTCATTATTATTCTAAAACAAAATTACTTCCCTTTACATTCCATATAGGGAAAGTAAAAAAAAAAACTTAGGATTGTTAAATGTGTTCAACGCTCAGGAAAAAAAATATTTGATTGATCTACCTACCTGCTTCTCATGAATTAAATCTTTCCAGTGCTAAAAAAATAATAATACAAAAAGGATTTATTCACTTGGTCACAGTTTTTTAAATAAATTAAATAAAAATAATATGAAAATAATTAATTAATAAATTATTTTCAAATTATTTTTATTTAATTTATCTAAAAAAACTATATATTCTAGCTCAACTCATTCAAAAGTTAGGGCCAAAATTATGAACCGGAGATATTTCTGTCACGATGGTTCGTAGGTAAATAAATTCTCCTGTGTGGACTAACAGATTTTCCCTACTCCATGGTAGGTGTGTGTGTGCCATTCAGAAAACTCAGGAAATTCCTAGTCACAGAGCTAAATGTGAAAATAATTTATTAATTATTTTCAAATTCTTTATATTTAATATATTTAAATAACTGTGACCAAGTGAATGAATACTCTTTTCTATTTATCTATAACGTGTATGCAATTTTTATCATCACAGTCTAAGCAACTTTTATAATAGATACCTATTTATAGAATGTGAATTAATTTATTAATGTAAACATTAAACTAAACAATTTCTGTAGGGAATAGCCCTGAATATCTCCGCTTTGTTAAACTACACTGCCTACTCAAATACGTAAAAAAAATCATATATAGTTCAAAACATTAATGTAATCCTACATTATCCACGAACCGAGAACATTTCTTACTCATTTCCCTTCCACCAAGTGCAATGAATCTTACACGTAACATTAGCGATTTGCGGCCTCGTGCCGACGACGTCGGTGTCCACTTTCAGTAGCGTTCAGTCTCTCAAAGTGTTCCGCCGCGTCCGATTGGGTTCGCTCCACGTAAATAAATTCAAAAATAAATAAACAAAACAAACAAAGTTTGAGCAGGGAAAGTTCGCTTGTGTGTGAAAACAGTGAATGTAGTTAGTGCTGCCGATTGCGGCACAGAAACCGATCATCTCGCTAGTGTTACGTAAATTCTTCTTCTGGGTTTTTAGGTGAGCACCACGGTAATTATTGAGCAAGAATTTGACCGTTCACGTAATCCACACGCAGAAATCATTTGTTACGCTTAGTGTGTTTTTTACCGGCTTCCTTGTGTTTTGTAATTATGGTTTTAGTACAATAGTATTTTTTTTTGTAAATTAAGAAAACTCACAAAGAACTGTTTTTTTTAATATTATTTAAAGTACCTACCATAATATGTCTGTGTTGCATTAACACTTTATACACTTTCTGCACTAACTAATATAAACTTTATAAATGTTCAGCAGACGGTATCTACAAAGTTTACTGTCAGTGCAGAAAGATGTTTAGCAGACGGTATCTATAAAGTATATTAAATAAAAATGATTTGAAAATAATTAATAAATTATTTTCACATTCAGCTCTGTGACTATTGACTTACCTACGTAAGTAAAATAATTTATTAATTATTTTCAAATCATTTTTATTTAATATATTTAAATAACTGTGACCAAGTGAATGAATACTGTTTTCTATTTTCGCACCCTTAAAGTCAGTGCAGGAAGATGTTCAGCTGACCGTATTTATAAAGTTTATATTATTGCCATTTCAGAATGTGAAATAGATTCTGAAATGGCACAAAGTTATTATATGTGAAATAGATATAATAACTTTGTGCAGAACTAATTAAATATAATATTCTCTTCTATTTGCGTATTTAATGGTGCGGTTTAGTAGAAATAGTTGGCAATATAATTATTTTCAGTAATTCGAGTTACATTGCCGTTGTATCAATGGACAATATTGTATTATACATTAAAGTAAACTTAAAGCATGCAGGATTTTAACCAAATATATTAAAATGCATTGTTTTAATTAGATTTATAGAAAATAATTATAAAAAAAATAATGAAAATCTATCAGTCAAATCTGTCAATTTTTAATGTATAGTTTTAGCAATAAAAACGAGTTTAATGACAATTTTAATGATTTCACTAATTCTTCATTAACATAGCTTTAATATATAATGAGTTTATATCTTCCAATTTTGTATTCTAGCAAGAAATAGTGAATTTGGGTGATATGTAATAATTGACTGTTTTTTTTAATCATGCCGATATTTTTCTACCTAAAATGCAAGTAAATATTCACGTTAATGATTTTGGAGCCTGACTCTTTTTTTATCAACGATTATTTTCACTTTATAATAAGGTTGAATTTTGGTTTGAAATTAATGTGTTTTATAATAAGATTGTTGAATTTTTTGGCTAATTTTGAACAAGGGGCATTAATATATGAAACGACAGGTCTAATCAAAATCTTAATGGAAAGTAAAGCTGCTCTATTGGCCAGTATAACTTTACCTGCTTGTAAATTGTTAATATTCTGTTGTGGAGGCTTCTACTTCGTTATACCATGTGATCAAGAATTTTTTTCCTCTAAAGTGCTTTGATTATTTTTATTACAAAAAAATAATCATGTAAGCAATAAAAGTAATTGCACGCTGTAAGTTATGTTATTCTAATCAATTGAATAATTTGATTTCATACATAATGACACATGTGATGTTTTATTTGTTTTTATTTACTGCTTTCAACAAAATGTAAAATAAATAAGAAAAAAATCGAAACACTTTCTTATATTCTCGATCATATGGTACATTTTTAAATATTATTCTGTAAGAAATCTGTTAAGTTTTACTTCTACATTAATTAATATTCTCACAGTCTAAGCAGCAGTCTGTAATAGATATATAATCATCGAATGTGAAATTAATTAACGTACACGTTAAACTTAACATTAGCCGTACGGAATAGAACCGATTAACGATAAAAAAATAGAATTGTAAATTTTGCAAAAAAAAGAAACATTACATCAGCTGCCTGAAAATGATACTGTGTATCAAGAAGTGTTTGTTCTACATTGAAGTTGTGACAATAAAAATTCAAATCAATTCATTTGTGCGAATCATCAAGACAGTTCAGCCAGGTTAGATTTTTCTTTGACTTTATCATAAATTCTTGATAAGACAGAATGATCTCTGTTCGATAGCCCAGATTGTAATTATTTATGTTATATTGTTTTGTATTATCTGTATAATTTGAATAAAGATGTGTGTATATACAAAAATTCAAAGTGTTTATAATAAAAATGAAGTTTCGCCAAGTAATAGCCTTAACAATTGACTTTTTCACTTCAATGACTTCTTTTAAGTATTCGTGGCTGAATGGCAAATGCCTTAAAAAAAACAATGTAATTTATTGTTAAAAGTATAATTAAAAAAAAAATATACCAAATTACAAACTCTGAAATTAAAAGTTCAATTTATTTACAAAATAAAATCTGCAATTAGATTCGTGATTTTTTTGTATTATTTTTTTAACTGAATGTAAGTAGAAAAATTAAAACATAAAAAAATAGAAATCACATTCTAGGACATAGAAGGAGCGTTCATCATTATGACCTAACATTTTTGCTACACACACAAAAAAAGTCATACATAAATATTATTTTCAACTCAACACTCTCGTTTTGTAATTTACATTTTGTGCAGTCAATACAGAATGAATAATATTTTTTAGTACTGATTTAAAAATAATAATTCAAGTATTATTATTTTTAAAATACAAATCTATTTCACTAGATATATTAAATAAATAAATATACATAAAAAAGAAGAAGAACAATATGTAAAAGACTACATTCCAATCCATTTAATATTATGTATTATTTTGTAAGCATTAAATAATTTAATTTATTATTTTCAAATAAAAAATACGAAGGAAGTGTTGAAAGGCAAATGATGTAACGCATTATAGTGGTCGTGGCTGAATGACAGATGCTTCAGATTAAAAAAGAACAATGTAATTTATTGTTAAAAGTAGAATTAAGAAAAATCTATACCAAATTACAAACAAATAATGATACAAAATAATTTAACATATATTATTACAAATAAATAAAAGGAATTTGAAAATAATTAGGAAATGATTCACTCTTGGGGCAGAAAGACCTATGCACATGACAGACTACTAACACAACTGTACATATTGTTATTATAAAGTTTGTAAATTTTTGTTATCATATTGTCTGAATAAAGATGTTTGTATATTCCCTCTTAACTATGATCATGAATAATTTTTTTTCTATTATAAATTATTCTTAGATTAAGAAAGAAATATAAATTATTACCATTCATGTAGGCTATTGACCAGAGATCTTTCTGCCCAAAAGTTCTATTTACATACAATTTGATTCGTGAATTGTTTTTTATGTTATTTTTAATTGAAAGTACATATTTTGCATTCTTTTTGATTTTCATTATCAAAAATTTCAATAACATTAAATTATTACATGTTACGTTAGATAAACATAACCACTTTCATATATTTACCTAATACACCTGAAGTGGAGTTTTTATCTATAAATAAACGCTGGCTACTTTCCAATGAGACTAGGCGAAATATGATTTTAATATTTTTTTAACCAAAACACATCTAAAAATAAGTTATGAAAATGTTAATTCCTTAACATTTTGGGTTAGATTGAGAGCTACGTAAAAATGAGTTGAGTATTTATGAACAGTTTTTCGAATTATTAATACAATCTTGAATATATTTATTTATTCATTCAGACAACAAATTCAATTACAGAGAATGTAATTCGAAAACACAAAAATATAAAAATAAAATTACTTCTGTATTACATTTGGAAATAAACAGTTTTTTGAAACATAAATTAAATCTTGGGAATATACATCACAGATTTCTAGTAATGTAGAGGATAGATAATTTAAATGTGATGAACCTGATAAAATACCTTACATTGGCTTATGTCGTCGCATTTCAAGTTCTTAACAATTAAAAGGTCGCGTAATTTCAATTTAGTCTACCTTGATTTTTAACGTCACATTGCAAGTTCTTAGTAATGTAAAAGATAATTTCAATTCTTCATTTATTTATATATATTTTTCATTATATTCTGTCTTCAAAATTTTGTTCTCTAATTGGGTCATTTTATTGGACAAGTAAAGATATTATTATTAAGACTACCGATAAAAAACATGTTTCCTCCACTTTTAAAATCACCTTATAAGTTCTTAGTATTTCAAAGGCCGGCCAATCTTAATTCAGTCTACCTAACAAAAATATCTTGAAACAACAGTTTTTTAAGTTTCACAAAATCTATTTATTGTAGCGACACTGCTACAATTATCATTAATTATCTGCAAAAAAAACAAAAATATTAAATTTTATAAAGCCTTATTAAATTTTACTTCACAATGACCTTACAAATGTTTTATATCAATTCTAACGATTATTGGTTAATAGATTTACCGATTGGTTGTTTTGAACATTTATTTTATTTCTTTATTTTTGTTATTTACTTCAAACGTGACACAAAAAATATTTTGTAAATACTCTTCAGGTATATACAGGCATGTACATTGTATTCAAAAATAAACAACAACGAGGTTTCGTGTTTACATTGGCTTAAAATACAGGAAGCCTTTCGTTACCTTGAAATCTCGTGGTTCTCAAAATCGACTGTGATTGATAGCGATTGTGATTTCTATATAACCAAATTATTCATAATATAGATAAATAATCTTTCTATGTATCATCTATATTATGGATAATTTTTATTGCCTTTTTATCAAAACAAAATATGAATTAATCATCGTCCAATAATTCATTATCAAAACAAGTGTGATAAAAAGAAAGCGATATAGTATTTTACAAGCGTTGAACATCACTCAAGTAAATTATTAAGGCTTCAACTTCGTTACACATTGTTATTAAAATAATGAAAACATTTTTTTAACTTTATATAACTGATATTAATTCATCATATTTATGCAAACAATGTTAAAAAAGTGTTTTCATCACCACTGTAGTATTGATAAATAAAATAAATATATAAATAAAGATTTATACTTTATTATATGTATATTATTACTTATTAAATATAAAAATCCTCGACACCCAATACGGGTAAAAGAGGATAAAATTAAGAAAGAAAGAAATATAAAAATGCAACAAAGAGTTTTAAAATTTTATTTTACGTTTTTTTTTTTTTGATGCGAATATAATGTAAAATATGTAGAATACAGTAAGGTTAATGGGTTAAGGTTAATACTGTTTGATGCATTTGTATAGTCATAAATCTAAGTTGTAGAAACTGTTGAATTTATGGTTTTGAATCTTTTTTAAACAATAATGATAATAAACAAGGAAACTTTCATTGTAATTTAAATAGCTGCAAATGTGTGAATCATCTTTGTTTCATTTCATTTTATTTAATATAATGATAATAGTAATCTTTTCTTGTATGAAAAAAAATACAAATATAAAGCAATAATAACGAAGCAAGAATGCAATTTTAAGAAACTACAAACCGTATGACGTGATTTAGTTTAGCATAAAAAATAATGCTAACTGGTCTTCCTTCTAAACCTTAACAGGATATAAGTTAAAGGTTGGCTAATTTCAATTTAGTCTACCTTTAAAATATTTTACCTTGTCTCTCGACTTACATATTAGTTCTTAGTAATGAAAAGGTCGGACCATTTCAATTTAGTCAACCTGATAAAATGGAATATCTTGTTTTTGACGTTGTTTTTCAAATTCTTAGCAATTCTGCTAACAGTATGTTCGTTTATTGTTAAAATAGGAAGTGTTTACAATATAATCAAACTGAAATTATTCAATGCCATTTTACGTAGCAACAGTAAAATACATTCGTTTTTTAATCATGAATATGTAGTATTCTTTCATAAAATATTACTGTATTGTTTTGATGGATTTTGCAAATTTATAATGTACTGTGAGTTAACCTAAATTGCAAAGTTGGTAATAACATTAATAACCGGTTTTAGAATTATTTATATAATATATACATTTTAATTCGTGTAATTTTTCATACTTAATTATTGTTTTCAACACATATATGAAATGATATTGCGAAATGGCTATAGACCAGAGGTTTTTCGTTTTTTAGAATTATTTAATCGCTCCAGTAAATTTTGGCTTTACATTGCAACATTTAACTTTTTTATTCATTAATATTTTTACCTTTCGGTGTAGGGTAAATTTTTGTAAAACTTAAAAAAACAGTTGTTTTATTTACAAATAGTGTTGCTCTAATATTGTTATATTATATTTTTTAAATCCAATTGCAATATTTAAAAATATATATATATATATGGACTAATTTGAAATTAACCGACATTTACATTGTTAAAAACTTTAAAGATGACGTTAATACCAAATTAATATATTTTATCAGGTTGACTAAATTGAAATTATCTAAATTTTATATTACTAAGAACTTGTAAGGTGACGTCAAGAGCCTAGGTAAAATATTTTTTAATGTATTATGGAGTTTCATCAAGTAAAAGATTTAAGATTTTAAGATTTAACAATTTCATTTAAGATGTTGCTCTAATCAATGGTAAAGTGATTAGAGTAACATCTTAAATGAAATTGTTAAATCTTAAAGTGCGAACATAACACTAATATTTATTTATTACGGAATATATAAATTACTAAACAACATTAATTATGAAAGTAATTAGTTGGCTTATGTAAACGTTATGCTCTAGTTCATTAATTATGCGCTTTGGTTTTTTGGTTGTAGTTTCTTTCATTTCGATGAGCACAGGAAGATTTATGTAATAACACCTAGAACAGTAGAATTGTAGAAATATTTTTGTATAAAACTTCATTTGGTCTGTGATACAATTACTTTTGTGAAAAATAAGTTTTATTAAATATATTTCCTTGGCTTCTGGTATGTTTTTAGCGTTAATTAATGTTATTGGATTGAAAAATAAATGAAACTTGAGAAATATCTTGTTGTGTGGATTTCACTGCTAAAATAATTTTCCACAAATGAAACAATGAAATACAAATTAAATATAATTTTTATGCGAATCTTGTTATTTGAAATAGAAATTAGTTTGAAATTATATTTATTTATATTTCGTATTTATTTTGATTATATTCTGAGGCTTAACTAATTGTAAATGATTGTAATAATGTAAACATTGTGATGTAATTTAATGTAACTCTCAGAAATAAAAAAAATATCTATAAATATATATATATCTATATATATATATATATAGATATATATATATATATTTATAGATATTTTTTTTTATATATATATATATATATACATATACATATATATATGATATCCCTTAAAGTGAAAGTAAAATTATAATACTGCTTGTTTTTTTTACACACACAGCGTATTCACAAAATAAAATCAAACTTTCATCTTTCCATTGTAATTACGCGGATGTTTCAGTAATTTCCAATATCTCATTCCAGCGCCGAGATGACGGTTTCGCTGCACGGCGAGATGCCCAAGAGCGAGAGCGAAGACGACAACGAAACCTGCTGTACCCAACGCAAGGTGAGACCAACTTTCTCGCAATTTCCTTTACCTCTTTCTCTCCTCGAATGATTGCATCGGACCATGAAAGTAATGAGGCAATTGTGCACATTTCTACTCGTTATGTCTCAGTATGTTCAGTTTGTTAATATTCACACGAGGGAGATGAAACCAGATTCTGATATGTGCTGATTGCATGATTGATTTCTCCATTTTTTTTTTAAAGAAATGTTGATTTTAAAATATTATAAATGTCAACAGAGTTGTAAGGATGTAATATCCTTAAGGTTGCGGTTTAGTAGAATGAGATAGCTATGTAGAAAAATGGAAAAAATCATTCGTAAAAAGAGCCATTCTTTTGGATTTAATAATATGAATATGTATTTACATTTTTTATCTACCAAGTATATAGTATCAGTCTAAATAAAAAATAAATCGTTAATTTTCGTGTATTACGTCAATTTACTAGTTCAAGTTAGAAAAGAAAATTGTAAGATATAATGAAATTAATAGGTCATGTCTGCTAAGTTATTTGAATGCAGAATTTAGTGAAATCCTTTAAATTTTCATTGCACAAGTTTGTATTAGCAAAAATCTAATTTGAAATTTGCTATAAATTTGATCAATTTTCATTGTTTTTCATAATTATTTTTCACACAAACTAAACATTAAAATAATTTTTAATTCATCTGATGAAATTCCTGCTTCTTTTAAGATTACTTTAATGTATAATACAATATTGTTCATTGATCACAACAGCAATCTAACTCGAATTAGTGATTGCCAATATATCTCTTTCATCTAACCGCAGCCTTAAAACAGGTTGTGTTTCTTTTCTGCCGAAATGAAATATCAAATTGTGGATAATATAATAATATATGTTTTATAATATTGACAACAGCTGAGACCAATCCTCAAAAATCTCTTAAAGAATCACAAACTTACAAATAAATAATCCTCAAGATAAAAATATGATTCGAATTCACTTTTTAAATTCACAAATATAGATAATACCACTTTTTAATAGTTATTGTAAGTTGGACGTAAAATTTAGCTACTAAACGTTGTTCAAGAAATATACAATTAAGTAAAAGAAAACCAAGTAATAATTATTTAACATCTTTGATTATTCATAATGTTTTACGAAGTAATAAATGAGAAAATAGTATGACAAAAAGAACACTAAACATTATTTTATTAATACCCAAATGTGAGGAAACAATTTTGTAATATTTATATAGATATATTCAATGACCCTTTCTACCCATATGGGTGTAGGGTTTTTTTAATATTTACTGTTTTAAAAATAAATATGAGCAAAAGCAGTACTTAAATTTTTTTGCTTATATTTATTTTTAAAACTATAAACATTAATATTTTTATGTAAATTGTGTTACGTTTTTTTATTTATTATAAGTAATTTACTTTTACTTTAGTTTTAGATTAACTAGCCATAAGTCGAATCTGCATTATATTGTTGTAAATGGACTTCCGTAAATAAATAAATAAATTACAAAATTATTATTTTATTTTTTTTATTTTTCTTTATTAACGGAATCTCCATTTCCAAATTATAATTACAATTACATATTAAAAATTTTATAAGAAAAGTGTGACGCTTTAATTAATTGTTTTCAATTATAATTCTACTTACTTGTATACAATATTTTAAAACTGATTTTCTCTTCGTGATTCGAAAAACTATATTCGAATCCTAATGTTTAGATTCGAATCCTGGTAAAATGATTCGGCATCTTATAAACGGATTCGATTCATTATTTTTTGTGATTCGAATACAAATCATTCTTGATTTATGTTACAAATTTAATTAAAAATATGTTGACATTTAATACAATGTGAGTTTCGAGAAGATTTGATACATATATGAAACACTTTGTGAACTTTTCTTCACTTTTTTATTTATTAACAGATGTACAATTACAAAGAAATTTATAATTAATTATAATAATTATTATTAATAATTTTAATAATTTATTCATATTTATTTCATACAAAGAAATTTATTTATAAAATATTGATAATGATCACATAGTAATGGAAATATACATCTGTTAATAAATAAAAAAGCAGGGCAGAAAGACCTCAGGTCGATAGCCCAGGACAGACTAACACCTTCATACAAACTTATAATTGTATTATATAACTGTATATTATATAAAGTTATTGTCTGAATAAATATATATACATATATATATATATAAGATATAAGATATATATATATATATATATATATATATATAAAGCTAAGAAAAGTGTACAAAGTTTTTCACATAAATATTTTGTTTTAAATTTTTAAATGTATTTCTATATACATAAATTAATATTCTAATTCTCCATTAATTTTAAATCCTCAATTTAAATTTTTTAAATTATTCGAATTTCGCCCAGCTCTGATATTGATTTTGATTACGAATAGAAAAATATCTGACACCGGATTCCGAATGAGTCGACCCGTCTATTGCAATTAGTAGTTGTAGTGAATATTAACACTGTTGATAGAGAGAGAACTCCAACTCACTGTCGTAATTCCGTCTCATTCGGAATCCCCTAGATGTATATTTTAAAAGCAAAGTAATTTTATTTGTGAGTATAAACAACTTAATATTTTATCAATAATGAATGTTATTTCAAATAGTATAATTTATTACAAGCATATACTAAATATTTTGCAATTTGTAACATTGAAACGTGTTGCAAAATATCGAATGCTTGTTTGTAATATCGTTAATATCTGCAGCGTCCTCGACTCACTTACGACACGCACAAAATTTTATTTGGCATTATCATTGCACCAATCGACTCCTTTTGACTGCACTGATGTTAGAAAATATTCCGATTTCGTTTTCATTACCAAGGTCACAGTTGCTTTCACACAGCCACGCCAATTACATAATTCGCCATGTCATTGGAAAAGTCGGTTTTCGTGTCCTATGGAATTAGTAAAAGCGTCGTTGGCATGTTGCAACTATTGTTTCTGCAGACATTTTCATTTTGTAAACGCCTTATTAGCAAATGATTTATATAGAGCTTGTAATTTACAAGAAAAAGATAATTAATTAAAGACACAAGAGTTTTTTAATTTCACATTTTTTATTGCAAAAACTGCTATAATTTAAACACTGAAAAAATCACATTTAATGAAACGTTCAGTAAACGTTCAGTTTATTTAAATTAGGCAAAAGGTGGCGCTTGCGTCGTCTTAAATTTATTACTGAATAAAAACTTATTACGTTTTTACCACAATTATTTATTGTATGTATTCCTAAATTTAAGTTTCGACTTTTGATAGTCATTATTAAGTGACACAAATCACTAAAAATGTTATATTTATGCAGGTGAAAATTGGAGTGAGGTTAGGAATTAGTTTAAGGTGAACAGATAAATATAGTAAATTGAAGAATTTTGGTAAGAAAAAAAAATTATAATAAAAAATGATTTTATTTCTTATTTTTTATTACTGTACAATTACTGTTAAGCTGCTATTTTCTGAAATCCGTTGCACATCATTAATTTTAATAATAAAACAAATTTGCATTTTTTTGTAATTAGTAGATCTATAAAGAATCTTTATTGTCAGTACAATATACATATAAATGTGAAAGAAATTAACAATAAATATTATTATTTTATTTACCGACAATCAGCTATCGGCCAACAGCCTTTCTGCCAAAGTTCGCGCATTTTATGGGTGTGTCTTATTGCCTGTTAAGGGAAGTGATGAATTGGAATAGGGTTTGTGAAGGATTTTTGAATTTAGGAATTATATTATCGTCTCTGGGGATGCAAAATTGGGAGAGAATTGTAAAATTAGATTGTTTTCTGGAGAATTTTATGGATAGGTTGTGTGATTAGTAGAGTATTCCTAAAAAACGATTTCTGCAAACTAAAAAGCTATTAACACAAATCCACCAGCAGCAATTTCATGCCACTAAGAAAGAGATCAAAAGGCATGTTTAATTGTCACGATATGCTCTCTTCCATTACTTTTACGGTCAATAATAACAATTCGTTGCATGCCAGTCGATACAGTTATTAAAAAATAAGCGCGCTTGTGAAAGTGCATATTTTTGCAGAGTGCAGAATTTCTCTCGGTACGTTCAAAACACTCCATTTATTCCGTAATTCAATTTGAACGAGCGCCGCCCGACAAAGTGGATTTAATTCGTCTCCATTCAAATTCAAATTTGTACAGTGCACGTGGAGGACGAAATCATTACGCGCGACAATTTATTTAATTGATAAGACCATCTTCTATGTGCGATTTAAACGAGCGTTATCTATCACTTATTGAATTATGTTACTTTTACTTTCAATTGCGAAGTGTGGAGTGAATTATAAAGATTTTTAAAATCTAAATGCACGATTTATGAAAGAATATAATTTTTTAATATTCATTTAAAAAAATCTTTCATTAAAAAAACATTTATTATATATTTTTTATTTTATTTTTTAATAATTTCTCACTTAACCCGTGGTGAAACATTTTTGAACTAATTATGGTATATTTAATTAAAATATTTGTTTTTTCCACTCATTTTCTATAAAAACTGTGAAACATATCAAGTGTTTTAACAACATTAAAAAATTAAAATGTAACAAATTTTAAATATTATTTTTTTGTATGAATTATTAGCTTTCTTTAAATGTAACAACGTATTTAATCATATTTTTTGTATTAAATATTAGTTTTCTTCTAAATGAAATGTATATTGTAAAATGGAGATTCCGTAAATTAATAAATAAATGTTATATAATTTAGGATTCGACACATTATAAACACAGCGGCGTGGAAGAACTCAATGGGACGGATTTGCGGCAGAAGCACAAAACTAGGGTGAAAACACACATCAACAACAATGACGGAGAGACTCAAGAAGACTACGCCAAATACCGAAGATTGCTCAATTTTGACGAAGCCCCAAAATATTTGGCACACAATAGATATATTAGGACCGGATATAGAGGAATACTTAGTACAAAGTTATGTATAGAAAGGTAAAATTATTTAATTAACAAAATTTTAAAATGCTGCAATTCTACTGCATGATCTACTTTTTATATGGATTAATTATTTTTATGATGCAATTACAATTTTTTATTGTTGATAATAATAATCTCATGCTCTAATTATTTACATTTTCATTAATTGTACATCACGCAATATTTCTGTTGTAGCATATTTTGGTGGACGAACGAGACGATAAATATATGGTCCCACATTTTCGGCTTCATGCTATTTACAGGGTTGATGATATACGATATTTGCACACTGAATATCCAAGCTACGTTTGCCGATAAATTAATTGTCACAAAAGTCTTGCTTTGTTTCATGGTAAGTAATTTCTTTAAATTTCGTAAATCATAAGTTAAATTAACACAAATAATAAATTATTTAAAAATAATTAATTATCAATCAATCATTTTCCCTTTAGCTACTGTAACATTTTGACTTACGTTACGCAAGTACTTTCTCGACACCCAATACGGGTAAAAGAGGATAAGATTAAGAAAGAAAGAAAGTACTTTAAAACAAAAATATTAAAACAACAAAAAAATTGTTGCATTATGCAATATGTTATTGATATGCAACAGCAGTTGTACATTATGTAAATCAATGTCTGGCGGGGTATTTGCCCGAGAAGTAGTTGCATTTGTTTAAAGTACTTATGTAAAGTAAATCAAATGGGAATGCACTTATCTTACATATTAATTATTAATAGTTTAGGAATACTTACCTGATTATATACAAATATGTAAACTATTGTATAATGTAATCAATTATAATGGAGAATTCCGTAAAATAAAGTTTAAGTTAAAGTTAAATGTCACAGAGGTAAACGTGGAAATAAATTATTAATTATTTTCAAATCATTTTTATTTAATTTATAAATAATATTTTCAAAAACCAAAAAAATAAAAACTTGTATTAAATTGAATAACTTTAAATTCTCAATTTAATGATTTGTTTATAAAATCCTCCGAATAGTCATAGATCCCAAACTAGATATTAAAAAAAAAAAACAATCCTCCACTATAAAAATAAAATCACAGCTCGGTCAAAACATTTCCGTTGCTTAATTTACCATAATTCCGGCATCTCAGCGAAAAACACCCCATTTTAATTTAATTATATCAAGGGAAAAATTGTGTCTTATTTTGATAGCTTGGTGGGCTGTCACTGATTTATCCGTATTTAAATTTCTGATATGTAGGGTATGTTTTTTATACCTTGTATGAAAATACACAAATTTTTCCTTTATAAAATGAAATTATTAAAATTCTCCAGTAATTACAGACTTGATACCCTTGATGTAATAGAAATGAAAAAAATGGAAAATTGGTTTTTAAACTTCGATTTGAGCCCATTAGTTAATCCTTTTTTAGAGTAAATCTCACCGGTCTAATCCCTTTTACCCGAAACAATATTGTTAATATTTGTTTTTTAGTTTAACATTGAAAATATAATTAATAAATTTAACGAAGAAAGGAGGCTCAATGTTCCATTAATTAGTGTAGTTTTTCTTCACGTAACTCATCAATCCTTAAAGTATAAGGCAAAATTTACATACATTTTCACTTTTTTTATCAAAGAGGGAGCATTTTCCGAAGAAAAAAAAAATTGTTTTTTATCAATTAAAATTCCTCGCCCATTAAAAGTAATTTTAAAAAAATAATAAGCAACACGTGTCATTTTTCTTTGCAGTAACAAGTGATAATTATTTGCACTCGATTATATTTCAATTATTATACTCTAATTTCCAGGAAAATGATTCTACACGGAAATGATTTTAAAGTGAATGTATAAAACATTTTTACAAAATAATTAATTCACTTATGAACATACAATTATAATATAAATAGAATAGAATAGATATTTTATTTACGGAATGTCCATTATACAAATATTATAAATACAGAAATATTACATATATAGAAAAGAGTATTATTCATTCACTTGTTTAACGTACTTACGTAACGTAAGTCAAAAGTTACAGAGCTAAATGTGAAAATAATTTATTAATTATTTTCAAATCATTTTTGTTTAATGTATTGAAATATTACATATTATTAACTATTATATAAATCACAAAGTGAATATATGTACAACACAAAATGAATAAATTACAATATGAATATGAATTGCTTATAACTAAAGTAAATAACTGTCTATGTTTTGGAAGAATGTAATGAATTATTAAGGTTTTATTTATTTTTTATAACTAACTAACCATCTTTATTTAAATGTGTATATATATATGTACAATAATATACAAAAATTAGAATTATATTCTGTAGATGATGAATCGGCTATCGACCGGAGGTCTTTCAGCCTGTCTATGTCTCGTTCTTGTCGTATTTTTTTTTTATAATTTTATTTAGTTTAAAATTTTAACTTCTCCAATGAAATTATGGACTTAGAAATGAAGAACATTTTTTAACACACTGTCTTACTGAACCAGAAGACTGCTTAAACAATTCAAGCTAAGAATGTTAAATGTTTCATCGCGGGTTAGGTAAGGAATTAATTTAACTGAAAAAATCTAATTTAAATATTGAAACGACGCGACTTATAAGGAAGTAGAAGTTTCACTCATTGACTGTTTAAATACCAACATAAAATAATGCCATTTATTTATGTTTATGAACGCACCTACGTTGGGGAAAGTGCAAATGCAAATATTTTCTTTCATTGTGGAGATTTCTATTCAATCTTCTCCAATACACTAAAAATATTTTAACACTTTGGTAAATAATACATTTTGTTAAGGTATTCATTATTTACTGCAACAATTGTTTTACTACACAGTAGCTTCATCAGGCAGATGAATGATATATTTTTATAAACTTAAACTATCGCTTAAATGCTAATGATGTGGGGGGATTGAGGGAGTTGGTAAAAGTGACTATATACAATTAAACATTAAAAAAGCATACAGAAATATAAGCAATTTGAAAGAAAAAAATAACATGAATGACTATACGAAAATAAAGCATAAAATACAATTATTACAAATTTAAAAAATATGCAATTATTTTAAAATTTTGTACATTTGCAATAAAGGTAAAAAAAACTGATTTATTATTTATTTATTCTTATTTACGGATTTAACATTTTTACAAAAGCAGAAAAATATAAATTGTATAAAATGTCAAAAACAAAGTAATAGAGAAAAAATACAAATATGACAATAAATTACAATTCGATTAACAGTTTTCTACAAAACAATAAACATATAAAATGTGTATATAGTGATGTGCATAACATAAACAATGATAAAGTAAATAAAAATTATTTGAAAGTAATTAATAAATTATTTCCATACTTTTTTTTCCTCTGACATTTTTGACTTACATTACGTAAGTACTTCAAACAAATGTACTTTAAAACAACTACTTCCCGGGCAAATATTTAATTTATTTAAATAACTGTGACCAAGTGAATGAATACTCTTCTATTTATGTAAATAATTGAATATGCTTGAGCAATTAGAAATAAATAAATTTAATAAACGCGCCATTTTACTAAATGATCAAGCAGATGTTAATAATTCACCCCTTTTAAGTTTGCAATAATTGTACTTTATGCTGTATTTTCATATTGTCATTTATCATAATAAATTAAAGACGACGCAAGCGCCACCTTTTGCCTAATTTCAAGTGGCATCGTCAACGATTTGGGTCTACAAGGTAGACGACCGAGAATCATTGTTTCGTCTACTAAAGGAAGGCGAACTTATCCTGTTTAAGGAAACAAGGAAAACGAAATTCACATTTATCCATACACTAGAACGTTTCATTAAATGTGTATTGTCATTTATGTTATTTTTTCATCATGCTTATATTTTTGAATGTTTTTTTAATTGTTTTTATGTATAAAAAAGAGTGAGTAACATAGATTTACTTAATGAGTTTGTTTAAACACCATTCATCTGGTTTGATAACTACTGATTGTCATTTCGGTCTATCAGACCTCGTTAGACCAGTATGTTCGATATAAAATATCTTCTCTACCGACACTTTTTAAAATGTTTGACACAATGCAATACTTTTCTACAAAAATCATTTAATTTTTATTTTGTTTTAGATTTGTATGATGCTCTCATCAATGTATCACACGTTTTCATGTCGATCAGAGGAGGACTTCCACTGTTTTCTAAATTTCGACCTTTTTGGAATCGCAATCAGTTTACTCTCAATTTATATTTCTGGGATATATTTCGCATTTTGGTGTCACTTGGTAAGTATTTGGAAAATAACATTTTACATTATCAATAAAATTAAAATATTAATTACCAATTGGACAGAAGGACCTCTTGTTAAGAGCCCAGAGAAAGTAACATTTACATGTATTGTAAGTATTTATGTTATATTGTTTTGTATTATTTGTATGGTCTGAATAAAAATGTTTATACATATTTCAATCTTAAACAATTTTTGAAGTTTAAAAAATTGGTGTATGTATATAAATAATATTATAATTAAAATTAAATAAAGATAATTTTTTCAGCAATGAAAAAAGAAATTGTCGAATTTTATTGATTATTTTCAGAAATATAAAATAATCAATAAAATTCGACAATTTCAGAAATATAAAATAATCAATAAAATTCGACAATTTCTTTTTTCATTGCTGCAAAAATTACTTACACTGTAAGTCATTAACACACAAGCAATTACTTGTGATGCAAATATTATATTTTAATTGTAAATAATAATAATATTATAAAAAAAATCAATAATAAAACGGAGATTACTTGTTGGATAAATTAAAATAAAAATTTGGTTTCATCAAGAAAGTAGTAACAACTATTAAATATATTTATTTACTTGATTATTGAATAATTAAGTAAGAAAAAAAGTTGTATTTTCAATGGATATTTGTACAAGTACATACGTTACGTAAGTTGTGATTGCGATTGCTATTGTGATTTTCTAAACAGCATTTAATTGAATTGAAGAAAATTTCAATGTAAAAGAGATGTAATTTAAATTAATTAAATATTAGTGAAAAAATATCTCTGATGGGATTTGAACCAATGTCTCTCGATTTCAGCCGAGTGCGTTACCAACTACACCATATGAAATCTCATTAAATGCCTCAACTTCACTTATATTCAATTTTATTCAGACATTCGTGATGGGCCCAAGGAAGATTTAAAAGGAATATCAATTTAATAAAGGAAATAATTATTTGTTAATAATTCTTCAATTAACTTCAAAAAACTTTTCCTATTTACAACATTACAGATTCAGAAAAAAATCATTGTACATTTACAACACGATTATTGTTAATAGAATAATGTTACTCTATCTGGGCTATCATGTAAAGGTCTTTCTGCATTGTCTTGAATTTATTGTGAATCAAAAATAAAACTCTATACAAATATTAATATTTTATTAAATGAATTTCATTTTCTGGTCTCATAAACATTACAAGTTCGCCTTAATTTAGTGGACAAAACAACGATTCTCGATTGTCTACCTTGTAGTCAAAAATTGTCAATGCTGCCATTTGAATTTTGGCAACAGAGGGCGCTTGTGATATTTTTCAAATCATATTGTTAGCGGAACAGTCCTATATGTCTGTAAATACTATTTAAATAGACAATAGAACTTATCTCAAAATTCATCATTAATTTTGAGACCGGTTCTTTTTTCCATTTAAATAGAATATTTATATCCTTTCATAATTAATTATTTATCGATTTTAATAAATTAATTAAAATATTAGAATATGTAGTTTATAAATTTCCATTGAATGAAGGACTATTATTAAATGTATAAATATCTTCATTCAGACAATTAAATACAATTTTACAAACATGAAATTAGGCGAAATATGGTGCCTGCATCGTTTTTTATTTATTATGATTAATATCATAACATAAGAATCGCTCAGCCGCCTTCATCAAGTCATTGCACATGGAACACATCAGTCTTATGAGGTTCGAAAAAACGAAATAGCTGAACATTTTATTAAACTAATTTTATTGTTTATAAAATTAAAGTGTTCATCTTTGCTGGGCTATCGACCAAAAGTCTTTCTGTCCTGAAGAACTATTATTATTAACATTAACTGTTTTATTTTACTGGTATATTTTGTTTTATATGTTTTGATTTAGAAATGGCAACAATTTTATATAATATCAGTAACGTTAATATTCATCGGTGCAATGATTCTGCAAATACCGGCATTAAAAATTGAATCACATGTGAAAATGCTGGTTTTCGTCGGTTGGGCAGCCTATGGAGTTTTACCAACACTTCATTGGACTATTGAGATGGGAGGATTAGCGCATCCAGCTGTTGAGGTAGTTACATTTTAAATTAAATTATAAGTAACATCTGAATAATGTTAATCATTACTTTATGAAATATTCTGAATATTTCTATAGTAATTAATTTATTTATTTATCAGAAGCCATTTCATACAGTAATATCACTCAATACTAGAGATGGGCAAAATCGATTTTTTTTGTCACTACAAAATGAAGTATATGTCTTTTTTTAATGTTATTTATAATATTAATACTGGGAAGTCTCACATATTTATTAGTAAACTCAAATTTATTATTAATTATTAACTTTAGCTACTTACAATTGGTTATTCAGAAATACTCGATTACTAAATTCGCTCGATTTTGCCCAAAACTACTAAATAATATATAATTCACTATTTGTAAATAAAACAACATTTAAAAAAAAAAACTGTTGTTTTATTATGTTTGATATTTTTACGTGATGAAACTCCATAATACACTATTTGTAAATAAAACAACATTTAAAAAATCTGTTGTTTTATTATGCTTGATACTTTTACTTGATGAAACTCCATAATTCACTATTTGTAAATAAACCAGTTTTTTAAGTTCCACAAAATATATTTAAATTGTCTCTACAATAAATTTTGTGAAACTTAAAAAAAATGTTGTATTATTTACAAATAGTGAAATTATGAAGTTTCATCAAGTAAAAGTCACAACCATCGATTTTTTTACAATATAATTATTTTTTTCAAATCTGCCTGCAGCTTCTTCTTCCAAGAGTTTTGGGAATGTACCTCATCAGCGGCACAGCATTCTTCATTTACCTTACTAAAATACCGGAAAGATTCTCAGCGGGTAAATTCGACTACCTTGGACACTCACACCAATGGTGGCACATAATCATAGTCATCGCTCTTTATTATTGGCACAGCTCCGGGATAGTTTATGTCAATTATAGAGTGAACCATACATGCACCGACACCATGCGGATAAATTAATATTTCTGTAGTAAATTTAAGTATATCTATGTAAATAGTTGTAATTTAATTCTATTGAGGAACAACAAATTGATGTTGAGATTATTTTTATCTCTTGGTGAACCAGTTTAGGGTTATAGTTACAAAATTATTGTTTGATGTGTGTTTCAAATAGATTTTAACATTTTTGTGTTTAGCAAAATTGTTAAAAGTATAAATTTTTCAGAAATATATTCATAGAAATTATTTTTTTATATCGTTCCCATAATTGAGCCAAATATAAATATCTAAAATCGATAAAATAAAGTTCCTATGAAGACAGTTTAATTATATAAAACTACAATTAAATTAAAGAAGGAAAATTTCTTTAAATTAATAATTTATCGAATTTTATTGATCGTTACCAGAAATTTTCCTTGTTTAATTACATTGTAATTTAAATAACTGCAAATGTGTGAATCATCCCTTTTTTATTTTATTTAATTACATGAATGTGTGTACTTCTAATATTGAGTTAAACAAAAAAAAAACAATTTTGAATATTTTTATTTCCAATATCGTGTTAAAAATGCAAAAACAACGTCAAGTACAATTGTTTTTAAATTATAACCTTCACACATAAATACATGTAATATTTATTTTATTCATAACTTTTTAATTTAAAACGGTAAAAAGGTGAACGTTGGTCTATTGATACATTGGACCAACAACAAATTAATATTTTTCAATAAATAAGGAACTGTTACTGATATCTCACATCACTCTGAGAAGTAAAGAGACAGATTTAACGTTGTTATATAAGACTAAATAAATAAAATACAGATATATTTAGAATATTATAATATAATTAAAATTCAAAAATGTATGTTTTTCTTCATACATTTTTGAATTTCACAAACTTTATTATATACACTGCTGGTTGAAGCTACTATGTAGCCAAACTAGTGTAGCAGTGTCTATTATAATGTTTGTGAAATTCAAAAGCGTGTGTTTTTCTTTATAATAAGTTATGGAGTTTCATCAAATAACAACCTCAAGCTTAAAATAATTATAGAATATTTTGCATTGAATTTTTTTTGAGGTAACAAAAATGATCGATTTACCCCATCTCTATTATATTTTATGAAATATTTGTAAGATGAAATCAAACTAACTTTTGGTTTACTGATTTTATTTCAAATTACTTTTCCATATTTATAAAAATATATTTCTGAAAAAAAAAAAATATTTTTGTTTTCGGTTTAATTGTTAATTGAAATTTTTGTAAAACCCAATCCGGCTAATTTTAAAGTTGTTGATTACGTCAACACCTTTTAAAATCACGTTTCGCGTTTTTGTCACCACACATCAAACACCAACGATTCCAATTATTGAGTATGTGATATAAACAATTTCTTATAAAATGAAACTGCATAAATAAACAAAAAAGATTTACCAATTAGTCTAAGCATGTTTTAATAAAATATTCCAATTGTTTGTATGCGTTTTATTTTAATTTAATCAAACATTCATTTTATAAACATCCTAAGTTCTGATAAATAATTAAAATTAATTGCAATCTTTTTTGAACTCACAATTATTATCATCTTCTATCGGATGGTTGCGGAAACTATTTAAATCATTAAGTAACGTTATAGTTTTTTTTTTCTCAAAGTTATATTTTTGAAAAATAATCCTTTAGAAAATTCTGTTATTCTACCATCTATTTATGTATACAATATATAAATAATATAAATATAAGTTTCAAATATAATTTAAATTGTTACCAAACTATGTAGGATTTCTTGACAATTGTGATGATTAGCAGTGTCGATTTTCGGGCCATTGGGTAACAGACCACGGCACAATAGCCTTGAAATTAGCATTATTAAAATATTACACATGTTTATCCATTTCTTGCATATATATTCATAATCAACATTATTTATGAATTTATAGAAATATATTTACATATTAATTGCAATTATATATTAATTGATGCACAATTCACAAATTGTCTCTCGATCTAAGGCTTTTAGCCTCCATTTTTATATACTTATACAAGTTATATTAATTTATGCAAATAGATCAAAAATGTAATAAAAAGGATCCCAGAATAAAATATTTCATTAAAAATTCAGAAAAACAATTTTACATGTGTATGTTGGGTTGCATATAATAAAACACTGCATTATAAGTTATTTTATAAATAATTTCTTTATGAAAGAATTGTGTATTGAACCATTAAAGTTGCACATAAAATGTTTTCTTTTATTTTTACTGCTATTAAAAGTTATTTAGATGGTAGTAATTAACGCCACAAATCTTTTTTGATTAATCATTTATTCTAATCTCTGGTCGATAGCCCAGACAGACTAAAACATACATGCATTGTAATTATTTATGTTGTTTTGTATTATCTGTATAGTCTGAATAAAGATGCCTGTATATATTCAATTAGTTTCAGACTTGTTATACATGGTAATAAAATAAATAGAATTAAACTGTGAATAACCGAGGTTTCAACTTTTTTATACGTTGGCTATCAATTTTGCTAGTTTGTATAACACTAAATTTAGTGTCAAACAAACAAAGTTTAAAGTGTTTTATTTAACTAAATAGAACTAAATTCAATAAAAAGAATTGGGAAATAATTAAAAAATATTCCCACTTTCCTACTGTGACATTTTGACTTACGTACAGCTACAGGCCCGAGAAGTAGTCGTTTTAATGTACATTTGTTTTAAAGTACTTACGTAACGGAGGTCAAAATATTATAGTAGCTAAAGAGGGAATAATTTTATTAGTTATTTCCAAATTATTTTTATTTAATTAGATTTAAATAACTGTGACCATATGAATAAATATTTTTTCTATAAATAATTGAAAATTCAAATAAATTGCGAACATTTTAATTGTTTATATAATGATATTTTAAATTAAAACAGAACGATAAATTGAATAAATTATAAAAAAATCTACCAATAAAATAAAATAAAAAAACACATTCAAAATGAAAGTAAATAAACTTTAAATTCTCGACCTGTTTCAGGTCATCTTGAAAAGCAGTTAATAACCCGAAAGTTCTTCAATTTAGTGTGCTTTAATTTTGTTGTATTGGTAGATTTTTAATAATTAATCCGAATCATTTATCATTTAATTATAATTTATATTATATATTGCAAGTCAATTATTAAAAGTATAATAATAAATAATTTAAAACATATGTTAATAACAAATATTAATAGAATATTAAAAATCTACCAATAGAATAAACAAAAACAAGTTGAATAACTTTAAATTATCGACTAATGGCGCGATATTAAACCATTTTCAAGAGAATTTAAAATTCAATTTGATTTAAATTTTCAATCAAAGAAAATTTAAAAAAGTTGAGTTTTACGTGTTTAAGTGTTCGTTAAATTGTATCATCACCTCTTGTAATAAATATATAATCGTAGAATGTGAAATAATTAATAACGTACACGTTAAACTTAACATTTTCCGTACGGAAAATCCCCGATTATTTGAATGACACCTTATTACAACGATTATGAAAATGTGTGTTTTATTTTTAAAATTTTATCACAAACTAAAGCCAACTCGTTCCACGCATATTAAACACATCGCTAAAATGTGGCTATAACAATATCAATCCCTCAAATTGGCAACAAACACTGACATGATGGCTTAAAACAAACTTCCTGTTTGCGTTGGACTGTAAAGTTGTAAGCCGAGTCCTATTGATTTGCTTCATCCACAGCAATCAGTTGCTAATACATTCACTAATCCGTTTCGTAATTAAACTGCGCCGAATGAATTAAATACAATTTCCAATAAAAATAAAATATGCGGAATATTTACTATTAACGTTATAATTAAATGGAAATTAAAACTAATCCCACTTTTGATTTTATAAAATTAAAATAAAATTTGCAGAATATTTACTATTAACGTTATAATTCAATAGAAATTTAGAAATTAAAAGTAATCTCATTTTTGATTTTATAAAATTGTAATTGTCTGAATAATGATGTTTGTAAATATATATATATATATATATATATATATATATATATATTTATCAGTATACATTAGGCGAACTGTATACCTGCAAAAAACCAAGTCAAACGCATTAATCTGTGTATGTTTAGTTGCCTATAACACACAACTAAACGTCAAACGCTAAACTTCAAATTGTGTAAAATATTTGATCGAAAATGTATACAAATGACGATCGCAAAAATGCTTCCACTTTGTGCATTTTAATACTGTCATAAACAGAAATAGAACATTGTTTTTTAATCATCCTAGTTGAAGGAATCGATCGTTCGGGTTGCGTATTATAGGCAACTAAACACACATACATCAATGCGTTTGACTTGGGTATTTTATATGTATACATAGGGAATATGTATACTGTTAAAAAAACATCTCTGTATATATATATATATATATATATATAAAGTGAAGAAATAAAGGTTAAGTACAGTTATGTCATTATGTTATTAATCAAGAAAAATTCATAAATATAAATATGAATTAAAACGAATATTTATATTTATAGGCGTGTACTTGAAGTTTTCTTGTTTAATAAACAAACTTAACATAACTTCCTGTTCTGTCTTGAATTTATAGTGATGTGCAATATATTCAAAATAGTTCACTTTTTTATAACATAAACTATCTTTACATTTCGAGATTTTTGTATTTTTTTAAATAATTTTATACATTTATGACTAATAAAGAAACATAAAATGTGAAGTAAGAAGTAAAAGTTATTATTGTTTAACATCTTTATTAATACACAGATAAAAAGTGAAAAGTTTATTTTATGCAGAAAATATTGAAAATGGTGAACAACTAATAGCTAGAATTATGGATGCTGCAGAAATATTAGTGCTGATTCTATTACTGTTATCAGAGCTACCACTTCAATTCTAAGAAGAGCTAGACTATGTGTACAGCAACCAGGTTTATATTTTGAGCAACTAATTCAATAAAGCTGATTATTTTTAAATGGTCTTTAAATTAGTTCCTATTTCTACTTATTTAAAATTTCAAATGCTTGTAGCTCGGTTACGATACCATTTTGGGTATGTATTCATTAAACATTTTAGACTTGAAATCACTAAGTCACTACTTGACTCACAGAAGCCATAGTTTATTAACTTCCTGGATAACCAGTTATGGTTGTCGCAGTCATCAAATGCTTTTATCAAGTCCAGATAGGTGGCTGTTGATATTTCTCCATTCTTAAGTGAATCCAGAATTAGTTCCGTTAACTGTGTGATAGGGAATAAGGAGCTACGATTAATTTTGGTTCTCCACTTGACAAACCAGCGTCCCAATGTGTCAATGAGTTCTTGTAGGGTTTGCAGAGCTTTGGATAGGGAAGGAGATCCTTCATCAGCAAATTGTAAAACATATTTGGAAGGATTGAAGTGTTTTGGGTATGTATTATATATGTCGCAATAGGAGATATAAAGAAGTGGGGCTAGAGTGGAACCTTGTGGAACCCCTTGTTATGGTACAGGAGTAACTGACAGTTGTTTATTCTTACTTTGAAGGAAAAATAATGTACAATATTGAGATATAATTTAAATTAACTAAATATAATTGGAAAATAAACATCTCTGTGGGGATTTGAATATATGTCCTCCGCTTTCTAACCGAGTATGTTACTAACTGCACCACAAAGACATGCGATGTCAAATCTCCATTCAATGGTTCAAGTTCACTGAAGATATTCGTTATGGGCCCGAGGACCATACACTACTCTAACCTGTTCCCATCTGAAGTCGAATAATGGAATGGAATAATGGTAATGTTTGCAGTTATCTGAATCAACATATTTGGAGATATATGTATATAATATTTCTCCAAGTATTTTTCAATTAGGCATTCATTAGCTTCTGTATTTAAAAAAATATAAATCGATTATTTAATTAATTGATTTTGTCCATCAATTCTGTGGCGATCTATCAAGATTCATGCATTTTGTGAAAGGAGTTGGGTCATGCTATTGTTGTAATCTAGTTGTTGGTGAGTGTTAAAAATAGTTAGTAATACATATAAATTTATTGCATTTTACATGTATGTCTTATAGTTGTAAAAATAGTATATTCCGTTAAATAAATAAATAAATTGAAGAGCACATGAATGGGTATGTTTATGGATCTTAATTTCTGTGTATAGAAAGGGAAGTTCAAAAATAAACGAATTTTTGTTTTGTAATTTTTACATAAAATAACCAATAATTTTATATTACTCGATTAAGCAAACTTCTTTTTATTTTTTTTAAATCAATAAAATTACTAATGAATGCGTAAATAATTAAATCAAATAATTAATTAAAATATGAAATTAATATTTGTAATGACGCTCTCCATTTAGCATATTTATATTCAAATTATTTTTGCGGTGTTATGAATATTTATAAATCCGCCCATGTCATTATTATTATTACATATATTTGCACGTGAAAAGTAATTTGTATTCATAATGAATAAATTAAAACGCGGATGCATATATTTAGTTTAAGCTGTTTTATAATGAATTATTAATTAAAAATAAATCTCACATTGACACATAATTCAAATGGATAGCGCAAATATTAAACTTATAATTATGTTTTAAAATTTATTATACTTGTATTTATATTTCCAATATTTTTTTAGTTTAGAATATTAAACGGGTAATAACTATACTTTTACCCACCAGAAAAAAGTCTCATTACAAGTTTAAAAGATATTAAAAGGTGGCTATAAAAGGTGCGGTAATCATCAGATAGGGTTGTTCATTGATTAATTTTGGATACATAATCTAAAATATAAAATATTCATATTTTGTTATTTTCTCTTTTCCATCTGTTACATTTTTGACTTACATTATATAAGTACTTTAAAACAACTACTTATCGGACAAATATCCCACCAAATATTGAATTGCATAATGAACACTTGCTGTTGCATATCAATAATATATTTAATTAATTCACTTTAATTTAATTAATTCAATTTAAAATCTTGAAATTCTATAAGGCAGAGCTGTACTGATGAGAGATAGATCCCGAAACACGTATCTGCTCTTTCTCGAATCAAAAATTTGTTGTATTTTGCAATATGTTATTGATATGCAACAGCAAGGGACCATTATTTTCAAAAAGTGCTTCCTTTCTGAATTCTTTATTAATTAATTTTTGAATTGTGTGATAAAGAAAACCATTTTTGCAGCAATATTTCTTATTAAATTTAATTCATTATTGAACCGTAAATAAATATATTATTATTATATATAGAATGATTGTTTTGATAGTGGTATTTTGAGAGCTCTATTGATCATAATATCAATATGTTGATAATTTTTGACAAAGGGGGTGAAATGAATCAAATGCTATATTAAATTAAAAAAAATCTTTGTAACTTAAACTCTAAACCAATGATTATGGTTTTATTAGTTGTTTTGTTTTCTACCTGAATAAATTATTTGTGATTAAAGGAAATGCAATTTAGATTTGAAACAAGAGCCAGTTTTTGTAATTTTTATTAAATTTATCTATTTATAGAAATAATCATTTAAATAAATAATCCACAATAAGTTAAATACTTCAAATATAATCTCTCTTATGCCATAAAAACAAGGCATATGTAATTCATGTCTATCTACTCGATAGTATTTTTTTTGCGTACAAATAGTAAATAACATTTATGTAAATACCACCATTTGGCTCTGATTTACTTAGCACTATATAAGTGATTAACATATGGTGTATACAAGAAATTTTGTTAATACGTGAATAATTTCCAACAGGTGCGGTGAACTTGTTGCAGGTGTTTAGAAATAAATATAATTTAATTCAATTATATTGTTTGTCGTGGGTGTTATTTAATTTGCCACCGCATTATTGGGATTGCGCTTGATTATTGCGGTTGACATATGTTTCCTCGCGTTATGAACTTAGTTTGGACATTAAATTGTTTTCTCTTTTCCGTGACAGGATTTGCGGGGATTTTGGTGGAGGCGCTAGGATGGTTGTGTAATATCTTTAATAAATACTAGTGTCATTTACTCTTATTCTTGATATGTAATGTATTTTTTTAGATAGAAGTATTTTTTATGATTAGTATTCTAAATTAAATTTTTATTTAAATTACACTTGAAAAGGCAGAAAGATGATTAATAGCCGTTTTCTGAGGCTTAACTAGTTTTAGGTGATTGCAATGATGTAGATATTGTGAGGTAATTTAATGTAACTTATATAATATTCTACTTTAATTTTATTTACTATACTTAAAAAAGAGAGAGAGAGATTTTATATTTCTGAGAGTTACATTAAATTACCTCACAATATCTACATCATTGCAATCATGTACAACTAGTTAAGCCTCAGAAAACGGCTATTAATCATCTTTCTCCCTTTTCAAGTGTAATTTAAATTAAAATTTGATTTAGAATACTATATATATATACATATATAATATTCTACTTTCATTTTATTTACTATACTTAAAAAAATAAGTAAATAAAATGAAAGTAGAATATTACCTATATTAAAATTACATGTATAAAAAGAATTGATAATAAAATGAAAATTTCCAATTATAAAAACTGACAATTTTTATTATAAAGTATAAAATGTTTAGTAAAATATAATAGTAATAAAATTAAATTAAAATAGTTCTCGTTGAGTATTCAGAGAAAACTTGGACGTTTTGGTAGTAAGTAAGCGGGGAAACAGCATCTACAATAAATAATTCATGCGGTTGTATATCACAATCCCGCGTCGACTTCTTGGAGGATGGCATTTAATAATGCGATATCTTGGAGAGGAAAGGTTCTGCGCGTTGGATGCGAGTGTGCGGAGCCGCCGGGAGCCGAGGGAACCGCGGGCGAGGCAATAAAGAAGAATTATTAAGGAAACCCGTGAGCCAACAAATCCAGTCAAACTTAGCAGCACAAGTTGGGGATCAATGGATCAACTCGGCGGAGTCCTGGAAAAACGACGGATGCCTGTCTGTCTGTCTTCTCTGTAGCTCCGCAGCCGCTACCCACAGACCATTCCCTCTACCCATTCACTTTAATTGGAGATTAACTTTCTTTTATGCCCGCCGTACCAAAAAAAAAAACCGAATCTATTTAATTAAATACGACGAAGTGCTTTTCTCATCCCTCTTTCTCTCCGTTTGAATTTATTAAGCGAGCCGGCCACACACTCAATTAATTTACGGGGAGACATTGAAACATTTGCATTTCAATTAGCTATATTGTTCTTTAAAGCTTTTCAATAAATTATTGAACCTATTAAATATATTAATAAAATATTACACAATGTTTATAATTAATTAACTTCTCACTTTATTACTCATGAATATCTTAGGTTTAGAATACAATTAAAATATGGACTACTCTCAGAAATCATCAATTCTGTTTCTAGTTTTAATAAAAACGTTGATTCACTTTGTTTGTATAACTTTAATTTTATTTTAGTGACTATAGTTTCAACAATTTTCACTTGTCATTATCAAACTAACTCTCTCTTTGTTTGATGTTGACAAGTAAAAATTGTTGAAACTATAGTCACTAAAATAAAATTAAAGTTATACAAACAAAGTGAATCAGCGTTTTATTAAAACTTAAAACAATGTATAACGAAGTAGAAGCCTCTATTATCAATAATTCTGTTTCTATTATTACTTAGATATAGAATTCAAATTTAAAACTTTTAAAGAAGACGTTTTTTTATTAGTAATATTTATATTATATTCATTTGTTTCATTTTTACTAATAATACTTAATAATAGTGATGGGCAGGATCGATCAAAAAATATCGACTGCTCGATCCTTGCTAGTGATCGAGCCGCTCGATCCTTTTGATCGGCTCGATCTTTTTATAATAGCCATTTATTTACTAAATACACCTGCAATAAATTGTTTTCCGTTTGGCTGATTTAAAGAACACAATTTGCAGGGATGATTTTTGAGAGGGGTTGTAATTTTATTTATACGTTTCACGGCGTAGTTTTCTAAGAGAGCGATTTTTGAGTACGATTTTTTTTTGGGGTTTTCTAATCAACTCAATCGGCTCGATCTTTTTGATCAGCTCGATACTCCAACTGATCGATTATGGATTGATCGATCTTTGAAATTATCGATCTTGCCCATCACTACTTAATAATTGTAAAGGCTTTAACCTTTACAATTATTTTTATTCATTCATTTTTTTACAGACATTAAGTATACACAATAAAATGAAACTTTTTGACTTGTTAATTTTTGAGGCTTCTACTTTTTTTGTACATTATAATTCAATTTTAATAAATGAAACGATTTTTACTTTGTATAATTTGGATTATTTAAAAAGTGTTTTATTTATTAAAATTAAAAGTGTTTCTTTGTCTTTTGACTATTGATAATAGACATATCTGTTATTAACAGTTACTAACTGTTATTGTTATTAACAGATATGTTTGTTATCAAACACTTTTAATTTTAATAAATATAACACTTTTTAAATAATCCAAGTTATACAAAGTAAAAATCGTTTCATTTATTAAAGTTGAATTATTGATAACAGACATATCTGTTAATAACAATAACAATTAGTAACTGTTAGATATGTCTGTTATCAATAGTCAAAAGGCAAAGAAACACTTTTAATTTTAATAAATAAAACATTTTTTAAATAATCCAAGTTATAAAACCTATATTTACGTTATTTCATAGTTTTCAGAACACAATATACGTCGTGATGGATTTAGAACTCATAAATCGACATAATTTTTTAATCTAACGTCAGAAATTACTTGAGAATAAATAAAAACCGAATCATGTATAAATATCAATTCCATTACGCATTTTTAAAACATTTCAAATAATTTGTTCTGGAGATCTAAACAAAACTTAAAAATGTCACTACTGTGTACTCAAAAAGAGAGATTGTACCTCATGTATAAAATTGTACCTGAAATATAAAATGTTATCAAAATCTACTAGTCTTTTTAATGGTTATATATACTATTTTCAATTGAGGAAAATAAGAGCAATAATTGTATGATTCAATCATCCTATAAAAATAAAGTGAAAGAAATGTTTTAAATCTGAATGTAACAAAATTGTTTATATTTCTTTGAATACTTTTAAAGAAACATTTATAAATTATTATTTAATCTAGTAAAAATATTGACAACATTCTGTGCTATAAGTACAGTAGTGTATCCAAAGAATTCAAATATCCGTTAACTTAAAATATAGTATGAATGAAATACATGAAATGAAAGTCAACATAAATTAAAAATAACTTTTTTTGATAACAAGTCGGGTTATTAAAGTTGCGAAAGTAATTTAAGATATTGTCGATTTTTTTAACATTTCATTATTGCTTTTAGAAAATAATAAAACTAAAAAAAAACAATGCGTTGTATTTTAATTTAACTTATTTTTTTATTTTTTTCTATTTTTTAAAACTTTAATCCAGCACCTCAGAGAAACCATCTTATGTGACAAAAAATGGCGGATACGATGAACAGATAGGAATGCATAAACAACAGAATTGTTGCCATTCTCAACTATTATGTTATTCTTGCATTCCTACTATCCATCCCATCCGTACTTTTTTTATCACATGACGTGGTTTCGCGTCTATACTATGATCTCCGTGGTACTTTTGTGCAATCCTGTATATTCCTATGTCTTCTATGAAGTTCGGGAGAATAAACAGTCGTAAAAATCCAAGACTCTTTTTTAAAAACATTTCATCCTGAACAGAAACTTCTGCAAGGTTTATCCTTAAATATCATTCGCTCAATCTCACACAAAATCTTTTACATACCCTAAACTGTTTCCTATTAAAGATAATCCCAGTTGTAAAACTCGAAAATACCAGTTTCCGAACAGTCCATCCCAAACAGGGGGTTCCACAAGGTTCATCCTTAAATTATCTCTCATTAAACCGCCATAAACAGTTTCTTGGCACACAAAACCCCAGTCGTGAAAGTCCAAAGCACCTTTTTAAAAAAAATTCCATCCCGAATAGGAGTTTTTGTAATGTTCATTCTTATCCCCATTATTATATAATATTTATTGTAAAAACCCAACCATATGTTCTAATCCCAGTTCCTATATCTTACAATACGCTGATGACATTACTCTCATATTTCATGAAACTAACCCACTCAAAGCCACTTATGGATTCTCTTGAAATATGGTTTACAAAATTTACAATCTTAAATCTTTGTAGGATGGGTTTTTACGGTGGTAGCCGTAAAAGCACCATTCTAAAACGTATACCTCAACCATTGTGTTATTCTTGCCTTGCTATCTGTCCATCCCATCTGCACTTTTTTATCATTTCGCTCTGGGTTTCTACATTATGGTTTCCGGGACTTTTTGTGTACCTATAGATTTTCTTTTAATGAAACGTTCAGTCATCGTTGACGATGCCACTTGAAATTAGGCAAAAGGTGGCGCTTGCGTCGTCTTTAATTTATTATGTATAGATTTTCTATTCCTTTTATAGTATTTTGTCTTTTATGAATTTCAGAAGTTTCACCGGGGGATGTTTCACAGCTCTGATTTAGGAAACCGGTTTCCGAATTGCTTTATACGTTGTCATTTATGGGCTTTGCATATACGCATAAATTGTTATGGGGTTTCTTACTTTATTTATTCATTTATGAGCTTTTCATATACGCATAAATTGTTATGGTTTTTTTTTTACTTTTCAGACACCTACGACATAAGGAACTTTTTTCAATTCCCATACTACGATTGTTCTTCAAATCACAGCGTCCAGTTATTAGTCCTGAGATTTTTCATAGTTTCGTTTTGCTCGGTCCAAATATCAATCTATTGCAATCAAGTATTAGACCATTGAATAAGAGTCACCCGCACTTACTCACACTTTTCTGCAGGCGCCTATCCACATGGGGATAATGTCCCCCCAAAACTCCGTGAAATATTTAAGGGGTGTCGCTAACGGGGTTAATTATTTGGTTCTCTGTTAAAACTTAAGCAATTGCTCTCATGAAAACTCGTGAATACCCTCCTAGAACTCTTTGAAACTAAGTTTTAATGTAAAACCAAATAATTATACCCCTTAGCCAGTCAAAAAAATTGTTAAAGGGGGGAGAGAAGTAGTAGTATTGTTGGTCATTGTATTATTAGTAAGTTTCAAATTTTCAGTATCATTAAATAAAAATGATTTGAAAATAATTATCAAATTATTTCCACATTTAGCTCTGTGACTTTTGACTTATGTACTCTTTTCTATTTATATTTTCAGTATCATGTTTACCACTGTTCTTCTCTCATTCTTCCAAGCTCTTCTCTAAGTATCCTTTAAGATTACACATATCTGCGTGCATTTCTACATTTCACCATACTCTACTCTTTTTTTTTTCTACCTCTCTCTTCCGATTTTGGTGAATATCTGTCGAAAATAAATAATTAAGTTACGAAAATGAAGTTTTGTTCTGTGGTATTTTAGAGTTGCTATTTTTAAAATTCTTGTGATGATGCCACACTTTTAAATGATACTATTTAAATAGAAGCGAGTCTTATAAATTTGAAGATATTCAATTTTTTATGGTAATTTCTTACTATTTGTATTTTTTTTAAATGGAATAAATGATACCCCTTGGTTTGAAAGCAACGAGTAAACACGTGGAATGTAACGAATGCAAAAAGCAAGCGGATTCAATTCTTCTGCGGGCCACTAATCCCCTTTGCTAAGTGTTCTCGATTATCGTATTAATCTAATTCCAGCGGGAGTGGAGTGTAGCGCACCGCTCGGAATAATGAAGTGCGTTTTAAAAACAATTTGCCGAAGAGGAGAGAAGTAGGAGTAAGCCCTGGGCAGGTAAAGAGCGTCGACAAATAGATCAAACTCCGGCCGATCCGCAATTGAGTAGAAAGCTTTGGTAATGATCTCTCCTGAGCCCTGGATGAGGCAGATATAAATTTGTGGCGCTTTCGCTAACTCCCGCGCGCTAGGGGACAAAATGGCGCTCTCCCCCTTTCGTCGTCGCCATGGAGACGCGTTTCTTGCTCTTGGGGATGTGAGAAGCCGCCCCGTTTAGCGTCCGGGGTCGGTCACGTTCTAAGCGCCGCCACCGCCGACGGGGAGGAAGTCGTGGGGGCGGTTGGAATGGTGGGAGTGTGAGGGCGGGGGTGGAAGGAAACGCGGGCGAACTGCGGAACCGGTAGGACTAAATTAAGCGAGAAATCTTTGCGTGCATAATTAGGGGGCAACGAGTCGTGTCGGGGGCTGCTTTATATTCCGCCGCCGCTGCCGCCGCCCGATTGATGAATATTCCCGCCGGCGAAACATCGCCCCGCTAAATACCGACAGATGGATGGATGAGACCTTTCATTCCACCCCAAATCGTTTTTCATTGTCAAATAATAAAACTGCTGCAATAATGTCTACATACAAATAGTTATACATTACATCAAATGTTTCTCAACTATCTTTATATACACATTAACTCAAATATAATTATTTATTTTTAAAAAAATAAAAAGTAACTCTTAAATTAATTTCTCATTTAACACATTCTTAAACAATTATGTAAAAATTAAAGTCTTGGTTTATTATTGTTTTATTTTATTGTGAAATAAACCACATGTTTAATTTTTTACCTAATAAAAAGTAAATAAAATTAGTGATGGGCTAAATCGATTAATATTAGTAATCGAGTATTACTAAATGTGTCATTTTAAATATTTAAAACAAAAAAGTGACTTCAAATTTATGTTTGTTAATAAATGATAAGTTATTCTTGATATTTTTATAATAAGTACCATTTTTTTCTTTTTTACCTAGATTTTGTAGTAGGAACAGCATGTCATTTTTATGTAACCGCAGCTATACTAACGTATATTATAATTCTCCGTTGAATTGAATAGTATCCTAGGTTGCATAGACATTTATAACTGCAGTTACAAATGCTTTATTAAGCAAATCACGAATCTCCACTAAGTTCAAATTTATTTCAATTATATTGTGGATTTATTTTGTACCTCGTAACTTATTCGAAAACATTTTTGTTTTGTTTTTATTTTATTTGTTTTTGTTTTATTTTATTTATATCTTAAGTACACACGCTTTTGTTAATTTGTTAGTTCGATTTCTTTTTTGTATATTTTTCCCTGTAATAGGATTACTGTATGTCTGTTGGGAAATAAATGAATTATTATTATTATTATTATTATTATTATTATTATAAAATTATAATGTACTTAATTTAGCAGTAATAAAAAGATCGACTTTGCCCATCACTAAATAAAATTAAAAATTATCTTTTTCTCAATAAATTTGAAAAAAAATCTATGCTACCTATTTAGTGTGTCCCGCATGTTCCTTCAAATGAATTAATGGTTTGTGAAAGGAGGATAAATATAATTAGCCAAGGCTTCAAGGGATGCAACATTTTCCGATTACATAGGTGTGATTTAAATGGATTGACGAAGATAATCATGTGATGGATTATGATACTTCATAATTGGAATGTCTTAATCTAATAAAATGGAGACTGTTTTTATGTGTGTGTAAATTTTCGATGCCGAGTCCCCGATTTTAAAGACGTATCTTTTGGCAGCTTGTATGTGGCAAATACTCTCTCTATTTTGAATGATGTTTTAATTTGAGCAGTATGAGTTAGAAAATAACGTTACAAATAATATAATGATAAGTGAATGAATATTCGATGTACCTAAAAAAATTGGTAATTGTTGAGGCTTCTACTTTGTTATACATTGTAATTCAATTTTAATAAATGAAACATTTTTTTACTTTGTTTGTATAACTCGGAGTTATACAAACAAAGTAAAAAAAGTGTTTCATTTATTAAAATTGTACCTAAAAAAAAATCTCGTGTGTGTTGAATGAAAACCAGTCTTCCACTGGTTTTCATTCAACACTCGTAATTGGGGATGTAGGAATCCTTAATTTTGTTCAAATTCTACAAAATTAAGGATGTGACGGGATTTCTTTTCATTTAGATTTGATTCTCTAATTAATATTATGCATTCATAAAACGTCATAAATATTGTATCGTCGAAGTGGCGTAGTTGAGACTTTGCATTGATTAACAAGGTTTAATAATTAATAAATTATTTCCTCGTTAGCTACTTTTCTATTAAGATCATCAGGCACTTAATGATCTTGATAGAAAAGTAGCTAAAGAGGAAATAATTTATTAATTATTTTCATTTAATTTACTTAATGATATTATCTAGTAAAAGAGTATATCATCATCCTGTTGAAGAAATATTATTAAAGCAATTGTATATAATAAATATCCATAAAATAAATCACTGCAATAAAACCACATAAATAACCCGAAATCAGCAATTAGACAAGGGCCGTTCGATTAAGGGAACGATCCTAGTAACAAAATCGAGCGGCCTCGGAACCCTCACCGTTCGACCTCTTTTTCTCTCTGTGTCTGTTTTCTTTTTTTATTACGAAAGATTAACTTTTATAGTTAAATTGCGCAATATACGGAGAGGAAAGGAGAGAGAGAGAGGCGGCCACGTTTCCATCTCTAGGAGGATTTCGTGGCTTAGAGAGCGAAGAGCAGGGAACATTTATCATTTTATATTATTGCCACAATAAAACACACCAGTTCAACGATTATTCATTTTGACTAGAACAAACAGCGGTGATTTACGCGACGATGCTCACTGGATTCTAAAATGTACATCAGAAAACCACTCCACATTCGCTGTTTACCCCCGCGACGGCGGATATGTATCTTGCTAAAATGTATCATATTTTGCATTTTATTTTAAAAATGTATTTATATATATATACAATATGTAATTCAAATTTCGATATTTTAACAAATACAATATTTGCATGTTATTTCCGGTTCTATGATATATCGAGCCTATAACAAAAATCAACGACGAAGTTGGTATTGGAAATATAAAGTCATGTCTGAACTAAAATCACACGCGTTCGAGTAAAGTACTGGTTGTCATGTTCATTTCACGCGTGTGATCTTAGTACGGACATGACTCGAGACTTCCAACGCCAACTTCGTCGTCGATTTTTGTTATACGCTCGATATATATATCTTTATTGACTAGTTTTTTTGTTAGTTGATAATAATGAAAATAACAAAAATATTTAAAAAATGTAAAAATTACTTGTCAATCGACCATTCGTCTTTCTGCGTGGCTTTTAATTTTTTGTCATTGCAAAACAGCAAATTATTTCGTCGTTAATGGTCATTGTTAAACTGTCAATGTTTCGGAAAAATAACTAAAGTGAAAGAATCAGCTGGAAAAAACGCTCTGGAATGTTCCACCGAGCGCGCGACAGTAACTGCGGCTTCATCGAAAGTTCCGGAAAGTTCGATAAACAGGCACGCTATATAAGCGCGCGCTAATGGCGCGGCAGTCAGTTTATCACGAACGCCCGAGTGCTCAACATCTAATTAGAAATAAAATAGTTACAGTATATTGAAAATAAATTTGTTAAGTGTACTGTAAATATATAAATAGACATTGTTTTACATATTTTCGAGTCTGATTAAACCCGATTTCGTAACAATATAATGGATTGAAATTTTGTTGTGGAGGTATTTTTACGGATGGGTCTTTTGTTTGGGGTACGTAGGAAACTTAAAGTGTGCAGAAGGTCGCGAGTAGCGACAAATTTTTGGAAAAGGACTATGATACGTTGTTTAATGGTTAGGATTTTTGCTTTTTCATATAGAAGTGTGTTTGATGGGTTATGAATTGGGCTTTAGGGGTGTTTAATATAATTAAATAGTAGGGCGCGTATTTTACAACTCGAAAAATATTTATGTACCGCCTGTTATGTATTGAAAATGTTGAGAAAATCCACAGATAGATATTTTATTTTTAGTATATATTTTTTAAGTAAGTGTTTATTGATGATCATAACAAAATTGTTTCTCACAGGTCAGAGGAAAAATACATGTATGTAAAATAACTGATAACCTTAAGATTAAGTTGATAAGTTCATATTGCTTACACCCTACATTTTATATATATATATATATAATCTAATATCCAAAATCCCCATCTACCATAATGGTGGTGTAGGGTGTAAGCAATATGAACTTATCAACTTAATCTTAAGGTTATCAGGTTATATATATATATATATATATATATATATATATTGCTTACAGGGGACCAAAAAGAGAAAACCCATTCTTCACCAAAAATTTGTATTTACAAAAATGAGAATCATATTTGATTTTTTATCATAATATTGATAAAAAATCAAATATGATGAATTTTTAAGGTTAATAACATGTTATCTTTATACAGTACATACTGTTTATCCCTTACCATAAACCCCTCACCTCTTCATTCAAAATTAAAATCAAGAAAACTTTAATCTATCCTTCTAACAAATATATAACGCACTATTTCAGTATTTTAATAAGATTAATTTAATAAGAACACATCTTGAGTGAAATAATTATATTTTGAAATTAGTTAAAATATTTACTCGTGTCGTTAGTGAGGGCGTCCGCAAATCTAATCAAGGATTTAATTAATGTTGGCCTGACAAACAAGATATTGTTTAAAGTTAATTACTGAAGGTGTGTAGAACATGTAATGACTAAAGAGGATTGTGCGATTATATCGATAATCGGGGGCTATTCCGTACGTGAAATGTTAAATTTAAATTTATCAGCAGTGTCTAAGCGAGTAATACATATTTAGATTATGTTTTTTTTTGTAGGAGGGGAAAATCCTTTTATTGTTAATTGTGTTAAAATAACTTTTATGTTAAATTTATTATAGAAGACTAAGCAATGTTTGAAATGAGGTTGTTTTTACAAAGATATCTCATAACATAAAATAAAGTTATTTGTGTAATTTTCTATAATATACAGGGTGGGTCACGAATAACGTCCATTAAAAGTTTACGGAGTTACTGATAGAGCAAAATTTTGAAAAAGAATCTACATTGAAAGATTGAATGCGATCTCCCCACGGAAAATAGTTTTCCATCACTTCAGGTTGTACCGGAAATGGCTACTAATATATATATATATATATATATATATATATATATATATAAAGAGAGAGAGAGAGAGAGTTTTTTATCAGTATACATTAGGCGAACTGTATATCTGCAAGAAAACCAAGTCAAACGCATTGATATGTGTATGATGTTTGGTTGCCTATAACACACAACTAAACGTCAAACGCTAAACTTCAAAATGTGTGAAATATTTGATCGAAAATGTATACAAATGAAGAAAGAGTCGAATTTCAAGCGTGTATTACAATTCCAACAGTACTAGAGGAGGATAAGACATTTCAATGAATCCAAAGTTTCTGAATACCCCAGTTAGGATGATTCTAAAAATAATTAAACTAAAACATTTCCTTTGGAAGGTTGCATGTTGCCTTCTCTTTATTCTATTGAAAAACGCAACGAAATAAATCATGATTAACACTGCATGCGTTACCGTCACAAACAATTTCCTTTTTTATCAAAAATACTTATTATTATGGAGAAATTACAGGTAAAAAAATAGATTTTATTAAGACAATTTGAAAAAAAAAGTAACAGTGAAGAACAATAAACTTGAAATAAATAATTAGAATAAGTGCTAGAAATGACCTCCAGAAACTGCAAGTAACTCAAACGATCGTGCATTTCGATATTGTCATAAACAGAAATAGAAAATTGTTTAATGGTTTTTTGTATTATCCTAGTTGAAGGAATCGATCGTTCGGTTTACATATTATAGGCAACTAAACACACACATCAATGCGTTTGACTTGGGTATTTTACATGTATACATAGGGGATATGTATACTGTTAAAAAAACCTCTCTATATATATTGATTCCCCGTTCAATTGTATACTTACTAAATAGCCATCGTCAGTTATTCCAAATCAGACGAATGGTGGTTGAACAAACTATTCTAGTGATTTTGTTTTGTACGATCAAGGGATAAGTTCACCTTCCTTTAATGGATAAAACGTTGTTTGGTTGCCTCCCTTGCATATATGTTACATTCGTTTACTATACTACTTAGAAATTAGGCAACAGATGGCGCTTTGTGGCATTGTTACAATTTATCCTAAAGTAAAATTTGTAAAAGTATGTTTTTTAAATAGTTCGATGGTGAATTCATTTCTACATGATATGTGTAAATTGCATGAAGTTTTATCCTAAGCTTAATTTGTAATTAATAAAAAATAAATATAAAATTCTTTTAAATCTGCTCAACTCGTGTTTAAATTTTATAAAACTCTTACAAAAATTAAACACGAGTTGAGCAGATCTAAAATAATTTTATGCAAACGCAAGTATTTATTATAAAATTACTGACTATTATATAATCTTGAAAAAAAATCTAATTATTCAAATTACTCATAAGGTATACATTGTATTGATTTGCAGTTAGAAAAAGCTATTGACAATTTTCGTTGAATTAGAGTCACTAAGTACAAAATTATAATCGATTGAATATAAGTAAAAATATTCTATTGCTGATTTTTTTTTACATTTTAAAGTACTATTTTTTTTTTAATTAATGAAAATCCGTTTTTATTAATATAATAACGATGTATAACGAAGTAGAAGCCTTAACAATTAATAAATTATACTGATTTTTTTTGTTAAGATATACTTATTTTAAATAATACGGAATTATTTCATACCAATTATTATATATTTACATTAGGTTGCGAGTATATCATTCAGATTTGTAGGCAGCGGAGGCAGTCCATAGACATCTCTTGCTCTATCTAATGCGCCGGCCATAAATCTCTCCTCGTCCCGATATCAGTATCGATTACACGGCCCATTTGTTCACGTCTATGCGGCAACACATAAATCTTTCCCCGTCTATTCACTACACTGTAAGGAAAGTGGAAAACACCACGGGGATAATTTACTTTTACGCAATCACAGTGATAAGAATTTAAACGATCACTAAGTATCCTATTTAGTGCCACATTCGTTTATCGAAAAAAGAAATGGGAAAAATGTTAAACTCGTTTATGCTTTCTTTTAAATTTTCTCACTTGATTTAAAATTTCTTATTTTATAAAAGAAAATGTGGGAAAGTGGAGATCCTTGTAAAATTTGTAAAAAAAGAAATAATATAAGAAACAGCCATTCATCATTTACCTGATTTTTATTTTGCCATAAATACGGATTTTCGAAATATACGAGGCAATTACGTAAGTGAAATGTTAAGTTTAACGTATACAATCGGGGCTATTCTATAAGGGAAATGTTAAATTTAACATATTTTGAATTAATTTCTCACTTAACCCGTGGTGAAACATATTTATGAAATAAATATGAATAAATTATTAAAAATCAACCAATAAAACGCAGATTAAATTGAATAATTGTTTTATTGGTTGATTTTTAATAATTTATTCGTATTTATTTCATACAATATGAACTACCAATGTCTAAATATTAAAACCATTAGAAACATATATAATTAATAATTAATAGACTTTGATTAAAACACTTGGTTTGTTTCACTGATTTTTTATTTTTACTCCGACTAGTTTCGACCTTACGTCATTCTCAGGGAGATATGTACAAAATTTACATTTGTGTCGATATTTATACAAATTTTACAGATAATTAATTAATTACAGATATTAATTGTTAAATTTAACGTCTAAGTATAAGCAACTTTTGTAAAAGATATTTATTCATAGAATGTGAAATTAATTAATAATGTGCACGTTAAACGTAACATTTCCCATAGAGAATAGCCCCGATTATTTTTTATTATGACGTTAAAAAATAATGGCTATAATATTTTAACGTCATAATTAAATATTATACAATTGTAAAAATTAGACTGTATAAAAAAAATAACATGTTAAATATAACATTTCACGCGAAATTGGCATGATTATTACTTCTGTATAATTTACAGGCTTTCAGTTACATAGTATTACAATTAATTAATTCAAGTTATATCTATTTACCTGTTTTAAAAACTTGGCTGTAGCGTTGTTTCAACCAGGCAGATTTTTCTTTTGTAATTATTTCCTCATTCTGACACGTAATAAAAACGTATCCCCACTTTACGGATACATATATAACGTATATTCCACTTTACGACACTTCACAAAAATATAATTCTTTATTATTAATTAAACCAATCAGATGTTATTTGCATTAAGTGTATAACGCGTGCTATGCGGCGGTGGCGAACAACTTCTCGAGAGTGAGAGAAAAACGCACAAGCAATCGATGCGCGATGGATTTCCGCTCTGATTTTTTTGCATTCCTTCGAGTAGATAAAAAATGAAAAAAAAAAAAACGTTATCAGTTGAAACCGGGGCATGATTTTATTTTAGTAGTGAGTGATTTGTTAAGGAAAGAAGTTGTTTCATTGCTGTGCGTTTTCTAGCTGAGGATATTAATTTTTGAGGTAAGATTTTTTTGTTGGAGTCTTTTCTTCATGTTACTAATTTTGAGTAAAAGATAATTATCAATAAGATTAAAAAGTATATACTCTTGAACAAATTTACTATATATAAAACTTTAAAAGAAAAATATTTAAAATCTATGCAAAAGCAAAATATCGAATTTTCTGTTTTCGTATTTATTCTCTGGGTTTTGACACCGAGAGCAATGAAATTTTAGATTCTCTACTTTCTTGTTAATTACAAAAATTATAAAAGATTGGTTTATATTTGAAGAATATAACGTTATATTGTCCTCAGGTAAATTATTTTAAATTACTGATCACTGAGGCTTCTACTTGTTATACATTGTCTAAGATTATAATAAAACACTTTTTTAACTTTGTTTGTATTACAGAATTTTATATTTATATTTATTTATATACTTTAGTTTGATGTGTAAATTGTTGAAACTATAGTCACTAAATATAAAATTCTGTTATACAAACAAAGTTAAAAAAGTGTTTTATTACAAAATTATTTAAATATATTAAATAAAAATGATTTGAAAATACAGACTTTTGGCTTACGCTATGTAAGTACGTTAAGTCAAAAGTCACACAGCTAAATGTGGAAATAATTTATTAATTATTTTCAAATCATTTTTATTTAATATATTTAAATAACTGTGACCAAGTGAATGAATACCCTTTTCTATTTAAATTATTTTAAGTATTTTTCCCTCGTGGTTGAATGAAAAACAAACAAACAATCCATACATGATGGATTTCTGCTCTCATTTTTGCATTTCTTCCAGTAGATAACAATTAAAAAAAAACGCAATTATCAGTTGAAGCCGGTATTATTTTATATTAGTAGTGAACGAGTCGTTTATTAAAGAAGCTGTTTTATTGCAGTGGGTTTTCTTGCTGTGCGTTTTAAGGATATTTAAGTAAGATTTTTTTATTCTTAGTACATTCTGTTATCAGAATTGAATGACTGTCCGAAGGGTATGCATTATTCGTAGTCTTTTATTCCTGTTATTGATTAAAGGCCTCGACTATTGGGTCCTTTCAAGCAGCTTCCGTTACTTTATTTCAATTAATTAACCCATTAATAAATTAAAGACGACGCCAATTAATTAAGCAAATTGTTATTGGAGAAATATACAGAATTGGGATAAAATATGGAGCCAAACAAAGTTTTAGTTTAGTTTTAAAACAAAACGGAGGATATCTTTAAATTTTGGAGATAAGTGCAATGGGATAAAATGTCTGGAAGTGGAAGGCAAGCAATTTGAGCATTTGTATTAATTTTGTTTAAATTATTATTCTCATTAGTCTAAAATATATAATTTTATTCTATAACTAAACTATTCTATTCTACAACTAAACGTGAATTACATCTCGTTTTCACAGATTTTTTATACTAAACTCAGTATGTTTTGCACATACTGAGTTTAGTTCCATTTAATTTGGTCTTTAAAAATCTGAAGAAATATACAGGTTGTCCCATTTAAATTAAAAAAAAGATTAATCTGGAAGTATATTATCAACAAGAAAATGTACATCAGTTGTAGTTTACCCCATTGTACTTACCTCCAAAATTTCAAAGATATCGTCGGTTTTGTTTTAAAGATATTGGTTCGATACTTATAACCCTAACTCTCTTTATCAAACACTGAAGTTGGGGAAGTTATTGTTAATTATGTTGAATAGATTCTATATAAAAGCGAATTTTCTGTTTTTTCTTCTTATTTATTTATTTTTTCGCAAACGGAATTAATAACTCAAGTCAACGAAAAATAAGTTTAAACAAATAATAAAAATATATTGAATATAATTGAATTATTTATTAATAAAATTGATTGATAAGCAACAGCAGATGTACATTATGTAGTTCAATGTGCGGCGGGGTATTTGCCCGGGAAGTAGTTGTTTTAATGTGCATTTGTTTAAAGTACTTACGTAATAAATCAAAATGTCACAGAGCTAAATGTGGGAATAATTTACTAATTATTTTCAAATCATTTTTATTTTATTTATTTGTTTAATGTCGCTGAGATTACCGTTTTTGATATTTCAATTATTTTTTTCATCGCTAGACTCGGCCACTTTGTTAATTTTTATTTTGCAGTTTCCGCTGCTGATATTAAAATATGTTATATATGTAAAATTGTATTATTCTGTTTATATGTGATTTACAGTCATGCTATTTATCTAAACATTTTGAATATTGTTATAATTCTGTATAAAGGTGATTTACCGTAAATAATTGAATTGAATTGAAAAATGTATTAATATTCATTAATTATAATAAGAATAATCTCATTATTCTGTGGTTTAAATGGAAAATTGACTTTTTTATAGGATCTACTGTAACATTTCATAAATTTATTTGAAATTTACAGGGTGTTAGTAAATTTCAAATAAATTTTAAAAAAAACAAGTGAAAATATTACTCCCACGCATGACAAATTACAGTATCGTATTTCCGAAGAGCGCAGCGCGACCCTTCAATGCGTAAATACGATAGCAAACATAAGTCAATTATAAGGGCCGCGTAGAATGGGCACGAGGACAAACGGGATTCCGCCCTTTTGCCGCCCCCCTCTCTCTATCTTTCCCACTCGCGCTCGAACTCTCCCCGTTTTTCTCATTGCGTCGATTCCCGTTCGGATGTATAGGTAATAAGATCTTGATATAGTGTTATCTCCTCTCGCAATAGTTGTCTACAACGTGTGATTACATTATAATCTTGTTTGGAACAGTAATCCCTGGGGAGCTTTTTGCCCTCGGGGCCCGCTGTCATTAGGGCACACGAATCGCTACATTCCAAAGTGAAACCACGCACCCGTGTGATGCGATTAGGAAATCTAGTGTAATAATTGAAATATCATTCCGGGGCCAGATTCGGGGTTTCTCTTCTTTTTCGTCTTCCGATGCCATCGATGTTTCTGTTCCATTGAGTGTACATGGAATTTAAACAGTGAGTTTTTTTTTAAACGGAATTACTTGCGCTAATTATACAATGTATTTTTAAGCATTACTCAGATTCATTTTTGAAATTAATTGATTTTTTTTGAGGCGAAAAAAAATTGACATTTTGAATAGATGTCGAAGTAATAATATTGATAATTTTAGTAATCGATTGTTGAAGTAGTAAATAATATAAAATTGTAAATTTAAAATACTTCTATTTTAATTATAAAATCTTTATTTACGGAAGTCCAATTACAACTGTACAATACACATTATGGCTAGTTATTCTAAAATTAATCTAAAAAAGTAATTAATTGTTTTAATATTTAGACATTGGTAGTTCATATTGTATGAAATAAATATGAATAAATTATTAAAAATCAACCAATAAAACACAGATTAGATTGAATAACTTTAAATTCTCGACTAGTTTCGGGTTATTAGCCCGTTTTCAAGAGAATTTAAAATTAAAAAAAGAAATTAAATTCTCTTGAAAATGGGCTAATAACCCGAAACTAGTCGAGAATTTAAAGTTATTCAATCTAATCTGTGTTTTATTGGTCGATTTTTAATAATTTATTCATATTTATTTCATAAAAGAGTAAATTACAAATAATAAATAAACAAATAAATAACTGATATTGAATAAAATCCATACAACATAAAAATATGTTAAATACAATTACGTTATTTAATAATAATAATAATAATCTTTATTAACATATATATATAAAGCAAAAAAATACAAATTAAATAATATAAATTACAAAATCAAATGAATAATTTATATCTGTTAATTGGCTATTGGCCAGTGGTCTTTTCGCCTATATTTATTAATAAAATGTATTAATATTGTAATATTGTCAAGTAGGAGTCGATATGACTTAGTATTGTTATAACATTTTTTATTTTTACTCCTATCCCGAAAGACATTCTCATTTTGTTTGTTGTCCCAATCAGGTTGAAGTATTGTTATAACAAACTTCACCTTATTTCGACTTTACTCATCGCTGTCTAACCACCAACCTGATTCTGTCAAGCCCACGAACCTCCTCGATCATTCTTTGTCAGCTAGTCACACTAGCGTGTAAAATAGATCCGATTGTCAACACTATTTATTGCAATTTGAAATTAATAAAATTATCGTTTTTAATAGATATTTAAATTCTAAAGACATTTTAACTCTTGTATTTTTTTTTCTCTAAAATTATAACTTAAAAATTATGCAGTTTATAAAACCTTGTAAACATTTTTAAAATAAATATTATCTTAAATTTTAAATCTTATTAACCGTGACGATAAAAAGTATTAATTTTGAAATCAATTTTTAATATTTGGTAATAAAACAATGTTGAATGAATTGTATAATACCTTCACCTGCCTCAAGAAGATACAGTGTATCGAAACAATTGTAGCAGTGTCTGTAATAAATCTATGAAACTCAAAACAAACATTGTTTTATTACGAAATATTAAAATGGAGTTTCATCAACCATAGAGTAAATAAATTTTTGTTTCTGTAATTACAAATTTTTCATATTTTTTGATCTTAATACTAGTGGACGGAATATATTGTTTTCTATAAAATTAAATATTTAATAACTCACAATTTTTTAATTAAAACTAAAATCCAAATAGTATTTGATTGAATATAATTTTTCTTGAAAAATTAAACATTTATCAGTGTTGTTTTATAAACATAAAACAGCCTTATTTTATGACTATAAAACTTTTTCTTCTTCTTCTTTTTTTTTCTCTCAAGTAGTTTATGGGAAGATTAAAGACATTTGATTTAAAGAGTATGAAATAAAAAAAAACACTGTTTTTTTACTTTCTATGTGTAACTGATCAATGTAGGTACAAAAATCAGAGATCCAAATTGATACATGGATTGAATTTCTTATTTTTGTATTACCATCTGTCGACATTTTTTTAATTTTTTTGAAATAATTTTCTATTCATTGTGTCAACAATCTCCTACAACACGTTTTATTTACATACATACAAAAGGTAATAAGTTAATTCGCTATTAAATAATCCCTTATTTCTTCTCGAGCATCTTGTTCACCCACATCCCCAATTTATCCTCGTCTTGAAAGCCTACCAGACGTTCATCGACCTTGCCATTGCGGAATACTACTAAAACCGGGATTGAAGCCACATCGTATTTAGCTGCAACTTCAGCTAAATTATCAATATCAACTTTCGCAATGGACAATTTTCCTGCACGTTTTGCTATAACACATTCCAACATGGGCTTTGCAAGGCCCACACCAATTTTCGAAGAAATCGACAATGATGGGCTCCTTGCTATTTTCGATCTTTTGAGAAAAGTCCTTTTCGTCCTGCACTTTGAAGGACCCACTCTGTGGCACGGTCTTAACCACATTCCTCGTCAAGTTTAATTTGTATGAGATTCCGCTCCCCAAAAATCAAACCCTTGTGACAAACATCTTTTTTGAATTATACTTTTTAAGAATGCAGTGAAATTGCGGAAATACTGAAGCAATAAACGTGTGAATGTCAAAACGCGTTGGATATGCATAATCAGTAGCAGATTTTCTATGAAAATTATATTATATAGAAATTGTTTCATGGTTTTGTTATTCCAATGACAATAAAATATTCATTTAAATTAAATGAATCATAATAAATGGAACATATTAGTCTAATGAGGTTCGAAAAACCGAAATGGCTCTCATTAGTTATTTATACGCTAGATGAATGGTGGTTGAACATTTTATTAAATGAAATGAGTTCATTATTTTTTAAATATTGATGTACAATGGCGGCCGACGAAATGTGAACGGTATTTTGTTGTCATAGAGAAATTGTCTAATTTTGTACAGATTTATCAGAACTTTTAATAACTTTTAATAGTGGCGTAACTTGGGTTTTAAAGGACTATTATTCAATTGCTAATTAAAATGCTAAACATATTTATTGTTAATACAAGTAGAAATAATGAAATTAATATTTTGTAGGACCACCATTTGCTGTGATAACTTTTGCCAAACGTGTACTCATGGATGAAACTAGATTCCTCATATTGTAGTTGTCAGCCAAATCCTCCCATGCATTTTCAACAATTTCGTGAAGTTCATGTGCATTCCTAGGTCTAAAATCTCTTGAGTAAATCTTTTTTTGTAGGTATCTCCAAACATTCTCAATTGGATTGAGATCAGGGCTCTTCGCAAGCCAAGTCAATACTTGGATGCGGTGGTCATTTAGCCACTGACTCACAATTCTTGCTGTATGGATAGGACTATTGTCCTGTTGAAATATAAAATTTTCCGGAAATGTTTGTGTTACTGAAGGCAGCATTACATATTCTAAAATATCCCTGTATTTAATAGCATTTAAATGGCGATCTATTTTCCAAATTATTCCGGGTCCGTTTACACTGACCCAAGCCCAAAAATTAACAGAAAAACGACCACTATTTGTTATTGGTCTATAAACTCATAGGCTCCCATTACTACATGATTGAAATACGTTTTCGTCAGAAAAGACGACCGAGTCCCAAAAATCATCCCCGCGATACACAAATTCGTTGGCAAACTCCAATCTTCGTTGTTTATTGTTTTCTGAGAGAAAAACTTTCTTGGCTGCTTGAACATTTTGTAGACCTGCAGCTTTAATACTTCTCGAGCATCTAAGGCACTATCAAATGGATTTTCTCTGAGATGATTCACCAATGCAACATCCTGTTCTTCATTAGATACCCTTCCTATTCCAATTCGGGGTGGCCTTCTTAAATCTTGCCTTATTTCAAATCGCCTTTTCAAATTATTTATGCAGGTTTTGCTTACATTCAAATCAGCAGCCACTCGGCTGAGACCAGCTTTCTTCTAGTTTAGCTATTGCCCTGCTCTTCTCGTCTAAAGATAGATGTCTAGGCATATTTTTGGATTACTTTTATAAATCTGACATTCAAATGTTTGTTTTCGCACAAACGCGACGCTCCTGATTAAAAGTCATATTCACATAGCTAATAAACATCGTTCAAATTTCGTCGGCCGCCATTGTACTATGAGATCTGATGATTTTTTTGTTAAAGATATTAAAATTATTCACCAAAGTACGCAATTTAATGCATATGAAAATCGACATGCAGGGTAGTTAAAACCGATTTGGAAATTTGTATAAAATGAGGTCCTCCGCGCACCGCTTTAACGATAATTGTGTATATAAGTGAAAAAGGGCATTATCCGGCGTTTTATTACAGATTTTCAAGTTGATTGCCGGAGATATATAGGGGGGAAATGGGCAAGGAGCGGGACAGAACTCGTTAAGGGCGGATTAAGCGTCCAATGTCCCGTGCATTTACAATGGGACCACATCGCAGCCCTCCTTTTAACTAATTAAATAGTTTTATTATGCGGACCAGGGAAATGGCGACGTCGACGACGCTCGCTTTCGAGTCGTGCGCGTCGCGGCGCCCTCCCCCCGCGCCTACACCCTCTACTCATACCCTCTCTCCCCATTCCGCCAACTATTCGGCTGAAAAATAGGTCCCCTTTTCTGGCTGCGCGGATTTTTGAGGATCACTGCAATAAATCGTGTGAATTAGAAATGAGGTTTTCTATGGGAGAAAAAAAAAAACGAGGTCTCCATTTAAATTACTTTGGGCGGATAAAACTGTATACACAGGTTTACGAAGCTATTCGTCACAATCCTAACATTTACCTGATATTTTTTTAGGCCAAATAATAATAACATAAATGTAATTTATTTATTTATTTTTGACTTAGTAAAATCTAGAAGCGGTTTACAAAGAATGGTACACCTCATATTTCAATAAATAATTAAAAAAGATCTTATCAGCGGAGAAACGAGAAGGTATTTAATATGTATTTCCCGCGAATATATAAAACAGCCATACGCTTAATATATACAATCTTTTTTTTTAATTAATTTAAAATAAATTGATTACCCAATATTCCAGCGTATATTAACCTTAATTAAAAAAAATCCAATAATTACAAAATTCTGTATTCCCCGTAACCCTAATATCCTTCCTAAATACAAACATCCTATTATCACCATTTCTCAATTCATTTGCGCAAATTATCAGAACATTTCGATAGTTCAATAGTGTATATATAAATTGCATCACAATATTTACAACATTGCAATCATTTACAACTAGTTAAGCTTCAGAATATGCTTCCGTCGTCTTCCATTTATTGTGTATTTTCAATTGAAAAATTCCTGTTTCATTATTACGTAACTGATAGAGACCTATATTTAATTAAAACAATATGTTAACAAATTGTAAGTAAATATTCAATCAAATCTTCTTTATGTTGGTTGTTGGTTGTGGAGACTTTAATTATTTAAATAAAAATACTTGTCCTTTCTCCTACTTATAATTATATAATAAGTAGGAGAAAGGACAAGTATATATAACAATCTTTATTAACAATTAAATTTACAATAAGGCAACAAACATTGATTATGTATATCACACAAAAAATAATTAATTGTTAAATGGCTATCGACCAGAGGTCTTTCTGTCTAGGACAAGTATTTTTATTTAAATAAATATTCAATCAATCAATGAATATCACTTAATAACCTTAACTGAAGCGAGGGCTTTTATTTGGTCATTAAAATTCTGTTAATGATCTTAACTGAACACACTGTAAATGATACAAATGAGAGAAGTACGCGATTTAATTGAGAGAATTGCAGTATATTGACATGAGTTTGCTAAAATTTGTCATAGGGCTATACTCTGAATATTTTAAAATTAAATCCTCTGTGTACATCATTAGTTATAATAGAAAAAAGAAATTAAATAAATCGAAAACAATTAATAATTTATTTCCTCTTTAGCTACTGCGACATTTTGACTTACTTTACATAATTACCTAAAAAAAATTCATTAATGGACATTAGTTTATCGTTAGTTGTATTACAATTGGAATTATATATATATATATAAGAATGATCAATAAAATTAATTCTATTTAAAATTTAAAACAAAAGCAGGATTTACATAATGATCCCAATCCCTAAACCCTTAATAATAAGTAACGGCGGTCGGATTTGTCTTTGGGTAATCGAGGCTGGTGATAGTATAAGAAAACGTGGGCCCCGGTGGGTAGTTATTTTTTAAAAGGGTCCCGAAATCCCAGATGTTCCGAGGCGGCGTTTTAACTATTATTATGCTGATCGGGCCATGATAGCGGGATTACACTTGCAATAAAACCCACACACTGATACATATCAATGCAACCTCAATATGCTCCGGCCCTTTTATTTATGGCCCTTGCCGGGCGAACTGGTGACAAGGGGGCCGAACCGCAACACCAGACTTCATACATATAAATATATATACGTGTGCGGATGCCATCCATTTCGTACTGTTCTACACCCATTTACTTTATTAATCTGCGCCGGGATTTGTTATGTATATCAGTGTTATATATTGTCTTCACATATGGTAAATGCTGTAATCTATAAAGGGGATGTGTGGCGGTGTGTTTAATATCTGTCATAGAATATTCTTAATCACCAACAGAAGGAATATATGATTTTTTTTTAGAAATATAGGGTGATTTTTTTAGTATAAAAAGGACTTACAAATAAAATCTTTTTTAAAACTACGATTCAGGCTGCTACATGATGAATCCATATTTACTAATTTTATAAGTAAATTACTTGACAGTTTTTTATGTTTCACATATTTAGTATTGAATAATACTGATATTATAAAACTGTTAAACTTAAAAAACTTTTTTTACTTATACAAAGGGATCACAATGAAAGGGATAAATTGAATTAAACTGCTCGTTATTATTTTCGAGAAAACCGCTCCAAGAGAATGATTAGTATTTTCAAGTGTGCATCTTTTAACTAAAATTAAATTTGGGGGAACAAATAAACGGACAAAAGATTTATATTGATATGTATAGAGAAATATAAATAAAAAGGTTGTATGTGGATTATTAAATAAATCATATAATAAAGCTATTTTTTAAATTGTATGAAGGCTCTTTTTTTTAATTGCACATCTTGTAAATTATTACATATTTGGATTCCTCGAAAAAATCTACATACTTTTCGTATATATTGACCTATACCTATCTTAAACTATTAAAAAAAAAAATAACTTTGTATCGGCATTTGTATATCGGACACCCTGTACATGCAAGTTTTACTGAAAAAGATGCACACTTGAAAATACTCTGTGCCGGGTTTTTTCTAAAAAATAATAACCACAGTTTAAATAAATTGTATTTCATGAACATTTTTTTTAAATTCAGAAATCCATAAAATTTTAACCCTCCAAAGATAAGGGAAAACATATTTTCATTTCATATTTCCACTATCGAAGAATTTAAAAGAATGAACATTTTTAGATAATTGTTCGAAATAAAAAGGCACATTTTACGAATTTTGTAATCATAAATTTTTATTACAAAAAGATGAAAAATCAACCCCTATAATAGTTTGAATAGGATTTGTTTAATTTGTATTTTAAAACTTGATTCAATTGTGGAATTCAATCTCCTACTTTTCATTTCTTCTGAAATACTTAGTTGTACTATACATATTTTCAACAATATATACAGCATTAAATAAATCTTGAGGCCGCTTAATGACCTTAGCAGACGAAGTCGGTAAAGTGTGAAGGGTTTTAGTGGGTAGGCTTCCAGCCAAAGTTTAACTGGAAGGAGTCCCATACTCCGTCCGTAACTGGATTTTGCCTTCCACAGCCATCCCTCCACAAAAAAAAAAAACACATATACTTTGATTACTAATTTTATATTGATGTTTTGTAATTGGCTATCGACTAAAATTCTTTCTGTTTTATAAACATTATATACATAAACATCTTTATTTCTAAGATTGGAATATACATTACAATACAATATCTAACAATACACTAACGTTTACAATATATTTCCAATTCTGAAACTGGCTATCGACCAGTGGTCTTTCAGCCTATATAAAGAATATTTATATATATATATATATATAATCAAATGCCGCTCTACCCATTCGGGTGTGTGGCAAGAATATTTATAGCAAAAACAATATTTTCTTTTTGAATTATATAGGGGAAAGTATAAAATGAAATCAATATGATATTAATATATAAATTATTTCTTTTCAAATAATATCACATAGGGGATGATCTCGATATAATTGAAACGAATAGTTTTCGAGGAAATATTATACATTTCGCATTTATTCGCCCGGGGAGCATGATAAAACCGGCGCACTCTGATTATATTTGTAATTCAAAATAAACAATTCATCATTAAAATTACAAATCCGATCAAACAAAATTGGAACGATCGCAAAATGCAAATTAATTCCGTATAAATATTGGGCCGAAAATAAAATTACACGACCACTTTTAAAATATAATTAATGTAACGCTAATCACGTTTAAACATTTTATTGGGCAAAGCAAATAATAAAAGGGGCGTTATTTAAACGAGTTTCCGATGAATTTAATCAGTGTAACCTAATAAAAGCGTAATTTATTCTGCGCGTTTCGCTTGTAAATTTGTTCATATACATTTTCTGCATTTAACGTTCTATTTATTTACCAGAATTATTTCAATGTAAATGTAACAACGATTAACGCAGCTTGCTAATCAAGTGTTAAGTTTGAAATAAAAGCAAAAGAATTAAATTCGTAACATTGCTTTTTGATTGTGGATGTAAAAAATTAATACCAATAAAATTCAACAAAGATTTTCATAAACATGATTGTTAAGCATATTTTTTTATTTTATTGAATGTAATACTAAGTGCCAGATGGGAAAATAATTTAAAAAAAGTGATATTGATATACCAATATATTTTACATACTTTATTTATTTCCATAACGCAATAAATTAAATACTTTTTAGATATTAAAAAATATGTCAATAAATTAGTACTTAAGGGTGCGGTTTAGGCGAAAGAGATAGCTATATAAATATTGGCAATCACTAATTCGAGTTAGATTGCTGTTGTGATCAATGAACAATATTGTATTATACATTAAAGTAATCTTAAAATAAACAGGAATTTCATCAGATGAATTAAAAATTATTTTTATAATTAGTTTGTGTGGAAAACAATAATGAAAACCAATGAAAATTGATCAAATTTATAGCACATTTCAAATTATATTTTTGTTATTAAAAACTTGTGCAATGAAAATTTAAAGGATTTCACTAAATTCTGCATTCAAATAACTAAGCAGACATGACCTATTAATTTCATTATATCTTACAATATTCTTTTCTAAGTTGAACTAGTAAATTGACGTAATACACGAAAATTAACGATTTATTTTTTATTTAGACTGAAACTTTATAAAAAATGTAAATATCATTAAATCCAAAAGAATTGCTCTTTTTTCAAACGATTATCTCCATTTTACTATATAGCTATCTCTTTCTACTGAACCAGGGTTACATAAACCGCGCCGATTAAGGCTTTTAGATGAATATCTGATTAAACTAAGATAACTTTGCTTAAAAAAGAGATATATCATTGAGACTTGAAACATCGGATTCAGAAAGAATAATCCATATAACTCTCTAAAATTACTAAAATAATGTTTTTTTGTTTGTCTATAAAAAAAATCAAAGTTTGACAAATTTTACAAAAGTTCAACTTTACAAATTGGCTGTACAAAAACGATTTGCTTAAAGTTATTCAAATTAACAAATTAGATGCTCCCACTCATTGCAAATATTTTGGTTATATTTTTAAGTTAATCCGCGAGATTTGTTTCTTTTCATTAAAATCCACTTTTTTTTTCCTAGATCGTTGTCCGAAAAATTATTTACGGATTTTTAAGCACATTTTAAATATTAAATCAAATTTACATGGGGTCTGGAATATGTTAGAAGGAACGTGGGATGGCTATTCCACCCCTACAAAAAACATTTACGTCAATTTTAGATGATGAGTCTGATTACAAAGGATCTTATGAGAATGGTTTAAGCAAACCACGCCGATTAAGACTTTTAGACGTAGTATTGGTTAAACTAAAATAACTTAGCTCATCGTTAAGACAGAATATTTTGATTTGAAGAAAATGCATTCAGGAAGCATTAATTTTCCACCAAAATAAATCCATTTAGTTTTTTTATGAGTAGGATATGAAAAATAAATATACCAGAAAATGCAAAAAATACTCCATACATATTTTACTATTATTAATTTTAATGTTATAAAGTTTTTTCCACTAAAGCATTTTTTGACCACTGTGTATCTTGATTGGGGTAATATCCTGTTGATGAGATGTTGAGATGTAACGAATTGATGAATGGTAATGGCGTATTAGGGGTGCGCATTAAACATAGGTGATTTATGATTTTATTATAATATTTCTGGGATTTTATGAAAATTTTAAGAAGAGTGAATGTTCTGTAGTGAGCGATCTACGGCGAACACATTAAATCACGTATGATAGGGTTTGTCTGATTTGACAGTTCAAAACATTTTTCTTTGAAGACGTTTAAATAAACCGCAGTTATTTAAAATAATTGAAATAAAACAATTTCAAAAAATTGTTTCCTCTTTAGTTAGAAAAACATAATACCTTTTTCTAGCTACCTTTTTACTTTCTCCGGACCCTTGTTCAAGGGAAAGTATTGTGATCGTAAAAATAATCGAATCGCCAATTTCAACGAATATGCATATACATGCAATATATGTATTGAGGTCCCTTGAGACCATTCCATCGAGTTTTAAAATTTTCTGTGTTTCCGCGATAGCGCATAAACTGCTAAAAACGAATTGAATCCAAACGTTATATCTAAGATTTTATAATAGTGAAATGATCTGAAAAGCTTTTGGTTAGAATGAAAACACATTAAGTGCAACTTTACTGTGGAAACTTTAATTATAGGAATAATTATTTTTATGACAAATGAAACGTTAAAAAATGTTCTAAAAAAATGTATATAGCATGAGAAATTTTGTAGTTATTGTAAGGTAAGGAATATATATATATATACAGGGTGAGTTTTTTTCGATGTTCTCTATGGGGATCTCGGAAACTATAAGAGATAGAAAAACGGTTAAATGGGGAAAGAAGTGTAGTTTTATAAGACGAATAAAATGACACTTTCAAATTATTTGAAAAAGTCACGGGTAACTAGATATTTTGAAAAAAGTAAAATGTGTCAATTTTTTGAAATCAATATATCTCTATTATTATCATAGATAGAAAAAAACTGTAAAGGACAAAATTGTAGAAAATTTTACACAGATTAATAACAAAAAATCAAAAAAAATTTTTCGCCCATATTTTGGGAGATATGACACAAACTTACCTTTTTTTAAATGGAAACAATAGTTGGCTATCACTTTATTAAAAGGGCTATTTTTTTTCCTTTAATCCGATATAACATATGCCATAGTTATTTTTAAAATAAAATAAGTTACAGTCGTTTTTAATTTTACCATACACCAAAAAATAGTTAGCCATGAAAAAGACAAAAGTAAAACAATTGCAGTTGTTTATTCTAAACACACATTAATTCATTTCCATATTTGGTTTGTTTCGATAAGTTTGTTTTGTATTTTTTGGTGTTGTAAGTTTTTTTAAAGTAATAATGAATTTTTCCAACGAAGAAAAGCGTGATATGCTTGTTTGTTACATTCAATGTAATAAAAACGCTGTGGATGCTGCAGAACAATATTATAATCAATATTTCGATCGTCGGCAGCCATCTTTACCAACATTCAGAAGAATTTACCACAATTTGGGTTAGTACGGATCCTTTACAAAGCCGAAACTTGAAAAAAAAAACGAAATTAATGATGTTTCGGAAATAAACGTATTAGCATTGGCGATGATAGATCCATCCACATCGACCAGACAAATTGCAACAGAAGCAAGCATATCTCAACGGACTGTAGTATGAGTTTTGAAAAAAACATAAATATCACCCATATAAGGTATCAATTTCACAAAATTTACATGACGGTGATACCAATAAGAGAATGGTCTTCTGTATGTGGTACAAAACATGTGCCAAGAGATAATACGTTCCCTACAAAAATAATTTGGACAGATGAAACGCAGATTTACTAATTGTGGGATTTTTAACCGGCACAATGAACATGTTTGGAGTCAGGAGAATCCACGAGAAGTTGCACAACGTAGACCACAAATTAAATTTGGATTTAATGTATGGTGGGGTGTGTTCGGATTGAGAATTCACACATTGAATGGAAATGATTACCTTCGTTTTCTTCAAAAAACATTTGAAGATATGCTCGATGATTTAAATTTATCAGTACGGGCAAGATTGAAGTGGTTTCAACACGACGGAGCTCCACCTCATAGCACGTTGGCTGTGCGAAACTATTTAAATGATGCTTTTCCTAATTCATGGGTGGGAAGAAATGGACCAATCTTATGGCCACCTAGATCACCCGACCTATCCGTTTTAGACTTTTTTCTGTGGGGTTATGTGAAGAACAAAGTGTATCAACAATCATATCAATCCGTGGAGGATCTTAGACTAGCTGTACTTGAAACATTTTATTCTATTGACAGAAGAAAAGTCAAAAAAGCCACAAATTCGATTTTAAAAAGATGTACTTTATGCCATAATAATAATGGTGGACTTTTTGAGCATCTTATGTAATATTTAAAATTTTCTTCTATTATTATTTTGATAATTTCGGAATTATTTTACTTTATGTTGCTTTTGACAAATCTAAAGAAAGGTAATAAATGAAATATTGATTTCGTTGCTATAAACAACCGCAATTGTTTTACTTTTGTCTTTTTCATGGCTAACTATTTTTTGGTGGATGGTAAAATTAAAAACGACTGTAACTTATTTTATTTTAAAAATAACTATGGCATATGTTATATCGAATTAAAGGGAAAAAAATAGCCCTTTTAATAAAGTCATAGCCAACTATTGTTTCCATTTAAAAAAAGGTAAGTTTGTGTCATATCTCCCAAAATATGGGTGAAAAATTTTTTTTGATTTTTTGTTATTAATCTATGTAAAATTTTCTACAACTTTGTCCTTTACAGTTTTTTTCTATCTATGATAATAATAGAGATATATTTATTTCAAAAAATTGACATATTTTACTTTTTTCAAAATATCTAGTTACCCTTGACTTTTTCAAATAATTTGAAAGTGTCATTTTATTCGTCTTATAAAACTACACTTCTTTCCCCATTTAACCGTTTTTCTAACTCTTATAGTTTCCGAGATCCCCATAGAGAACATCGAAAAAAACTCACCCTGTATATATATATATATATATATATATATATATATATATACAGAGAGGTTTTTTTATCAGTATACATTAGGGGAAGTGTATACCTACAAAAAACGTAAGTCAAACGCATTGAACCGATGTGTCTATATTTAGTTGATTATTTGGCATATGTGTGTTCAGTTGCGTGTTATAAGCAACTAAACACACATATATTAATGCGTCTGACTCGCGTATTTTGCAGGTATACATAGGGGAAATGTATACTGATAAAAAAAGCTCTCTGTATATATATAAGCACTACACTCCTCGTGGAGTTTGGCTGCTTCTTTTCTGAAGCTTTCATGATCTACTTGTAGGGGAAGTTAAGGAATAATAAATTTATTTCTAAACATTGGCTTTAATTTTAACAACAATTCAAATATTTATTTAATAAAAGTTATTACTATTAAGTGTTCATTCAAATATTCATTTGATCGAATACATCGGGGAAAGTATAATGACGGACACCATTTTTTAAAATTACTGTGACCATGTGAATAAATCCTTTTTTATTATTAATAATACTTTAATTGAAAAAAGTCCGTTGAAGTTATTTTTAGTGCCAAATATTTCTTTTTTTATGAAAATAATATTTATTCTTCATCTTTATGGAATACTATTAATATATTTGTGATGTTAATAATTTTCATAATTACCTTTTTAAAATGGAAAACGTGTTATTCAAACATGACATTCAAATATATACAGCGAACACGTTGCGAGTGAATAAGGATTCCGGCGGATACACTTTGGTGGGAACGTTTGCGGGAAAATTACCGGAATCGTTCCGATGATACGCAAAGGGCTAAACAAAAAAGCGTAGACCGGGAAGGTAATTGATTATCGGAAAGATGGAGAACGGCTCGTGAAGAGAGCGGGAGCAAGATGGAGTGTATATCTTTAGAAGTGAGTCCGGGCGGATTGTAGGTTGAGAACCCGGACTAGCCCCGGAAGCCGTGTAAAGCCAAGTATGAGAATAATGTGCGCAGGGATTCAGACGGTCGTTTACTGGGGCTCGATCAAAAACGCGTTACATTTCAAATGAAGAAATACGGACCCGACCTAAACACATTCGGGCGGAATTTACGGATTCCGGACACAACCAGCAGCATACATACATATACAGAGTGTATATGTATATAATGCAAATATGCATGGGATGATGTATATGGGGAATATGGTATTCACTCTGCATAACGTTGCAAAACATAATAATTAATAAGATTATCTTGTGCTCTAGCTGAAATATTAAAGTATATTCTAAAAATATGTTTGTTGTTAAAAAAATAAAATTAATAATAATATATGTAAAATTGTATCATTCTGTTTATATGTGATTTACAGTCATGCTATTTATCTAAACATTTTGAATATTGTTGTTATTCAACAAGTGAAAAATCGAGGCGTTCTAATAACTAGCCATTTAGTGTTATAGCAATCTACAAAATACCGTTTTATATATGTTTGGTTTATCACTCTACCCGGAGATTATCACACGTTTTTTGGCCACCTTGTACATTTTTTGTTAATTTTGAAGCAAAATATATTCTGTTGGAGATGAATAAATATGTGCATTTAAATATCTCTATTTATTAAAAAAATACATTCCCAGAAACTCCTAAATAAAATTTTCTCCCTATAAATAATATTTGATTACTCTATTAAAGCCAGTTCTCTAATATTGCTTTTCAGAACAACAAAAACAAAAGGGCGGAAAAAAATATGGTCGATAGTATATTACAGACAACGTTTACAAGCGCTGCTACATTAAATATAAATATTTTATATCATAATAATATTTATATTATATTATTTATTTATTCAAACGGTACACCATTTTACAAAATGAAAACAAAATATATAGAAGCAAAATACAAATTGATCACAAATGCTTTACAGTACACAATTGTTTAATACATATATGTTTATAATACTCTGTAAAGTCCGGTAATAAAGATACTGCTCTCTCTCTCTCTCTCTATCTCTATTAAGTGCAAAACATAACAATATTTCAATTAATAACATCAAGTAACAACTCCTCCAGTTGTTACTTGATGTTATTAATTGAAATCTGTTGCACATACAAAAATTGGCATTAACATAAATTCAATTATTAATAACTGAGGCTTCAACTTTGTTATACATTGTTTATTAATTAAATAAAACACTTTTAACTTTGTTTGCATAACACAATAAATTTTTGTGTTATACAAACAAAGTTAAAAGTTACAATGAAATTAAACAAGAAAAATTTCTGGCAATGATCAATAAAATTCGATCAATCCCTTTTGCAGTTGGATAAAATTCGATCAATCCCTTTTTGCAGTTGGAAAAAGGGATTGATCGAATTTTATTACATACGCTTATATATACATTTATATTTACATAACAAGAAAAAATATTGTGTTAGTCTGTCTGGATCTTTCTGCCTTTTTTAATTTACGGTGATTTGCAATAAAAGTATCTATCTGAATTGACGCCAAAAATTTTCCTTGTTTAATTTTGCAGTTGGAAAAAGGGATTGATCGAATTTTATTGATCATTGCCAGAAAATTTCCTTGTTTAATTTCATTGTAATTTAAATAACTGCAAATTTATTTAATTTAAAGTTAAAAGTGTTTTATTTAACATTAATTAGGTCATGTTAATATTAGATTTTTAGTTACATATTATTTACACCTGATTTTTTTTTATTAAAATTTTAATTACGAACTTACAGTTATTTTAATAGTCGAATTGTAATTGCCAATCCTCGAGCTGAAGGATCTCGGGCTCATCCAATTTTTTTCCGTAGTCGCAGCATTCTTTCCTCATTCGTAGTTAGTTATTTGCGGCGAGAGCCGAGGCAATTCCAAAATGCGATTTCCCCCATATGTGTTTGTGTGTGTGTGTTTGTGCGGGGGGGATTGGAGCGGCGGCGCGGCGTGCGGAGGGTAGGAAGCGGGGGTGGCGTCGCGGCTGCGGCGGCAGCGTCGGAGGGGGCGATGGTCCCTGCAACGACCCTTTGGCCCTTGCAGCCAACCAGCCTTGATTGGCTCGAGCTCAACTAATCCCACTTTAGTCCCGGCGGTCGCCCAGGACCACCACCCGGAATACATTCCGGACCTTCTGACTTCCACCCAAATTGCCAGTTACTGTTACTTACATCACGGAAATTATTTCGGATGTGTATGTACATCTGATGGCCGGCTGTAATTGAAATCGGGCACTCGTGACGCCTGCACGACCTTCCCTTTCTCTTACATTCAAATGTGTTATTAAATCAATCGTAAAATTACTAACGGCAGAAAAGAGTATTTATTAAGTTGGTCATAGTAATTTAAATAAAACTAATTTGAAAATAATTAATAAATTCGCTACTGAGGCGTCTTTATTCACACAACAACATTATATACGCTTTATTTTTACATAACAAGAAAAAATATTGTGTTAGTCTGTCTGGGCTATCGCCTGGGATCTTTCTGCTCTGTCTGAATTTACTGTGAATTGCAATAAAAGTATCTATGCTAGTTAGCTGAATTGTTTTGAAGTATTCTAATGATTTCAAGAATTTTGAGGAACGGATGGGTGTATTTAGAAGGGATATTTAAATTTCGATGGATACAGATTTTTTTCAGAAGGGATTATTTTTATAGGGATTTTTAAGATCGGTTTATTAAACGTTGAGATATGGGGTTGATTTGGTCTGTTGATTTTGAGTTGGAATTTCGAAGGATTTATTTTGATCCGCCATTTGGAACACCAGACTTGGACGGCATCGAAGGATTTTTGGAGGGATTTTGAGGCTACGTGAAGGAATGGCGCATGGGTAATATGAGCGGTATCATCAGCGAATAAAAGGGCGTACTGGGAATGGTCAAAATGAGTGGGATCCTGGTTATACAAGTGTGGCAGTAAATTTTGTCAAGCAGTGGGGATAAGGGAGAACCTTGAGGGACGACTTAAAAGATTGGGAATTTTTGTGAAAATGTTTGACATATTCTTAATTGACGGGATCTGTTGGAGAGGATAAAATTTCTATATAATTTTGTTTTAATAATAAGGTTGTCAAAATTTTAGCCAACAATAAAAAATCCAAATTAAACAAGCAAAGTAGAAAGTGTTTCATTTATTGAAATTGAATTACAATATATAATAAAGTAGAAGTCTGAACAATCAATAAAGTTATAAAAAAAAATGGGTATTTATTGAAAACAGTTTTTTTTAATAAATATATAAAAATAAGTAATGGAAGTTAACCAACATTGTATTATTTTCAAGAAAATTATTTTAAATAGTTTTTACTCACTTTTTTTTAATAAATATAAAATAAATAATAAAAATTATTGTAAATAATCATTAAAATTCGTTTGGAGGTTAACTAAAATTGTATGCAAAATATTCTTCTCGTCAATTATCAAAGTTTTTTTAAAAGCCATTGTTTTTAATCAATCCTCAATTTTAGATAAATCATAAATATTATTTTAATGAACCGCAAAATCTACAGTTAACTATTGAAAATGAACAACTAGTGTTTAAAATAAATATTTAGTGGTAATGGCAAAACTGCCTCAACAGCAAGGAACTGTGAATTTTTATAATTATCAGTTAACTATTGGTTTGTTAAAAAAATATTATTTTGAATATATAGTTAATACCTCTTTAACAACGTATTTAAAAAAAGAAAGAAATATTTGACTAACGAAAAAAATATATACATATGTTTCTAAAAGATAGTACTGTTTATATCTACCCATTACAATAAACTCCAACCCACGAATCGAAACTCGAGGCGCCGATCGAACGGTAATTCAGGCAGATTACTTTTTCTGCACCGCCGCCGATTTTTAAATTATCATTCGTTTCGTTTTTAGGCGAATTCGTTACCAGGTGTTAATGCTCAGGAACTACCTGTGGAATACGCCGTTTGCGATTACGCCTCGTTTTATTTATTTTTTTTTTTTTTTGGTTCAACCGACGGCGTTATTTCTAAATATCGTTATAATGGAATGTATCGGATATCCATTAGCTTAAATACCGTGTTAATTTAAGAGTAAGCTCCGAAATCGCGCAAAATTGAAATAAAAAGCCCGCCCGGATTTAAATAACAAGCCGCGTAATGTGGCTGTAGATAAACCTTTTAAATCTCACACCCGCCCGAAGAATTATCGCGATCCGAATGTTTCCCTATTTATTATTATTCCCTTGCCATTAACAATGATGCTTGGAGTTTTATTGATTTTTTTCTCCTTTCTTTTATAATTGCTTTAAATGTATATATTTTTGCGTTTATTTTTATGGAATAATTAATTTCCATACCACTTATGCTATTGTATAAAGGTATAATAATACAGTTAAAATTGTTATAAAATAAAAATGAGGAAAATCCATTATTAATGAGTTTAAAATGGAAAAAATGTCATTATATTTTTTTCCATTTTAAACTCATTAATAATGGATTTTCCTCATTTTTATTTTATAACAATTTTAACTGTATTATTATACCTTTATTGAATTTCAGGTAATACAATGTTTATTTATTTATTTATGGACATCTCCTATTTAATAAAATCATCTATTATAAAATAATAACAAAAAATATCTAAATGAAACTACAAATAAGTATTATACACACAATACACGAAAATAACAAATTAACTCAAATGATTGCTTTAAAAAGTATACAACTAAATAATACAGCTTGATAAGTCTATAACCCTTAGACCACGCTTAAATAAAAGAAAAGATGAACAAAAAATATGGAAATTGGAATTAGAGTTTAAAATATTGCAATATTTCATCATCCTGACGATGGGATTGTGATTTCCATAGTTAGATTAATGAAATGGTATTCGAAATAATACTTTAGCCCTAGTGGTTTTAGTAATGCAAAAATTAAAGTCAAGGACTGAGAGTAAATAACTACAGTCAATTAAACCGTTAATTAGTTTAAATGCGAAACACAAGTCGAGCATAATTCGCCGATATTCAAGCGAGCTTAAATTTAAAAACAGAAGCATGCTGGAATGGCTAAAAGTAGTGCGAGAATGACCAAGTCTAAAAGAAATTAATCTTAAAAATTTGCTCTGGACCATTTCTATTTTATTAATTGAGTTTTTGTAGAAAGGACTCCATATTGATGAACCATGTTCCAAGTGTGAACGTACTAGCGATATATATATATAATAATTTTACAGTAAACAAATCAAACTCTTGTGAAAACCGATTAATAGCTTCAACTGACTTCAACGCCTTGGATATGACTTTATCAATATGGAAGTAAAACGTTAAACGCGTATCAAATATTATACCTAAATCCTTGACTTCGTTTGCACTGTTCAATTTGACTCCATTAATAGAATAAACTCTCTCTTGTGAAAACCGATTAATAGCTCCAAGTGACTTCAACGCCTTGGATATGTCTTAATCAATATGGGAGTAAAACGTTAAACGCATATCAAATATTATACCTAAATCCTTGACTTCGTTTGCACTATTCAATTTGACTCCATTAATAGAATAAGAATATTGCAACAATTTTACTCTGGTAAAAGATATGGAAACACATTTATTAATATTCAAACTAAGTTTGTTATTAGAACGAATATATTATATAAATTTTACGTAGGCGAAGTTCAGGTAGGCTTTAGCCTATTGCTACTCTTCTACTCAACCTACTCTTCCACTCAACCCAACTTTCCTTTATCACATCTGCTTTTATTTTCGTATGTAATTTCGTGGTATATTTTCTTAATTTTGGATAACTTCTTTATAACACATACACTTTATTTATATCTGTGACTAGTTTCTACTACACGGCAACCATTATCAAACTAAGTTTGATTACCATGTAGACGAAACTAGAAATCATTATCGAACTAAGTTACACGGTAATCATATTTAGATTAATATCCAACACTCAATCAATCAATCTGAGTTTGATTACCGTGTAACTTAGTTTGATATTGATTTAAAGTTTAGACTACATGGTAATCAAATGTTTGATAAGACGTGTAGTCGGAGCTAATCACAAAATAAATAAAATTTAGGTGGTATAAGGAATTATCGAAAAAAATATTTTCAATTTTATGCAATTAATTTGGTAGTTTCTAAATCACTTACTCATTTCTTTCAGCCTGTTTTTGTTTAGTTCCTGTCGTTTCTGTCTATGTCTCGTCCTGCTATATATATATACAATCATCTTTATTGTGGTATTTACATATACATATATTATACAAAATATTTCATCTAAACTTATAAATGGCTATCGACCTTAGGTCTTTCAGCCATCGTCCTGCTAAATTTGATGAAATGAATTGATGAATAGTTGATACTGAGTGGATTTTTTTTTATATTTAGGTCTAGATGAATACATAAGTGTTGGATGTTGGGGCAATGTGGGGGTTAGTTGCAAATTTTAGGGAGCGGATTTCTATTTCTTTTTTTGTAATGGTTGGGATTTTGTACATAAGGAATTGGAGCGAGTTATCCGGGTGTCTGATTTTTCTAAACACTCTAAGGGCTAATCTTTCCGCGACTTGGAAATTTCTAAGGACATTAGGATGTGGACTGTGGAATAAAGTAGGCGCGTATTCAAGCAGGGGTAGACAGGTCATTTTATAAATAAAAAAACAGTAGCTGCCGATATTTCTTGTTTCTTTCAAGTTAAGGCTCTAAGGTGTCTCGTCTTGCTCTTTCCACTGGTTTTGAATTTTAGGGAGTGTTTGATGAAGGTAAGGGTTACACCTAGGTATATTCATGTGGGATGGGAGGATATGGTGTAGTTATTAATTTGGAATGGGGAATTACTGTGCTATTTGGAAAGGAATAAGTAGTTGAGGATTGATTGATATTCTCCATTTGACGTACTAAGTTTGTAGATCATCTATTAAACCCCTCGCCCCTCACCTCTGTTATGTACCGACACTTATATGGAACAAACCCTACAATGTTACTGTAGTGGGTTGGACACTAAACGAATGAGAGAGTCGGCTATAAGGATCTACACAGATGAATCTAAAAAGAGAGATTAATCGGGCTTTGGAGTTTTCTCCAGAATTTTAAAGTTCCAGACAAAAATTCTGATGGTAATTCATGGAACCATCAACCAACTGGAGCTGATGGGTATAACACTTGCGGCAGAATACATCATAAATCAAAGTTGTCAAATGTAGCTACGTCAGAGACGGAAATTGAATGCCACAGGAAACTCAGGCAGGCGGCAATTCATAACAACATTGAAGTCTGCTGGGTGCAGGAGCATGATATGGTCACAATTAACAGGAGAGCTGAGGCACTGGCAAGAACTGGGATGAACATTCTCTCACCGAATCCGCTAGTGCATCTCACTCCTCTCTCTCTGTGTAACATGTTACACACCAATGCCCCAGAGAAATTTAAGAAGTATTGGAATGATATTGAGGGCTACAAGCTCCCTAAGGAAATACGTGTGTATCCTAATGAGAGATCAGCGAAACGGTGGAGGTGGAAGTAGGAGGAATTACAGGCACTTAACTGTCTTCCCTACTGGTTACTGTAAACTAAATGGGCACCTCTATAAGATGGGGATAGTTGATTCTCCATCTTGCAGTGGGTGCAGCATGGAGGACGAAACTGCTTGGCATTTCCTTTATGAACTCCCAGAACTCTCGTCATTAAGGAAGTCCATACTGGGTGAAAAACGGCTTAAAATGGCTTATATAAGAGATCTACCCACCTCGGTTATACTAGACTACCTAAACAAGGTAGGCTGGCTGAACTGAGTATGAGTGATCTACGGGAAATAGTACAATGGGCCTAATGAAGCCTGAGTGTAGTGCGTAGCTGCATACTCGCTTATACCAGATACCAGCTACAGATACGAGACCTTGTAGAGTGTTAACAGCCTTTGATATGGTTAGAGCGTGGGGAATAAGAGCAATGTCATCCGCATATACTTAAGCAATGCACTCTAAATACCAGGATAATTGTGTTAGACGCAATGATGGTCAGCGTTTGACATTTGTACTTTCAAACTCGAAAGAAATGCTATGGTTGATATTCTTAGGCAGTAGAGGGAACTAGCCGATTCTAGAACCTCATCTGACCTTAAAAGTCACGAGGAGGTTCAAGAATCGGCTAGTTCAAATTTTACAAACCTGAAGTACGTTACTCTTGTTTTTTTTTTTTCATTCTCTTGACAGCACTGCCTTATTTATAATCAATGTAGAGAATCATATACATGAACTTTTATTGACGAAACTCCATTTACAATAATAAGACTGCATTTTTAGTTTCAAATATTACAAAATTAAAGAATAATGAATTATTTTCTCTGTATTTTTATTGTATCTTTTTAAATATAAAATTTAAAAAGATACAAGTTGATGGAAATCAATTGACCGTTTCGAAATGTAAAAGAGTGACAGTAGATAAATCCGACAGAATGAAGTCGGCTTAGAGTGACACCTGGCATCAGGCGGCGAGGAATACGGGAATAAGAGCAAGATGGCAAACGTTAGAAAGCGGGCGGGAGCGGGAACGGAGCGAGATAACCGGGATAACAGGAGTGGAGCGTCTAAGTCCCGGGGCTTTACTTCCAAGTCATTTGATCCTCTAAGAAAATTTGTGTTCGTGTATGCTCTACTTCCGTTTTTCTTACTTCACGTGATAAACTAAGCGCCCAAGTGAAATTTTACTTATTTTTATACCATCGGCACATACGGACTAGCTCCGAATGAAACGCAATAAAACCGAGGCCCGGATTTATACGTTTATACGGGTCGCTCCTTCCGTGCACATTGCCGCTGTTTCCTTATTAACTCCGGTTGATCTTCGCCAACAATCCAATCCTATGAAAAACACACTCTACTTACTGCTGCTACATAAATTTTGTCATTTTTGTCTCCTTCCTTTCTTTTCAAAAATTACTCTTTAAATAAAAATATATGAATGTATTTCAAAATATCAATTTGTTACACATCAAATGAACACACATTTAATTTCATTCATTTATATACATTTGAAATATAATTTTTGTTTTTTATGTTAGCTTTATTATTTATATTATAAAATTATTTTATATATTCTAAAAATGTATATAATTCAACTTTTATAAATATATTGTTGACAAAACTTAACATTTCTATTCTGTACCCGGCGCATTCACCATATATACATCAATGTAATAATTACATTATAAAATACATTAATTTAATTTAAAACTGCAAAGGTTTACTTTTTTATCATAAAAATATTAGTGATGTAGAAAAAAGCTATTGATAAAATGCACGTTGTGCTTGAAATGTACATATAGTAATAAAAATAAAAAAAGTGAAAAAAGGAATAAAATATTATTATATTATATCAAGAAACTACACGTACTCACCAAAAAGTATCTACGATTAACTCTTTATTATTTTAATGCATTTTATCGTTGTAAAATAATTAAAGTTTAATAGATTCGCATTAGCAATCGTATTTAAAACCCTCCATCATTTATATAACTAAACGCACACATGTTTGCTGAAATCCTCGAGGCAATTAATATGCACACGTAAATGACGTAGTTAATTTCACATTATTAGCGCAGACGGGGGCGGAGGGTGCTCCCTGACATGGGGCGCCGGAATTAATATTTATGGGTGTCGCGACGTCCTCGCAAAAATAACACACACGGCTTAACTGCCCTTTTATTGCGGAGGGCGAGGCATTCTCATGTAAATGCTAGCCGAAACTTATTCAGGGGTGGCTCGGTTCGCGCCTCATCAATCACGACCACCGAATCATTTCCACCGCCGCTATTCCACGGAATACCCGCCGATAAATGACTCATTTGGTGAGTTTAATTGAAATGTATTAAAGAAAGGCGTAATTGATTGTTGTTCGGAAATTAAAATTATTTAATTATAAACCAGAGTAAGAAGGAAATATTTTTTAATTAGATTATTTAATCAAAATTAACGAAATAACCGCTCTACCTAAAATTATTACACCTTTCCTGATTTTCCTTATTTCTATTCGTCTCCGATATAAATTGGATAATGCAATGCGAGCTATCACATTTCAGCCATTTATTTTTAGTATGAATCTAACAATAATATTATTGTGATTACTTGAAATTGTGATTTATAGTAGATGTACAAAACTTTGATATCGCACTTGGGAAGTCATTTTAATAAAAAAAAAATGTTACATAAACATTGGTCATAATTTATTTATAACTGTAACCTACACGTGTTTATTTAATTAGAAAGTAAATGTGAATTTTGAAAAGTGGATAACAAGAAAAATAAATGACCATGAAATAAAAAACAACTATATTAAACTTATTCATTTTGACAACTGTCAACTTAAATGTTTCAGAAATTATGTTGCATATTTCCATGACTAATTAGTTTTTAAAGTTGTACTTTAATGATAATTACATAAAATTTCAATCAAATGTAGTTCTGTAAATTAACCAAATACGATTTATCTATATATATATATATATATATATATAGATAAATATATATATATATATATATATAAAAGAAAAAGGCGTCATAATATATATATTCATAAAATGACTTCTCGAACATGATGTCAAAGTTTTGTACACCTGTTATAAATCACCCTGTATATATATGCTTGCAAGTTGTGTCAAGATTGATTTAAACATAAAGAAACGCAAATATTTCTTTAAGGAATTAAGTATTTAGATATATTATTAGAACAAGTATAACAACACCTTTTGATTAAAAGAGGCGTTGTTATAATTTCAAATTTAATATAAAAAAAGACGATGTAATCTAAATCATGAAGAAAATGCAGGCTTGAAGTGTTGATATTTTATTGTTGTGTTACCGCCAACCGAAATGAAATTGTGCTAGATAAAAGTGTCACCGGGTAATTTTCATATTCAATATCGCCTATTCGCGTCCTCGCGGGTCGTATCCATTGAAAATTCTCCCGAAACAGAAGAAGAAAAAAAAAGACACGCAGAAAGAAAGAAAAAATAAGCAGAAGAGGGAAATGGCACCGAGGAAAGAGTGTATCCCTCCTGTGGAAAACAAAACGAAATATGTATGGACGGGGGAGTACGGCTGGGCGGGAGGGCTGAGGGGTTGGGGCTCGTGTTAGTTTATTTTATATTCTGATCCGAATGTTCGGGAGGGAACCTTACACGGGAGCCGTCCTCCAGCCGCGCATCCCGTTCCTGGGGGACGTCCCTTTGCGTCCGGGGCGAAAAACGCGCTGGCTGGATGGAAACACACCAAGAGAAATAACGTGGGATTACCTCAGTGCGTTCCCCATGATTAGATTGTAAAATACTGGAAGTGACGTGTGCAAGGGTGGATAAATAAGACACATAAAACGGAAATGAAACAGATATAAAAATAGGAAAATGGCGGCAGTAAACTTGCACCGCGTCTCCCCGGCGCATTTCTGCGATTAGGCAATGAATTGCCGATGGGGATTTTGGTGGTGTCTCCGTTTCTTCCGCATTTTACCATAGTGCAACCTCTAACAATTACAAACTTAATTCCTCCTGCGGTAAAATTCTATTATTCCGGCTTTCCTGGATTCCAGAGAATTTAACGATATCCCGGCTTAATGCTTTCTATTTACCATTAACTTCGATAAATTTATCATTGTACGAAGAAAAGCTATTTGTGCTTTAATCTAGTTCAAACAACATTTATAACTCAATATATATAAACTACATTATTCTTTTTTACTAATTGTAAAGGCTTCTACTTTGTTATACATAGTTGTTAGATTAATGAAAATACAGTTTAACTTTAACAATGAAACACCTTTTAACATTGTTTGTATAAATTAAAAAGTGTTTTATTGTTAATTCAACATGTATTAACGAAATTCACATTTAATGAATTAAATGTGAATTTCATTTTCTTTGTTTGCTTAAACAGGACAAGTTCGCCTTCCTTTAGTGGACGAAACAATGATTCTCGGTCTTCTACCTTATAGACCCAAATCGTTGACGATGCCACTTGAAATTAGGCAAAAGGTGGCGCTTGCGTCGTCTTTAATTTATTATGAATCTATTAACGAATTAATCATAATAAATGAAAGACGATGTAAACGTCATCTTTTGCCTAATTCATGTATTAACGAATTAATCATAATAAATGAAAGACGACGCAAACGCCATCTTTCGCCTAATTCTTGTATTCATGTGGTATCATCTACGATCTATATGCTAGAACATTTTATTAAATGTATAACGAAGTAGAAGCCTCCACAATACAAAACATTTTAACTTTGTTCAACTGAAATGTATTTAATTTGAGACGTCATTAACGCATTATTATCAAACTAACAGTGATTTGCAACAATTGACAGGTATATAAATACAAACATTCTATCTACTACCTATTACAGCAATAAAAATAAGGGTATTTCCGGGTTAACGCGGGCATTATGGATTTGACTCCAGGAGGTCCATCTTTTGACTCCTTTCGGCAAAGTGTATTACCCAAAGTACAATCTACCAAAGTATGATTGTTTTTAATTAAATGTTTAGAAAGGGATGATTTATCAAGTAAATTTTGCCGAAAAGATCTTATATGTTCCTGGAGTCTTATTTTAAAATTCGGTCCAGATTGACCAATATACACTCTTTTACATATGTCGCATGAAAATTTATAAATTCCTGACTTGTGAGTATAATTTATTTTTGTTTTTGGATTAAAAATGTCGTTTAAGTTTTAGTTCAAGGCATCTGTGTTATTTCAGGATAGATTTAATTCTGAGGCAGGAATTATCAAAATATGTGAGGGCCTTGTATATGGAGTATTTTGTTTACATAGGTTTTAATACATCGTGTAGATACTTGGGTACTTTTTTGTTTTTATATTTATTAACTAATTTATCTATTAAAGATGTTGTGTAACAATTTGAGATGGCTATGGTTTTGATAAATAAAGTTTTTCACATGGAAAACAATGTTTCCTTAATTCAATTTATTTTTGTTATTCTAACCTGCAATTTCAAAAAAAAGTCAACCAACTGATGATGGTCATTATCTATACGCTAGATTGGTGGTTGAACATTTTTATTTAATACAGGTTAACATAAAAAATAAATTGAATTAAGGAAAAAAAATGTTTTTCGGTCTTCGTCAGATCAATTTGTTTTCTATGCAATGCCTTGATGAAGGCGGTTGAACGGAAATTGTGTTGTGATTAAATAACTTGAAGTGTACATAATATTTTAAGTAATTTGTTTATTTCGTCTTATAATTAAAAAAAAATACTTTTTCAATAAATATTTTATCCCATAAAGATCTCACTCTTTATATTGTCTTCTGCATCAGATATTATTAAAAATAAAATAATTCACATTGGATGTGAAGAATTTGACTGAAATGTTTTTCTACAAACATCCATTGAAACAACTATTTCAAAGGATGTTTTTAAATCTTTTGCATCAGATATTATTAAAATAATTCACATTGGATGTGAAGAATTTGACTGAAATGTTTTTTTACAAACATCCATTGAAACAACTATTTCAAAGGATGTTTTTAAATCTTCTGCATCAGATATTATTAAAATAATTCACATTGGATGTGAAGAATTTGACTGAAAAGTTTTTTTACAAACATCCATTGAAACAACTATTTCAATAGATGTTTTTAAAACTCAAATATTTATTGATAATTTTCATTATTTTCATTCTATATCACTTATTGTCGGTTTAAAAGTAACACCTTCAAAATTCAACCTTTGGGAATTTTGTTTTTTTTACGAAAATAATTATATCAAATTTGAACAAAAACAATTGTGAAATGCTTTTAAACCTCAACCGATTATAAATCTAAAAAAAAATCACAAATAGTGGCGATAACAGATTTAAGTCTGTTTTGAAAAGTTTTGTTTTTACAGACGTTATATAATCAGAATATCTATAAAATACGAAAACACAAATTTGCAATACGTGGAATTATACTAAATTGAAGTTAAGAATAATTATTTTTCAGTAGGAATGCTGTATTGTTATAAATAGAAAAAGTATTCACTCACTTGATCACAGTTATTTAAATAAACAGCATTGTATTGCTGTGCTTGTAAATCTATATATAACATAAAATATTACAATATACAAAGCAAAGGTCTGCCAAATGGCTATCGACCAATGGTCTTTCCGCCTGCATTTCGTATTTTTGTCCTTGTCAAAATATATGAATAAAATGATCGTTAATTAATAATCTGAGAGAGAGTTTTGATGTAAACTCTCTCTCAGATATGTACGTTGAGTTGCGGCAGACCTAATTTTTCAGTTTTTTTAACGCCAAATAATTAATCATAATAAATTAAAGACGACGCAAGCGCCACCTTTTGCCTAATTTCAAGTGGCATCGTCAACGATTTGGGTCTACAAGGTAGACGACCGAGAATCGTCTTTAATTTATTATGATTAATATCGGGTATATAACTCCAATACAATTTCAGTTCAGTCGCCTTCATCAAGGCATTGCACATGGAACACACTAGTCTGATGAGGTTCGAAAAACCGAAATGGCCATCACTAGTTATCCATACGCTAGATGAATGGTGACTGAACGTTTCATTAAATGCCAAATAATTAATTTATTATTAACTTTAGAATATTTTTTTCAAATAAAAGATATTTTAAATATTATAGCTTATAGCCAATTAAATTACTTAAAAAAACGTTCGTTAATACCATTATTTCATTATCTTTGTTATTATATTTTTATGGGATTTGAGGAAAATTTGTGATTTTTTTCTCTCTTTATGTTAATTACTATATTGTTTATTTTTGATTAATTTATTTCATTATTTAATTTCATTTCAGATTGTTTTACAATTTCTACTTTATTTGTAAACAGAACTTTCCTTGAATTAATTAAATAAAAATAACTATGCGTTTCGTATTTTATGTTTGATATTTAGTACATACATAGTTTTAGTGACTAAATATTTTACTACATTTAAATATTCGCGCTAAACTATTTTCTTATTTTTTTAGCTTAAATTACGATATACATAGCCTTGCTATATAATTACTGTATAAATATACTATGATGCCTCTACATTGAAAAAAAAATACTTACCTTCCTTTTGCCGAAAATAAATACTTACCTTCTGTTAATGAACTTGGAATATCCATAAATCTAAAACTTAACAACAACAAAAAATGGTTATCTTGACTCAGAAGATCAAGTTAATTTTTTTAATTTGTATTATCGGAGGTAATTCAACGAGTGTATCAATGATTGACGAAATACAAATTCATTCACTTAATAAACAGAAAAAGTTCGCCTTCCATTAATGGACGAAACAACGATTGTCGGTCGTCTATCTTGCAGACCTAAATTTTTAACGATACCACTTTAAATTAGGCAATAGATGGCGCTTGCGTTATCTTTCCAATTACTACAAATTCATTCGATTTTCAGAAATAAATTATATTTCTTATTTTTTAAAAAAGCAACGTAATTTATTTCGAAAAAGAGAAAGAATTTGCAACAATCTTTATTTACATAAGTTTTATTTGTTATGATGATTTCGTAAGATAAATTCATTCAATTTAACAATATATTGTTTATAAGGGCAGAAAGATAGTCGATAGCCTATGACAGACTACTAACACAATCGTACATTATACATTATAGTAAATTTTGTAAAATTTTGTTGTCATATTGTCTGAATAAAGATGTTTTATAATAAAATGAACATTAACTGTACAGTTTGTAGCATTATGTATTTAAATTTAATCTGAATTTATAGAAACTTTCACATTATCCTGTCGAAAATCTGATATTAAATAAGGCATTTATTTAGTTGTAAATACGGTTTTTAAGATTTTGCGCTAAATTTTGTTTAAATAATAAAAATATATTTATTTAAATAAAGAAATAAACAAAAAATAATTCTAATTGGCTATTGAATAGGATGCTGTAATTATTTAACTAAATAAAAATAACTGTCCTTTCTCCTAATTATTATTATTTTTATTAAACTAAATATATTTTATAAAATGATAATAATAATAATCTTTATTTCAGAGTGTCATTACAATAATGTATAAAGTGAAATTCTGTCAATATGTTTCTTTATTCGTAGTTGAAATTTAAATAAATAATTAAAAGTCTCTACAACCAACATAAAGAAGAATATTTTGATGCTGTAACTTGAAATGTATTCGACAATTAGTACTTATTTAAGAATATAATAAATAGCTAAGGTAAGGTTTGGTTTTGCTGGCAGCAGCCCCGAGACTGTTCACTTAAGCCCATAGAGCCAGTTGTGATACCATAGAGATCCTTCCCTATATACAACCCAATTTGAGCACCTAATAATCATATTCACATTTATATAATAAATAGTTTAAATAAAACAAATAATTTTAATTTGTTACAATAAGTTGTTTAATTAAAATAAAAAATCGGAAAAAGAATAAGTTACAATTTAAAAAGAGAAGGTATTTTTTATTAAATAAAAACACATAAATTGCTATTAATTTTTCATTTCTTTATTGTGACTAGATGACTGAAAATGTTTGAACAATTACAAACGATATGCACAGAGTATGATAGAATTAAATAGGTACAATATTTGGTATCGACTATACATATTTTCCATTTTTTTTCCTAAAATATCTTACAAGTAAAATACTTAATTCGACTGATTTATAATACATTGCACTTTGCAGCCTTTGTACTAGGGTCTCATTAAGAACTTATACGTACGTAACAAGTACACAATATAAACTCGCCCCCTTTCTTCTTCTTCTTCAGCTTATTTATTTTCACTTTTTGTTGAATCTCATCTCATCACGTTTTACTTAAAGAATATAAAAATAATACAATATAAATATATAATATATGTATAAATCTGTGGTTTATTTTTTTCTTTTTTTGGCTACAAATTTGTACTCAGGATACTAATCGTGTGTATAAAATATAAACTTAACAATGTGAATTTAACTAATAGTCCGTGTGGATTGTTTTTCTTTCGTTCTCTCTTTTCTTTTCTCTTTTTTTGTTTTGAGCAAGGGTTTGGAATTATTTATTATTTGGGTTCTTTTTTGTTTTAAATGGCACAAGAAGCACGGGATTTTTAATGTTCAATCAAAAATAAACGGTTAAGTCCTTTATAAATCGACATCGAAACTACTTATATACATGAAAACACGTTGACCAATGTTTTTTTTTTTGGTTTTGATATTGCTAATGACCACTTTTATCACTGGTTCTGATTGGAGTTAAATGGGGAGCGACGTGGTTTCTTCTTTATCAATCATCCTGGTCTTCGCTTTTCAGTTGGGCCCCTAAGGGCTGCTCGTGCTCTCAGCCAGGCCTTTCTCCCACTCCTATTCCACTGCCCGCGTATTGGCACGCGGATAATCCAGCTGAACTTGAACGCACTGGACTAACGCTTGAATATCCTACGAACCCTGTATGTTGTTTGGCTTTAAGACGAAGGGAAGCGATGCTGGAAGACATCGCGGTGCAGGGCTCCGCCGCTGTCCGGTGGTGGTACATTGTGTACGGGTTTGCTGGGGTGGTGTAAGGGCATTGCTGGGCAGACACCGCCCCCGGGGTGCTGGTCAAACCGCTCCCCATTGCTCCAGGAAGCATCGAACTCGCAGCTCCCGACATCGACGCCGCCGCAACCGAAGAAGCCGCGTTGAAGCAATTCACCGGGCTTTGATGGTGGTTTGAAGGAACAACCGGCCAGAACGGCTTCGTCCCCAACGGACTAGGAACTTTAGTCGCCCAGTTGTTGTAAGTGGAATAAGACGAATAAAGACTATCAGTATCCCCGAAAGCAGGCATCAGTCCGTTGAACTGCGTCCCGAATCCCGTCTTGAACTCAGCGGCGGCGTTCATGGCGTTCATCGCGTTCCTCTCTCTCTTCCGCCATTTCGCCCGCCTGTTCTTGAACCACACCTGAAACAAAGGGAAGAATTTATTGAGAAACTCGCAGAAACTAATTAATCCATCACGACGCCGGGCTGCTGTTTACGCCGCGAGAATATAAAGGGCGCACCCCCGTCATCATCATTTTCGCCGTCATCTCCAATTACCGCCGCCTTCCATTCGCTCCCGAAGGGGTTGATCCCGGCCACCCTCGGCGAAACCCAACGATCCATCTAATTGCGAGGCCGGAATAAAGATAGACGAGCCCTTGAACGCGTCGCGACGGAGGGTGAACTTGCACGGAACTAAGCGCAGGGATTTGATTTTACGATGGCGTCTTTTGTTTCGCAAAAAACGGGTAAAAATATATTCACTTGATTAACTATAATTTCTTTTTAACAGCGAATTACAAATGTTTGCCAATAATACATATTAAACACACTTTAAATTAAAATTATAGTACGTTGGAAAATTGCAGAGAGCTATGGAACTTAAGGAATGTAAAGAATAGAGGATACTAATTCATTTTTGTTTTCAATAATTCATTAATATCCAATCACTTAGAATATTTTCTATTGTAAATATTTAAATATAATAATCAAAACATTTCTACACTTTGTTTTGTATAACACTTTATTTTAACTTGTGACTACAAATTCAGCTTGCCATTATCAAACATGAACTAATTTACAAGTTTCGTGAAGGACTTAACTTGTCCATAGAGTGCTGCATTTCACAAATCTCTCTTGCAAACGTAAGAAGAATTATAATTTTTAAGTAATAAAATAATTAGAGATGGGCAAAGTCGATCTTTTCGATATTTTTTATCATTGCAAAATGATTTATATGACAATTTTCTTAATGTGATTTATTTATCCATTATCCAAGCCCCCTCGTACGTGGCCCCCTTACTACATGGCAAATTTTATTTAAGTATTTTGTTGGTTGGCGCACATCTGTCAGCGATGTCAAATTTTAATATTTAGAATTGTCACTTATTTATTAACAAAACTCCAAATTATTGTTGTTAATTAACTTTAACTACTTAAATTTGGTTATTTAAAATACTCGATTACTAAATTAACTAGATTTTTTCAAACATTAAAAATAATACTAAAAATATGTAATGTATTTTACCCTATATGTGTATAAATATCGAAATAAAGATGATTGTATATAATAAATAATATAATGTTTAATTATTTAACAGCACGTTATTAAAAAGCACCGACAATATTCAAATTCAAAAACAATAATAATGAAAACGTTTTTTTTTTTTAACATTGGCACATCGTTTTATTTATCGACGCACGGAAATTAAAACACGCGGATCGGAATAAATCAATTCGTAATTAATTCACCATTTCGGACGTGTCAAGCGGACACGTCGGTGTTTAATTTTTATTTATTTATTTTTTTCCATTTCATGTGTATGTGTTTGTGCGTTGGGCGCCGCGACGGCCCGAAATATCGCTGTATATTTATTTATGAGGGTTCCATTGTGCCGGACAGTACGGACCGTTCCGAATGGCATAAATCGTCGTTATTGGGAAACTGGTGTTGGTGTATTTATCTTTCGATTACAATGCCGGGTGACAGGTGCCTAAAGCACCAAACAAATATGTAATGTTGAATTACCGGCACTATAGGACGGGGATTTCCGGTTACCACAGATCATAACTGATTCTGTTGTCATTACGCTTTATTCCGTGATCCCTTTCCCTCGGTACTGTTACCTATACGCGTACACACAGGACCGTATCCATTCGTGCGCAATTACAATTTACACGGTTGATTCCCATTGTTCTATCCGAATTTACTGTCTGCGCCTTTTCGTTCTTGTATTTTTTAAATCATTTGATATATGAGTTAGGAAATACGAATGACAAAAGATAAAATCCAATAAAAAAATGTAATAATAATTACTTTATCATTATAGAAATATTAATGATAATAAAACATCACTAATTTATATTAATATTTCATCACCAAACATCGATGAATCTTTGAAAAAAAAAAAAAAATAATTTACAGCATACAATTCGCGACTCTCTTTTCACTACCTACTTTTGAACACAGAGCCGTATTCAGAAGAAGCTTTCGACATCATAATTAATCTAATCTTCTTTATGTTGGTTGTTGGTTGTGGAGACTTTAATGTAACACATTAATAATTTATATTATTGTAATACTTAATAATAAGTAGGAGAAAGGACAAGTATTTTTATAATTAAAGTCTCAACAACCAACATAAAGAAGATTAGATTAATTATGATGTCGAAAGCTTCTTCTGAATACGGCTCTGTGTTCAAAAGTAGGTAGTGAAAAGAGAGTTGCGAATTTTATGCTGTAAATTATTTTTTTTTTCAAAGATTAAATCATAATTAATCACTTTATCACTATTGAAATATTAGTAATGAAACACATTAATAATTTATATTATTGTAATATTCCATCGCAAAACATGCGATGAAACCTTGAAAAAAAATCTACATTACAAAATTAACGATATTTTTTCAGTAATCACATCTGAAAACACCGCGCTTGTATTCAGAAGTGAATACTGAAAAAAATATCGTTGTAAATTTTGTACTGTAGATTAATTTTTTCATCACATGTTTTGTGATGGAATATTAAAATAATATAAATTATTAATGTTTTTCATTATTAATATTTCAATAGTGGTAAAATAATTAATTATCATGTCAAAAGCTTCTTTTGAATACGGCTCTGTGTTCAAAAGTAAGAATCAAATTTAGTTTTTGTGTAATAAAAATTAATAATCAGAATAATAACACGATTTTCACAAAAACTAAATTTGAAATAAGAAACATAAAACATTTTTTGGAAAATATAAGAATTATTTTATAAAAAAAATACATGCTATTGAAATTAATGTAATGCATCACTTTTTATTCCTTACTTCACTTTTAAAATACATGCTATTGAAATTAATGTAATGCATCACTTTTTATTCCTTACTTCACTTTTATTTAAAAGTGAAGTAAGGAATAAAAAGTGTTTTAATTGTGATTAATTAACTTCACATAACTCAAATTTAAACAATTAATGTAATGCATTTATGATAATCGTATTATTGATATAAAATACAGGTTATATTTTCTGAAATACTGTTTAAAATGGTTTAGAGTTATTCAGAAGTAATATTATTACAATATTATTTCATAAATCGATATCAAATTAATGAAGAATTTTGTTTATGTTATGTGTAGAGGAAGCCGTATTAATAAAGTGTGAAATTTGAGAGTAATAAATTTGAGAAATTAACAATCTCTGGAAGTACATCATTTTATTTATGAATGCAGCGGCCTCATTAATAAAAATAATCAAAAAATGTAACATCCACTAATCCCAGTTTTGTGGAAACATTAACATCACTTAAGAATTTGATCCTGACGCTTTCAGCGTCGGCGGCCGGCGTTATCCCTAATAATCCCCACGTAACCCACCGAGAGCATCGTTTATAACAATTATATCAGCCAATAAAAAGAGCAACATTCAGCACACACAGTCGCGAATATATGAGAGGGTGGTAGATGGTGTATTTTAGTTTATTAGCCGGGTGGATGGATTCAAATCCGATTTGGGGGTATATTAAAAAGGGCGGCGGCACGTGCGCACGTGCGCGGCCTTCGGTCCGCGGCCCCCGAGGGGTGGTAATAAAGTCACCCCCGGTGAAGTCCGCGAAATCAGCATGTAAAGTGATTTATGTTAAGCCCTTGGTGTAATGCTCGGAACGGGGTTCGGTAGGTGGACGATGGGTTATTGCAGCGGCGGGGTGCCGCAATATATGAGCACCCCCGCGTGGACGCCGCTATCGCTGTATGACTTGTTAATCAAATCACGTTAAACGGAAACTATGAGTTTTAACAAAAAACAAGAAACACACTCAATGTTTTTTGCTCGTAAATTCAATACAATGTTGCAATAACATACATTATCCAGCATTATAACTACACCATAGCATTTTTACTATAATAATTGTTGAATGATAATTCCATGATTTACACTTGTTATTTACACATAAAGTGTATTAAAAAACTATTCATAATAAATGAAAGACGACGCAAGCGCCACCTTTTGCCTAATTTCAAGTGGCATCGTCAACGATTTGGGTCTACAAAGTAGACGACCGAGAATCATTGTTTCGTCCACTAAAGGAAGGCGAACTTGTCCTGTTTATAAGAACAAGGAAAACAAAATTCTCATTTAATGAATCGTTCAGCCCCCATACTATAATGGAGGATGAACTATTCATTAAACGTAAAAACTATTGAATTAAGTAAATAAAAAATTTAACTTCCATAATTTCTTATTTACAATTACACATATAGTATCAGTTTAAAGTGTTTTTAAACTCAATATATTAACGACGGTAGAAGTTCTTTAATAAATTGAGGTCAAAAAAAATTTAAACTGACACTATATGTGTAATTGTAAATTATGGAAATCACAATTTTTAGATACTTATTTCAATAGTTTTCAATTCAATTTGAATTTTTATAATCACTAAAATTTTCGTTTTTAACATCCTATTTGTATGTGATTTATATATCGTTATTTAGAGCAATGGATTTTAAATGTTATATTCGACTATGACGCCACTACAAAGTATTAGGAAATACGGTTTCATTTTTTTATCAAAATGTTTATAATAATTAACGAATATTTGGGTCTTAAGATTTCCCGTTTCGGGGGTACAGATATGGAGCTTAATTATCATGTTCACACAGAAATCTTGCGTTCACCATAAGTACCAGTCATTACTTATGGGGGACGCAAGAATTTTTAATGGGAAATAATATACGGCCATTGTTTTCTTTTAAATTTCTGCTTATCAATCATCTTCACTTTCTGTGTAAATCCACTTTACTTTCTGTGTAAATCCTCTTTACTTTCTGTATAAATCCTCTTTACTTTCTGTGCGAAGAGGATGAATAAGTGGAAATGTAAATAAAAACAATGGCCGTATATTATTTCCCATTAAATAATTCTTCTGACCACTTCTACTTGGTCAGAAGAATTTTTTATATTGGTTATTAATGGATTTTTGTATGTGGAATTATCTACAGCTATTGTTTTGTTTTACATGGGTTCTACTTTTTTCATAAGAAATAAAATTTTAAATCGTTACAATAAAAATTTCGATATCTAAAATTAAATAATTAAAAGTATTTGCATAGACTAACACCTACAAGTATTTATTATTAATTATTTATGTTATATTGTTTTCTGTATAGTCTGAATAAATTTGTATGTTTATAAAAAAGTATTTTTTCGATTAAAATTATAATAACAATTGATAACGCAAAAAAATATCTTATATCTAACTATTACACCATGCAATTAGTACATCTGTTTTTGTGGCACATCCACACATGCTTTACGAATAATCTTTTCCAGGTAGAGTTCTAATTTAATGATAAAAGGATTAAGATTTAATAGGAAAAGTAAAAAAAACTATAACATCTTGCCTTACAAGGAGAAATAAATTTATGGGGAAGCGAAATATCTGCAGATAACTATAGTTAATTATCTCCAGATATTTCGCTTCCCACACAAATAAAAGGATTTTTCCTTTTAAGGCAAGAATTTATAGGTTTTGATTCCTCCTTTTTTAAATGGTGCCATTGAAGCTTGAGTCTTATAAGACATCTTGAGACTAACCATATTCCATTTTGACTATTAGGCGGTTGGATTTTACTCCAAAGTTTTATCAGGTGATTAAAATTATAATAACAATTGATAACGCAAAAAAATATGGATTTAAAGTATATGAGTATAAAATTAAACGTCCCTACGTAAAAAAAAAAACAATATTCGTATTGAATTTCCCATTAAAAAATTTCCATTAATAACCAATATAAAATCATTTCCATACAGCCCGATACATTTTTAATTCGTTTTAATGGTGGTCGGCCGGCGTTTTTCCCTTTCATTAAAATGTAAAAGGGACGCCATTAATCAAATCGGCGGCGTTAAATTCTCGACGCTCCTTTTTTCTCTCTCGCCCCCTCCCCCTCGCCCGGCGCGGTAATATATTCCCTAATAAACCCAGCGTTTTTCCGCAGAGAGGATCACCACCAATCTCAATTTTTCCGCCCAGTGGACCGTTGCTGTCGATTTTCCATACCGCCGCTTCCCCGACCCGGACTCGTTCATCTTCCAGAACCGGCTCAATGGGAAAACACTCAATTTTATCAATCCTTTTATTAAAACGTCTTTTTACGGAGGACGCCCAAAGGAGGGGTATCTATAAATCATTCATGAATGGGTTGCGTTGAATATTAAAATGGTATTATCGGTGCACCAATATTGGGTTTTACTTTTGGTTTGATATTAGTCTGAATTTGGGATTTACATTACATTAAATTCTAATAATATAATGTCTTATATAAACACACATCGTTTATCAGACTATACAGATAATACAAAACAATATTAACATTAATATTCATTACACCTTCGGGTATATATATATAACATTAATAATTACAATACATGTAGGTGTTAGTCTGTCTGATGTATCGATCAGAGGTCTTTCTGTCCTACAATATCTTATATTCACTATTTGTTTTGAGTTATGTGAAGTAATAATCACTAATAAAACACTGTTTGATTTTCTTTCATGACTAATATATTTTTCACTCGTTAGATATACAGTTATTGATAAGTGAAAAAAAAAAAAAATAAAAATAAAAATAAAAATAAATTAGTGAGGAAAGGAAATCAAACAGTGTTTTACTATAATATCGTATTTACTTAGTTTTAATAGCATTTTTTAATAGGCAATAGATATTTTTTTATTAGAAGGAATAAAACGAATCGTATTCCATTGTGATAAAAACAGGGCAAGCTCTCCAAACAAGAACCATAAAACTGTAAGTAAACAATGTTCCTTTAAAAATAAATACAAGACGTAAATCTATCTTTTTTTGTTTAACAAATCTTCTCTTTCTAGAAGGGAAGTGGGATTCATGTAGCGCAGCCGCAATGTACTTTTCAATATATTTTTTTTACTGTTGTTCATTTTAATTTTTGTTTCTTTTAATTGTTTCTTTATTTTCGGTTGCATTGGATATTGTTCTTAGAATCATCACTACATTGGGTCCTTTCAATGAGTCATTTATGTCTCTACGGAACGTTGATAAATTCTGTGTAAATCTATCTCTGTTTTTAGTTAATTAATTCATCATACACTTTAGTATTTATACGATATGTTACGTAATAATTTTTGAGTGGGATTAATTTTATTTTAGATAATTTTTGGCCGATTTGAACATCAAAGAATTTATTTTCTCGTTGTTGCAACCAAATCCACTTCTATTTATTATGATCAAAAATATACTTTTACATTTTTTAATATAACGTGAATAAAACGTTCTACCACTTCTCGTAAGAGTTCAGTTACCTCGCGGATTTGCAATTTGAAAGTCCATCTTCTTAACGAAGTAGAGTAACTAGTTCGGTGAAACCGTTTGTAAGTAATATTGATCTGCCCAATGTCAAGGTCATGGACCGGCTCATCTGGAAGATCAAAAAAAGCTTTCATAGGATCGACTGGACAAGCATAAAGTACGTGATCTGAAGTTTCCTCAGCTTTTAGCCAAAAGCTACATTCAGTAGTGTCGTTCAGTCTCATCTTGTTTGTATAATGTAAGACATCATCCAATCAAGTCGGTTATAGCCAATAAAGAAAGCAGTTAGTGTATGTATGTCTGATTTACTTTTCTTTGACCAGGGGTTCATTTTCGTTTGATTCTTGTATCGGTGTTCTGGAATATCTCATCGCAAGACTAGCTAAACCAGTAGTTCTAACTTCGAAACTCAACCTTTCCTTTAGTTCGGTTCTTTGCCACCGCTCAGGGTATTCCCAATGCAGTTTCTGATTCTATCAAACATGTGTGGATCCCCTATCTGGCTAAGGAATCGAGTAACTCGTTTCTTCTAAATTCAGACATTACATTAAACTGATCTGATTCCTCTGCCTTAGTTTACAGAGTGTCTATTTGCATGCTCCAACAACTATGGAGGAGCATCTGGATGATTACAATGCTATAAGAGCGGCCTGACTATTCAAGAATATTTGATTGACCCATCCACGGAGAATGTTTTTCGGTGGATACCAAGGATGTAGCAAAGTTTAGTCCTTAGTTTGCTACCAACAACTATTGCTCTTGTACCCGAGGGTGGCTTTGATCCATTAGTGAATCGGAAGGAATCTGCTTTTGTTGGGAAGATTTTGTCTCCCTCCCAATCGCCTTTGTTTGAACTCAGGACGTTATACCGATACTTTTTGCAGTAAGCTGCATAGTTCGTAATTCTATCAAGGATGTCAATAGCCTATAGAGAAGGTGACATCCCCTTCTAGATAAAGACAGCCAATCTAGTGTGGCCGCGTAGTGATATCCATAACTTGAAGATATGGATTTCTCTTGCATTAAAATATAAAGAGGAGTACGGCAAAGCAGCACTTCTAGAGCAGCTGATGAGAATTTTACGAAATTTTAATCGTCATAAAAGCCCAAGCACTTTTTATAAACTGTTGATCTTATTAGTTCTCATGCTTTAAAATTAATACGATTGGTTATTTTTTTACTCCTATCCCGAAAGATATTCTCATTTTGTTTGTTGTCCCAATCAGGTTGATTGTTTCCACTTTTGTCTCTTTTTATCTGAACCACTTCCCTTATTGGCTCTGGCACAATTTAAAATAAATCCAACTTCAAGATTACTAACATTCCCTTTGTACTAAAATATGATGGAAGTAAGGCACAGCAACACTTCCAGGGCAGCTGATGGTATAGTGCGTAAAATAACAGTTGTCACCACCGTTGCTATTTTTTTGCAATGAAGAGAGCCTTGTTATAGCCATATTTCACGTTGTGACAGGCCACAAAGTAACGGAAGATCTAGGTAATTATTTATGTCTAATTATTAAACCATGCAATTAGTACATCTGTTTTTGTGACACATCCACATGCTTTACGAATAATCTTTTCCAGATAGAGTTCTAATTTAATGATTAAAAGGATTAAGAGTTAATAGGAAAAGTCAAAAAAATCTATAACTTCTTGCCTTACAAGGAGAAATAAATTTATGGGAGAAGCGAAATATCTGGAGATAATTAACTACAGTTATCTCCAGATATTTCGCTTCTCCCTGTAAGGTAAGAAGTTATAGATTTTTATTACTTTTCCTATTAGATAACTGTAGTTAATTATCTCCAGATATTTCGCTTCTCATACAAGTAAAAGGATTTTTCCTTTTAAGGCAAGAAGTTATAGATTTTGATTCCTTTTTTTGTTAAATGGTACCATTGAAGTTTGAGTCTTATAAGACATCTTGAGACTAACTATATTCCATATTGACTATTGGGCGGTTGGATTTTGCTCCAAAGTTTTACCAGGATATACGTTCAAACATGCCTCAATGCATCAGTTTTATATCGCGTTTAGTGCTTTATGCAAGGTCTAACATTATTGTGTTTCGTCATTCACCTTTACAAGAATGACCGTGCCATCTGCATAAGCCTGCAATTCAATGTAAAATGCATCTAATATAAGTCGGCTACAAGTATGGATCATAGCTGTGGAGAAAAAAAAAATAACTCCTTGAGGTCAGTCCTACCTGCTCTCAGTCTTACAGTGGTTCAAAATAATGCAGTTGTCACTATTGTAGAAATAAGCATTGCCAGTGATGGCCTGAGAAATCCTCCTATTGCTCAAGGAGGTTGCAGAAAAACCCTGTATGTATAGTTTTAAGTCTAGGAAGGTTGCTATCGCAATGTCTTTGCGTTTCAATGCTTCAGCAATCTTCCCAAATGGAACGTTCAATGCTGGATCAGTAGACATTCCATTTTTGATAAGTGATGATCGCTATATGTCTAAGAAGATTACCATCGTTTCATTTTTATATTTCATTCTTTCCAAGTGCTGTTTATCGTTAGAATAGAACACTTTCCATTTTGATAAGCGTACTGGATTATATTCAGGTGATTGATACTTAGTTAATAACTCGTTGACATAACCGTCCAGTACCTTCGAAAGGTCTTTAAAAGAAATGACTTCATGCTAATAGGTCGGAATGATTTATTTGAATTTGAGGTTTTTTCTTACTCATCTTTGTAGTGTATACCATCACTGAAAAATTAGTTAAAAAAACCTTTATTGCCATACAAAATACCAACTCAGCATATACATTCTATTCCATATTTTCTAATCTTCTTTTTATCTCCTTCTCCCAACCCAACCTCGCCAAAATCTTTACTCCAGCTCCATCCTCTCTCATCCATTCTTTCACTCTCCTGTTTCCTTCCAGCCAAAAAAATTGGTAAATATTAGTTATTTAACTGAACAAAAATCGAGAAATTTATATCTCATCAGCACAGCTTTACTGTAAATTGTGGAAATGTTTTCAAATTTGTAGCATTTTTCGATGGAGTGTAAATTTGAATATTTTTTTTCACCGAGAAGTACAGTGAAAAGGAAAATAATCTGTATATTTATACTTATTTTAAATTGATTATATTTTTGTAGTTCCGCTTGTTACATGATTAATTCGATCGATCTCTTCTCGCAAATAACTTAATTTATATACTGTTAAGTGCGGCTCATTGATTTGCACGCCTGACCGTTCAATCACCGGCCGAACAAACCAAATAAACATCCTCCCCTATTTTCTTCCCTTTCGAGGCCTCGGAAAGACATTAGGAAATCCGTGCCGTTCCTAATCAAACCGCTCGCCCTCCTCCAGCCCTTAGGAAATTGCAATTCGCCCGGCGACGGCGGATGGTAAATAGTTGAGGAGATGAGGCGTGTGAATGTGCGGCGTGCCTAATGTGATTAACACGCTTCCGTATTATATGCGTATAGGAGGGATGCCGGTCGAGGGTTGAGGGTGGCGAGCGCGTGCCGATTTACTCATTAAACGCTCGTTTACTGAAATACATCGCCCGGACGGCGGCAATCAAAATTAACATGGGAATTTGATGAGATCTTAATCCCCATATATGCCCAAGCACTTTTTATAAACTGTTGATTTTATAATCATTAACATTAATACGATTAACTGTAGCACAATTTTAACGAATTTCTCAACTTGAAAATTGTTAATATATTATTTCATTTTAAATAATCAATAAACTACAGGTAGAAAGACTAAACCATTTGCAGCAAATACTCAGAATATAATATTTACAAAAAGTTTCTTATGACAACATTAAATACAGCTTCTACAAATAAAGATTGTTCCTCTCTAATAAATACATAAACTTGTATAACCGTAATTATGTATAAACTTATCATAAGTGTATACATCACAATGAAAAATAAAAGTGATGTAAGGAATAAATTACATCACTTTTATTTTTATTCGTTAGATGTATATTTCGCGTGTTATATATTTTGAATGTTAAAATATTTAGACTTTGTTTAAAACACTTGGTTTGTTTCACTAATTTTTTATTTTTACTCCGACTAGTTTCGACCTTAGGTCATTATCAGGGAGATAATCAAAGTCTATTAATTAAATGTTTCACCACGGGTTAAGTGAGAAATTAATTCAAAATATGTTAAAATATTTGATTTATCGTTAAGCATTAATTCTTAAATCTCGACACATTGTATGATACACTTAATTAAAATATAAACAATCCGTAAATCCTGCAATAATATACATAATCAGATTTTTGTATTGAAACATTTATTAATTCAAAAAACATTGCTTTGTCACTATCACTGAGTTGAATAAAATTGATTTTTCAAAGGAAAATATCTATTGTATAATACAATGTTTCGGGTAAATATTTGTCCGGGAAGTAGTTGTTTCGATAGATATTTGTTTTTCCTTAATATTGACTTCGCAAGTCTATAAATTGCAAAGCAATTGAAAGGGAATCGTTAATTTCAATTTCAATTTACTTTATTAACGGAATCTCCATTACCAAATTACAATTATAATTAATTTATTTATTATATATATATATATATATATATATATCTTTATTCAGACTATATAGATAATTTTAACAATATAAATAATAACAATACATGTAGGTGTTAGTCTGTCTGGGCTATCGACCAGAGGTCTTTCTGCCCTTTATTTATTATTTTTCTAATTTCTTTTCTTTTAATATTCCAGAATCTGTAATTTATCAATCCTATATTGATTCAACGATTAAGCTGAGACTATTGGTATGGACGTTAATAACAATAGAATAGTAATAACATTTAAGCTATAATTTAAACACAGTTGTTTTAAATAATATGTAAAGACACTGGAAACATTACCATTAAATATTACCCATCATAAACATTCGTTTACATGTCACGGGGAGGATTTAATAAACGCAAATAAATAGTGGCGCAATGTTTCAAAGACGGAGAGAGCGAAACAGAACGAGAAAGAGCGAAAATCCGCGTGTGTGTATGCTACAAGGGTGTCGGATATAAATAATAAAAAGCGTTCGTATTTAGAACCGACACTTCATTAAATATAAATTCCGGTAAAGAGTGCGCGGCCGTTAGTGGAGGCCCCGGATCTTCCGGGATTTCCAGGATCTATCTGGAGCCCCGACGCCGTCTCCTTCCCTCCCTTCTCTTCTCTTTCTCCTTCTCGCTTCTCTCCTCGCGCGATTCCCTTAACAAATAGAAATTTAAAGCGCTCCTCGAAATAAAATGGGTCCCCGGGTCGCTTTCAATGTGTGAGGATTTTGATTAGATATGAACGGATTATTTTCGGATTATTTTTTTTTGCAGAAAGAAGCAGGGGCGTAGAATTAGAATAAATGGCATAACTTCAAATTCAAGTAAATATAAATTTGAAGAAAACTAGAAAAACACAGTGAATTAGTATTTGTTTCAAGAAAGAATAATTCTGTCTTATTTTTGTTTTGTTATAATTCATGCTCACCCCTACACCACCATTATGGTAGATGGGGATTTTAGATTATATATATATATATATATAATTCATGTTAATGGTTTAACTTCTTCATTCGTGTAAATTTACACAATTAAATAGTATATCATTTTTAAATGATCAACATTTAATATATAATTTAATAATGTTTAAAAATTCATCCTCAAATAGTAGAAAATCTTTATTTCTGAGAGTTACATTAAATTACATTATAATATTATATACAAATTATTAAAAAAAAAATGGCTATCGATCGTAGGTTTTTCTGCCAATATACAAATAAATAAATTGAGATTATTGTACAAATATATATTTATACAAAATTTAATGCTAATATTTAATTTATATAAATATTTTTTATTTTATAAATGACTTAAATTTTATAATATTTTTTGGGTAACATGAATGTTCCGGGTTGTATATTTGGTGAATGCGCCGGGTAATCGGTTAAAAATTATTATTGGGTATAATAAATTTGAATATTTTATTTAAATTTAACAATAATTATCACAATTTTCATATGATATTTTAATTTATTTAATATATTCAAATAAAAAAATATAATATGCTTTTATTATATTTTTTTATTAAAATATATTAAATAAATTAAAATATCATATGAAATCCTTTCACCGAATCAACACTGGGTGAAATAATACTCAGTTCATGCAAACTATGTTTCAAATAATTACAATGTGGATTTGTCCTTATTCTTAGTTAAACAACTGACTTCTGGACTAAAAAAATATTGATTGTTCAAAAATGTGTTTGTAATTTTTCCTATATGTATTTTTTGCCTCAAAATTTTAGTTTGTAAACATTTGTAAAAATGTTACATCCGTTAATAATAATATTTATTTATTTTTATATATTAAAATTGTATTCGTGTAGCGTATACAAAATATTTGCGGTGTCACGAACTGAAATCGGTATTAATTGTTATCCGCAGTCTTTTGCCAAGGGCCGGGCGATTACGGATCGCGTTTGTAATATGCGAGTGTGCAATATTTGTGCTGGTCCCGACGTGTGTTGGTGAACAAAATGCATGTACCAGCGCGTTTGTCTGTATGTGTGCACGCTGGCTGAATAGTCGTCGGCGATGGCGATCTCGCTAATCCCGCCTAGATTTATGGTGTTAATCATACACGGATTAGCGTACCTGGCTAGTTGGCCCTACTGAATTACGGCGTTCCTATATCACTCAATGTTAGTTATGCCGACCTATCTCATTAATATCCTCGCACACACATGCACATGCACGTTTATACGTGTACGTGTCTACCAACTCTGACGCAGTAGATAATGCCGCAGCGCGTAACCCCTTCACCATAGTTTAATACACCTCTTGTGAAATTAGGCGCCCGATTAATTCCAGATAATAACACCCCCCCTACTGTTATTAATGGGGGATATCAAGTGAATTACCTCACAAGGTGCACAATTGTATCAAAGTATTAACTTTCTAAACCAACTCACATTATACATAATTCAATTCAATCAAATAATTTATGAAATAAATATATTGCCAATTTTAAGTAATTTAACTAAAAAGCTATAATAGATTTATTTAAATTAACACGATTTCACATTTTTAACAATGATACTTTCAACACCAAAAAAATTAATCTAGTTAATGTAATTGTTCTTCGCCTGAAGAAGCCACAAGGTGGAGAACAATGTAGTGAAATAAAAAATAAACAATTTTTGAAAGTTATAACAAACGTGTTTACTTTAAAGTAATAATTAATGTTGCATTACGCAATGATTTCTCGCGCAACAGGAGATACACATTGTGTAATCCAATGCCCAGCGGTAAATTTTCCAAGGAAGTAGTTATTACAATGGATATTTAACTATTTACGATATGTAAGTCAGTTTTGCAGAGCCTACATAATTATTTTTTATTAAAATTAAGTAAGGAAAAATTACTGACAACAATCACAAAAACTTAATCATTCTCTTTTTTTAATGCTGCAAAATTATTTAAATTGCTGTAAGTTTTTGAAGCACTAAACTAAAATGCAATCAATCCCTTTTTTCAACGCTACAAAAACTTACAGTGTAAGTCATTTTTGCAGTAGAATGATCGAATTTTAGCGATCATTGAAACGACTAATATTTGAATAAGGGATTACGCTATAATTAATTTGGATATTTGCTCTTGCATGTTAAATTATTATGTAATTGGCAGGCTTCTGGTCGTTAGCCGATTACTGTTTTATTTGATTTTAAAATCCATTAACTTGGGATGTTATTTAAAATGCCACTTAATAAGGCCCAGGTCTAACGCATATATAGCACCATTTTTAACAAACCCACGGTAGAATTAACCTTCAAACAGAACGTGTTAAAATTTCGTGCTGTTTTGCAATTAGTTTGAAGTTTACGGTCCGGTTAGACCGGAAACTTATTGAGTGATATGTTGTTATTGCATCTTTATTATATATGTATATATATTATCAAAATCGCATTTACCCTTTCGGGTGTCGGGTTGCATCTTTATTACGGTTTAATAATAATTATTCATCCTACACAACATAACTCTACATTCGATAGGGACTTACAGAAATTGGTCCATCATCGCATAAAAGGTACGTTATTAAATGTCTTTAAAATATCCAATTAACCATCATACACGACTGTTTAAAATAATTATATTTAAATACATATAAAGATTCGAGAAGAAGAAGAATGATTGTGTAATTTAACGTTTTTTTTTTATTCCACAATATATAATGTGGAAAATGTTGTGTAATATAATTTTTAATATAATTACAATATATTGTATTTAACATAAGATTAATCTTATTATTGTGTGACACTCGTTATATATTAGAAAGTATATTTGAATTGAATGAAATAAATTCTTATTCGGGACGTTATTTACAAATACAATAAACGTGAAATTTCAGTAAATAAACATGGCCGGTTTGTTGAATTCGACACAGTCGTGAAATATTATCGCGGCAGTTTTCCGCCAGGGTTAAGAAATGTATATGTGCGGTAAATAGGAAAAGAAAACACAAACTGTATGGGTTGGAAAGTCCGTAAAGCCCCCAAATGGCCATCATCTTCTTTCTACGGCCGAGGGAGATCCACTCCCATTCCATCTGATTTATTGCAACAACCTGCCCATTCCTGCCCCCCTCCCCTCTACCCTACATACACACAACGGCTAACTTTACACCTCTTTTCCCCGAATAAAAACAGCGGCGAATAATAACAATAAACGGGCCCAAACTGAACGGCAGCTGGATGTAGTCAATGAATAGTTGTTGTGGTAAACAGTACTAGGTGTGATAATAATACTAAAATCTGTATGTACTATAAAGTATTTCCTTATTATTATACAGAGGATTCAACATAACTCTACATTCGATAGGAACTTACAGAAATTGGCCCAACATCGCATAAAAGGAACGTTATTAAATGTCTTTAAAATATCCAATTAATCAACATACACGACTGTTTAAAATAATTATATTTAAATGCATTTAAAATACCCAATGTTATTACTAAATCTGAGATAATGGAAAATACACATGTGAGACTTATAGTTTTTTTTTAATAAATATAACCATCGGAAAAAGAATGATCGGCAATTCATTCTCATTTTCGTTATTGAGACGAATTATCGATTGATAAAAAAGATCAGAAATAATACTGTTTATTTATAAATTTCTTGTTTAAATAATCTAAATTTGATTATCAATAAAAATTAAATATTTAAAACAAAACAAAAACAAAAAAAGGGCAGAAAGACCTCCGATAGCCCATGACAGACTACTAACCCATCAATTATTGTAAATATATATATTTGTAAAGAATAGTAATTCTGCTGTCTGAATAAAGATGTTTGTATAAAACAAAAACTTTTCCATTTGTAAAATGGTTTATCCATCAAATAAATAAATAAATATTTTTTATAAATAGAAATTCACTTGGTCGTGTTTAGAGTGCTTACGAAACGTAATCAAAATGTCACAGAGCTAAATGTGGAAATAATTTATTCATTAATTTCAAATCATTTTTATTTAATTAAACATTTGCAAATCATTTTTCAGGCCAATCAAATTTTTACGTTTTCTTGTATTTGCATTTTCAATTATTTATAAGACTAACTGAAAAGTGTGTAGCGTTTTCTTAAATATGTGCATAAAAAATTATACGGTACCTTACCAAACAAATATTCCATATCTTGAAAAAAAAAAAAAAAAAACATCACAGTAATGTATTGGATACGCAACAAGGTTCTCGTTGTTTTTTCAAGAGATGGCTCCAGTAGTAAGTACTAGTCGATTGTGACATAACCAAAACGTCATGAACCAAGTTTAGACATATGGTAATGGAACCGCTTTGAGACATTAGTGATTTTGTTATTGTGTCATATACTTTTGGTTGTGTAGAAATGTCTGGATTTGTGCCAAGTAATCGTCATTTGCGGGAAGTGTTGCTTTTCTTCTTTCATTTGAGGAAAATGGCGACTGAAGCGTATCGAAAACTCCAAAAAGTTACGCACCTAATAATATATGAAAACTATTAAATACGGAGGTAGAAAGACCTCTGGTCGATAGAATTATTGTTTAATTGTTTGTTACGTCTACAAATAATAAATTATCTGATTTATATTTGTATAAGACATGGATTTAGGACAATATATTGTTGCTAATTTAATATCCTAAATTACTTCTGTCTTGGACAATAAAAGTGTTTCATTTTATATTTGTACAAATAAAAAAAAATAAAAAGCTTCAGAATAATATAAACCATTTTCTGTTTAAATATCTCTTTTTACCGCGCTTTGGTCATTATCCACCTTATATTATCAGCTAGCTAGCATAGTTTTAATTTGCAAATCAGTATAAATTCAGACAGGGCAGAAAGACCTATCATTGATAGCCCATTACAGACTACTAACACAACTGTATATATTGTTATTATAAATTTTTGTTATAATATTGTCTCAATAAAGATGTATTTATTTTTGCTGCAATATATAAACCCAAATACAACAAGAAAGAGTGTATGTATGCCAAAAATTATTCTGTGACTTAAATTTTCGCGTATGCGCGTTATTTTCATAATTATTATTTTATTATTTTCACACGGCTATCGTGCATTATTCCAGATCGGTATCCATATTGATGTTTTATATCAAGAACAAACACCAGATAAGGATTTATGGATTCCGTTTTGAGAGCGGACGCTTGTTTGTTCAGGTACTCGAAGGCGGCGAAATGAAAAGGTCCGCGCGGACACGATGAACATGTGTAAACACGTGTTGCCTTTTAGATAACTGATACTTTACAAGATGTTGATGCCTACTAAATATTAGATAACGCTACGGTTTTTCCTTTTAGGATGTCATTTTTAATTTTTGGATAGAATACAAAAAAAAATGAAGAAGAAACACAAAAATGAAGTAATGAAAATTGTTTGCCACTCACCTCAGTAATATTTAATTAATGCATTTTGAAACGTTAAAAATAAGTTGCTGTGAATAATATGTTTTAATTTGAAGAAACTTTTTTCAGGATCTTCAGGATTTTTCCGACAAAATATCCTTGTAAGCCACAGAATAGAAAAACATTACTTATCCGTCATCATTTTAATTACTACTACTAATCGTAATTTACAAAACATTATTTAATATAATCACAGAATAAAAATGTAGAAGTAGTTGTTTCAGAGGATTTTGTACTATAATTTTAAATAAAAATAAAATATCCAGACAGAAACATATTGTACTATAATTTTAAATAAAGATAAAATATCCAGACCTTTGGTCGATAGCCATTTAACAATTAATTAATTTTTGTGTGATATACATAATCAATGCTTGTTCCGTTATTGTAAACTAAAATATCCACTAAAAACAAAAGGAAAATAACCCATTGCATAAAAGGGTCACAATATATAACATAAATATGATTTTGTTATTATACATACAACATGATTATCTTGTTCTAAAATTGGCTATCGACCTCAGTTTAATTATATACAAATATCTTTATTCAAGGGACTTTTACATTATATTAAGTACAGTATTGTATAGTATAATACGGTATATAAATTGAGGTTGTCCTTTCATAAGCTATCGACCCGAGGTCTTTCTGCCAACAGTTTAATTATTTATGTTTAAATTTCTATTTTATTCTCATTAATCTCCTGATTAAACATTGAAAAATGTGATTGGTTTGTTTCACTACAATAATTTAAATTAAATACACCCTTTTAACTTGGTTTGTTTCATTATTTCGTCTTGTATTTTACTCAACCGAGTAAATATCGATATTCAAATATTCAAGAATATTCATCAAATTTAGTAACAACATGAGGTATTTTTAATTATTATAAAAATAATTATTTTATACAAAACGATTGTTTTGGATCTGCTTTTTTAGCAAATAATAATATTGGCAATGGAAATGACCATAAGTTATAGATTTTGCTTAACATTATACGTTTTAATTGATAATAAATAGTAACATATAAAATGTTTGTTCTTATTCAATGATATTAATAGAATTTGATATAAATAAAAAAAAACAAGGCACTAGAGAGGAAAAATTTTCAATCATATTTTATTATTTTAACGAAACACATAATATAACATCGTTAAACAAAGTTACAAAGTTACAATGTACCGTTTTATTTTAATAGTGTATATTCTGCCAAGTGCCAAGTGATAAAATAATTCAAGAAAATCTAATTCATTATTCATATTTCAAATGTTTTTTTTTTTCCTAATTGGATGTAAAAATATATATTAAATAAAAATGATTTGAAAATAATTAATAAATTATTTTCACATTTATTAATTATTTTCAAATCATTTTTATTTAATATATTTAAATAACTGTGACCAAGTGAATGAATACTCTTTTCTATTTATTTATGTGTAGTTTGGAAATGAAAATTTATGTTATTAGATCGTTTCAACTAAAGAATTATGATTTTGTTTATTTGGAAAAATATGATTTTTTTCCTGACATCCCAACAAAATTATATATTCTAAGCAGAAAGACATATGCGGGGCTATTTCGTAAGGGAAATGTTAAGTTTAACGTGTATGTTATTTTTAATCATCACAGTCTAAACAGCTTTTAGAATGTGAAGATAATTAAAGGATGGTCGATAGCCTTAATTTGGGAATATATTTTTAATTAATTGCAAAGCGTTTTGTTCTATTAATCCCATACATATGTTACATATAACAAAAACAAAAATAGTGATTACCTCCTCTCGATACCTCATCGCTCTAAAACATGCCCTGCGTTATACGCACATGTGTTATTTATACACGACGACAAGTAGCTCTTTAAGTGTGAAGATTACGGCTCGCTAACGAGACGCAGCCATCTGAATCGGAGGCGGCGCCGATTAAGAGTAGTTTATTGCTTCGTGCACTTGCTACTGCATAAACTCGCTGGGATTTCGAGATTAAAATCGGGCCTTAAAATTAAATCCGGATACCGGATTTATTGCGATTTCGGTTCAGGTTTATAACGGCGCGCTGATGATAATGTCACGGCGGGGATTTCGAACACACCGCGCGCTTTGATCTCTGCGGTTTCTCCAGTTTCACAAATTAGTCTTCTCTTTGATGTACATAAAGTTTTCGTTTTTTTTGTGTAGTAAGGTTTTAAAATTGATTAGATTTATATTGAAAGAAAGAATTAGCAATAATTAATTGTATATTTGATATAAATATCTTAATTAAAGAACAATAACAATTTTCTTAACCGAAATAAGATAACTTTTGTGTTTACAATAATATTTATGTGTATTTAATTTAAATTGTCATATACACATTAAAAATATGTATTACTAATATGAAGGTAAACATTAAAAAAAAAACACTGTTTATAAGCACTTTTTTTCAATTGAATGAAGCTAAAAGAAGAGTTATAATGATATGTGTGGGCATTTAATTTAAATTGCCACAATTAAATTTATAAATTATATAATTATATTATTATATATATAATTATATAAAGGAAACATCTTAATAAAGACAAAACTTATCTAAATCTAAATAAAGACAAATTTTGAGTGTGTGATAATATTCATGTGCATTTAATTTAAATGCAAGGGCCGGCTGCCATTTTCACGTCGGCCATCGCTGTCGCAGAGTGAGTGCGCTGTATCCCCGGAGTTTCCGGAGTTCCGGAGTCCCCGGATCAATACGTCCTCCCCCACGAATCTACGAACCTGCAACGCTCGTGGCCGATTCACTAATTAAGATATTAGAAGACAGATTTACGCACCCCGCACAGCGAAGTTTCCGGGAGATCGAGCGCTTTTGTTCAGCAGCGATGCACGTTATTTATCACAGAACTTTTGAAATTTTCATAAACATGCAATATGTTTTATTCATTTATATATATTTTAATGATTAAGATAAATTTATTGTGTTTTACCAAAAGAATTAATTTTATTTCACGACTCGAATTTCAGCAGGAATTTCTTTCATTGTTAAGTAATAAAAATAATACCAACTTAAATAAATATATTAAATAAAAATGTTTTGAAAATAATTAATAAATTATTTCCACATTTAGCTCTGTGACTATTGACTTACCTACGTAAGTACGTTAAACGTACGTTTATTTAATGTATTTAAATAACTGTGACCAAGTGAATGAATACTGTTTTCTATTTATATTAAATAAATATTGCGCTACTTCAACTTGATCGTTCAGAAATGATGAATACTACAACATTTGCAAGAAAACAATAATCTCCATGTTACTTAGCCACATAAATGGAAGCTGCCTCTTTAGTAATGTGAGTTCGCATTTTCTTTTCGCATAAAAGAGCGTAAATTGTCGCCAAATTGCGGTAGTTGAAGTCACAGCCATAAAAGTATCCAATATACACGTGAATAAAAAGACAAACTTATATTTTGTAAGTGTGTTTAATTTAAAAACTTAAAAATGTTTAACGAGTATGAATTAACTGCCTCAATAATTAAGTTATAAAGTCTATGTCCAGTAAGATATTTTAAACAAATTATGGGAAGACTTGAAACCATATTGCATATGGAAGGTATTTTTAATTCAAAATCCTATGAGGTAAAAAAATCCAAATAATGGTATAATGGTTATTCTATGGCTGAAATACTGATGGTTGATAGCCATTTAAGGGTGCGGTTTAGAAGAAAGAAATAGCTATACAAATATGGGCAATCACTAATTTGAGTTAGATTGTTGTTGTGATCAATGAACAATATTGTATTATACATTAAAATAATCTTAAAATAAGCAGGAATTTCATCAGATAAATTAAAAATTATTTTAATGTTTAGTTTCTGTGAAAAATATTTATGAAAAAACAATGAAAATTGATCAAATTTATAGCAAATTTCAAATTATATTATTGCTAATAAAAACTTGTGCAATGAAAATTTAAAGGATTTCACTAAATTCTGCATTCAAATAACTTAGCAGACATGACCTATTAATTTCATTATATCTTACAATTTTCTTTTCTAACTTGAACTAGTAAATTGACGTAATACACGAAAATTAACGATTTATTTTTTATTTAGACTGATACTTTATACTTGGTAGATAAAAAATGTAAATACACATTCATATTATGAAATCCAAAAGAATAGCTTTATTATTAAACGATTATTTCCATTTTACTATATAGCTATCTCTTTCCACTAAACCGCAACCTTAAGATGAATATTATATAAAAAAGTATTGTATTACATCTAATGTAAATTTTTCAATAAAGATCATTATATGTATAGTACTTCTATTGGTACAAATGAAATCTTTATATGAACCAAATCTCCAGTGTTTTTTTATATATTTTAGAATGGTTCATATTCTCACATGCTTTGACATCAAGTTCAATAAATCAATATCGGAATTATGGGAAGATTGGAAATATAATGCATTATTATTTAATTCGGAATCTTTTGATGAAAAAAAAAACTAATTCGAAAAAATGGTGTAAGAATTCTTCTATTGACATAAATAAAATCTTTAAATGAATCAAATCTTCAGTGTTTTCACACTTTTTAGAATGATTCGTAATGTTCGTCCGCTTGACATCAAGCCTAATAGAAAATATTAAAATTATGTAAAAACATGTGAAAAGTATTTTTAATTCAAAATAATTATAGACAAAAAAAAATAATTCAAAAGGATGGTATAATAATTTTTCTATTGATACAAATAAATTCTTGAAAGGACCGAATCTCCAGTGTTTGGTGCTAAATTCAAATCGTAAATAGATGCGTGAAATAAAATGATACCGAACCTGTCATTTTTTAATTCCTATCCCGAAAACTCACAAGACAAAGAAGAACGCCATTATTCCTATATTTGTATTCGTATTATTGTTGTCGTAATCGCCTAGTGATAGAGCCCACGTGCATCTTTGTTTCACTTTTATCATTTCCCTTCTACCTCGTAGTATCTACCATTCAGCGCCGTAAATCATCCCCGTTAGGGCGAATTAAATTAAAAAATATACAGTCCAAATTTTGCTGTCTACGGGCTTTTTTGATCACAAATCCATTATTTTATAGGTTTTTGTAATGGCTCGTAATATTCACCAGCTTGACATCAAGTGCAATATGCATTGTATTTGATATCAACTGAAAGAAAATTCTAATCGAGCTGTTACTATTATTGATTTTTAGAAATAATGTAGATGAAGAAAAACTTGTGAAAATTATGATACATGCACTGTTTTGAAAAGTATACGAAGAACATCATAGAGGAATCATTGGTTCCGTTCGTATTACTATCCAGGAAGCATCCCTGCCCAAAATCCTAGCATGCAGCTTAAATGAAGTCAACTTGACGTTTATAATTCGATTACTTTTCCTTTATATTTTAATGAAAATACTGAGAAAAGAAATACTAGTCTATAAGACCAAAACAAAGTTGTCAATGAAATGTCAAGTTCACTTTGATAAAAAAAGCCTGCTAGAAAAAATACTATTCCATAAGACAAAAACAAAATTCTCGATAAAATATCTAGTTTACTTTCACACAAAAGCTTACTAGATAAAAAATACTAGGCTATAAGAAGAAAAAAAAAATCATCAATGAAATGTGTAGTTCACTTTGACACAAAATCCTGCTAAAAATTATACTATTCGATAAGACGAAAACAAAATTCTCAATAAAATGTCTAGTCAACTTTGATACAAAAGCTTACTAGAAAAAAAAAAAAAAAACGCTAGGGCATAAGAAGGAAACAAAATTCTCAGAGAAATGTGTAGTTCACTTTGACACAAAATCCTGCTAGAAAAATATACTATTCCATAACACGAAAACAAAATTCTCAATAAAATGTCTAGTTAACTTTGACACAAAAGCCTACTAGAAAAAAAATACTGGTCTATAAAATGAAAACAAAATCCTCAATGAAATGTCAAGTTCACTTTGTCACAAAAGCCTTCTAGAAAAATATTAGTCTATAAGACGAAATCAAAATTCTCAGTAAAATATCAAGTTCATTTTGACAAAAAGTTCTTATGTAAGCGAAAAAAAGCAAACTTGCTTACCGTTATGTTTAAAGCTTCATTATTATACATTTTAAATTACTTTTAATGTGCTTTCTATTTTAGATCATTTTAATATTATCTACGTAACTACAACTGATAATTTAAATTGTCAATTAAAATTAATCCTACTTCTTCCTCTAAGTGGTTAATGAAAACACAGTGAACGGTATTGCATTATGCAATATTTTATTGATGTGCAACAGCAGGTGTACATTATGTAATTCAATGTGGCGTGGGTATTTGCCCGGGAAGTATTTGTTTTAATGTGCATTTGTTTAACGTACTTACGTAACGTAAGTCAAAAGTCACAGAACTAAATGTGAAAATAATTTATTAATTATTTTAAAATCATTTTTATTTAATATATTCTGTATTACTACTTTAATAATATTATTTTTTTGAAATAACTGAAGCGCGTGAAGCCTAGGCTGCTAATATATTTTTTGTTTTTGATAATGGCATTAAAGCGAAACTAGTTTAAAATAAATAATTTATAACTAAAACGAACCAAGTGTATTCAATAAAAAAAATCTATAAAAAAACCTTTATTGGCATACAAAATACAAACAGAATATACATTCTATTCCATAATTTTTAATCTTCTTTTTATCTCCTTTTCCCAACCTAACCTCGCCAAAATCTTTACTCCAGCTCCATCCTCTCTCATTCATTCTTTCACTCTCCTGTTTCCTCCCAGCCATTCCTCAGATACCCCTTCACATTTTTCTCCCAAATGACTCCATGTAACCCTCCCACAAAAAATCTATATATTTATATAAATATTTTACCAAGTGATCAATGAGAAACAAATTAATCATATACTTTAACATTATCTTATATTTATTATATATTTAGAAAAGGTGTGGGCTTCAATATATATGGTGGAGTTTCTATTTTTTTCTTGGATATTGGATGCGTTTACTTCGTGGTACGTTTTTAATTTTTATATAAAGAAAATACTTAATTTTTCAATACCACTTATATTTTTGCTAAAAGAGTTTAAACTGGTAGTCTACATGTTAGGGTGGGCGATTTATAATGGAGGACACAGTAGTTTTTCTTGGATTTTGGATGCGTTTACTTCGTGGTACGTTTTCAATTTTAATATAAAGAAAACACTTAACTTTTTAATACCACTTATATTTTCTATTTTTGATAAAAGAGTTTAAACTAAGTAATTGTATGATTTTACAGAATTGTAAAGATATTAAATCCGTACATTAAACGTTTAAATTTTAACAAACTTTCCCGTACATACAGAAACAAGACCGTAAGAATTGTAAGAGCGTAAAAAGTTTTCATTACAGAGCATCGAGAATTTTACGATCTTCCCCGGATTAATTCCGGGTCTGAGTGCAGTTTTACGGCCCCGCACGGAGGAGACACGGATAATTAGCGCGGTGGTTATTTAATGTGCCCCCGTCGCAGACAAAAAAGAACTTTTTAATTTGTTTCCGCCATAAATTCCATTCCGCCCGCGCCATCTTATTAATTAATTGAACAGAAAAAAAAAATACACGAGCGAGTAAATTAAAAAGGGAACTCGCGTGGTGGAATAAGTAATTGCTTGCTTGCTTGCTTACTCTGACTCGGGCTTCCGTTAAATTGGTCCACATGGCGATTTCTTCCCTGGTGCTCATATCCGGGTAGCGGTTTCTCGCGAAGGTCGCTTCCAGTTCTTGGAGTTGTTGAGAAGTGAAGTGCGTCCGCTGCCGTCGCTGCCTTTTCGTCTTTTTGTCGTTTTTGCCTTCTTCGCTTTCGCCGCCGTCTACGCCCACGTTTTCCGTCTTCACTGGATCCGATAGTGATCGACTCGCTGAAAATAATATCATGAATAATACATTTCATTTTACTCATGTATTTTTTTGTTAAATTAATATTTTCTATTGCAGAAGCTTCTACTCCGTTATACAGGGAGCTTTTTTTATCAGTATACATTTCCCCTATGTATACCTGCAAAATACGCGAGTCAAATGCATTAATGTATGTGTGTTTAGTTGCCTATAACACGCAGCTGAACATACATATGCCGAATAGTCAACTAAACATACACACATTAATCGGTTCATTGCGTTTGATTCGCGTTTTTTGCAGGTGCACACTTCCCCTAATGTATACTAATAAAAAAACCTCTCTGTATATGTTTAAATATACTAATGAAAATTTCATTAGGAATTATTGACTAAGTTACTTTGGTTTGCACACAAGATGAGTCTCAAACATAATGATTTTTGCAGAGAATGCCTAGATGAGGAGGAGGAAGAAACAGTACTCCACTATCTAGGACAATATCCTGCCCTCGAGGGGAAAAGACTCAAGTATCTCAGTCTGCACTATGGAAATGAGCTGGCGGATCTTTCACCTATAAGGGTGAACGATCTGAACAGGTTCATCAGGTGCTCAAATTGGGTTGTTTAGGAGGAAAAATCGTCTACTTGTGGTAACACAATGGGCCTAAGTGAGCAGTCCTAGGGCTGCTGCCACTCGAACCTAACCTAACCTACTTGGTTTGTTTTACTAAAATATTTTACCAAGTGATTAATGAGACTAAAATTGAAGAAAATTTCATGTTTTACGCGTAAAACAAACCAAGTGTAACTTAGTCAATAATTCCTAAGATTACTAAAATGTTTTATCAAGTGGTTAATGAAACTCGAATTGAAGAATGTTTCATGATTAATAATGGCAAGTTGAATTTGCTGAAACTGTAGTTACAAGTGAAAAAAAGTTTTATACAAAACAAAGTTTCATTTTTATAAAATAAAATTGTATTATTTAAATCACAAATACTTCTTATTCTTGGTTAGCCATTTCTCTATACCTAACATAAGCCAAGTCACTGGTACATAAAGAAAAACCTCTTTAGCAGTGGCTGACCAAGAACAGCATGGATAAGTCACGGTTTAGGGAGGTTTTCTTGGCACGATTGGAGCAATCAACCAATTATGCAAAAATATAATTCTGGTTGAAACCTCTTCATTCTGTCTATAAATGGAAAATACAAAAACATTGGTGTTTACTCCAACAACTAGTGAAAGATGTCATTTAAGCGGGATGAGAAGCTAAGGGAATTGTGGATTAGATTCCTACCCTTAAATCGATGTTTATGAATTAATACTGATACAGAAGGAAACACAAAACATAAGTACTTGAAGTGATTTATCTAAAAAGTTGTAGTAACAATATGGAAAATATAAAACATAGATTTCTTATTGCATATGCGGTTGTAATAGTATGAAACTATAATCAGCAATTCGATACATCGCCGAAATGATGCCCTTAGCTCCGGATTAGGGATAGCATTGTTAAGCCCAACTATCTTCGGGAGGAAGACAAACACCAATTTATGGATGTTATTTTTCATGCACTTAATGTCTTTGCAACTCGGCTCCTTCTTGTGTAAACCAATAAAAGTGATAATTTGGATTAACGGCTCGGTTTTATGGACTACCTTACGCATTTGCTTCCTCAAATAATGCTGAGAGTAGAAACACTCTACAGGCATATTTTCTGGATATTCATAAAAGGATTTCATTGTCCTGTAAGTAAGTTCCAATTCGAAGTGCTTTCCTTCGACACGACCATCTTTATAAAGTTCCATAAACTTAAGGGCAATTTCCATGGAGGCTTACTCGAAGTAGCCTGTTAACATTTCTTCTGAATTGCTAATAACCCTCATATTCGTGACGGGATAACATAGGCTATGGAACTGCCTAACTGCTTCTGGGTTTATATATGCCCCAAAGAATCTATTTTTTTTTTTCAACATGCCATTTAAGCTTTCATCGGGATAAGAAGTTAAGGGAATTCTGGATTAGATTCCTGCCCTTAAATCAATGTTTTTTTTTTTTCAACATATTATATCCTTTCACGTAAATCGTCTTTTTGTGGAATAATATTTTTTTAATCTCGAGGAACCTTGAAAAATGTATAACAATTTTCATATCAACAAACAATTTCTATCACTGCTGGAATCTTTCTTTGTAAACTACCTTGTGGACTAATCAGCCAGGCCCTTCTTTCTTGTTTTAGAAACTTTTGGTTTCCAATATCTCAAAGCTAACACCTACGTAAATATTTTAGAACTAATTTCAATTAAATTAATTGGATTCTAACAAATATTTCTGCATTGTGAAATTATGTGAATATATAAAAAAAAATCATAATGAAATTCAATTAAAACGAGATAATACGAAATTTATAGATTGCACAGTGCCTATTTATCGGTAGTTGATAAGAAGCCAACACTCGACACAACCGATAAACGCAATATCACACGAAAAAAATAATTTGAAAGAGCACCGCCTCCGATCAATCATGGCAGTTTTGACATATTTACGATTGGTGTGTGCCGACATCTTCACCTGTCAGGATCGGATCGCACAATCATCCAGTTCATTGATTCCACGCATCCGGGATGCGTTCAATATCTAGCGGCGCTTTTGATCGCCTCCAGATAATCATGACACAATCCTCTTTGTTGCGCGCGAGAAGAAGACAGAAAAAACGAAACGCATGTCTTTATGAGCGGGATGGTAATAACCGTTTAGTGTTAAAGTTGTTTAGTACCGTCCCCGGTCGAATTTCGTGTAAATTTCAGTTAATCCCCGACGTGCCACGGCTAATTATTTAAAGATGTCCGACGGAAATAACTCCCGAGTGCCGTTTGCTTCTAACCGCCCGCTTTCTTTCATAAATTCCTGGATTATAATCCTCGAGTATAATCCCACCCTGAAATAGAAGCTACTATCACACGTCTTGTTTTTTTTTTTCTCTTCCTCTTCTTTTTCTCGCGTGCTATATTTAACGCGCTGGAGTCCCCTTTTTTTTGTGGAAGTGGGTTTAGCACTAGATGACTTGTCGAAATCTGATTGGAATTTGGATAAACAATATGAACAATTAAAATTTCATACATTTTTAACTTTTGTTTTATGAATAAAAACATTTGTTTGCATTTTCAACTTTTATTTCGAGAAGAATTATTAATTTTTGCAATTTCAACTTTTAAATTTTTATTATTTAATCGAGTAGGTTTTCTTTATATTAAATCGGATTCACAAACCTCGAGCATATCTCGTCTTTCTAAGGCTTACGTTGAAAACGTTTGTTTCTATAAAGTAAAATAAAGTATATATATTTTTTATTTTATTAATATTAAAATGGCTATCAATCAGCATGGGTAAAACATATTTTTAAATACATTTTGTATAAATAAACTTTGATTAAAACACTTGGTTTGTTTCACTGATTGTTTTAATTAAAGTTTATTAATTAAATATGTTTCACCACGGGTTAAGTGAGAAATTAATTCAAAATACATTTTGTATATTGCAAAAATTAACCTTAAATTAATTTTCACAAATTATTAAAAAAAGGCTATAATTTATTAAAATATTTAAATTAATCAAAACGGTAAACCGAAAACTTTATTACGTTCACATTTTTTTTACATTATTTACACTTTCTCTAAATCTAAACAAAACTCCAATCAAGCGCCGCTTCGTTCATTTTTCTATTGTAAATATTTTTCCCGGAGCAGTTTTGATTTTAAAGAATAATTAAATTTTAATCTGCGCCGTCTGGCAGTCTACATGATGGGGTGGGCGATTTTTAATGGAGGACACAGTAGTTTTGTGTTTGAGAAACTGATTAAAAATACAGCCGTTAAGCCCCTGAAAGTGGCAGGTATACTGCGCGAAAGATTATTTCCACATTTTTCGTCTCATTCGAGAGCGGGGTGAGCGAAGGGGGCGGCGTGATTGAATTCTTTTTTAAAATTACCTTTCATATTCATTGTCTCTGCGCGTCTATCGACTGTTGAGCATTGTTAAAGTATGGATCAACTTACTTCACTTTGAACTGATTTTGTAGTTAACAATTAGTGTTAGATTATTCGAATATGAATCATTAGTAATTTATGCTAGAGATCTAAATCATAAATCGTTTCTTATAAAAATATTCAAATATAGCATCCATCCTATAAAATTGGATTCGGACAATAATTCTGCTTAGCTCTCTTTGAAAATGTAGATGTTTTAATAAGAAAATGGCTGATTGAACTCTACTTGCCACTTGAAATTAGGCAAAAGATGGCGCTTGCGTCGTCTTTAATTTATTATTCTATTTTATTTTGTTTTAACTTGTTTTATTTTTAAATATTTAATTAATGTATAAAATCTTTTATATAATAATGATGCCGAAAATATTCAAATAAGATAGGCACGCGTTTGGATTACTTCGAATGCGAGTAAAGCTCCAGACGAGAATCGGTAATTAAAGTTGTCTGCGTTTAGCCGAAGTGTGTAATCTGCGCGAAGCTCTCTGGAGCCGGAAATGCGATATAATGGAAGTAATTAAGTCGTTACGGTAATCGTGTGGGTGAGGTGTTATTACTTTCTGTATTATTAATTGATAATAAATTACCTTTCCTCTCCCTGGTTCGGCTCCTTGCGGCGGCGGGGAAAGGCAGCTGCGGATGGTCCATGTTACCCGTTCCGGACATGCCGGAGTGGGCGTCCCGGAAATCCCCGGTCTCTGCCCAAACTGTCACAGAAAAAACATAAAACGTTGCTACTATGTCTCGACTGACTATTCATAAATTATTTTCAATTATTCAATCAAACAATTTTCTCTTCGCTGAAAAGATTAATTTTTCCGTTCTATTGAATACGAATTCCTTCTTCCTATTCAATACAAATAATGTATGACAACTCAGTTTTTACATTTAAAAAAATAAATAATACTTTGAGGCTGAAAGACCTCCGGTCGATAGCCGATTCATCTACAGAATATAATTCTAATTTTTGTATATTATTGTACATACATATACACATTTGAATAAAGATGGTTAGTTAGTTAATACTCTGATTTTCGATATAACCATATTTTAGATAATCGATATTCTGTAAGGGAAATGTTAAGTTCAACGTGTACGTTAATTTTTATCATTAAAGTCTAAGAACATTTTAATTGATATTTGTATTCATAAATTGTGAAATTAATTAATAACATTTTTAATATAGGGAATAGCCCCGAATATAAAGCCAAAAATATCTAGATAAATTGTTTCATATTTAGTTATTTCAATTTTTTATTACTAAAATAATTCGTTCAAGTCTCTTCATCCATGTATCTTATATTTCATAAATTGTCTTTGGACAAATAAATAATTATTTTTTCTTTCCTAAATAGATAATTTGAAATGCTTCCCTTTCTCCTATTTTTATTTTGTTTTCATTAAATATATTTCGCAAACGAAATTTTCTTCTTCAGTAGTATTCAAGTATGAAAATGGAAAATATTTTTATTAAAAATTAAAGACAATCTCCACAACCAACACATACAGTATTTATTCATTTTATGTCTATTCGATTTTTCAGAACAGCCTGCAATAATTGTGGCTACAATTTCCATAAATTCTGCTTATCATTATAAAAATAAATTCAATTTTTGATTGGAGTCAAGATCTAAGAACGTCAGAAAATACGTATTTTAGGGAGGATACATTTTGTATTTTTTTGATTTTACTAGTTTCAAACAAAAACTGAAATCAATTTATTTATTGGAGATTATTATCAGCTAATCAATATATGCGAACTCTATAAAAAGTTGGATTTTACCCTTTTCATAGGATTATTACTAATGATTCTTTATAAAAGGATTCTAATCATAATTTTTGTGATTCGAATTATTAGTAAGTTATGTTATGAATCGTAAATCCTTTCGTTATGAAAATAATATATTCCGAATAAAAAAGAACAAAAATATCCTTTTAAATTTCGACCTGACTTCAGTTCACTCTAAATAACCAACAATTATGTGTTTTTTGCATTCCCCTGCGGAAAAAAATTATTGGTTGGATTGAGTGACAAAAATGCACGTAATAAAGCAGGCCATGGAAATAAAATGTCACCCGTCATATAATCTAAATAAATAGTGGTTTCTGCTTCGCAAAATGTTTTATTTCTTGAATGACTTTTATTTCTTGAATGACTTTCTCATTTATCATTTTTGTGAAACATATTGAACTATTATTGATAAAGGTTTTTAAAATTAAATTACACTTGGTTTGTTTCACAAACAAATTAGAGTCTAAGAACACAAACAAATCAAGTGTAATTTAATTTAAAAAACCTTCATCAATAATGTTTTATAAAATTGATTTTCGTCGAGGTATTTATAATCTGGTTGGGCGAATGTCGAAACGAGACATTGTCAATATTTATCGAGTTCAAATAATAAGCAAAACTACAATTAACCAACATATACAATATATATATATGTATAAACTTGCCTAAAAGCTTCGGTTTTTCACCGATTAAGAGAGGCTAGATTAATTGAGGTAGCTAAATACAAAATTGGAACGTCACAGTGAAAACTGGCCAGAAGAAATAATGTTGAAAATAGCACGGTGTTTAGGACTCTATCAAGTAAGAATATTGTTTTCCGGTAAAGTAGGAAAGCTCCAAAATACTCAGAGGCTCAATTAGAGAGAATTCAGAGATGTTGCCGCTCGTTGCATTTCGTCAACAAGTTAATTGTGATGGACGAAAAATATTTCACATTATCCCACAGTGAAATGAAGGGAAATGTGGATTTTACATGGACGATTATGAGAATGCCCCTGACGATGTTAAATTTAAATACAAAGAAAAGTTTGAGAACAAAATTTTGGTATGATGTGTCCCTATTTCATACTACTTCTTCCTATCTATTGAGTTGTTAATAAATGTTGTTTTGTTTCTAATTTAAAAGTAACTTTTTGTATCTTTTGGTAATTTGTTGTGTGTTGAAATGCTGCTTAGATCTGTTTGAAATAAAACTTAAAAGTTGTAGTATAAAAATGATTAATTGAAACCCTAAGCTAAATTTATGAAAATATAGGGTATTTTCATAAATTCAGCTTGTCATTATAAAAATGCTACTTTTAATTGGACCACACATAAAAAATAATTCGAACATAATGAACATAATTAATTAATTCATCCGCAGACAATTATGTGACAATTGAAACATGTCACGTGGGTAATTAATACCTAATTCTTCGAAACTCATTAAAGGCAACCGCGTTTATTTAAGAGTGCCACGCCGGGCGCCACCGTGTCTGACAAATTATATAATTAGTATTTAAATTTGGGCGACGTGCGCGCGTCCATTTTATTTTTCTTGCGGCGCGCCCGGTATTTCTGGACGATCCCGAAAACACGGCGATCACCCCGAATAAATCAGGTAGTCGATAAATCTCCGGCTCAACTGGCCAGAAAGAAAAATATCACCGCTTCCTCCTTTTCGGATAATGGATCGATGTTTTCTTAGCAGTTGCTCGGAATTACACCGTGTAATTGATATGGCTTCATTAAATACACTTTGATTGTACACAAATATTTAGTTTTGATAAGTGAAACGCGGTTCCTCAATTTTTTATTACATTTTTTACCTGATGCTGATACTTTCTTTATATATTTTCAGCAGAGTGAAAACGTAAAAAGTTAATTCATAGCGATACCATGGATTAAGAATATTGTAAGAAGCAATGTTCTTAATCTATAGTATCGGTGTTCCTCAAATTTTTATTACATTTTTTACCTGATGCTGATCCTTTCTCTGTATATTTTCAGCAGAGTGAAAATGTAAAAAGTTAATTCATAGAGATACCATAGATTAAGAATATTGTAAGGAGCAATGTTCTTAATCTATAGTATCGCTATGAATTAATTATTGTAAGGTGCAATATTCTTAATCAATGAATTAACTTTTGTAAAACACGTTTTACGTTTTTACACTGCTAAAAATATACCGAGAAAGTATCACCATCAGGTAAAAAATGTAATCAAAATTTGAGGAACCGCGTTTCATTTATTAGTAAAAGAGTATGGCGATACTCTTGAATGACACAGAACAGACTCGAGGAAACAGAAGAAAGGTGAAAAAAAAAAAAGAAATAATGAATGGAGATATAATACATTAATATAATTCGCATCAAAAAATATAAATAATATACTTTGACACGCAGTATATTTTTTTACGCCTTCACATTTCCGATGTCAATTATGTTAAAGTATTATATCTCCATTCATTACTCCTTTTTTATCTCAAAGCCGAACATTTTAACACGTTTTAAGCCCCTGTTTCTATTTTTAAAAAGGTGCAGAATACTTTTCTGGAGTATTTGTATCACCAGATGAGACTTGCAGAGAATAGTTTCAATAATAATTTGTTGTCACATTTCTGTTGAATTTGTACCACCAGATGAATTTTGCAAAAAATAGTTTCAAAAAATTTCTGGAGAATTTGACCACCAAATTAACCTTGCAGAGAATAGTTTCAAAAAATAATCTTGTTGTGACCTCATGTTGCTGTTTCGGTTAAAAAAACTATTTCCCGCGCATTTTTATCAAAATATAATAATACGTGGTAAATTCTCTCCCAGATCTTTTTTTTCTTTTGAGTATCATTTATTTCGATCGATATAGAATATTTTAAATGGAATACGCATCACTTCAGAAGAGGATATAAAAATGAGTTTGATTCATTCCTGGATTTAAAAAAACGAACGTTTCTTTCACGATGCAAAATATTGACCGATGTGAAGTTATCCACGGTTTTTCAGCCACAGTTTTTTGGCCCGGCGCCTCCACCATGGCAGAAGCCATTTTTATTGTTTGATATGGTTCCTAAGACATCTAGTAATAATCTAAGACAAAGAAATCAAAAATTAAAGGCGACAAAGTCGGTCGTTTTGAACTTTGAAATTTGACCGATTTTCTCTTGAAAACTGTGGATAATAAAAAAAATAAAAAAAATAGTTAAAATAAAAAAATAAACTTTTTTATTGTTTGATATGGTTCTTAAGACATTTAGTAACAATCTAAGACAAAGAAATCGAAAATTAAAGGCGCCAAAGTCGGTCGTTTTGAACTTTGAATTTTGACCGATTTTCTCTTGAAAACTGTGGATAATAAAAAAATATAAAAAAATAGTTAAAATAAAAAATAAACTTTTTCATTGTTTGATATAGTTCCTAAGACATCAATTAATAATCTAAGAAAAAGAAATTAAAAATTAAAGGCGCCAAAGTCGGTTGTTTTGAACTTTGAAATTTGACCGATTTTCTCTTGAAAACTGTGGATAATAATTAAAAAAAATAGTTAAAATAAAAAAATAAACTTTTTTATTATTTGATATGGTTCATAAGATATCTAGTAACAATCTAAGACAAAGAAATCAAAAATTAGAGGCGCCAAAGTCGGTCGTTTTGAACTTTGAAATTTCACCGATTTTCTCTTGAAAACTGTAGATAATAAAAAAATTAAAAAAATAGTTAAAATAAAAAAATAAACTTTTTATTGTTTGAAACGGTTCATAAGACATCTAGTAACAATCTAAGTCAAAGAAATCGAAAATTAAAGGCGTCAAAGTAGATCGTTTTGAACTTTGAAATTTGACCGATTTTCTCTTGAAAACTGTCGATAATAAAAAAAATAAAAAAATAGTTAAAATAAATAAATAAACTTTTTTATTGTTTGATATGGTTCCTAAGACATCTAGTAACAATCTAAGACAAAGAAATCAAAAATTAGAGGCGCCAAAGTCGGTCGTTTTGAACTTTGAATTTTGACCGATTTTCTCTTGAAAACTGTGGATAATAAAAAAAATAAAAAAATAGTTAAAATAAATAAATAAACTTTTTTATTGTTTGATATGGTTCATAAGATATCTAGTAACAATCTAAGACAAAGAAATCAAAAATTAGAGGCGCCAAAGTCGGTCGTTTTGAACTTTGAAATTTGACCGATTTTCTCTTGAAAACTGTAGATAATAAAAAAAATTAAAAAAATAGTTAAAATAAAAAATAAACTTTTTTATTGTTTGATACGGTTCATAAGACATCTAGTAACAATCTAAGACAAAGAAATCAAAAATTAAAGGCGCCAAAGTCGGTCGTTTTGAACTTTGAAATTTCAAATTGTAATAATTATATTGCTACAGTTATTCAGAGCAATCTTTCAGATTACTATTAATATGCTAATGTATATAAATCCGTGAATGAACCACGAATGTCCCGGCGCATCCGCCATGGAGGAGGCGCCGGGCCGAAAAACCGTGGCTGGAAAACCGTGGATAACTTCACATCGGTAAAATATTGTTATCTAATATAATGGCCAATATTTTATATAATGTATTCAAATTCGTTTTGTCATTGAAATAAATGAACTTTCAAGTAAAAAAAAATAAATCCACAATTTAGTTGTTCATCCAATATAAAGAAATACAAGTCTCAGTTACGGTATAATTTCTTTGTAAGTCAATACATTGCAAAACAATTTAAAAAGAATAATTAATTCAATTATTTTCGAAATCGTTTCTTTTAATTCAATTAAAACTGCTTCCATTGCATTAATTTACGTTTCAAAGTTATATAATTTTAATTTAAATAAAATCAAAAATTGTTTATATTTTTATGAGTTATGTGAAGATTTATAATAGTAACAAAATACTTTAAACTTCACAATTAGAAATACAGCGCAAGCACCACCTATTGTAGACCCAACAAGGTAAACGACCGAAATGGCCATCACCAGTCATCCCTTACGTTAGATGAGTGATGGTTGAACATTTTATTAATTATTTAATAACTTTTGTTTTTTTTTGCGTGTAATCAAAGTGGAAAATGGAAATATTGATGTGCGAATTGAAAATTTGAAATTAATCACCCACGAACACCCGATAAATCCGAAATGGCCGCATAAATACGATTACTTAATTCCCGGTGTTTACTTTCAGCATCCTCATTGTAGTTAAAGATTAGTACGACGATTAAGTCAGATTGTTTTAGCTTAATGATGTTAACAACTGGTTTATGGGGGGCCATTAATCAGGCCTCGGACAAGTGAGCCGACGACGGCGACGGTAAATTATTTTATAAATAATACTTCGGGCTGATATTTGTCCTGTCTATTTCGCCCCTGTTAATCCCGTTTGATTTACGCCGCCCGTCCGTTGCCAATTATTGTTTTTATTTTTGGAACATCACTACATATTCCTTTCAGGACGCTCAAAAGGCCGGGAGAGATGGATGCGCAACGGGGGGATTACGCCGGCCTTCCTGGATGCACGAATTGGATGCCGACCAAGCGGGAAAGTGAATTTTTCGATTGTCATGTTTTGACATTACAAGTGGAAATAGAATTTCGTGAACGGCGGCGGGTTTAATATTTTTTCAAGTTATTCACTTGTTTTTTCCTTTTAAGTTTATTTGAATAATTCGTATTTTGATCGGGTTTTATTTAATGCTTTCTTTGGTCCACGGTGACTATAGTGTCAAAATAAAAGTTGCCCGCTTATGTTTTGACACTAAAGTTATTTCAGAACAAATAAAGCATTAAATTAAACCCAGACGAAATACGAATGAATTATCATTCATACTATAGTAGTAATAATCAGGGCTATTCCGTACGATACATTTTAAATTCAACGTGTACGTTATTTATTAATTTCGCATTCTGTGATAAATATTTATTACATAAACAGCTTAGACTACGAAGATAAAAATGTATACGTTAAACTTAAGATTTCCCTTACAGAATAGACTCGAATAATATATGAGTGGGTAAAGTCAGCCCATCCACCAAGACCAGAGAGTCCCTTATGACTCAACCGTAATAAATTTATTAAATATATACATATAACAAAAACCTGGACATATCTCTACAAAACACTTTAAACATTAATTTAATTATCGATTAAACTTGTAGGAATTGAAATAAAAAAGAACAAAAATATCCTTTTAAATTTCGACCTGATTTCAGTTCACTCTAATTAACCAACAATTATGTGTTTTTTGCATTCCCCTGCGGTATGCAAAAATTTGTGAATCCCCCACTTACCCCCACCAGCATTTATTTGTTTTTTAATTGATGAATTGTAATGAAGAATATTTAACAACACTTTCAGATAAATCCGGACTATCATAAAGTGATGTCTGCATGTATTCATTCATTTATTTTATGACTGCTCCGGATTTATCTGAAAGCATTGTCAAATATTTTTCATCACCTTACCATTACAATTCATCAATTCATTACATCTAATCAGCAGAACAAAGACTGTAATAAATACGAACACGACATAGACAAGGAGGGGTGGAAAGACCTCGATAGCCAATTTAAAAACAAGATAATCATGTTTTATGTATAAAAACAAAATCAAATAATGTAAATAATTATCTTGTTTGGAATAAAGATAAATTATATAAATATTTATTGTATTCAGTTATAAACTATATGTTTAAATTTGTTGGAAAATATAGAAATAAAAGGCAGAAAGACCGACAGTCGATAGCCATTTTCTGAGGTCTAACAATTTGTAAATTATTGTAATTATATGTATTATAAAATTATTAAAATTATATAGCCTTTCACCTGAAAGAGTAGTAATATAAAATTGGTAAAAATCATCATTATTGGAAAGATAGCACAAGCGCCATCTATTACCTAATAAATATTTAACACTGGGAAATATACTCAACGAGCAAACAGACCTTTTCAATTCTCCACTGTTACGGATGGAAAACCCTTCTACTCTTTTAAGAATTCTGTTGCTTCTGAAACAACAACGATGCGAAACAATTGTTGGGAAATACACAAAACATAATTGAAAATTATTAAATGTTTTATTTAAGGTATAAAACCTCGACACCCAATACGAGTAAAAGAGGATACGATTAAGAAAGAAAGAATTTAAGTATAAACTTTTTTACTAGCGAATCAATTTATTATTAAAATTTATATTTTTGCATTAGGGGATTGGTTCATAAGTATATATTCAATTTTCCCGTTTTTCAGTAATTTATTTATTTATTTAACGGAATATACCATTTTTACAAATATAAGACATACATGTAAAATGCAATAAATTTATATGTATTACTAACTAATTTTAAGTACAATAGTAAACACTTTGAACGCAAATATAAACGCAAATGGTTACTTCTTTATGGAATCCGTATTCCGTATGGAATAAATAAACGAGTGAGGAAAACTATTCAAGTTTTTCATTAATCATTATTATTCGTTCTCATTGAGAATTGTATCCATATTATAGCAACAATCAATACAACAAAATTAAATTAATATTTCAATTGCAATAAAAAAATCCACCCGTTATTTTTTCTCCCTCCTAAATAAATAAATAAAAACATATATTCCAATTTTAAACTGGTACGTGTTGAACGCGAAATATTTTAAATTGTTTGTGGAAATAGACTAACCAGATTAACATGATTAATCGTTTGTTGAATCTTATGGACATAAAACACGATTCAAATAGCCCGTAGTTAATTTAATAGGTTTGATTGTGAGGTTGTATAAATTATTATCACCAACGAATGTTTAAATTTATCGCTGGCAATTATTTAAATAATTTATGGTTCTTGTGGATTGTAATTGTTAAATTGTGCTGTGTGTTAGACACTCCACATTATATTAAATTCAAAAAATGGAGTTAGTCTGTCTGGATTATCAATCAGTGGTCTAATTGATAATTCTGACCAATCAATCACTGTTGTTTTATATATAGAGTGATCAACAATTATTGTAGATTGATAAATAGTTAACCAAATAAGCATGTTGAAGAAAATCCTCTAGATTGAAAAAATGTATGCTACACCATCTTTTTTTCCAAATTAAATATTTAATCATAACTATATTACTGATCACTGAGGCTTCTACTTCGTTATACATTCTGTAAGATTATAATAAAACTCAGCGCGAAATACGTTACGTCAATTTGTATCGCAGTACTTGTCATTATCAAACTAAAAGTTTTAGTTTGATAATGACAAGTGTAAATTGTTGAAACTATAGTCACTAAATATATAATTCTGTTATACAAACAAAGTTAAAAAGAGTGTTTTATTATAATCATAACTATTTTCTTAATTTTTACACGTTGAAGATGCTCCGGACTTATGTTCCTTATTTCTTTTACAAATACTGCTTTAAGTACGTTTAGGGCATTCGATTTTTATAAACGCATTACAAAATAGCGCTGCTAGTATAAAATATAGTTACTCTTTATTAATTTTTCTTTAACATGAACTTGGGACGATAAAACTCCCCAGATTTTTCGGCCGGAATTTTAACATGCCTGCAATCATCGTTGATCACTCTGTATTTATTACTATACACTTGTATTGTTTTATAACAGGTTCCCCATTAATTTCGCAAAATGACATTTTTGAGAAATGGTCTTTACAATACATATAGGTGTTAGTCTGTCTAGAGAATATGTGATAATAATTTGATTATTATTTATAAATACTGTGTGAAAGACAACAAAATGAAAATAACAATAGATACAATCACTTTATAGTTCTCTAAATTATTTTTTCTAAGTTATTTTCATTTTTATATCTTTCACACAGTATTTATAATAATAATTAAATTATTATCAAATATTCTCTAGTTTAAAAATACAGAATAAAACACTTCGTTTATTTCACTTATTGTGTTTATTTCTTCCAAAGTGTTTTATTCTATATTTTTGAACCTTCAAAAATGTTTCACCAAGTGTTTAGTGAGAAATTAATCAAATATCTTCAGTAGACCCTTTCTTACAAAATGTTGTATTCCACGTAACCCTAAATACAAATATCCTATTTTCACAGTTCATCAATTCATTTGCGTGAATCTACAGGACAGTTCAGGTAGCTAGCATAGATTTTTATTTAATTTCATCATAAATTAATGACAGGGCAGAAAGGCCTCTGGTTGATAGTCTAGACAGACTAACACCTATATTGTTATATTGTTAAAATTATATATATATATATATATATATATTCTCTAGTTTACTTAATATTTTTTAAGGATATAGACTTACTTATCAACGCCCCGGACTTTCACCTCAAACTCAACAATGTAAACAAGTATTTAATAAACAAATACACAGTTTATTAAAGTCTTAAACAACATGAGCACACACCAAGAGAATTCATGAAATTTTCAACGCGAAATACGTTACGTCAATTTGTATCGCAGTAATACTATTAACATAAACTTGAACCAAAAAATGAGTCGACGCAAATAAGGACAATTCATTGTTGAAATTGTTTAATTTTCTTTATCTAGATAATCGTAAATTAATTCACTCGTGTGAGCCGCATAAAAATACAAACATAAATGTGTTAAATATGTGTGAGTGTGTGTGTGTTAAAATTGTGTTCATTTCTGTGTTTTATTTTTATTATATATATATATATATAACATCTTATTTCTGCAGGCAATTTTATATACAATAAATTATATTGTATTATATTATATTATATTATATTATATTATATTATATTATATTATATTATATTATATTATATTATATTATATTATATTATATTATATTATATTATATTATATTATATTATATTATATTATATTATATTATATTATATTATATTATATTATATTATATTATATATATATATTATATATACAACATCTTTACGAGGCACTTACCACTTGAAGGGAAGAAAACCTAGTTCAAGGGTATCCAGCTCTCTCCCCGAAAGGAAAAATGATCGGAAATTTGCTGGGATTGACAAACGAGATCGAACTTTTCAATTAACAACAGTTATGGAAGAAGTCAATAAGCCGCATGTCTGCGGAGCTAGGGCAGCATTAACCCACATTTGCATTGCTTATACAATAAAAAAAGTAAATAAATTTACTTATCCTACAACTAAAACGGAGCTATTTCTCGGTTCTTACAGTTTTTTACACTAAAAAAATTCGAAATAATATGCTCTTTAAAAATCCACAGAAACATACAGGATGTCCCATTTAAATTAATTAAGTTAGGGGTATTTTCGGTTAAACCGGAAATATTATTAACAAAAAAATATACATCAGATGCATTTTATCCCATTACATTTATCTGTAAAATTTCAAAAATATCGTCCATTTCGTTTTAAAGATATTTACTTGGATTCCTAAACATGCATTTATCATCTTCACCTAACTCAAATAAACACAGCTGTAATGTTTGAAGAATTTAAACAATATATAACTTTTATTTTATAACTAATGCAACAAACGTTATCTACCGTAACTATCAACAGTTTATAGTCAAAATTACTGTAATCGTATAAACTACTAATCAATATTAATCACCTGTGATGCATATTAATTAGTTATCAACGAATATGGTATACATATATCTGGATTAATAACATATTTATAGTTGAGAAATAATGCCAGTTTTAGAATGAAGTTCCTGATGATTTAATAACATCCTTAAAATAAATGGGTTAAAAAGCATGGATCAAAATTATTATTTTTTAACTTTAATTAAAGTGAAGAAGTATTTTAAAAATACCGAAATTATTAAAATATAAAATCAATAATAATTAATCTATTTGAAAATGCAAATTTTAACTATCAGTATTTCAATTATATAAAATAAAAGACGATATGGTATCACTTTCAACTAATATCATTATGTTATAAATAGAGTAAATAGCCATCTTTTACTTCAATTGTAAATGATGTAGTCTATAATTTAAGATTAATTAGAAACTGCTGTTCGTCCACTACAATGAAAGCCAATTTATTCTACAAAATAAATATGAATAGATTATTGAAAATCAACCAATAAAACAAATAAAATAGATTACTAGATAAAGTTTCGACTAGTTTCGGGTTATTAGCCCATTTTCAAGAGAATTTAAAATTTAGTTTATTTAAATTTCTAATGATGTTTAAATATTATATGAATAGATATATTGATTTTTTTTTATTTTTAATTTTCTTATTATTTAATTTTACTTGTGGGACAGTCAAAATAATTTCGGTCCCAGTATTTGGTTATTCAGCATCACCTGGCGTTTTGATATCTGATGATGCACATTTCTGACCTCATCAGCCTAGTTTTTCAAGTGAAATAGTTGATGAAGACAAATCAAACACAGTTTAGAGTTTTATGTGATTGAAGAAATAGTAGCAAAATGAGACTTAGTGAAACCGAAAGAATCAAAGTTTTAATGATGATTGGGTTTGGAGATAGAAGCCCGACGAATGGAGAAGTTCAATAAAACGCACCCGAACCGTCCGCCAATATGTTTAACATAAATAAAAACAAGTTGCAATTACAATGAAATTAAATAACTGAAAATGTGTGAATCGTCTTTGTTTCATTTAGTTTAACAAATTGCAATTGATATTGCTATACCCGCTTTAACAGCACCTACACGAATATTATCACTCTTCTTTGAATACATTTTAGCAAATATCACCATTATTTATTAACCGATTTTGATATATATATTTTTTATTTATATTTTATATTTTTCGTTGTATTCAGAATGAAAAAAATCTATCAATTGTATCAATTGAGGTATTGCAAGGGATACTTTGCTATTTGTATTTTTAAAGTAGGGGTTACCACACCTTAGGCGTGAAGGGGTGGGGACTGAAAAGTGTAAATCAGGATAGTAATTTAAAAATAAAAATCGACATGTCAAAGTATTTTGCAAAAATATTTTTATTTACGATTTTATAGAATTTATCCGTTACTTTTCAGGAAGCACTGTATACATTTATCAGGTGGGATGAAAAATTATTTGGATTTTTATTTTTGTTAAATTTATTGTCAAGTTTCATGAGCTTAATTATTTTGTAAATTTTGTGTATTTTTAAGTAATGTATTAAAAAAAATCTGTGGAGTAAATGTTATTTCAAATTGAAAGGAATTATAGCAGACGTAATGCCGAGCGACTCCCGTCAAATTAGCTAATAATAATTTAATAATTCACGCAATATGTTAATTTAAACAAAGTAATCGCGTCCATTAAATTTATCAACATCACGCGGAAGCGTTCCGTTTGTACGCGCAGGATGTCAACTTGTCAATTAGAATTCATCCCGAAATTTGAAATAATTTATGCGTGCGGGGAGGACGGACGGATGGATTTGATTCGTGCGAGTTGTCTGGCGGAGCGTTACTAATTTATCAAAAACATATCATTTTGGGTAAATTTGAACAATTAATTCGGGCCCGGGCCCTGGCAATATAAAGCGTTTACCTAAAACGCGCCTAGATAATTACGTCGCTCAAGTTATCGCGAGCAGCGTGCCATATAACGACCCCGTGGGCAAACAAAGCTATAAAATTGAGACTCTAGAGTTAACAAACACACTTTGTACAAATACGCATGGTGTTTCGGGTTGCTTGTTTTCTTTTTTCTATTTAAATAATTACACACGGACGACAGGCGATGATCATCAAAATTTTGTATTCTTTATATATAACTTTAAGCACACTTAAAATAATATATGTATATACAGATATTTATTCAGACTGTACAAATAAAACGAAACAATATAACATAAATAATTAGAATAACTGTAGGTGTTAGTCTGTCTAAACTATCGACCAGAGCTCTTTTGGTTTTTGTTAAAATAATGTAGATTTAGTAAGAATTGTAATAGTTGGAAACATAACGCATAATGGCTTTATCAACAATTTGGGTCTAATAAAAATAATATAAATTTGGTAAGAATCAATATTATTGGAAAGATTATCTATTACCTAATTTCAAATGGCGTCATCAACCAATAAAAATAATGTAGATTTGGTAAGAATCATAACAATTCGAAAAAAAGCGCAAGCGCCATCTGTTGTATAATTTCAAGTGGCCTCGTCAACAATTTGGGTCTAATAAAAATAATCTAAATTTGATAAGAATCATAATAATTGGAAAAATAGCGCAAGCGCCATCTGTCTAATTTCAAGTGAACATCAACAACAATTTGAGTCTACAAGGTAGACGACGGAGAATCGTGGTTTCGTGCATTAAAGGAAGGAGAACTTGTTCTGTTTTTTATTTAATTAAAAAAATGTTCAACCACTGGTCTGATCTAAAAGACTGACATGGCCATTCATATGCTAGATAAATAATGGTTGAACATTTTATTAAAGAAATTTGGTAATGTGAAACAGGAATTACATATACTGATTTATTTGATATATTTTTTTATATGAATAAAATATCGTTACAGAAAAAAAAAACAAATACTTGAACAAGCAATTGCACAATAAGTTGAAATATATATTTTTAAGAAACAAAAAAAATATTCGTTATAGAATTGAATTCGTTATGTGAACAAATTTTAGTAGAAATTGAGCAAAAATGACATAAAAAGATTGTTTATCTGCCTGATGAAACCACTGAACAATGTGACAAAGTTGTTCATCTGTCTGATGAAGCTACTGTGTGATGAAACAATTGTTGCAGTGTTTAATAATAAATAGTAAAAAATTGTTTACCAAAGTGTTGATATGGAGTTTCAACAAATGATATTATAACAGAATGTGGCAAAATATACAAGATGATGATCACTAATTTTGAGCCAGACAATATCCACTAATTTATGACTAACGTGCTTAACTTTCCTAATGCCTAAAATTAATCTAAGACTAGAGTTTTGATACACTGAATTTTGTCAATTATTTTTTTTTTATCTAAAAGAAGACAATTTTATGTTGATATGGAGTTTCAATAAATGGCAGTTTCAGTTATTAAATCTTCTTTTACTTATTAGCGAATTGCTTATTTTTAGAATAGATTTTTTGAAACAGACACTCTATATGAATAATAGATATTTTCGCGATCACCCATTCATTCATAGCGCGCACATGTGAAAGAAGATCATCCCCCGTTCGAAGTAATGAAGTATCATGTTATTTTCATCAACATCAATATGTTTACGCTCAACGCGCTCGCCCCTCGGGATCCGTTGACATTTCCATTATGTTCTTTGTGCGATTGCCTGAATGGAGGCAATTACACACAAAAATCTAAACAATAATCCTAATATACGACCGCAGGGGTGCGTCGGCCCTTTCACGTCGCGAACCTCCAGCGGATCAATCAATTACTGAACATTCGGACGCCCCCGACGCCTAATGAACACCACCAAGAGTTCGTCCGGTCGAACAGCCAGCCACAACGGCACCGCCGGATCGGAATAATTCGCTAATCCCCAGCCCCACCCCCGGCGGAAGGAAAAGGGGAACGGCGTCGCGACGCACTTGCACGAATTCCCATGCAGCGGCTCCCTCCTCTCCATTTTTACGGGATAAATTATGCGTGAAGTGTTCGGCGGTGAAAAAATAATAAAAAAGAGGACGAGAGAGAGAGAGAGAGAGAGAGGCGCGGTTTTCGAACTCATTTATCTTGCAGTGAAAAATGGGAAAAATTGGATGCGCGACGCGAATGAAGTTTAAAACGCTATGTATTGATGAATGTTTGTGTATGAGAGCTTTCCCCTACCGAGAGCTTTTTGTGCTATTTTGTGCAGGTTACGCGCTGGGGGGCAAACTAAACAATGATTGATACTCATGCTTAACGAAAGCTTCAGCAGTAATACGTTATGTGGTATATTAATCTTTCTGTGTACATTTTTTTTTAGTTTTGTTCCATTTTGCGCAATAAATTTGGATCAAACAAATCATTTCATTTCCCTTCATCTTCATCTTTTGAGTAATTAATTAATGGCATTGGCTTCGACGAGTCACTGCAATCAGAATAGTGTAAGAAAATACTACTACTACAATATCTTTATACAGAATTATTTGTTTTACATATATAATATATAATGGTATATTTGTTTCTTTAATTTCGTCGGCGTTAACTTGGTGGTACATTTTCAATATAGTATATAAAGAAAACAAAATTACTTTTTTATACAACTTGGATGAAAAGTTTCCCCAAAATTTTATCTCTTTTCGTGGTATAAAAAAGTATTTTTTTTATATATATACTGTATATTTGTTTCTTTCTTGCTTGCTTGCACAGGCTATCGACCTATGGTCTTTCCGCTAAGTAAGAAAATATTTTATGGAAAATTATAATTGAATTTTCCATAAAATCTTATAATATAAAATATTATATTATATTATATTAGACTTTTTAATGCGTCCTTGAGATTTTTTTAACGAAGCTTAAATCTACTGTTATACTTAGCTTTTATAATATGCAATAAAAGGTGTTCGGGAAGTACACAAGAATTTGAATTTCGAGCCATTTTGTTATAGTTATTTCATGTTTGTTATATGCTATTCTTCTCATTAGTAAGCAGTTAGCTTTTATGTAATGAGCATTGTAGTTTGATGTTCATTTTCATCACGGAGCATATGATAAGTAAGTAACATATCAAAATAATAGAAAGTTATTACAAACACAGTTAAAGTTCAAATACAAGCGTTCGTGTTCTTATTCCTGTTGCTCCTTATTATTGGTTTCAATAATCCTGTGGAAAGATTGCTTTGCTGAATGAAAAGTTTCCCCAAAATATTATCTCTTTTCGTGGCATTCAAGCCATCTTACGCCTTGTGACTATTTTTATGAGGATTTTTGAAATAAAAAGTGCACTTGAACTATCTAAGCTATCGACCAGAGGTCTTTTGGTTTTTGTTAAAATAATGTAGATTTAGTAAGAATCATAATAGTTGGAAACATAACGCAAGCGCCATCTATTGCATAATGGCTTTATCAACAATTTGGGTCTAATAAAAATAATATAAATTTGGTAAGAATCATTATTATTGGAAAGACAGCACAAGCGCCATCTATTACCTAATTTCAAATGGCCTCATCAACCAATAAAAATAATGTAGATTTGGTAAGAATCATAATAATTGGAAAGATAGCGCAAGCGCCATCTGTTGCATAATTTCAAGTGGCCTCGTGAACAATTTGGGTCTAATAAAAATTATGTAGATTTGATAAGAATCATAATAATTGGACTTTTTTTATGAGGATTTTTGAAATAAAAAGTGCACGTGAACAAAACAAAAACAATACATCATTTCAGAAAGTCCCACCACAAATTTGTTAACGTGTCATAAAAAACTCTAATACATCTGTTGCAGTGCGGCCTTAGGTAGCCAATGGATTTAGTTTGTCAAACTTAAATTATTGTGGAGATGTCTCAGTAAATTTGATATGTTATTTAATATTCTTCCTGAACTTCTTGAACACGCATATGTGTATTAGTAATTCGTCAGTAGCGCAATGATTTGTTGTTCTGTATCGCAATAAAAATCGTGCTATATTTATAATTTTGCAACAATTTTTCCACTAAATTCCTCAATTAGAAATTGTTTTGCATTTTTTACTCTGTTTTTTTTTTTTGTTGTTGCACCATTGAACACTGGCGAATTAATTAAGTGTACATAAAAAATGTTTAAATTTCTTAGAATTCTATAGTATTTTCACAATTAATTAAGTGTATATAAAAATTGTTTAATTTTAATTAAATGATTTTTTGTGATAATTCTGCATATAATTACATGACTAATTCGCCTTTCTTTAGTGGACGAAACGATTCCTCGGTTGTCTACCTTGTAGACCCAAATCGTTGACGATGCCATATGCAATTAGGCAAAAGATGGCGCTTACTTCGTCTTCCATTTATTATGATTCATATATTATAAATTTATGCAAGGTAACACAGGAATTTTTACAATATATTTTTTGTGAGAATTCTCGCGAACACGTTCAAAAGAATTGTATAAAATAGTTTCCCAGTTAAACAATTATAAAAAATTCATACAGGGAAAATATTTCTATATATAGAATTATAGTAAAAAAATAATATAGTTATCAGGCAGCTTCCTGCAAGAATTCTTGTATGTGTAAAACAGCTCTTATTGATTTAGTTTTAACACACACAATAGTAAACAAAGTGTTGGTGTTTGATTTGCAATTGGAAATAAAATTTAAAAAAAAAATTGTTTATAAAAAATATGTAATAGTCAAGTATGTAGTGTTATAATTAAATTATAATAATTACAATTAAATGAATATATTGATTAATCTTATAGATAATTATAAATGTTAATAGAATCAATGTATTGAGAGAAGATAATCGCGTCGAATTGCTTAATAAAACATTTTGAGTGTTTAGAATAAAGCGTGACAAGAAATTTGCCAGGCATTAATTCCTCTTAGATTGGGCTTACGAGTGTAATACTTGGGATTAAAGGGATCATTAAAATTATGCTAGGGAATTATGGTATAAAACTTGATAGCGCATCGAAGATTATCCAGGATCAGTCGTGTTTAAGAAAGCTCCCGCGCGAGCGCTGTTCGCTTTTTACGCGCGCCTAATTGCTCCGCGCCGCTCCAGACGAGTGAGTACGGGCGGGAGGCACCCGGAGCCACCCGGAGGATTACCTGTGTTTCTCCTTCTCGTTTGCGGTTGATTTACATTTAATAATCGAAACACAAAAGACGGATTAAATGAAATGCAAATATATGAAATAAATATATTGTTGTCGTTAGTATTACCATTAATTTACAACAAATTCACATATGTTACACATTTTAAAAATAATTAAAACCATAAATAATCCCTTAATATTAATGTGCTATAAAAATGTTTTCACTACAACGAAATATTGCTAATAATGAATAATAAATAAACACAGAAAATCGCATTTTCATTTTTTTACTTCTCTGAAATAAAGAAACTCTCACTAATTGCTTGTGTATCGCCTCCTCTTAACGCCCTGTTTCTCAATCAACATGAAATTCTGCGAATGTGCCCTATTTAAATATACCCTATTTCTTATAATATTATCCTCTTTATCAGCAATCAACACCATCACCAACCACACACCCCCCACGCCCACGCATCACAATTTATTCTCAATATGTGGAAAGGAAATGTTTCTTTCAGTTAATTAGTGCATTTTTTAAAATAGTTATTACTTATTGCTTTGTAAATTATTTTAAAATTTTTGTAAAATCAGACAACTACAATATGTTCCATTAAATAATGTAGTAATCTTGTATGAGCTTGTTATATACTACTACATATTGCTACTATTAATATATATTGGTATTACTACTACAACTATCTAATTTAATATATAAATTTATTTATTTAGTTGGTTGTTCAATTGAATTAGTTCAATAAAATAAGTAAGAGAAATGACACATATTTTATTGAATTAATTAATGTTGCGGTTTAGTAGAAAGAGATAGCTATATAGTAAAATGGAAATAATCGTTTAAAAAAGAGCCATTCTTTTGAATTTAATGATATGAATATGGATTTATATTTATTATCTACCAAGTATAAATAAAAAATAAATCGTTAATTTTCGTGTATTACGTCAATTTACTAGTTCAAGTTAGAAAAGAAAATTGTAAGATATAGTGAACTTAACAGGCCGTGTCTGCTAAGTTATTTGAATGCATAATTTAGTGAAATCCTTTAAATTTTCATTACACAAATTTTTATTAGCAAAAATATAATTTGAAATTTGCTATAAATTTGATCAATTTTCATTATTTTTCATAATTGTTGTTTGCACAAACTAAACATTAAAATATTTTTTTATTCATCTGATGAAAATACTGCTTATTTTAAGATTACTTTAATGTATAATACAATATTGTTCATTGATGACAACAGCAATCTAACTCGAATTTGTGATTGCCAATATTTATATAGCTATCTCTTGCATCTAAACCACACCCTTAAAGGCTTCAGTAGTAAATCGTCTTTTTTTTAATATTCATTTTCTTTTTGTGGACTTAAAATGACAGATAATGTCATTAAACTTATTTTAAGAAATACTCCTATTATTTCTAGACCAATTATACGCTCACTAAATAAACATCCATAACAAGATGCTCCCACATTCCTCTTTCTCGATTTTCTTTTTTTTTTTCGAGCGTTAATTTTTTTAATGTGTGAAATAGGAAATGGGCCCCATTTATCACGGCCACCCTAAACTAATAAAATTCGGAGCCCGCGCGGGGGTGTCACGTTTCGGAATTTGCGGTGCGTGTAGGACACCGTTTCGGATGACTTGCGGTCGATTATAAACAGAAGGTGATGCCTTCTACAAATTAGTTTCACGGATGTTGGATTCCGCCCATGATTAACGCAACGTTTTGCCAGCGTTAAATCAAAGAGACAGGAGGAATTATTGCGGGGGCGTTGATCGGCCAACAGGTTTTATTTTACAGTGTGTAGTAACTGGAACGGGATGCTCTGAATGGAACACGTGCTTCATATTTCATTCAGAGACGGTTGCGTCTTTTTGAATGAATATTATAGTAAATATTTTATGTATATTAGAAAATACCCCACAATAATGACCTGTGGATAATTAATACTAGATGATAAGAAATGATAAATGGCGAAGAACAGACTCAACGTTTGCTAACTAAATTTGAGAAAATACGCTGATTCGACTGAGGTTTGGTTTGCTTCTTCCTTCAGAAGATTTATAGTAATCAATAGTACAATTCTTATGAGTCTATTTTACAAGGACTCTTCTTACTTTTTTTCGCATTATTGTTAATTGTTTAATCTTTCTTGTATTTTAAATTAAAAAAAAAAAACAGAGCTAAATGTGAAAATAATTTATTAATTATTTTCAAATCATTTTTATTTAATATATTTAAATAACTGTGACCAAGTGAATGAATAAATACTCTTTTCTATGAATAAATACACTTTCTTGTATTTTAATATTTACTTAATAATACATTTTATAAAACTTTAAAACCAAAAATATTTACTTATGTTTTTGTTGCCAAATTATAGATAAAAATATTATCCTTACATTTTAATTGAATCTGAATTTACAAATTCGACGTGATTGTGATTTTTTTTGTCTTTGCCTATACTTATACGAAACGTAGGCAGTCTCACATATCTCATTAATTATAATTTAAATTCTACCTATCGCGGAAAACCCACAGGTCGTTAGCCAGTTTAGGAGAAAAGATATACATTAGCAAGTTTGTGGATATGTTCTGTTCTGGTGTGAACCAGCCATCGGACATATTTGAACTGTGCTTTTACGAGATTGTCTAAATTTTAATTCGTGTTGTAAAATGAAATAATTTTTATAATATTTTTAATTTATAAACTATTTAACATATATATATACAAACATCTTTATTCCCAAAGAATACATACATATTTAATTCAATATACAATACATGAAACAATTTAAAACAAATATATATTCTTAAGAGAAACGGCTATCGACCGGAGGTCTTTCGGCCTATTTAACATATTAAAGTGGTTCTTTCATAATTCGATGCGTACTTGTTTTAGTTTATACAGAAAAAAATTGCAAACATATATTTCAAGCGGTTACAAAGATATGATTTTTTTTATTAATGTATCGATTTTCGTTCGAATTTAACTTCCAAAATTTGTCTATGTTTATGAATTAATTACTCAATAACTATTAACGTTATTATATTGATATTTTGTATTTCTGGGTTCTGAAGTATGGAGAATATGAATATTGAAAGTTGAAAAATAATACACCCCCACCCCCCGCGCATACCCGTGTCCGCGAATATGTTATTCGGCCACATAATGAGTCGCTCGAACTGATCGAAAAATCGATCTTATTTGATCGATCTTGCTCATCCCTAATTTAAACACATAATATTTTGGAAATTTAATCAATATTTATTAATTATACATCAATTTTAAAAATTAACGAAGTATTGCTCTACTTTCAGCCAATTTATTCTTAACTAACTAAACATCTTTATTCATGTAACATTTATTCACAGTTTAAATAATAGTTTACAACGTATTTGTAGATTTATGTTCTCATAAATTACATGAAATGGCTAACGACCGAAGGTCTTTCCGCCCTTTATTCTTATTTCCATTGATTTAAATGTTACATTGTTTCCCCAACACATCTTAAGATAAAATCCATTATAAAAATAAAATGATATATTTTAAAGTGTTGCACTCTTCTGAAAACAGCCACCAAACCATTTTATCTTTTATGTTTATTATATACAAACATCTTTATTCCCAAAGAATACCTACATATTTAATTTAATATACAATACATGATACAATTTAAAACAAATATATATTCTTAAGAGAAACGGCTATCTACCAGAGGTCTTTCGGCCTTATGTTTATTATTATATTATAAACATATATCTAAGCTTTCTTAATTAATTAAATCTTATAACCATTCATATGATAGATTAGTTTTATTTTTAATTATTTTATGTACGTCGTACCTTTTCTTTGATATTGTTGATTTTTTATAATGTATCTTAACAATTGTACATACAATATTTATTTTCTTATTGTACAAAGGAGAAGTCTGTAAATAAATAAAAATATGTCCGAAACTGCAAATGAATCCCGGCACCTGCACCATCACGCAAACCTTCAAACGAAGCTATTAATTTTCCATATTCTAATTAGGAATTATTTATTTGCAAACTATTTATAAAACTAAAACAACTAAAATATTTTTTATTAAATTCTCACTTATTCCGTGGTGAAACATTTTTTATGTAATAATTATGAAATATATTCTCATTTTGTTTGTAGTCCCAATCAGGTTGATTGTTTCCACTTTTGTCTCTTTTTACCTGAACCACTTCGGACTTCCCCTGTAATAATTATGAAGTATTTTAATTAATACTAATTTAGTGAAACGAACAACCAAGTGTATTAATATTTAATTTATTCATTTAAAATTGCCTAACTTTACGAATTAATTGCAGAGTTGTTATTTATCTAAACGTTTCAATAACTAATGATGTGTTAATGTATGTAGAATGAGATGGTATTAACAGATTCCTTAAATTTTGAGTTTTATTTTTCGTGCACCCCGTCGAGAACGATTCGGCCGCCGCGTTGATAATAAATTTCAAACGGCTCAAAAAGTCGGAAATATAAGGCTGACAACTGTTTACAGCGCACTCACCCCAAATTTGCTCATATTAAAAAAAACATAGTGTATACTTAATCGTGTTTAAGAAAACAAAATAATTTCGAATAAACCAATAAATGCTGTTATATATATTATTTTATATGTTGAAAGATCTTAGATCGATAATCATTTGGCAGATCATTTTAACATAAGGATCTTTCTTGCAATATGTTGATTTGTACATTGTTAATTTGGTATATCTGTCAATAAAGATATGTGTATATATATATATTATTTAATTTCTTCGCATTCTATAGAAAGCGAACCTTCATTGTGCAAATTAAACAAACCGCGATGACTAGCTCCGAATAAAGAAATCAAAAATCCTACCCGCCTGTCAAGTAAATAAACAATTAATCAATAACATATCAATTGTATGTTAGTTGATTTATTGGTTTTACTCCTTGAGAGCTTACACAATGCGATTGATAAATTAATTGATTAATATATTCATGTTGATTTTTTTAAAAAAAGGATTTATCTTTCAGTTGAAATTTCATATAGTAATAAACATTTTATTACCTCTAATCATTTCCTAGATAAGATTACGTTTAATTTATGACCAATAAATTAAACTTTTAGACCGCAATTGTGTTTATGCTGTCGTGTAGACGTTTATAGACGTATTTTTTTTTATAATTGTTATATAATTCATTGTAAATAAGTAGAAACGGCTAAATGCTTGAAATAAACAAGGTCTATGCTAATTATGGTATCGTTAAAATTAATTTAAATTTATATTTTAAACAAAATTATTTAAATAAACATTGTTTTACAATTGGGGAAAAATAAATTTAAATTAAATAAATTTAAGATTACGAAAATAATCAATTTATATCGTAACATTACGTTTATTTTATTTATATTTATTTTTCCAAAATTGTAATCCTTTTTTATTTAATCTTCTTTATGTTGGTTGTTGGTTGTGGAAACTTTAATTATTTAAATAAAAATACTTGTCCTTTCTCCTACTTATTTTTTATTTCACTAGATATATTTCGGAAACTGTTTCCATCTTCAGTAGTTGAAGTATTTTCTTTATAAAAACTGAAGATGGAAACATAGTTTCCGAAATATATCTAGTGAAATAAAAAATAAGTAGGAGACTTTTTAATTAATTTAATTTAAAATAATTTTAACGATATTATAATTAGCATAGACTTTGTTGTAGTAAAAAATGATTAAATTAATTATTCAGTTTCAAGTAGTTGTTTCAATAGATGTAGAAAAATTGCAGTGTACGTAATATTTACAGTTGGAAAAAGGAAATGATAGAATTTTAGTGATATTTCCTTATTTAATTCAATTTTATTGTAATTCCAATTCAAATTCTTTTTATTTGATTTAAAATATATATACACATATATCTTTATTCAGACAATAGATAATACAAAACAATATAACATAAATAATTACAATACATCTGGGCTATCCACCAGTGGTCTTTCTGCCCTGTTATGAATTTATGATGAAGTCAAAGAAAAAATCTATTTTAGCTAGCTGACTTGTCCTAATGATTCGCACAAATTAATTTTTGAATAGTGATAGGAGAATGTTTGTATTTAGCAAGGATGTTAGAGTTAGGGGGAATACAGAATTTTATAAGAAGGGGTAGACTAACAGGATTATTGGCATTTTTTTGCTTAAAGCTAATATACGCTGCGATGTGGGTGGATTCATAAAGGTATTCGTTGGAAGAATTGTGGTGTGTAAAAAATATATAATTTTTCTTTGTTACTATAATATTTATAGTATTATAATACGTGAAAACATGAAAGTGTATTTTATTTAAATTTAGAAACTCATTTTTTACTACACCACAAAAACCGGCTTGTATACATAGACCACACATTTTTTGTTTCTCATTTCGGAATTTTTAAACACTCACAATCCGAATCTCGCGAACGCTAGTAACGTCACGTTTCACCTGACTACCAAGTGGGGGGAAAAGGAATCCCCCGTGCCGAGAGGGGGTCGTAGGGTCGGCGACGCCGACGGCTGATTCTCGTCGACGTCCCCGCGACACGTCCACTAAGCCCCCTTAATCTCGCCTTCTTCCTTTCGGGTTTTAGGAAGTCATTTATCAGTCAGATATTACCCGGCCAGGTGGAGAGGCCGTAAACAACCTTCTGAAACGCGATGTCTCCTTTCTTCGACGAGGGAATTTTAATTTAAAAAAAAAATAGAAGAAAAAGAAGACGTAAATATATTAATTTAACTCAAATACAGAGTTTTTTAAATTGCATTTCTCTATTGATTCATTGAGATCAATTATTCATTTTTAAAATTATTATCTTTTTAATTGCTTTGCAATTAAAGACTTACGAATTAAGTAGAGAAAAAAATAATCTATTGAAACAACTACTTCCCAGGCAAATACTCAAGCTGAACAATGAATTATACAATAGATGTTTGCCGTTGTATTTCAGCAATACTGATAAAGCAACTTTTTTTAATAAAAGGCCATCTGCATACATGTGTTTCAGGATTTATTCCTCGTCAGTACAGCTTTACCTTATATAAAATGTTCAAAAACATAGCGTTTCCTCCATGAAATCGGGGGATATGACGAACGTAGTTGCTTCAATAGATATTTGCATTTTCTTCATTTTTAATTCGTAAGCCTTTAATTGCAAAATAATTAAAAAGATAATAATTATTTTTTTGTCTATTGTGGAGGCTTCCATTTCGTTATACATGTTTAAATATGACAATAAAAACACTTCTAAACTTTGTTTTGTGTAACACTTTATTTTTACTTGTGACTGCTGTTTTGGCAAATTCAGCTTACCACTACGAAATGGTATCGGTAAATTCAGGTTCAAATTATCAAATGAAAAGCTGAATTTGCCGAAACTACAGTCACAATTAAAAATAAAATATTATACAAAACAAAGTTCAGAAGGGTTTTTGTTATCAAATTTATTAATTGTTTTTTTTTTTTAATTCAATTAAAACTGTAATGAGAAACATTTTAAACATATTTCTTATTTTCATTATATTTTATATATATTTCACATACAAATATATATGCTGAAAGATTTAACCGCTACACTTAACCGGGCATTTTCTTGGGATATAGTTGTTTCAATGGATATTTGTCCTATTTTAAATGCTTACTTTATGTAAGTAAAAAGTTGCAATAGCTTAAAGGAAAATTATTTTTTTTTTAATTAAATGAACAATTCATTATTGAAATGGCTGTAATAATGTGAATAAACCTTTTTCTGTTATTACTACTATTAATTAATCTTGTCAAAGTGATTAACGTGTTAATGATGTCGAAACTATAGTCATAAACAATTCAATTGCACAAGCAAATTAGAACTGTTTTCATTATTATTATTTCTATAACTTTAATATTACAATACAATTTTATTATTGACTCAATTATTGCAATCGAAATTGTATTAAAACACTGGTCATATTAGTACAATATCAAAGTTATATAAATTTTTTTTTATGATGTATGCTATCATCATATAAAAGCATCGTTGTTTCAATAACTTTGATATTGTCAAAAAATACTTCAATGTTTTAATTATTCTTGATTTTTTTTATATAAAATTATGAAACGTGATTTATCGAATAATAATGTAAACCCATTTTCGCTGTTATACGATTATATCGAACAGTCTGGCTTGCTCACAATGAAACTTCGATTTCGGTGAAATTCCGCGCGCACAGACAGCCCCCGGTCCGACTTGAACATCCCCGACGCCCTTTCGTTTGGCACTTACAAAACGCTGGGGTCGAAAGCAATTCGTTTCCTATCCAAAAGCCATTAAATCTGGCCAACCCTTTCGATTTCTGCAAAACGGATCCGCCGAGGGAAAAATAGGTAAACATCTGTCGCAGTCGGCGGCATAATGACTTGTAAATAAATAGATAAATAAATGCGGAGTCAATGGGGATTTCGGGGGTGAAGCCAAACGAGGGATTGGATGGATATTTCGGGATTTTGTACAGTTTCGTGGAAATATAAATTGTTTTATTACTGTTGTAATAAAAATATTATTTTGTATTAAAAACAACTACGAGGGTTGCTTGATGAGTATCCAGTTTGGAAAACAGATGGCGCTACTGAACCAAAATGAGTGTACTATCATTTAGCATAACCACTTCTAGTCCGATAGTCAAAATTCGTTAACAATTAGTTATGAGCTACCTAAACTCGATTATTTCATCTCTAATTATATTCACAATCGAAGAATTGCACGAAAGATTATTGTAGATAATTTTTGACAAAATTTTTAAGATAAATAAATTTCAAGATAATATAAATTTATTGCATTTTACATGTATGTCTTATATTTGTAAAAATGGTATATTCCGTTAAATAAATAAAGTATATTATAAGATATGTTAATATGTTATTGTAGATAATTTTTGACAAAATCCTTCAGATGAAGAATGTTATAAGATATTATAAGTGTTCCAGGATTCCTGTCACCAACTGCTTGAGCAGGTTCTCGAGTATTAACGAAAAGTTCGAGCTATTTTAGCCATTTTATCTGAAAGCTGCATATTACTATTACTAAATGAGAGAAAAATTGTTCAACTTTGGGATTTTTTGCAGACAAGCGCAAAACCGCCATTTTGATAATTTTCGTGATAAAAGTAGATAAATCCATTTAGAATCCGATTCTTCAACTTCCAAGGTTCTATCGCATCTGTGAAAAAAGTTGTATTATTTTAATCAAAGTCCCGTCCAAAGTGTCAATCGGCGCGTCTCAAATAGTCCCATCGCTAATAACAAAACATTGATTTGTTTTGTTTTGTTTTGACAGAAATATCACAACGCCGTTTTACTGATTTTGCGATCATAAAAAAGAAGTATTACTGCCCTGTTGGCACAGTAGCACAACGTTTCTTCCAATTAAAGTACTATTCAAATAGTATCTCTCTGATTTTTGTCATCTATCTTTCAATCTAGGTACTCGTAAAACAACCCTCATACTATAACCAGAAAAATATATTCGAGTTTGACATGTTTGACGGTTTTTGTGATTTGTTTAACAAGGGATTTCCATCAGTAGCGCCATCTATCTTCCAATCCAGGTACTCAACAAACAACCCTCGTAGTATACGAGGCAAATATACTCGAGTTTGGCATGTTTGATTTTTTTTTTTGTAATTTGTTTAATGATTGATTTTCGATCAGCAGCGCCATCTATCTTCTGATCCAGGTACTCATCAGATAGCCCTCATACTATACCAGTAAATTATATTCGAGTTTGACATGTTTCATAGTTTTTGTGATTTGTTTAACGAGAAATTTTCAATCAGTCGCTTCATCTTTCTTCTAAATTAAATAAAACTGATTTAAAAATAATTAACAAATTATTTCCACATATAGCTCTGTGATATTTTGTCTTACGTCACGTAAGTACTTTAAACATATGCACATTAAAACAACTACTTCCCGGGCAAATACCCTTTTCTATTTAACTTTCTTCTAATTCAGGTACTCCAAAGACAGCTCTCGTAAAAATATTCGAGTTTGATTTTTTTTATTTGTTTATTCAAAATATATATTAAAATAATAAAAACAACAATTTCAGATCGAAAATATTGATGATTCCTTCAATCTGTTGGACATTACCTATGCAGATTGTTATTCCGTTTATAGGATAATCCAAACACCCCGAAATAATTGCATTAAGGGAATGCGCGCCCGGGAAAACCGCACGGGATAAGGAAGTGCGGATTATCCCGGTTAACCGGGCCATATGGGAGTGGATACGTGGAGGCACTACAGTTCCACGATAAAATGCCACCCCCCTCCCCGCAGTCGCAGCAACCCCAATAAAGCGGCGAAAGAGCCATCCAGCCTTTCCTCCTCGTCTTTCCCCGTCGGTAATTAGCGATTAGGGGGGTTGGTAATTGGACGACGCCAGGGTTATTCATTTGTGCGGTTAATGCAGATGAGGTACATCGAGTGAGATCCCATTCCGGCGAAACTATGAATAGTAAACATCTTCGAAAGGCGGCGGAGGATGTGGAAGTGGAAAGTGGAAAGAGAAAAGAGAAAAGAGGGTGATATGTATTAAAATGTTCGCTATGGGGGGAGGAAAATAGGAGAAAAAAAAGCTATCAGAATGGAATTACTTTAATCTAAATATCGTTGTTTTTTATTGGAAAAACTACCTTTTTAATTAGAATACTCACAAAAAACAAATTATTAATAATATTTTACAACTTCTATAATTGATCACTTACCATTGATTCGATTCTATGATAAATTTATAATCTAATAAAAATATATACATACGTACACAAAAAGATAAAGAAGTAGAAACTTGTGGTGATTGGTCATAGCCTACTGAATTTTGTATGCATTTAATATCGGCGTGCAAATATCCCATTTTGTGCACTATTGCACACTATTTAATGGCGCATTTGTGCGATTATATATACAAAATGATTGCAATATTGTTGATAAGACTCGGTAGCCAATAGGAAGCCCGACTTTATCGATTTTAGGAGTAGATTTGGATAAATTCCGCCCATATCAATAGCTTTTAAATAATCTAAATAATACACATTCATATATATCTACGATAATCTCAATATATATACAAATATGTAAATTATTGTATAATGTAATCAATTATAATGGATAATTCCGTAAAATAAAGTTAAAGTTATATTTTTGTAAAATAATCAATTTATATAAAAAAAATACTTTTTTACACTACTTTTGTCTCTCTCTTTCTCTCTCTCTCTCTTTCTCTCTCTCTCTCTTTACATATAATATTCTATATTGGCTTTTTAATAGATTGTAAATTTTGTATTAAGAATATTTTCATTGTTCAATGTTTGAACATTTTTATTAAATTACTATTATCAATTTCCTGAATTAAACTTGTCATATATATTTTATAACATTTTTTTCTTATCTATACTTTCTTCTTCTTTTTTCTTATATATACATAAAATATTACAATAAATATATTAATAAAGGTTTACCAATTGAATATCGACCAATGGTCTTTCCGTCTGAATTTTCTATTTAAATTAAATAAACAGGAATTTGTGGATATAGACAAAGACTAAAATGATCATGATAACTTTTAAATGAAAATTTTGACAAGGACGATCAAAATGTTCACCTAAAAAGTCGTCATGATTATTAAAGTCTTTGTCCATGTCTGCAAATGTTCATCTAAAAAATCGTCATGATTGTTAAAGTCTTTGTCCATGTCTGCAAATGTTCACCTAAAAAATCGTCATGATTGTTAAAGTCTTTGTCCATGTCCGCAAATTTTCATCTAAAAAATCGTCACATGATTGTTAAAGTCTTTGTTCATGTCCGCAAATATTCATCTAAAAAATCGTCATAATTGTTAAAGTCTTTGTCCATGTCCGCAAATGTTCATCTAAAAAGTCGTCATGATTGTTAAAGTCTTTGTCCATGTCCGCAAATGTTCATCTAAAAAATCGTCATGATTGTTAAAGTCTTTGTCTATATCCGCAAATTTTCATCTAAAAAATCTTCATGATTGTTAAAGTCTTTGTCCATGTCTGCAAATGTTCATCTAAAAAATCGTCATGATTGTTAAAGTCTTTGTCCATGTCCGCAAATGTACATCTAAAAAATCGTCATGATTGTTAAAGTCTTTGTCCATGTCCGCAAATGTTCATCTAAAAAGTCGTCATGATTGTTAAAGTCTTTGTCCATGTCCGCAAATGTTCATCTAAAAAATCGTCATGATTGTTAAAGTCTTTGTCCAGGTCCGGAAATGTTCATCTAAAAAATCGTCATGATTGTTAAAGTCTTTGTCCTTGTCCGCAAATGTTCATCTAAAAAATCGTCATGATTGTTGAAGTCTTTGTCCATGTCTGCAAATGTTCATCTAAAAAATCGTCATAATTGTTAAAGTCTTTGTCCATGTCCGCAAATGTTCATCTAAAAAATCGTCATTATTATTAAAGTTTTTGTCTATATCCACAAATTCCTTTTTATTTAATTTAATGTAATCTTCTTTGATGAACGTGTACATGGCTTCGTTATAAATATATTTTTTATTAAATAAGCGAATTTTTATATTTGTGACCGATATACACGCGTTATCATTTACTATCAATTAAATTAAAACAAAAGCACGAATTCCATTATCAAACGGCTCCGTCACACCGATAACGGCCATTATCTATCAATTATTTTACACCGCCAATAAAATCGAAGTTAATAGGCCCGAAAAGGGTGCGCGCCGTAATCGAATTACAAATCACCTTTTAAATGATTTATAAACTTCATTTATATTCCGTTTTAAAAATCGGGCGCAAACACACACACAAAATTTAGGGAGCGCAAAATTTAATATCGAAATTGCTTTTTAAAACATTGATAAATTTCAATATTTCAAATCAACGATGAAAATAAAATGGGTTTTAAAAATTCACAGAAACGATTTTTGAATTTATTGGTGTTTCATGGTTTTTTTTTATTAATTTATTAAATCTACATTATTTTTAATGTTATCTTTAGAATTTGATAAATTTCAATATTTCAAATCAACGATGAAAATAAAATGAGTTTTAAAAATTCACAGAAACGATTTTTGTATTTATTGATGTTTCATGTTTTTTCAATTCATTTATTAAGTCTACATTATTTTTAATGTTATGTTTAGAATTGTATCTTTAAATATCGTAAATTACATTTTTAATTTATATATCAGCCTCTTCATGCATATGTTAAATGCAATTAACATTACATTATTTTTAATATAGTTTTACTTGTAAATTTAATTAATTAAAAGAATAACAAATTAATTTAAAATGTTAAAAATATAATTTGTGATGTTTTCAATTACAATTCTACATACAGCGTCAAAAATATTTGTTGATTGTTAAGGTTTTCACTTGGTTATATATTTTCAGTTTATTAAATAAAACACTTTTTGACTTTGTTATTAGCCCATTTTCAAGAGAATTTTAAATTTGTTTTATTTTATTTTATTTATTTTTATTTTTACCTGAAGATTGTTGCACTTTTTCTGAAAATTCTGTATAATATTTAATCACGTTCAGGCCACCTTGTATAATAATTGAAGGAGTAATTTAAGAAATGAATGCCTGAAAATCGTCACGTTTTTTGGTCAGTTTGTATAATATTTTTAATTACTTTCTGGAAACCTTGTATAATAATTAAAGATGTAATTCAAAAAATTAAGAATAGACTATTGTCTATTTATAAAATAATTTTTTTATACAATAGTCTATGTTAAGAATATTTTATGAATATAGAATATGTTATGAATACAACAAAAACATAAAAATGGTATATTGAATTTCAAAAAAGATTGATTGGCAAGTTTGTGGTTGAGAATAATCTCGTGATTTGGAAGAGCTCGGTGTTTGGCGACGGCGGAGCGCAGTTAAGCCGTCTTTATAATTCGCTTTAGGTGCCCATTACCTCGATACCGGGATAAGCTAGACTTAGCTGGATAAGCTCTGCCAGTTAATAATTTTACCGGCGATAAATTTCCACCTTATTAATAAATCAATGACGGAACGGCTCCCGTTGTTGTGTTACGACCTAATAATTGTCCCGCTACAACATAAAACTAATACCCGAAGCTTACCCATTCCAACTTTTTTACAATGCGAGTATTAATCGTGCACTGTTTATATGTCATAACAATTCAATCTTGATAATCATGAGATTAATATAATATAGATTGTAAATTCTATATATATATATATACAAAGAGCTTTTTTTAACAGTAAACATTTCTCTACGAGAAATTCGACTTTTTCTTCATTTTTATACATTTTCAATGAAATATTTCACACAATTTGAAGTTTAGCGTTTGACATGTGTGAGTTTAGTTACATGTAACACAATATATATTAATCAGTTCAGTGCGTTTGATTCACATTTTTATCAGCACCCATAGGGGAAATGTTTAATGTTAAAGAAAGCTCTCTGTATATATATATATATATATATATATATATAATATATATATATATAATATATATATATAAAATACATATTTGTAGCAGCAACAAATTTGATTAATGTTTAAGAATGATACAAGCGTAATTATATTCATACTTATTGCTATTTTTTTAAGGCGTATTGTAAGACTGTTTTTGCAACTAAAAAACCCCTTAGAAAAGAACTTGGAGAACAAAAGAAGTTATTTATTTATTTAGTCTTATATAACATCGTCATATATTCCTCTCTACTTCTCAGTGTGAGGTGACAAAAGAAGTTAACAAATTCTAAACATTTCCAAACACAATATTATCCATTGCAACATATAATTTGTGAAACACTGCATAAAACTGTGTTTTGTTTTATGCAGTGTTACACAAATGTTAAATACTCATACGACACTTTCTGTCTCGGGAAAGGTAGATCATCTCTTAGTTGTTCATAAATTCGGTATTTTATGAAATGCACCTTTTTATTATTAAAATTAATTAATCGAACATAAATCGCCTTTTTGTTATTTTTATTTTTTCTCTCTCAAACGTTCTATCTCGGGGCAAAATTGACAAATTAAATCAGAGATAGAATATATTGAAATTGAATCACTTTATAAAATGATAAAAATTACTTTTTACAGAAATAGAAAATTTTTTTAAAAAGTTTAACAAAACAGTCGATTTAGATCAGATTAATGAATATATGAATATTATATTATTATAAATTAAAAACGACGCAAGCGCCACCTTTTGGCTGAACGTTTCATTAAATTTTAATGAATCTTGATGAAAAAATTGAATGAATGGATTTCAACATATATAAATATTGCTTTAATCGTATCATGTATTTGTCAGAATAAAGTGTATAAAGTATATAGAAAAGTGTGAATTCCCATCTAGAGAAAGAATAAAAGACTGAACTCCTTTTTTCATTAATAAACTAATATACAACTACTTAGTTATTTTGATTGTCCTGTTGCTTAATATAATATGCGTACTGGAGTTTTTTTTCTAAAAAGTAGAAGTACTTCAGTAGTCCCTTTTGAGTTATTCAATATTATATATAGAATTTATGTTAAATTGATTGGGTGAGTTACGTGAAGATCAATTAAAAATAAAAGTGTGAAGAAAGGTTATTAGTGCTTTTTTATCAATTATAGAATTTATAGTTAGATAAAAACACAAAAATATTTTAGTTTCACTATTATTTATTGTAGAAACGTTATAATTTAAGCATATTTTGTATAATTTTCTCTATTTAATTTTTGTATTAACTGTACTGTTTTCAACTAAGCCTATCAACCCCACCCCAACTTCTTTTCTTCTACCTGTGTTTGTATATAAAAACCATTTTGTTTTGGTAAAAACCATTAATCATCTGCCTGATGATGCCACTGTGTTGGAAACAATTGTAGCAGTGTTTCTACAATAAATAATAGTGAAACTAAAATATTTTTGTGTTTTTATCTAATTGTGAATATGCAGTTTCAACCATTGAATTATTAGAATTTATGTTTTAATCGTAATTTTGAATAACACAAAGGGGAGTACTGAAATACTTCTAATTCCCAGGAGAAAGCTTCAATCTGCAGATTATTCCTAGAAAGTAGCAGTACTCCTCTTTTTGATTTTCATAATTACAACTCTTTATGGTATATAATATGATAATTTTTGTTTTCTTTTATCGATTGAATTAAACATTAATGTACAACTGACTTCATCTGCTTACATATATAACATTTATGTTTTATGGTTTATTTTACTTATATATTTTTATCTCGAGCTAATAAAAGCATCCTTAAATTACACTTTTTGGCGAAACAATTGTTGCGGTGTTTCTACAATAAATAATAGTGAAACTAAAATATTTTTGTGTTTTTTTATCTAATTGTGAATGTGCAGTTTCATCAAATGACAGCCTCAACCATTGAATTATTAGAATTTATGTTTTAATCGTAATTTTGAATAACACAAAGGGGAGTACTGAAATACTGCTAATTCCTAGGAGAAAGCTTCAATATGCACATTTTTCTAGAAAGTAGCAGTACTTCAGTACTCCCCTTTGTGTTTTTCAAAATTACAACTCTTTATGGTATATAATATGACAATTTTTGTTTTCTTTTATCGATTGAATTAAACATTGATGTACAACTGACTTTATCTGCATACATATATAATATTTATATGAAACCCATGGTTTCTTTTACTTATATATTTTTATCTCCAGCTAATAAAGACATCGTTAAATTACATTTTTTGAAATTACTATGAGTTTATGAAACAAAAATGTTATAGACATAAAAGTTGGGAGAAATTTGGAACGAGCAAATGTCAAATAACTCTTTTGTTTTTTTAACAGATCTCAATAATTTTTATGTCATATGAAAGAAATTGTCATTAAATAAAATGAAACAAAGATGATTCACACGTTTGCTGCCATTTAAATTACAATAAAATTAAACAAGGAAAATTTCTAGCAACTGTAAGTTTTACAAACATCTATTGTAAATCATAATAAATTAAAGACGACGCAAGCGCCACCTTTTGCCTAATTTCAAGTGGAAAATGGCCATCACTAGTTATCCATACGCTAGATGAATGGTGACTGAACGTTTCATTAAATGTGAATCTATTGTAAAACTTACAGTGTAAGTATTTTTTGCAGTTGTAAAAAGGAATTGATCGAATTTTATTGATCATTGCCAGAAATTTTCCTTGTTTAATTTCATTGTAAAGAAATTGTCATACTGAATAAAATTATTGGCAATAATCACAAAAATAAATAACTTCATAGCTGCCAGGTGGTGCCAAGTTAAAAAGTATGTCATTTTCCCATTTTTCGTCAAAATTTCAAATGCAATGGAATATGTTTCTTAGTATCAATAGGAAGAAGGTTAAAAAGTTAGAAAAGTATACCCTTCCATTTGAAGTTTTCAAGAAAAATGGGAAAATTATCTACTTTTTAACTTAGCGCCACCTAGACGCGATTAAATTACTAATTTATGTGATTGTTGTCAATGCTTTTATTCATTAAGTTAAGTTCTTTCTTATAACATCGAAATCATCAAGATCGGTTAATATACTTAAGGGTTATGTGGCATTTACTCGTTACTGATTAAGGATGCCTTTATTATTTACCGGGTGACCAAATAAAGAAAGCTATATCTCGGGAACTATTAGTTCTAGAGCTTTGAAATAAAAACTCTCTTGGGCATGAGAAAATGTTGGAAATAATTTCCAAATTCGTAACTCTTTTTTTGTGATATCTCAGTTTTATATTTTCGACTATTCAATATGAAGAGTTACGAATTTGGAAATTATTTCCAGCATTTTCTCGTGACCAATTTCATTAAGAGTTTTTATTTCAAAGCTCTAGAACTAATGGTTTCCGAGATATAGCTTTCCTTATTTGGACACCCGGTACATTTTTTCTTCTTTTAAAAATATATACAATAGATAATACATATAATTTTATTGAATTTTACATGTATGTCTTATATTTGTAAAAATGGTATATTCCGTTAAATAAATAAATAAATTAGCACTAATAGCGCCATTCAAAGTTAATCCAGCCCTTAAAATATCTCAATTTTTTTTCTGAAAAAAAAAGGGGAAACATTCTCAAAACGACTCACCACGTTTAAGCTTCTCGAGCGGCTCGTGGTGGATGGAAGGCGTGTGCGGCACGACCCCATGGTGGTGCGGATCGTGGTGCGACGTCAGATGATGCCCCAGGACGGACGCCGAGGAACCGCTCATGATACCCGAAATCGCCGAACTAACCGAAACCGCGGAACTGACGGAATCGTGCAAGTGGTGCACCCCGTGTAAATCACTGTTCGCCGAGGAGGTCGTGACGCCGGTGACGAGATCCTGCAGGCATAGGGCAGGATCCGAGAGCGACTCCATGCGCTCCATCAAAATAATTGATTCGAAACAACGCAAACAATTTAATGGCTATTCACTTCTGAATTACAGTACAGTTCGGGTTATTTTGAAAAATCTTTTGATTGTTTTTCTTTTTTGTTTCTCTCTTCTTTATTTACGACACGGTTCTCGACGACATTCCCGCGGTTCTTCCAGCGAATCCCTGTAACAAAAATAGATGTTTTAGGTGAAGACAGGACGGTTTATACGGGACAACAAACAAATACTAATTTATTGTATGTATGTGTATTTTGGGTTTACGTGAACGCACGCACCACGCATTCCCTGAACCAATAATTGATCTTATAATAAAACATGTTAAGACTGAATTACAGTTTCAAGATTAATACGAATTGTATCTCCCAAAATAACATTACACACAAAAAAAAACATAGGACAGAAAGACTTATGGTCAAAAAATTGTTGCATGATGCATTACAACCATATATATTGTTATTATAAATTTTGTAAATTATTGTTATCATGTCTGAATAAAGATGTTTTTATATATAAAAAAAAACATTGTACCGATGAGTGATGAAAATTCCGAAAGGATGTGCCTGCGGGTGGCTTTATTTTACATTTTTTTAATTTAATTTTGATTTTGTTTGTTTGCATTAAATATTTTCGAATAAAAAAGTTGCATTATGCAATATGTTATAGTTATGCAACAGCAAATGTCCATTATTGAACATTTGTTTTAAGTACATACATACATAAGTCAAAATAATAATTTTGTAAAAAAAGGTGTTTCCATTAATAAACTATCTATTTATATTAGATTAGATGAAGAATTGCACTTGTTTTGTTCCATAATGTTTTTATTTTCAGTTTCCTGACACGTATTTCGGTCTTCGCAGACCATTATCAAAATTAAAACTAAGTGTAACATTATTAAATAAAAATGATTTGAAAATATCACAGAGCTAAATGTGGAAATAATTTATCCACATTTAGCTCTGTGACTATTGACTTACCTACGTAAGTACGTTAAACGTAGTCACAGAGCTAAATGTGGAAATAATTTATTAATTATTTTCAAATAATTTTTATTTAATATATTTAAATAACTGTGACCAAGTGAATGAATACTGTTTTCTACTTAAGTATAACTTTGTTTCCATTGTGTAGCGCAACAAGCATTAACTTTATCTATTTATAAGTCAAAATGTCACAGGAACTAAAATTTACTTAAAATTATTTTCAAATTCTTTATATTTAATTTATATTTATTGTGGCCCATCAGAAATTTAGATCGATGGCCCAAGACAGATTTACACCAACATATATTGGATAAATAAATGTTTATTATAAAATTAAAATAAAAAAAATCTCTGCGCTGGCTAACTATCGTCCATGTAATTTATATTATGGCTATCATCCGAAACAATAATTAATTAAAAACATTTTCCGCCCAATAAATCCCTTTTAAAATTTTGTGTCACGCATCAAAGTACAATTCGACTCAGACATGTTGCGAACAATGGTGCCTACGAGGAATTGATTTTAGCCAAGCAAATTAATAATTTCGCATGATAGATTGTTCGATAACATTTTAATTAACCGCATAATGGCAATTAATAATTATTAATTGTTGCTGGTGCTCGGGTTCCCAGGACTTCGGCTTTTGCAAATCGAGGAGCTTATTGGGTGTGCGCGGCTCATCTCATTTCTGGGTTGGTTGGAATTTAATTCAGCGAAACGTTTCCGCTCGCGATGCGTGTGTTTCATGTAACTGTCGAGGTGTTTCAATTGAAATATAATCTGCTATTTGTGATTTTTATGCGTGATGGAAATTTGAAATTACGAAACGAAATTAATTAGATTATATTCTAGCGACGCAAATTTAAATAGTTTTATTTATGGATTATTTGTAAATAAAATCACTTGATATATTTTAGGTTTTTTCTATTATCAACTTTTGAATTATTAATTTTTGAAGAAAACTAATTTACTTTTCAAAATTGTAATAATATAACAGAAGGCAGAAAGACATAAGATCAAGAGCCTTTATTTGATAATATATTAAGAAATTAATTATTTTTTATCAATAGAAATGAGTATTTATTTACTTGGTTAGAGTTTGAAATAAATATGAATAAATTATTAAAAATCAACCAATAAAACACAGATTAGAGTGAATAACTTTAAATTCTCGACTAGTTTCGGGTTATTAGCCCATTTTCAAGAGAATTTAAAATTTGTTTTATTAAATTTCTATGGATATTTACATTAATGGATATATTGATTTTTTAATTTTTATTTTAATAACCCGAAACTAGACGAGAATTTAAAGTTATTCAATCTAATCTGTGTTTTATTGGTTGATTTTTAATAATTTATTCATATTTATTTCATACAATATGAACTACCAATGTCTAAATATTAAAACCATTAATTATTGGTTAGAGTTATTTAAATAACTTAAATAAAAATGATTTGAAAATAATTAATTAATTATTTTCTGTAACGTTTTATCTTACGTTACATAAGTATATTAAGTAACGTTCATTTTGTTCTTTACATTGATTTTTTCTCGGATCAAAAATTGTTGCATGATGCAATATTTCATCGATATGCAACAGCAGGTGCGCATTATCTGGGGTATTTGCCCGAGAAGTAGTTGTTTTTATATGCATTTGTCTAAGGTACTTACGTAACGTGAGTTAAGATATCACAAAGCTAAATGTGAAATAATTTATTAATTGTTTTCAAATCATTTTTATTTAATTTGTTATTTTTATGTTAGATTATATACAATGTATTATTATTATTTATTCTCAGATAATAAAGATTTGGCAGTATTATTTTAGTGTAATAAATCAGCTTGTTTTACACTCACAGTTTTTTTTTATAATTAACTTTTGTACATTGGCATTTATTATGCAATAAAAAATAATTTGATTTTCAAAATTGTAATAATTCTGTAATAGTGTTATAAATCAGTTAGTTTGTTTTATACTCACAGTTGTTTTTATTATCAACTTTTGTATAAATTATTTTTAAAAAACATTAAGTTAAATAAAATGAAACAAAGATGATTCACACATTTGCAGTTATTTAAATTACAATGAAATTAAACAAGGAAAATGTTTGGCAATGATCAATACATTACGTTGATTTTCAAAATTGTAAAAATAGCGCAGAGCACCATCTGTTATCTAAATACTAAGCGATATCATTGTTGAACAATTTAATAATTGTGTACAAATAAACACAATTTTTAAAATAATGGAATTGTTAAACCGTGATGCCACATTCAAACTAGACAACAAATGAAGCTTTGCACTATTGTTACAATTTTAGAAATCGAATAGTTTTCTTTAAAAATAATTTACAAAATAGCAAATACGGATTTTTAATACTATTCATGTAATCATTATTACGCATACTTCAGCTAACACAGTCATATTTTTTGCACATCACTATAAACAGAAACACAGAAACATCTCTGGCCGTTGGCCCAGGACAAACAACCACTTTAATAATTATGAAACAGCAAATGTCCATTATTGAACATTTGTTTTAAGTACATATGTAACATAAGTAAAATGTTGCAGTAGCTAAATATGGAATAATCTAATATTTTTCGAATTCTTTTTATTTAATTTATTTAAATAATCGTAACTCACGTAGACTGGAAAATTCTGTCCTTTTTTCATAGATATCCACGGGTTAAATTTTTTTTCATTTTTCTAACTGCCAAAGTATAGTACTTTTTGAGCACTAGGGACGCGTTGCATTCTGGCCGCGATTTGACAACAATAACTATTTAAAAAAATCGAAATTTCGTTTGGAAAATGGTTACCGGCTGCTTGTTAATATATATGAAAATTAATGTAATTATATGAAGATTTGAATTAATTTCTTATCGACTGTTGAAAATAAATAAATCTTAATGTAAAACAAAATTTCAATTGTTGAGAATAAAAAAAAAAACTCTGAGCGTGAAATAAATCAATTGTAAGTGAAATACAATTGAAAAACTTTGTAGATGTGAAACAAATTAAGATAGTTTTACTACCATAATTGAAAATATCGAAATATCGCCATAAGAATATAATTTATATATTAAAATTATAAATTCCCACTATATTTATAGTTTAAAATACACTTTTAAATTGTTAAAGGTGGAGGCTTCTGCTCCCTTAAATATCGTAATTCAGAAATGAAACACTTTTTAATTTTATTTGTATACCTGAGACTTTATATATTGACTATAGTTTTAGTTTGAAAATGACAAGTTGAAGTTGTCGGAACTATAGTCGTTATATAAAGTATCAGCTATACAAACAAAGTTAAAAAGTATTTTATTTGACAATTTTAAATGTATTTCGATTTTTTTAGTTACACTAGATCGATGATAATAAAACTGTCTTATTTATTTTAATGTTATTCCTATCTACCGTTAGGTGTAATAAAATGTCTGTATTAGCTGATTGAACAGTCTTGATGCGTTGATGAATAGTATTTAAAATCCGTATTCGCTATTTTGTAAATTATTTTTAAAGAAAATGATTTCTTTTCCAAAATTGTAACAATAACGCAAAACACCATTTGTTGCCTAGTTTCAATATGTCTTAATTTTACGAGACTTTAATCTTGTATAATTTTTGCTAATACTTTTTTCCTCATCATAGATATTTATTTACCAGGTGGGAAGAATGATGTTTATTTCTACTAAAATTAACCACTTTACCTGAAGATTGTCGCATATTCTCTAGCCACCTTTTGTATTGTTTGAATTTTTAATTAATGACATTTCTTATTATGCAATAACTGCAGAAATATTTATCTTGAACAGACACAAAAATCAATGCTTAAAAAATATTTTGCAAATTAATTAATATTATTCAATATTTTAGTTGGAAAATTGTTACAGAAAAAAATAATACATTTTTTCTGTTATTAAATTATTACAGCTATTCACTATTCGTCAAATGAGATTCACTAAATCTCACATATATTTCCCGTTAACAAATATACTGTGAGGATTTTATTTCATTAAACATAGCCCTATGTGCAATTTAATATAATACAATGCATTGCAGGCTTAAATTTAGTATATTTAAGTAATCATTATATATCATCATCATATCATCTTCATAATAATAGAACACAAATTGTTGGAAAGAATTATTGCGAAGTTGAAAACCCATTTGAATGTATTTGATTTTTTTTAAAAAACATTGGCCATTTTTTTTAAAACTTATTCGATGACCAATAGTTTTTGACATTAGTAATATTACTTAAATATTATTATGAAGATTTTTATACAAACATGTTAATCCAAGATTTCCATCTTTGCCTTTCAAGCAAGTCAAAATTGAATTTATCATCTAACAACTAATTGTTTCGCCACACAATTACAACAATTATTTAAAATTTCGAAGTATTTAAATTTAGTATATTTAAGTAATATTATTAATGTCAAAAACTATTGGTCATCGAATGAGTTTTCAGCGAAATTTTCTAAAAAAAAAACAAATTCATCCATTCGATTTTCAACTTCGCAATAATTCTTTCCAGAAATTTGTATTCTATTTAGTAATGAGCGTGAGTTACTTATGTATATGTATAGCTAATTGTGTTTTATTATATTTGTAAAAATAGATGAATTCCGTAAATAAACATAACAATAATAATAAATTAAAGACCTTTTGCCTAATTTCAAGTGGCATCGTCAACGATTTGGGTTTACAAGGTGGACGACCGAGAATCATTGTTTCACCCACTAAAGGAAGGCGAACTTGTCCTGTTTCATTAAATGTGAATAACAATAATAATTCATGACATTAATGAAACATCAATAATCATTTATAATCAAATTGCACATAGGACTATTTTTAATTAAATAAAATCCTCACTGCATATCAAATGATTTTCCATTTTACCAAATTAATTTCAGTACATACCAAATATTTTTTTTTTCCTGATCGTTTCTCCTGTTTTTGAAGTACATTTTTAACGATTGATTAAATCACCGTCGAAAACATCGCAATCTTTTAATTGTGCAATTTTCTACACAAAATACAAGCGGATTTAACTTATGCCGAATTTTTTTCTCAGATTATTAATATATTATTTTTAATAATAAATAATAATTTATTTTACGAATTGCAGCCATTTCAATTGAATGTGAAATACAGTTGATGAATCGTCAAATAGTTTTGACAACGAGGAAATTTACTGACATAAAGGGATATATAGTTGAGGCAACGTAAGTCAAAATTTCACAGTAATTTAAGAAGGGAATAATTTATTAATTATTTTCAAATTTATAATTGAAAATGTGAAATAAAGTGAAATTCAATTGGAAAGCCCTGCGGTACATTATAAATTTGCAAACAAAAATGTTATAATTATATATATTTTTTAATGTATATTTAAAAGTATTTAAACAGCTGCGAAATGAATAAAATTTCTCCTCAATAAAACACTTATTTTTTTTTTGTTTGTATAACACTTCTTTATTTTATGCGACTGAAGTTTCGATAAATCTAGCTTGTCATTTTGTCGAGACTGCAGTCGCATAAAATAAATAAGTGTTATACAAAGTAATAAGTGTACAAAGGATATTTCCGTTGGTTAATAAATAAATAAATAAGTGTTTTATTGTGAAATTAACATGTATAACGAAGTAGAAGCTTCCACAATACATTTTTTTTTTTCTATTATTATTTGAAAGTATAGAAAAATAATTTAAGGCGATTTTAATATTTATTATTTGCGTTACCAAAGCTGTTTGTAGTTTATAAATTGCACTAAATAGTGTTACAATTATATTTATAGCACGTTTTATATAAGTAGTTGAAAATAATTTGTTGATGCTAACTTTATAAAGAATAAATCACTTTGGCACGTTTATAAAAAGGATCACTGTATTTCCCACACTGAACTAACACCGGCGCAAAACACAAAACTTTCAAGAAATTACCTACTCGCATGCAAAAGAAGTGTTATCGGCGTGACGTCCGCACAAATCAGTTAGGAAATCACTGAGCACGAGGGGATCACTTAAGAGATCGTAAGCAAATCCAGGTGCGACGTGAACAAAGACCAAAAGTCGGTTAAGTCCATGAAAAAAGGTACGGAGCTTAAAAACAGCTTTGGCCAGGTTTAGACCGGATCAAGAGCGTCGCGACGACGGAGCCGGCGTCGGTCTGAGAGCTTTGCGGCCACTAAGCCCGCGAGCTTTCCATCCCCACCGTGGCGTGCGCTCCTCTTCCCTGCGGCACCACTTCGAACTGATACAATTCGGCCCAATTGGGCGACACCGCGGGTTTTCCGTGGGCCCCTTTTCGCACCTTTGCCACGGTTATTTCGGCACGGTCAAAAGTAAATATTTTCGTTCGATAAGGGTTCGGGGGACGCGCCTCGGTCATTTATTTCATTACTCGACCGACGAGAGGTTTCGGCGATACTGACGCGTATCTGTGCAATCGCATCGCTTATCGTGATACATATTTATATCATTCAATACTAGAAATTGCCACGCATATTTTAACTGGCCTCAAAAGGAAAACTTAATAATATTCTTGGAATGAAAAACCTATGATCGATAGCCATTTAAGAATAATAATATAGAAATTATATATTTTTATACCTAATGTAATAAATTAAATAATTAATTAATTTTACAATAAAGATGATTTCATATAATATTCTTGAATAATACTGCATTAAATTAATTATTAACGTGGGTTTCGTGTCTGTAACGCAGATTATTATGTAATTTTCAACTTTTTTCAGAACGATTTAATAAAGAAAAACAATTTCGATGGAAAGAATATTAAAAGAAAAATTACGACCAAATTTTGTATCTTTCAGAAAAGTCAAACTTTATTTTCGAAATATGACGATAATTATATTTCCAATTATTTTTGCATTAGAACCAGTGTAGGGAGAATCTTTTTAGATCGAAAAAAACAGTTTAAAGAACTGAACAAAAATTGTTTTTTTTTTTTGCATTAGAACGATTCTAGGGAAAATCTCTGAAATAGATCTCCAGGCAGAACAGAAATTCTTTTTTATTTGCATTAGAATCCTTCTAGGGAATGACATAGATCTCCAGACAGAACAGAAATTCTTATTTTTTTTTTGCATCGATCTCCAAACTAAACACAAACTATTTTTTGCATTAAAATCATTCTAGGGACAGCCCTAAAATTACTAAACCCAAACATTCTTCCTAAATTTCAACATCCTAAATCCACAATATATTCATACATCTCATCACTCATCAACGACTGACAGACTGATATAACATAAAGACACAGACTTCCGGCTGAAAGACCAATGGTCGATAGCCATTTATATTAAATAAAAATGATTTGAAAATAATTAATAAATAATTTTCACATTTAGCTCTGTGACTTTTGACTTACGTTACGTAAGTACGTTAAACAAATGCACATTAAAACAACTACTTCCCGGGCAAATACCCATTTAGTTCGTATTAAATAAATATTGTATTATAGCTAATTGTATCAAAGATAAAGATGTTATATATATATCATTCTAGGGAATTACACAGATCTCCAGACAGAACAGAAATTATTATTCTAGGTAGAATATTTGGGATCGATTTCTAGAACAGATATACATGTTTTTTTTTTTGCTTTAAACAAATTCTAAGGATAATCTCTGAAATATATCTCCAAACAACAGAATTTATTGTTTTCTTGTATTGGAATTATTCTAGAGATAATTTCCAGACAGAACAGAAATTCGTTTATTTGCATTCGAAAAATTCTAAGGAGATTCTTTGAAACCCTAAGATGGTTGCAAATGCAAAAAAAAGTATTGTTGTTATATTTGAGTACAATCGAACAAGTTATAATAATAATAATAATAAATATTTCAGATTTAATCAGTTATGAATTACACATAACTTAAAAAGGCGTGTATTTAAAAGTGATATTTATTATTTAGATATATTTGCGTTGGAAAAATTGTAGGGAGAATCTTTTTCCCTAGAATGGTTGCAAATGCAAAAAATAAGAATTTTTGTTTCATTTCAGTATAATTAGACAAATGATAATAATTAATACTTCAGATTATGAATTACACATAACTTACAAAGTAACGTGGTTTTGTCAAGTTTTATTTAAAAGTAATATTTGTCACTCTAAAATGTTTTCGTTCGAACAATTCTAGCTAGAATCTTAGAGATCTTTGATAGAATTAAATAAAAATGATTTGAAAATAATTAATAAATTATTTCCACATTTAGCTCTGTGACTTTTGACTTACGTAACGTAATTTATTAATTATTTTCAAATTATTTTTTATTTAATATATTTAAATAACTGTGACCAAGTGAATGAATACTCTTCTATTTTGATAGAATGGTTGCAAATGAAAACAAAAAATGTATTAAATTTGGGAATAATCAGGCAAATGATTATAATAAATATTTCAGATTTAATTATTTATAAATTGCACCTAACTTACAATGAAACGTGTTTTTTAGTTTTATTTAATACTAAAATATATTTTCGTTGGAACAATTCTAGGAAGAATTTTTCAAGTCGATCTCCCTAGAATAGTTCCAAATGCAAGAAAAGCATTTCTGTAACATTTTAGAATAATCAGATAAATTATAATAATAATAAGTACTTCAGAATTAATTTAATTTGTTTTCGAATTCTTATAACAGCTTTAAGAGTAGTTCACGGTATATACGTTTGTCGGAAGCTGTGAATTTGTGATTTATTTATGCCTGTGTTCGTGTTATGCACATCACTGTATTCACATTTTGTATGTTTATTGTTATGTAGAAAATTGTTAATCGAATTGTTATTTGTTGTCATATTTGTATTTTTTTTTTCCTATTACTTTGTTTTTTGATATTTTATACAATTTATATATATTGAAAATCTTTATTTCTGAGTATTACATTATATAATTTTATAATACATATAAATACAATCATTTACACATTGTTAGACCTCAGAAAATGGCTATCGACCGTCGGTCTTTCTGCCTTACAATTTATATTTTTCTGCTTTTGTAAAAAGGTTATATCCGTATATAAGAATAAATAAATTAATCAATCATAAATAACACATTAGCCATAAATAAACGTGTTTTTATAAGTTTTATTTAAAAGTTATATTAATTACTTAATTATGTAGCACCAAGAGAAAAGTTGAAATTGAATAAATTTAAATGATTCTGCAGGTTAGCAAGTGCATATATATATGTATATGTTTTTATTTATATATATATATATCTTTATTCAGACTATATAGATAATTTTAACAATATAACAATATAAATAATAACAATACATGTAAGTGTTAGTCTGTCTGGGCTATCGACCAAAGGTCTTTCTGCCCTGTCGTGAATTTATGATGAAGTTAAAGAAAAATCTATGCTAGCTAGCTGAACTGTCCAGATGATTTCCGCAAATGAATTGATGAATGGTGATTGTATGTGATTGTAATTGAAGTTTGTATTTATGAAGGATATTAGGGTTACGGGGAATACAGAATTTTGTAAGAAGGGGTAGATTATCAGAATTATTGGCAATTTTTTTACTTAAGGCTAGTATACGCTGGGATATGGGTGGGATTGTTTTTATTTATTTTGTTAGATTATTTCATTGTTTGTATGTAAAAAAGGAGATTCCGTTAATAAATTAAATAAATCATCTTACTTATAAATACATAAAAAATAAATTAAGATTAAACTAAATCTTGAATCTTTCAACTCAAGATTTAATTTCTTTATTTTTCATCCTTTAACAATTTTCTTAAAAAATATAAATATGAAGGCTGAAAGACCACTGGTCGATAGCCAGTTTCAGAGTTGGAAATATATTGTAAACGTTAGTGTATTGTTAGATATTGCATTGTAATTGTATATTCCAATCTCAGAAATAAAGATGTTTATGTATGTATAAATATGAGAAATTAAATTAAATCTTGAACCTTTCGACTCAAGATTTAATTTCCTTTTCATTCTTTTTACAAATATCTTAAAAACCACGCAAAACACTGTGGTCACCCGAAATGAAACGCGCAAAGATAATTTGTGCCGTTATTACAGGTTGATTAATTAAATGTTATTGTTCAGATCGAAATGAGGAAAAGTTCGTGCGCGATAAGCGCGATTTTAACTTTATCAAATCAGTGTACACATATGTCGAGTAAACAATCGCGTTTGTATTCGCTGGTCGAAATGAATTTATTTATCCGATTCCGTTCGATCGGCTCTGGCTGGCTGTCCGGAGGACGGACGGATCCGTTTCGAATTGAAAAAGCTCGCCCTTATTATTCTCGCGTACGCAGCTAATGATCATTTTGGATTTGTCCGGCGCGCTTAAAAGTGCATTGCGTTTTCCGCACATGATTGGATATAATAATCCTGTTATTTAATGAAAGCGAAATGATTACAGGTGGAACAAATTAATCGAAAAAAAAACAAATGTTTTGATTTAACTAGTATCTAGTAATTAGAAAATTATGAAAATCAACGCACTTAGGGCGTAAAGTCGTAGCAGGGTAGTATGATTATCATCAGAGGAACTAACACATTTTCATGTGAAAACAATATTACGTCTTTGTGATAGAAGAATAAATTACCGTTCTATTTAGTCATATACAGTGCATTTTTTATCTAGGCCTCATAGGGATTTACATAGGAAAATCTTTTCGTCGTGTTAATGGTTTTTCTATGGTATGGATTTTGATCAAATTAAACACACATTTAATTTAGAGTAATATGTACAAAATTCAGTAGTTTTTAAACTATTTTAAATGCGTTTTATGTTTTTAAAATTGATTTTAAATGATAATAATTTTGAATATTTTTTTAAATAGTAGGCTTAGTTCACTGACACCAATCGTAATTGTCAAAGTGTTCCAATTTATTGTACTCCTTTTATAGAAAGAAAAGATTAAAATGGTGATGGAATACATAAAAGGGCTATCAAGTAGACAACTTCAGTAGATGTCAGAGAACTAAGCCTATTAATTAAAAAAATATTTAAAATTATCATTATTTTAAATCACTATTTAAAACATTAAATGCATTTAAAATAATTTAAAAACTGCTGAACTTTGCATAAATTACTCTAATTTAAATGTTTTAATTTGAGCAAAATCCATACCATAGAAAAACCATTAACATGACGAAAAGATTTTTCTATGTAAATCCCTATGAGGCCTGGATAAAAAAAAATGCACTGTATAACATAACCCACAATGAAAGTATGTTGATTTTTTTTTAATGAATGGAAAATTATTTGTAAACAACCCTAATCCAATAACTGGCTATGCCCATCAACTTTAAATTTATGTTAATTTCAGTAGTAGTGTTTTAGTAAATAATAATTTTGATATGTTATATTATAAATGGCTTAACTAAAATAAATAAAACAAAGGAAGTGATTTTAATAAAATTTATTAATAAAAAAAATCAAGCATTTCTGTATATAAATATCAGGTAAAATATATTAATAGTATAGTATGAACGATACCTACAAACCCGTAATAAAAATAGTGGAAAATTATCTTTATTTACATTTTACTTGAGCGTAATAAGTAAAAATCTCCCCCTATACTCACTGGAATAAACACGTACCGATTTTCTGGAAACACAAATGATTCCGAAACTAGTAATAAAGTCGAGTTGGTCGACCGTAAAAGGGACGAAATAGTAAAAAGTAAATAGTGCTCCGGATCCGACGGATGGCTGCCGGAACGGGCAAATCCCGGACCGAATTAAATCCACCTTTTTACCCCCGCGGGGAGTAACTCTTGCATCACTTATCCGGCCGCCCCAGACAGACGAGACGCGAGTCTTCCCCGTTTTAAATTATTATCGGCTCATATTTCTCGTCCCGTGAATGAAACGCGACAAGACACTAATTTTTGGTGTGATAGACAACGCCGATACGGGAGATAAGTGTGACGTGTGAGGATAATTATTTTGCAATTAAGATAATGTTCTCGATAACATTTTTTTTTAACTTACTAGAGTTTTAATTGTGTTTGAATGTTGTTGTGATGAAATGTGTTTACCTTTGTTATATTGTTTATTCAATAGAGAATTCAAATTATTATCAAAGCCCATATTTTAGTAATACAGCCTTTATTTAAATAAAAATACTTGTCCTTTCTCCTACTTATTTTTTATTTTACTAGATATATTTCGGAAACTATTTAAAAATATAAAAAAAACATAGTTTCCGAAATATATCTAGTAAAATAAAAAATAAGTAGGAGAAAGGACAAGTATTTTTATTTAAATAATTAAATTCTCCACGACCAACAACCAACATAAAGAAGAATACAGCCGTTGATAATAATTTGATTTCTTTATTGACTACTTATTTGGATACAAATCAGATCTGCAAAATCTCGTTAATCTGACTGTTCAAGTAATGTGCCACAGGATTTCAATCATAGGCTCCTATTTTTCATAATCTGAATGGTATTCAGATTGCAATTTTTCCTCTACGCTAATTATTTATATTTATATAACATTATTAATACATTATACGAAATAACCTACACAAACTATTTGCGTTGTGTAAAAATAATTCTTCATTTAAATATCACCAAGTATAAAGCCACAATATTTTATTGAAAATTAAAAATCTTTAATTATAATTTTGATGAAAAATTCTAAGAAAAGACTGTTTCTAACAAAAAGACCTATGGTCGATAGCCCATGACAGACTACTAACACAACTGTACATATTGTTATAAAAAATTTTGTAAATTTTTGTTATCATATTGTCCGAATAAAGATGTTTTATATATAACTGTTTCTTAGGCAGATTTAACAATTAATTAATTTTTGTGTGATATTCTTAATCAATTATCGCTATATTCTTGTAAACTAAATTGTTAATAAAAATTGTTATATATACAGAGAGCTTTTTTAACAGTATACATTTCCCCTATGTATATCTGCAAAATACGTGAGTCAAACGCATTGATATGTGTGTGTTTAGTTGCCTATAACACGCAATTGAACACATATATGCCAAATAAGCAACTAAACATACACACATTGCGTTTGACTCGCGATTTTTGCAGTTATACACTTCCCATAATGTATACTGATAAAAAAAAACCCTCTCTGTATATCTACATATACAAAATTAATAATAGAAATTAGAAAATTAAATATATAATTTATATCTGTTAATTGGCTATCGAGTCTTTCCGCCTTATTTTTCGTGTTTATATCCTTGTCGCAAAAAAAAGTATAACTAACTGTGTTTGTCAGAAGTCATTATTGGATAATAGTGTTTTATTATTTTAAATAAATCCATTATTTATTTCATTGTGTAATACTTAAAATAACTCACCCAAGAACTAAATTCACAATAAACAACACTTTTTGAATACGATTCAGGTCGATAGCCATTTAAGAATAATAATATAGAAAATATATTGTATTATACCTAATGTAAATTTTACAATAAAGATGATTGCATTTAATATTCTTGAATACTGCTGCATTAAATTAATTATTATTATTTATTATTTTAAATAAATCCATTATTTATTTCATTGCGTAACACTTAAAATAACTCACGCAAAAACTAAATTCACAACAAACAACACATTTTGAATACGATTCAGGTGGTGTAAAATATTTTGAAATTACCGACGATTCGAGGCCGTTAATAATTATTACAAATCCACAATAGATTGCGGCAACTTGTCACTGCAATAAACGGCTTTATCAGTTCTAATTACTGTTTGCATTAGTTGATTTGTATTTGGGGGAATACAGCGCGATTAATTTTACGCAATGTACGTGCGTTTGTTAGGAATCTACCAGGATGGTTGTAGAATTAATATAAAAATCCTCGTATCGAGTTTTATCATTTGCCGACGGAACGCTGAATCGAATGAAGGGCCAAAACAACTTTATTGAATATTTTAATGATGATTTGGTGTACAATACCGGTCAAATTAATACTTCCTGAGCGAAAATATTTGATGGTGAACATGAGATTTTTTTATTTGATTAGTAAATTATTTTATTCATTAATTTAAAATAAAACGATTTTAATGAAGAAGTGAGGAAAGGATTTAAGTATTTTACTATTTTTCCAACGATCAACTATCATCCGTTATCGGCGGAATTTGAAACATTTTTTTTGTTTTTATTAAGAAATCAACACTTTTCTACGACATATACATTGCACATGTTAGGATTTCTTTTTTTCAAATAAAGTAAAATCTTTGCTAAAGAAAAGGAACAACTATAAAACATGTGATGTAGACATAATCATTTAATTTCAACTTTGAATGCGAAAATAGCATTCAAAGTTATAATTAAATGATTATGTCTACATCGCATGTTTTATAGTTGTTCCGTTTCTTTAGCAAGGTTTTTACTTAATCTTTGCTAAAGTTGTTCCGTTTCTTTAGCAAAGATTTTACTTAATCTTTGCTAAAGAAACGGAACAACTATAAAACATGTGATGTAGACATAATCATTTATTTGAAAATTAGATAATCCAGCGAATTTTCACTTTTATTTTCTAAATATAACTAAACACATAATTATGCATGAATGGAATGTATTAATTGCATTGTATTTTGTAATGACGATGTAATATAGCCATTGTCTCCCATCCAAATCATTGTAAGGTTTTGATTACTTTTAGAATTTTGTTCAGCTACTTCTTTTACAACCAATTGTTTAATAGAATTAATATGAGATATAATAAAATTGCATGGTAGAAAGACCTCTGGTCGATAGCCAATTAACATATATAAATTATCATACAAAGTTTAGAAGTGTTTTTAATTATCATATAAATTATGTATTTCATTTTTAAATTTTTATTATTTGTTTATTTTGCACAGCAGTAGTAAATATTTTTATTGCCATACATTTGTATAATAGTTTAAAATTAAACAATAACTAGTATATTTTGATTTTGATTAATTGCTATGGGCCATTATGGGCCTTTTTGTATATTTACCTGTATATATCTGTTAATAAAAATTATTGCTATTACTATTAAAATTGCATTTAATTAGTTCATAATAGAATTCTTATATATATATAATCGATGTCCCCTTTTACCAATTGGTGTCGGGGTATAGAATTCTTATACATTAATTATTACAATTTTATTGTGCCACATATTAATTATATTATACACAATAAATTATGAGGTTTCTTCAATTTACGACACTAATTATGCTTCACTGATTACTTGAATATGCTCTAATGTATTGACATGGATTTTATTAAATTAAATATTGAGCTATATTCAAATAATTGTAATCCTGACTATATAATACTTAATATAATAAGCAATAATAAACATATAAAACAAATAGAAAGTGATATAAACAAAGATCTTTATCTTCAACTATTTTTCTTGTTTCATAAACATGGGACTCAGTGTAATAGCTTCAATGATAAAGTTGTGATTATTTTTAAATTCAACTTCTAAAGGTGTTTATTGTATAATAAATTTATTATTTAGTTTTATTATATTTATAATTTTTTTCTTATTTTTCGAATTTAGCCACTATGGACCACGGTACAAGAGCATTATAAATATTTGTTATTTATATTTAAAAAATATATATATTCTTGTTTTGTTCTTTCCCAAACTCTTCATACATTCACTTAGTTTCCTTTTCCTTTCATCACTTCTCTCCATATTATTTGGTTTTCTCTTTATCTCTGGAAATTTTATAAAACTTCTGATGTTTTGTAACTGTATATTTTCGAGTTTACGTGAAGTGATTGATGACAATTCTTGTTTTATTCTTTCCCAAACTCTTCATACATTCACTTAGTTTCCTTTTCCTTTCATCACTCCTCTTCATATTATTTGGTTTTCTCTTTATCTCTGGAAATTTTATAAGACTTCTGATAACTGTATATAATGTATCTTCATACATTCACTTAGTTTCCTTTTCCTTTCATCACTCCTCTCCATATTATTTGGTTTTCTCTTTATCTCTGGAAATTTTATAAAACTTCTGATGTTTTGTAACTGTATATTTTCGAGTTTACGTGAAGTGATTGATCACAAAATAGAAAGACTGTTATTCCTTACTTCACTTTTTAGTAAGTAAGGAATAACAGTCTTTCTATTTTCTGATGTTTTTCCTTAAGATGTTCCAAAATCTTGTTTTGTTATTCCCATTAAATCCCATTTTTCTACTTGCTTGAACCGAGAGTTTTTTTTTTCATTTTTGAGTAAGTATATTTTTTTTAATAAATCTGTTGTCTTTCATACGAATAACAAGCCTATAGAAATTTATGTTTTCTTATCATAGATTTCCGTATGCTCTTTTTGGTATAGAACTTCGTTAATCCTGAGTCTCCAGTTTTCACCTATTTTAACCGGTCCCAGAATTTCCTTAAGATTCTTTTTTCGCGAATTCCCATTATTTCGATTGCGCTCAAGCATTCCGCAGCATACAGACTTTCCAGCTTTAGTACTTACTGCACTCACGTTTCAGATCTTTGCATTCATAGAGATAGATTTCTTAATATAGGTATTTTTGCAAAGGAAGTATGTTTAATTTTGAACTCTTGCTTCACATGCTTCTTTGTCTCTTCCATTTTGGTGTAATAGCTTCTTCTAAATACTTAAACTTCGATACTTTTTTAACTGTTCCGTATTTTGTCTGACCATAGTGTCTGGTATATACGTGTCAAATTGATAGTATGGACTTTTACTTTATTATATAATAAACCATAAATACTTCATAACCAGGAAAAAGACAATTTTCCCAGCTTTATTATTTTTTTAATGATTATATTTAATAATAGACGGAAGGTTATTAATTTATTATAATTCGTTATGTTTATTAATCAATATAGACATTGAAAAATAATGCTTTATTTTACTTAATTAAAAAAAGTATAAGACTATTTTTCACCCCTACACCACCATTATGGTAGATGGGGATTTAGATTATATATATATATAAGACTATTTTTCATAAACTCAAAATTAGTACTGATAACTTTTGTATTTTTAATTCATATCAATATAATTATTTTAAATAGCAATGTATGTCGATTAATTGAATCTTTTAAAGAAGTTTAACACGGTTTTTTTGTTTGATTCAGATGTAAAAAAAATCTTTAGATCCTATTGAAATATCATTAATGCCATCAACTGTGATAAATTAAAAATATTAATATTTTTATATTTTAATGAGTCGGCGGGTAATCGGACAAAACCCGATGGGCAGCCGCCCGGATGGGCCAAAAGACCGGACTGTATATATGTTTAAAATACCGGAATGTTTGACTGCTTTACTAAAATACAGTTGATAGTTGTTATACAGCTTTAATTTACAAATAAGACTGCAAGTCACTCAAAAGTGGATCAATTTTAACTTTACAAAGTATATCTTATATTTTAATTGGTACATCTGTAGCAAAAAAAATGTTGTAGGCTAAGCTATGAAGGGCCGATTTATAGTGACAACCAGGGCTGAACAATTGTCCCGATCCGGCCCTGAATATTGGTTAGAAACAAAAGGCAATATCATAAATGGTCTTTGTTTTATTTATAATTACCTAGCTAAATGGAGTTTGACTATATAAAGCTTACATACATAAACATGTTTATTTCTGAGATTGGAATATACAATTACAATACAATATCTAACAATACACTAATGTTCACAATATATTTCCAACTCTGAAACTGGCTATCGACCAGTGGTCTTTCAGCCTTATAAAGCTTATTTTCCCATTCATAGTTAAATAAATCAAATTCACTTGGTTTGTTCCACTGTTGTAGTTTTTTATTATTTCCGAATAACTTAAACTGAGTTTTATTGATGAGTTATATGAGTGCTATATAAGATAAATGAAAGATTCGTTTCTTACTTAACTTTTTATTTTTAAACACTAGATGTACATTTCGTACACCATGTACTATTTGCTATTGGTAATGAGTACATGGTGCTCGAAAAATGCATATAGTATTTAAAACTAAAAAGTGAAGTAAACTTTTACATATTGTTATTCTAAAGTAAATAAAATGTAATTTAACTAAATATAGTGCAAGCGTGTTTCATGAAATAATTAATGAAAACCAAAATCAATATGTAGTAAAATAAGTTATATGAAGATATGAATTAATAAATTAAAATAAAATTATATTTCTTTCTACTCTTTTTAAAAAGTAAAAAAATGATTATAATTGGGTTTTAATGTAGTGCAAATTCAATATATTTTATTATTGCTAAATAATTATTGTGTTTAGAATTCAATTTGATGTAATAATTATTTTATGACTTTTAAATAGATTTAGTTCAGCTGTTTGAATGGACGGAATTGTGTTTGGATCAAATAGTAAGCGACGGAGAACTGCCGTAAGGCAATTTTCCTTATCATGTGTTTGAATCGACATAACCTTCGTTTTTGGAGGAAGTGCTTGAATTTAGAATGAAATGCGAGTGTGTACTTACGTAAATTAAGACTAGAAACTCGATTGAGCCGTTGAGATGAAGAAGTAGATCACAATAAATTATCACAATGTCCGTGGAGTGTCGACAAGGTGCGAGTTAATCAGGAAGCGGCGGAGAATCTCAAATAAATAAATAAATCCTTGATCATACAGGTGCAAATCCGGGACGTCATCAAAAACGGTTCAAGTTAATAGCTTACAAATCACTGCCGGCGCAAATACAGAGAAGCATCAGGCGGTTTACACAGAAATCCTATGAAAGTATTAAAAAGTCTTAAGCGCTTAGCGACCGCACAGATATCGGCTTGATACTGCAAAGTCTCTGTAATCTGGGCCACTTCCCAGCGCGGTTTAACCATAAGTCGGGATACTCTATATATCATCATACGGGAACAAACACTCCGGAATATCCCAGTGCACACCCACGGCGAGTCGGGACGTGTCGGCGCGTTTCGGGCTCTCCCTCCTTCTCGCACCGACGGCTCCGGAGGTAAGTCCCACCTCGTCGCACCAATTTCCGGATATTCCGGCGGGACGTCCACGCCCCCGCGCGTCCCGATCATGCGTCGTCGCGACGCTCCGCCATCCTTATCTAGTGCGTGCGTTATGGATGTGTTTATCCTTTTGACATTTTTCGGGATGTATTGATGTTGGGAGGGACTTAGCGCGAGGCGCTAAGTCACGGAATCACTCATTCCACAGTTTCGAATTCTGTGGATTTTATTATATTGATTTAGGATCAGGCCGCCTGTTTATTTATCATTTATCATTTCTTAATTCGTCCCATGATTTACGGCGCTTCTTTCGGCCAGGTAAACAATTCCACCTCAAGGACTCGAATTATCAGAAAAATTCAAGCAACGTATGTTTATTCTTTAATATTAATAAAAGTTAGAGCCATGTCCTCTTTTATTACAAAATATGCACCGCAGAGGCAAATCATGTGCTTCATCCAGGATACCAATAATAATCCTTCCATTTTGAATCATAACTATTTCAGTTTACAATGCGTATTATTTGTAACATATTTTTACATAAGTTTCCCTGTAATTTGATCTATTTTCTATTGTGAAATAAATAAATAATAAATATCATTAGCTGTATAAATCGATAAAACTATTTACATAACTTTTCAAAACCCAAACTTGTACATTTTTTTATTCTGTGCTTTTAAATTCTTTTAAATTTTAAAAAAAATCCAAATTAAAAAAAAACATATTTCATTGAACCCATATTCAAGTTCAAGTTTATTATGTATATTCATCTGAACAAAATCCATATCAATCCATTAAAAACAATGTTCGACGAAATAAAATTCTCACTGTATAACTGCAATAACCCCCCATAAAGAATCATCGTTAGGATCGTGAAGAACGGATCTGTAGACTTTCATTCGCTTCGAGTTTTAAGTATTTCAATTATCGCGAATTTTCTTAGAAGATATCATTACAAAGGCTGAAAGACCTAAGGTCGATAGACAATATCATAAATGGTCTTTGTTTTATTTATAATTAGCCTAGCTGAATGGAGTTTGACTATATATGCTTATTTTCCCATTCATAGTTAAATAAATCAAATTTATAAATTTATATTAAATATATTGTATATATAAATACCACAATAAAGATGATTGTATATATATATATATATATATATATATATATATATATTATTACAAAAAATCAAACTCCACGAATTACATACTTGCATGGCCTCAGTAAGCGAGCGTGCAAGGTGTAAACGCACACGGGCGGCTGATTCAGGAGGGCGGCAAATCCCGAAAATCATCATTACATTTCCGAGAACTTACTGTATCGCAAATAAATGCTGGAAATATATTTATTTGTGAAATAAATGAAATCTAATAAGAACCGGCAAGAAAATAACCTTTAAATTTGTTTTTTTTTTTTTCAGAAACGTCTTAATTTTATTCATACAAGCTCATATCATGCTTGTGTGAATAATTGGTTAAAACAACACTTTCCTTTAGGCGGCAGTTTGGAGATGGTAAAAAGAGGGGGCGGCAAAATCAATCTTGCACTCGGGCAACTAGCGGATGCCCTGCTTACTTGTAGATGTCTAATTCACCCTGCTTGAAAAATTACTCTTTTTTTTTGAATGTATACAAAAAGACTTACACCACCAATCTGAAATTATATACCAATTTGAGACAACTTTCTACCCTTTAAAATTCTTGGTGGTCATAAAATATAACGACTAAATAAATTAAAAAAAACGATTTCGAAAATAATTAAGAAATCTATTATTTTCTTTCAATTGCTCTGCAATTACGGACTTAAGAAGTAAATACTAAAGAAAAACAAATAACTATTGAAACAACTACTTCGCGGACAAATACGTTTTTAATATATTTTTAAGGGTATATAAAGTAAAGCTGTACTTTCTACCCTTTCAAATTCTTGGTGGTCATAAAATAGAACGTCTAAATAAATTAAAAGAAACGATTTCGAAAATAATTAAGAAATCAGTTATTTTCATTCAATTTCTCTGCAATTAGAGAAGAAAAAGAAGAAAAACAAATAACTATTGAAACAACTACTTCCCGGGCAAACACGTTTTTAATATATTTTAAGGGTATATAAAGTAAAGCTGTACTTTCTACCCTTTCAAATTCTTGGTGGTCATAAAATAGAACGTCTAAATAAATTAAGAGAAACGATTTCGAAAATAATTAAGAAATCAATTATTTTCTTTCAATTGCTCTACAATTACGGACTTAAGAAGTAAACACTAAAGAAAAACAAATAACTATTGAAACAACTACTTCCCGGACAAACATGTTTTTAATATATTTTAAGGGTATATAAGGTAAAGCTGTACTGATGAGCAATAAATCCGGAAACACGTGTCTTCAGATGACCTTATTACACATATTTATATTTTTGTACTTAAAATGTTTTTGATTAAAGAAAAAAAAAACGTTGCTTTAACAGTTTCACTGAAATGCAAGGGCAAATATCTATTCTAATTTATATGTAATATTCGGCGTGGGTGTTTGTCCGCGAAATAGTTGTTTCAATAGATATTGGTTTTACTTTATTACATACTTCGTAAGTCCGTAATTGTAGAGCAATTGTGAAAGAAAATAATTAATTTCTTAATTATTATATGAAAATAATTAGTCCCAAAATAAATCCTTCAAAATCTCAACTTGATGGATCGAGGCGATATTTTGTGGAATATTATACCATTCCACAAAATATTATAAATGAAATACGAGATTTGAAGGATGGTTTGGAATCGAAAAACATACCAAGGTACTTGTATGCATGGGACATGGGACATGGTGATGTTAATAGTGGTTGTGTTGGATCGAGGCGATATTTTGTGGAATGGTATAATATTCTACAAAATATCGCCTCGAATCACCACAACCACTATTAACATCACCATGTCCCATGTATACAAGTACCTTGGTATGCTTTTCGATTCCAAACTATCCTTCAAATCTCATCTTTCATCCATAATAATAAAAATCAAAATAAGGGCACGCCATTTTAGATCGATCGATTACAAACAAGAAGGCATTAGTGTAAGAACAGCCAAACGCATTTACAAATCAATTTGCCGACCTTTACTGGATTACGTTTACCCAAATCAAATCAGCCTCACTCTATTACATCCAAGTTTTCGAAAGATCCTCCCTAAGAACGCTCACTTAGAAATCCATCTCCAAAACCCTTGAAACGAATTCCTTTATGAATCACCCCTGTTATTATTCCCTTCTTACAAAATTCTGTATTCCTCAAAATCCAAACATCCCTCCAAAATACATCCATCCTACTCTCATCATTCATAAATTCATTAAGACACTTCAAGACAGTTCATCTAGATATTTTTATTATACATCACCATCAATTTAAGACATCCAGTCGATCGCCCAGGACAAACTTTCATTAAAAAAAGTAATGAATAAAGATATTTGTATATATAAATAATTAATACCTTAAATAATTTTGATCTATTTTCCTTTAATTTAACCCTACACCCATATGGGTAGAAAGAGCCATTGAATATATATTCTTTTAATTTACTTAGCCGTTCCATACTATGATCACCAAGAATTTAGGACAAAATTCAAATAAAAAATATAATTATTCTCTTGAAACACTTCAACGAACTTATCAAACAAAGACAAACTAAGCATGCTTTGCAATGAGAGTGTACAAGTGTGTTTACATGTGCACCTCGTTTTTAATTCATGAACTTCCACATGTATAAAATTATCAAATTTTATTTCGGCCTGAATCGTAACTTTAAATTTGTTATGTGCATGGTTTGGTGCTATTCTGGGAGTGGATCTACACTGATCAATTATGTAGCCAATTAACACAATTATTTCAATAATATTCTGTAAGTTGGTGGTGGAGACTATTAATTATTTAAATAAAAATTATTTTCCTTATGCGGAACTTTAGCCATTTTATTGAACTGCATTGATAATTTTATGTAAATTTATATGCTCTGTAAATAGATTGTTGTTTTTATTTTCCTAATCGTTCTATTATACCAAACATATCTATAAACCATGTTACCATCTTTATTAATGTGGATTGAAGAATTTATAAATATAAATAAAGAGGTGTTATGGCGTTATAAACGCCTCAGTGATAAGATGTTATCGCTATTTAGTATAACAAAACGTGTCGAAAAAGGGCAATATTTTTTATTTGAAAATGTAATAAAAATATTTAGCTGAAATGTCTTGGTGAATTATGAGAGTAGGATGGATATATTTTGGAGGGATAATTTTCAAGTTTGGGTTTATAGCATCCACACATAGGTCTCTAAAATAATGAAAACAAATGCAATGCTTATAACTAAGAAATTGAAGAATAACTTCTTCTGATTTTTTTTACTTTGTTTCTATAGAATTACATTGGAAGTAGGCGCCATCAGAAGTTAATTTACTCAAATCCTTGATGAATTTTGACACAAACATTATTTACAGTGTACAAATAAATAATGTTTCTGTCAAAATTACGCTACAGGCCCAGTGGGTCCATTATAAACCAAATCATTGTATTATTTTTATGTCAAAATTCCGCTTCAGACCTAGTGGATCCATTAGGAATCACAAAGTTTGAATTGTTGTTATAATTGGAAAGATATCACAGTCCTATTGTAAAGGGAATAGATTAAAACTAGTGTTGAACAAAATCGAGTAATATTAGTAATCAAGTATTTCTAAATAAATAAAATCAATAACAAATTAATGTTTCAATAAATAGGAAATTGTTATTGATATTAATAGTATGTTGCATTAATAAAATTGTCATATTCTAGATCGAAAAGATCGACTTTGCCCATCTCTAATTAAAACTAAAATATAATAAGTATTATTAATAAATATTAACCTCTCAGTAAATTAAGGTAAATCCAAAAAAAGATTTACATTTCTTAATTAACTTGTTAATTGTTGAGGCTTCTACTTTGTTATACATTGTAATTCAATTTTAATAAATGAAACACTTTTTTACTTTGTTTGTATAACTCGGATTGATTTTATTGTTGACTATAGTTTCGACAACCTTAACGTGTCATTATCAAAACAAAAGTATTTTAAAAATTACAAATCCAGGTAATTTTTTCTTAATTAACTTTATCTTGCTTTATCTAAAACGTTTATATCTTTATTTGCGGAAGCTTGACCTAGTATCATTTTTCTAAAAATTCTGCTGTTGAGCTTAGTTAATAAGATTTTATATCAATCATATTATTGATGTAAATCAAAATCATATAACACAATGCATCGAAATAATTGGGTTCACGAATCTTATAACCTATTGGAACGTCCTTCTGTCACTTTTGACGATTAATTCTAAGAATATCGTTAATTAAGTTACGTAAAGTTTGATTAAAATAATAAAGAAGGCTGTATACGTGATTAAAATAAACATCTCGTGTAAATTAACAAGTAAAGAAAAGCATCAAAATTGTTCATTATTGAACTATTCTAATATAAATCCACAGCAATTAAACATTTTAATAATCTAGGTCCATTTTATTTAAACAAAACCTGTGCACAGTTTTCACAAATAAATTTTCCCATCTGATGCAGTAATCTATAGAGTCTGAATAGTCGGGACGCAGCGACAACTGCAAAAAGAAACAAAAGTGTGCTTGGTACGTCTGAAGCGGGTGAAACTTTCCGCTGAACTTTAAATATAACACAGACGAAACTTTCCCACTGGCAACTTATAAAGGTTTCCTATCTTTCGCGCGAAGTTTATCGGCTAAATCTCCGGAATAACAATTAGAAATTTATAATACGCGACGTAATCTGGAAATCTCATTAAAAGCAGACAAACTGTGCTTTCACATATTATACACCACTTAGCGATTTAGGTAGAGTGCGTTAACAGTTGTGATGAGCAATTGTTATTGAATTGAATTTAAATTATATTTTGAATTTTGTTATTATAACTGACCCTTACACCACCATTATGGTAGATGGGGATTTTAGATTATATATATATATATATATATATGTATATATATATTATAACTGACTTATTTGTTTAGTGACTATTGAGCAACAACATTTAGTCAATTAGAATAAATGAATCGAAGAAAGTCATTAAGCTCTGACCCCAAAACAAAATATTAATCTATAATTGTATTAATGTTCACGCCTTTCATCTGGTTAAAAGGAAAACTTTTCCTTGTTAATCCTTTCTCCGTTTGTTTTCTTCTTTTTCGCGACGACCTCCTTTTTGTCTAGACGATTTTTAGTGGCGCTGCGGGGCCGAAGTTCTCGGCGGCGCATTTATTTCCCATCGGCGTCGCTCCCTTTAGCGCCGCATAAAACAGCCATAATTCCGCGAAGCGTCGCGACGCCGCCGCCGTCGTCTTCCTAAGATGATCGCCGCTCAAATTTCTGGGGAGTCCATAAAAGTTATGCCTTATCGTCCCACTATCTATACAGGGCTCTCACAAGAAGAACCTACAAAATTTATATTGTACATCATACATATAAAAAGGAGCGTGACTTTTTTTTATGGAAACCCCATTTTTTGCAGGGTGCGCGATTTTACAATTTACTTATAGGTGGTTTAAAATTTAGTTTTTAACATTGTAAACATAAATTAACATTTTGAAAAAAAAAAACATCATCTTACAACTTCGCGGTCAATAACCAACGTTTTTAATTTCAATAAATTAAATCTATTTCAAATATGAAATAAATTTGAAGTATCTATTTCATTTTTTTTTACTTAATTAAATGTAATTTATTATAGGTTTTATTATTTAAATATTATTTATTTTTTAACACTTTCTATCCCTATGAACCTTACAATGATTTGAAAATAATTAATATTTTTTTTAATTTCAACTGCGTCCACTAATTCACTATTAAGAATGCAAATTTAATTTATAATTATATTTTTCTACTCACATTAAATAATATATACATTACTAATGTATATTTAATGGAGAAAATTGTCAATTATTTATATGGTATGAAATAAATATGAATATAATATTAAAAATCAACCAATAAAACACAGATTAGATTGAATAACTTTAAATTCTAGACAAATTTTAAATTCTCTTGAAAATGGGCTAATCACCCGAAATTAGTCGAGAATTTAAAGTTATTCAATCTAATCTGTGTTTTATTGGTTGATTTTTAATAATTTATTCATATTTATTTCATACAATATGAACTACCAATGTCTAAATATTAAAACCATTAATTAAATTATTCATATGGTTTGTTATTATTTCATTACTCAATACCTTTAACCAATCACATGCCGATTTTTTTTTTTCATTAATCTACAGTGTCCACGAATATGACGAATTTTCCATTACACAATTTTTGTTTATTTCGATTTGATAAAATTATTTAATCCAGTAGCAATGTCTGTCAAATTTCATTTGCTATTAAATGTTCATTCAAAAATTATTTTAATAAAAAATATTTTCCTCGTTAATTATTTTGAATATAATTTTATAGCAGAGTCATTCAAACAAAAATTAACCCAATTTGCGAATGTCCAAAAATAGCATATATTTATGAAGTAGTCGGAATCATTTTTTAATTATATAAATCAAGTGCGAAATAAGTCGATAAGCGAGCGGCTATTTTGATGTGCGAAATTTTGAATAGCATCGGCCATTGCTTTATCAATGGAAAAATTATTTACCTAGATGGCGGCATGCTTTTCATGTATAAGCTCGGCGGCCATGGCTGATATCTTATCAACGAAACGAAAGAGAGAAAAAAAAATAACTCGAGATAATCTTTATCAGCCAAGGATAGCGAAAAAGTAGCCCCGTGGTGATTCGGTAGTAAATTACTGGATAAAATTATGTATGATTTAAGATTAATATATATTTTTTTATACATGTACAAAAAGTAGGTGAATAAAAAACAAAACACTTCTTAAGGAATAAATTCGACATTTTTTTTAATGAATTAATGAATCATTACTAGTGACATAAAATGAGTTATGTTGCCGAACTGACTGATTTCTCAAAAGCAGCTTATAATACATAACACCTTTGTTATCATACAAAATTAACATCACGATATATTTTTTTTTTGATTCTTTACAGCTTTTAATACAATTTGTGCTGATTCATCTCGCTTGAACAATGATTGCCTTCAAACTACAGTAACATAATTTGAAGACAATCATAGTCCAATCGAGATGAATCAGTTCAAACTACAGTAACATAATTTGAAGACAACCATAGTCCAAGCGAGATGAATCAGTACAAACTACACTCAGATGCAAAGGAAACGGGTCATTGGATATTTTTTTTGGGAAAAGCCCGGCTATTTTTTATCATTCTTACTACTCTAGCGAATCATCATGTAACTCCAGTGGAAACCAGAAATCAATTTCGTTAGGTTCGTGGTACAGCTTTGAGTGTCTGGACAGTTTGACAAAGGTTGCAAGATCTTGTAGACCAACAAATGGACCCAAATGACTCCCACGTCACCGAGTAGCCAGACTATAATTTTTTAGCATAGATTTAAGTTCGACATTGGCACAATGGAGGACTTTACTGTTTATTGATGAGTATAGATACTGCCACATAGATAAGAGCGATTATTGAGACGAACGGGAGAATATTTTGCGAAGTTCTTGATTTAGGTGCTCGCGGTAGCTTTCCATGAGTTTCACCGTCATTTCCACAGGAATTTCCCTTCGTAAAGCAAGAAGGGTCCTTGATCGATGCTGGAATACCTTCGATTTGAGGTAACCCCAAAGGAAGAAGTTACATGGAGTGAGATCCGGTGAGCGCGGCGGCCAGCCAATATCACCTCGCTTAGTCATGATGGAGGTTCCTTGATGGTATGGGCAGGAGTTACAATGGATGCCTGCGCCGAATTGGTTGTCATTGATCGAGGATCCCTGATTTTCGTTGATTAAAACGTTTATATCTTTATTTGCAGAAGCTTGACCTAGTATTTTCGTTGATTAGGCTGAATCAATAACGATTGTGAGGATTTTCCAGACAATGACCAAGCACTGACAAAAAAACCTCATAATAAATCAAAGAAATGGAAGAAATTCTTCGAAGCGACCGCTGTATATCTACGAAATTTATCGGAGAGGAAATTGGAATACCGAAAAGCACAGTCTATAGAAGGATTTGGGTAAACTAAAGATTTATGTAAGGATCGTGTCACTCTGATGGGTGACCAAAATTGATAAAATTGGAGAGTTCAGCATTGCAAAGACTCATTAAAAATGTCTCAACAGATTCCAGCATTGTAACAGGTAATGAAACGTGTTGTTCTCAATACGAGCTAAAAATAAATCGTCCGAATGTAACATGGGCATACTCAGAAGAACCAAAAAAGAAAAAAATATGGTTCAGTTTTTTTTGCTAAAAACTAGCTGTTTTATGGACGAGCAATCATGAAGTTGCCAGAAATATGGCAAATGGTTATCGAAAAAAAAAGGAATTGAACAAAATCAAGGCAATGCTGAGAGTTTTCTTTGATTCAAAGAAGATTGTTCACAGTAAATTCATCTCAAACCCTACATCCATGTGGGTAGAAAGGGTCATTGAATATATATATAAATTCATCTCCATTGGTCAGCCGGTTATCTGGGTAGAGACAAATTTACTGTCCCTTTAAATAAAATAACGGCTAGCATTTTCTTGGTGCTGCACTTCTAAAAGCTTTTTTTATTTTTTTTACTGCAAGTTTGTGCACCAAAATTCTATGAGTTCTACAGGAATCTCGAGCAGTTTTCCTGTACAATAATCCACCAATGCAAAAAAACAGCCAGCATTGTCTTGAATCCGCTCTTCTAATAACGTATATTTATATTTCTTTTTGTTACTAAAAGATTATGGATTAGAATTTGATGAGTTCTACAGGAATATCGAAAGATTTTACTGCACAATAATCCACCATTGCAAAAAACAGCCTGCATTGCTCTATTCTGCTCTTCTAACAGCGTTTTTATTATTTATTCATTTTACTACAAGATTATAGACCAGAATTCGATTAGTTGTACAGGAATAACGACAGATTTTGCTGGTACGTGATTTTTTTACCAAAAAATCATAATTATTATTGATTATCCACCCTATTTTCCTGATTTGGCTCCTTGAGGTAAAAAGAACCAAAATTGTCACGTTGCTGCTAGTAATTGCTAGTTGAAAACTAACCCATAAAGTTGATTATTATTGTAAATATAATGGAAATCTTATATCTTTAATTTAAGATCAATATCTTTAAATGTTGTTGATTCACAATTGGGGTTTCAATTTTGGGGCAAATGAGCAGACAATCAATCTGCTTTTACAAGGCAATGTTTGGATGTCGAAAAGACGAACCAATCATAAAGCATGAAACGCCAACGTTTGATGACGCCGTTAATAAAAGATAAAAGCGCGAACCGGGGGGGGGATGAAAATTCAATTTATTCGTAAATCATCGTGTGCGTGAGAGCCGGGGGAGATGTGGTACGTGCGGGAGAAGCGAGATGGCGACACGAATAAATGAGCAAAACACGACAATGAAGGAAATCAATTTCATGAGGCAAGTCATCCGCGAAATCGCGGAAAATAAAGAAAATACGGTATCGGTATAAAACACACTGCCGAACGTACGGGCAGAAAGAGCCGGGGCCGGAGGGAACTAGTGCGTTATCTCGGCGTGTCAATCAAATTGTTGGTTAGACCCCGCCCCGCCGAAAGATAACTGTATATCAACCAGTAGCAGTTATAGGAGGAGCCACGGGGGCAATATGGCGTTTTCCGACGCTCGCGTCGCGACGCCGACAGACGCACGGCGGCGTTCGTAAGCTCAGCACGCTGCTACGAAGGACGACGCGTGCCTTCCGTCGGATCCTGATCGATATCAACCCTCTTTTCAGTGAGACGTGTTCTAAAAAATAATAATATCTTCTTTTTTGTTACTAATTTTCATTTGCAATCAGTTTTCCCCCAAATTTCTATTAAATAATCTCAACGGATTTCCAAGGTAAATAAAATGTGTACTTTATATTTACAAGTGCAATATTTGAAATTTCTTAAAAAAGTAAACGTCTTTGTTTTACTTTCCCATAAATGAAAAACATCGTTTTTATCTTACTTATTCAACACAAATGTCATCAATTACTCGCGCAAGTCGTCATCTAGCAAGTAAAGTCATCTACTACCCTAAATTTTTCTTTAGATCTATGATCTTAATGAAAAGGATCACCATTTTGAAGTATGAAGCTATCATACATTTAAGTTCTGATCTTTCTCTCTTGATCTAAAAAATGACAATTTTGAAGATTTGCGCTAGACAAAAAAGTCGTTAATCCTTTTTAAATAAATATTTTAGGAAATTAAATAGAAAAACAATGCTTGTTATAAACTAAACAAGGAGGGTAATTTCTTTGAAGAAATCAAAGTTTAATTTATAATAAGCATTGTTTTTCTATTTAATTTCATAAAATATTTATTTAAAAAGAATTAACAACTTTTTTGTCTTAAACACCTTCAATGAGAAATACAATATTAATTTTGGTATGTGAGTTCTTCAAAACCGTAACAATGTTACATTCACGTTAGCCTTGAAACTAACAAGGTCATTTAGCATACTTTGATAGTGAGACAAATATGCTTTTAAATGGACAATTATCAACCGCAGTATTGTCTTTCAAACCAGAAGCCAAGTTTTTAGAAGTGTGTCACTTTTGTTTCTACCTTACAATGGTTCTACAAAATTTTCTAAATTTGCTTTTTAATTCCTAGGAGAATTTTTATTCGTTCGCAAAAAATGGTTACTAAATTTATTGTACCTCTGTAAATTGGAGATTTACGTAAATAAATAAATAAAACGTGGCTAAATGGACAATTATCGACCGCAGTATTGTTGTCTGTCAAACCAGAAGCCAAGTTTTTAGAAGTATGTCACATTTGTTTCTACCTTAAAATGGTTCTACAATATTTTCTAAATTTCCTTTTTAATTCTCAGGGGAATTTTTATTCGTTCGCAAAAAATCGTTACTAAATTTATTGCACATTTGTAAATTTGAGATTTACGTAAATAAATAAATAAAACGTAGCGTCATTTTAATGTTGACGTTAAATAAAAATGATGATGTCTCCACATAGTTTTTTTTTTTCTAGTGCATTCAATCAAGTGAGTTAATTGAAGCTGTTTCATATGAAAAATGTTGAGTTAAAATGTATACGTTATTTTTTAACCGCAAAATCCATTTATGACATATTTATTTATTTAACAGATTTACTTTTTTACAAATCTACAATATAATAAATATATACTTGTACTGTGACGATAAATAATAACACGCACGTTAATCCTTCTTTATCGTCACAGTCTAAGCGAGTTTTATAATTAATATGTTATTGATAAATTATGGATTAAAGTCTAGAAGATTTGGCTTCAATTTTTAAAGATAATCGGGGCTATTTCATACGTGAAAAATTAAATATTCTCATACGAGAAAATGTTAAATTTATTCTTTAACTTTTCACGTACGGAATAGCTCCGATTATTGATGATGCCAAATCTTCTAAATGAATTAATTTTGTAATTTATTACCTTATACGAGTTTTACAAATTATTCCTTATTTTTCCTTGTGGAATTTATATTCGTAATAACTGTATGAATTTCCGCCGCAGATCCATTACCAAAATTCGGTAATCTTTTTAACGTTAATTTTAATAATTTTGACGTTGATGTTTGTTGTATGCTTTGTATTTTTTTTTTTAAGTATAAGAAAAATGGTACTTTTCTATTGATAATTTTAAAACTAAAGCTGATATAAAAAAAAGTATGTATTTTTATATCAGCTTTAGTTTTAAAATTATCAATAGAAAGTACCATTTCTCTTATATTTTTCTAAAAAAAAAATACAAATAAATAAATATAACAAAAAATATTTAGTAATAAAAACGGTGAGAATTCACTTGTTCTTCACAAGTGAAGTTATAAGAAGATAAATAAAAAATACCGCTTTTATGACGAAATATTTCTTTATACGGAGAGAGGGGGTCGGTGATTATGAATTCTTAGTGTTAATAATATAATACAATTGAAATGAAATTAAAAAAAAATAAACATCCCACTGAGCTCACATTTTAGTAATCTTTCATCAATATGAAAATAACATTTAATGTTGTTACATAGTTTTTAGTTAATAAAAAAACTCTAATAACATTTTGTGTATAGTTTTATTTTAACAATGATATAATGCACACAGCTTAAAAAAAATATTTCCTCCTTTTTATACAGCAAACAATATTTTCCAGTATATCATGTGCGATCCACAATATTATCGGAATTGAAAACCCATCCGAGAGGAAACTGCAAGGAAAACAAACACTGCACCGTTTCCAGCCCCCTAGTGCAGGAGGGGTCGCGGTGTCATCCCCCATGATATGACAGACCATTGTTGCGTGGCCAAGATAAATGATTTTAAATGAAACCTATCTGTATCCGACGAAACGTTATATGAACTCGGCGGTCATAAAACGATTACATTTTTCATTATTACTTTTTTTGTTTGGCAAAATTTAGATTCAGTTTTCACAAACGGAATTTTAATGAATGAACTACGCGAAGATCAAAATGAATTGATAATAAAGCACTTTTCGTGAAATGATTTATTCACTAAAGGGATATTTTAGAAGGAACGGGGCATTATTATTTTTTTAGTTGAAATTAATGCCTTGGGTTATTAATATTTCATTATAAATTTAATAAACTATTCATTCTTCAAAGATTATTATAATGGTAATAAAACGTAGTTAAATTTCTTTCTTTACTGTATTTATTTCGTAGTGTTCTAAATGCACATATAGTACTGAAATATACTACCAAAAGAATCATTTTGATAATACATAATAAATTAAAGACGACGCAAGCGCCACCTTTTGCCTAATTTCAAGTGACATCGTCAACGATTTGATAATACATATTACAATTATTTACACGATAAGTTCAATAATTTTGTTGCGAACTCCATCAATCCCCGGCGATACACTTGACGATACTATTTCTCTATTTTAAACTATGAGCGTTTTTTTTATATATTTTTTGTTATTTAATCCTTAACAAGAATTATAAAAAACTGCTCATTAATCTACGGCTAATAATCGTAACTTTAAAATAACAGTTACTAAGGATCTAAGAAAACAGTAACAGTAAATGTAAATAATTATGAGTTCCCTATAGACTCATAATTATTTACATTTATTGTTACTGTTTTCTTAGATTTAGAGAATCATGTACCACAAGGATCAGCAATCGGTGCGAATGCATAAATGATTACTTTACTCACTTGTTTCTTTTTATTAAGAGACGTCTATTTACCCCTACGGTACCGTTTCCCATAAATATTTGACATATATTCAAAATAATTGTACACTAATCTCTGGACTTCTTTGCTCATTTTATTGCCCGAGATAAACCGTCTGATAAGATGACAACCGGCATCTTTTACTATGTAACGCCGACAATATATACAAATTTCGACAAAAATGTACATATATGTAAAAAAAACCTACACTCAAATCATTCGTTTAAAAAATAATAGATTTTTTGTATTATTCCAACGTAAAATAATCGATTTTTTGTCCATCACTAAAGAAATCTGTCTTTTGTAATGGACCAAAAAATTAAAGTAATCGATTTTTAAAAGGTCTGTCTTTAATGATGGACCAAATCAATTATTTTAATAATAATAATAATAATAATTTTTATTTTCCAACGGAAGAATCCAACAAATTTACACTGGAATAATACAAATAATCGATTTTTTTAAACGAATCATTAAGTGCTCATTCGAACCATCGTTATTCAGAATATAATTCGAATCGACATAACTCTAATCCTCATTAGTGCCACATAAATAGATATAAAATTATGTTTAATATATGCATTTATTAAAAAATAATATTAAATATTTAATGTTTTATTTATGCAGAAGTGTTATATTCCATAAATAAGGATAATACATTTTTTCGTATCCTACATAATAAAAATATAAACCCAAAACGTAAATTCCCCAATATAACTCTTCATGAATTCATTGTATCACTTCACCACATTCATGACAGTTAAATTACTAACATAACCGACAATGATTTCTGACACAGAGAGTTAAATAGCACCATACCTCTTCCACGTCAAGGACATCGATAGCCAATTAACAGATATAAATTATACATTTGATTTTGTAAGTTTTACTATTTATTTTGTATTTTTTGCTGTATATATCTGTTAATAAAGATTATTATTATTATATTTTTCTTTATTCCTCAAGTAATCCCGGTTGCAATTTCAATAAAATATCAGAGTTTATCAATGCATAACTACTAATATAAAACGTTTGGTTAACTGTTATAAAGCTTAGATACAACGTTTGGGTGCAATCCGTTCTGCCGTTTTTTATACATACAAACATATTTCAAAAATCAATGGAATATACTCAGGGGACCTCAAAACGTGTATATCCATCGAAATTGGAAATTCGATTTTTTTCCGATCACAATACTTTCAATACTTTTCCTCCGACAGGAAATTAAAAATAATAATTTATTAAAAATTATCCACCTCGACATCCAATACAGATAAAAGAGGATAAGATTAAGAAAGACAGAAAAATTATCCAACACTCTAGAGTGAAATTAAAAAGAACAATTATTAATAAGCAATCAATTACTCTTGTATAAACCTCATTAATCGCTTTTGAATAATTACGAAATAAAGCAAAAATCGTTTCATTTATTTATTTTTTCATTATTTTTACAAATTTGAATAATCCCGACGTTTTTTTTTTTTTTAACAAACATTCCACCCTGCCTCCCCGGCGAAGCGAACAATCTCTCGCCGTTGATTTTATTTTCGCCCCGTTCGCTAAACGATCAATTAGGGGTATAATGTGTTGGACACCCGCAGTGATGAAGATTGATAATGCCCCCGATGGCCCCGCACAGATTTTTTCTCTGCGTGTATTTATTTATGCGCACCTGATGACTCCATACACTTCTCTGCTCTTTTTTTAATGATCACCGATCACCCATCTGCGATACCAGATCGACTTTTAATTGAATAGGGTGGAAATGTGTTTTTTTTTACTCGAGAATGGATTACGTACGTATTTTTTGTTTGTTTGTTTGAAATAAACAAATCGAAAATTGTTAAATATTTTTTGATTGCTTTTATTAACAATAATAAAAATTATCTGCTGAAGTGATGACAGATTACATCGAAAAAATTTGCAGTGTTCTCAACATAATTTTTAAATCAAATCAAATGATAACATTAAATTAAATTAAACAAAGATGATTCACACATTTGCAGTTATTTAAATTACAATGAAATTAAACAAGGACAATTTCTGGCAATCATCAATAAAATTCGATCAATCCAATCCAGGCTGGTTTAGGAATGCCTTCAAATTCTGATAATTAAGCCACTTAGAGATCTTGATGGCTATAGGATTTAATCAAAACCGGAATGGGAATGCTTTCAAAATCTAACAATCAAGCGATTTTGAGAGTTCTTGATGGTTCTTTGATCCATTACAGGCTAATATGAGAATGCCTTCAAAACCTGTAATAAATTGCACATTATAATACCGTTTATCTACGGTTGTTCCAAAAGATCCAACATTTGTTAATTCGTCTGCTATAACAATGAGGAAGGTAATGAAATGTCTTCCTTCTTTGTCTGCCCTGCTGATATAGCAGACAAATTAGCAAAGGTCTTGCAAACCATGCATTGGACCAGAATCAATGTGAAACATCTCAAAAAAGAGTATCAGGCAGTAATTGAACTATATACAAACGTACTGAACGCTTAATAATTTGCTAATTTGTCTTTTATGTGTTTAGGTCAATAAGGAAGGCAATGAAATGCCTTTCTTCTCTATTTGGGGACACAGCAGACAAATCGGCAAAGGATAGATCTTGTAAACCATTCATTGGACCAAAGTCAATGTTAAACATCTAAAAAAAAAAGAGTATCAGGCAGTAATTGGACTATATACAAACGTACTGAACGCGTAATAATTTGCTAATTTGTCTGTTGTTGTTGTGGGGAAGGCAATGAAATGCCTTCCTTAGGTCTTGTAAATCTTGCATTGTACCTGAGTCAATATCAAATATCTCAAAAAAGAGTATCATGCAGTAATTAGACTATTGGCAAATGTACTAAACGCTTGATAATTTGCTAGTTTATCTGCTGTGTGCTGAGGTCAACCATGCATTGGACCAGAACCAATGTAAAACATCTAAAAAAAAAATAATATCAGGCAGTAATTGGACTATAGACAAACGTACTGAACGCTTAATAATTTTCTAATTTGTCTACTATGTGCTTAGGTCAATGGGGAAGGCAATGAAATGCCTTCCTTCTCTCTCTCGGGACACAGCAGACAAATTAACAGTTATACCTTGTAAACCATTCATTGGACCAAAGCCAATATTAAACATCTCAAAAAAGAGCATCCAACAGTACTGAACTATAGATAAAAGTACTGCGGTCAAAAAAAACTTACCAGGTCTTCGATATAATAAACTGAAGCTTGAACAACCCTACAAAACTAGCTGCTGAGCCAATTGTACTCAGCAGATATAATCCGAGGAATCACAATAATTGGCAAGCTCCATCTATTGCCTTCATCATGAAACATACTGGTCTGATGAGGTTTGAAAAACCGCAATGGCCAACACCAATTATCCATATGCTACATGAATGGTGGTTGAACATTTTATTAAATTTGAGGAAGGTTATGATCACACGAAAAATAATACATATTATAGAACTGCGGTTAGAAGAACTCTTCTTACACAATGAAAAGGATTAATATGTCTCACATATAATATTTTATTGCGTTGATTTTACTAACCGAAGGGACGATAACGCTACATAAGAAAACGGAAAGCAACAATATGATCAATAGGATGCTAGAATTAGTGAAAATTCAGGATATTCTATGGGTGAATTCATATATATATCCCCCATGTTATTCTATATCGTTTCAATCTAAGATTTTTTTTTAATTGAAATGTATTCTTAAATTATGAAGTTAAAAATAACGTTTGCGCTAAATTTAACATTTCTTTTTACAGAATAACGCCGAATAACTAAACTATTTCATTAAAAGTTAAAAATAACGTTTGCACTAAATTTCTTCTTACAGAATAACGACGAATAACTAAACTATTTCATTAATCACAGGAAAAGAGGAAGTACAACAAGCAAGCGAAACGATTGATGGCTATTGATAAAATTAAATTTACTTCACCTTTTGATTTTATAATAATATTTTAATAATTTAACTTTAGCTTTTCCCTTTATTAATTTGGGTGTCATAACGGAACTATAACCATTACTGATTGCTATTTCTTTTATTACATTAACTTCCTAATACTAAATAAAGGAATATGAAAAGCTCCTATGCCGTTGTGAATACAATAGTTATTTTTTTAAGTTTTAAATTTTTGATTTACATCCGAAACCTGAAAGCGTGTAAGGATTAGAAATGAAGAAGAAGACATTTTTGATTTAAGAAAAAAATATTTATTATAAGCTATCTTTATAAATCCCATCTTCAATTGTGGGAGTAATATTTAAAGTCCTAGAAAATACTTTTTGTAATTTTTAATTTGTTTCTTTATATTAACATTAATTTTTAATTTCGCAAAAATTGTCCTAGGAAGTCCTAGAAAACACTTTTTGTAATTTTTATTTTTTCTTTATATTAACATTAATTTTTAATTTGGCAAAAATTGTCCTAGGAAGTCCTTGAAAATACTTTTTGTAATTTTTATTTTTTCTTTATATCAACATTAATTTTTAATTTGGAAAAAAAGCTGAATTTGCCGAAACTGCAGTCACAAATATTTGGTCACCCCATCAAATAGGATACCAGGAGCAATTAGAAAACATCCAGGTTAGATTCTTTCAATCCCTATCGTACATAATTGGTATTCCTAGCACGGACTGCAAGAAAACAAAAAAACGTTTTTAACATACAAACGCTTTGATGTAGGCGCTTCATCTCTAATATAATATTTTTTTTTACACTATAATGAAAAGTGATATTCAGTGTCCTGATATCCTACCTAAACTAGATTTCTATTTTAAATCTGATTTTAAAGTAAATCATCAAAAAACATTATTCAGGATATGATACCTTTCTGAAGAACTAACACGGTTTTTTATAACAGCATCATTTTGTTTATGCGGTGTGTAAACCATCTTTCTAATTCTACAAATATGGACTTATTTTCTATTTCAGAAAAACAAATTATACACCAATTAATTTTTCACAAATAACTATTTAAATTGATCAACTATTAATATTTTAGAACTTATTGTAAATTAATTTAATGTAAATAGAAAACAGTATTCATTCACTTGGTCACAGTTATTTAAATATATTAAATAAAAATGATTTGAAAATAATTAATAAATTATTTCCAATTTGCCCGGGAAGTAGTTGTTTTAATGTGCATTTGTTTAACGTACTTACGTAGGTAAGTCAATAGTCACAGAGCTAAATGTGGAAATAATTTATTAATTATTTTCAAATTATTTTTATTTAATTTAATGTAATCTTATTATTAAATGAATATTTTTTTTGTTATTAATTGTAAAAATGGATTTTCCGTCAATAAAGCTATTTATTTAAATGAAAATGAAATGCTATACAAAACAAACTTTAGATGTGTTTTTATTAATATTAGTGTTGGGCAAAATCGAGTGAATTTAGTAATCGAATATTTCTGAATAACTAATTTTAAGTAGCTAAAGTTAATAAATAACAATAAAATTGCGTTTATTAATCAATAGACAAAACTTTCCAATATTAATATTATAAATAACATTAAGAAAATTGTCATAAACTTCATTTTGCAGTGCCAAAAAAGATCGAAAAGATCGACTTTGCCCATCTCTAATTAATATATTTAAACGTGTACAACCTCCACAATCGAAAATATATTAATTTTTATATAAATAATTATTTGTTGTTTGAAATTATAACTTGTATTATTGCCAAATCGTTGTTTATCAAATGAAAATGAAGCGACCGCGCAAATCGATCCGGCAATTAGAGTTTTATTGTCATTGCGTATTCACCCCTTTCCGAGTGCGATGCAACCCTAATAGTGTGTGATACCGAACAGATGATTGCCATTTGTGCTAATATTCATATTTCACGGTCCGTTAGGCTCGGAGGGGTAATATCCTTGTTCATCCACTCAGAACGCGCACACTTTCCACAGACAACTCGCCGGGGAGGGTGGCGTCGGGCCTCCTTGGGGACGAGCACAAATCTGCGAGATGATTATGCACGAGCAGGCATCAATTTGGAGATAGAAAATTGATTCGCGCGGCGCAAATGTTAGAAAAAGTCCCGTCATTAATAATGGAATTCACCCCCCGCGAGTGAAAAAAAAAATGTATGTAGGTAGTAAACAGATGGAGTTTGGATCATTTGTTATATTTTTGCGACCTCCCGGGAATGATTTATGAGTCGTAAACAAAACATTCAAACTTAGCTTGAATTAAATTGGCTTAAAGACTTTAAATCAATAGCCATGGAATTTTTATCTATCTGATATCGCTTTGTATAACAATTTTGAAAATACTTAACGATGAAAATTCAGCAATAAAAATCCCCAGCTGTTGAAAGAGGTTTCGCAACAAATACACCTTAAATTTGGTCGTATTAAAAAATCAGACTTTATATGCTTATACTACATAGTATAAACATGTAAAGGGACAGGGACGGACTAACACATGTTAATCCATCCCTGTCTGTAACCAGTCTTTTTGCTATTTACAAATTAATAGTGTAGTAAATTAATTTGCACATATATATTAAGCTTCTTAATAAGTATTTGGTTCCTAAGCTTTAAAATTCCGTCTTTGAGGGTTTTATGTTAAAATTTTCATTGCAGCAATTTTGTTGTTTGTTTTTCAACTTTTGTGATTTATTTTTTCATTGTTATAAGAAACATGATTATTTCATTTATGAATAGAATGGAAAGGATCAGTGTAGTGAAAACTAAATTTCACAGCGTCAGAATTTGGAAACGTTTGAAATGGAACATTTATGACAGTCGAATGTTGATCACGGGGAATGAATTTCAAGCAACAATTAATGCATTTAATAATCAGTTTCACCTCACACTGAGAAGTAGAGAGGAACATATAACGATATTATATAAGACTAAATAAATAAATAAAATAAAAATCAGTTTACTCTTTAATTAATTATATATCTTTCCTCCAAATTAGAAATAATTAAATTAATACATTTCTATTTTAACAAAGTGCAATTGTTTATTGAATATATATTTTTATCATTAAAATCTTACAAATCCCATAATCCTGGGGTCCGTGCCGTAGACAAAAACACAAGGTACACCCGCGTATTTATACATGGCCGTGTATCTATGTCACGTGTGCCGCAGGAGAGAGAATCTATATCTATATGCAGACGGCCGCATCTATCTGGAAGCATAAAGCATGCATGAGTGGCACCCGGAGTAATCCTTATCAGCGAGCGGCGAGCACGAGCTCCGCCTTAACATCCCTGATTGAGGTGTTTGCTGTATGCACTTCACTGCCTATTGACAGATGCATCATGCTGGATTATCCTCACCAAGTAAATATACAGTGTGCACTACACGTCCTGGCCCGCACTAAATCCTACCCTTTTGCTAAATAGTGTGTCTGTACGTTGAGTGTTAATGGGGATCATGGTGGTTCAAAAATTAATTTTATATTAAAATTCAAATAAATATAAAATAACAGATTAAAATTTAAAATGGAAAATTGATACATACAAATCATTAAAAATTATACAATTTTTATTGTTGCAACATTTAAAATCATAAAAACGTCAAAGTGTTTTTTTTTAACTCAATTTTTACATTTGTGACTATAGATTCGACGTCATTGATCGTCGAAACTATAGTCACGTTGTGCGCATTAATCTTACGTTCACTCAAAATTAACAATATGTTATTCAACAAATGTCCATTATGTAATTCAATGTCTGGAGGGGTATAGCCCCTAGAAGTAGTTGTTTTAATGTATATTTGTTTTAAAGTACTTCCATTACGTAAGTCAAAAAAGTAATTAAAAGAAAAATAATTAATTGATAATTAATTATTTTCAATATATACTAGTGTGAGTTACGTGAAGATTAATGAATATAATAAGAACACTGTAAACTTTTCTTCACTAAATTTGAAGAAAAGTTTACAGTGTTCTTATTATATTAATTATTTTCAAAATTTTAAAATGGCTGAATGTTTTGAGATTATAATTGTAATACCATAAGATATTAACTTAAATAAAAGTGGCTAAAAGAAAATAAGTATTGAGGCTGCAATGGACTACCAGGAAGAATAATTATTTTTACAATTCATTATTGTAGATTTTGAGGTGTAATAAATAAAATAGAACAATTATATAATTTTTCGTTAAAGGAACTAGAGCTTTAGTTTTTACGCTTTTTTTTACTGAAGCAATGTAAATCTTATAGTGATGGCTTCAGAATAATAAATAAAATTATGGAATAAAATATAAATATTATTTTAGTTATAAATTTGTTTGTCATTTCTGCAGTATGTTGAGCTAAGTGCAAGTTTATGACGTTAACTTTATGTTTTAACTTTTACAATCGTTTGGGTTAATTTGCATTAAATTAAAAAAAATCGTAATTGAAGTTATATCATTTTGAACCATTTTAATTTAAATTAAATAATTAAAGCTTTTCCGTAGATAAAAATTCAATGTAAAAGTTATTTATTATTATTTGATTTATATTTTTAGATTGTGGGATTATTACAATCCAAGAATACAAACAAATGATATATGATAACCTTACAAATTAAGAAAACAAATCTATTAGAAAACTTAACGTTTTAAATGTGATGATAAAGAATAACATGCACGTTAAATCTCACCACATTTTAAATGAAAAACTAATTAAATAATATATAAACTTTATACGTTTCTATTTTTTATAATAAAGACCATAATAAAACACTGTGTTTTATTATTCTTTTCATCCTTGAATAATGCAAAAAGGATGTTCCCGCCCGGGTTCGAACCGGGGACCTTCTGCGTGTGAAGCAGACGTGATAACCACTACACTACGGAAACCTTGATAATGTTGAAATGTTTAACCGATTATAAAGTAATAATATAGCTGCTTGTATAAATATAAATTAGTTTGTATAAATTTCATTAATTATAATTAATAGAAAGCACAAAACAATTTGATTAACTATTTGGAATAATTTATAATATATATAACCCTACACCCATATGGGTAGAAAGGGTCATTGTAATATATAATATAATATAATATAATATAATATAATATAATATAATATAATATAATATAATATAATACATTCCTTGTGGAGATTCGCCACTTCAAGTTGAATTTCAAATGGGTATATTTAAAAGATAGACATATGTGTGTAATACATCAGAAGAAGAAAAATAAATGTCCTTGGTCAATAGTTTTTAGTCTTTTAAACATTAATCAAATGTTGTTTCTATTTAGTGAATAGCGCGTCTTAATTGGTCTATTTATGAAAGTAAGTAGCTACTTGCTACCTCGTCCCACATCGTTACCTCGCAGGATAAACTCCGTGAGGGAAAACTACCCTGTTAATACGTTATATTTATTGATTGGCCTTTAAGTTTTGATATTGTCTGCAATTTTTCTCGATGCTTTTCTATTTTCCATTTTGCCTTCCCATTTTGTTATACCAAATTGTTGAAGATCTTCTTTTACTTCTGCATTCTTCCTTCTCTATTTGATAAACGTTCCATTATTGCTCGTATGTTGTTATTTGTATCCACTCTTCACGCATCTCTTAGCCATTTTATTTGCGCTGTTTTTATTTTCTGTATTTTCTGCTCTGCAATCTTATTTTCTATTTCATTTAGGATTTCTGCATTATTTCTTCCAAGTTCATAATCTTCTATCTCGATTGGTTGAATTTTTACTAATTTTATCATTATATTTAACAAACTTAAACAAGATTTTTGAATAGCAACATAGATTAAGAATATTAAAAGTATATAAAATGTAACAGAAACTGTAAATTGAAGTTTTTTTTAACTTTATTTGGATTTTCTAACCGACATTCACGTTGTTTGAATAACTAATGACGGCCATTTCGGTCACTTTTATATCTAAAGAAATAGACGGTCTATCAATTTTTTCAAACTTTTATACTTACCGCGCTTCCCAAACGCTACATTAATTTTACCCTGCATATAAAAATATTTTATTTCTGCAGTTATACATAGAATTTTTACATTTAACATTTACAATCATGTTTGATAAATATATCAGAAAATGGCTATCGACCATCGGTCTTTCTGCCATATAAAAATAATAATAAGCTTTATTCAATTTAGAAATGAGAAATACAAATTTATATTTAATTCAAATTACGATACGTAAAATTAACAGAGGTAAGTACATTTTGTAAACTATTACTAATTGAAGGCGTCGAAAGAAGCAGAAAACGATCAATAACGATTTCATAAGGATAAAATTAATGGCGGAAAACTTTATTTAGATTAAAGCTATAATTAATACAAATATATAATACAATATATCTCTCTCCCTCTCTCTCTCTCTCTCTCTCTCTCTCTCTCTCTGTGAAATAAAACACTATCCCTATTTTCTTTGAAATATTCTTTTTGCGGTTTTCTCAAAGTTTACAAACCGATACTTGCTATTCGATTCGATGACATCATTATGCACTTGGCATTCAATTAAGATGTTCCAGGTAAAGCGGGCGAATTCGTTTCGAAACGATCCGCCACGGTGAACCGTTTCAATTTGATGGCACTTACATGGAGGCAAACTGTAATGTACCAGGATTATTATCCTATCTGAATTCAGGACTCACCGTCGAGCGGGGCTTTGTGCAATAAGCCCTCACAGGTGATGCAATAATGCAGGGGCCTCGTCCTGTTTGCTCAACATCAAACCGCCCAAGGATCCTGCCGGTTTCCTCCGTAATAAATCACGTAATAATAATAATAAAAAAAACGAAATAAGAGCGAAATTTATAAATAAATAGACAACGCCCAATTTTCCCGGTGTTTATGTAAATGTGTATTAGGAGTTAATAGGACGGGCATTTAATGCGACAATACAAAGACATCGGATATTATCAAAAGGAACAATAGTGGAGAAGTTATAACAGATCTAATCCGGGGCGTTAGAGGAGCGCCCAGTCGGACAATGGGGAGATCCTGGCGGTATCCTGCCCCGTATTTACATTACAATACACCCTTTGTGAATAACCTCATACAATTCATATCATATGATATATTGTATACTCTGCCCTGTGCACTCCGCCACTTTCCTTGCTATATACTAACCATACCAACTTCGCAAAACTACAAGTACAGAATTCCATGCTATGTGAAATAAAATCTAAACAAATATTTATATTTTGAAATACATCTGAAAGTATTTTAATAATAATTAAACTTTTATGCTATACTAATAAAAATATAGAAACTTCAGGAATGAATTTTCATAAAACTAAAATAAGAATTTCGAGAATAAACAGTATTAGAAAATAATATATATAATAACCATTTGTTTTTTCTTGCTATAAATAAAAAAATGGCTCAAATATAATCAACAATAAATTCACAGATGTGTTTTTTAATAATATTTTTGTATTATTTTATACATTTTTTATACATTTTTTATACATATTGATATTTATGAGAGAATTATAGGGTTATTATAAATGATGGACGCATTTTTAAAAAATCGTATTTATTAAAGTACAAATGCAAAATTAACAATATTTGTAGACATGAAAAGAGGAACTTTCAAAGTTTATTTTAATACATAATAAATGTTCAATGTATCCACCGTTTAAGCGCGAATGACCAAATTATTTAATTCTAAGTTTTTTTTATAATTGAACATGTTTAAATGAATTATACTGAATATTCTGTCAGTAATGTTAAGCATAGAATACCATGCAAAATACCGCACTTTTTTAGGTTGAACAATTATAGGGATATCGTAGAGGAATAAATATTTTTATATATGGATAAATTGCAAAACTTTTTTATATAATTCTCGAACAACTTTCTGCGAGAATTCGTGTGTGTGCGTAAAACGGCCCTAAATGCTAAAACATTTTTAAATATTTCATTTTTAAACCCTAGAAACGTGGCTAAAACACTTCACATTAAAATATTATAATATTTTTATGTTAAATTTAATATTTTCTAGAAATGGTTCATTTTTAAACCCTAGAAACGTGGCGAAAACACTTCACATCAAAATATTATAATATTTTTATGATAAATTTAATATTTTCTAGAAATGGTATTACATTATCACAATATCACTTCTAGAAATCCAAGGATTATAAAACAGATTTTTTTTAAATATTTTAATATCTAACCCAATGTTCCACGGAACGCGTGACGGTAACGTGGAGTCATGGAAAGTTCTGGAATATTCCAGAAACAATCACGGACTAGCGGCGAGGCGAACAGTCTATCACGAACGTCGAGTGCTCAACATCTAGTTAGAAATAATATTAATAGTGAGAGTGTGATATAAATAAATGTGTTACCCTGGATAAATAAATAGACTTTGTTTTACTTATTTCCGTGTCTGATTAAACCCTGAATAAATAAATAGACATTGTTTTACTTATTTCCGAGTCTGATTAAAACCTGAATAAATAAATAGACATTGTTTTACTTATTTCCGAGTTTGATTAATGATTGTTTCATAACAATATTTAATTCCGATATTCTTGTTAAAACCAAATATAATTATTAATTAAAACATACAATTTTATGTTTAATATTTTTATTTGTTGGCACTATATGCAAGTAAAAAAAAAGCACGGGGAGAACATTTTGTTAGCGTATCTTTCAGCTTCGCAGCGCTAGTAGCGCAAAAAAAATCAACCCCGATCGATCGGTCGCAGATTACAGAATCCAATTCGGTTCGGTCGCCTCTAATTAATTAATTTTTTGCCGGAATTAAAAATCGCCGAATCCAAATGGAAATTGATTTTAAATGCGCGGATTAACGGCAACGGGACTCGTGCAGCGCGAGCTTTGCAGCTTTTAGCTTTTTAATCCCCGCCCAGTTTGATTCCGATTATTTTAGTTTTCAATCGGGAATTCCACCCCCGCTTCCTCCACCGGCCCCGCAAGAACCGCACCGCCGCCGTTCTGTAATTTAAATTTTTGATTTTTTTCCATCCCGTGCAAACAGAAAGCCCGACGCGGAAATTATGGAATCGATTGTTGTAGAATGCCGGCGTGATCTCCCCCTTGCTCTTCTGCACACTCTTTTTTTTTCTGCGTCCCGTTTTATTTTCGCGAGACAAACAAAAAAGAGTAATTTAAAGTGTGTAATCCTCTCACGGATCGGGGACACGTTTCCATTAGCATAAATATTTTTTATTTGCTCTTTCTGGATGCGCAAACAGGGAAGGGAGCGTCTTCGCTCCTCAATGAGAAGGACTCTTCAATGAATGGGGAATCGGGATCGCCGGTGGGTGTTTTTTTAATTTGTTTTAAATCTGGCGGAGGGGTCGAAGGCGTCGGAATAACAAGGGGTTGCGTGATTTTAAATTTGTTAAGTTGGTTGAGTGGCGTGTGGCGTATTGTGTTCAGATTGAATGGAAGTGTTGACTCGTTTTATTCAGTATGTAAATGCAATTTAAACATCGGAAGTTTAAATAAAGTCCCTTCTTTTCTCACGAAATGTCCATGAAATGTGAAACTTCACATCAAAATATTATTATATTTTCAATTTAAATTTAATATTTACAAAAATAGTCAAATATCATGAACAATAATAGAAAAAGTCATTTATTCACACGGTCACAGTTATTTAAAATAAATTAAATTCAAATAATTTCAAAATATATAAATTAAAAATTTTAAAAATGTTCTCGAAATATACATATAGTGTTTTATTATAAAAAAGTGATGAAAAAAACATTTTTTAAAAATCTTTTTTATAATAAAACACTATATGTATATGGTTTTAAAAATCTTCTATAACTATTCTATATATATATATATATATAGAATAGTTATAGAAGATTTTTAAAAATTGTTTTTTTCATAACTTTTTTATAATAAAACACTATATGTATATTTCGAGAACATTTTTACAGTTTCATGTTCTTATATTCAGTTTCCTGACCCATGTTTCAGTAAATAAGTGTTTTGATTTAAAATTATCTAATATTATAATATCGTTTCATCAAAAGCTCAACAAACAAAGCATTTATTGTTTAAAAAGTTAATTTTCTTCAGTGAAATTTATTTCTCTCCAGCTCTGTCGATCATTCACAGTCTACTAGGTTATACAGGGCCAATGAGAGGTAAGTTAGTCTCATGTGAACTGCGACCTATAAGATCTATTTTTCTGCCCAGTCTACTACTTGTATATATGTACGACGAATATTAATTTAATTAAAAATATTAATATTAATATAAATTCTTAATCATGTTTCACCAAGCGATTAATGAGGATATTGTTACAGATATTCTTCTACTTAACTGGTTATTTTTTCACTTCTTGTGTATTAAAATGAGGATTAAAAAGTTTTACATAATTAAATGGTCCTCGTTTTACAGTTGCACTAACCAGGCCCTACTTTTTAATCCTGATTGACTAGTTGTAGTTTTCTAGTTTATTGTAATGATAGTGGGAATTATATCAAGAAACTCAAAGATCGCTGGAGATGATTGAAAAGTTATAAAATTATTGATCAGGGTTTCTTCTTCCTAATACATTTTTTAAGATTGTGATTAAATAAAATTTATTTTAACACGCCTCAATTATCCCCTTTTGATGTAATCATATTATTCGGTACTTCTTTCATTTATTTTTAGTTTGATAATGACAAGCAGACGCATATCCAAATGGGGTATTGATTTTTGAAACTTCTTAAGACTCCCTTATTCCATGAGTATTTTGGCTTTTCAGGGGGGCATTGGCAAATTTTTAAGATGGAATTCAATATATATATATATATAAATTTATATATATTTTTCACTCACAAGAAGGTAGGGAGGCAGTCTTTGTATTTTTCACAGGCGTTTTTAAAAATTGTAATGTTATAACCTCCCAAAAAGACTGACTGGATATGTTATTGATGACAAGTATACATTTTTGAATGTTTAATTAATTTCTCACTTAACCCGTGGTGAAACATTTTTGAATTAATTCAGGATGATTTAATTGAAATTAAAACTTATAATAAGTGAAACAAACCAAGTGTTTTAATTTCAATTAAATCATCCTGAATTACACTTTTGAAACTATTTCCGAAAAATCTGAGGATTTTTATCGCTCCAAGTTCTGCCAAGGAAAAATGAATAAATAGTAACTACATTTGACACTAGCAGCATCGTGCGCCGTTGCCATTGTGTTTTACCCTAATCAAACTTAAGGTTACGGTTTAGTAGAAAGAGATAGCTATATAGTAAAATGGAAATAATCGTTTTAAAAAGAGCCATTCTTTTGGATTTAATATGAATATGTATTTACATTTTTTATCTACCAAGAATAAAGTATTAGTCTAAATAAAATAAATTAATCGTTAATTTTCGTGTATTGCGCCAATTTACTAATTCAAGTTAGAAAAGAAAATTGTAAGATATAATGAAATTAATAGGTCATGTCTGCTAAGTTATTTGAATGCAGAATTTAGTGAAATCCTATAAATTTTCATTCCACAAGTTTTTATTAGCAAAAATATAATTTGAAATTGGCTATAAATTTGGTCATTGGTTTTCATTATTGTTTTTCACACAAAATAAACATTAAAATAATTTTTAATTCATCTGATGAAATTCCTGCTTAATTTAAGATTACTTTAATGTATAATACAATATTGTTCATTGATCACAACATCAATCTAACTCGAATTAGTGATTGCCAATATTTATATAGCTATCTCTTTCGTCTAAACCGCACCCTTAAAACAATAATTGAAAAAGAGATAAGGAATATAAGTCCGGATCAGCTAGAACGTGTAACATTAAATGTATAGTTATGATTAAATATTTCATTTAATTTGTAAAAAAAATATTTGCTACGCCAATAGGAATCTAGGGGATTTTCTTTTCATATGATCAGTTTTACCATCATGCGTATTTGTTTGCCTACCTATCAATCTGCAATATTTTGTAATCACTCTGCATAAAGGTTATCATTATCATTATATTTTCTATATTATAATACTGTTTATTTATAAGTTTATTTTTCTTAATATTGTTGAGATTACATTTTTAAAATACAATTATTTAATGAAAAGCATTTTTAGATGTTGCATTATACTTTTGTTTCGAATTATGATAACAATTTTGGGAGAGTGAATTTGAAAATGGAAATCGAAACTAAAAATACTACATTGCTTTAAAAACTGCTATTGTGTGTTTATATGATTAAATGAACGTTATTAATTAGTCATAGCTATTTAAAAATAATTGTATAGAAAATTAAACCCTCTGCCTTTCAACTAGGTATATTAAATTCGTTATTCGGTTGTTAAGTCGAGGTCCCACACAGCCAAATTAGTTTCAGGTATCCCTTTGGCGGCGTGAGACCATGTGTATGTGTGTGCGTGCGTGTGTGTGTGTGTGGGTGTGCGGGTTAGTGCCTTCGCTGCAGAAGTTCTGCAGGTGGCAGAGCTCCTAAACAAATCCCTGTAATCCCGACCGGCAATTTACCTCAGCCTCAGCTTTGTTGGGCCAGCTTAGGCACTGAGTTTTATTATCTCTGGACAGTGTCCACCTTTGTGACCACTAAACCTGTCTACTAACTTTATTATACAGGGGAACCTCCTTTGAGCGCGCATAACCCGTTCGCCGCGTTTTCCCTTCCATTTACCCCCGGTGCACGTACGCCCACTATCTTTCCCCGGTAACGGATCTTGGTGCCCGGGCGAAAAGGGGGGGCCGTTTTAAAACACCCTCGCGAGGGGCACGATTAATCGCCGCCGGTATTAAAACGTCGGTCCTTCTAAATCCTAATTGTTTTAATCGTTTTACTTTCTCAATTTTGTATGTATTATAATTAGAAATATATCTTATTGCATATTTATATACTTTTATGCTGATTGGGTTACAAGAACTTTTTGAGAACAGGCATTGTTAATGACCAAAACAATTTCAGAAATATGTATTTCTCTTCTGTCTAAATAGAAAAGAGTATTCATCCACTTGGTCATAGTTATTTAAATATATTAAATAAAAATTATTTTCAAATCATTTTTATTTAATATTCTCTTCTGTTCTTTTAAAGAGCACCTCCGTGCATTGATCGTTCACAATAAGAATTGGCAGTAATTGCTATTCTAATCTGCATGAACTGTCAGGATTTATGCAGATTAATTGCATCCCACAATTACTGCAAATTCTTAACATAAAGTTCATAAAACCTATGGAGGTGCTATTTAGAAGAACAGAAGAGGAATGAAGATTTCTGGAAATGTTCTGATCCTTTACAATTCAAGTTATTGGCGGTAGAATTTTATTTATTTAATTACAGAAGTATAATTAAATCAATACAATATTTGTCTTAAGACTAATTATTCTAAAAAATAATCTAAAAACTAAATTTCAAATGAAACAAGAATAGAATTGATATAAAAAGCAGTAACAAGATAAAATATGTTCCCGCAAATGACGATTATTTGACACAAATTCACACAGTTTCGCACAACCAAAAGTATATGATGCAACAACAAAATGTTAAAGCGGTTTGTTTGCTATAAGTCTAAGCTTGATTCGGGGGGGGGGGTTGGTTTGGATAATATATGAAATTGGGAAACACGACAATAGTTGTCCACTTGAGCACTGGATGGCGTTGCGCGTGTTTCCCGCTAAATACATGGATCTGGCCCTCTTATACGTTATCTCTATGGCTTGATTCATGACGTTTTGGTTATGTCACAATCGACCAGCACTTACTACGGGAGCCATCTATTGGAAAACAACGGGAAATTAGTTGCGCACCTAATATCACAGACAAACATTTATTTTGTCTGTGCTAATATTTTCAAATTATTTTTATTTAATTTATTTATGATCGAGTGAATGAATCCTTTTTTCTATTGTAATTATTATTTACTTTATTCGCTCATATTGACGTTTTTGCTTTTTTTAAAAAATATAGAAATTACTAATTTTGCGGTAAAAATCATTATTTTTATTAGATATTAACTATTATTAAAGTAATAATTGAATTAAAATATAATCACATTCATATTTACTTTTTACAGATCGTATCGTCCCTTTGATCTGGAATTGTGCGTGTGATTGGATTTCCATCGTGGAGAATTAGCCGTGGGGTGCGATGTGTGCGCTGACGTTAACCTAGGGGTAAATGACAGATTAGATGAATAAAGGCATAGACAGGGAACGCTTTGTATTATCCGCCTAATTCAATGAGCGGCGCGAGGCGTTAGGTAAATAGGCATCCCTGTAAAAGCCCTGGTGCAGCGCTCAAACTAGAATTACAAATATCAGAGGCACGTGACCGCCCATGCGCGCTCGCACCCCCCTCGCAGAGGGGTGACTTGAGAAAATATTATTACGCGATTAAAAATGTTTTTCCTTCGAGGCGTAATCTTTTCGCGGGAGTCTCTGTTGGTTTAAATAAAATCTACGTAATAGCATAGAGTAACTAGTATACATATATACAAGGTGTACAGAAAATGAGTGAAAACCTTCAGGTAACTCAATTCATTAATTAATTTTTAATAGAAAATCCAAATAAAAAAATGTTGTATGGTTCTTCATTGAGGCTCACGAGGTCTTCGGAATTTTAAATATGTGACTATAAATTACTATTATTTTTTTTAATATTTTGTAAAAAAATCAATAGCATTAACAATCAATTAGACACGTGTATAATTCCATTGATGTAAATGATTAATAAATCGGATATTTTTACAATTTTATAACTTCATCAGAAGCATTCTTTTAATAAAAATAGATCTGGCAACGACGCACGCTCGTTTGTAAAAGAAAAGGTGTATGCAACACCTCCAGCAGATGATGTAGCAGTTATAAACAGGATAAATGCACACTTGTTTGATCCAGCGTTGCCAAATGTATAGTTCTTTTAAGTGGCCCGTGAGGCTTAAGGAAGGACCGTATGACTTATTTTCGTTAATATTTTTATCTAAAAATTAGTCAAAGAGTCACGCTACCTAAAGCTTTTCACTCATTTTCTGTACACCTTGTATTTCATCCTCTTTGGTAATAGCATGTGTTCTGTCCTTTTAAAGAGCACATCCGTGCATTGATCGTTCACAATAAGAATTGGCAGTTCCAAACAAGTAATAATTGCTGTTGAATCATTTTTTTGTTATCATCCGACACCCGATAGGGTGAAAGCATAGAGGAAATAATATAGACATTTTCTACCCTGTGGTATAAGGACTCTAGAAGAAGAATATGATAATGACCCTCTGCATTCCAAAGGATTTTCTTTTATGAGAATTTTCTTGTTTGATTTTTGTGAAAGAACATTTATAAGAGTTTTTTAAGATAGAACAACCCTTTTTATTTAAATAAATACCTTTCTAAGAAATATTTTTTAATGAACTAAAAACTCTCATCAAATAAAATCCACTTAAATGCAGAGAAACATTTACATATAATTTACTAAAAACAAACAAGTAGTTTGGAAGAACGATTACAAACACGAAGTAAACAGAATGTAAGAATAAGAAGCTAAATAGATAGTCTTTATAAAGAAATACAAAAAATATTAAAAAATGAATGAAAGAAAGAAAGGCAGACAGAAAGAAAAAACAAATTTGGGGAATAAATATGGCAATATGGCTGAATTACCATTGGTCAATAGCTAATTTGTGAATTTTTTAATGTTTCCAAGACGGCAACAGTTGTTTCCTGATTGCTAACAAAATACACGCAGGTAATTCTTAGATCTTGGAGGCGTTCACTTCATGGTATATTTTCAATTTTAATGTAAAGAAAACACTTAACTTTTTTATACCAGTGTAGTACTATAAAAAAAGTAGCAGGTAAGAAATTTTGGCGCCGGTAAGTGTTTTTGCTGTTGTAGAACAGTAAGTAAATTAATTCAGATTTCCGTCACCAGGTTTAAAAGAAATTTTACGTGCTTTCGTAGCGGTTCTTCGATTTTTTCATTAATATGCGACGAATATCCAGTTATTCGTGTTTCTTCAGTTATTTTATAATCGTTGCCGGATTCACGTATTTATAAATTTTAACGACGTATAATGAAATTAATCGCACTGCCAACTTCAACATACATACAAAAAACAGTCTCTGTATAAATCCACATTCAAAAGGAAATGAAAAAAAAACGCAAGATGGAACGACTGCTGAACAGGAGGAAGATATTTGACAATGCACTGAAAGTGGAAAAATTAATTATCTCTCAATCTCTGTATAAATCCACATTCAAAAGGAAATAAAAAAACGCAAGATGGAACGACTGCGTATTTTTTATAGAAAGAAACATATTAAATATTTCGTTTTAGTTAATTAAAAGTAATATTTGTATTTTTTAATTTAATTTCTAGAATTATGGAATACGCTTTAAAGGATATGAATGAGATATTCTGATGTAGTTGTTAGTGTATGAAGTAAAGAATATATTTTTTTATTAGAAAATTTATTTATAAATAAATTAAGTAAATCACACAAAAAAATCTATGCTTATGATTTTTAGTATATATTAAGTAAATCACACAAAAAATCTATGGTTATGATTTTTTTGTGTGATTTACTTAATTTATTTATAAATAAATTTTCCACTCTTTCTCTAACTTATTGTATTCGATCGGTAAATTTGTGAACGAGAAACTCTTTGGAATCTACTAAGAAATTCTATAAACCTATAAACCAAAAACAAATAAGTTCTTATAAAATCCAACTAGTAATGAGATATTCTAAGGACTTATTAAAAAATCCTCGTACTACACTATTTTATAGAATTTCCTTAGTGTGCTAACACAAAATGCAGGTATGCAAATGATTTGAATTTTAAAATAATCTACAGAAAAATTTCACTTTACTTTGAACAGTATTTTTATATAAAAAATAATTAAAGTCTCCACAACGAACGACCAACATAAAGAAGTAAAAGTAAAACAGGTATGCTTTTCTTCACTAATTCATTTTGTACTACTAAATGTACATTTCACCCCTATACCACCATTATGGTAGATGGGGATTTTAGATTATATATAAATGTACATTTCGTCGATCAAGTGGACATTATCAATAATTGTACTTGATAATATTGTCTGAAATATATTATTATTTTTGTTTGTGAATTAATTTATTTCGAATCGCGATTTACAAAATTAAATTCGTTCCGCGAGGGCGAAAGCGTTACCTCCAATTCGGGCGTATAAATTCCCATTTAGCGGAGTCCCAAGTATTCAGCAAGTACAATAAAGTGTAATGCGGCCGCATTAACGGCATAAATAATTTATTTCGAAACACATTATGCAATCAAAATTAATGCAAAGCTCTCTAATCTTCAGATTTGTCTCCGTAGCGTTCCGCGATTACGCCGCCCTGTGCCCCCCCGCGCGCGCTCCTCTCTTTTCATACAGTGGAAACGGCGCGGTCTCATCCTTGAGCGCCCCTCTCAACCCCCGATTCCGCAAAACATCCTTATAATAACTCATAATTAACTTATGCAAAACGAGAATTAACCGCCCGTGCGAAATTCTGAAACGCTTTATTTATATGTGCAAGTTTTCGCGTCCCGGGGGTAATTTACATAAATACAAACGCGGAAAATTGTATTTAAAATTAACGATGATGAATGCTAGGATTTTATTATTAGGTAAGATGCTAGCATCCCTAAAAATGTATTTGCTCTAATTTATTAATTTAAGCAAACAACTTTTCCCTGTTACAATTACAATTAAGGCAAAATTTTACAATCCATAACGTATTCGCGGAATAAAAGTAAAGTTTACAGATTCTGTAAGTTCTTTGCGCCGTATACTTAGTGCTAAATGGTTCGTTTTTAAAAATGTGTTTTTTTTTTTGTTAATTCTATTATTTTATTATTGTAACTATTCATTGTATCATGTATGTATGTTACTGTATTTAATGGCCTCCGTTAATTAAGTAAATAAATAAATAATACCTCTGATTCTCTCCATTTAATTATCAATAAGACAGTACTGCCAACCGAATGAAAAAATCAAGAATAACGTTACTTGTAGTTTGTAAAATTGGGCCTTAGTGAAATTTCATTTACCAAGGCAAATTATTATTTAATCGAAAAATTTTGAAGAACACAATTTTTAAAATTACAGTGATTGGAAAAAAATGTGTTCTTTTACAATTTTTGATTAATTGATAATTCAATGATTTTATTTACACATCAATATGTGTCCAGTGGAATCAATTGGAATCTAAGCAAGACCCAGTATTATCATCTGGCGGCGTCAATTATTTGTTTTCTTGTTGTTGTTATTATTTCTTTATTTTTATTCTACAATCCACTATACATAAATATTATTAAATAAATAACAAATATTTAAATAAAAATAAATAATAATTATATTGTAGATTTGTAAAAAGGTAAACCCGTTAAATAAATAAATAATAATATAAAATTTAGCTAGAAAGACCACTAGACGATAGCCAATTAACAGATATAAAGTATACATTTGATTTTGTAATTTTTATTATTTATTTTGTTTTTGTTACTGTCTATATCTGTTAATAAAGATTATTATTATTATAAAATTATAATAAATTCGGAAACAAAATATAACAACTACATTAATTCCATTAAATTAAAATTGTTTTATTTTTATTCAATTATACAAAAAAAAATTATAGCACCCTAATTTTCATTGACTTTCTTTTAAACATAAAAAAGTCATAAATCAAATGTTAACCCTCACCTCCGGGGACTTCTTTCCAAACACACATAAAGAGAGCGAAAACCAACAGATAACACAATAAATAGCCGTACAACAAACACAATTTACCGCCACATTATTGCGCACAATGCTAAATGGTACACACGCTAAATGGTCACCATCTGTTGTGTAAAAAGGGGATGATGATGCACGCCTACCCTGGGGACCGAAACGGACCTTCTTTATCTATTCGGGCTGTGTTGTACAAACACAAGTCATAATAAAGATAGGTCATTAATTCTGCGCGCTCTATAAACGTAACATTAACATTATACAATGACAACACGCGCATCTGGTTAAACACGGGAGACGCGGAGGAAAAAAATAATAATGCGGGATTGTAATTTATCGCTTCTGGAGGAACAAAAAAAGTTGTCAAATAATTCAACTGGTGGACGGTTCGGCGGGGAGCGTAAATTTGAAACTAAGGGAAAGTCTTTTTACGTCGGGTCTACCCCGATGCTGTAACGTAAACTTTACATTCTAATTGTGTAACTTTGAATGAAGAAATAATAACAAAATATTTGTTTATTTTGCAAAGGGATGCTCTCTTTAAATACATCAAATTCCGATGAGTTAAAATTTGAAAGACCACAGAATATAAAAAAGTGATGGGCAAAATTGATTATTTCAATAATCGAAAACGAAATAATCGATTATTTTTGATAATTTTATAGCTTCTGTAAAATCTATGAATCAAAATTGAACCATAAATATTATTACTACTATTTTATAATTAATTGAGGTATTGTAAAAGTGTAATTTTAAAATTACCTTATGTATTTTTTCAAATAAATCGATTATTCAAAACTCAAATAATCGATTTGCCAGTAACTATATAACATACTCTCAGTTTACATTAAAAATTACCCACTTCATTTTTTTCGAACGAATATCTATCAAAAACTCTACCATTAATACCTACAATCTTATATACCATCGTATACCATTTATAATAATAGAAAAAGAGTATTTATTAACTTGATTTAAATTAAATTATATAAAAAGAAATTTTAAAATAATTATACAATTGTGTAATTTGTTTTATTATCATTTATTTTTGTTGTTGTTGGAATTCGTGAAATATACAGTAGCAAAAATAATATAAATACTTTATACTTATTAAAACTTGCAAAGAAAACAAAAAGATCTTTATACTAGTTTGATATGTATTTTAAAAAAAAGATTTCGAAAATGAAATAAAATTTTATAAATATATATATATATATATATATATATATATAATCGATGTCCCCTTTTACCAATTGGTGTCGGGGTAAATTTTATAAATAAATAGTATTATTTTACTATTACAAAATACACAATTATTCTACAAAACAATATCAATCATCACAATACTTTCGTAAAAGTCTTTAGTTATTTTAGAACAATAGCACACATTGTGCGGTGAGGGCAGTGGCGTTCCGGGGGAGAGTGTTAGATTATGGGGTTGGCTCTCGTTTGGGTTGCAGTGCGCGCGATGATTAATTAGAAGCGACATGAATATGCATGAGAGCCGGTGAATGCGGACGGTCTCCCGCTCCCTGTGTTCCTCGCATTTTGTATTTTGAATACTAAATAGTTCGCTAAACTTACACACCACCATAAGGTCCCATCCCGTCCCGTCCCTCCCGCGCGCAAACATTGTGAATTGCATAACAATTAATAACGCGGTATAGAGCCCTGCCCCCCTTTCACGACACCAAACTTCAGGCCGCAAGACGTTATTATGTTTCGGAAAATTTATTACGCGTGATTTATGTCTTTAGATAATGTCCTTCAATTCATAATTTAACATTTTCAATTATTTTTTATTCCAATGTTTTTTATAATAAATTAATATTCCATATGCTAACCTTAAAAAACAATTCTTCAAGCAGAGTTCAATAAATCAAACAGTTTTATTGTTTTAAATTGATAAATTTAATACTCAGATTTTAAATTTATAAAAATCACAATTAAATAAAAACACAACTTTTTAATTCCACAGATGATTAATTAATCATCTACCTGGTGAAACAAACCATTGTGTTGGCTAAACAATTACAGCTGTGTTTTTACAAAAAGAATTGTGAAACTAAAAATAGCGCGTTTTTATTTAAATTTAAGCATCGTAACACAGATTTTACTGAAATATACAATCAACACAATTCACTTGGTCACAGTTATTTAAATAAATTAAATAAAAATGATTTGAAAATAATTAATTACGTAAATCAAAAGTCAAATTTGAAAATAATTTATTAATTAGTTTCAAATCATATTTATTTAATTTATATAAATTTGTAATTTTAATATTTGGGTACAAATCGCATCACATAATATCAGCTAGAAAAGAAATCATATCACTCAATGTTTGTAGTAACATCAAATACATAAAATGTATTGTAATATTGATTGAATTATATAAGTAGAATTAAATCGACGTAACTTATTGAGTTGAGTTTTAAGAATACTACATTAACAATACTTTAAATTATTTACTTACAATCATGTTTTTGCTCTCCGAAACATAAATCAATTTCCATAGAAAGTAGTAGTAATTACAATATAATTTCAAAATTCAACATAATAATTACATTAATATTTGTATAAATTTAATTTAGATTATTATTTATCAAACCCTTGAATAATAATCATTTAAGTATCCTATAGCTTGTTTTTCTTTAATTCCCACCTTATTTTGTAGAATTCCTAAAGTATCTTTCCGAATAACAAGTGCAAATACATGTCAAAATGTAAATCCAAATATATATGTATTATAATATCATATATCATTGCTATAAACATTTAAATCTATAATAAATATGTTATAAAATTATCAGTATTAATAATCAATGCATATTTATTCAATTATAGCTTCTAATTTCGCTCATAATCTGATTTAATTTGAGTTTAATTTGAAATTTTCATAGTATCTCCATCTAGCGTCAAAACTGGTCACTACGCAAGAGTTCTTGCTAACATACAATTTAATAATTCAAAGTCCAATGATTCAATAAGGATAAAATAGAGTTATTTGACAATTATTCTTTTAAAATAAACGTATTTATTATAATAATTTTATGAAAAGTATTTATATAATGTTAATTTAAAATAGAAAAACGAACAGCCATCTCAAATCAAATACGCCAATAACGATCATAGATGTGTACTTTACTTCTCATTAGTTTTTTACATTCTACTTAAGATAATTATATTAATAATTTTAAATTTAATAAATTAATAAATTTGAGTGTCTTGCAGAATATTAATATAATATTATTAAGATATTATATTAATATAAATATTTAGTAAAAATTATGACGTGTATATTAAGTTGCCTAGAAATACACTTTAATATATCTGTTTCTTTATTATTAATGACCTTTATTAAATTATGCCACCTTCGGGGCTATTCTGTAACATAAAACGTAAAATTTAACGTATCTGTTATGTTAATAATCACAGACTAAGCATTTTAATTTATTATAATTTATAGAAAAACAACTTCAGCTAGGATACTTCACGGATAATGGTAATGTTATGTTGAAAGTTATCCATACAGAATAGCTCCGATTATTATTAAGCCGATATATATAGCTGAAACGATTATATATTTCATCTAAAAACATTTAAGTATTCAATAGATACTATAGCGATAGAGACATACCATAGAGATAGATACACAAATTCCAAAGTATTAAGTAGGCAACTTAACATGCTTGTCAGTGTTATATTATTTGATTGGATCTTTTTGGAAACGGAAATCCGGGGCTATTCCGTACGGATAATGTAAAGTTTAACATGTACGTTATTCTATGATTATATATCGATTGGAAAAGCTGTCTAGACTGTGATTTATCATCACAGTCTAGATAGCTATATTTAACGTACACGTTAAACTTAACATTTCTTGTACAGAAAAGCGTCGATCGTTGAATGAAAAGTATTTATTCGTTATTCAAAAGTAAAATTCAACGATAGTCTATTAAAGGATCGCTGAAATAGAAATTTGAGGCAAGTAGAAATTGAATGATTGATTGACGTAATGTTTCCGCATAAAATTTTAATATTATATTAAAATTAAAATTAATTTTAACTTATAACACATTTGCTAAATAAAGCCATATTCTAGAGTATCTTCATAATAATAAACACTCTACACTGGGAGTTGCCGTTCTTTATATTACTAATTCCGTAGTCATAAATTATACCATATTGGTCAATTTAACTCTATGATAAATTCATAGATACATGTTGTATGCTTAAATATTATAGCTATGAAATATCATTGATAAAAAAGCACTAATAACCTTTCTTCACACTTTTATTTTTAATTCCATATGCACATTTCGGACACAAAGTAACCATTATCAATGGATTAATACTGTGAAGAAAGGTTTTTAGTGCTTTTTTATCATTTATATTTGATCTTCACGTAACTCACCCAAACAATTTATGAAATATCAATTATTCTATAGGCTTTACTCTCATATATATATATATATATATATATTAAATATATGTAGATTGTTTGAAATTATTTCACTAATTATTAATTTGTATAAATATATTCGGGACAATTGCGTAAAAGAAACGTTAAGTTTAACGTATTTGTTATTTTATATCATCACAGTTTGAGTAGCTTATCTAATAGATATGTACTCATAGAATGTGAATTTAATTAATAACTTACTCGTTAAACCTAACATTTCTCGTATGAAATAGCCTCAATAAGGAAATGGTATTGAAAAACGTATCAAAAAAATAAAACCGTTTATCAATATCAATTGAAAATAAAATCAATTAAACGAAAATGCATTATATGCAACCCAACATAACTACAGCAAATGTCAAGTACTTTGACATTTCCTATCATCTGCAACGCGCTTCAACAATGGTGGTCCGAAATCCGCCGTTCCCTTTATTTTCGCCCTTTTCCGTTTGATTCAGCACGACAAATAATTCAAGGGGAAGATGTGGAAATGCCACAAGTGCGGAAAACCGGTGTACTTCGGTAAGTCGCCCGGACGGACAATCCGCCCGCTCGCGTTGTTTTTATTATTAATTCAGAAATCTCTTTTGTGTAGGGTAGTTGAATTTATTTTAAGAATAATGGGCTTGCTTTAATAGGGGAATTAAAAAAAAAGCGGAAGGTAAAGTGTGTTTTCTTTAAGTGTTTTTTTTTCCCGTCCGGGAAAAATGTGGTTTTTATCTGAGTGGTTAACATGCCTAACAATCCAAACCTCATGCACATGTGTTTTGGGTGAAATGTTTGCACTTGAAAAAAAGGATTGAGTTGTGTGTATAATTGTAGAAACTTTCAAGGTTTTCTGTTGGTGTGCGTAAATAAACAGACGTTACTTCATAACCTTTTGTATTGATCGCTGAAGGTCAATGTTGTTTGAGTTACAAAAGGATGTGATTATTTTTAATTAATGTAATCTCTATGTACAATGAACTCCCCTTTTTTCCTGTTTTATTACATTACCTAAATTATAATTTAAATTGTATTTTTAATTAATTCAATTTCATCATACAATAAACCCCCTCTTTTTTTCTTGTTTTGTTATATTTATACAAAATCATAAATTGTAATTTAAATTGTATCTATACAAATAACGAAAACACTTGTTTAACTGTGTCTATCTGATATATCATTCTGTTTTCATTATTTATATAAATTAGTATAATGAAGTGAAAGTTTTAACAAATTCAATTTTTATTCAACTCAAATAATTTACATATAATCACAATTTTCCTAAATCACATTTTTTGTTATGTCTTTTTAATAATTAATCTATCCAATAATAAAACACTTTTACTTTGTTTGTATAGCTAATCTTTAACAAAGTGTTTTATTATGAATTATTATGTATAACAAAGCAGAAGCCTCAAAAATATAATCTATACAAGTTCGACGACTCTTTACATAAAGATAAGAATAAAGGATTGATCACTGAGGCTACTACTTTATAATATATTATTATTTATTTAAGAGAAGAGATAAGAAAAAAATATAACTAAGTAAAATTAGTAATTTGAAATTAAATAGAAATTTTCAATAAATTTATAATTGTAAAATTTATAGAAAATCTCTATTTAATTTCGAATTACTAAATTTTATTTGACGTTTACTTCTCATTTCAAAATCACAAAATAATAAATGTGATAATATCCTAAAAATCACGAATATTATTTCTAATCGGTAATTTATATTATTTCCTTATTGTTAATTAAATAAATCTTACAGCCGAAAGGAAACAATCGCTGGGCCGTGATTGGCATCCAGAATGCTTAAGATGCGAGGAATGCGGGAAAAGGCTCCACCCTGGTCAGCATCTCGAACATAAGGGGCTGCCTTATTGCCAAGTTCCTTGCTATGGTGCCCTTTTTGGCCCTCAGCTTTTCGGACATGGCACTAAAGTTGAGTCCCACAAAAGCTTCGGACAGCAGAAGGATTCGCACCGTGTCAACGGACCGGTTTTGCCTAGATCACACTTAGAATCAAAACTGAAGGTAAAATTGATGTTATATAATATTTTATTCATAGAGGAACTTTTTTTAAACCATTTTTTTTAAATCATTTGAAAATTAATCAGGTTATTTATCCATCAGCCAGTTTGATGGATAAATAACCTGTTTAATTTTCAAATGATTATGATTGGGTGTGTTTACTACAAACAGTTGTAGCCTGCTTTCAGCAGTAGGGGGATTTTGCTATTGAATTTTTTAGATGTTAACAATCTCGATTGACAAAGTAACTTATTATAAATAACTTGTCAAATATATTTAAAACTACTGGAGCATGCTACTTGAATCTTTGTTACAAGCATTATTTTTAAATTAATAGGTTTACAATCAATTCTACGAAGGAAGAAGCGGAGAGATCCGAAGCAGAGAAGTAAACGGTAGGCTCGTACTGGAAGGCCCGTTGCGCATCCACTGGGGAGTACAGGGAATGATCCACTTGAAAGAAAACGATGATCAAAGAACAGTGGTCACGGTAAGGAAAAGAAATTCGTATCGTGTGAGTTCCGATTTCGATTCGGACGAGGACACCAGAGACACCATGACAGACAGCAGTTACAACGACATATCATTGTCTTCCGATTTAACGACATCCACGGACACGCTGAGCCCAGACGACAGGACGGATACGGGAATAGATTCCGGCACGGATACGTCCACGTCCGATGTTCTGGATTCAGGCAACGGTTCTGAAATATTACCGAGGAGTCTCACACTGCCGAATAAGTTAGATATCAAGAGTGTCGAGTGGGATGAGCTGGATGACTTGCTGCAGGTCGAGAGGAAAGTTGATGAGACTGAGAAAATGTATCAGACCATGCCTGGAGCTCTGCCGTCGCAGGCTAGTGTTGAAAGTACGGCTTCCACTTATTCGAATAGTTCTAGTTCCACTGAAAAAACTGAGTGAGTAAACAATTTATTACTATGAATAAACAAATGTTCAATGAATAGATTAGGAATTGTAGATAATTCCTATAACTGAAGTAATAATATTTACAAAAGTTAAAATTTCATTTTTTTTTCTCTGTATCAAAATTTAATATTTTCATGTTTTAATTTCAGAAGTGCAACACTGATATCAGATACTGTTTCTTCAGTACGAAAACAACTAGAGACTGATATTGATTCTGAAGAAATTTATTACACAATGCCTACTGCTTTGTCTTCATCTGAACTTCAAAGTAGTTCGTCGATTATGACAATATCTACAACGGATAAAACAGAGTACGTTACGATTTTTTTTTTCTTCTTTTGGTTGTAGTTCTTTATATTTTATTAAGAAAGGTGTAGTAATAGGAATGCAAGAAGCATTATTTTCCATAATATTTCAACTATCATTGCTTGTGTTTAAATACTTCTCATACATAACTGTAATATGGTGACACAAAGGTCCTCTGAAAAGAGATGGCTTGCTCAGTAGTGAATCCCACTAGTCCTTCCCCCAATACTGGCATGATAATAAAAATAATAAAAATCAGCAATTATTTTTATTTTTTCCCTAGAACCTCCAAAAGCTCATGAAATTTTGAAAGTTCTGGAACTTTAAGCATATAGAAAAAAATCTATTATTTTGCCCGAAAGAACTAGACTACTCCCAAACAGAGTTTCTGCCTAAAAATGTATTATTTTCTCAAAATTTGTCATTCTTTTTTTTTATTTTGTTTAGTACCGACACATGCAATGGAGATTCCGAAATGACATCCAGCTATATAACAGACAGCAGTCTCAAGGATGAAAGCTGGAGTGAGTCGACCAGCAACCAATTGAACCGCTCCATGTCGGGTCCTGATTGTCTGGAACGGGCGAGAGACTCCAAATCCCCCGAATTCGATCGAACCTCGAACACCAGCTGCGACATATCCAGCAGCCAAGACGAAGTCGTTTTAAGGAAAGCAGTGAAAACCGGCGCGTCGGCAATAAGAAGGCGACCAGGAAAGAGGCTCTCTCGTTCGAAGATCAAACGCCGGTGCTCAATCAACGGACACTTCTACGACAGGGAAACCAGCTTTTTCACCCCGCCTCACGGCAGTCAGATGAGCGTCTGGGTGACGTCACTCGTTAACACGCATGAAGTTATTAATCTGATGTTAGAGAAGTATAAAGTGGATAGTGATGCGAATAATTTCGCTTTGTTTGTAGTAAGGGATAATGGAGGTATTATTCACAAAAACCTTTTAACCGTATTTTTGTTACCTTTTTTTCTTTATTATGCAGAGCAAAAGAAATTAAAGGATGATGAATATCCGTTGATATGCAGGGTTTTGTTGGGACCACACGAGGATGTTGTGAAGTTGTTTTTAATGGACAGCCACACAACGAGGGAAGTCAGTAACGAAGTGGCACAGTTCCTAAATTTCACTCTGGCCGAATGCAGGGCAATTTTGAATCAGTATCATACTCAGGAGGATAGGGAAATTATGAGAATAAGAGAAAGGTATAAAAAAACTTAAATTACATTTACTATCTCAGAACTTTTAAAGGGGCCGTGGTGGCCTAGCGGTTGAGGCGCTGGTCTTAATTGTTGGGTCACTGTAGAAGTGCGAGTTCAAGAGTTCTCGTTCCGGAGTCTATGGGTGTTAATGATTGTCCCGATCTTCGACTTCGAATTAGTTAAATATATATATAAATTTGATGTTGACTTAATGGCCGAGTAGCCACTGCCAGTCTATGTGTTCATCCTCATTTCATTATATATACCTTAGTATCCTATCTTTCCCCTATTCCTTTTTTTTTTAAAGACGTATGAAATTTCAATATTTTTATTAAAGAATCCATAAATATTTTCAAATTTTATTATATTTATTTAGTCTTATATAACATCGTTATATGTTCCTCTCTACTTCTCAGTGTGAGGTGTTATTATATTTGTGATTCATTATTTTCTTTATAACATACATTTTTTTTTACAGATACCAAGAAATGAAACGTCGAATAAAACAAAGGATGGAAGATTTAAAAGTTAGATTGTAACTAACGGAACCTAACATCACTCCCCCCGCTCTAATTTCTCCGTCTCACTAATTTCTTTTTTAATTATTTGTGCCTGTTTTAAGTTTTGTGTAATTTTAAATCGCTTTATAGTTTTTAATTGAAAAGGTGCTATCAGGATCTGCCGATTATAGATCAACGTTGATTCGTAACACACGATTAGCACTGTTTTAAGTCGTTGTTATTTTCATAATTTTAATTGTTTCTAGTGCATATATTTATATATCGTTTAATTGTATCCATAAGTTGATTGAATTATTAAAAAAAAGAAATTAATATTTATATATATATAGAATATATAGTAATAATAAAAGAAACTGAGAATTTCACATACAACGCTGTGTTCTTAACTAGATTTATGTAAAATTAAGACTGTTATAGGTAAACAAAAAATTTTTAATAAATGCTTTAATGTATTAACTTTTATGTTAATTAATCATATAATTCCAATATTTTTTTTCTTATAAAAATATGAAAAATACAACAAAAAATTGTAGGAATCAAGCAGGTCTACAATTTTTTTGAAGGATGTATCTTTCGATTTTTATAAAAAAAAATATTTAGTTTTCATCAGATATTTTTTGGCTGTAATTATGTTTTATACCTGAACAATATTGATTCTGCTTTTGGATTGTGTTTACTTCATATCTTCAACCGTCAAGTAAATTATTACAACCAACGGCAGAATTAACCAAATTTGCATAAATTTATGGAATTTTCCATAACTCTTGTCCTTTCTGTTTTTTTTTTAACGTTTTAATTACTTAAAACTTTAATCAAAGCACATTTTCAGAAGTTTATTTGCAACCCGCTTAAAAATGTTTATTATTTTAAAGCTTAAAAAGTGATTATTTTTACCCAACTTTAACATTAACACCTTATCAAAGTATTAACGATAGGTTATTCCATGATTAACCACTATTAATAAAAACAATTGTTTGTATTTGCCAAGGGTGTTTTATTATTACAGAATAATCAGTTCTGATTATTTTTTTGGTTTCATTTAATATTGATTTTAACATTAAGAATAATTTTATCTTATAAATATTAGATTAAATGTAAAATGGAATTCATCAAGCCATTAAAATTTAAGCAGCAATAAATTATTTTATTTCTAAACACTAATGGTCGGGGATTAATTTGGAATTGACTAATTCTCGGATCACATCAAAATGTATAATAGAGTTGACATAATCCTGGATATTATTGCAAATAATCTTTAGATCCATCAATAATATTTACGAATACAAGATTCATTAATCCTAAATTAATTAATGGATTAAGCTAAGACTGTTAATACGACCAAAAAATTTTAATTTCAATAACATTGTGTTAATGTTAACTATATGCAATTTATAAAATGATCCAGAATACGTATAATATTCTGAATTTTATTCACATGTTGAAAGAATGGAAATGAAATTATATTCAATTACATTTATTTCAAGTGAAAACACTCACCAATCACGGGTGGAAGGCACGCTTTTCAGGTTTACTTCCAAATGGTTTCACATACTATTGAACTCTCTTTTCAAAATTCTTTTCAACCCTCACGGTACGTATTGACTATCGGTCTCGTGACCATATTTAGCCTTAGATAGAGTCTACCACCTATTTAGGGCTGCATTATCAAGCAACCGGACCCTAAGGAGAGGGGATCACAAAAGTTCTGGCACCCTCAATGGGTAAGTGGACTTGAATGTGATAGCGAACTCTCCCTAATACCACATATCTTGCGATCGGAGCTATTCCCTGTGCGCTCTTTGCTGCTGAGGGAACCCTGGTTAGTTTCTTTTTAAACCAAAATATATTTAAATGTAACTGTTTATTAAATTAACTAATACAGGAAAGTGTGTACATACACCACAGAAATTTAATGTGTTTATTAAACTATCTCAATATGACTAAACATTGTACAACTGAATCTAGTAGGAGATGTCTTCTGCTGGGGCATCTGGTTCGGAGTAGTTGAGGTACAAAGAACCAGTTGCCTGAGCGACGAGCATGGTGGCACCAAAGAAAGCAATGCCGAAAAGGAGGTGGGAGTTGTACTTCCTTTGTTGGGCATCGTAGTGCGTTTGCCAGCTACCTTGTGGGCACGGCAAGTCGTTGTATGTAGTCATGGGATGCTGGCTATGGTATCCATTCCTCCTAGCCACTAAATAAAATAAAAATATATTGAAAACATAAAACACACACCAACTTAGAATTGTTTCAATTGTGCAGGCTTCTACTTCATTATACATACTGTAATAAAATACTTCAAAACTTTTATTTTGAATTATGACTGCAGTTTCAGCAAATTCAACTTGAAACATAAATAATCCATGTTCAATGATGGAAAGTTAAATTTGCTGAAAAGTGTTAACCCTCCATTAGCCGCACGGTTTACAGTTGTAGACCAGACCTTTAAAAATAATTACAACTCGAACCATTTATATTTTGTTTTTAACCTTAAAATTACAAACAATTTAAATTAAAAATATGTTTTGTTAAAAAATGCCAATGTTCAATAAATATTTCAACTCGTATAAAGTACAAGTGGAATTTTGCTATAATAGTGCCATTTTAAAATGGTCTACACGTGTAGACTGCACTAATGTAGGATTAAGATTAAACAAAACAATGTTTAGAAACTATTCGCCATTATCAGATATGATGTGATCGTATTTCATAATAGCAAGCTGAATTTATTGAAACTACACAAAAAGATCATAAAAAAGTGTTAAATTTATTTTTGCTAATGATGTTAAGACTATAGTTATAAAATAAATTCCATTTATTTTATTTATTTAGTCTTATATAACATCGTTATATGTTCCTCTCTACTTCTCAGTCTGAGGTGTAAATTCCACTTATACAGAGTTAAATGAAGAAAGTTATGAAGTATGGAATTAGAATTTCAGATTAGTCTGATACAAGAAGTGTAGAAAGTATAAAAATACAGCTCTAGGAATCATCCAGGATGATACAGATAAGGGAATACAGAGTATATAAAAATGCCTAGAGCTGACTTTTATACAGTCTCTATTGGCAAATTTGCATACCATTCATCTTAGTGCAGAACAAACCCACATAAAAATACCAAAATTGTAATATTGATTATAATATTAGATTTGTTCACGAATTATGCACTTAGTTGAACTGAGTCCATAGTTGTAATGTCACTTTATGACAACAGTGCAGACTAGTTATTTTCAGTTTTCGTACATTATATTCAATTTGAACGAAATTTTTCTGTGCAATTTTGATAAATTTATATGAAAATAGTAAAAGTATCAGAATAATTGAAGCATTAATATACTCTATGCTACAGTTATACTTATTATTTTTTTTTTTCAATTTTCATCATAAAAATAATTATATTTTAAATTGTGATTGACAACATACAAATTATAATCAATAAAATAAAATCACATTTTATAACTGAAAATGTGACATTTTGTTCAATATCCCTTTAAAAAAATGTCAGATTTTTTTTCAATCCCACTATACTCATTTCTAATGTGCACTGAAATTACACTAATTTCACTTGTTCTGAAGCAAAAAATGCAGGTTTGGTGCAAGTGAATTGATGCAAACGAATATACTTTAATGAATGTCCGTTCAAGTTAGAGCAAATAACGAACGGTTTTAGTGCAGTAAGTGCTGCACCAATAATGGATAAATATATATATTTATATTTATTATATATATATTTCATGCATATAATGAATATGTTCCAAAAGCAGTACTGCAAATACATACAAAAATCACCACCTATGAGGAAGAAAATTAATATAATAGAAACTAAGAAGCCGAACAGTTACAAAATCATTACGTCGCAAATAATCCAGCCTCGCTTCATTCAGAAGCTATATCATGCTCGGATTACATAACCAAATAACTGCACTCAACATATACCACGATAAAACAATTTTCCGGAATAACTCTACGATGAGGAAAAATCAATTCAAAAACCCATCGTGACGGACTTTTTCATTGCTCTTTGTTAATACCAGTCCATAAAGGATATACTCACCCGACCTGGCGACGAGAGTCCTGAAAAGCCCTTGAACCCTTTGTGCTTGCATCTTGTTGAGTCTTCCTGGAATTTACGCCCTTTCGGAAAAAAAGCACGACTTGAGGTTGTTATGTAAATGGCTGGCTGGATCCGCTCCTTGATCAGTGAAATTTTCGGTATTGCCAACCTCAAAAAAATACACGCGGGAAATTTAAAATTAACTAAATGACAAATTACTCAAAACAGTAACTGATAAGTTATTTCTTTTATTTATAAGACTTTATTTATGCACTAACAATAGTTACTCCTTTTCTTAATTGACTAAAATTATTAAAAAGTGTGTTAATTTTTTTCATAATTAATTTTATAGCCCAATTGGTAGGGTACAAATAAATTCAATATATATATATATATATATAAATATCTTTATTTATGAATTTTCTACAATTAGGTGTGTGTTTACATTTTAATATATGTTAAACTACTGTCTGTTACAATAAAGCAAAATTCACAAACTGGCTATCGGCCAGAGGTCTTTCAGCCTCTCTTTGTCCTGTTCATGTCAATTTTTTAATGCAATATTTATTTTTAAAACAAAATAATTAAATGAAAAACAATATATTTCGATTATGACATTTTTATAAATAGAAATATGCTTTTAAGTATCCATATAATCAAAATAATTGATTTCCAAGGTGATTTGTTTATTTAATCTGTCTGAATCTTTTTGCGTCAGCACAAGTTACATAAAATGGTCGAATCGAAGAAAAGCAAAAGTAAAATGAAGAAACGAGGCGCCGACGAAGGCGACGGTGTGAAAATGAAAGAACTCACCGAAGAAGGAGAAACTACGGGCGTTTTTACAAGTAAATATTTTGTATCAATTTAAAATAGGAGACATTTAAAATATTTCGGTTAACTTTATTGATTACAGTGTCCAAGAAGTTCATGAAAAAGATGCAGAGGCTCAAAAAGAAAACTGAAAACAGTAAGTTCAAATCGACTTAAATAATCGTTGAAAGAATGAAAAGAGATTCAAAATATGTTCATTTTAAATAACAAAAAAAAAAAACAATTTGATAAATTAACTGTATTATTTATTACCAATTATTATTTAGTAAAATTGTGTGTACATTTCATTTTAAATAACAAAAAAAAAATGATAATTTAACTGTATTATTTAATACAAATGATTATTTAGTAAAATTGTGTGTACATTTCATTTTAAATAACAAAAAAATGATATTTTAACTGTATTATTTAATACCAATTATTATTTAGTAAATTTGTGTGTACATTTCAGTAAAATGGATAACAAGGGAAATCGCAGATGTTATGGGGAGGGAATTTATTTTGATGAGCACCCTCAGAGACACGATCTACTTTTTGATATTCTTATTATTTGCAACGATTTGCTGTCTCGGTACAACCGATTCATCTTCGTATCACCTGTTTAAAGTTTTGGAAAATCAACTACTAGTGAAGAACGATTTTTACGAAGTCAATACGGCATCAGATTTTTGGACAGTAACAATGTTTTTTTAGTTCTCAAACTTTCCATACTCAGAAACAACTAAATAAATTAAATTATGTAAAAACAAAACAAAAAACTGCAATAAAATGAATAAACTCAATTCTATTTTTATTAAACTAAATATATTTCTTTAATAAAGGCGAAAGATAGCGCTTGCGTCGTCTTTAATTTATTATGATAAATATATTTAGTTTAATAAAAATTATAAAACTACTACTATAGTTTTTTATTTGATGCAATTAATTTAAGTTTCTAGATAAAGTTTTTACGAGCAGTTTCTACTGGGATTATTGGTATTATCCTGAATATCCCATAACGGCTACAAGTAATCAGGATAGAAATGTTTTTTATGAGAATAAATTAATTGGTGTTCCCAGATTACGACAGGTAAAAAAATATAATATTGCAAATAAAAATATTTTATAGAAAATACATAAAATGATTTTTTACATCAGCTATAAGTTTATATTGCAATGTATTTGTTTTTAAATACATGAAATAAAAATAATTTGAAAATACTTAATAAATTATTTCCACATTTAGCTCTGTGATGTTTTGACTTACGTTACGTAAATACTTTAAACAAATGCACATTAAAACAACTACTTCTCGGATAAACACCCCGCCAGACATTGAATTAATTCAATAGTAATTTATTAAAAATGAATTTGATTTAGTAAATCCGAATCAATTATATAACACTGAATAAGTTTGAATAATATTTTAATCATATATAATGCCTGTTATTTTAAGGATAATTAAATATTATATATTCCCATTTTCAAGAAAGATTTTTTCATCTGACATTTTGTGAAACATACTACACTAATTTCACGAATCGTAAAACAATACAAAGTGTTTTTAGTAATAAAAATGTAATAACTACTGTTGGTATTACTATGTTAGTGAAATATTTTATAAAAACAAACATTTCTTGTAGGTTAAAGTGAGAAATGACACCTGCATCATCCACAGGTATTTTCAAAAACTGTTCTTGAGCTGTTATGGACGTTTTTCTAAAAGCAATGAAGATACCAGATCTTTCGGAAAAGGAAAAGGACCGGCGTAAGTTGCGTACTTGTAGATGAAGAATTTTTCAATTTAAAAGGAGTAAAACCATATTTGAAATTTCTATACAAACTTCAAGAAATGAAGTATCTTACTCTTGGAAAATTATAACAGGTTAACAGAATAAATTAAAAAAGTATATCACATTGTTGTATGTGTCAAAGTCAAACAATAATTAGATGGAAACTTATCTTTACTAATATCAGCGAATTAAAGAAAATCAAGAATTTCACAAAAAAATGTGATAAAAACGTAGGGGTTAATTTCAAGTGCAAATGCATGCTGAAAACGCAAGTAAAGCCAAGGAGTACAATCTGCGTGCAGTGCCGGAGGAACTTCCATAAGAAATTGAAGTTCAAGTCATACACGAACGTGTTAATAGTGAAAAAGAGATTTAAATGCATTGACTGTAATGCACGGTTCGCAAGTCCGAGGAATCTAAATCTGCATTTACTTGCTCATTTAAATTCCAACAATAAACATGAGTCTAATTCTAACGAGGATGATGATGACAGCAGTTCACCAATGCTGTTAGACTGAAAGAGTTTTTTTATATTAAAAATATAAAGTATAATATCGCAGGCAACCCTATTAGCACATTTGCAAATTGTTACACAATACTACACACTTCTATTAAATTACTAAAATATTGGAGATACAATATAAATGATATTTTATCAAGTGGAAAAATTTGAATACTCTTCGGGTGTATTCTATGTTTCTACGTAACTTGTCAGCTATTGCAATCTTATACAGGGTGGTTCAGTTTGGTGCCATCCTCTTCATTTTTTTTATTTTGACAGTAAACTATAACACACTATATATATATTTGTAAACGGTAGGAAACGACACCGATGGAACACATCTGTCTGGAGAACGTTCAGCATCATCTGGATCCTTTACTGTTTTGGCCACACTCCTATAAGTTAAAATCATGTCTAATTTTTCTTGATTCGAATATTCCATATTTGTTATAGCGCTAATCAATAAAAACTATAATAGATTAATGGAAAGAGTGAACCTGTTATTGATATATGACATTTGGTTAAGCATTTCTTTCCAAATTCAATGACTACATATGATTTTATATTAAATAAATCGATTTGGATATTTTCTTATTTTATTCATTTTTTTTTGTTAGCTAAGCGTATAGTAGTGGTGGATTTTTGGGTGCAGGAAAAGTTGACTATTGCTACCTTGGCAGTTGTCATCGTATTACCATTAAATAGAGAATTTCTTACCATTTACAAATATACAGAGAGGTTTTTTTTATCAGTATACATTTTCCCTATGTATACCTGCAAAAAACGCGAGTCAAACGCATTGAACCGATTAACGTGTGTATGTTTAGTTGAATATTTACCATATATATGCTCAGTTGCGTGTTATAGGCAACTAAACACACATACATTAATGCATAGGGGAAATGTATACTGATAAAAAAGCTCCCTGTATATGGTTTGTTATAGTTTACTGTCAAAATAAAAAAAATTGAATCACTCTGTATGTTATATGTTATAAATGCATAAATCGCTTTAAACATTCCATTCTATACATAATATCCAGAGAAAAATTCTGTGATTTAAATTTATGGTTAGAAAAGTGTTTTGTGTCAGGATGTGCTTTAAAGTCAATAACTTTCCATTAAAATTCTCCCCATTTGAAATATCAACAAATTATTAGTTAATAATTATTAATTTACACAACCTAATTAATGCTATATGGAGTGAAAGCCATTTCTAACTGTCCTAAAATCAACGTTATTGCTGATACTTTTAGTTTTTTAAATTGTCACCAGTTAAATAATGTATTAAATAAAAATTGCGTTATGTTGGATTTGATATTTATTTCAATTGATTTCAGCAATAGTATTAGCATCTCTAAATCATTATCGCCTATTGTACCTTGCGATGCCTACCATCCTGCAATCGATTGCTCCTTTTTTATTCATTCTCATCCTAAAACTGACCATTTGGTCACTGATGTTGTTGACTACGACTTCAAACGTGCGAATTATGATGCAATCAATAGTGCGCTTTTGAATACCAGATGGGACGATTTCCTTGTCAACCGTGATATTAATGAAGCATGTAACCTTTTCTATAGTAATATTTTCAATATTATTAACTGCTTTGTTCCTACCAAGACCAACAACTTATCTTGGCCTTCTAATTTTCCTAGGTGGTACACTAGAGAACTCAAAAATCTAGTGATTGAAAAGAAAATACTTCATAAGGTATATATTAATTCTCAATCTAACTCCGATTATAACCGCTTTAGTAGCGCCAGAGAACGCTGTAAACTAATGGCCCAACAATGTTATTTACAACATATCACCAACATAGAATCTTCAATCAATTGTAATCCTAAGGCCTTTTGGAGTTATGTAAATAACAAAAAGTCTACCAACCATGTTCCTTCTACTTTCTTAGAAGGTGACTCTATTGTTACTGGCATTGACAATATAGTAAATCTATTCGCGGATTTTTTTGGATCTGTTTATTTATCGCCTACCAAGTCTACCACAGTAACCCAGTGTGACACGGTAAGCATGACACATATTAATGAATCCAGTCCACCGCAACTTTCTATTACGCACATTTTGCGTGAATTGACTTCTTTGAAAGATAATTATGCAGTTGGCCCCGATGGCTTGTGTGCTGGATTCATTAAGAAGTGTGCTTTCTCCCTCAGTCGTCCTCTCTGGCTTTTATTCAACGCCTCTCTAAATGTAGGAGTATTTCCCGATCGCTGGAAAACAGCATTCATTGTCCCCATCTTCAAATCGGGTGACCGTAACCGTGTTGCCAACTATAGGCCGATTTCGCTTCAAGCCTCTGTCCCGAAAATCTTCGAGAAATTACTAACTGCACATCTAGCTGATAGGCTTCAGCCTTTGATTTGCACAAATCAGCATGGTTTCCGTAGGGGTAAATCAACATCTACCAATCTATTGCTTTACAACACCTACATTATACAAGCCTTCGAAGAACGGTGTCAGGTTGATTCCATATACACCGATTTTTCGAAGGCATTTGATACAGTTGATCACTCAGTCTTGAGTCTAAAAATAAAAAAGATTGGCATTGACGGGTTCTTGCTGCGTTGGCTTCAGTCATTTTTAGCTGAACGTAGTCAATTCGTTCGAATTGGGCGTACAATTTCCCGGCCAATTCCCGTGACATCTGGGGTTCCTCAAGGGTCCCACATAGGTCCGCTGCTCTTTAACATTTTTATTAATGACGTAGTAGACTGCTTTCGTCATGCTGAATGTCTTCTATTTGCCGACGATATGAAAATTTTTATGAAAATCCACTCGCCTAAAGATGCATTGCTTCTACATACTGATCTGCAAACATTTTCGTCGTGGTGTAATTCTAACAACTTAACATTAAACGTAAAAAAGTGCAATCTTATGACTTTTTCTAGATGTCGGACTATAGTAGACCATCAGTACACCCTGGTAGGGGAACCTTTAAATCGTATTTTCATTGTAAAGGATCTTGGAGTTACGTTGACTTCTGACTTAAGTTTCAGTTGTCACATAAGCAATATTATTTCCAAAGCATATCAACTGCTTGGGTTCATTAAACGTAACTCCACAGAGTTCCTTAACGTCGGTACATTAATTCGATTATATAATGCGCTAGTGCGTCCTCATTTAGAGTACTGTTCATGTGTGTGGTCCCCCTACAGTCGTACCGATACGGAGCGGATCGAAAACGTACAGCAAAAGTTTGCTAATTTTTTATTATTCAAATTTAAATTATCCTGTACGCGCAGTGAACTATTAAGCAATCTAAATATTACTAGTCTTGAGACTAGGCGCAAACATGCTGACATCTTGTTTACAAAAAAATTGTTTGATGGATCCATTGACTGTCCCGACCTTTTGTATTTACTCGGATTACAAGTTCCTTCTCGCCCCTTGAGGAACGTAACTACTTTTCATGTGCCGTTCCACAAGACACACTACGCACGTTATTCGGCTATGACTCGAATGTTGAGAAACTCGAACGAACTTATTAGCATGATTAATTTCGATGTTTTTAATGATTCCATAAACCGCTTGCGGCGAGCTCTCAAACAGTGATATTTATTTTATGTTTCTTATTTGTATTTAGTTATTTGTTTATTAGTCTTTTAAGCTTCGTGTTTTATATTTAGTATTTCATATATTAGTCTTAAGTTTTAATATGTTAATTTATTGCTTTTAATGTATTTATTGTTTTTAATGTATTTAATGTTTTTAATGGCCACCGTTAATAAAGGATTATTATTATTATTATTATTATTATAATATAATATTTTATTCCTTTCTTCAGAAAGGGAAAGAAGGAATAACATATTATTATATTATATCAATAAAATTTAAAACAGGTTCAGAATTTCACCACCTTAGCGCTGTGATCTTAAATTGTAACTCCAGTATTATCTGTTAACATGTTTTAATTTTCACACATTTACTTCATTTCACCAAGAATATAATAAGTTGTTAATTAAGAATATAGAGCTGATATTGTAGATAACTGAGACATTTTTTTTAATAAATAACATTGAAATTAAATATAAAAAAGTTGAAAATCACAAATATATTTTAATATATTTTTATTAAAGTGATACAATAATATTTGATTTTGGAATCCATAGTTTCTTCTTCTTCTTCCTTTTATTTAATGGCCTCGGCAATATAGCCCTTTTGACCAGTCACAAAGTTTTTATAATATTTAATTTCATAGTTTATTAGCCTTTATAATTTCATGTTCAAATTTTTTCTGTTTTTTTTTTTCCGACACACGTTTCTTTTTTTTTTGTTTTCTTTACAAATGTTTCTTTAACAAACGGAACATAAGTATTTTTCTTCGCGAAATTTGAATATCCGTTTGCTTCAAGAAACAAGTATCCACTTTAATTTAATATCTCTGAAAGAGCCACCAAAAAGTGGCGAAGTATTGATAAATAATAAAAACCATCACTAGTTATCTATACGCTAGATGAATGGTGGTTGAACAATTTATTATTGGAAAATAATGAATTTAATTTAAACCAATCGCCATTTACATCCAACAATAAAGCATACTTTAATTTCACGTGCTTACTACATATACTTTTTAAATCTTCATTATAATATTCGTTTTGTTTTAGTTGGGTTTACAATACTCCAGATCTATTCGAGACTACGACTTATTGGGGTAAAATCGATTGGTACGATACTGGCGGTTATTACCAAGACATGACCCTCTATAAAAGTAAAACCCTGGATATTATTCGTGATTTAAGAACGAATTTATGGATTACTCGAGGGACTCGGGCGGTTTTCTTGGATTTCACTGTTTATAACTCCAACATTAACTTATTTGCGGTGATCAAGTATGATTCTTTATTTACATATCTACTAAATATATATATATATATATATATATATACATAATCAGTATCCCATTTTACCATATGGTGTCGGGGTAAATAATTGATATAATAATGACTTGCTCCTTATATTATTTCTTTTGAAAACGAATTTAATTATAACTATTAAATTTTATTTCATTTTCTATTTATCAAATTATTATTAAATTGTTAACCCACTGAGCAAAACGGACATAATAATGTTGCACCAATGTTACATTAACGTTTAATGTTGTTTTTAATGTTGATGCAACGTTATTTGTGAACATTTTATTCAGTAGGAATATAATAATGAAAAAAAAAAAAACCATTCATTCACATGGTTACAGTTTAAATTAAAAAAAGAATTTGAAAATAATTAATTAATAAATCAATCATTTTTGCTTTACCATAATTTATTTTTATTTAATTTATTTTTGCTTTGGATACTGTGACCTTGTGACTTACGCTAATGTACATTTTTTTAAGTACTTACGTAACATACGTTAAAAAAAATCACTGTAGCTAAAAGGGAAAATGATTGATTAATAATTAATTATTTTCATTTTTTTATTTAATTTAATTTATTAAAAATGATTGTCATCAACAATAAGAAATTTTCATGTCAACTCTTGCAAATGATGAAAAAGTCACATACAAAGTCATTCTTCAATAATATACTCCTAATTTCAATTTTTAATATAATTTACAGATGTGCATTTGAGTTTCCACCAACAGGAGGTGTAATTCCTAGCCACAGAGCCCACATAGTGAAATTGTTACGCTACACAGTGCCCTACGATTATTTTATATTAGCTTGTGAAATTGTGGTGGTTTGTTTCGTATTTTACTACCTATCGGAGGAAATAAGAGAAATGATTTACTTTAAATGGCGCTACTGGAAATTCTTTTGGTCTTACATTGATCTCGGAATTATTTTGGTATATTTATTTACTGATAAAATTACAATTTTATCATTTTTATTACAATTTTATTTGCTTTTGTTTAAATATTTCATACATTTTGATCATCTGTCTCAAATTCACACTCATACAAAAATGTATGACATTTATACACTATTCCCACTTTATTGGCGAGAAACAATTGTAATAGTAGGTTTCTTTGTTATATGAACAAAGGCAGAACATTTTACACTTTCTGCATTGAAACCGTTCATTACATGCACCAAGTCAAACTGAAATGTGTTCGTTTGAACCAGTTTTGTTGTACTGAACGTGCACTTTTTATTCCTGTTCCAGAGCAGGAGTAATAAGTGCAAGTTAGTTCATAGACAACTGACGTTAGTAAAAGACGCGGAAACTAGTTTGAAAGAACGAATGTATTAAAAAATATCTTAAATACGAATGGATTCGAAATTGAATGACTGTGATATAAGCGATTTCATCAACAGCAATTTCAATGTTGTACGCCAACACGTCGATAATCAAAATTGTTTGTATTTTACTTATAACACATAACCTAGCAATATTGCTGAACACTAAACTATTTCAGTTTTAATTTTATTACTGCTAGAAGTCACAGTAATTGAATACTTTGCATTCAATTACTGTGAAATTAGCCTACACAAACCTGGGCCCGTATTCCTGAAATTGATCGAACGTTTCGATCGTATGAAATCTGTCATTTAGATAGGAATTTACATGTGAATTTGACAGTGGCATACGACTGATTTCATGCGATCGATTTCAGGAATAAGGTTCCTGAATTCAGTTCAACTTAGTGCAGAAAAAACGAACAAACCTAGTGTTTACAATAACCATTTTTGCGAAACCTGAAAAAAAAACCTTGCTTTATTTACAAATAGTGTATTATTGAGTTTCATCAAGTAAAAGCCCCAACAATCAATTATTATCACATTTATAACAGGGAACAATTTATAATATTGTTTCAGGATTATCACAAATTGTCTTTGATTAATTTATAAATTCCGTTGCTAAATGGAATTTAACTATAGTGGACTGTGCATATGGCTCCAACATTTTTAATTTATTGAAATCTGTTTTTTTATAAATTCCAGCTAGGATTGACTTCATTCCTTTTAACTTTGTACGTGCAATTGTGTGTTTATGGAAAATTGAAAAAGGTTATCGACAAACCCAACGAACACGCCGAATTGGACGTCATTGCAAGTATGCAGAAGTATTATGTCAACATCAGTGCCATCATGTTGTTCTTCATTTATTTGAAGTTGTTTAAATATTTGAATTTTAATAAAAGCATGGCACAACTGAATAATACATTAGCAAAGGTAATCAAGGATGTCAACCCGCCAGCATTTTTTTTGCGTTTAAAAATAATGTGTATCAAATTGGAAGCCTCAACCACCAATAATTACAGTTTTCTTTGTTGATTACAGTCAATATTAATCGACTTGTAAATATTGTTACGAAATCGGGTTTGATCAAACTCGGAAATAAGGAAAAAAATGCCTATTTATTTATTTATTTATTTACAGTACACTTAACACATTTATTAACATCACACTGTCACTATTTATTTATAACGAGATGTTGAGCAGTTGGACGTTCGTGATCACTCTGGAATGTTCCATAGAGTGCGCGTCGTCGAAAGTTCAAGAAACAAGCACACTATATAAGCCCGCACTAGTGCCGCTGCAGGCGCGTGCTTGTTTCTTGAACTTTCAACGACGCGCGCTTTGTGGAACATTCCAGAGTGATCTTTCCAATTTCTTCTTTCATCTTCTTTACAATATTCTTTCTTGTGCTCTCCCTTGTTGATCCCTAGGGCTCAACGCTATATAAGCCTGCACTAGTGCTGCTGCAGGCGCGTGCTTGTTTCTTGAACTTTCAACGACGCGCGCTCTGTGGAACATTCCAGACTGATCTTTCCAATTTCTTCTTTCACTTTCCTTACAATATTCTTTCTTGTGCTCTCCTTTGTTGATCCTTAGGGCTTTGAGTAGTAGAATTTTCTAATTATAAATTATTTTTACAGTGCCGTAAAGACATGATGGGGTTTGCTATAATGTTCTTCGTGATTTTCGTTGCGTTCGCTATTTTGGGATACTTATTATTTGGAATGGAGGTAATTAATGCATTTCTCGATTAAAATATTTCACTAATATTAACTAATATTTTTTTGCAGGTGTCCGATTTCAGCACTTTCAATTTGTCTATGTTTACACTATTAAGGACCATTTTGGGCGATTTTGATTACACTGAAATAGAAAAGGCCAACAGAATCTTGGCTCCAATATTCTTCCTATGTTTCATCTTTCTAGTATTTTTCGTTCTCTTGGTAAATATCTTTAATTTGTTACTTTTTAGAACTGATACCAGGCTGAAAGACCACTGGTCGATAGCCAATATTAACAGATATAAATTATACATTTGAGTTTGTTAATGTTTATTACTTATTTTGTATACTTTCTGTATATATCTGTTAATAAAGATTATTATTATTAGAAGTGATACCAAATTATAGAGTGAATAATAATAATATTCACATATACAGGAAAATATATAAAATAAATAAATAATAAAAAAAAATAGTGTTGGGCAAAATCGAGTGATATTAGTAATCGAGTATTGCTAAATATGCAATTTTAAATAAATAAACCCAATAAGTAACAATAAATTAATGTTTTTCAATAAATAGGAACAGTTACTAATAGTGATAGAATATTTTGCATTAATAAAATTGTCACGTACTTAATTTTGCCGTAACGAAAAAGATCGACTTGTCCATCTCTAAAAAAATACAAAATCAAATATATAATATATCGACCAGTGGTCTTTCCGCCAGTTTTTTTCGTGTTAATGACCTTGTCCCCAAAAAAAACCTGATGATTAACTGTTTATGTCAAAAGTCATTTTCGGGTATGTTCGTAATTAAACGTGGTGAAATGAATTCACGAAGAGTTAAAATTGTGATTATGGAGTTATTATATATGAATTCTATTTTTTAATTGCAAAAATATTATTGGCAATTATTATTTCCTTATAGGGTACATTTTTTTTAATTAATTAAACACATCCTCATTTTTTTCTTTTGTGCAATGCTTTGCCTGGTTGAAATAAATAAATGGTCATCATAATAAAATCTATTTCAATGCATCACAATCAACTATGATTCAAGAAATCAGTTATAAAATGTGATAAACTAAGTAAGGCTTTGTTTAATTAATAATAATAGAAATAATTTATTAATAATTTTCATATTATTTTTATTTAATTAAATAAAATCCTAATTGGATTTTAGAGAATTAAATTTATTCTTTAATTACAGAACATGTTTTTGGCAATTATCAACGATACATACACTGATGTTAAAACGGAGATCGCCATAGCTCCGGAGGAGTTGAGGATGTCCGGATACTTGAAACGTGGTTATTACAATTTTCTCATCAAAATGGGCTGCGGAAGGTTCGTGAAGAAAACGGTTCTGCAAAAGGACGAGTTCCAGATGACTTATAACGAAATCAAGTTGGCATTGAAAAAGTTATTACAAATATATTTTATTTATTTGAGCCAAAAATTATTATAGTTTTCACTTGATGGACGAAATATTGTATTCTTTATTTGGAAACATTGACACGAATATTTTGCATGTTTAAGCAAATTCCATTTTCTTTCAGAATTGGATTTTCAGACTTGGAAATTGAGATGTTTTACGCTCGTTATAACATAGATGAACATGCTCAAGTGCAGGATTACGATATACAAGCGTTATTGGATGCCTTGGAGGGGAAACAACCGACTGGTAATTATTTTATGTCAATTTAAACAAATGTCTCCTTAGTTTAAGGCATAAATTGCAACTAAAGATAAACTTGTTTAAATTGATATAAAAAATAAATCGATTTGAGAAAATCTAGTTATATATTAAATAAAAAATGATTTGAAAATAATTAATAAATTATTTCCAGTTATACTTATTTGAACAATAATAATTGGGAGATATCGCAAGCACCATCTAATGCCTAATTTTTATTAAATATATTCATTTCTTGATTTCTTTAATCAATAGATGAATATTTCGAACAATTCTTGATTAAATGAATATAATTGCATGAATACAGTGACGATAAATTATAAACTTAGCGGTTTATATTCACTAGTGATGGACAAAATCGATTATTTTGATAATCGAATGATAATTTTATCGTTTCTGTGAAAAATGTGATTAAAACTCAATCAGAATTATTATAAATACTGTTTCTACAACTATTAGAGATAATTTGGAATTCAACTTTAATTTTCTTTTGTATTTATCAAATAAATTTACAGTTCCAAAGTTTGATAATCAAAGAAAAGAAGAGGATAGTGGAAAACCGCTGGTGCAAATCGACGATTTTCTTAAGTAAGTACAGCTGTATGTAAAATAGTATTTGAAGTGAAATTAAAAATAAAATTGTAATTAAATTATTTATTATTTAAAGGCAACAAGAAAAACTGGACGAAATCGAGGAGGCTATAAAAGGAGCGACCACAATGATGAACGACCTCCTCTACAAACTGGACCACCTGGAAAACGTGAAGAAAATCAAGCTACCGGACTCAGAGAAAAACAAAAATAATTAATACCCCCAATTTTTTTTATTCTGGTTACATTTCTTTAATATAAACAATAATAATATTTACACAATCAACCATACAACAGATCAAATAAAGATTAAAAAATCAGTCACTTTTTTTTAAAACTGTTCAGTTAATAATACAGTATTACAGTAATACATGAAAAGTGGGTAGACGGAAGCTGAGGGTATTTTCCGTTAATTTCATCCGGTTGATTTCCATTCCTTCCTCATACATGAGCATTCTATGTTTATCACACGATTGTGGCGTTTTTTTTCTTCTTTTTTTAAATGGACTGTTAATTTATTAAATTAATGATTATAATACAGTCTTGCGCTTATAGTATGTTACAATGTTTCCTCTTAATTTAACATTTTGAATAATGGTTATTTTTTTAATTTTGCATTTCATTTCTATTTTGCATTTCATTAAAAAAATATTCGATTGAAAATGTTCCTTGCTAATTTTTATTATTTTTTTAAATTCTGTGTGTGATTTAAAATAAAACATAAAGTATATCTTATATACAGGGTGAGTCACCTAAGTGCCCGTCTTCGATATCTCACTTGTCGTTAGAAATTCAGCATTAATTTATTAATAAAATTTGCTTCACTACTGAAAACGCATAATGTAAAATTAATTTAATATAAACAGGTTGTCCCATTATTCTTTTGTTATTTCAAATGGAACACCCTATATATTATATTTTTATTCCATTCCCCTTTAAATTATTTTTCCATCAATATAAAATAGTTAGTAGATTTGACTAGCCGTTACTGCAAAAAATATATATTTTCTGAAAATGTTGATACTTACAGTGGTATACTAAAAAAATCACTACTTTTTTGTGTTTTGAGATGAAGAAATGAATTTTTTTATATATACCAAGGTAATACCATTCTATTACAAAATATTTTTTTCTAGTCACAACAACTAACAATTTGATATTGATCAAAAGACAATTTAATGAGGAATCCAATAAAAATATAATATATAGGGTGTTCCATTTAAACCAACAAAGTGGGTATCAATTCTGAAAAAATGGATCACCCCATTTATATGATTATGCATCTTAAGAAGTCAAGCAAATTTTATTAATAAATGAATGCTGAATTTCTAACGATTAGGGAGATTTCGAAGACGAGCACTTCGATGACTCACCCTGTATAACACGACTTTTGTGTTATGTAAGCAATGTTATTACGGCATATAATTGAAATGATAATACAAAGTGTCATCTCTTGCTTAATTTGTAAGTATAAGACGACCGAGAATCGTTTCATTCACTAAAAGAAAGCGAACCTGTCCTATTTAACTGTTACTAGGTATTTTTTATTATTATAAAATTATTTATGTGAGTAATGAAAACCAAATAATCCTTTTAACTTAAAAAAATAAGAATCTTTTTAAAAAATGATTTTGGCAAAACAATAACGTGGTATTTATTTAATTTAAATAATTTTTTCTATACAGAGTTAACCACGTTTTTTTCACCAAGTTTTAGATGAGACAAAACTTAATAGTTTTAATAGAAAAAATATGAATTGATTAAAAATCTACCAATAAAATAAATAAATAAAACAGATTAAATTGAATAATCTGTGTTTTATGTATTATACTAATAAAATAAATAAAACACAGATTATTCAATTTAATCTGTTTTATTTATTTATTTATTTATTTTATTGGTAGATTTTTAATCAATTCATATTTTTTTTATTAAAAAAGTTTTATCTCATCTATAACTTGGTAAAAGAAACCTGGTTAACTCTGTATAGAAGAAATTATTTAAATTAAATAAATACCACGTTATTGTTTCGCCAAAATCACTTTTTAACAAGATTCTTATTTTTTTAAGTTAAAAGGATTATTTGGTTTTCATTATACTAATAAAATAAATAAAACACAGATTATTCAATTTAATCTGTTTTATTTATTTTATTAGTAGATTTTTAATCAATTCATATTTTTTTTATTAAAACTATTAAGTTTTGTCTATTCATTTTAATTATTACATAAACTACCAATGTTTAAATATTAAAAGTATTTAATACATTTAACAGTTTTAAGTGATTTTTTTATATATTTATTCATTAAAAATTATTCTAATTATGTAAAATCAGAGGAAACATTGCGAATGGTAATATTAATAGATTAAGAAAGAGTGATGATTCGAAGATGATTTTAAAAGGAACATTTAAATTACATATTCATTTAAAGAATACAAACTAGGAGGCGATCCAATGTGAAATCGGGGCGTTTTATAAACAACACCGAACCGCCCCCCGCATTGGAAGATATTAAAATTCTCTGATGTAACCGTAAATCTTAAATGCGATGAAGTTTGACAGGGCTACTGCATATAACCTATCACAGTCCTACACAGCGATTAAAAAAAAAATCAAAAACAAAAAAAAAATAGTTTAAAGATAAATTCACTAAAAATTAATCATATAGAGATGTAGCGATAATATCAAGTTATCTATTACCTACAGAATTTACAATTATAAAATATTCATCTATGTTTCTCATCATGTTTTTTTGTTGTTTTTTTTTTCTTAGTTTGTTTTATACACAGCTATTTATACACGTTTTGAATACAGGTTTATTTACAGATATGTATAAAAATTTATTATTTCACTAAGTTAAAATAAATGCGGGTCAATTGTAGAAATGTACTCGTGTGAAAAATTACAGTTTTTATAACAGGGGTAATGTAATGATTCACAGAGCACAGTCGTACGAATTAGTGTTTTTAAAATTTTCGGTTGATTTTAAAAGTTACGGTTTTTTAAATTTATAAAAATGATTAAAATATTGCACAAAAAAATAATATGTATGGTGATTATTTTTAATTATTTAGAAATTATTTGCGTTTTCTTCTTTTAAATTCCAATAAACTCAATTAAAAAGCCCTATAAAGCTTTCCAAAATATACTATCTTCATATTTAGATAGTACCTACCTCAATATGGTACACTACATTCATTTTGAGATGGGTAGTACTTCAATATGAAGGTGGTGTAATTTTAATTCATTCATTTTGAGATAGGTAGTACTTCAATATGAAGGTGGTATAATTTTAAAAGCTTTGTGAGTCTTAATCATAATAAATGAAAGACGACGCAAGCGCCATCTTACTAATTTCATGTAGCATAGTCTATTTTATAAAATAAAAATTTTATTAATTCTGTAATTTAATTACAGAATTAATAATTACAAAATCAAATATATAAATTCAGCCTAACAGCTGAAAGGGTAGGAAGGCATCGAGAGTAAAGAAAAAGAAAATATATAAATTATATCTGTTAATTGGCTATCGATCAGAGGTCTGTCCACCTTTTATTTGATATTATTACTATAAAATTGAAAATTTGAGCTTATAAAAGTATAAAAAGAGAATAAAATTTGAAAAGAAATGCATTGATTGCAAATAAAAATTGAGTGTAGAAAAGTTTGTACTGATTTATTTGATTTTAAAATAATTTTGAAGTCACATTTTTTGTTTCCTTTTTATTTTAGGTGACTAGAAAAAAATAATTAATTTCCTTATTAAAATTTCGTAACATGAAGTAATGTCGATTGAATATAAAAATATATAAATAAATAACACGTCATAAAAGTTTTAGACAATTTTAAAACCTGCAAAACTTTTAAAATCAACCTGATAGGTGCCCAGTGTGAGTTTCAAGGGAATAAAATTTGTACCTTCAAATTTAATCTTGCCGTGGGCACTGTTTTCCACAATAAATACATTTTAAAACGAACGAAAACAACAAAACGCAAAAAAAATGGACGGCGGGAACACCTACATATCGGAATGTGGTAATGAGATGCGCAATATCAGAGCAATAAATAATAAAAGAGACAGGCCAGCAGCAGGCAGGCCGCGAATTATTTCTTGTCGGACACGTCGGAGATCTGCTTCTCCAGGGAATCGCACTCGGCCAGCTCCTCGCCGTTGTGGTACATCCCCGACGTCAGGTTGGAGTCGATGCTGTCGTAGAACTGGTCGTCCCTCGCGTCCCACAGGAAGTCGTCCGGCGCGCTCGACACGGCCGTCCTGTTGTCCAGCGAGTCCGGGTATTGGCAGACGTCGCTGTTAAATGAGGAGAGAATCCAGGGAGATTGAGATTTTCTTTTTGCGGAGTCCAAGACCTGGAAGCAGGCGGTTTGTGTAGATGCGAAATGGAGGTTTGCTTAATTTAAATCCTTACACATACTTTGCTTTCAATCTCTAAAAATATTTCATTAATTAAATTCAATTGAGTTTATTTTTTTATTTCAACAAAAATAGGAAGGAATCGATAAATAATATTCTCTTTATAAAATAGTATTTTTCAAGTAGTAATAAATGGCAGGCTAATAGCCGTACTAATAGTCGCAGCTTAATCCTTGAATCGATCTAAGATTGATGAATCCTGGATTCGCGAATGCTATTGGTTGATCTAAGATTTTTTTACAATATATTCTATAATTATGTTGACTATTTTATACATTTTGATATGATCCAAGAATTAATTCCCAATTCTGAATCAATCCATGTACGGGCATAAGAGACTTATCTTGTCCTTTGCTCTATTTCTATGTGTCTAGTTTACATTATTTCTTATTAAGGCCCAATTTTACAATCGCAAATAAGGCGGAATAAAAGTTGATGTTTAGTATTCTCTCCATTATCATTATCAATAAGACAGTGCTGCCAACCGAATGCAAAAAAATCAAGAGTAAAGTTACTTGAGGTTTGTATAAATGTATTGTATTTACTAAGTTTTAATTGCAAATAAATATTTTTTGTATGTATTCAGTACATCATAATAATTGAAAAGACAGCACAAGCGCCATCTATTGCCTAATTTCAAGTGGCATAAATAGCCATCCCCAATTATCTATACGCTAGATAAATGGCCATGGATCATTTTATTAAATATTCAGAACGAATTATTGATACAACTTGAAAATATTGTCCATAAAAATACTAGTGTTGGACAAATTCGAGTAATATTAATAATCGAGTATTTCTAAATGAGCAATTTTAAATAAATAATGTTAATAAGAAATATAAATTTTATGTTGTTCAATAAATAAGGAACAGTTACTTATAACAAAAAATATGTTGCATTAATAACGTTTTTGCATAATTAATCATGCAGTAACAAAAAAGATCGGAAAGATCAAATTCGTTCAACTCTAAAAAAATACTTCCAAATATATTCATCAAATTTTAATCTCTCGATTTTTTGAATATTACATATTATATTTGTTTTCTGACCTGTTTTTATGTCTTACTATGTATGTAATATAATGTGCCTACAATGTGTAACGCAGTGAAAATAAATTACATTATTACTATTATTATTTTTATTACGACTAGACACCCAATACGGGTAAAAGAGGATAAGATTAAAGAAAGATTTTTATTACGTAAATAGTGAAGAAAGTGAAAATTTACCATTGATTTAAAAAGTTATATTCATTTGAACCATAATAGTTGGGAGATAACGTAAGCGCCATCTATTGCCTAATTTTTATTAAACAAATTAATTTCGTCATTGATTTTTTTTAATCAATAGATGTATATTTGAAAGAATTGATGATAAAATGAAGATAAAAGTTGAGATAAATCATTCAATTGTTAACTGAAAGCGGTTTATATTTATTAGTGCTGGAGAAAAATTCAATAATCGAATACGAAATAATCGGTTATTTTTGGTAATCGAATGATAATTTTATCGTTTCTGTGATTCAAAAATTATAATTTTTCAATCAACGAATTTACCAATTGATTAGTGTTAAAGCTACGTAAGAGACGTTGAGTAGCCAAAACTTCAATTGCAGCACAATTAAAATTATTTTACGATAATTAATAATGATGGTGAAAATATTTTATTTCTTATTGAATATTATTCATCGATTCGTTCTTATTTTTGTTACGTAAAGAGCTATGTTTTCTTGATTATTTTTTTGCAAAATAAAAATAATATTTGCCACAACTAAGCGGAGCATACACTTCAACCATTGAACACGAAATTGTATAATTTCACACAAAATATCCAGTAGTAAAACGAAATTATATAATTTAACACTCAATGCTGTCTTTAATTTCTAAACGCTGCGAGTTGTTTTCTTCATCAGCCATTGCACTTATCTTCCTTCAAAATGCCTCAGCTTATCAGAAAATTAACCTCATGCACACCATTCCACTACGACCCCCCCAAAAAAATCGTTTACCTGTATTTCAATAAATTCTCTTTATTTTTACTCAAATGCAATCTTTCTGACAATAGGATTATTGGTATTATCACACAGTACATTTCGGTCAGTGTTTGCAACGAAAAATATAACAGCAAAGTAAATATTCGAAATTTCATGTTAATGAGTTAGTTGATTATTTCGATAGGCAAGGTGGTGATCGTGAGAAGCGAAGCCATGCGTTCAGTTTATTGGATGAAGAATTGAGGAGAATAACAAGAGTCGCTAAAATTTTCCTACACTTACCTCGTGCTGCACTTTTTTTTGATTATTTAAATTAGATTCGAAGTGAAATTGCATCCGTTGAATATTTTCGACTTTTGCTTTGTTATAGAACGACTAGCATCTAAATTAAATAAATAATTCCATTATGTAATATGTTATTGATATGCAACAGCAAGTGTCGATTATGTAATTCAATATCTGGCGGGGTATTTGCCCGCGAAGCAATTGTTTATTTATTTAACGGATTCACCTTTTTATACAACAACATAAAATGTAAATACAGAAAATAAATGTATATTTGCTTTAAAATACTTAAGTAATGTAAGTAAAACGTCATAGATGAAAAAGAGGAGCTAAATGTGGAAATAATTTATTAATTATTTTCAAATCATTTTTATTTAATAAAGAGGAAATAATTTATTAATTATTTTGAAATTCTTTCTATTTAAATAGCTGTGACCAAGTGATTGAATACACTTTTCTATTGACAAGCATCTTAAAAGAAGCTATGTTCATTGTGTGTAATTAGAATTTCGTGTGCTTGCGCACCAAAATTAGTCTCTTTTAAGGTATGATGCAGTTAGGATTGCGCTGCACCACTATAAATGCGCCCTAACATTTTTTATCTTATCAGCTCGACGAGAACCATCGTGTGAAATATAATGCAGTATTCAATAATAAAATGAAAAACTCCAAAAACTGATTTAAATGTCAATGTAAAGGCCGAAAGAACTCTGATGACTAACCGATTTAACTGAAGTAAAAGCAAGAGCGTCGAGCATAGATGCTTTTGAGTACGCACGCATACGCGATGTTTAGTACAGTTGATAGTTCAACAATCATTATAAAGCGTTAAAAATGATCGCTTCGAAAAGTCATTCCTCTATTGATCTGTCTATCAACCGTACTAAACAGTGTGCGCACTAAAAAGCATCTAGTAGGCTCGACGCTCTTGCCGCCTAACCATAAACACGGCCTTAAATATGCAACAATGCTGCATTAACGTTTAATATTCTTTCAATAAAAACACAGATTCGCTTCGTATAACTTTAAATTTATTTTAGTGAACATTTTAACTTTCCAGTGTTTGATGCAACGTTATTTGTGATCATTTCAATCATCGCACTGAAGATGATTGATTTTTTTAAAATAATTTTTGGCTGGTATAAGGGAGTGTACAGCTACGCACTAAACTTAGGCCGCCTTATTAGGTCCTTTGTGCTTGGCTATTTAATCTTATTTTTCAATTCACAATACTCTTTTTCTTTCCCTTTGTCTGGAGTATAATAAAAGTACTAGAACTTTTTAATTGAAATCATCTTATAATGAAATTTGTTGAGTAATGTGTTTAAAGTGAATACCTCTAATTTGAAGCGCTGTATGTATATGTAAATAAAATAAAAAAAATAATAAAGGGAAGGTAGTGACGCTTGAGGAATTTTTAGGGTAACTACCCAACCATATATCCTTCCTTTTAAACCTGTTGACGATAATGGTTGGGATGTGTGTGTACGGGTGTGTGACGTGTGTACACCTGTGTTCACTTTAATTCTGCATTTGTGTGTCATTTATATATTACATAACCGTGTGTTACACCATATTTCATCAAAGTCATGCATCTTTCGGTCGGACATCTCTGTTGTTGTATGTAATAATTGTAATTGGAATAATACGTAGGAACCATTTTTTTTATTATTGAAGTATTATTATAAATGAGAAAGTTGTTATTTATATATAAAAAAATCGATTTGATCTCACTGAATAAGCACTATTTTTGTACCATAATTATTTATTGTATTTATTTGTAAATAAATACATAAATTCACTATTTAAGTTTCAACTTTTAACAGTCATTTTCAATTGGCACAAATTACAAGAAAAGTTACATTAAATTAAATAATTTTAAAATAATTAATTAATAAATTATTTTGCATTTAGCTACTGTGACATTATGACTTATGTTATGTAAGTACTTTAACAAATGTTCAATAATAGACATTTGCTGTTGAATAACAATAACATATTGTATAATGTGAATCGAAAATATTTAATGCAAAAAACAAAAAAATAAAAGTTACGTAATTTAAGACTATCTGCAGACACGTCTTTCGGAATTTCACCCCCCCGCCATCAATACAGCTGTGCCTTATATAATTGCAAAGTTGTTAATTAAAGCAATAACTGTGTCCTTTTTCTATGAAAGTTACGTTAGTTTAACGTGAACAGATAAATTGATTAAAATATTTCAAAATTTCGAAAAGCGTCGTGTACACTAAATCTGATTGCTCGTTTAGCAGATTAACGAAAGGATTATTAATTCTTTAGAAAATTTCGGCGGATTTAAGAAGGTTTAGTTTTGTTCGTTTCATTTTTTGAATTTCGGGAAATGTATTTTTGCAATCTAACGCGCGGTTGGAAAAGGAACTGGAATTTCGGTTTACTCTAAATGCACGAAAATGTTCAGCATATCTCTTTTCGAAACTACGGCCAGTTTTACCAACATATACACTGTTGCATTCGGAACAAGAAAATCATAAACACCAGATTTCTTTAAGGGATTAATTGTATTTGAATTAAATAGTATGTTGGATAATTTGCAAATAAATACAATAAAAAATAGATTTGTTTATTGAATTTTGATAAATCCATCAATAGTCTTTTCAAAAAGTAATATTATTATAGTTTCAGTGTGAATTTTTTTTCAGTGATGAGTGTTTCAGTGTATAATCACTAGGTGAAACATGATTGAATATACAAATATATATATTTTTACTCTATAAAAATAATTTGTTCGTTTTGTCTGAAATGACCAAAAAAGATAATATTTCCAATATAAACAAATTAATATTTAAAATAAATATGAATAAATTATTAACAATCAAGCAATAAAACACAGATTAGATTGAATAACTTTAAATTCTCCACTAGTTTCAGGTTATTAGCCCATTTAAAATTTGTTTTATTAAAATCATCTAAATCTTGTAAAAGATAAAATATTGAGTAAAGTTTCTTTATCCATGATTTAACAATATAATATGTCGAACAATATCAAATGTCTATTGTTTTATTAAAATCATCTAAATCTTGTAAAAGATAAAATATTGAGTAAAGTTTCTTTATCCATGATTTAACAATATAATATGTCGAACAATATCAAATGTCTATTGTATAATCCAATAACCAGGGATTATACAATAGACATTTGATATTGTTCGACATATTATATTGTTAAATCATGGAGGTTATTTCCCCGGGAAGTAATTGTTTTAATAGATATTTGTTTATGACATCTAAATCACTGTTGCTGTTGTAGGATAAAGTGATCAAATAATTATTTTCTCAAAATTCTGTATACCCTTTAGCCCTATTATCCTTGCTAAATACAAACATCCTTCCATCATCATTCACCAATTCATTTGTGCGAATCATCAGGACAATTCAGCTAGCTAACATAGATTTTTTTCTTTGACATCATAGTAAATTCACGACAGAGAAACAAGACCTCTGGTCGATAGCACAGACAAACACTTACATGTATTGTAATTATTTATGTTATATTGTTTTGTATTATCTGTTGTCTGAATAATGATGTGTATATATTAGGAATACAAATGGAAAACTGCTGTTTTTCAAGGAAAAGCTAGTCAAAATTAGGTAGGTAAGACACCTGTCAACAATTCCTCATCATTACATTTGTCATATATTTTTTGTTCGCAAAAATGTCGAGTTTATAGCTAAATAAGCGTCATTTGCGGGAAGTTTTGCTTTTTGCATACAATTCGAAAAAATCTGCGGCTGAGGCGCATGGAATGATTGCAGAAACTTATGGTGCGGCTTCTATTAGTGAAAGAACGTGTCGGGAATCGTTACATGATGATTTTCAACGGGGAAGACAAGGAGCGTCCAAGACCTATGTCAAGTTTGAAGACGCAGAAATGTAGGCATTACTGAATGAAGATTCATGTCAATCGCAACAAGAACTTGCAGATTCATTTCACATCGTTTGAAAACGTTGGGAATGATCCAAAAGCATGGAAATTGGGTGCCATACGAGTTGAAGCCGAGAGACGTCAAACGGCGCTTTTTGAAAAGCGAATAGTTGCTCCAATGACAAAAAAGGAAGGGCTTTTTGGATCGTATTTTAACTGATGATAAAAAGTGGGTCCATTACGATAATCCAAAGGGAAAAAAATCGTGGGGCACCGTGGCCATGCATCAACCTCGACGGCCAAGGCAAACATCCACGGCTCGAAGCTCATGCTGTGTACTTGATGGAACCAGCTCGACGTGGTATATTATGAGCTGTTGCAACCGGGTGAAACAATCACAGGAGATCGCTACCGAACACAACTAATGTGTTTGAGCCGAGCAATGAAAAGCGGCCACAATACGAGCAAAGACACGACAAAATGATTTTGCTCCACGACCTCTGCCACATCTGGCTCAGGTCGTTAAAACCTATCTGGCAAAACTGAAATGTGACATCCTACCCCACCCCTCGTATTCTCCAGACATCGCCCCTTTTCCGACCATCTCTTCCGAAGGATGACGCATGGTTTGAGCATCTCCGTTCTTATCGAGAGGCCAAAATTTACTTAAAAGCAATTTTTCAAGGCGGAATCCGTATGCTGCCACAAAGTTGGAAAAAGGTTGTGGCTAGCGATGTATAGTACTTTCTAGAATAAATATGTAACCACTTTTCCACAATAAAGCCTGAATTTTGAAAAGAAAAAAAAATATTCATTTGAACCATAATAGTTGGGAAATAACGCAAGCGCCATCTATTGCCTAATTTTTATTAAAAAAATTAATTTCTTCATTGATTTTTTAATCAATAGATGTATATTTCGAACAATTCATGATAAAATGAAGATAAAAGTTCCACAATAAAGCCTGAATTTTGAAAAAAAAAAAAAAAACGGCGGATTTCCATTTTTACTGCCACATTTTTCTCCTATTCTTAGTTATATACAATTAATAAATTACATGAAAATAGATGATTTCAACAATCAATCCAATAATGAATTGGTGTATATTTTAGTGGGCAACATTAAATGTATTATATGATAAAAATCGGTAACCAATTCCAGAACATGATTACCATATTTTCTGTACAATAACAAAATAATATAACGCAATTCTGTGTTAGGGATTTTAAAAAAGAAAATAAGTTACTTTCAAAGTTTATGTCTTATTTCTGCGAATTAATGTTGTTTTTTTTTTAAAAAAAAACTCATTTGATTATAAAGTTTGGCAAATCTAATGTCTCGCGGGGTACAGGCCCGAGAAGTAGTTGTTTGTAATGTAAATTTGTTTTGAAGTACTTACGTAACGTAAGTCTAAATGTCACAGTAACTAAAGAGGGAATAATTTTATTTTTAAATTATTTTTATTGTAATGAAAAATTTGGATGATTTTAAAATGGTTCCAAAATTATTCAAATTACAAATAAACTAATTGAGCCTTATGCAAAGTCCAGTAATCGCTATTAAGTGTTCCTATGTTTTTCTATAGTAATAAATTTAGTAAGTCTCCAGTTAGTAACGATTAACAGACAATGCACATGGCTGATTATTATTAATAATAAAGGTTTCTACTTACTACTGGACGAAAAAAAGGATTTCATATCAAAAAAAACAGAAGGGACGGTTCACCAACTACGTCTACGAAGCATACCGGAAGCGGAAAAATAAACAGGGGGACAATCGGTGATGATTATGATGAAGAAGCGAAATAATAAAATTATAAAAAATAAAACAAGCAAAAAAACTTACTGTACAGTCAGCGGAAAAATATGAAAAGAAACGCGCGCTTCCTAGGTTGGCCGATCCATTTTCCACCAGTTCCACAAAAATAGTTTAGGCCGTACCTTCGAATCCGGGGCGGTGTCTCTGATGCTGGCGTTCCTCCTGACTGGCGTCGACGTCTTCCTCGCCGTGCCGTTCCTGTTCGGGCTGAAACTATTTACTGACGAGTCCTTCACTTTCGTGAGGGACTCTGTGCTCCGCAGTTTGCCGGTCAGAGAGTCTTTGGCGGCGGTCAGTGAGCCGTTCCTCGACTTGTTAAGCGACGTGTTGCTCTTACTACCTATGTACGAGAAATGCGGACCAATATTTTGTGTAATGGTGCTTGATTTTTTATATAACAATTTGATGCTTTAATACAATTTATAATAAAAAAAATATTTAAAAAAATTACTTATAAAAAAAATATTATATGGCATTTAATTTTAAGACTTTACTATTAGTTTCTATACGATTTGTTAATCATGTAACACGTCTGCACTGATTCTAATTAAAGTCACTCAACTGTATTCAAAAGTAGCTTAAAGAAGACATGGGTTATGAAGATGCTTTAAGGTAATTAACATTTCATTAAATGTGAATTTCGTTTTCCTTGTTTTTATAAACAGGACAAGTTCGCCTTCCTTTTGGTGGACGAAACAATGATTCTCGGTCGTCTACCTTGTAGACCCAAATCGTTGACGATGCCACTTGAAATTAGGCAGAAGGTGGCGCTTGCGTCGTCTTTAATTATTTATGCTTTAAGGTAACATCATATATCTTTAAGAGTTATTCCGAAAAAGTATTAAAGCATCAACTTCATTATCTACGCAATTGTACAAATTAGGTGCATCAATTTCTAAGGTACCGACCTGATAAGCTGTTACCCTCGCTTTTATTCCTCCACGACTGTGCCGACTGGGGCCTGCCCGGTGATTCGCCACTACGACTACGTGCACCAGGTGCCGGACTATGTTTACCTCCCGGGGGTTTCGGCGCCGCGTAGCTCTTCACCAGCGGGATCTTGCTGGGCTTCCGCCGCGGCGTTTCCACGCTGTTCTTCCGCGCCGACTCCGCCTGGTCGTGGGCGGACTCCGTGCTGCTGCTATGGTCCAGCTGGAGATTCATCGGGAACGGGCTCATCGCCTTCATGCTCGCCGACGTGATTTCCGACCGCGACATCTCCGTCGACTCGACCGCGGGGATCACGTCCGGCGATTTGCCCGTAGGGGGTTTCTGTATGTTCTCCAGCATCCGCACCCGCGCCCTCGTACCCTCCAACTCAATGTTTTTGTCTTCCAACTAAATTAATAATAAAAAACATACAAATTATTACATAATCTTCTTTATGTTGGTTGCTGAGACTTATTTAAATAAAAATAGTTGTCCTTTCTCCTACTTATTTGTTTGAAGGCATGAAATGTTAGGACCTATAACAATTTTAGAACAGCTCAAAAATAATTCGGACCAAAATTTTCTTGAATAACTTTCTCAGTTATCACACTTGGTGAAATATTTTGAAAATAAAATTAAGAAGTCATTATTGTCATATTGTGACAAGAATAAAAAAAGTATTTCGTACTTGAATGTTATGGTAAATATATTTTGGAACTCAAAATCGTTTTCATTTTTTTTCGTGGAATTCTAAAGTGTGTACATTTAAGATTATTTCCTAAAAATTTTCAGTTTGATTGGATACAAATTGCCGAAGTTATGCGAGTTTATGCAAAATTAGTAAAAACATCTCAAATCTTTAAAACGCGTTTATCTCGAAACCATATTTTCAAAATCCTTAACGGCGATAATTCAACATGCATTCATTCAATATGACAGCGGGTTTTGTTTCGTATTCGAAACTATTTTTTTTTTTTTAGTCGTTGATCGTTGGGATTTCGCCTATTATTTATTTCCTATTTTTTACAAACGATTAGAGACTGATTTTTATACCCATAAAAGCACTTTTTTACTGAGGAAATCGCCATTTTGCAAAACTGCTTTTTTTCTCATAATCGAACGATCAACGACAGCATTTACTCATTCTTAATACAACGCAATTGGAATTTTTGATTTAAAATGCATTCCTCGTCTCTAGGAGCTGTCACCGTAAATTCCTTTCTAAAAAGATCTTCTACGGGGTGTTGTGTCACGAGCCGTCAGGATCTTCGGAAAAGTCGAAAACATTCTAAATTGACGACCAATGTAAATCAAATAAACTAGTGTTTATATCTATATTGCTTCGTTTTCGAGAAAAAAAATCCCAAATTTTCGCCTTTTTTAGGCTTTGCAGGTAGTTTCTTGATATAATAAAAATAACACTTTATTGTCCAGCAGGATTTACAATATTAAAAATGATTACAACAAATAAAACTACAAATACAATAATTACAAACATAGCGTGTGGTAATACAAAAACATAACAGTATAAATAAAATTAAACGAGCAACAAATTAGTTTTAATAAATTTACGCAAAAATGAGAATTGATATAAAAAATATCGTACGAAAATAAATTGTTGAAAAATCTGCTTAAATTGGTGATGGGTGATTTTAAGCCTACAGTTGTGTGACTAGTTGGTAAACTAAAAGTAAGCGATTCTCTTCTGTGCAATGATGGAACTTGCAAACCATCAACAGAATCTACCATATTGTGGAATAACTTGTATAAGAAAGAAAGATCCACTTTATTACGATGGCTAGCAAGACATACAATATCGATTTATTAAATATAATATAATATAATATATTATAATATAATATAATATAATATAATATAATATAATATAATATAATATAATATAATATAATATAATATAATATAATATAATATAATATAATATAATATAATATAATATAATATAATATAATATAATATAATATAACAGAATATAATATAATTATAATAATATTTTATTCCTTCCTTCACTGTTTTATTTTTTAATACTATATGTACATTTCAAGCACAATGTCAATCAATTCATAGAAACTATTGATAAAGAGCACATTGTGCTTGAAATGTACATATAGTATTAAAAAATAAAAAAGTGAGGAATGGAATAAAATATTATATTAAATTCGAAAATTTTCGATGAAATTATTTTTTCTTCCGGAATAGTCTAAAAAAAAATTCAATGACGATTCTTGATAGCAGAAAAAGCGTAGGATATTTATTTTGTAAAATCAATTTTCGTTTCCGGTTCTTTAAAACCATTTCTATTGTTGTGTCCCATTTACATGGAGTCTTATGGGAGACGATCGACACTTTTGGACGCAACCCTGATTAAACTAAGATAACTTTCTTCACAGAAGCGATAGAATATTTGAATTAAAAGTATGGTATTCGGAAAGAATTTATCTATATTTCATCCAAAAATTATTAAAATGAGGGTTTTGTGATTGTATAAAAAAAATAATTCAAATTTTGAGAAGATTTTCGCTGATTTTTTGAAGACCCAATTTACAAAACGACTGTATCAAAACTGTTTGTTGCTAGTCGCTCAAATTTATACAGTTGATGCTCCCATTTATTGGGAACATTTTAGTATATTTTGAAGTTATTTCGTAAGATTCTAATTTTTCACTAAAATCCACTTTTTTCCTTTGAAAATATTCAAATTTCGATAAGATTTTTTTTTCCAAAAAATTCTGAAAAAAAAAAAATACAATGATGCTTCATGATAGTAGAAATGACGTAGTATATTTATTTTGCAAAAAAACAATTTCGTTTCCGGTTTTTTAAGACAATTTGAATTTATGAATCCTATTTACATGGAGTCTTATGGGAACAAATTAAGCGAAACTCGTCTATGGACGCTTTTCGACGCGATTAAAGTACGATAACTTTCTTCATACATGAGGTAGGATGTTGGAACTTAAAAAATGGGATTGGGGAATAATTTATCTATATTTTGTCCAAGAATTATTATGATTGGAGCTGTGTGTAAGTCTAGAAAAAAATTTTCGCTCATTTTTGAAAGACTGAATTTACACGCTTGCTGTACGAAAATTATTCGTTGAATTTTACTTAAATTTACACAGTTGTTGCTTCCATTCATGAGGAATATTTTGGTATTATTTGAAGTTATTCTTTGTACAAAATATATAACATACAAAAAAGTAACTTAAAATAAACATAATATAAACTAATGTAGTAATATTTTATTCCTTTCTTCACTTTTTTATTTTTATCACTATATGTACATTTCAAGCACAATTGAAAAAGAGCACGTTGTGAAGAAAGGAATAAAATATTACTACATTATATCAAGATACTTCACGTATTCACCAACAAATATCTTAGATAATATAAACTAAATGAATAGTGTGAGAAAAATACAAGAAAAATATATTTCCTGGGCGAAGGGAACAACACAAACTTTGAAACGCAGTAATGAAAAATTCAAAATACAGGTATTGGTCTTCAAATTACAATACTGCTCTAAACAATAAAGCCATAATTTGTGTTTGAACAGGTGTATTTTCTAACACAAATAAAAATCTTACCTGAAACCTAAGCTCATCATTCTCCTCCCTGGCTTTATCCAGCTTATCAACGAGTCCCAATTCCAATCTAGCCGCCGTGTCCAGCTGCAGTAGCAACACCTGCAACATCCACAAACCCATCAAATCACTCAAAACCCAACCAAAAGTGACGATTTCTTTTTAAAATTTTCAAACTTTTACCATTCGGAAACAAAAGAGCCGGGTAATTGTCGAAGTTATTAAATCGCGACAGACGACAGGTTGCGTACAGCAAGAGAGAATCGGCGGGGAAAAAGAAAGTACTCTTTCCGAACAATGCTAATTAGGGGGTCTAATGTCGTGCGCAGTGTGTGAGAGTGTTATCTCTTCGGGGGGAACACGTGCTTCTTCGCTTTAATTACATGCTTGACACCGTTGGAGCCTCGAAAGCGACGACAGGAAAGTGAATTTTCCACGCATCGTTTATGGCTTTGGACGAATGGAGAAAATTGTGATTCTGTCTGTGTGTATTGAGATGCTGAGTGTATTTAATTATGGATGTACATGAAATATCCTCATACTATAAATATTAATTATTGATGAAGAGAGGTTTCACTTTTTATAACCATGCTTTATGATGCGGATGGGAATAAATAAAATGAGAAAAAAAGGGAAACACAGGAAATATTTTTTTTTTAAATTCATAAATAGTTCGAAAAATAAATATTTTTGTATATTAAACATATAAAATGTTTAAATGATAAATTCATCATCTTCTGTAATTTTTAAATTAATATTTAAACTCAATCATGAACCATAAAGATGTGGAAATATTCAAAGTTGAAAATGAAATTGTTTCTGCGTAAATAGAAAAGAGTAAATTCGAGATGATTTAATTGAAATTAAAACCAAGTAATCTCATTTATGTTGGTTGTTGGTCGTGGAGAAAAAAAATAAATAGGAGAAAGGACAAGTATTTTTATTTAAAAAATTAAAACCAAGTGTTTTAATTTCAATTAAATCATCCTGAATTAATTAAAAAATGTTTCACTACGGGTTAAGTGAGAAATTAATTAAACATATAGAAAAGAGTAGAGAAAATGTTTAAAGTACTTACGTAAAGTAAGTCAAAATGTCGCAGAGCTAAATGTCGAAATAATTTATTCATTATTTTCAAATAATTTTTATTTAATTGTTTGATGATGATGGATTTATTACTACTATTTTAGTAGTAATAAATCCATTTATTGAACCCAAAAGAGTTACAAGAGGCCATCGACTGAGGTCTTTCAGCCGTTTAAAATAATAATAATATTTTCAATGAAAAACAATTGTTTAATCTTTAATAATAATAATCTAGGATTTATTGTTAAAGATTAAACAATTGTTTTTCATTGAAAAGAGTATTTATTCTGAATAAAACGCGTGGTGAAACATTTGTAATTAATAATGCTAGGAAATTAAAACACTTTGTTTCACAGAAATCTGTGAAACATAAAAAAAACAAGTTTTAAAATTCACTTCACTTTATCGCAGTTATTTAAAATAAATTAAATGCAAAAAATATAATTTTCTTACTAGCTCGATTTATTTGCTGTATTCATTCATCTTCAATATGTAACAAAAGTTGTTTGCGTGAATACCTAAAATTCTAAGGGCAGAAAGACCGATGGTAGATAGTTATTTTCTGAGGTTTAACTAAATGATTGTAATGGTGTAATTTAATTTATATATACAAACATCTTTATTCAGACAGCAGAATTACAATTTTTTTATAAATATTTATATTTACAATAATACATATTGATGGGTTACGAGTCTGTCATGGGCTATCGACCGGAGGTCTTTCTGCCCTGTCATGAATTTATGGTGATTTGCAAATAAGAACTTTGCTAGCTAGCTGAACTGTCATGTAGATGAGTGATGAATTGTAACAGAAAGGTGTTTATGCTTGGGAGGGATATTAAGGTTGCGAAGAATACAGAATTTAGTAAGAAGGGAATGATAGTATGGGTTATTGGCAAATTTTGTGGTAAGGGATAATATACGCTGGAATATGGGCGTAATTTAATTCTCAGAAATAAATATTTTCTATATATACAAAAATTCTGCGCGGTATATTTATGTATAAGTATAAATTCAACAAACAATAAATTATTTATAAATAAAACAACTACTACAATTATATTGCTAATATAGTAGCATCATTAAGTAGATGATTATTCTTATTTTTTAGTTTGTCCCAATAAAGGTTAACCTAAGGGAAGTCTGAAGTGGTTCGGGCAAAAAGAGATAAAACTTTTTGCCCGAACCACTTCAGACTTCTCTTAGGTTAATTAATGATTATTTTACACAATTGTTTTTTATCGTAGTAGACTGTCATGTAGAAATAATTGAAGCAGTGTCTCTACAATAAATTTTTGTGAACCTTAAAAAAACTGTTGTTTTATTTACAAATAGATTATTATTGAGTTTCATCAAGTAAAAGCTTCAATCATTGATTAAATAAATAAATTCCAATAAATCATTGTAAAACAATTTTATTTATTACGCGAAAATAAAGATGTTAATAATCAACGTTTTTATTTTTACAATTGGGATATGACAATAAACAATCTTTAAATCAATTATTTCGAATCAGCAGGTAAAACAGTTTTTCGCAATTATAAAAAATCGAATACACGTGCGTGTGGGTTCTGCACTTACGAATTCAAGATATGAAATCAGAAGCTTACACCTACCAACACCTACACGATTCATATGAAAAAAATTGGTAGATTTATTAAACAATGAAAGTATAAATTAAAGCGAGCGGGTTATAAATACGTTTTTAAATCAAATCGATTTCAGCGTTAAGATTCCTATTAATCTTGGAAATTTTATAAATTGCAATGCTTTAACTTTACGAGAAATTAAAGTTTATTTCTTAACTTAAATTGAACACAATTATATTTATTATAGATTTCATTTTAATTTAGTTCAGTTTTTACTGTCTAAGTGAATCAAACCATATTTCCTGTCTCAAAAATGACTCCTATAATTTTTTATAGCCTTCTAGATAACAATCCTAATTAATACAATTTTCATTAGCATAATAATCAACAAGTGGAAATTCCGCAAAATCACCCAGGTGATAATTATGGCAGGCAAAAAAATACCTCTTTACTTTCGACCGAGCTGAATTGTAAGCCTTTTATAATCACAATTACGACAAATGCAATGTAATTAAAATGCGATGCAAGAACCGAAAGCCGATGGAATTGCTAACCGTTGAGTCACTTTTACTTTTTTTAGTGGCCTTTATTAAACGCAACTGGGCTCGTGTCGCGTCTTTTTAAAAGCCGCGAACGCTTCATTACCACGAAAATCAATTAGGTCCTAACAGAAAACGAGAGAAGAGATTTACAACCCAGCAGAAAGTAGACTTATTTATTTTTATAAAGTCGGTTCAGATTTTATTCTAGCCGCGGTAGCTTTATGTTTCTTCTCTGTATATTTTTGAATGATGTATTTTTGATAGTTGTTTGAAATAAATTATTCTTTTGCGAGATTTATGGCCTTACAGTCCTGTCAACCAGCCAATGCTTTCTATTGTTATTACTTGAGATTATTTTCAAATTCTTCTTTTATATATTTTTTTGTAAATAAAATATTTATTTTAGTATTTTTTTCAAAGGAATTACAAAAATAATATTTTGTAATTCCTTTGAGAATTATCGTGATTGACCGAAACGCATGACAGGAAACTGAATATAATAATATGAAATTAAACAAGTGTTTTGATTTGAAACCACCTAATATTATAATTTCGTTTCATCAAGAGTGCAGTGAATAAAATATTTACCACAAAAACACCTGTTATTTTTATTTAAATTTTTTAATCATCTTTGTATTCCATTCATCAATTTTTCTTGTGTGTTTATTTTTTTGTTATTTTTAATTCTAATTATTTGCAACAATAAACTCAAAGAACTATGTTCTTAATTACCAGAACAGCTGTGTCTAACATTTTTATTTTTACTCCTATCCCGAAAGATATTCTCATTTTGTTTGTTGTCCCAATCAGGTTGATTGTTTCCACTTTTGTCTCTTTTTACCTGAACCACTACGGATTTCCCTTTACAAGAAATGGTTTTGCACAGAACAGCTGTGTCTAACATTTTTATTTTTACTCCTATCCCTTAATTACCAATAAATAATAAATTGTTGACTTCAATAAAACGTTGCCAATAAAAATTTTACAAGTCTATTTATTTTTCTAATATGATCTTTAAAAATAGACAAGAATTTAGTCGGAATGGATTCCAATTCTGTTGTAACAAAGTTACAGTTAGAAAAAAAGTTCAGTTTAGACATTAAAGAAAACTTTTGAGGGGTTTTATGAATCATTTTTCAAGACAGGATTTTTAATTACAAAGGAATTTATAGTGACAGTTTTTATGTAATACAAATAATAATAGAAATTGTAATAAAATATGAAAACATTTAAAATGAAAACACGTATTTTCTATATTCGTAACGTACAATATGCGTCATTCCTTATCATTACTAAATAACAAATATGACAATTTATTTGAGCATGACTCAGTTTTGTAAAATTCTAACGAAAACACTGGTGTACATTAAATTTTATTGTGTTAAGTATTTCGAGATTTTATTTATTTATTTAGTCTTACATAACATTGTTATATGTTCCTCTCTACTTCTCAGTGTGAGGTGATTTCGAAATTACGGTGGTTAAATAAAGTGCGATTTATACACATAATTATTATTGTAGATAATTCATTACAAATTCACGTTTCATTAAATGTTAGATGACTCAATAACGAAAAGTTGATTAAATTCTTCGTAAACCATTAATACAAAGAATATTTGATTAAATCGCAGTGAACTTAAATCACATTTAGAACTTTAATTACTTAACAAAATAAAATACTCAATGCATGATTTTTTATCATTGATGGTCAGGGCTATTCCGTACTGGAAATGTTTTAACGTGAACGTTATTAATTAATTTCACATTCTATGAAAATGCTTCTATTATAAAAGCTGCTTAGACTGATGATTAAAATTAACGTACACGTTAAACTAAACATTACTCTTACAGAATAGCGCCGATTAATAAACTTGTGCCATTGAAATAAAAATAAATTGTAATTGCTTTAAATTTTGAGCGTTGTTTATCCAGCTTTTGCAATATATGCTAATTGAGAAGTCAGTTTGGATGATTGACCGCAACTACAAGGCCAACTAGCAATCATTCAATGAAATTAGTGTTGTTTCCATGAATTTTGTGGTGGCGATTCCGTTAAGGCTATTGACGTATATTTAATTTGTTCGAAGTTTACATTCATTACCTTGACTTGATTTGAAATAATTAATAATTCTATACACGTGAAGTCATGTGAAGATTTTTAGCGAGAGAAATATTTTTTTTTGAAATTTTTAGTTTTAAAAAGAAGTATCGATTATTGCGTATTTGATGACTGATATCGAAAATATATTGTATTAAATTCATAACAATTATTTATGCAAGGATTTTTAAAGCAAAAAATAAAAATAAAGATTAAAATTTGATTACTGAAAATAATTGATTATTTCTTATTCGATTACTGAAAAAAAATATATACATTCACATATATTAAATAAAAATGATTTGAAAATAATTAATAAATTATTTCCACATTTAGCTCTGTGACTATTAATTATTTTCAAATCATTTTTATTTAATATATTTAAATAACTGTGACCAAGTGAATGAATACTGTTAATACATTCACTTCTAAACTTTATTTTGTAAGTTTAGAAGTATTTTCATTATCATATTTAAATATGTATAACGAAATGGAAGCCTCCACAATAGAAAAAAAAATACTTTCATTGCTTTGACTTAAATTTAAAATAATTAATAACTACACAATTGGATTATCCCGAACGGACGTTTATCGACTGTACTTGAAAAGTCCAATCGAATTACCAAAAAGCTATTGCTTTTTTTGCCACAAAGGCCTCCATCCCCTGTGAAGAATCGGGCTATAAATCCGGAAAAAACGACCCACTATAAAATTTAATAATTAACTAAATTTGATAATGGATTTTCTAACAATATGTAACTCCGAATCAATGAAAAATAATTAATACAGAAATTATTAAATTATTTAAATTACGTAGTGAATAAATTATGTTCTACTATAATTGATCCAGAAGTTAATTCATCCTCACCAAAATGTTTATTCATTTTATCATCAGTGAGGGTTTTTAATTCATTGATGGCATCGATTTGTTTAAGCCTAAGGGCTGTGTTAGATTAACAATTTTCATGAATGATTTATTTACAAAACAGTCAATATTATATTGATTGAAAGATAATGACATTTTATTTAAAAATTAAATTAAAAAACCTTACTTTTGATCACATTTCATGACTGAATGCCTCGAGTGATGTTCACTAAAGTTATTCGGGTGTGTCAAGTTGGCACCCTTATGAAAAGTTCCAATAGTTCTGAAAAGAGTTTTGGACTCACTTTAAGGTATCAAATTTTCAGAAAGAGTTCTACAAAATTACACCCTGCAGATTTTTTTAAAAATTGGGGTGCCAACTTGATGTAGCATCCCAATATTTTAATTGATGAATTCCAATGGCGTTTTTATATAAAAATATAAGGAGTTCCTGATACTTTTTAGAAAGAGTTCTGCAAAAATTCTTGAGAGAAAAAAAATTATTGAAGTTGAATGAAATTCATGTTTAAAAAGCCAAATTTCTTAGAAAATATTGCATTAATAAAAAATGAATAATCAATATATACTCAATCTTCATAAAATAAACCTAAAATCAATCAGAACTATCGAGAACTATAAAGAAAATAAAAAAAATTAAGTCCCAGATTTCTAAATAGAAAATAACAAAAATTGAGAGTTATGGTAGTTCTGATGTGATCTAGAGGAGTTCTAAAGAAAATGTTGTAAACTTAATATTAATCGCTCTATCTGAAAACGTAAATTTAAATATAACTTAACTTTTTTTTTAGAGGAATTCTAGGTATATCTTGTTTTATTTTGAATGTAAGAGAAACTAGTTTTACCATCTGTATACTGTTTTTTTTTGCATTTATTGAGAAGGAGTAAACAAAAGAAATTAAGTGAAAATTAAAAAAAAACTTTTATAAAATACAAAATTAAATTAAAAATGGAAGCAGATGTTTTATCAACTTTTTTATTAGAAATTGTTGCTGTATTAATCCGTTAGAATAATATCAAATTACACACTGGCGCACCCTAAATTGTTTCGTTTTACTAATTTAACATATCTCTGGTTGTAAGACAAATTCTAATACATCCCCGAATAATGCAATATTTTTTTATGTGTGCAAAAAAATCTAATTAGTATTGCATTGCCAAATTATAAATACGTCTCGTCCGGATTCAGTTCTTGTATTTACTCCTTTGCACAATTAAATTACAAAGGTATCTCGTTCGAAATTAGTTGTGTTTACTCCTTTGCACAATGAAGACTAACGAGCGTAGAAACGCGAAGTTATATAAAAATATAAAACTGGTTTAGAATGGTTTTTTAATTGAAATTGTATTTCTTCTTTTTTTTCTAACCGAAATAAGTAGGTTTTGGCCTATTGCAACGATCCGCTCAGTGGGTTTTAAGTGAAATCAGAAAATCACTCAGTCGTTGACAGTTTTTTTCAAACTTTCATGTTATGTTTTCTTTTATAAAAAATAAATAAACAAACAGAATATCATTATATTTAATTTTATTAATATTTTTTTTAATTAATTAAATAAATATAATAATTATAAATTTGATCCACTAACGCCTACATGTATTGTAATTATTTATGTTATTTTTTTTTGTACTATCTGTAGTCTCAATAAAAGTTTGTGTTTATATTATACCACCAAGAGTTTCTTATTTAATGTATTCTGTCTAGTGATGGGCAAAATCGATTGTTTTAAGAATAGATTTATTTTAAAAATGTAAAATATAATGAAAGTTTAATTTAAAAAATATCTCGGAGAGGTAGAGAAATAGTAATTAAAACGATTATGTTTGAATTTTTAATTATGTATTTCACAGAAACGATAAAATTATCATTCGTTTATCGAAAGTATTCGATTATTTCCTATTTAGTTATTGAAATAATCGATTTTGCCCATCAGGAATTCTGCCCATTTGGCCCTGCTATCTTAATAAAGATTGAATATATTAATTAATTAAAAATAGTATTTTTTAATAATAAAATAACCTCTCTCAAGATAGCAGAACAAATGGGCGCTAATAAAATCTGTATATATTTAAGATACAGATTTTATTAGCGCCCATTTGTCCTACTATCTTGAGAGAGGTTATTTTATTATTAAAAAAATACTATTTTTAATTAATTTAATAAAATTGCAATTACAAAAATGTAATTTTCGTTGTGTTATCAAAAAATAAAACCATTGAAACTTGCGATTTCCAAACGCAAAAGGAAATACAAAATAAACACGTTTCCTTTTCGAGAAAATCAAGTTTAAATCATGATTATTAATAATTTCGCGTATTAATAATTAGCATCAATTAAACGGACGATGAAAATACATATCAATTAAATCAATGGACATTTAGTTCCAACTAATTTAATTTGACCTAGAAATCGCTTTGAATACATTAACACTGATAAGAATTACGGTTATGAAAATAATTTAATAAATTTCCGCGTTTCATGCATAAATTCTAATGTTCAGCTTTAAACGGATTGTCAATAACGAGAATGCTGTTTCTTGTCTTTCATTAATAAACGACAATAAAAAAAGTGTTACTTTTCGCACGGTTACATTAACAAGTTCAGCCTACTGCATTAGTTGGACGGAAAATTAGGTCGAGTGCTGGCTGCTGTTAAATTGTCTAAACACATTTCGCGTTTCGGGAATGTTTAATTAAATTCTTTGTTTCTTAAATATTTTAGTATCTAATTCGCTAATTAGTTGAAAAAATGTTTTATTATGGATTAAAGTAAAACATTTTTACTTGATGGCCGCGCAAACGTTATTTTTTACGTAATTAGCCATTTCATTTTAATTAGATCAAAAAATTGTTTTAGCATGGGGTAAAGCATTGCCGGAATGTCTGAGTGGGGAAATCAAAATCTCGGAGTCTAGTCGGACTCCACGCGAGAGAATTCATTGGCTTACAAACCATTATGATGGAAACATCTTCACTTCTTTGCCTAATTTGGAATTTTATTTTTTTATCTAAATATAAAATAATTTTGGCTGATGGTCGATAGCCATTTAGTAAGAATATTATATAAAATGTATTATACTTAATGTAAATTTTACAATAAAGATGATATATATATATGCTTTTTTTTATCAGTATACATTTCCCCTATGTATACCTGCAAAATAGGCAAGTCAAACGCATTGATGTATGTGTGTTTGGTTGCCTATAACACGGAACTGAATACACATATGCCAAATAATCAACTAAACATACACACATTAATTGGTTCAATGCGTTTGACTCGCATTTTTGCAGGTATACACTTCCCCTAATATAGCATTTTTTTTCGATGAAACTAAGTTCGAATAACACTATCAAGTCATCACAAAACTTCAACAATACTTTATTCCATGAACAAGGTAGCAAAATAAAATATTTGATTAACATACGATATTATTTTTGATTCATTTTTTTAAGCAAACGACAGTTGTTTCACAAAAAGTCAAATGGTCATGTTGTTTGAAGATTAAGACCACTAAGTCAGATTGGGAAAGTTTGGGAAGTGGCGCCATCTATATGGTATGTCAGGCCCGGAATTTATTAGTGTTGTAGTAGTTTTTAGAGATTGTGCCATCTATATGTCACGCCCGGAATAATTGTGTGATGAACACAATTAAGCAGCTTTACCTGATTTTGTACAGTGGAAGTCAACAGATGCCTTTGCAGTACAACAGGATCGTACTCTTTCAGGATGGCTTCGATTTTCTTCGAATCGGGCGACCTCACTATAGGAATACTATCACCGAGCACTTGATCCAACGCACTCCTAACCGCCGCATTCGTCCTCTGACTAGACACTTCGTTTTTAGCACCACAATCACCGCCACTATCACCACCCGGCACTTTCGCTTCGCCCTTAGTCACAAACTGCGAGTGGAGGTCGTGTATGCGCGAATTCACTTCACCACGCTGGTCGACGACGGCGCGCAACTGCTCCTCCAGGTCCTGTTTCGCGGAAAGCAGGTCCTCGAGGTCCTCCTGCAGCCTGTTGGTGTGCACCCGCCCGGCCAGGACCTCGGCTTCCATCTCGGCTACCTTGTCCAGCAGCATGTCGCGTTCCCGCCGGAGCTGTCGGACGTCATCGGCGGAGGCGTGGAAGAGGACGCGTTGGAAGTCGGATTCTTCACGTGCGTTTCCTTGATCCCTTAAGGTTAATAATAGCATAATTAAATTGAGCAGTTTAAAATAATTTATAGCAATTAGTTTATCGTAATCAATTGAATATTATATTATTAATAACATGTATCTTTGGGAACGATGGAAAATAGATGTTAGGTTTTTTCGCTTGTTCTGCATTAAGTTGAACTTTAATGCGAATTGGTTCACTTGTTCAATTCGTATTAAAGTTCAACTTAATGCAGAGCAAGCGAGCTAACCTAACATCTAATTTCCATCTTGCTCAAAGATGCATGTTAAATATTTAGTTCCAACTTATTCAATTTTTAAATTCTAAAAATTTGTATTGAGGTATAATTTAAATGAATTAAATATAAAGTGGAAAAGAAACATCTCTGTTGGGATTTGAACCTATATCTCCCGATTGCCGGTCGAGTGCATTACCAACCACACGACAGAGACCTGTGATATCAAATCTCCACCAAGCACTTTACTTCAAATCCACCTATATTCAATTTATACAGACAATCGTGATGAGGCCGAGGATGATACACAGCGTTTCTTTTCCACTTTATTTTTAATTAATTTAAATTATACCTAAATGTTGTACATTGAAAATTTCTACAATTCATAGATATAATTATAATTTAAAAGGAATAGCAATTTAGTTATTAATTTAACCTTTTCGAATACATTAAAACTGATGAGAATTACGATTGTGAAAATTATTTAATTAATTTTCTTGTTTCTTGTATACATTTTTTTTAATAAAAAAGCGTGATTAGTTTAAGTACTCTTAGTTTGATAATGACAAGTGAAAATTGTTGAAACTATAGTCACTGAAATAAAATTAAAGTTATACAAACAAAGTGATTCAGCGTTTTTATTAAAACTTAAAACAATGTATAACGAAGTAGAAGCCTCTATTATCAATAATTCTTGTATAAATTCTAATGTTCAGCTTTAAGCGGATTGTCAACAAGGAGAGTTATGTTTCTTGCTTCAGCTTAAACCACTGTTAGTACAGAAAGTATTATGCGGAAATCTGATACTACCCAGATTTCCGCATAATACTTTCTGTACTTTTTGTGCTGATGTAATAGAAGAAAAAAAAACTGATTCTCAACAACAATCAAGTAGCTTATATAACTATCCATCCTACTCTGCAAATGTTAACTAACAAAAAGATAATGTGTTTGAAGTTTGTTTCTTCTATGAAAACATGAAGTTGTCATATTAAAATATTAATTTTGGTAAACATTGGTTTAAGTGTGAACTAACAAAAATGTTAGCTTATGTAGAGATTATTTAAATAAAAACATAGTTTCCGAAATATATCTAGTAAAATAAAAAATAAGTAGGAGAAAGGACAAGTATTTTTATTTAAATAATTAAAGTCTCCACGACCAACAACCAACATAAAGAAGATTATGTAGAGATTGTTCTATGAAAAAAACTGTCATATTATCTTTAACAAACAATCAATTTTCTATATTAGATTAAAAATAATTTCAACAATTTTACTGAGATCTCGATAGAGAACTAACAAACAGCTATTAAAAAGTCTTGGATTAATAGTTACTGAATACTAAAGAAGTACTTGTATTACATTGAGCTGTTTAAAGGCAGAATCAAATGTGAGAAGTTAAACTCCTTACACATTTTATTTGGGAATATGGTACTTGTTTCATATCTTAAGTGCTCCAAGTGGTTTTAGAGGATTATAGAAGGGAAAATATCCTTTGTCGACTTTGGTAACACAATGGGTTTTAAATGGTCAAAGTGAGGTGACCAAACCTTACCTAGCCTATCATTTTGCTTTACTTCAGCTAGCAAATATGAAATTTAACTTTCCAGTCAAGATTTTTTTAAAATATAACAAATGATAGAAATATTTAGTTACTACAGATGAAAATTAAATGTATTAAATAAAAATGATTTGAAAATAATTAATAAATTATTTTCACATTTAGCTCTGTAACTTATGACTTACGTTACGTAAGTACGTTAAACAAATGCACATTAAAACAACTAAAATAATTTATTAATTATTTTCAAATCATTTTTATTTAATATATTTAAATAACTGTGACTAAGTGAATGAATACTCTTTTCGAAAATTAAATGGTTAAAGTTGATAATAAATTTAAGAAAAAACTAACCTAAGCGCCCCTTGTAGCGCTTCGACTTCATCCTTCAGCCGCGTCCCCTTCCTGTGTATGACATCCAGCAGATTCCACAACTCGTCCTCTGTCTCATCAGCTCCCCCCGTCGCGGCGGAATGAGTGAGTGCCGTCGAAGAAGCGCTGTGCGTCTCCTTGCTGCTGGTCTCCGTGCTGAACCCCGAGTCCTGAATCGCCGACGATTCCGACTTCTTCGACCTGGAATCGTCCTTGTTGTGCAGCTTCCGCCTGACACGCACGCCCGGCTCCCAGTCCCTCCGCACCGCCACTGGTATGTTGGAGGTCATGGTGGCGGGGGTGGAGGAGGCCATCTTCGTGCGTAGGTTCGGAAAGGTCTCGATGACGAGATCGCGGAACTCCAAAAGGGCGCCCACCTCATGCTGCAGTTCCTGTAGGGCGACCAGGGATTTCGCTTGCTCGCTGATGAGGTAGTGGAACGGACCTGGCTGTTGGCGGAGCTGGAGACAGTCCATGCCAGAACCTGGTTCGCCACCCTAAAACAATAATAAAAAAATTTAAATATCCATCATAGTATTTTCCCCATTAATTTTATACCAATGCATTTTTCAAAACAATGTAAAAAATTAAGGTTTTTAGAACAAAATAGTATTATACAAAAACTATTTACTTCTTTAATATCTATACCTTATTTAAAATATTTTTCGATAAAATAATAATTAATGAAAAATTAGAAAAACTATCAGCTGTTGTCCGCCCAGGTGGCACGCAGCTAGTGTAAGGCTAGTAATCCATGGTTCGATTCTAGGATTGGGCTGGTGTGATTGTGCCTTAAATTGGAAATTACAAATTTATATGCAGTGTTGGGCAAAATCGAGTAATATTAATAACTGAGTATTTATATAAGCAATTTTAAATATAAACTTTAAATAATATAACTTTAAATAAAGTCAATAAGTAACAATAAATTGATGTCTTATTAAAGTAATCATGGATTTTCTGAAATTAAGTGCCTCAGTAATAAATGATGAAAATTGATGTTTTTCAATAAATAGGGAAGAGTTACTACTAGTAATAGAATATGTTTCATTGATAAAATTGATTAATTTTGCAATAACAAAATAGATCGAAAATATCGATTTTGACCATCTATAGTTATATGGTTAAAAATATACCGTTACCCTTGTGTGAGTAGAAGCAAAAAATCAGCTTTAGGTTTTTAAAGCACTATTTTCGGTATGCGAATTTCATTCAGCTCTTCCAGAATTAATAGGAAGCTTAATCTCTTTCCATCCCGCACTTTGTATATGTTTCAATGAATTAAGCAATGACGTCAATAGGAGGCAGTGGCAACAAATGTGTTAACTATCTTTATTTTACGTCAATAGCTAAAGTAGTTTTCGTTCTAGAGCGCACACACACAGACATTTTTGGGAAATGGTCTTAATGGAATAAGGAGACCTAAAACTGACATAAAAGAATTGTTTCGCATAATATTCTCTCCAACCAGCCATTTACATAAAATAATTAATATTTGATTTTTGCACGATCACAGATACTCTTATCATGTTTGATATTTTTTTCTTCTAGTTAATATTATGTTCATTGTTGTTGAATTAAGTATTCAACTAAAAATTGAGTTTAGTTGAATACTTAATTTAACTAAAAATGGATGAACATAATAATGACTAGAAGAAAAAAGTATCAAACATGACATCATGTAACCGCAATTTATATCTACCACATACCTTAATATTACATATCCCAACAAAAAATGACCTTGATCTTTAGCAATAATACCACCGAATACGGAATATGGCGCAATAATCAAACGTTCACAAGGAAATCTCAAATCAATTTGAGGCCAAACTTTTCATTAATTAGCGATTTCAGTTTGCAGAACTTTCGCATTGTTCTAAAACGGATAATTGCCATTTGTTGCTCCTCGACGCTGATTATATGCAAATCGGATCTTTTTTTTTCAAATTCTTCTATGATTTCATGTTATTTTTAGCACTGAACTTTTCACCTTGTGGGCGTTCGTAATTGCCGGTTGTACAATAATAAATTTGCAAGGCCGCAATGAAATGGCGGTTACAAATATGTAAATGATATTGCAATGATGAGAGATATTTACCGAGCTTAATACCTTTATGGGCAATGATGATAAATAATGCGATAAAAAAATTTACTTGTTAGAATCAAACATCAATCAAATCGAATAGTTATTCGAAATATACATCTAGCGAAATAAAAAAAAAATATTATGGAGAAAGTGTTGGGGTTTTTATTCGAGTTATTATTTGTCTGGTGTTTATCTTTTTAATCTAACGAGGAATGTTTTCATTTATTGATATAATTTTAATTCCATATTTATATTATACTCATTCATACATTCATTTTAAATTCTAGCCGTTTTGTATTTTAAGTTTATTATACATATGTTTTGTAATCTTTTTAGAGCGTCACACTGTTCTTATAAAATTTTTAATATGTAATTATAATTGTAATTTGGAAATGGAGATTCCGTTAATAAAGTAAATTGAAATTGAAATCCGTTTTACTATCAAGCTTTGCTTATAAGATTTAGGTTGTTCTTTTAATTTATTGTATATTTTATTATATTTATATATGTAATTAATCTTTGTAGATCTGTGTAAAAGGAGATTCCGTCAATAAATAAATAAATAAATTTAGTCTATTTTTTTTCTCAAACAACCAGCGATGTTTAACGAAATGCCAGGTTTGAATATTATTAAAAAAATATACTTTAAATCTGATAATGGGAAATTCAAATTATAGACACAATTAACAAAACTAAGCAACCAACATTGACAAACTCTTTTAATTATAAGTAGTTGCTAATAATTTTTGTGCGAACAAATCTTGGGGTTGCGCTCTAAAAATTCTAAATTCACTCACCAATAATAGTATTAAAGAGTAGAATTTTTAAAATAGCAAATGCAATAATAAATTATTAAAAGTCCACAAATAAAACTGAATAAAAACATACATTAAATTAAATAACATTAAATTTTCAAACAACCTCGACACCCAATAAAAGAGGATAAGATTAAGAAAGAAATTTTCAAACACTTTCGAAGCATTAGTCCATTCTGAAGCAAACTTAAAATTTTAATAAACTAACGAGTTATATTTTCATCTTTAAAACAATATTATTTCAAATATTTATTATTTGCCTTTTTATTGTAAACCAGAAATTAAACGCTCAACGTTGTTGTCCTTGAAAAGTGTTCTTTTACACTTCACCTATTAAGAATTAGTCACCAACCATCAATACATCAATCATACTTTCATCAACAACATGACTTAAGAGATTTTATTTAGGTCAATGGCCTAATCAATAGGATTTTTTTTAAATTTGTTGCTTTGAATATAAGATATATTGCATATAATTACTAATAAAACTCTTTAGCAATAGTATTTATTGTACAGCCTCAATCATCCAACCGTAACTGCATATCATATTAGAATATTAACTTTATGTATTGTATATTTAACGAAAAAACTTTGTTTATTCGATGCAATAATAAATGTCATTATTCTAAACTCAAAAATATGAAATAAATTTAACCTTTGAGTGCATGATGTTTTTATTTTTGTAGTACATTACAATCGTTTCCAGAAGATTCCGAATGATTCGATCTCGTCTATTACAATTTAAAACGAAGTTGGGGTGATATCAAGATAGAGAGTGAAAAAAAAAAATCGACCAATAAATTCGGAAAAAAAATCTTTCATTTTCACATTGAAAGATTTTTTTTTCCGAATTTATTGGTAAATTTTTTTTTTCATTTTCACACTGTAAGATTTTTTTTCCGAATTTATTGGTCGATTTTTTTTCATTTTCACACTGAAAGATTTTTTTTCCGAATTTATTGGTCGATTTTTTTTTTCACTCTCTATCTTGATATCACCCTAACTTCGTTTTCAATTGTAATAGACGAGATCGAATCATTCGGAATCCTCTGGCGAGATTTTCAGCGTATATTTTCTGTTTTTGATAATTCATCTAACTCTAATTAAAAGAAGAAAGTGTGATAAATGAATGGCAAAACAAATAGGATGAAATACTAGTTACTCTATGATTTTAGTGTGAAAATGTGAAAAGAGAAATACACAACATATATTGTTCATTTTTGCATTATTTCACACTAAATGTTTTTTTTTGCTTCGATTTATCATATTCGCTTATTTTAATTATAGTTTGACGAACTATCAAATATAGAAAATACACGCTAAAAATCTCGCCCTCATTTCCCGGTTTAGTACAACAATAGCCACCATTATATTTTTGGAGAATTGGACGGAAGTGTTGGCGATAGAGTGGCACGAAACCAAAAATAGTGCCCATTATTACAAGTCTGGGCGATAATTTATCTCCATACACTTAAACGCCGGCTAATTCCGGGAGCGAAATGCCTTCTGTTTGTAAAAACGGCAAAAAAGCTGATATGACGGAAAGAGAAGAAGAAAAAATCAGAACATACATGCAGCGTCATCCGGGTAGAACTAATTATCGTCATGCAAATTGAGAGATAATTTGCAATGGTTCTTTCTTATTCGTTTTGGAAAATGATAATGTGAGAAACGCGTGACTGGCGTTTTTCTTGTTATTTTTTGTGAAATAATGATTCCATTTGCTTCGAGAATCTCCGGTGGATATATTGTTTCTTTTGACGTACTTATGTAAGTTTTCCAATTCATTTCATATCTCCGAAAAATAGACAGTGAGGGATAATTCAACTACCCGGAAACGAGAACGGAAAATCATAGAATTTACGTGATCGATTCACAATCGCTCGGGAACGACATCGGAAAAGAAGATTCATAGGTTTTACGTATATCAATTCACAATCATTCAGGAACGACATCGGAAAAGAAGATTCATAGGTTTTACGTATATCGATTCACAATCGACCGGGAATTTTTATGTATGTATGTATTATTATTAAAACCTGACAAAATAATTAAACTGTCTCGTTAAACAAAAATAGTAACAATTATTGTTATTAACTCAAAATACTCACATCACAGCAAAAATAACAAGCGGGTAATGATACTGAGGAGTCTAACTTTTCACAACTCACCATAATTAATGGGGGCCTTGAAGAGCACAAAAGGATGTAACAAAAGCCGAACGATTTTGTGAGAAATAGGACCACATATGGAAACCGTCACATTTACTACAAAGCCAAGTTGAATTAATTTGAACAAAAAAAAAGTATAAAAAATGAAGAAATCTGAGTTATACAAAGTTAAAAAAATGTGTTTTTTTTTTATATAAACCCATTATATTTTGGATTTTATTTATTAGTTTTTTATAAATGAAATGTATATTGTAAAATTAAGATTCAGTAAATATTTGGTAATCCAAATAAAAGTGTGAAGAAAGGTTATTAGTGCTTTATTCGTCGAATTAATTCAGTAAATAAATTTATTTGTTTCTTATTTATCACTTGGTAAAATATTTTTACAATACATATGGATCTCCCCATGAACTTCATTCGCTAACTTGTTTAAATAGATTATTAATCAATTATTTTCATTTTTTATTTAAATAACTGTGGCCAAGTGAATAAATGCTTTTTCTATTATTAAATAATTTTCTTATAGGACATAATTTTAATGTAATATTCGATCAATTCACAAAAAAATGAAAACTATATGGGTAATGATAAATAAATAATATGAAAGAGAAAAAAATACTTGATAGAATCAAAACTCGTTAAAAATACAATTATCAAATAAGGGCTTGAAATATATATCTAGCAAAATAAAAAAAAATATTGTGAATAAAATGTTAGGGTTTTTATTCGAAATTTAGTTTAATTATTCTCAGCGGTGTGTAAAAAAATACTTTAATAATGATCAATTCAATAAAATTGAAAACTATAAATTAAATAAAAATAATTTAAAAATAATTAATAAATTATTATCTCTTCATCTACTCTATTACTCTGTACAACTATATTTAGTTTAGTTTATACATATATATTTCTCTGTAATTAGGCTCTGCTTGTTGAGAAATAAATTATTATTACTCTCACATTTTTTATTTACGTTGTAAGTGCTTTAAAACAAATGCACACTAATGAACACTTGTTGTTGTGCATAACAATAATATATTGTAGAATGCAACATTTTTTTGTTCGAAAATATTTAATGTAAAGAAGAAGAAAAAAAAAACGAAACGTAATATAAGACTTTCTGCAGACACGAGTTTCGGGATTTCATCCCTTGTTTTTTTTTTTCAATTATTGAAAACTTTATATTTGAAGCTTTTTATTTCCAAATTTTCAAACTATGTTGATTAAACAATGCATTATTAATAAAATAAAAAAAATCTCCATGTACCTTTTTCGCGAAACGTGTTTACATAATTTTCTTGTAATATTCTGTTTTAGTAAAAAATCAGTCAATTTTAAAAAAAATATATAACTTTGTGTTTGAGGCTGTATATTTAGAAAACAATGCTATATTAGCAATATTGAACAATTTCCTTATAATCCTTTTTCGTGCAAATTGTTCAAATGATTTTTTTGTCGGACGCTGTTTGAGTGAATCAATTTAAAAACAATTATATAACTTTATGTTTGAGGTTTTTTAGAAAATTTCCGGCCACAATGATTAAATAATGCTATATTTGTAATATTCAACAATTTCTTCATATTCGCTTTTCGTGCAACTTGTTCAAATGTTTTTTTTTGTCTGGCGCTTAGTAGTCTCTGATTTTATTGGGCATTTTCAATATATTTTCTATATATATATAACATCTTTATTTCTGCAGACAATTTTATATACAATAAATTAACAATATAATTCTTATAATATGATATACGTTGTCCTTATAAAACGGCTATCGATCATCGGTCTTTCTGCCTGCCCTTGTCCAGTTCTTGTCTTGTTATGCAAAGGTCATGATTGTTAACGTCTTTGAATATGTCTGCAAATTTAATGATATGAATTGATGAATGGTTAATGAAGGATGGGAGAATTTAGGAGTAATGTTAAGGTTGCGAGGGATACAATATATTTTCTATTTAATTTTAATTTATCGAAATCGGATTTTTTAAAATTTTTATGATTAGAAATATTTTATTGAGCCAAGAGCTTGTGTTAGTAAACAAATATATGTATAAAAATAAATAAATAAATATTGATTTCATTACTTTTTATCCATCCCTTCTGTGTGCATACGTCGTATTCTTCTATACAAACACGAGAAAATGGGGTTGGGGTGGAAGTAAATGGGGGACGAGGGTGCTACTGTAATAAAATAAAAAACGCTGATGATACTCGATGGGGAAATCAGTAACTGGGGGAGTCGCTGAATTCCGTCTGCAATGTGGTGAGTTCGTGTGGGTTTTATTGTGATGGGAGTTAAAGCAAAATATCGATGAATTCAACGAAAAGCTGAAAGAAAATCCATTCTTTCTTTTATTTTCTGCGAAAATATATAAGACTCAACAACACATTGCGCGACATTACGTAGGTTTTATTCGCTTTTTGTTTTCTATTGTGAAACTAAAGAACACTCATATTAGCACTACTCTAAAGAAACAGCTCTCGTGAAATAATTAGTTTATTATAAATTAAATAACATAGAATTTTCAAAATTAAATAAAAAGAATTTGAAAACAATTAATTTCAGTGAAAATGTTTGATTTCACAATATTTGCTTTATTTTAATTAATTTATTTTTTGTTCAAAATATTATTTGAAACACAATCCCTGCTAAATTAATTTTAAACAATCATTTCATTTCGCGGTTTATTAATAAAAACATTTACAATCTTGCGATACGTCTCGAACTGGATATTTTTAGTTTCTATTCAAGGAACCGAAATTGTGATTCATCCCATTTCCCCCTTACACAACTAATTGCATATTTAAAGAGGGGCCCAATTTAATTTAACATCCGGTTTTAATTGTGCGCGTTTTATCGTTTTGGGATAGGGGCGGACGACCCAGAACGGACTTTGTTCGGTGCCCTTCTGACCCTCATACAAAGTGCGCCGACAATGTAAACGTGACTCTTCTCGGAAAGTGACAACGTAAAATGACTTGACTGGAATCACGAAACACGCTTTATTGATCTTGTTTAGTTTTATTGATTTGCAAGTTGGTGATTTAAAAATAAATAATTATTTTAAATAACCATGATCAAGTGATTAAAACAAAGGATAGGAATTTATGGAGGCAAATCCGCAAGAAAGTTTAGAAAATCGAAAGGGGAGTGATCAACCCCGTAATTATGATCTGGAGAGCTCTAGTATGGAGCGGCGCAACCCCATCTAGGGGTATAGCCACTAGATATATATATATCAAGTGATTAAACTCTTTTCTATTATTATTAGGAGTTTGTGTTTGCTTCAACTAAAACTGGTGTTTATATTATTTTCTAATTAATACAGATTAAATCAATATAAAATTATTTAATTGATTTAAGTATTGTATTCACTATACATACAACTTTTGCAATATTGGACATTTTGGTTGATCCAATTTCATCAGATCAGTGTGTGATGATACTACTTCCAAAGTAGGCAGAATATGAGACGTTGCGTTATTTATAAAATATTTTCACGTAACTGAACGAAGTAAATTTCTCTCTTATTATTTTAACAATTTTACTTGTTACTTGTTTACACAATAAAAAGCATGTCAAAATAAATGATATATAAATATATCGAAATAATTCTTGAATCTTTAAGGCGTGGTACATTTTCAATATTATTATTTCTTTATCCTTGAAATAAAACAATCACAAATAAAACACTGTTTTTTTTTTACAAAACAAAGAAAAAAGAGAAGTGTTTTTTTTGTGATTAATAATTTATAATTAAGTAGAAGCCTTAATAATTAATGAATTTGTACAAAGTAAAATATAATACATATACAGTATGAACTAACAATGTCTAAATATTAAAACCATTAATTATATTAAAAACTTATATATTAAATAAAAATGATTTGAAAATAATTAGTAAATTATTTCCACATTTAGTTCTGTGACTTTTGACACAGTTACATACGTACGTTAAATAACCAAGTGAATAAATACTCTTTTCTATTTATATTAAAAACTCATTTTGATGATTATTTATTCGTAAAAGTATTTTTAAATTAAATTAACACACTAAACATGTAATTAAAAATTATATATCAATAAATCTGACAACGAAAATCAATCAATTAATTAGCAGTCCCCCTTAAATAAAAATGTAAATTCAGTTTAGAAATTTCGGATGCGGGTACATCGTTCGTCATCGAGTTTTATTTATAAACCATGCAACGACCTTCTTTTTTTTTTCAATCGATGAACCAACAGGCGTAATTTGCATAGAGTTTTAATTATAATTGCCGACAAGTTTTTCTCCTTGGGCGCCGGCTTAATAGGAGAAATTAAGTTATTTGGTGTTTTCTCTCTCATTTCGGATAAATCATTAAAGTGTTATTAATAAATATTTTAAGAAGGAGGTTGGATATAAGTAAATAATGTTCTGTCAGTTTTGACATGCTAACTATTAAAATTCAACGACAATATTTCATGTTTTTTTTTATGTGATTAATTTCAGAAGTGTTATTATTTTCACTTTTATAATTAAAATCTTTGATATAAAGAATCTTTATTGTCAGTACAATATACATATAAATGTGAAAGAAATTAACAATAAATATTATTATTTTATTTACCGACAATCGGCTATCGGCCAACAGCCTTTCTACCATAAAATCTTTGATTTTTCAACAAATTGTCTTTTTATTAATTTAATTAATTGATTTTTCAACAAATTGTCTTTTTTATTAATTCAATTAATTACTGTTTGTAAATAAGATAATATTTCTTTAAATTATTGTAGAGACACTGCTACAATTGTTTCGCCAGCAGTGACATCATCATACAGATGATGAATAAGTTTTAATAACACAATGTGTATTATATATGCCTAAAAACAGGTTGATAGTGGTGGAGGAGTACAGTTGGTACAAAATGCAAATACACCAATAATTTATATTTAGTATTTTTTTGTATTTGGTTATTTTTGCCCCACCATTAATCTACCTGTTGCAAAAATACGAAAAATAGGAAATTTTGCATTTTTGTACCAATTGTACTTCTTACCCCACCACTAATCTACCTGTTAGGTAAATCATGAATTTTATGAAGCGAGGAAAAATAGCTTGAGCATAGGAAATTAAATAAATTAAATGTAAACAAATGGGCAGAAAGGCCTCTGGTCAATAGCCCGGAGAGACACCTGACAGAACACCTACTTATATTGTAAAAAAAATTGTTACTCTGTTTTGGAGACAAATAATAAATAAAATAAATTCTGTCCAGACAGAATATTTTTTTTTTTGTATATTTTTCCCTGTAATAGGATTACTGTATGTCTGTTGGGAAATAAATGAATTATTATTATTAAAAAATACCTACTTATATTGTAAATATTTTTGTTACTCTGTTTTCGATTATTAGTATAGTCTGAATAATGATTTGTGTGTGTTTATAGTCAAACTAAATCACAATGACTAAAGAACCGTCCATCAGAAACTAATCGCAACAAAAAATTGTTCCCATGTTGAATGTTACAAAATCTAATGAACGTGTTTAATAATAAAAAAAGAGTTTTAAGAAAAGGTGCTTTACGCAATAATATTGTTGTATGACGACAAATATCCCTTGTGTAATCCCATATCCGGCGTTGTATTTACCAGGGAAGTAGTTGTTTCAACGGATATTGATTACTTTCAAAAACATAGGAAAAGGTTTTTTTTAATTGTTGTCTACCTGATATTTTTTAATATAATTTTTTTGTAAATTATATTAACTAAAACCAAACAATATTAATGTTAATTAGAAAGCATTTTGGTTATTTGAAAGATGTCTTATATTGTAGAAATAAACAAGTTGTAGGTATTTTTAGATATTAATATTCCAGGTGAGGCACAAAAGATCTTTAGGTCGAAATGCCACCACAAATAATATTCCAGGTGAACATGACATTTTGGACAATATTTTTCTTGATGAAATCTATATTAGTGAAAATTATTATAAAATCAACTCATAAACAAAAATTTCTTTGTATGAAATAAATATGAATAAATTATTAAAAATCAACAAATAAAACACAGATTAGATTGAATAACTTTAAATTCTCGACTAGTTTCGGGTTATTAGCCCAGTTTCAAGAGAATTTAAAATTTGTTTTATTAAAATTTCTATGGTTGATTTTTAATAGTTTATTCATATTTATTTCATACAATATGAACTACCAATGTCTAAATATTAAAACTATTAAAAAATTATTTGTCTAATAATAAGAATGATTTATTAGCAGATATAAACAGCAAAAAAATACAAAATAAATAGAGATAGGCAAAGTCGATCATTTTACCGATGAGAAGTTAGCCATAACTTTTTCAGCCATAGATGGTGGTAACCCTAATAATGTATAAATTCAATAAAGCGATATTTTACGTGTCAGGAATGTTTTCCATTGGACTATACTGTGTAATTGAAGTACATATTAAGCAGTTTAAGCTATATTTTACTCCTTTTAATGAAAACTTGAAGTTTTTATTAATATAATATTGCGCGATTTCCACTAGTATTTCAAAGCGAAAAATCACCCTGGTAGGCCTACCTTTGGGCATGTTTTCTATATTGGGCTGTTAAGAGGAAAGACTGAAGAGTATTTTAAAGCAATAAAATTGTAGTGGCATCTTAAAACAAAAAATGACACTTTGTTGAAAAATCGGTCGACGAAATCGGACACGAAATTTTCAAAGGGGAAAATCACCCTGTTAGGCCTACCTTTGGGAATGTTTTCTATATTAGGCTGTTAAGAGGAAAAGATTGAGAGTATTTTAAAGAAATAAAATTGTAGTGGCATCTTAAATAAAAAAAAATACAATTTGTTGAAAAATCGGTCAACGAAATCGGACATGAAATTTTCAAAGGGGAAAATCACCCTGTTAGGCCTACCTTTGGGCATGTTTTCCATATTGGGCTGTTAAGAGGAAAGGTTGAAGAGTATTTTAAAGCAATAAAATTGTAGCGGCATCTTAAAACAAAAAAAATACACTTTGTTGAAAAATCGGTCGACGAAATCGGACATGAAATTTTCAAAGGGGAAAATCACCCTGTTAGGCCTACCTTATGAGACAAAAATGATCTGTCTCTGCAAAATGAAATATATGACAATTTTCTATAATATTAATATTGAGAATAGTCATCTATTTATTAATAAACCCCATTTTATTATTATTTGTTAACTTTAGCTACTTAAAGTTGGTTATTTAGATTACTAAATTCACTTGAATTTACCCAACACTAAAAATAAATAGTAAAAATTACAAAAATCAAATGTATAATTTATATCTGTTAATGGCTATCGACCAGTGGTCTTTCCGCCTTTTCCTTGTCTTTTCTTTAAAACAACAAAATTAATTATTTTTTTCCATCTAATTTCTTACTCCATTAAAATGTCTCGACTGTTCTTGATTTTAATCAATTTTCCTTGTTGTAAAGACTTTGTGCTCAAATTGCAGCACCTGAAGCCCCACGAAAGCTGTACACTACGGAACAATGAACGGAGCTTGCAAATTCTTTACGTGTGCAAAAAAAAAAAAATCCAGAAGCCGGAATGACGTGAAATAATAAACGATAAAATTTTAATAGCATGCACAATGCTTGAATAACCTTGGAATGAACACAAAAAAACACAGGAAACATAAACACGAAAATAAGAATGAAAAATGTGTTTAATATCAATATGCGACTACAACAACCTTTAATCACATGCCCAGATATGGGGAATGATAATGATTTTCAAGTGAGCACGAGTGAGTTGAATTTAAAAAAAAATATTTTAATTATAATCCTACAATCTTATGGGTATAAAGGTTTTTTTTTGATAATAATATTATTCTTTTCATCTTTATGTTTATCAAAAAAAAACTTTATACCCATAAGAGTGTAGGGTTACAATTAAAATCATATATATATATATATATATATATATAATCATAATATATATATATATATATAAAGTTTTTTTTTGATAAACATAAACATGAAAAGAAGAATATTATTATCAAAAAAACCCTTTATACCCATCAGAGTGTAGGGTTATAATTAAAATCATTTTTTTTAATTCAACTCACTTTCCGGGGGAAGAGTTTAGCAATTGCAATTAATTGATTACTCACTGCTCTTATTAATAGTGTGTGCTGGACTTGATTTTTAGCACGCACGCAGTGACATAATTCCTAAGAAGTGACCTAATAATGTAATAAAACTTCTCTCCTACCATCATCATCACTATTACAAATCCAATGTGCTGCGGCGTGTGTGAAATATCCGATTATTTTTTTCTTTCTTCTAGTAGGCTGTGCACTTGAACACTACACCATCACAAAAGCGTGCGTTCCGTTTTTGGAACATCGCTCGTCGATTTATTTTTTTTTGTGTGGTCACTTTTTGAGAATTTCGGCACGGGTTTTTCCGAGATCCGCGTAACGGGACGACGCGCAACAAGAAACGTTCGGCTCACAACTGATTGAATCGAGTGTGAGCGTAGCGTAAGAGCGGAGGGCGCATGTGCGGCCGCCGTCGCGGCGCGTCGATCGCGGTCTCGCGTTGATGCACTAACCCTGAAGTGAACGGGCTCAACGGGAGAGTCAGCCGAAGGAGTCGACACCCGCCGCAACAGATGTTGCATTATTTATTTATGCAAACGAGGTCGGAGCACCCGGTGCGTCCACGTGCATCCCTTTCGGGTTTCATCCACGCCGAATAAAAATCAATTTGTTTGTTCTAAGATTTATTTTCTTTTCTGACTTGCTACTAAGCCTAACAAATATATTTTTTTGTAATCAAACATAAACTGAGTAAAGTATAAAATGTTGGCTTTTGCATTGTAGTGCTAGTCCATATTTGTGGAAATATTTATCCTATTTAAAATAATTACATCAAAATACAACTTGTATGTTTTATTTCAAATGAAATCAGAGAATATTGGCCATTTGGTACAATTTAACAAATTGCACCCCTCCTAATCTAAATTTCTTTCTTTTAGTTTCCCCATTCTTCATATTTTATTTTATCCATTCTAATTGCATCAGCAGTATAATGTATTTCAAAAACTATTCCCTCCGCAAATTATTGGATCATCTAAAAAGTATTTTCCGATTTTTTTTTAATTAATTTTCGAATGGAATTTTTCTTTAACTGTATATTTTTGTGAAGTGATTGATCACAAAATAGAAAGACTGTTATTCCTTACTTCACTCTTTATTTTTATGTTAGTTTTGTTATTGATAATGAGCACTTTGTGTCTCGAAATGTACATCTAACATAAAAATAAAAAGTGAAGTAAGGAATTTTTCTTTATTGAAAATCATTTTTTGAAGTAAATATTGTTCTTTATTATCAATGACCTTTTTCCATTTTTCGGGTAGCTTCATAATTCCATCATTGTAGAACATCTGTGGTTTATCGGCGAAAACTTGGCGAGATGGTTTTCGGCTGCACTTTTGTTGACAATTTTTTTTCCATCAAAGGACTTTTGCAGAGACCTAAACAAATGGTAGTCAGACGGTGCAATGTTCGAGTTATACGATGGATGCATCAAAACATTCCAGCTAAGCTCAGTCAATTCTTGGCGAGATGGTTTTCGGCTGCACTTTTGTTGGCCATTTTTTTCCCATCAAGCGAGTTTTGCAGAGACCGAAAAAAATGGTATTCAGATGATGCAATGTCCGGGCTATACAGTGGATGCATCAAAACATCCAAGCCAAGCTCTGTCATTTTTTGCCGGATCATCAAAAATGTGTGTAACTTGGCGTTGACGTGGTGGAACACAACACCTTTTCTACTGACCAATTCTGGCCGATTATTTCGAATTGCCTCGTCTAATCAGTTGCTGATAGTAGAGAACTAAATCGACGGTTTGGTTAGATTACAAAATTCCATAGTAGACGATTCCCTTCCAATCCCATCATACACACAGCATAACCTTATTGGCCGTCAAACGACGGCCAGTCATTTGTGACGTTTCACTATGCTTCGACCACGATCGTTAGCGTTTTATATTCTCCTATTTTATCCATTTTTCATAACCCGTTATTAATCTTTTCAGAAATGCGTCTACTTTGTTTGAATTTACCAAAGTTTCGCAGATATCGACACAGTTAATCAAATTCCGTATAGTCAATTCATGTGCCACCCAAACATCGAGTTTTTTTGAGTCCTTTTCAAATTATTCCAAACTGTTTGGTAGTTGATTGCCAAGGCATCAGCGATGTCCTGGCAGCTTGCAAGAAGGTCTATCTCGATTATTTCCAAAATTTGGTCGGATTTTCTAGTGAGAGGCTGGCCGGAGCGAGGCAAATCTCTCACATCCAAATTCACAACACAAAAACGTTCAAACCAAACCGCACGGTACGATCACTTACAGCATCCTCACATTAAATGGCAAACACTTCTCTGCAAATTGTTGAAGCATTGTAGCTTTGTCTATAGTAAAAAAGCATCACACGACGGATTTCTTGGTAAATTTCGAGACTATACAATTTCGTCCAAGCGCGGGTACCTAAGGCATACCCCCGCCTTAGGTATCTGAACTTGGTACTCGAAATACACATCTGGTTTAATAAATAATATAAGTAAAGTAAGGAATTTTATTCAAGCTATCCAATTTCATTAAGAAAATCATGAACAGAGTAATGTGCCCTTTGTCTCAAGAAGGTTTTGAGAGATTTTTTAAAAAATTGTATTGATCTGGAAGCTTTTATGTTTTTGGATAGTTCGTTAAATATTGCAAAATAGGAAAAAAATAGAAAAAGGATTTATTTATATGGTTATAGTTAAATTAAGGAAATATTTTAAACATTTGTTTTAAAATACTTAAGTAACATAAATCAAAATGGCACAGTAACTAAAGAGAGAATAATTTATTAATTATTTTTAATTTTTCTTTTATATAATTATATAATATAATTATATATAATTTATTATATTTACGCTATATATATTTTTTAATTAACAATATAATAACGAAATACAAATATATACAATTTGAGAATTTCAAAATTTATATATTTAGTTAGTTATAGTACCGAATATGTACATATAATATAAAATATACCGTTATACATTATAAAGATCTGCCAATTAGCCATCGACTAATGGTCTTTCCATCTGAGCAATTATTATTATTTTAAAATATTATTTTTAATTTTTAGTAATGTTTATTCTTTTAAATGATAACATTACATTTCAATTCATTTATTTACGGTAAATCACCTTTATACAGAATAATAGCAATATTCAAAATGTTTAGATAAATAGCAGTGGCGGAAATTGCAAAATAAAAATTAACCCAAGTGGTCGACTTTAGCGATGAAATTCAAGTGAATATGAATTTGAAAATGATAACATCAAATTCAAGTGAATATGAATTTGATGTTATCATTTAAAAGAATAAAAATTATTAAAAAATAAAAAAATAATAACAGCGTTATTACACAGACCACCCACACTTACGGCCATAAATTTAAATACATAATTGAACGTAATTACGCCGTTAATTTCCAATACCATATGAAGCATGCGATAATAAATATTTTCGCAATCAATCAAACCATTGGATTCGCTCGAATATGGAAACCAATTATTTGCCATGCAAATTAGACGCACTGAAAAAAAAGTAATGAATAAAAAGAAGTTTCGTTGATATGTCGTTAATATCGCAAGGTAGAATAATAATTGATTGAATGCTTGATATGTGATTAATTATTACACAAGGTGTTTTAATTCATGCATTAATTAATCACAGTATCGCATGGATTCAATGAAAGGATTGCGGAATAATTAAAAAAAATAGATGGAAAGAATATTGGTTGATAACCAATTAAGAAATATAAATTATATATTTCGTTTTATAATTTTTATTATTTTTTTTGTATTTTTTTCTTTATCTGTTAATAAAGACCATTATTAAAAAAATATATTGTTCTTTTAAATGTTAAAATAGCGCTTTTCAATTGTATTTCATTGTATTTCAATTTTGATATTAGTAATAAACTAAAGGGTGAAATAATTCTGGCATATATCATAAAAAAATATTAAATATAATGATAAATGTTAGAATATTTAAAGAGAAAACCCTTGCTACTGTTTTTTTTTTGACTAGCTTCTTTTTCTTACACCATATTTAAAGACATGTATATGTATGAATATTAATTAAAAAAAATACTTGGTTTGTTTCATATTTTTTTTAAATGCTATTTTTATTTCGCAAAATTTATAAATACCCTTTTCCCATAAAAAAATATGGTTCCGTCACTGATTGAAACAAAACAGTATTTATATAAAATTATTCAGTTATCAACTAAAAATGTATTTAGAAGGGATTTTTAACATTTTCTTTAAAATGATCTATGTTAGAATATTTAAAGAGAAAACCCTTGCTACTATTTTTTTCTCTCACTAGTTTCGTTATCTTACATCATATTTAAAGATATGTATATGTATGAATATTAATTTAAATAACAAATTACTTGGTTTGTTTCATATTTTTTTTTAAATGCAATTTTTTTTTTCGCAAAATTTATAAATACCCTTCTCCCATAAAAAAAAATATTTATGATTCCATCACTGATTGAAACAAGACAGTTTTTATATAAAATTATTCAACTTAAATTTTCTGGTTGATTTTTAAAATATATAAATAGAAAGATCAATTTCGCTTCTTGTACAAAAGTGACGCAATAAAGTATTTTACATTTCTTCTTTGTTTCTTTTATTTATGTGAAGACAAATGATAATGCCTTTTATTCATCTTTATATCTGGTTGTTTAAAAATTTCTCTTTGCAGATAAAAAAAGTATTTACATTAGCGTTTGCCGCTTAAAGCACGTTTTGCGACATCAACAAACAGTTCACCGACCTGAACAGTAATCATCAGGTATAATTTTTGACGTCTCAGTCGAATAAATCTTAACAGAGCGTTGATTAATTAAGGGGACTCTATCGCCGTCATTTCAATAACTTTTTTTATTTATGAACGAAAAATTTTGAAATTTTGCATAGGTATTCTAGATTTAATTTTGAAGCTTTTGTCGGATGGATTTATTTTTATCATTTATAGTTTTTGTGTTATAGAACTTTTTTTTTGAAATTCTTAACCAATAAAAAAATCGATCCGTACAATTGTGTACAAAAAATGGACATTATTACTTTTCTCGAATACATAAATTAATTTCAGAAGAATATATTCTGGAAAGTTTTTGAAGGATTTGCTTGGAAAACAAGAGACGTTAATTGAAAGTAATTGTTTAATACTGCTTCTATTTATTATACAATGTTAATTAATTTATTTAAATATCTATTTACATATATTTTAATTGCACTACATTTAAATTACAAACAATCTTTATTTTTTATTTTATTTTGCAGTTTCCGCTACTGATATTAAAATATGTTATATATGTAAAATTGTATTATTCTGTTTATATGTGATTTACAGTCATGCTATTTATCTTAACATTTTGAATATTGTTATTATTCTTTATAAAGATGATTTACCGTAAATAAATGAATTGAATTGAAAATCTATCCCTTTTCACATTTTTACGTTTTCATGCCACTTTTTATAGATATATGTTAAAAATGATTAATTGACATACGAGACATTGAGAAACCATTGTAGTCAAAAAAATCATTAAAAAAATAGCTAGTAGTAGTATGTAATGGCCTCCGTTAATTAAATAAATAAAAAGAATTTTTTTTTTTCAAATTATTTTTGTATAATTTGAATTATTATTTTTTTCTAAGAAAATAAAGACGAGGGCAGAAAGACCTCTGGTCGATAGCCCATGACAGACTATTAACTAGAGATGGGCAAAGTCGATCTTTTCGATCTTTTTTGTCACTACAAAATGAAGTTTATGACAATTTTCTTCGTGTTATTTATAATATTAATATACATTATTATTTGAATTATATTTATTCTGTTAACCCAACAACTCGTAAAACCACTTGGGATAATAATTGATTAATTTATTTGGTAATTTGTATTTTTAGTTATTGTTTATTTATATGTAATAGCCTATTTACTACTTATAGTAAAAATTGTTACAATTTTTGTAAAATGGTGAGTTTTTCCGTAAATAAATAAATTATTATTATTATTATTATTATTATAATATAGGAAAGTTTTACCTATTGATTAATAAACTAAATTTTATTGTTATTTAATAACTTTAGCTACTTAAAATTGGTTATTCAGAAATACTCGATTACTAAATTCACTCTATTTTGCCTAACATTACTATTAGCCCACCAATATATATTGTAAATATAAATATTTGTAAAGAATTGTAATTCTGCTGTTTGAATAAAGATGTTTGTATATAAAGACGATTTTATATTAGATTTTAACACATTAGGGAAAACATTGAAATCCAACAATTTAAATTGAACAAAACAATTTGCATAAATTTACAAATACAGCATTAACAATACAATCACACCCGTCAATTTATAACGAATTACAATTAAGAGAAATCTAGGTAAATGTAAATTTAATGATGGATCGATGGGATACACATTCGAGATAATAAATAAATTACGCGAATCCGGGGCGGCCAAGAGGCTGATCACTCATGCTGATTGGCGGCAATTAAAGCGAATTACACGTGTGCCGATGCAAATTGTAACGAGATTTGTGATTTACGATCGTCGTCTTTCATCTCTCGCCATCGCAATAAAAGTGAAATTGCACGAGATAAGAAGAAACTGTTTATTGGGACGAGACACACAGCGCGCAAAAGTGAAAACTTATTCAAGAGTGAAATTGTATTATATCTGCGATTGTTCTTCGGTACGTTCTGTTGCTTAGATAAGATTGTTGGGTTTAATGGGTGTTTCTGCTGTTAATCAGGTTGGATTTTTTTCTTTCTTAAATTAATTCGTCCTTACTGTTTTCTCCTTTTGATAAAAGTTTTTACTTTCATTGTTTGGAAATTACTGAAGAATACAAATTCTAGAATAAATTAAATATTTTTATGCTATTTTTATTAACATAATTTATTTTGTAAACAATATATTTTTCAAAATATATATTTTTTATATAATACTTTAACTTTATTTTAAGAAATTCTCCATTATAATTGATTACATTATACAATAATTTACATATTTGTACATAATCAGGTAAGTATTCCTAAACTATTAATAATTAATAAGTAAGATAAGTGCATTCCCAAACGGTTCAAAGAATTGATTCAGTGTTGCTTATGACTTCACAAACTAACATCTACGGGTATATACTTACATAATGGAAACAATAATAATAATAATTAGTATTTTTGTCCTTTGTTAAGTATTTTATTTTTGTTTTGTTATTATTTCAGAAAGGGAGGCGTAGATCACCCCTATCTACGCCATACGGTTGGGGGATTATAACAAAACTTAAGAACAAGAAAATAAATTAATATTTTTTGAATGGGTTTCTCACTTAGCACTGAAATATTTTGAACCAATAACGAGGTTTAAATTAAATTACTTGGTTTGATTCGCATTTTTATTTCTATATATTCGACTAGTTTCGCTTTTTAAGGTCTTAAAAAAAGAAACTAGTTTTAAGGTCTTAAACAGAGAAACTAGTCGAGTAAATAGAAAAAGAGTGATATAAATCAAGTATAATTTAAACCTTTATCAGTAATGAATAAATTAAGTTTTATTTTACTACTATTTATTTTTCTCTTTAATTTGTTCTTAAATAATATTTATATGTTTAATTAATTTCTCACTTAACCCGTGGTGAAACATTTTTGAATTAATTCAGGATGATTTAATTGAAACAAACCAAGTGTTTTAATTTCAATTAAATCATCCTGAATTAAATAATATTGTTAAAATCTGAAACGTATATACAGAAGGCTTGAGGTTTCAATACATTGCATTATACAATATTTTATTGATGTCCAACAGCAGGTGTACATTATATAATTCAATATCCGGCGTGGGTATTTGCCCGGGAAGTAGTTGTTTTAATGTGCATTTGTTTAACGTACTTACGTAACGTAAGTCAAAATGTCACAGAGCTAAATGTGGAAATAATTTATTAATTATTTTCAAATCATTTTTATTTAATATATTTCAATACATTGTCCATTCGAAAACGTTACACTATCCAATTGAGTTATCACGCAAGGGAATTTTGTTTAATTAAACAGCTTAAGATTTTTTTTCTATTAACTCTTTATTCTTTCAATTGATTAAAACATGAACGTAATATAGTTGCTTTTAATTGATATTTTCATAAAAATAACATTTTGAAATTAGCACGAATAACGTATAAAAATCGACTTGCAATTCCCTTGTATACATTACCAGATGGGATCACGAGATAATTAAAACGTCCGCTTGTGACGGAAAGTGCTTGTGTCCATTGTAATTGCAATTACTTACCGCAACAGCGTATGAATTTGTTAAGCCGTTTTTGCATTACCGCACGTCAAATTCGGATGAATAATGGCGTTTTGCGAAATCGCATTTTGAAATCGAGACGTTAGGTGTAATTGTGGGAATGGCGAATAAGAATAGTGCCGTTGAATAATAATCATAATAAATAGAATGCGTGTTATGGTGTTAATTTATTTCTAATTGAATCGAGAATGTGTCGTCATATAAATGCAAGAACTTGGTAATTTATTAATATTTTTTTGCGATTTTATTTAACGGCTACTGATGATTGTAAAATTATATATACAGAGAGGTTTTTTTATCAGTATACATTAGGCGAACTGTATACCTGCAAAAAAAAAACATGTCAAACGCATTAAACCTATTAATGTGTGTATGTTTAGTTGCCTATAATACACAAGTAAACGTCAAACGCTAAACTTCAAATTGTGTGAAATATTTGATAGAAAATGAATAAAAATGAAGAAAAGGTCAAATTTCAAGCGTGTATTACAATTCCAGCAGTACACAGAAAAAGAAAATTGTTTTTGGAATTATCCTAGTTGAAGGAATCGATCGTTCGGGTTGCGTATTATAGGCAACTAAACACACATACATCAATGCGTTTGACTTGGGTATTTTGCATGTATACATAGGGGAAATGTATACTGATAAAAAAATCTCTATGTATATAATATCTTTATTTCTGCAGATAATTTTATATACAATAAATTAACAATATAATTCGTATACTATGTTATACGTTGTCCTTAGAAAACGGCTATTGACTATCGGTCTTTCTGCCTTTGTAAAATTATATATATAACAATCTTTATTAACAATTAAGTTTACAATAAGGTAACAAAATCGATTATGTAACTCACACAAAAATTAATTAATTCTTAAATGGCTATCGACCAGAGGTCTTTTTGCCTTGTAAAATTATTTATTATAATTATGTAATAATACTTTTAATAGTATTTAATTAATACTAATTCTCTAGTAACAAGCAAGTTTTTTTTTTTTATAAAATTTTCAGCCACTATTCATGTAACGTACGGATAACTAGTGATGGCCATTTCGTTTTTTCGAACCTCATCAGACTAGTGTGTTCCATGTGCAATGTCTTGATGAAGGCGGCTCAACGTCGCCTTTCATTTATTATGTAAGTTTCATCTTGTCAAAAATTAAGCCATTCAAATAACTAAATTAATAACTGAGGCTACCATGAAATATTGCAGAACTTCCTGATGATTATACTGTGAATGAAAACACTGAATAAAATATGCACAATTAATATTGTATTCAACAACGTCTATTTAAAATAAATTTTGAATTTTGTATAATTATAAGCGTCTCTAGAATTTTGTTTTTCTGTTTAATATAATATATGTAATTTTCGTATTTTCAATTTTTAATTTTGTATAATTATAAGCATCTCTAGAATTTTGTTTTTCTGTTTAATATAATATATGTAAATAGTTTTAAGATTTACACATGTGCAAGCATATTGAATGTTACTCTGTAATTGGGTTGGTTAAACCTGTTGGGTAAATAAATATATTATTATTATTATTATTATAAGAATTAAGTTATTCTCCTAAAAAAAAAAATATTGTGTTAATATTACAATAACGTTTATATTGTAATATTAACACAATATTTTTTTTAGGAGAATAACTTAATTCTTATTTTAAATAAACGTTGTTGAAAAATAAAACAAAACAGGCAATTCATCTTTAAAAAAATGTTTATTTGTTTATATGATTGCTGTTATTTAAATAATTGAAATTAATCCATCTTAATGCAAGAGTTCAACAAAGACATTAAAGTGCGGGCCGATAACATCGTTAGGTAAATGGATATGGAATTTCACATAATATCACTATACATTCATCAGAACCATTAACCTAATTGTCGGAATTGATCAAGATGGGAGGGTTCTGCTACCTCCCAGTGTGTGCACCCGTAGGAGATACCATCAGTTCTTGGAGTAAACAAGCGAGATTCTTCAAAGTGATACAGATTTTGCATATAAAATATTCATCACGCAAATCATCTTTATTACATGTTTGTCATGCATATGGAAGAAGCACAAAACGAATGTAAATAATTATCAGATCAATCATTTTAGTTGCACACATGAGAAATATTTATAACGTACTTACGTAGCGTAAGTCAAAAGTTACAGAGCTAAATGTGGAAATAATTTATTAATTATTTTCAAATCATTTTTATTTAATATATTTATAATCATTTAAATTCCTATTATTCCTTTCAAGTTTACGTGAAAACTGAGATGTTATAATTTTTTTTTTTTTCGATTTTAAAGTAAAACTTTTCGTTGATTGTTGAGGCATTTATGTGTTGAAAATCCATATTACTTTACTTATTTTTAAAAAATTAAAAAGAAAAACTTCTTGATTTTCAAAGTTTTTGTGTTTATTCACTACAATTGTTTCGCAAATTTATTGCTTCTTCAGAAGAAGATAGTAAATATCTTCACTTCAATAAGTAAAGTAAATTAAAGTAAAACATTTCTAACAAAAATAAGTAAGTTTAACATTCGTGCATATTCCAATATTTTGAGGACTAATTGATTGGACAACTACTTTTTGTTTTTTATTTTTTTCAAGAAGGTTGAAATTTCAACATTTTGTTAATTCCATTGCAATTATTTCGCTGTAGCTTCTTCAGGTGAAAAAACTATTGTAGCGGAATTAATAAAAAGTACAAATTTCATTTTTTTTGAAATGGTATGAATAAATTATTAAAAATCAACAAATAAAATACAGATTAGATTGAGTAACTTTAAATTCTCGACTAGTTTCGGGTTATTAGCCCATTTTAAATCCTCTTGAAACAAATTTTAAATTCTCTTGAAAATGGGCTAATAATCCGAAACTAGTTGAGAATTTAAAGTCATTCAATCTAATCTGTATTTTATTGGTTGATTTTTAATAATTTATCCATATTAATTTCATACAATAACCTCGACACCCAATACGGGTAAAAGAGAATAAAATTAAGAAAGAAAGAATTTCATACAATATGAACTACCAATGTCAAATATTAAAACCATTTCAACTTTTTGTTAATTCCACTACAATTGCTTCACTGTAGCTTCTTCAGGTAAAGAAACTATTGTAGTGGAATTAATAAAAAGTTGAAATTTCAACCTTTTATTAATTAAACCACAATTGTTTCGCTGTAGTTTCTTCAGGTGAAGAAACTATTATAGTGGAATTAATGAAAAGTTGAAAATCATAAACAAATTTGTTTTTAATAAAAAGTAATTGTCCAATCAATTGCAGTATTGGAATATGCAGGAATGTTAAACCTTTTTCTTGTTAGAAATTTGTTTTTATAAAAAGTATTTATGGATTTTCTAAGATTAAGTGCCTCAGTAATCAACGATGTGATTGGACAATTTCGAAAACTGCCAAAAACATTGGAATATGCAGAAATGTTAAATTTTCTTTATTCTTGTTTAAAATTGTTTTAATTTAAAATCACACTCAAATCGAATAAATTAATATATATATATATATATATATATATATAAATATCTTTATTTATGAATTTTGTACAATGAGGTGAGTGTTTACATTTTAATATATGTTATAATATATATATATATATATATATATATAATCTAAAATCCCCATCTATCATAATGGTGGTGTAGGGGTGATGTTATAATACTGTCTGTTACAATAAAGCAAAATTCAGAAACTGGCCATCGACCAGAGGTCTTTCAGCCTGTCTTTGTCCTGTTCATGTCAGTTTTTTAAACGTCATGATTGCTAACGTCGTTGTCTGAGTCAAGGTGATTAGATGAGATGAATTGATGGATCGTTAAATTAATATTTTAGTGTTTTTGCAATAATTTTGAGAAACCAAAAATTGTCAAGCCAATAAGTGCTAAAAATCAAGAACATTTTTTTTATTATTTGAAATGCGTCTAATTTTGAATTCAAACAATTTCCAACAAGATTAAATGAAGTTTAACAAATCTGGAGCAGCTTGATTTATAAACTCGAGTAATGCAAATTATCAGTTCAAGTTTCACTTATATTATCCGAAAATAAAAGCAAGCTGATACGGGAAAGCTTTGTACTTTGCATACACGAACGCATGAATTATTCATACAATTTGCATCTGCCGCCTCGTTTGTCCACTGGACACTGTTTTTCTATTCGCTTATTTTGTTTATTTGCAAAAAAGGAATTTCACCGGAGAAACTATATTTAAATGTATTGACTTACATGGGAAGTGGATCAAATTCGTGATGAAATTATTATTATAAATTTAATTAATAGAAAAATCGCGTGTAATAGGCATTTCTTTCATTCTTAATCTTATCCTTCTTTTGTATTGGGTGTCGAGGTTTGGTTCTATCGCTTATAAAATTGTATTCACTCGTTTCTATTCGTTGATATTTCCTTTGCCTGTGCCCAACTCGTCCCTTTTTGTTTTAGCACTTTCTTAATCGTATCATTCCAGGTCTCTTGTGGTCTTCCTCTTGTTCTCTTTCCATTTGCTCTTGCCTCCCACACTTGCTTCACTTGCTTCCTCTCGCTCATTCTATTTATGTGTCCAAACCACCTTAGTTGTCCCTCTTCTATTTTATTCTGTGTAGATATGCTTCCTAAATTTTCTTTATTTCTCTCTTTGTAACTCCTTCCACTCTTCTCAGGTAATAGGCATTTATGAAAACAAAAATATTTAAGAATCTTGGCCGTAGAAAAAAAATGTATTCAACTGCACACAATAAGTTTACATTCCGCTCGAGTTTTAAATTTCAAATTATGTATTTATAAATACCATAATGGGGGCTAATCCGTACAGCAAATGTTAAATTTTCATGTACGTTATTGAATAAGTCACAATTTATGTAAGTATAGGGGAGCGTTGGCAAAATCGTACCGGTCAGTTAAATCGTACCACCGGAAAATATCGCTTAATAATAATATTTCAGCAAGTTCGTTTTTATTTTAATCGATAATTGAAACAATCTAAGCCGAATTATTAATATTAAAGTTCTATATAACAGCGGCGGTAGAGTGTTACAAAAATAGATAATAAAATTGTACAATTTAAGTCCTGTTGTAATTGTGGTGGCCATACTAATGGTAAATAAATATTAAATATTATTGTATTTATTAAACATAACCCTGCATGTCATACTAAATGTGACAAGTTTAAAAATTGCCTAGAATACACTCTAAAAGTAAACTATTTTCAAATATCAACAAGTTCAACGAGTTCATAAAATCGTACCTACAATCAAGCATTGGATGATTGGTTGTCTTCCAATCCAGGACAGTGTCAAGTATGATGTTGCACCCTAAATATCTAAAGCATATTTAAAAGCTGCCACGGTAACGAAAGCAATCAGTTCATTCCGGGCGAGTGATTGTTGGCCACTCAATCATTTGGCTTTCAATGATGAAGATTTTGAGACGAGCTGTATTTTATAACTATAACTGATCTTCAGTTATATAACTATAACTGATCTTCACTCACTCAATCATTTGGCTTTCAATGATGAAGATTTTGAGACGAGCTGTATTTTATAACTATAACTGATCTTCAGTTATATAACTATAACTGATCTTCACTCTCTCAATCATTTGGCTTTCAATGATGAAGATTTTGAGACGAGCTGTCTTTTATAACTATAATTGAAGATCAGTTATAGTTATATAACTGAAGATCATTTATAGTTATAAAAGACAGCTCGTCTCAAAATCTTCATCATTGAAAGCCAAATGATTGAGTGGCCAACAATCACTCGCCTGAAATGAACTGATTGCTTTCGTTACTCATTAGAAATTATTCTTCAGAATAATATATATGAAGAATTTAATACTGCTGTTGAAGCTGTAAACGTTCTCATTCATGAAATTTATTCACTTCCAATAATCACGTAAAAAGGAAAAATTGCCCCAACCAGTTACACTTCTGACTGATGAAAATAATCTGAAAATGTTGGAAGAGAGAAAAGAACAAATAATGTTAACGTAAGTGAAGAAGTGAGAAAAGACTAAGAAAAAAATCTGTATTATTAAACACTGCTTCAACAAGTGTACCATTAATAGAAGAAGGTTGAATTAAATAAAATGAATTTAGATCGAAATAAAATAAATAAAACACTTAATTTTTTTTTGTATAACACAAATTATTTTTTATTGTGATTGCAGTTTCGATAAATTTTCAGAGTGTTTTATTTATTTTAATCAACATGTATAACGAAGTAGTGGCTCCCACAATTTTTAATTTCAATCGAATTTTATTGATCATTGCCAGAAATTGTCCTTGTTTAATTTCTTTGTAATGAAGAAGATTGGTTTTGCACTTTATGCGTAGAAATTCAACTGGAGAATATGATTTAATTCGTAAATTTTTTTATGAATACATGAGTCATGTGCCCATATTACAAAAGAAAAAAAATATCTCTAATGTTAAAAATATCTATCTATCTTTATATTATGCTTTTTTTTATTTTTATATATATATATATACTACTTATTCCCAAGACACAGTGGAAGAACAGGGGATGTTTCGACATCTACTTGAACTCGTGTCTTGTTTTCCTTTTCTGCACAGAGAACTAAATAATTATTGTTACTTATTATATTAATATGAAATTTATGTACTGAAAGGAAAATAAATATTATTATTATTATCTACCCGGTACGATTTACACGATTTACACTGCAGGTTTTGAATTTGTAGCTTTGTGTTAATGATTTAAAAGTAAAAATAAAGTTATAGTTATTATGTTTTTATGACAATTGATAGTATATATATATATGTTTTTTAAATGCTATTTTATAAAACTACTAAGCTAAACTCTCAGAAAGACTTACCAAAAGTGTGCAATATAGGTTAAAAGTTAAATGGCACGATTTTACCAACTCCCCCTATATATATATATATATAAATATATTACAAAATTTGCGTAGATTGTGATGATAAACAATAACGTAGACGTTAAACTTAAGCTTACAGAATAGTCCTGATTACGATTGTTGCATAATATACTATTACCATAGAGGAAGGAGTGTGTATTTTATCCTCTGTGCTATTACTAAATTAGGAACCAGTAAAGCTTCTAAAATAAATACACTGCAATGAATAGACTAAATTCTCTAAATACACATTTAATACTCACAGTGAGTAAATTATAATAATCAATAGAAAAGATTGTATTCATTTGCTCGAAATGTATTTAACTTAAATATTTCATTTAAAAGGTTTTTTTTATATACAATTCATGTTTCCAACCATAAAATACATTTTCTTAAGAGGTTTTAATGCGTTTTTAATTATGTTTACATAAACGCTTTTAATAAATTAGGCAGCTGTGTTTATTCCAAATTACAAATATATATATATATATAATCTAAAATCCCCATCTACCATAATGGTGGTGTAGGGGTCCAAATTACAAATATACCACAGTGAAATATTAAAAACAAACCAATTATTAAAACACTCGTTGGGTGAGATAACGCGGATTATATTACATCCATTGTGAACCAAATAAATCGAGATAAGATTATTACAGACAAATAATACCACACAAAACCACACCATGACTCAATTTTGGAATACATTTAACGCGGTTATACATTGTTTATTTTGTTCCCTAATCAATTCAATTCGCACACAAACGCAGCGCTTATCTCCTTGCACATATATCGAATTACACAATTGCAGACTGTTCCACGGCGAGAAAAATTAATATTTTCTGCGACATTGCAAAACTGCGTATGAATAATTACAATTGATATAAACGAAAACGTTGCCTCATCTCGTATTGTGATTTCAATCGCAAAGATAGGTTTTATCGCCTCGGTTTATTTATGGGTTTTATAATGTCACGCTGGAAATAAGTGTGTGTATAAATATTGGGGGGGAGATAAGAAGGAGCGCTTTCTACTGGTGTTACTTTTAGATGTATCTGATATGGCTCTTATGCAATTGTTAATTGTTGAAAAGTACGACAGTTTAGATTGTGTGCGACGTGTGTGTGTGTGTTTATGGGCGTAGGATAAGTGAAAGGAGATTTTTTTATTTTATATTGTTTTTATAAAAGGAATAAATATATTACAACAATTTTTACAATTAATTTAGAATGGCTTAGTTTAATGGTTTCTAGTAAACCAGCATATTTATATATATCAAATAAAAATGATTCGAAAATAATTATTTCCACATTTGTGACATTTTGACTTGCGTTACTTAAGTACGTTAAACAAATGCGCGTCAAAACAATTATTTCCCACCTCGCAGGATATTGAATTACACAATGTACACCTGCTGTTGCATATCAATAAAATATTGCGTCAGGTATTTGTACGGGAAGTAGTTGTTTTAATGAGCATTTGTTTAAAGTACTTGCGTAACGTAAGTCAAAAGTCACAGAGGTAAATGTGAGAATATTTTTTTAATTATTTTCAAATCATTTTTATTTATTTTATTTAAATAACTGTGATCAAGTGAATGAATAAACAATCTTCATTCCTTTAAGGATAAGGAGTTTGTTATTGATAATGAGCAATTTGTGTCTCGAAATGTAGATCTAACATAAAAATAAAAAGTGAAGTAAGGAATAACAGTCTTTCTATTTTATGATCAATCACTTCACGTAAACTCGAAAATATACAGAAAATATACAGCCTTTAAGGATAGTATCCTTCAAAAACTGTGACCAAGTGAATGAATGCTCTTTTCTATTGAGATTACAATATCTTAAGCTCAATAAAAAAGCGCAAGTTGGTAAAGATAAAATAATTAATTAATTGATTAAATTAATTACTTTTATTAGAGTATTGAATATTTTAATTCGAGAGAATTAACGTAAACCAATTTACCGAATAACCTTTACTGTTGATTTCTTTCTTTCTATCTTTTTTTTTATTGATTTTCAAAATAATCGTCTTTCTGTAAGGGCATCGAAATGTCAGATCCCACAATCTGGTCACAGCCGCAGTCTTCTTCGTCTTCTTCAATCCGATACCGCCGTACCTATTGTTGCCAGATAACAATGAATTTCCATTAAGTTTAATAATAAATTTGCAAGTCGAAAGTGAGGTTGCATTTAAGTATCCATTGTCTTTCAGCCATAATCGAATTTCCACGATTCTTTTGTGAGACGGACGCGCGGATTCGAACGATTGGAAATATTTCGCCCGACTATTCATAACTCCACGGCCATAATTAGCGTGATTTTATTAATTATTATCGCGTTTAATGTATTGATAAAATAATAAGAAAGTGATTATTAAGGAATATTTTTATGAGCTAAAGTGAAAATAATGAGAGTTGATTGATGATGAAACAATTTATCTTAATAATTAAATAAAAATGATTTGAAAATAATTAATAAATTATTTCCACATTTAGCTTTATGACATTTTTACTTTAAACAAATATTGATATGCAACAACAGGTGTATATTATGTAATTCAATGACCGGCGGGATATTTGCCCGGTAAATAGTTGTTTTAATGTGCATTTGTTTAAAGTACTTACGTTACGTAAGTAAAAATGTCACAGAGGTAAATGTGGAAATAATTTATTAATTATTTTCAAATCATTTTTATTTAATTATTTAAATAACTCTATTTAAATTTATCTTAAGTTTAAAGGATATTTAAATAAATAACTTTGTTAATGTATACTTATTTATACAACTGCAGTTTCGGCAATTTAGTTTACCATTATCAAGTATAATGTTATAACATTATACATATACAGGGTGGCGCAAGATTCCGATGAAGTCCAATATCTCAGTTATTAAGAAATATACAAAAAAAAATCTTACTTACATTATTAGTAGCTACTGTCAAACTTCACATTTTAAAATTAGGTTCATATGTACAGGGTGTTCAATAATCAAGTGACGTATAAAACATATGTTTTTTTTAATGGAATGATACATTTTTTATAAAGATTTTCGATTATGTCAGTAATATTTTTTTATAAATTTCTAAATAACTGAGATATTAGACTTCATCGGAATCTTGGGTCACCCTGTATATAATGGCAAGCTGATTTAAGTACTGAATTTAATATATTCAAGAGAATTAAAATAAACCAATATACCTTTTTACTGTTGTTTTCTTTCTTTCTATCTTTTTTTTAAATTTATTTTCAAAATAATCGACTTCCTGACAACTGCAGTTGTATTAATAAATTCACATACAATATAAAAAAGTTATTTATTTAAATATCTTTCAAATTATCATGTATAATAAAGTAGAACCATTAAGAATTTATCAAATTTGTTTTCTGCATTTTTTTTTTTAAATGGCAATAAACTGATACTACTACTACTTAATAATAATCTTTATTGTCCAACAGATATACAAATATCAGTAAAAAAATACAAATCAATTAGTTAATAACTAAAAATGGTTCAATAACTACTGTAAGTATAATATAATATAATTATTGAATGAAGTATAAATCATGAAATGTTTAAAAGTCTTAATAAATATATATTTATTTTTATCGATGATTGGTTTTGAGTTACGTGAAGAGTATAATCAAAATAATTAGCACTGTTGTATCCTTTCTTCACACTTTATTTTCTAATGCTTAGATATATATTTGAAGAAAGGATACAATAATGTTAATTATTTTTATTTATTTTTATTACACGGAAGTATATTATTTATTTATTATTTATATGCCTTCATTACTTATATTTATAAACATATCAAAGCGATTAAAATCTATTCAAATTTTGAAACAACAGCTCCGCGCAAATTACGTGTTTGCAAATTGAAAAGCGCTTTCTAATTTTTGTGCTTTTTTTTCTAAATCCATTTTCACACATCATTTCACGTAATTACCGTAATTTAATAGACAATAACCCACACTTATATTGAAATTAGAATTTAAATTCCTCGCCGGGTTACATACAACGCCGGCATGTTTGGCGTTTTCTTAATTCGATAACTTTCTGCTTAATAATGATGATAATATTACCCGTGTTTTTGTTGGTTTTCGTAATCGTGTGAAATTTTTACACGACTAGTGGACTGAATTAAAATTTTGCATATAGAAAAAAAATATGAGGGGAAATGGGATTAATGAGATTAGTTTTGTGTAATAATGGGTTTGTTTGCAGTGTTGAAAATAAGGACGCGTTCATAGTGAGGTTTAATTGCCTAAAATCAAGAAAATTCCCTAAATGAGGCTTTAAATAAGACCAGTTGAACAAGCTACTTATTCTTTAAATAAGAATAAGTAACTGGTTTAATGTTTATCGGTGTGCATCAGTCTGATTCTGTGTAAACTAAAAACATTATAGTTTACACAGAATCAGTGCAGACTGATGCACACAAATATTGAACCAGTTTCATTTAAACGGATCTTATTGTTGATTTCAGGGTTCAATTAAATTTCTTGTATTGTGGGTTAGTTCCTAAAAGAGGGATTTTTTGGTGATTGAAGTTGTACACTCTCTCCCAGTTGTGTTATCTTGTACTGGGTCGAGTTAAATTCTTGTTTTGTTGTAAGCAGAAAACAATTTTGACAGTGTTAACTGAAAACGAGGAGGAACAGAAGATGCAAATCTTCGGTGGAAGATCAGTGAATTGTGTAACTGCAAAACTATGCGTTTCAAGAATCATTCTTCACCATCGCATCAGCCATTGAATTTTTCAGAATATTTAACGTTGATGAAACAGACATTTTAACAGTACATAAACCTGAAAGGCATATGAGCAAATACCTTTTCAGTTGAAGTGACATCTTTTTCTTAGGTTAAATAAGCAAGTATTTCAACAGTACATAAACTTGAAAAATTATTTACAATATCTGCCATTATCTGGTAAAAGTGAAGAAAAAGAATGCACTTTATTTTAATAAATTGATTTATTATTATTTCAGAACTACTTTAAAATAATCATTGAATATTTGGGCAACGTATTGATACAGTAAATTCGATCAATGAATCAAAAGTGGCGTTAATAACACGTTGAAATATGAAAGTCTTAACCTCGTCTACGACCTTACGGGTTCACGCGCTGGAGCGTGGGCAGATGCTCGTTATTCCTTTTGCGAGTTATTTATTTACTGGAAATTTTCTTTGGTAGCCGTCTGGGGCTTCGGATGGAAGAAGTGAAGTCGTGACCGATGGAAAGCTCGCACTGAAACGACGCCGATTCGCGAGATTAATTAACGAATCCATCCGCCATCTCGGAACGTTTAGCCTGTCAAAACGCGCTGTTATTAGAAACAATTTGTTTGGACGGATTCGCGGGTACTCGGAAGAATTGTGTTGATTTAGATGTATGGGTGGATTGTGATGGACGGTGGGATATTTATTATAAAGATGGATTAAGATTGGGTGTAATTTGATGGAGGCGGTGATCAACATGTGGGTTCTGACGGTTTTTTTTTTGATGGATTACATAAAGTGATAAATTATTGAAAGTGATATTTAGGCAGATATTATTTCGATCAATACATCCTAATACTCATATTTCATTTAAATATTTTATCCTTTAAATTCATTTTTAACTATTAGCAATATAAAAAATAAGTAAATAATCCACTTATGAAAAATATTTAAATTTAAATTATACCTCAATGTTGTACATTGAAAATTTCTGCAATTCATAGATATACCTATACTTTAAAAGGAATCATAATTTAATTTAATTTATACAAAAATAATTTGAATTTGGAAGAAGAGTGCAAACTGATAAGGCAAATATGAACTGAGTATATTATGAATAATTTGAGCTGATTGTGAACTAAATTTATTTATGTTGAATATATATATATATATATATATATATATATGTTGAATAAAAATTCAATCTATTCGGATAAAGATATTAAATATTAATAAAATCTACTATTAAAGGAAACCCTCAAACATTCTTGAATAAATGTTTTTGGTTAATTTTAAGCCGTTTTCAGTGTAAAATTAACTTGTTTATGACAAAATTAAAATGAATTCACGTAATATTCACGCTAGGATAGCTATTTTTATTATTATTTGATTTGTGAGGCTTCGACCTAGATATCTTGTGTGCCACCCTTACGCAAAATAATTTAATTTGTTACCTCACAGGACATACATATCCTTTTGAAGTACCCTAAAAGGTTTTTAATCTTAAGAAATTTTAGTTCGTCAAGAGTGGGGAAGTAGTTCCCCAAGAATGTTTGTCTTACACGAGCTAAAGACTCATATTCTGTTAGGATATGGATAATCGCCTCTCTTTCCTCAAAACAGAATCTGCATGTTTCATTAGCGACTATTAACATAATTTTCAAAACGGCTTAAAATTAATCAAACTCATTGGTTCTCGAATTTTGAGGGATTTAATTAACTATAGGAATTCTAACAGAACATGTCCTAGTAAAATGTTCTGTTAGAATTCTTGTAGTTAATTATATCCCTCAAAATTCGAGAACCAATGAGTTTGTTTAATTTTGAGCCGTTTTGAGAGGCATTTGAGAATATTTAAAACTTATTGTCGCAATTGCCCTTTTATGATTGGTTGACAAGTTTCAAGGTTAATATTACAATAGTGTAACGTTTTTAAAATTGAAATTGAAAAACAAACATTTGACAACAACAAAAAAATAGTATGAAAAAAATTATCTATATTGTAGATATTTATTTGCGTTAATATTAATTCGTATTTTTCGCATTAAATTGAAAATATCTCAAAAACTGTTAATGGGGTATTTTTTGTTTTTTTCATATTCTGAAAAAGCAAGCTCTGTTTAACATCCCTACGCAGTTTCATCAAGATTTTTCAAAAATAACATATTTTATGATTTTTAATTGAAAATATACAGAAAATTCTATCGAAAATCGTCTTTCTCGCATTATATTGAAAATATCTCAAAAAGTGTTGATGGGGATTTTTTTATTTTTGCATATTCTGAAAGAGCAAGCTTATTTTAGTATTTTTACTCAGTTTAATAAATATATTTCAAAAATAACGTATTTTATGATTTTTTAATTGAAAATATAAAGAAAATTCCATAACAATTCGTATTTTTCGCATTAAATTAAAAATATCTCAAAAACTAGAGCAAGCTCTGTTTAATATCCCTATTTAGTTTCATGAGTATATCTCAAAATTAACATATTTTATGATTTTTGTTTAAATTGAAAATATACAGAAAATTACATTAAAAATCGTCTTTATTGCATTAAATTGAAAATACCTCAAAATCTGTTGATGGGGTATTTTTTGATTTTTGCATATTCTGAAAGAGCAAGCTTTGTTCAATATCTTTACTTAGTTTCATGAGGATATCTCAAAAATAATAGATTTTATGAATTTTTTAATTGAAAATATAAAGAAAATTCCATAAAAATTGTATTTTTCGCATTAAATTGGAAATATCTCAAAAATTGTTGATGGGGTATTTTTTTATTTTTGCATATTCTGTAGAGCAAGCTCTGTTCACTATCCTTACTCAGTTTCATGGGGATATCTCAAAAATAACAGATTTTATGAATTTTTTAATTGAAAATATAAAGAAAATTCCATAAAAAATGTATTTTTCGCATTAAATTGGAAATACCTCAAAACTGTTGATGTTTTTTATTTTTGCATATTGTTTAGAGCAAGCTCTGTCTAATATCCCTACTCAGTTTCATGAGTATATCTCAAAATTGACATAATTTATGATTTTTGTTTAAATTGAAAATATACAGAAAATTACATTAAAAATCGTCGTTCTTGCATTAAATTGAAAATACCTCAAAAGCTGTTGATGGGGTATTTTTTGATTTTTACATATTCTGAAAGTGCAAGCTCGCTACTCAGTTTAATAAAGATTTCTCAAAAATAACATATTTTATGATTTTTTAATTGAAAATATACAGAAAATTCCATCGAAAATCGTCTTTCTAGCATTGAATTGAAAATATCTCAAAATGTGTTGATGGGGTATTTTTCAATTTTTGTATATTCTGAAAGAGCAAGCTCTGTTCAATATCCCTACTCAGTTTCATGAGGATATCTCAAAAATAACATATTTTATAATTTTTTTAATTGAAAATATATAAAAAAATCCAATCTCTCTTCCATTAAATTGAAAATATCTCAAAAATTGCCAATAGGTTATTTTCTGTTTTTTACAAATTCTGAAAGAGCAAGCTTTGTTTAAAATTCCTACTCAGTTTCATTGAGATACCTCAAAAATAACAAATTTTATGAAAATTGAAAATATGCAGAAAATTCAATAAAATTCGTCTTTCTTGCATTAAATTGAAAATACCTCAAAAGCTCTTGATGGGGTATTTTTTTGATTTTTGCATATTCTGAAAGAGCAAGTTCTGTTTAATATCTCTACTCAGTGTCATGAGAATATCTCAAAAATGACATATTTTATGATTTTTTAATTGAAAATATACAGAAAATTCCATCGAAAATCGTTTTTCTCGCATTGAATTGAAAATATCTCAAAAAGTATTGATGGGGTATTTTTTAATTTTTGCATATTCTGTAAGAGTAAGCTCTGTTTAATATCTCTACTCTGACACAGTAACTGACAAGGACAGACGCCTACAAAATCAGGCGAAAAGACCAACGGTCGATAGCCAATTGGCAGAAAAATTTATTTTTATGTTAGTTATTTATTGTATTCATTTATTATTATTACTTTGTTAAAAATAATCTGCCAATAAAGATTTATATATATATATCTCTACTCAGTGTCATGATGATATCTCAAAAATAACATATTTTATTAATTTTTTAATTAAAAATTTACAGAAAATTCCATAAAAAAATCGTTTTTCTCGCATTAAATTGAAAATATCTCCTGTTGATGGAGTATTTTTTTATTTTTGCATATTCTGAAAGAGCAAGCACTGTTTAATATCCTTACTCAGTTTCATGAGGATATCTCAAAAATAACATATTTTATTATTTTTTTAATTGAAAATATACAAAAAAATCCATTCTTTCTTACATTAAATTGAAAATATATCAAAAACTGTTAATAGGGTATTTTCTGTTTTTTTTTTTACAAATTCTGAAAGAGCAAGCTTTGTTTAAAATTCCTACTAAGTTCCATTGAGATATCTCAAAAATAACAAATTTTATAAAAGTTGAAAATATGCAGAAAATTCAATAAAATTCGTCTTTTTCAAATTGAATTGAAAATATCTCAAAAACCGTGGATAGGCTTTACTTTTAATTTGATTGAATAACCCTGCACTTCTACACACATTACACTAATTGCACAACCATCTCAGAAACACGAGCGCGAACTTAATTCCGCAACCGGCCGTTTTAATTGCAGAGGTGCAATTTGCCGAAACGACTTTTTGTTCGCCCATAATCACCTGCAACCTTTGCGCGCGGATCCGTTCGTTTGCGAAACTTTTAATTGCCTTCCCAACTTGAGGCCAATAATTGTAATTTAATTCGAACCAAATTGTATACTTAAGGTTGCACAAGACGCTCCATAAAAATATATAGACAAGTAGCAATTACATTAATTCAAGATTTCCAATTGAATACCCTGCTTTCCAAAATCCAATTTTGGGATGTTGTTCATTTTTTTTTAAATTAAATTGGAGGTTTTTCAGTGTACAACACTGATGTATATGATTTAAATTAATTAAATTGGAATTTTTTATTCAGTACAATTGTTTCGCAAATTTATAGCTTCTTCGTGACCAATAGTGATTTTTAAAAAATCAATAATCTTTTGTAAATGATAAATTCATAAATGCAGGACAGTTCATCTAGCAAGCATAGATTTTTTCTCTGTCTTCATCATACATTCATGGCAGGGTAGAAAGACCTCTTGTCGATAGATTCATGAAAGAGCATGAATATAATATAATGAATAATAAAAACCTACCTTAAATAAAAGTAATTATAGTTTTGTTCTCATCGATATATAAATATGTAATAAATATGTTAAAATATTTTACAAGTAAAATATTTTAATATATTTGCTTATATAAATAGAAAACAGTATTCATTCCACTTGGTCACAGTTATTTAAATATATTAAATAAATATTTGTTTAACGTACTTACGTAAGTAAGTCAATAGTCACAGAGCTAAATGTGGAAATAATTTATTAATTATTTTCAAATCATTTTTATTTAATATATTTGCTTATATTGTAGGCGCTATTTTTAATTTTAGGAAAGCCATGTTCAGGTTGAAATCACGCAAAATTTATACGTTTTCCAAATTCGATTTCGACAAAAGAACAAAACTCAACCTTCGAGAACAGAGAGAGCAATTATATCAGCGGCTCCATATTTGATATTTATGGAGTTATTATTATTGTTCTCAGCGACAAATCGCGTTCTTCCTACGCACGCACAACTTCTGAGAACGGGTGATTTTTTTGTTACTTTTTGATCGGACGAGACTCCCACGATTTGACCATAACTTTACACACGCTTTTAGCGAAGGAACAATTTTTAAATTTCGAAATAAAAAAAAGAGAATTATTTTTAATTGTCAGTTTTTAAAAGGGGTATCCGCTTACACTTAAGATATTTTAATAAATATCTGTATATTATGTAAATTGATTTTCTTTTTAATTTACTGATGCTAAGCAAAATAATTCAAATCTTTTCAAATTTTCCGATGCCAAGCAAAATCATTGCGCGTAGAATAATCAAAATCGGTTTTCCGTGACGGCGATTATCCGTAATTTCGTCCAAATCGGCCCACGGCCAGTTTCGAAAACGCGATCGTCACTCGATAATGTATTCCGACCTACACTAATCTGTAATTAGAGAACGAACTGATTGAACAATGAAAGCTTGAAATTAAATAAATAATCGGATGATTTATAATAATTTCACGTGAAAGCTGTAATGAGGGATAATTATTCGTTGGGAAAAGGAATTAGTTCTGTTTAATAAATCCTTACTTATCTGCTTGATGTTGTTGATGTTATGGATTGGAAGACTCACCTGTAATAAAAAAATAAATGATGTATTAACAAGGAGTTGTTTATTAAAGATAGTCGTAAATTCTTAGCTACGCTACTTCCATTAAAGTAATAAAAATTTTAAGGTAATAAATATGAAAGGATTAAAAGTGCACCATTCTTTCACTTTCATTATTTGAATATTCAAATATTTACGCGAAAGTCCGTCGCGTATTCATCTGTTCAAGATTTACGACTTGCTTATATGAGTTCATGGAGAAATTAGTCATTGGTTTCATTGCACCAGCGGAGCCCACTCTTCACTTTATAGTTTAATAACACTTTAATTTCGGTACACTTTTTTTTTAAATATAAGGCCATTCAACCCGCTTGCAGGAAAAAGAATGTATTGTTTTCAACATCATTAATTTACGTTTTTTTTTACATAGATTATGTAGACTTAATTAATTTTAGCCGTACTTTAAAAAAGAAATGAATTAAATGATATAAAATGAAACAAAGATGATTCACACATTTGCAGTTATTTAAATTACAATGAAATTAAACAAGGAAAATTTCTAGCAATGATCAATAAATTTGGAAATAGTTTGAATTATTTTATTGATCATTGCCAGAAATTTTTCTTGTTTAATTTCATTAAAAAAAAAACGAAAATAATAAGATGATTTACACATTTGCATTTATTTAAATTTCAATAGAAATAAACAAGGAAAATTTCTGGCAATGATTAATAAATTTGGAAATAGTTTGAATTATTTTATTGATCATTGCCAGAAATTTATCTTGTTTAATTTCATTGTAAATTAAAAAAAAAACGAAAATAATTAACTTTTTTTATAGCTTTTTATATATAGTTTTTTTTTTTCAAGTTTCTTCATTAAAAAGAACGTTGCTTTATCAGCACTACTGAGATGCAATGATAAATGTCTACTGTATAATTCAATATCCGGCGTAGGTGTTTGCCCTGGAAATAATTGTTTCAATAGATATCTGTTTTTTTTTAATGTACTTTTTTTAGTAAGTCAATAAATTGCAGAGTAATTGAAATAGAGTAATCAATTCGTTAATTATTTTCAAATTCTTTTGTTTTAACCCATGAAATAATTTCTCACTTCACACTTGGTGAAATATGTTTAAACAATTAGGCAAAAATTAAACATGAGGTTCTTTCACAATAAACACTTGTTTATTGTTTTCCTAATTCATACATTATTATTTAACCTGTATAGTCTCATTAAAAATGTGTGTATATTTAAATGGAAACATATGAGGAGTCGTTCTTTTAATTCAATAAATTATTTATAGGAAATACAAAAAAAATACAGATAAAATATTGAGTCAACACACATTTTATATAAATAAACGTGAATTAATGATGTTAAATAAAGCATTATTTTGCCTTATTTCTCCTGAAATATTCAATCCTGTTTCAGGAGAAATAAAGTATTATTTTTAATGCCATTAATTCAATTAAATAATAGGATTGAATATTTCAAGAGTACTAAGGCATTATTAAAGACATTTCAGTGAACAACACAGATATAATTTAAATCAATTAAATATAAGTGAAAAAGAAACATCTCAGATGGGATTTGATCCCATGTCCTCCAAGTTTCTAGCCGAGTGTGTTCCCAATTATACCACAGAGACATGTGATGATAAATCTCGGCTAGAAATCTGGGGGACATGGGTTCAAATTCAATCAGTGATGTTTTTCACAATTATATTTAATTAAATTAAATTATATCTCAATGTTGTGCATTGAAATTTATTCAAATTCATAGATATAAATATAATTAGGTATTTGCTGGGGAAGTAGTTGTTTTAATGTGCATTTGTTTAAAGTACTTGCGTAACGCAAGTCAAAATATCACAGAGCTAAATGTGGAAATAATTTATTAATTATTTTCAAATCATTTTTATTTTATTTATTTAAATAACTGTGACCAAGTGAATCAATACTCTTTTCTATTTTATTTAACAGGAATATCAATTTAATTATTTAAGGCATTATTTTTAATATCATTAATTCACATTTAATGGGGATTAATCCACCCCACCAAAGGGATTGTAAAGGCTTCAAAAGAAGCGGAGAAGCTCCACAAGAAGCTTAGTGCCATATATATATAATTCACATTTTCAACTTGCAGGTTAATCAGGCTGGTAATCCAGGAATAACTCGGTCGATTCTAAGATTCTGCTGATTGATGTATAAATGTTATGATTGTCTTCGAAATTAAAATGACAATAATATAAGGTTACTGGGTTATATGGTTAAAATACCGATGCCCATGTGTGAGCGAAACAGTTTTTAGAGAAAATCTATGCTGTCTCAATTAATTTTATCCGGAGTTTTTGTTTAATTCCTATTTGAGAAGAAACTGAGGAAAGCACAGTAATGAATAACTTTCTAGGAGCCCATGGAATTGAAGCAAACACACTAATTGCCGCATGCGACATAAATATGGCAGGACGCATGAGCGCCCGCGACATTCTAAATTGCTAAATTATAAATCCTTACTCGTTGGCAGAGTTGCTACAATAACATAATTACAATATTATATATTATTTCTCGGTAGTGTTATTAAATGTGAAGCTGGAAAAGCACGCATGTTGCTGCAATAAATCTTTTGCGTTGCATGTTTGCTTATACGGATTGTTATGCTAAGTTGTACCAGGAATTGTGCGTTTCTAACGTTAGAGAATTACAAAATGTTTAGTTTGTAGGGTTGACTTGATTGAAGTTATGTTTTACTAGAAAATTATAAATTAACTTTAATTTATTTAAATAACTGTCACGATGTGAATAAATCCCTTTTCCTTTTTTCTATTATTAGAAAGTTATATTGAATTAAAATAGACATTTAGATAAATTGATCGATTGAGTTACGTGAAGATCAAATTGAATTGATAAATAAAGCACTAATAACCTTTCTTCACACTTTATTTGTTTTACCAAATGTACATTTCGGATTTAACATTGTTAAATCCATTGATAATGGTCACTTTGTGTCTGAAATGTACATTTGGTAAAACAAATAAAGTGTGAAGAAAGGTTATTAGTGCTTTAGACATTTAGCTTTATTAATTACTTCTATTAAGGTAAGAAACATTTAAGGTTTCGCATAGCACAAACGTTGGATTAAATGATCATGGATAAACGCGAACCTAACGTTATCCGTAGTTATTTAACTCAACATCTCCCAATTGCACTGAGCCAATCCCGTTATCTTTAACATGAACCTCCTAGAAGAAATTGTCTAATTTAGTAATTATTATTGCTAGTTTTTCCAATAGGCTAGTGATAAATTTCGTTCAGCACAATTGGGAAACATTGTAAAAGATATGGAGTTACGTGAAGTTTTTCAATATAGAAAAAATTGTATTCACTTTACTTACGTCTATATTTTTTCTATGGGAAAAAATGAGCACGATAACGCTACGCCCGAACCTAGCTTCATCCGTGATCATTTAACCCAACACTTCCCAATTGCGCTAAGCGAAACCCTTAGATATTAATTGGGTAACTACCAGCTTGTACCACTAGGACTGAAGAAGATATATTTTGGGATTCCGACTATTTCAAATGACTAGCTTTAGCTTCGCATCTTAAATTAAAGTCCCTGGCAGTGCGTCTTAGGTACACACACACTAAAAAAAGTGTGGCTTAGCTTAAGAAATCCAATAATTGCAAAGTTCCACAATGGCACAGATATTAATGAGCGTTTTTATCGTCGTGGCAGAATCTACATTTAATTTCTGCTACTAGTAAATGAAAAAAAGCGCCATCTTTTGCCTGATTTCAAGTGGCATCGCCAACGATTTGGGTCTACAAGGTAGACGACCGAGAATCATTTTTTTTTAATTTACTCATGTGTTTATTGAATCATCCGTGAAAACTGAGTTCTGAGAGAGAAAACCGCAACACTATGCGGTGAATTTTTAAAAATTTATTTAAGTTCTTCAAAAATATTTTTTTTTCAGGACAGAAAGACCCCAGGTCGATAGCCCGGACAGACTAACACAATATTTGTTTTCTTATTTAAATATAAATGTATATATACAATTATGTAATGATGTCTGAATAAAGATGTTTGTATATATAGATTTTTCTCGATTAATTCAAGTTATTTTATTTAATATATTTAAATAACTGTGACCAAGTGAATGAATACTGTTTTCTATTTATTTAGTCCATAATTTCAAATAAGAACCATTTCCTTAGTATTAAATAAATTGGTGATGTCTTCCTTAACCAATCCATTAATAAAATCACAGCCTTTGCGTTTTCCCGAAGAAAATCAATTTCTCTTGTCCCAATTCCCCCAGCGAACATCAATACCAATCAATATCTAATCTGAACAATGCTCCAATAACCGCACGCATGTTCTATAATTTTCAACAAAAAATATCTATTTAATGTGCTCATTGTTCACGACCAATCAATCAATCGCGTTTTCAGGTTACGCCTCCTCGTTTTCACATTTTCGCGCCGCTGGAGTGAAAAGCCGGCGACAGCAGGAGAAAACTATTTGACCGATCGCCTATAAGGACGTTTTCGCATTCCTTTGGTGGTATCACAATTTTCTTAAATCAATTAAATACACCAATTTTTTAAGTGAAGTATTTTCTTCAGTACAAGTTAAATCAAAATTAATTAAATTGATATTCCTTTTGAAGTATATTTATGAATTGAAGAAATTTCAATGTACAACATTGAGATATAATTTCAATTAATTAAATATTAGTAGAAAAGAAACATCTCTGATGGGATTTGAACCCAAGTCCTCCGATTTCTAGCCGAGTGTGTTATCAACATGCAAGAAAAAAAAAAACACTTCTTAAACTTTTGTATATCATTTTCTACTTACAAAATTTAGAAGTTCACGTTTTTCTCGATCTTTTGCGTTTATCATAATTATCTTAAAACAATTAAAAATCCAGATAGGTAAAGTAAAATATATTCATAATTATAAAATAAACAAAAACACTCGTTTATTTTAATTTTCTAAATAGAATGCGGTATAAGAAAAAAATAATTTTAAGCTTTTATAAAATAGCTTAAAATTATTTTAAGCTTTTATAAAATAGTATAAGAAAAAAATAATTTTAAGCTTTTATAAAATAGCTTAAAATTATTTTTTTCTTATACCGCATTCTATTTAGAAAAATAAAATGAACGAGTATTTTTATGGATCAAAGGTACTACAAAGTGAATGCATTTAAGAAACAAAGATTAAGTATTAATTTATGATTAATTTATGTAAGAAACAAAACCCTTATGCCTGTACTAATAGTCATGGATTGATTCAGAATTGAGAATTAATTCTTGAATCGTATCAAAATGTATAAAATAGTCAACATAATTATAGATTATATTGCAAAAAATCCTTAGATCAACCAATAGCATTCGCGAATCCGGGATTCCTAAATCCTAGATAGATTCAAGGATTAAACTATTAATACGGCTATTAGAGTAATAAGTTTCAAATATTTCCTTTATCCTGCTACAATTGTAACAGTAACTGTTACACTATAGCTTTAAACAGATTTATAATGTAAATTATTAGACTGATAAAGTCATTGTGTTACATTATAATTTTAAGAAAATTTGTAATGTAAGTTATTAGACACCTATCTGATGAAGCCACTATGTGGAAAAAAATTTCATTGCACAATAAAGGTTAATTAAAAAAAATCAATGTCACTTGAAGAAAGAAAGTGCATATTCACAATTAAATAAAACACGTTCCTTTTGTTGTTTTTACATTAAATTTTTCTCGGATCAAAATTTGTTGCATTATGCAATATTTTATTGATGTGCAACAGCAGGTGTACATTATGTAATTTAATGTCCGGCGTGGGTATTTGCCCGGGAAGTAGTTGTTTTAATGTGCATTTGTTTAACGTACTTACGTAACGTAAGTCAAAAGTCACAGAGCTAAATGTAAAAATAATTTATTAATTATTTTCAAATAATTTTTATTAAATATAAATAAAACACAATAATATTTTAGTTTCACTGTTTTTTATTTATTGTAGAATCACTGCTACAATTGTTTCGCCACTCATCAGACAAATTCTTACTCATCTGTGATCATTTATTTAATTGTGATCATTTTTTAATTTTATTTCTAATTGTAACGGAGTTTCAACAAATTAAAGCCTCAGCTATACAATACATTAATTTCTAACAAATATGAAATTAGAACAAAAAATAATGCAAATAATATAACCAGCTATTTTTAATAATTGCTTTTTTTTTAAACTCACCATGAAAAAAATATTTCTCATTAAAAAGAGAATTACTACACTTAACTCGAGACATAATATAAACGTACTCCACTAAATTGTTTAGTCTCGAAAAGAAGTAATAATAACTGAATTGAGAGAACAGGAAAAAAACAGGCACAATTTTCTTAATTACCTTTTTGTAATTATTGCTCAGCCTTGGGTACATTTAAATATGGCCAGGAATAACCGCGCCAAATTGGTCGTATTCTATTAATTACAACCTTGGATGAGTTTTAATTATAAATGGAAACAAAAGAGGAGTTTTTCTTTTCAATCTTATATTAATCAGTGTATCTCCGCAATGTATTATTAATCTTTTGCGTAATTGTTGAAAATAAATGTAAGTAAATTAATTTCATTTTTTTTTTTTTTATTTTCTTGTTTGGTTGAATATATGCAAAACGAGTAAATATCTCATCCAGCATGTATACCCCCAATTTTATTATTGGAATTTATCTCCAACAGAAATTGTTTTAAAATAAAACAACTCTGGTACTGGAGACTTTCTCTGAATTAGTAATAATGAGTGATAATCGCTTTGTGATTTATGATGTTAGGGTGATTATAGTGGCAACTGAGTGAAAATGTGGTGGGTTTGATTAAAAAAAAGGTTTTTTAGTTTTAATTTTGAATATGTTGTTATCCTTTAATTGTTTGATATTATCTGGCAGGTTATTGTAGTCTTTTATTCCCGAAACAAAAATGCTATTTTTTAATGTATTTATATACATTGTATTTATATACATTTCTTTTTTCAGACAATTACATATTTTTTATGAACAGTAAGTATACATAATACAATTAAAGTATTTGTCTGTCCTGTGTTGTATAAGTTTGTTTTTTGTTGTAGGACCTTCAGTTTTCATTTCACCGGGGCAAAGTAGAAAAGAAACATCTCTGATGGGATTTGAACCCATGTCTTCCGATTTCTAGCCGAGTGCGTTACCAACATGCAAGAAAAAAAAACACTTTTTAAACTTTTGTATACCATTTTCACATACATTTTTTTTTCAGACAATTACATATTTTTTATGAACAGTAAGTATACATAATACAATTAAAGGATTTGTCTGTCCTGTGTTGTATAAGTTTGATTTTTTATTGTAGGACCTTCAGTTTTCACTTCACCGGGGAAAGTACCATGATGGACACATCACCATTTTTTTAAATGAGAGTTTATGACATTATTCAGTTTCATTCAACATTACTGTAATCAAATCAGTTAATAATTTGTTTACACCATTTAAAACTTTATTTCACTGACATTTTACGATATTGTCAATCTTAAACGATTTGTGTTTTGTGTGTATTCAGTATAAATTAAAAATTATTAACATCCTTAAATATACAGATTTGTATTTTGTTATTAAAATAATAAAAAAGCGAAAGTTCAGGCACTTTCCCCAGAAATGTAAATGACTGAACGTTATAATCCATCATCATTATTTCAAGTAGACCAATGCAGCAAATGTCCATGGAATTATAATTATGCAAAGCAATGTGGCTGTTTAAATAAACGTCCCCATTTTGTAATTATTACTTTTGTCAGACCAATATTTAACATTTTTAAAAAAAATAGATATTTCACCGGAAAGACCATTGTTCATAGACAAAAGCAATATTTTTGAATAATCTTTTACTTGATGAAACTCCATAATACAATATTTGTAAATATTGCTAGTTCACTTGCGTCGTCTTTAATTTATTATGAATAATATTGCTAGTGTTGGCGAAACGATTGTAGAAGTCTCTGTAATAATTTTTGTGAAACTTAAAAAACTGTTTTTTTTATATCCTTGAAGTACATTAATAGATTTTAAATATAATAATTATGGAATCGACATGCTGTTGCTGATAACTGGTGAAATTTCTCAAATATATTTCACATTGTCAAATATGCGACAAATAATTTAAATGGGAAATCAATATAGAGAAAAACATTTTTAGTATAAAGTGAAATACTATAAAAAAAACTCTTTAATAAGACATTTAATTATTTCATTCATATTATCAAATCTTCTCAACTGAAGTTGCATTCTTTTTATTGTGCATGTTGCTGCACATATAGTATTAGACATTTTTATTTGGTTAATTACTATGTATGATTTTAATTTCTATTATTAATCTTAACCATTTCTGACTTGTTACTTCAGTACTAATAATGAAATATCCACAACATGAAAAGGATTTGCAAGTTTTACACAGAATCTATCTTTATTTTTATTACCTTATTTTATTTTATTTGATCTGGTTTTATTGGTTTTATTTCATTCTGTTCTAATATTTATGTTGGTTGTGGAAACTTTAATTATTTAAATAAAATAGTTGTCCTTTCTCCTACTTATTTTTTTTTTAAACTTGATAGATTAGAAGATAGACTACTGAAGATAGAAACATACTTTCTGAAATATATCTAGTTTAATAAAAGAAAACTATTTTATTTAAATAATTATCTTATGTTATTCGTTTCGTTTTACTTTATATTATATTATTATATACAAACATCTTTATTCAAACAACATCATTACATAATCGTATATATATTTATATTTAAATAAGAGAATAAATATTATGTTAGTCTGTCCGGGCTATCGACCTGGGGTCTTTCTGTTCCTAATATTATTATTTTTTTGGTTTTAAATATTTACTTCAAAATTTTTGTTTCAGTTTATCTTTCGTATTTTATAAGAGGTTTAGATGGAAGAACAGTATGAGTCCAATTTAGAAGTCAGACTGAATCTCACCTTACGATTTGTAATGTAAGAGTATTATATTGTTTAATTTTTTATATTGTCTGTGGAATTATAAATAAAGCTGTTTATTGTTATTTGTTATCATAAAATTATTACACTTAAAACTTAATTGATTTGATGATGTGTATTTAGATGGTGAGATTATTATCATAAACACAGTTACACATCCTCTAAATATATTATTAATGTTAACCAATCATAAAACATTTAGAGGCGACGTTTCTAAAAAAAATATACCTTTCAAAGTAAGACTAGATTTTTTTTTGAGTGATGTGTTGTATCAATAAAATCTCCGCATTTTCTAATACGATGACCTAAAAAATCCTTATAATACTGACCTTTCCGAAAAAATCATAAAAAATAACCTACTAAAACCAGTCAACGCGCACTTTACCTCAAGGCGCACGCGAATTAAACAAAACACCGTTTAATTTAATTTCTTCACAATCAAATTCCACCTCCATTACGCAATCACATGTACGTAAATCATTTTTTGAAGGTGAATTCATATATAATTTGGCTTAATTCCTAATTGCATGGTTTGTTTCACTCGCGAGACGAATAATATAATCATCAAACAGCTCGAAATGAAAAGATTAAATGTGATTCCACGTTATTAAATGCGGATGGCTGTTTTTTTTTTTCTTGTTTGGAGGTTTTACTTTAATAATTTGTAATTGAATATCACTTTCTTCACAGGACACTTTCTCCAGCACGCGAATTATGTGAGTTATGTATTTGCAACACGAATGTGGGGCATGGAAATTTGGATATTAAAAAATAATTGAGAGTGTTTGAATTTTATACTTCTATATTTAGTATGTTTGTTCAAATTTAGAAGTTAATAAATTGAACACAGATATAATATAGATATAATATTTTTTTAAAAATTGTAAGCATAAATGTTGATGAGATTAGGCGAAAGATGGCGCTTGTATCGTCTTTCATTTATTAAGGTTGATATTTTTGCTTAGAAAAACTCTATTCTTGATATGCATCTATTATAAAAAAAATGGTAACGATTTTATATTCCATGAAATTAAATCCCGAAATAATTTATTATTTACGAAATCAACAAAAGAACGTTTCCCCGAAATCTATCAAGACAGACATTAATAAATTTAAATTTTAAATTCACAATACCAAATAACGATTTGCATGTTTCACGGTTTTCTGCGAAACAAAAAATAAACAAGTTGTCTATCTTTACAGCCAGTACCAAAACATAGAATAACTTAAATTACGTCAGAGTTTTCATGTAACGCATGCAATTATGTAATTTTCTTAACAATTATTTTCTACATTACATGTTAGCATAAATCATATGTTTGTATTTTATATTTTGATATGTTATGTGTGAATTTTGAGTCCTTTCCCAGATAAGTCATTTATATTAATATTTATTTTCCTGTATTAAAACATTTTTGTTATTAAATAATTAAAACTAGGAGCATAGAATCGATTTTTGTCAACAATATTGCGTTTGAACCATAAACATATATTTATTAATTGGCCCACAATCACCCGAGAATTATCATCACTATTTAAATTAGATATGGATAAAGTCGATCTTTTCGATCTTTTTGTCACTGGAAAATTAAGTATATGACAATTTTCTTATTGTTATTTCTGATATATATTGGGAAGTGTCATCTATTTATTAATGAACTTCAATTTATTGTTATTTATTAACTTTAGCTACTTAAATTACTAATTCACTCGATTTCGCCCAACATTAATTTAAATAACTTTAAGTGTATCCTTATTATTAGCACAGCAAGTTATTCCCGAGCGCAGAAATATTCCACACGAAAACATATTATTAGTAAGCATATTTGTTCCCGAAAATAGAGCAAAATATAAATTGCCGCTTACGACGACGGGGAATATACGGAATGCTTTGAGAGCTTTATGGCTATATGCATTTCAAGGCCATTACGGCTAGGTTAAAAATACCATCCACGAAATGAGTTTCTCCGATGGGGAAACCACTCAAGAGTACAGGAAACTATTGTAATTTAACTGAATTGCTTTCTTCTGTGCGCTGAACTCGATGATTTTTTAACATCTAAAAACGGCACGTTTAAATTAAGCGCAATTTACAGGATGCTCGTTAAAAAAATGATACTAATATAGAAAATGCATCAAATTTCATATTTTTGAAAGAAATTGACTTGCCTCTGTTACATAAAAGTAAATTAAGAAAAATAACTTTTATTATACAAGGTGGCCACAAAAGATGTGTCAATCTTCTTGTAGCTTAATTTCTAGTAGAAAATTAAAATATTTCCGTACGGAAAATGTTAAGATTAATGTATAAACATTATTAATAACCTCACATTCTATGTATTCATCTATTACAAAATTATATATTTCAAAACTGTTTTATAGTTTGCGTAAAATAGTTTGTATTTGTTCCGATCGACTACAATTCAAATTTATGGCGCGCATGCTTCAGTGGTAACGACACGATAAATTGTTGTCCTTATATATATAATTCTAACTCGCGTAATAATCCAAGTAGGCTGAAAAATTATTCCCGTCTTTATAGGCGGCCACGGATTACATTTTAAGATATAAAATTGTGGAGTGTATAGTGTGGATGAGGCGAGAAGCGTAGTTGGATGACGGGCGCCGAACGTTGGTCCACGATCGTTAATACGAACCCAGTTACGGTACGCATGCGTCTCTTGATATACGCAGACGATTCTATGCCAATAGATGAGAGCAAGAGAAGGAATCAAATATTAGTTCGTATTAGGCGAAGATACATTTTTATACATGTTAGTGATACGCTTTTACGCAAGACGTAGCTGATGAATATGTGATGAACCTCTCACAATACAATTCGGTCCGATACACTAAATAAATGTAATTTTTTGTAGTCATACTTTAAGCAAATTTTGTAAAAACTAACGATTCTCTTATAGAATAGCAGCGATTAATAAGAAATACGTGACTATTCCGTACAGGAAATGTTAACTTTAACGCGTATGTTATGTTATTAAATAATTTCTCATTCTATCTATTATAATACTTTATATAACTCATACGTTAAACTTAACATTTCTTTTGCAGAATAGCCCCGATTGTTGCTTAGAACTCCACACATGTCAAACTAAAGAAATGTAAATTTCGCAACGGTGGATGTCACCCAAATTGTTTGGATTTGTATACATATATATATATATATATATATATATACAAATTTATATGTATTACTTTTGTAAAGAGGAATTATCCGTTAAATAAACTATTATTATTACATATAAGTATTTTTATGATATATAATTATAAAATAACATATAAAAGAGATACAAGTGGAAACAACAAACAAAATGAGAATATCTTTCGGGATAGGAGTAAAAATATAAAATAACAGTGAACTTGTTAATAAAAATCTTAAATTAAAAAATGTCAAATAAATCAATAAGTTTTAATAGTTATCGAAAGTTATATTTAATGTTTCAATTACTTCCACTTTCAACAAAAAGTATATATATATTTTTAATTAACATAGTTACTTAATTCAATTACAAAACAGTATTTTTTATTTCTCATATTTTCACAATATTCAACTAAACAAGAAAAAAGTATCAATTATCTTGAAATCACCGTTGAAAAGGTCTTGATTGAGTATCAATTAAAATTAATCGTCGCGATTATTTCAAAGTTTATTGTTAATTAAGCTCCGAACACAAACCGGCCGTAAATTGAGCGCTCATTGTGGCAACAGACAACATTTTCCTCGGCATATACCGTACGCCATTTGTAATTATTGAATTTCTCAATACGTCCTCGTTAAGTCCGAACATCAATTGACACTTAAGTAAATATGGTCATGCGGACATGCATAACTGTTCGCCGCGACGTCACGGGCGGGACAAATAAATTCATTAGACGTGTTGAAACCGGCGGAAAACAATAACATTAAATTTATCCCGTTACGAACGAAACGAAAATTAAATTGTGCTTGATTAAATTAAATTGAGCAATGAAATTTATATGAAATATATAATGCCTTCACAATGAAAGGTGCAAATTTGATTAAGCTGTTGACAAAATTACTTTATATTATATTAATTCTATAATTTATTGAGGCTTTGATACAATTTAGTTATAATACAATATTTAATTTAATACGAATAAAATGGCTATCGACCATTTGTCCGAAGTCCTTGTCTTTATGTTAAGTTGTTGACGAGTGATGAATGAATATATTGTGGATTTTGGATATTGGAATTTTGGATGAATGTTTAGTTTGATGCAAAGTAGGTTTAATAGGTCTTGGGATGTTAAATACAACTTATAATAAATAATGTTTACTTAATTTTCATTAATCTCTTGGTATAGAATTTTCACCAATAAAGAATAATTTAGTAAAATAAATGTTCACATTAGCAACGAATCGTAAACTAAATTCTGAGTGAATAAGTTGAATTTGGCAATGAAATTTGTTTCATATATACAGTACGTTCCTGACAAAAATAGTAATAAATCTTTATTAACAGAAAAAATCCTTTGTACACAATTATATTATAAATAGTGTATGAATTCAAATACTTAATGTAACTAACATTGGCAAGAATTCAATTAACAATAAAACAATAATTAGCGAGCGCACCTTATACTAATAGTAAATTGTATAATTAATAGAATACATAATGTAAAAAAAAAAACGTATATATTAATTTCTTAACGTATGCATCGATTAAACTGCTGGTGAAATCAATGCATGTTATTTGAATTTGATACTTTATAATACTTTATATTTTCGGAAAAGAACATATATACATGATGGTAAATTAAATTTTACTGGAAAATGAAAAAAAAAAAGGAATGAAACCTAAACTCATTTTTTTTACATAGAGTAAGGCATTTCTTCCTCCGTGATTTCACTTATTTTTGATAATCATCATGCCGAAACTAATTGAACAAACAGTAAAACTATAGTGATTTTTGTAAAATATGCTTTTTGATAAATATTTTCTAAATGATTATATTTTCCAATAATATATAAAGTATATTATTAAAAAAAAAACAGGCTGAAAGACCTTTGGTTTATATCCATTTGCCATTTCGCAATATCGTTATATTTACAATAATGAATTAATAATAATTAATTAATTAAGATGTATATATTATTAGAAATTATTATTTATTTAAATAATAAATAATAATATTTATTGCTTAACAGAAAAAGATTTCCCAATTAAAAGAAAATATACAAGATAGCAACAATGATAAAAAACTAATTATTTGATTGACATAAAGCGACAATGAATTTTAGTGATTTAAAAAATTTTTGGTAGTAGATTAAAATTGTTACAAATTATGCTGATGGATGAAATATATTCTATTGTGATTGATATTAAATATAGTCTTAAACCTACTGTTGAAAGTTGGAACATGCAAATTAATTAGCTGTAAAACATCAGGGATGTCGATATAATTATTAAAGAGTTTATATTTGAATGAGATACCAGACTTGTAATGCCAGCACTCAAGATATTCGTCATTAAATTTTTCTCAAGCAAACGAGAATGATCATAGCATGTATCAGGATATAGCCCCTCAGTCTTCAGGTATAGAAATTTAAGAATTTTTCATTGAATACTTTCCACGAGATTAATCTACAGTTGAGTTTGTAGATACCAAATTTTTGAAGAAAATTCCAACTTTGAACGTAAATAAACATTGAATAGAGATTTTTAAAAATTCGGATTCCTCAAGTTCGCAGAATTACGATGTATAAATCCCAATGATTTACAGGAACTCTTAACAGTGGATTGAACATAAGGATTAAATATAAATTTGCCATCAAACCAAACACCAAGATCTTTGATGACTCTGACATGCTCAATAGAATTATTACTCACTATATACTTAAAAGTAACTGGTTTTGAATTTTTGGTAAAGGAGACAAATTTATACTTAATTACTTAATAATAGAAAAAGGATTTATTCTAATTTTAATTTTTTTTGCAGTAAATGTTTTCGATTCAAAAATTGTTGCATTATACAATATGTTATTGTTATGCAACAGCAAATGTCTATTATTAGACATTTGTTAAAGTACTTATATAGATAAATCAAATTGTCACAGTAGCTAAAGGGAAAATAATTTATTGATTAATTATTTTTAAATTCTTTTTATTTAAATTTATACTTATTGCTGTTCAAATTAAAACTGTTAGTACTTCGCCAATTTGAAATAATATTTCATTTTTTTCAATTTCACTTTATTAACGGAATCTTCATTTCCAAATTACATTTATATTAAAAATTTACAATAAAAGTGTGACACTAAAAACATTACAAAATATATGTATAAAAAAAGTAAATTATCAATCACAAATTAAGTTGATTTTGTAAATTTAGACAATCATTTGTATGTTAGTAATAGTTGAAAAAACCTTTAGATTATTAGGTGTTTGCACTGTAATTGATAGAAAAGATCGGTAAGCGCAGGATTGAAAATAATGGACCCAGTATGGATCCTTGAGGAACACTCGACCTTGAAAAATACGAACTTGACTTAAAATTGTTTAATAATACATACGATTCACGCCATGAAATATAGGATGAAATAAGTAAAGTGATTTAGTTGATCACAAAAACCGGAGAAACTGTTTATTAATAAATAGTTTCTATTATTATTTATTAATAAATAGTTTCTTTGCTTTATTAATACGTTTCGTACCTTGTCCCACACAAAATTTTCCGTTTAGGCCTTCATCTTAAACACAAATACAAAAGTCGATTGCAGAGCTGTTACCCCTTTTGTCTTGCTTATTACAATCTTATACTAGCGAAAAAAATCTTGAAAAATCGCTATTTCATTCTATCATCTATTACCTCTATTTTTTTATAACTTGAATGAAATACTTGTGTGGCTTTGTTTGTTTGCCCCGATGTTTTATTTTTTTATTTAATCACTATATTTTTTTGTAACTTTCACTTGATAAAAAAAATGAGTGAAACTTACACGCACTTTTATACATTTTTACGGTTTTGTCGTAGAGTAAGAATTTACCGATTTGTACACGCTTTTCAGCAACAAGCAGTTTCTCTTTTCATGAACTCTGAACTGAACTCCGAACGACGTAACTATTTTGTTAAATTGATAACACTTTCTTTTAAAGTTTCCGGTTTAATAAAAAAACGAAAACAAAACGTAAAAATGGCACGCGAAATTTTATTTACGCACAGAAAGTGTGAAACACGTATACAATTTTTCCACAACGAGTAATAATTTTGTTAAAAAAATTACAATTGGGACAGAAAGACCGATGATGACAGCCCATAACAGACATTAACGCGATCATATAGTCTGAATAAAGATGTTTGTATGTATATAATTACAATTTCATAATTACATTTTATGAAATTGTAATTATTAAAAAAAAAATTACATATTTATAATATCACTCAAGATTATCAAGCAGCTTATTCTTAAGGCTAATTGTAGAAAAAGCATTTTCGCAACATTATCATGTTTCTGTTTATAATCGTTTTGCAGAATAGTTCGACATCCAGATGTTTATGTTCTGCATCGCATACACGCATCAATTTGTGTGTCATCTTTAATTATGTATTTTTGACAGTTTCTCGTAAGTATTACTTTATCTTGTATTGCATACATGAAGCCTTCTGTTTCAGGGAATAGATTGCCCTTCATTAGCTATGCATTTGATGCTTGTGTATCAACATGTGGCTGTGATAGGTCGTGGGCAAATTTTCCATGAAGTGTTTCTCTTTCCAAATTGTGTCTCATCAGAAGTTTCAGGGAGAAAGACATCTTTGGATAGATTGAGGGGAGTATAATTATCATCTGACTTTATTATTTTTATTATTACTGTTATAATTATTATTGAATTTCAATATAATGACGTAATTATATTTATTTTCAATGCTATATATTGAAACCAATCAAAGAACACACCCATTACACATAATCACATAATTTATTATAATTGGCACAGATTTCAGTGCACAGTTTCCGTTTTACCGCAAATCCTTCAGTTTTACGATGTCAATAACACACACATCCAATTAACTATCCCATTCCGACTATTTTTTGTAGCCAGAAATATTCGCTTTTCCCATACATCTAAAGAGCAAATCATGCGTTAAGCGTGCTCGCACTTTCTTCATTAATAATTCCGGCATTTTTAAACTCCTCCGCATTCCTGAGATATGCAAATATCGGAACGTTTATAAACAAACTTAAAAAAAAAACTTTCATCGAGCTTTCTACAGTAAGACAGAAAAACAAGGAGACATTATTGACGTGATCTTTGAACTTGGATTGATTTAAAAGATTATTCGGTTGCGTGATGAAAATTGATTTTTTTGGTTAGTTAATAGGAGTTGATGTTAAGTAAGTTGTGAGAGTGAGAGTGTGTTGGAAAAATGGTAAATGTGATTAACATTCTATTCATCATATAAAATAGGGAAAGTACTAGGCTTTCCCTATTTTATATGATGAATAGGATTTTGTATAAAAATAATTTCACAATCAGATAAATATCCTTGTTTAGATAAAAGTGTGTATTTTCAAAATTATTTTTATTATTATTGTCTATAAATTTATAAAGTAAATTATGTTGGCTAATGGATATATTCCAGAGCCAGGCAAAAAGCCATACGTAAATACAAAAAAAAAATATTATTGTCTCACAATTGTTTCTCTACACTGTAGCATCATCAGGAGAGACAATAGTAGCAAAACTAATTTTGAAACAATAAATGTGATTGTTTTTACGTGTTTAGGGTGAGTAGTGTTATTATTATTATTAAATTGAATGTCAATAAACTTTATTGGCTTGACTTTGGATAATTATAATTTGAACTAGTTTAGCATTATTATTATATATTATTGTTTGTTATATTTTACTTTTAATTAGTAGTTTACAGTTATTTTTTTATTATTATTAATGTACTTTATTATGCAAAAAGGTGAATTCCGTAAATAAAGTATTATTAAGTATTATTATTATTATTATCTAAACAAGAATGCAGTTTCATCAAATAAATCCTCAATTATTCAATCAATATCCTTGTTTTGGATAAAGACTGTAAGGTTGGATAAACACCAACCCAATTTTAAACGAATTATTTTTTTATTTCATGATTAAACAATGGTGAACTTGCACGTATATTTTTTTTAAAGGTTTAATTTGCTGTATACATTGAAAATATAATGTAAAATATCGTATTTTTTTATTTGCTTCTATATAATTTAAATTACATTAATTAATTACTAATTTAAAACTACTCAAACTCAATCGTATTAATTTAAATTGTTTTGCTTTGCTAAGTAGGGAAGGCACCCAACTTGAATACTAATAATGTCTTTATTTTCAAAAGGGAACATTAAAAAAGTAAATACATATTAATTGAGTTGATGCTAAAAAAAAAAAAACAAATATACGAAAAAACAGAAAAGATAATAACAAGAGGAATAAATGAGAGGATCATTCGTTAAATTTACTAAAAATACAAAATCACGACAGACGCCTACAAAATCAGGCGGAAAGACCAACGGTCGATAGCAGAAGAATTTATTTTTATGTTAGTTATTTATTGTATTTATTTATTATTATTACTTTGTTAAAAATAATCTGCCAATAAAGATTTATATATATATATATATATATAAAATCACGAGAATAAAAATCAATGCATATTTTGTAGTTATGAAATGATTGATTATCATTTACATACATTTATATATTTAGTTGTAATATTGATTTTTGTTGCATATGTTTTGTAAAAAGGAGATATCGTAAATAAATATATTATTATTATTATTATTATTATTATTTCAATTAATCGAAAATATATTAACCATAAATAAATTAATTTCACTTTTTTATATTTATTTTTGTAACTTATTTTCTGATTATATATTTATTTAAAGGTATAAATAAAGCTATAAATGCGTATATATTTATATAAAATAAATGATAAATGGAGCTATATTTCACTGTCACCATACAATACTAAAAACCATTAATCATAAGCTCACCCAATGTTCCATTTTCCATCGAAGCCATACGTAAAATCCAAATACGGCGTTGCCTGCCATCAATTAAAAATCGATTGAAAACTCATCTGCAGATTTGGACCAAATAAAACTTTATCGAACAAGAAACCCATTAATCCGCATGAACATAACCAACACCACGTTACACTCCTTCCATTAACAACAAACACATGTTCCACCGACGTGCTCCGCAATTTTCACATAAATCAGCATTCACCACTTAGCGACAATTTCAACATCGGCAATAAAGAAAAGAAAAAAGAAAAATCCCACGGCTCCGAATAGATAGGACGCCGACGCCGTCACGAACCACGAATTAATATCATAAATTTTCGCGCCGGTCTCGGAGAAAGGTAAAAGTCGGACTTATCTAAAACTGTTTCAATTGCACAACTAGGGAACTGATCTTGATAAGAGAGTCGCCGTCGTGTGGCGGATTATGATCGGAATCCTTTTTGTCCCCCTTTACCGTTATGAATATAAAAAAAGGATGCAAATAAATAAACAACGCTGAACTTTCCCTGTATCCTACATTCAGATACTGACAGTTACATATATTTTAACCCTATTGTGTTTCTACCGTTGAGTAATTGAATACTTCATGTTTCTGCAAAGAAGTAGGAATCAAAAAATAATCGATGGTTGAGCTTTTACTTCATGAAACTCCATAAACCACTATTTGTAAATAAAACAACAGGAGATGATTAATCATCTGTCTGATGATGCCAATGTGTTGGAGAAACAATTGTAGCAGCGTCTCTACAATAAATTTTGTAAAACTTAAAATACTATTGTTTTATTTACAAATAGTATAATTTAAAACAATAATACAAAAGTACCATACTTTATAATAATTTATATAGCAATATTACCCATACATTTAATCATTTTGAATTTATAATTTATTAAATACGAATTTTAAAAATTTCTTTTATAATAACCGTGTATATTTAATTAAAACGCTTGGTTTGTTTCACTGTATATATATTTGCTCCGACAAGTTTCGTCCTTTAATCATCTTCAAGGATATAATATATCAAAAATTAAAACATTGAAATAAATTAAGTGTTTTAATTAAATACTATAATTAGTTCAAAAATATAGAGGTTAATTAAATTAATTAAAAATAAATCATGAAAATGGTAAAACATTTTCCTAAGCAACCTAATTTACATTAAATATCATAATTGATACTTATATTAAGTAATTATTATCGCGCTACACATTCTTTTTATAATTTGAAATTCTTTGTACATTAACAACATTGAATATATTCAAAGAGAATAATTCTAAACACACCGAACCACCGTATAATCATCCCCATTTATTACACCAAGCATAAAAAAGTAATTACCTCAGCAACTGGAGTCACACAGGAGCTTCAAAAGGAGTCAATTTAAAGTCCTCTTTATGCGAGACCCTCTTTGAAGCGCGATGTGTTTTTTTCTCGTCGTTACTTTTAATTTTTTGCAAAGCTTCCAAAGCCAGGGAAAATGCTTGAATAAAAACACATTTCACCTTAATTACCAATTACACCACGCAGCGTTTTGATTAGACGGTGTTTTCTTTATTTACAAACCCCGAGGCGTAAAGTTCAAAATGGAAAATCGCGAGTGTTAATAATTAAACGCAATCGAGACGGTAATGTCGGTGCTTACGCATCGCACGCTATTCAAATCAGAACAAATTGCATCGTATGGAAGAAAGTGAAAGAGAGGGTTTTGTTGTGTTTGTTTGATTTTTTTTTTCAGAAGAAAGTAAGAGTGATATGCCATATGGTACGATTTTTTTGTTAATCATGTTGTCGCTTTTTATCACGAAGGTGACATTTAATAATCGATTAATTAGAGCCACTGAAATTATTTATACAAATATATTTGTTCAGACAATTATTTGATTTTTTTTCAGAAGAAAGTAAGAGTGATATGCCATATGGTACGATTTTTTGTTAATCATATTGTCGCTTTTTATCACGAAGGTGACATTTATTAATCGATTAATTAGAGCCACTGAAATTATTTATACAAATATATTTGTTCAGACAATTATTTGATTTTTTTTTAGAAGAAAGTAAGAGTGATATGCCATATGGTACGATTTTTTGTTAATCATATTGTCGCTTTTTATCACGAAGGTGACATTTAAAAATCGATAAATTAGAGCCAGTGAAATTATTTATACAAATATATTTGTTCAGACAATTACATTTTTACAAACATTGAGTACATATATTAAAATAATTGTATTATGTGAATATCTATATGTATATGTACGTATATATACATAAATATAGTCTGTAAATTGTAAGATTATCCTGTAATAAGTTTTTGTAAACTGTTGGATAATAAATTATTATTATTATTATTATTATTATTATTATTATTATTATTATTATTATTATTATTATTAAAATAAAGGTTCGTCTGTCCTGGGCTATGGATGAAATCATTTAATTGCTTAAAAAACATTGCATTTTTTTATTAATTAATGTTGCTGTAAATAGTGAGAAAGGAAACACTATATAAAGCTCGCCTAAGCAGGTTAGGACAATGCCAGAGATAAGCTATAGTCATGTCAACAGTTAGTTCTTAAAAAAAATCGTTCATATTCCTTATATTGAAAAAAAGGAATGGACAAATCATTCTTCAAGAAAGAAAAAAAAAATACTACAAAGGAGACTTTTGGAGAGAAAGTGGGAAAAAAAACAATGACAGACTTTATCATATATATCCCCATTCTTTCCATTATCTCGCGTTTTCATTCTGTTTGTTTTAATCAGAATGTATTTGGTTTTAGGAACCACACATGCTCTCTCTCTTTGAATACATTCATACGCTTTTATCACCCATGTTCCATCCAATATAATAAAAAAAATCATTGCAAGAGCAAGATAGAGTACTTAGTAAGAAATACTGAAATTGCAATTTATGATATTATTGTCCAGAGTAACTCTAAATAGTACATATAGTTTAACAAATAAATGAGTGAAGGAAGTAAGGAATTACAAATAAAAGCTTATTCCTTTCATCACTTATTTAAATCTTTGATTTGGTTCTCATTAATCACTTGATGAAACATGATCACAATAATAATAGTTTGAAAAATACACTTGATTTGTTTCACTAATTGTTTTATTTCCTCCCAAAATAAAATAATTAGTGAAACAAATCAAGTGTATTTTTCAAACTATTAATATCACTTATTTATTTGGATAAAGAAAATGCACCACGAAGTAAACGCCTGAATGATTCAAGAAATTAAAAAAAAAAACTATATGTGTGTTTCGAGTAGAAGTGAGGAGGGTTATTGGTTCAACAAAATATTTTGGCGTTTAAAGCCAAAACGCAATGTTTAGTAGTAATTCTTCTAATTATTTAATTTCTCGTGTCATTGTTTCGTGATGAAATAATTACACATAGAAAGATGAAAAAGCAATTCAGATATAAGTAAATAAAAAGTAATGAAAAAGATCAGGATTTCAAAGTGCTTGTAGTTATTTTATGGTATTATTATTATTCTACCACCTTATAATATAAAGCAGAAAACTATATGTAACTTGCCGGTTTTATTCAATATGACCGAATTTCACGGGAATTGATGATATTTTCGGAACGATTTTCCTAAGTAAACAGCATTGTTTTCTAACGAATAATTATATTAATAAGTAAAAATATTACACATTCTCTGCATAAAATGTGTTAACTTTGGACGTAATTTTCTTTTAAACTATTAATCAGATTCATTTTTAAATAACTCGTTCGAAATATGTGGAGTTTTAGGATTATTTTGATATATAATATGATGAAATTCATTATTCAGGATTTGTTTGTTAGAGGAATTCAATTGGTACAAAATCGCTTAATTTTACATACGATAAACGGCAGCCTTAATCGTTAGTTAAAGCATGCTTTATTTTTAGTATGTTTAGTCTTGTTTTCTTATTTTTGTACTCGTTTTATTATTAATTGTAATTTTATTTTTAAGTTAATTATTAGTAATAATATATGTTTTCCCTGTAATTAGTTTTATCTGTTTGGAAATAAAGAATTTATTATTATATATAATAAATGCTATATAATAACGCCTCCAAGATCCAAGAAGCTATATAATAACTTTGCGCGTTGAGTATAAATAATAATTTATATAAAAAAAAAAACGATTTAAGGACAAATCTAGCACATTATTACTTTTTACTTCCTTATCTAGCAAAGAACCACTCAAAGTACACGACTTATTTAATAGACCATAATGCATCCTCAATGGATTGTTCCAATTGCGGTACTATAAAAGCCATTGTTGGGCGCAGTAACGGAAAACGGGCAAAACTTATTTGCTGCGATTTTCTTTTTTTTCACCGTGCTATCTGCGGTTGTTTATACAAAATTAATGGCCCGTGCAGAATGGCAATCTAATATCTTACCGGTACTTCACCATTTCTGGTTTATTTTTTTCCTCTTCGCCGTTCGTCGCCTGGCGAAGCGATAAATCGAGATTTAGGCCTTCTGGCTTCTTCGATCGCGATGTTTTCTCACACGAGAAATTTTCAAACAAAGAATGTTTCAACTTCACCAGTTTTAATTTAATTAATAATTAATAGAACTCTAAAAATTCAAATTTATCCAACTCAAATACATTTACATACACGGGGCTATTCCATATGAGAAATGTTAAGTTTAACAAGTACGTTATTAAATAAATTCACATTCTATAAATACATATCTATTAGAAAAGTTGCTTAGACTGTGATGATAAAAAATAACACGAGCATTAAACTTGACATTTCTCTTGCGGAATAGCACCGATTATCATATTTTTATCTCATTTTTATTTTGGCTTTTTATTTGCTAAATTGTTGCGTCCAATGATCAACATTTTAACATTTTTTTTTTCATACTTTCCATTTGGTTTTTTTAATCTATTAGAATTTGCTTATAAACAGAGAAACTATTTTAATTAAAACTAATTTTACTATATAAATCCCAAAAATGTAAAATATAAAGAATACAAAAATGTAACTAAATCCATTTTTGAGGCAGTTACTTTTTGAAGCTTCATGTTAATTTTAAACCTTAGAAGGTTGTATTTTTTAATTTTCACAATAGATTAAGGGTGCGGTTTAGAAGAAAGAGATAGCTATAGAAATATGGGCAACCACTAATTTGAGTTAGATTGTTGTTGTGATCAATGAACAATATTGTATTATACATTAAAATAATCTTAAAATAAGCAGGAATTTCATCAGATAAATTAAAAATTATTTTAATGTTTAGTTTCTGGGAAAAATAATTATGAAAAACAATGAAAATTGATCAAATTTATAGCAAATTTTGAATTAATTTTTTGCTAATAAAAACTTGTGCAATGAAAATTTAAAGGATTTATCTAAATTCTGCATTCAAATAACTTAGCAGACATGACCTATTAATTTCATTATATCTTACAATTTTCTTTTCTAACTTGAACTAGTAAATTGACGTAATATACGAAAATTAACGATTTATTTTTTTATTTAGACTGATACTTTATACTTGGTAGATAAAAAATGTAAATACACATTCATATTACGAAATCCAAAAGAATAGCTCTATTTTCAAACGATTATTTCCATTTTACTATATAGCTATCTCTTTCCACTAAACCGCAACCTTAAGAATATTATCCTTACTTTATGCTTTCACTCATTTTTTTCTTTGATCAAAGCACAATTCCAATAAATGCAAACCATAAATTTTAAACATTTCATGCAATTAATGAATTCGATGTAATCCAATTAACACGATGGAATTAAATATGAATTAACGATCTATTTCCGTAATACGAACCGTTCCGCTGATTGAGGCAGCCGAAAATAAACGCGCCGGGAATTAACACCTCCTGGATATTAAATAGAGAATGATTGTTTTGGTCGTCTTCGCGCGGTGGCAATAGCTGGTCCATTTATACATCACGCTAACGAATCCGCAATGTACTGTGTTAATAAAACTTTAATTATAATTAGAAGCAAGTAGGAAGTGCCACCGCGCCGCGGTCGTGCAGTTCGTCCGCGATAAATTACGCGACTCGAAACTGGCTGCACTCACAATGCTTCAGATTAAGCAGGAGCTAAATGTTAATTCGAAAGAAATAGATTAATAAAATAAATATAAATAGATTATTAAAAATCAACCTATAAAAAAAAATTAAAAAAAAATATTTATTTTAAACACTAGTAGAAAAAATTATTTATTTATGTTATTGGTTCAAAATTATTAAAAATTTTCATGTTTATTTTATACAATATGAACCACCAATGTTTAAATATTAAAAATAATAGATTAATATTTACTTCGTTACTCAATAAAATTATATTTTGTGTAATGATACTGAAATTCAGAAGTTTACGTGAAAATTAATTAAATTAATTAAAAGACAATTATTAAAATTCAAGATCGACGAACGTTTTGTATATTGTTATTATTCTGTATAAAGGTGATTTACCGTAAATAAATGAATTGAATTGAATTGAATCAATCTTTGTTTCAATCAGCATCTTCCAATTATCGGTTACGGTATTGAAATGTTTAGTTGCATAATACACCAACACAACAATTACACAATTTTTGGTAACTGGGACGGAGGTGTGATTATTTACATCACACACACATTTACACACACACTAACAAAAGTTCATTTATGATGATGGTTCTTCGAATTGTTTCCGAGTAGAGGCGTCTTCGGCCTCGGGCCGCCCATCCCTTCGTCCACCCACGGCAAACTTTTTTTCGTAGCTCAAAGGAGCCGGGGAAAAGAGGACGCGAATTCATTATGCACAACCGCACCTCATTTAAACATAAGGATGTATAATTTTTCCGGAATATAATACGCTCTGTGGATGTATACAATGGAACCGATATTAAGTTGTGGAAAATAATGTAACTTCATGTGATGTAAAAGTTTTCTTGCAATTTTGTGAAATGTATTGTATTTTATTTTGTTATGTAGAATTATTAGAGGATTGTCGCAATAAAAACAAACAATAAATGTTGTATGCTTTGAATGCAAATGTCTTTAAGATTTTTGTATTAATTTGTTTTCTTTCTCCATTGGATTTATTTTTCTCTTGATTTTTAAACCGAATAAAATAACCACAATTATTATTTTACAAAAGCGAACTTTTTTTCTTTAAAGATATATAAATGTATCACAAAATGTAAGTTTCTACAATTACTTGATTTTATTCATGTTTTTTTTGTAATATATTATCGTAAATAAAATAAATAATTAAATAAAATGAAACAAAGATGATTCACACATTTGCAGTTATTTAAATTACAATGAAATTAAACAAGGAACATTTCTAAATATTTTCTAATATATCTTTTTGCAGTTGGAAAAAGGGATTGATCGAATTTTATTGATCATTGCCAGAAATTTTCCTTGTTTAATTTCATTGTAAATAAATAATTGATATTTGATAAGAATTTTACTATTTGTAACGACAATGAAGTCGATATATTGGTATTATAACGCAGGAAGAACGAAAACAGTTAAATGTTGAATATTGTTAGTTATGGTGAAGGCGCCGGGCAACAAAGTATGCATGAAAATGTTAATAGAACATCACATAAAAGTGAGAATGGAACTAAAAAACTGCAATTAGTTTTGGAAAATCTTCCAAATTATTTTTAAATTTATCGTAATTTTAAGAAAATCTTAGATTTTTTTTAATTTACCGAAATTTTAAGAAAATTTTACATTTTTTTTAATTTATCGAAATTTTAAAAAAATCTTCCAAATTATTTTTAAATTTATAAAAATTTTAAGAAAATCTTCCAAATTATTTTTAGATTTATCAAAATTTTAAGAAAATCTTCCAAATTATTTTTAAATTTATCGGAATTTTAAGAAAATCTTACAATTTTTTTTAATTTATGAAAATTTTAATAAAATCTTCCAAATTATTTTTAAATTTATCGGAATGTTAAGAAAATTTTTTTTTAATTTATCGAAATTTTAAGAAAATCTTACAAATTATTTTTGAATTTATCAAAATTTTAAGAGAATCTTCCAAATTATTTTTAAATTATTCAAAATTTTAAGAAAATCTACCAAATTATTTTTAAATTTATCGAAATTTTAAGAAAATCTTTGATTTTTTTTTTTTTTTTTTTTAATTTACCGAAATTTTAAGAAAATCTTACATTTTTTTTTTTAATTTATCGAAATTTTAAAAAAATCTTCCAAATTATTATTAAAATTTATCAAAATTTTAAGAAAATCTTCCAAATTATTTTTAAATTTATCAAAATTTTAAGAAAAACTTCCAAATTATTTTTAAATTTATCGGAATTTTAAGAAAATCTTACAATTTTTTTTTAATTTATCGAAATTTTAAGAAAATCTTCCAAATTATTTTTAAATTTATCGGAATGTTAAGAAAATCTTACAATTTTTTTTTTTAATTTATCGAAATTTTAAGAAAATCTTACAATTTTTTTTTTTTTAATTTATCGAAATTTTAAGAAAATCTTACAAATTATTTTTAAATTTATCGAAATTATAAGAAAATCTTACATTTTTTTAATATATCGAAAATCGAATTTCTTAACATTTTTTTTTTTTTTTAATTTATCGAAATTTTAAGAAAATCTTCCAAATTATTTTTAAATTTATCGAAATTATAAGAAAATCTAGGCGGAAAGACCATCGGTCGATAGCCGATTGGCAGTTTTAAAGTTTTTATTGATGTATTATAATTTGACATATTTAAATATTTTGTACATAATATTCTGCCAATAAAGATGTAAATATATATATATAAGAAAATCTTACATTTTTGTTTTAATGTATCGAAAATCGAATTTCTTAACATTTTTTTTTTTAATTTATCGAAATTTTAAGAAAATCTTCCAAATTATTTTTAAATTTATCGAAATTTTAAGAAGATTTTCTTAACATTTTTTTTTCCAAATAATTTTTAAATTTATCAAAATTTTAAGAAAATCTTCCAAATTATTTTTAAATTTATCAAAATTTTAAGAAAATCTTCCAAATTATTTTTAAATTTATCAAAATTTTAAGAAAATCTTCCAAATTATTTTTAAATTTATCGAAATTATAAGAAAATCTTACATTTTTGTTTTAATGTATCGAAAATCGAATTTCTTAACATTTTTTTTAATTTATCGAAATTTTAAGAAAATCTTCCAAATTATTTTTAAATTTATCGAAATTATAAGAAAATCTTACTTTTTTTTTTTAATATATCGAAAATCGAATTTCTTAACATTTTTTTTTAATTTATCGAAATTTTAAGAAAATCTTCCAAATTATTTTTAAATTTATCGAAATTATAAGAAAATCTTACATTTTTGTTTTAATGTATCGAAAATCGAATTTCTTAACATTTTTTTTTTAATTTATCGAAATTTTAAAAAAATCTTCCAAATTATTTTTAAATTTATCGAAATTTTAAGAAGATTTTCTTAACAATTTTTTTTAATTTATCGAAATTTTAAGAAAATCTTCCAAATTATTTTTAAATTTACCGAAATTATAAGAAAATTTTACATTTCTTTTTTAAAATATCTAAAATCGAATTTCTTAACATTATTTTTTAATTTATCGAAGTTTTAAGAAAATCTTACATTTTTTTTAATTAAACGAAATTTTAAGAAAATCTTCCAAATTATTTTTAAATTTATCGAAATTTTAAGAAAATCTTCCAAATTATTTTTAAATTTATCAAAATTTTAAGAAAGTCTTCCAAATTATTTTTAAATTTATCGAAATTTTAAGAAAATTACCCAAATTATTTTTAAATTCATCAAAATGTTAAGAAAATATTCCAAATTATTTTTAAATTTATCGAAATTTTAAGAAAATCTTCCAAATTATTTTTAAATTTATCAAAATTTTAAGAAAGTCTTCCAAATTATTTTTAAATTTATCGATTTTTTAAGAAAATCTTACAATTTTTTTTAATTTATCGAAATTTTAAGAAATTCCTCCAAATTATTTTTAAATTTATCAAAATTTTAAGAAAATTCTCCAAATTATTTTTAAATTTATCAAAATTTTAAAAAATCTTACAAATTATTTTCCAATTTATCGAAATAATTTAAGAATTATCACACGAGGATAATTCTTAAATTATTTGTTTACGATGCGAACAGTTAAGTATTATCAGGACTTTAATGTTAACAATAGACATCTTATATAATATTATACGCTGTCTTTAGAAAACGGCCATTGATCGTCAGCCTTTTCTGCTCGAAAATCAAAATATTATGACAGTTTTTTCGAAAAATTGTTGTCACGCAATAGCTACGATAGACAGCAGTGAAGTTGTGGAAATTAAAAAAATATCTTGACTTTTAGAATTGTCATAAATAACAAATACACATTATTTTATAATTATTATCGACGATGCTAAAAGTCAAATTTTGTTTTTGGATGTACAAGTTGTATATTTCTACATATACAAATTATCTTTGTCAATACGCTAACAAAGAGGTAGTAATTAATTAATATTCTGGTGTGCCATGCAACGTCGACAGTTGCGTGTATATTTTCCACCCTTCTCACATTTAGTATTCCCCTTCTCATTGTGGATTACAGAGTAGTAATTTGTATACTAGATGAAAGTAGAAACACACTGTCAATCGATTAAATAAAAGTTTGTATCCGTTAACAATAGATATTGTTAATTATTGCTTTAGCAATCGCCCGGCGGAGATAAATCAAATCGTTTTACAATAGGCTAAACGTTCATTGGATTTCAATTAGAAATCACACGGCAATAATGTAAATGTCACCATTTTTTCTCCCATCAGATAAACCCGCTTAATTAACGCCAAGAGGAAATGAAGCCTTTCGGTGTATGATTTACGTCCGTCTGTTCTGCAGTAGTCCACCACGCTCGAGTGCGCACCGCATTGTTGGGCTAATTAAATATTGTCCGGACGCAATTTCGATTTCACCCGAGATACGCCGACAGCGGTATACAAAAATCAGAAATGCTCAGATTGTTTATATAAAAAAAAGGTTTAAATAAATAAGTGCGGGTAAATAAAAGGTAGGCAGCGAGATAATCTAGATTGATCCAGTTCCGGTCACATCTGCTGTGCGCGCGCTCGTCCCAATTTCCCTGCACACTTGTGCACTCCGCCAGCACGAGAACACTTTCTACTAATTGTGATCACGTTCGATGGATGCTGTAGATCTGAAGGTAATTGATTAAAAGAATATTATTCGCATGGATTCACTCTTTGATGGGGCGGAAGGAGTGCTATTGTCTACCTTTTCCTTTTATTCTTGTTCTTAGTTAAAGTTCAATTAGAGAGGAAACGGATTTTTTGTGTAATGAAATCAAAAGAAAGAAATTAAAAAAAATAACTCTCAAGGTATAAAAACCTTTCCAAAAAGTTGAAAATAAAATAAAAATAATATAAATTGGGAATAGTTGACTCTCATTCTTGCTGAGGATGCAGCATGGAAGACGAGACTACTTGGCATTTTCTTTGTGAATGCCTAGCACTCTTGTCATTAAGGGAGTCCATACTGGGTAACAAATGGTCTGAAATGGCTTATATAAGAGATCTACCCACCTCGGCTATACTAGAGTACCTAAACAAGGTAAGCTGATTGAACTGAGGATGAGTGATCTATGGGGGATCTACTAAAATTGTCTACTTCCACAAATAACACAAAGGGCTTAAGTGTAATGCATAGTTGCACACTCCCTTATTTGAGATAGCAGATACCCTATAATCAACCCCTTCTTACAAAATTCTATATTCCCCGAAATTCAAACATCTTTCAAAAATACATCTCCTAATTCATGAATTCATCAAGACGCTTCAAAATAGTTCAGCAAGCTAGCACAGACATTTTATTGCACATCACCATCAATTCAAGACAGGGTAGAAAAACCTCGGGTCGATAGTCTAGGACAAACAAACCTTTATTTTAGTGTATAAACTCAATTTTTGTAAAAATATAATTGTCTGAATAAATATATTTGTATATATATAAAAAACTATTATATTTATAAATATTAGACACATTTATTACTATAAATAGAAGAGAGTATTTATTCATTTGGTCACAGTTATTTAAATATATTAAATAAAAATGATTTGAAAATCAATTTTGATCCGAGAAAAATTTAATGTAAAAACAACAAAAGGAACGTTACTATCTGCTATCTGCAGACACGTGTTTCGGGATCAAAATTTGTTGCATTATGCAATATTTTATTGATATACAACAGCAGGTGTACATTATATAATTCAATGTCCGGCGTGGGTATTTGCCCGGGAAGTAGTTGTTTTAATGTGCATTTGTTTAACGTACTTACGTAACGTAAGTCAAAATGCCACAGAGCTAAACGTGAAAATAATTTATTAATTATTTTCAAATCATTTTTATTTAACATACAATATATAATATTTCAAATTTATGAATTTTCAGATTCATTTATTTAATAATTTTAAAGCAAAATTAATTTATTTTTCTCAGATTTTTTTTATTACAATATTCTAACTGTCTCTGTCAATGAATGAATGATCGATTGATGTATGATAATTTTTGGCACATTCTTAAGATTTTTTAAGATAAATATAAGATTAACGATTTTGGTATTTTCAGTTCAATAATTTTCATGCCAAATTAATATTTTTATTAATAATTTATTTTTTATTTCAATATTTTAACCGTCTGTGTCTATGAGTGGATGATGCATTGATGTATGATAATGTGAGAGAATTTAAATTTTGGGACATCCTTAAGATTTCTTAAGATTAATACACGATTACGGATTTTTAAAGATAAATATGAGATTAACGATTTTGATATTTTCAATTCAATAATTTTCAAGTTAAATTATTTTTTTTCCCAAAATATTGTTTCATGAAAATATTTTAACTGTCTGAGTCTATAAGAGAATGATGAATTGATTTTTTTGGGGGGAATATAAATTTTGGAACACCCTTAAGACTTCTTAGGATAAATTAGAGATTAAAGAATTTGATATTTTCAGAATTGGAGGCAAATTTTTCTGCAAGATTTATGAGACATAGGTTAATGGAAAGAATTAAATATTTTAGATTTCTTAAGATTAATACAAGATTACGGTTTTTTTAAGATAAATATCAGATTAACGATTTTGATATTTTCAATTCAATAATTTTCAAGTTAAATTTTTTTTTTCCCAAAATATTGTTTCATGAAAATATTTTAACTGTCTGAGTCTATAAGAGAATGATGAATTGATTTTTTTGGGGGGAATATAAATTTTGGAATACCTTTAAGACTTCTTAGAATAAATTAGAGATTAAGGAATTTGGTACTTTCAGAATTGGATGAAAATTTTGATGCAAGATTTATGAGACGTAGGTTAATGGAAAGAATTAAGTATTTTAGATTTCTTAAGATTAATACAAGATTACGGATTTTTTAAGATAAATATGAGATTAACGATTTTGATATTTTCAATTCAATAATTTTCAAGTTTAATTATATTTTTCCCAAAATATTGTTTCATGAAAATATTTTAACTGTCTGAGTCTATAAGAGAATGATTAATTGATTTTTTTGGGGGGAGTATAAATTTTGGAACATCCTTAAGACTTCTTAGGATAAATTAGAGATTAAGGAATTTGGTACTTTCAGAATTGGTGGCAAATTTTGTTGCAAGATTTATGAGACGTTGGTTAATGGAAGCAATTAAGTATTTTAGATTTCTTAAGATTAATACAAGATTACGGATTTTTTAAGATAAATATCAGATTAACGATTTTGGTATTTTCAGTTCAATAATTTTCAAGTTAAATTATTTTTTCCCAAAATATTGTTTCATGAAAATATTTTAACTGTCTGAGTCTATAAGAGAATGATGAATTGATTTTTTTTGGGGGGAATTTAAATTTTGGAACACCCTTAAGACTTCTTAGGATAAATTAGAGATTAAGGAATTTGGTACTTTCAGAATTGGATGCAAATATTGCTGCAAGATTTATGAGACGTAGGTTATGGGAAGAATTAAATAATTATTATTATTACTATCTTCTTTAACTTTATGATTCTTTTCATAAGACTTTGTGTTTTTGGGTTTTGTGAAATGAATGAGAAAAATAAAGCATTTACGGTTTCAACAAAAACAGATTACAATGAAAAACCTTATCGGTTGCGGCGATCCCGTTCAATTTCACGCCTGAAAAATAAAATCCGAAACTCCTTCCGCTTTTCCGCCAATATTACGGTCAACAAACAGCCCACAGGCCTTTTTGCCGGCCGCAGGAATAACTGTCGACGCGCCGACTTTACTATCCCCATTAGTTCCAGGTGTTTTCATCATAGATTTTACTAATTGCCACAATTTGTAGTTTCGACACGGTCGTACACGATTAATTCGTGTCGGGTTCGTGAACTGAAATTGCTGAATTGCTGGACTGGTATGCGTTGGAGTGGTTGGGCTGTCGACTCGTGTGCATTAATTATATTCAACCCTTAAAGGGTGCGCCTGCTGTAATTCCCTAATGGCACTTAGTAAATTAGCGAAAATTTTGCACGTAAGAGGCGTGCTGATGTGAATATTGTGAAGGGTAAACACGGAGGTGCGATTTAAATGCTTATCATTTATAATTATTAAATTAAATAAAATGAAACAAAGGTGATTCACACATTTTCAGTTATTTAAATTACAATGAAATTAAACAAGGGAAATTTCTGGCAATGATTTTTTTCGCAGTTGGAAAAAGGGATTGATCGAATTTTATTGATCATTGCCAGAAAATTTCCTTGTTTAATTTCATTGTAATTTATAATTATGTAATTCTCTAAAAAAAAATGCTATTGTAATAAGTAATCAAACAAGAATTTAGACGATATGCGATTATCAGAAATATAAATGAAATATGTCTAACAATATTTGTACTTTATTGTATCAGTAGTTAATTTTACAACACATATCTATAAATAAAGATTACATATTTTTGGGGGGAATATAAATTTTGGAACACCCTAAAGACTTCTTAGGATAAATTAGAGATTAAGAAATTTGGTACTTTCAGAATTGGAGGCAAATTTTGTTGCAAGATTTATGAGCCGTTGGTTAATTGAAAGAATTAACTCTTATTATTCATGAAGACATCAAAACGTTCCAGGACATTTCATCTAGCTATCACAGACATTTTATTGCTTATCACCATCAATTCAAGACAGAACAGAAAGATATATGTATATATTAGAGATTACTAATTAAATGTGCAATATAAAATGTGTTTAGTAATTTAATTTTGTTCATCGTCATCAAGTGTTTGGAAAAATAGTGATGGTCATTGTGATCTTAACTATTGATTTATTTATTGTTAAGACTTTTACTACTTTATGGAGGCACATATGTGTAAAGTTTTCTTAATAAAGTATGCAATATAAAGGATGTTCCATTAAAAAAACAAAAACATAATTGATAACCTCTGCCTTTTTGAGTGAATATGTTTTATTCACTCAACAAAGGCAGAGGTTGTCGATTGGTACTTCAAAGACGCAAGATCATACGCAGGATAAGCTTCAAACGTAAGCTATCTTAAAACCTTCCGACTACAGAAATCACTAATAAATATAAATAAAAAGCATTTAGTTTATTTCAGAAATTTAATAATTTTTACAGCATTATCAAGTCTAAACGTTGCTTCTCTTTGATGCAAACTGAAAACAGAGCTATTATTAAAATATATAAATCTTAAACTCTGTATAACACAAATTATTTATTATTTTGACTGCAATTTCGATAAATAAAGTTGCCATTATCAAAAAAAGGTACTCTGTTAATACATAATTTGTATTTAGATAAAACAAGTTGAAGTAAATAGAAAAGAGTATTATTCATTCACTTGGTCACAGTTATTTAAACATATTAAATAAAAATGATTTGAAAATAACTTACGTAAGTCAAAAGTCACAGAGCTAAATGTGAAAATAATTTATTAATTATTTTCAAATCATTTTTATTCAAGTTGAAGTAATTTATTTATTTTAATCAATATGTATAACGAAGTAGAAGTCTCCATAGTTCTCAAGAGCTATTATGATCAATAAGAAAGCAGCAATTATGAAACTATCAAGTAAAATTAAACATGCACCTTAACAATAGTGAAATCACGTATGCAGCAGGTTATTAATTATCTAATCATTCATACGTATTGTATGAAATAAATATGAATATATTATTAAAAATCAACCAATAAAACACAGATTAGATTGAATAACTTTAAATTCTCGACTAATTTATTCATATTTATTTCATACAATATGAACTACCAATGTCTAAATATTAAAACCATTAATCATTCATATTTAATTTAGTTTTAAGTATTATATGGGTCGTGATTGAATAGCCAACACCTAAAGCCGTATTTATAGTGGAGCAACACGGTGCTATATGCTACGAGCTACATTATACCTTGAAAGAGGTTAACTTTCATACCTAGTAAGTTAACCTCTCTCAAGGTATGATGTAGCAAGTAGTATTTTGCTGTGCTCAAACACGCGTGTTTTTGTGTTTGAAATTTTGTATGTGCGCCCTCTACAATTAGTCTCATTCCATGTACGATGCAGCTAGCATCGTATTGTCCCACCATATATAAGTGAAAAATTTAAGTGAAAAAAGCTAACGTTAGCGGCAAAAGAAACACAAACAAAACTGTATAAATATATAAATATGTATAACTGTATAAATATTGTGTATAAATATTAACACACCCTCGTATATAAATATTTAAACTGATATTTCAAGCAGAAGAGCATACAGTTTAATCCCATTGCGCAATTTGATCAGTTACGCAAAAGGAAGGCGAAGAGTGAAATATAAATTATTCCGCTTAAAGCTTATGGGAATAAAATTAAACTGAACCGACATCATCCACTCGGTGAGTTTATTGGTACTATTAAAAGCCTTTACAGCGGAAGCACTAAGTATTGGACGCAATTTATATTTTACGTCGGAGTTACATCAGAATTCGCATTAGAGCACTCAATGGGCGGAAGTCACGGTTAAAATGCCACCCTTACAATTATAGAAACAATCCGATGGTTATTACATCAAGCGCAATTAACGATAAAAAGAGCCGGGGAAAGTAACCGCGGTTTTTAAAATCTCAACCGATTTCCATTCAATCGTAAAAGTGCGCAATTAGTGGTAAAATAATCGCCTCAGGTGTGCGGCGTTCTTTATTAATTAGAAAATTGAAGGATTTGTGCTTGGCTTAAACTAATTTCGAAGTAAAGAAAAGTGCTTCCATTTCCCTAAATGATTATTATTTTTTTAAATTCAATAAAGAAAGTAATTTGATTTTTTTCAATCATAGTCATCAACTACTGAAGATGGAAACATAGCTTCCGAAATATATCTAGTGAAATAAAAAAATAAGTAGGAGAAAGGACAAGTATTTTTATTTAAATAATTAAAGTTTCCACAACCAACAACCAACATAAAGAAGAATAGTCATCAAGCTTTTCTATAACTGGCATGGCTACTTCGGTTTTAATGAGATGAAATGATTAATTTTTGATGAAGGGTGTTTATAGTTTGGAGGGATATTTGGATTTCGGGTGATGCATAATTGTTTAAATAGAGAAGATATTTGGATGTTTGTGGCAAACTTAAGGACTTTTAAATAAAAATTATTTGAAAATAATTAATAAATTATATACAGATTTAGCTCTGTGACTTTTGACTTGCCCGGGAAGTAGTTGTTTTAATGTGCATTTACGTAGCGTAAGTCAAAAGTCACAGAGCTAAATGTGTAAATAATTTATTAATTATTTTCAAATCATTTTTATTTAAATATTTAAACAAAGTGAATGAATACTCTTTTCTATTTTTTATCTAATTTATTTTAATTTAAATACTTGTGCCAATGAAGTAAATTGAATGATTAATAACTTACCTACATTCATTATGTAAGTCATTAATTTATCAGTAGTTATAGGGAAGTGATTAATTAGTTATTTGATTGTATAAATTAATTATTATCAAATTTACTTTTCACATTTCCTCGTTTTCATTAACAGGACAAGATCGCCTTTATTTAGTGGACGAAACAATGATTCTCGGTCGTCTACCTTGTAGACCCAAATCGTTGATGATGCCACTTGAAATTAGGCAAAAGGTGGCGCTTGCGTCGTCTTTAGTTTATTAAAATTTACTTTTATTTAATTTAATAAATTTTACATTTTGTGGTTTCTTTAACTGTAATAATGAAAATAAAAATGACATATTGTTTAAAATAAATATGAATAGATTATTAAAAATAAAGCAATAAAATAATTAAACACAGATTAGATTAAATAACTTTTAATTCTCGACTAGTTTCGGGTCATTAGCCCATTTTCAAGAGAATTAAAATAATAATAAAAAATTAAGTAATTATTACTATTCTTTAACTTTATGATTCTTTTCATAAGACTTTGTGTTTTGGGTTTTGTGAAATGAATGAGAAAAATAAAGCATTTACAGTTTTAACAAAAACAGATTACAATGAAAAACCTTATCGGTTGCGGCGATCCTGCTTAATTTCACGCCTGAAAAATAAAATCCGAAACTCTTGAAAATGGGCCAGTAAAGTTATTCAATATAATTGGTTGATTTTTAATAATCTATTCATATTTATTTTAAACAATATGAACTACCAATGCATAAATATTAAAACCATTAATTATATAAATGAAAAATTATGAAAATCCGTTTATATTTTCATAAATACACAAATGGTTACGCAATTTCGTTGAAGAGCGAAGTTTGCGACCCCGCGTGACGGTTTATTTGACCATAACCGAGATCACATCCGGAACTCTGGTCACGATAAAAATCGAAAACGACGCCAATTACTCGGCAATTTATTGGATTGCGAGGCGTTCTTCGTCTAAAAGTGAATTACCGCGTCTCGGGTTCAAGACGGGTTCATCCTTGCCATTATTTCTTTGCAATTAATCTTGTAATGAGCTTCCTCTGCCACGATTCTATTGTTCTAAATCTGGAGTGGAGTTTCTGTGCATTATTGAAATAAATCTATCGACTCAAAATAGATACATAATGGAAAAGTACTGGTAAATATTACTTTTGGTTTAGCAGCTATTTGTTGGCGAGAACGTGTTTTCTTGAATATTTAGAAATATTTAGAGCTAAATGTGGAAATAATTTATTAATTATTTTCAAATCATTTTTAAGTAATTTATATAAATAACTGTGACCAAGTAAAAAAAGCTTAACTTAAATAGAAAAGAGTATCTTTTCTATTTAAGCTAAGCTTTTTTTCGGTGTGTCTCAGCCAAAATCACTGCTCACGGCCTGCAATAGCAAAACTTCAGTGGAAGCCTCCGCTATCATTTTCACAAAACGTGATTCATAGGATTACAGATTTTTGTAATCCCAATAAATGTAGATCAACGTTCGCGTGAACTCAATTTTAGTACAAACCCGTTTGCAGAAACGACGTCCCATAAATAACCACCCACGCCGAGCGCAACTCCGAGCAGACATTGACATTAAACCGGAAAGAACTAAGAACGCAAATAAAAAAACAATAAGAAATGCTCTCTCTTAATCCCGAACGTGGCCATTACATTTGCATAGGTGCAATTTGCCCGTTTGCAAAACGTCCAATTTGCGCGATTGCATTTTAATTAGAATTGGTCTTTAAATGCGATAGCCATTACATTATTACGGCATCCTACAAAACCAACAATCCTCCTCGTCCGCGTGCATGGATGGTGGTTTCGTTGGAGCAATCGTGTTCGTGCATGCTAATTTACCTTCAAAAAGGAAATGAAAAGCCACAAGCGGCCTGCAATTAGAAATAAGTATTGGGTGTTGCTTATTTATTTGAATATCGTTTTAAATGGAAGCGCAATCACTGGGATGGTTCTTTAAAAAAAATAAGAGATTTTAAAATCAATACAATTTGGAAAACATCCACTCACTACGAATTGTAGATTTTTTTAGAAGCAGTACATAAACTCTCCATTTAAAAAAAGCGTACAAACTAAAATTTGAATCAATATTTTACGTTATTTTCGGTATATAGAAACAGAACATAAACACTCCACTTACTACACATTATATTTCTTATATTTTATATTTTTATACAGATAAAAATATAAGAATTATAACTTTATGTGTATAAAAATATAAGAAATATAATGTGTAGTAAGTGGAGTGTTTATGTTCTGCTTCTATATATATACCGAAAATAACGTAAAATATTGATTCAAATTTGAGTTTGTACGCTTTTTACACTCTGAATACCGGTGTTATTAAGCAGTAGAAAACAACTCAATATATTTACAATTTTTTATTTTGCGTTTAACTTGTATATTAATAATTGTTTAATTGATCTGGAATTGGATCACATCAAAATATTTAAAATAGTCGACATAATTATGAATTATATCGAAAACAATCCTTGAATCAACCAATAACACTCACTCGCGAATCTAGAATTCGTCAATTCTAGATTGATTCAAGAATTAATCTACGGCTATATGTATTTATGGTTAAAGCAAATAATTTTCTTATTAAATATCGAGCGTATGACAAAAATCGACGACGAAGTTGGCGTTGGAAGTCTCGAGTCATGTCTGTACTAAGAGGTACAGTACAGAGAGAGGAAGGTGGCTACTCTTGCTCATTTAGGCTACAAGACACCATTGCTACCACAGGGGACTGTGGTTGCCGTTTTATCAAACGCCTAGAACTATTTTGTAGGCAATAAGTTTCTAATTATTTTTTTGTCATTACCAATTCTTAAGTTTTTTTTAATTTTGTACAATAGTTTTATGTTGTTTTTATTTTCATTTTCCTCCTTTCTTTTTTTTTCGAAACATCTTCCATCTGTTTTCTTCTTCTTGCTATGCCAAACCTTTCACTACTTTTCATTAGTATTCGTAGTTATCATAGTTTTTCTTTGTTATATGTTGTAAATATTTGTTCCATTCGTCTCTTAATTTTTATTTGCGTTTTTTGTACATCATTCTACCAATCAGTTCAGTTCAGTTTAGTCATCTGTTATGTTTACATTGCCACACCCTTCTTTGCCCACTTCCAACATTGTTTCTTTGAACTCTTGCCACATTATTCAAAGATTTCTTCTTTTGGTCTCTTTCATTTCATTTTTTTAACGATTTCTCTGTATAACAACCATTTCTTTTCTTAATTTGCAATATTTAATAGTTGCGTGTCCTTGAATCATTTTAAATTTCATCTTGGTAATTTACTTTCAATTTTGCCATTATCAAATAATGCTCACTACTAACATCTGATCCTCTATATGCTTTACATATCTTGTTGAGATATAGTCTATTATAGAATTGTATATTATAAATTAAGTAGGGAATGGAATAACATATTTGATTTATTTTGTGGTACATCTTTATATATATACAAATATCTTTATTCAGATAATAACATTTTTATAAATATAAATTATATATTTTTTTGTTGATTGTTAAGGCTTTCACTTGGTTATACATTTTGAGTTTATTAAATAAAACACTTGTTAACAAGTTATACAAACAAAGTGAAAAAGTGTTTTATTTAATAAATTATATATATTGATATGATTGTTTATCTGTCATGGGCTATCGACCGGAGGTCTTTCCGCCCTGTCTTGAATAGATTGTTATATGCAATAAAAATGTCTGTGCTACCTAGCTGAACTGTCTTGAAGCATATTTATGAATTCATGAATGGTAAGAGCAGGATGGATATATTTTGGAGGGATGTTTGGATTTCGGGATATACAGAATTTTGTAAGAAGCGGTAGATTATATGGGTTATTTGCAATTTTTTGGAAAGAGTTGTTATACGATGAGATATAGGTATGACTTTGGTGGATTTATGAAGGTATTCGTTAGAAGGATTGTGGAGAGGGTTGTTAGGATGTCTTAGTTTGGTGGGTGTTCTTAGGGAGGATCTTTCGGCAACTTGGATGTGATGGAGAGTAGATGGTTTGATTTGGGTAAACAATATAGCACCATAATCTAGTAAAGGACGGCAAATTGATTTATAAATGTGAGTGGCTGTTTTTATATTTATGCCTTCTTGTTTGTAGGTGATGGATCTAAAATGACGTGCCCTTGTTTTGATTTTGGTTTTTATGGATAGGATGTGGGATTTAAAGGATAGTTTAGAATCGAAAAGGATACCAAGATATTTGCATGTATGGGAGGGGGAAATTGTGATATTGTTAATATTAATTTTGGGGGATCGAGGAGATATTCTGTGGTATGGTATAAAAAGTTGGGATTTTGAAGGATTTATATGATGCGCCATTTTGAGCAGCAGGCTTGGATGGAATCTAAGGATTTTTGGGCGATTTTGAGAGAAGTGGCATGCGTAATAAGAGCTGTGTCGTCAGCGAAAAGGAGAGCATATTGGGAAGGGTTAAAGTGAGCAGGATCAGGATTATATATGTCATGACAATAAATGTTGTAGAGAAGTGGGGATAGGTGAGAGCCTTGAGGGACACCTTGTAAGATGGGAAATGAGTGGGAAAGTGATTGACGTATTTTAACTTGACAGGATCTGTTGGAAAGGAAGTTGTGTATAAGGATAATTAAGTGGTGTGGAAGCCAATATGCCAAACCGAGTCAAACGCTTTCTGTATGTCAAGAAAGAGTACGGTGGATTTTTTTCCTTCTAGATGATTCCTTTGTAAATTAGAGGTGAGAATGGATAGAGGTAGAGTAGTAGATTTTTGAGGAAGGAAACCAAATTAGTATTCTGGGATAGATTTATTGGAGATGGTAAGAAGCTTTTATTTGACCAAGGACTCAAATAATTTTCCAATTACTGGGAGCAGGGTAATAGGACGGTAATTAGAGACTAAGGTAGTGTCATTACCTGGTTTTGGAATACAGGTTATGATGCCTACCTTCCATTGAGGAGGAAAATATTGGTGCGAGTAGCAATAATTAAAAATTTTAAGGATAAACATGTGGATTTCGTTAGGAAGTCTCTTAAGAATGGTTCTAGGAATTTTATCTAATCCAGGAGAAGAGTTTTTACCAGCGTGTAATATAGAGAAGTAATCTGTCTCATCTAGTGAATCGTCTGTAGGAGGTAAAGTGGGAGTTATGTTATATGAATTAAACCAGTTATTTACAAAATTAAAAAAGTTTTCATCGTAATTGTTGTCTTCTGTTGGCCTAAAAGTTTTTTTCAAATGTTCTGCAAACGCTTCAGCAATTAAAATATCGTCCGTAATTAATGAACCATCAGTTAAATTTTTTATATTATTTGTATAATCTGTCCTTTTATATTTTGATGTTTTTTTTTATTTCAGTCGAGTATTATTATAAAATAATAATAAAACACTTAACCTCTGCTCCATAGTACAGACAGACTAACACCTACATGTATTGTAATTATTTATGTTATATTGTTAAAATTATCTGTATGGTCTGAATAAAGATAAATATATATGTAAAAAAGGTTTACACCACCATATAACGCATTTAATATTATACAAGAAAAACTGTTTACGTAATGCCTGTAAACCTATCAATTTCCACTGCGAATACCTTTTGCAGCCACATCAGGAAATTCCAACATCTATCCTCCCAAGCGAATAAATAAGGAATAATTCCTGTCTGTGCGTGCGTCGCATATAAATTGATTTCGCATAAAAGGAGCAGAATTTAATACGCGCTCACCAATGGAACACAAACTTGGCATTAGATAAGGTCCTGGCAAGATAAGGACACCGCGCCTGTGGGAAGAGAATCCGCGTTCACACGATATTTACAACAAAAGTCTACCTGTTTAGCGCCAAGGTATTTATAACCCGAGTGAGTCGATATTGGATATTGTTACTCCCGGCACAAAGGCCCCTTTGCTATAAATAACCACCGCAAACCACAAAGGGCTTTAATGGACGAAATAATAATTTAGAAAAAAAATCGATATTAACGCTACGTTTAAACGGTTTTATAAATCAAGTGGCTTTTAAAACACGCGGGCTTAATTGATCGGCAATTAGCGTGGATTTCTTTTTTTAGTTCCGCGTCGGAACTGAACAACGCTTTCTTTGTGTTGAGGTTTTTTTTAATGATGAAATTTCCCACATGTGGTGTCGGCGGGAATTGGCAAAATTTAGCTAAAATTACAGATGTCGGTATGCTGAAAATTATCATTTCAATGAAGAAAATTATGAGGAAGTATGGAAGATGATTGGGCCAATTATTTCTTAACGAGGTGTGATTATATTATTACATGGTTGTTCACACCAGTCAATGATCTTTTTTTTTAAATTTGTCTTTTAATTTTTATTAGTACAATTTAAAGATTTTTTTAATAATGAATAATTGAGAATGAGCTGGCAACCCAAAACAAGTCGAGAATTTAAAGTTATTCAATTTAATCTGAGTTTTTATTTATTTTATTTGTAGATTTTTAATAATCTATTCATATTTATTATTACAATATGAACTACTAATGTTTAAATATTAAACACGTGTCTGGAGATGGTTTTATATTACCTAGTTCTGTTGCCATTTTTTTACAAAAATATTCTCGAATCAAAAATCGTTGCATTCTGCAATAAGTTATTGATTTGTAACAGCAAGTGTCCATTATGTAATTTAATATCTGGCGGGGTATTTGCTAGATAAGTAGTTCTTTTAATATACATTTATTTTAAAGCACTTACGTGACGTAATTTAAAAATGTCATAGATGCGAAAGATGAATTAATTAATTGATTGACTCAGCCTCATCAATCAATTAATTAATTCATCTTTCGCATCTAGTTGTTGAAAATTCTTACTTATATTAAATATCAACATTTAGTTTTTCAAGTCTATTGTAACCTCGCTGCAATTGTTTCACCACACTGTGGCTTCTTCAGGCGAAGAAGCACTATTCTATAAAAATGTTTTATGAGGTGGTGGGATTTTTTAAAAACTTCAAATTAAGTAGTTGTGATTTTGGTAGGTCCAGTTGGAAGATGTCCATTGAATTTTCTTCCATATTTCCATACTCTCCATAATATTTAATTTGATATTATGGAGAGTATGGAAATAATCAAAAGAAAATTCACCGGACATACTCTCCATAATATCTAATTAAATATTATGAAGAGCTCTATATAACTGTTATTTTTACATTGTAAAGTTTACAGCTTAAATCTAATAAATAATTAGATTTAAGCTGTAAACTTTATGTAAACATTTGTTAGAAGGTGTATACCGTAAATAAATAAATAAAGTATGGAAATAAACCAAAGATAATTCACATGACATCTTCCAACTGTAAGATCTTGAAATTTATTAATTATTTTCAAATTATTTTTATTTAATTTACTGTAATTTAAACAAATTAAAGATTTTTTGCTCATAAAAATTAAATTCTTCGTAAAAAAATCCAAACAAATTCGAAAATCCCACTTAGACAGTAATTTTCTTGTGAGCACTCATGATTGATGAAAAGCAAATCCAAACTTCAATTAGAGCAAAACAATCATTTCTCCTTTCGTCAGACTAAGATCAAAGTGAGAGGTTTAAATGCATATCCCGTGGCGTTTATTAGGAATACAGCCGTAAATTAATTATCCATTATCAGTTTTGTGTGTTCAGCTGGTTATTAATAGCCTTATTTTAAACTTAATGGTCGTGTTAATTCAATAATAAATTTACACCTTTCTAATCGACTCTTTGTACAGGATGCATGATACTTCATATTTATCACTATGAAAGTGCGTTTGTGCGCTTATTATCTCCGAGATTTAGATTATTGATTACGGCTCTAATTTAAAATAAAATTGAAATTCTCTACTTTGATTTCATGGAAATTTTTGTCAATTGTATGTTAATGAATATAAAAAAAAAAAATATTCAGAAAGAAAGCATCTTTTTTTATTATTGAGGACTCTTCCTTGTTCGCGAATGACCTTTGCCGTCGAAGCGCCCTACAAACCTCTTCCTTGTTAAACATCGGTTTTAATTGCAATAAGACAAAACTTGTAAGCTTTATTTGTATTGTATATAATAGTCCAAAGATGAATATTTAAATAATCAATTTATTTCAAAATCAATTATTGTTTAAACTAATAATGCTTTAAATAAAAAGAATTTAAAAATAATAAATTATTCCCTCTTTAGCTACTCTGACATTTTGACTTATGTTAAATGTGTACTTTGAAAAAAATGTTGATGTTGCCTAACAATAATAATGCAACAATTTTTGAATCAAAAATATTTAATGCAATAAAAAAAAAACGTAATATAAGGCCATATACAGACACGTGTTTCGGGATTTCATTCCTCGTCAGTACAACTCTGCCTTATATAATTACAAAGTTGTTAATTAAATTAATTAAAAACGTACCGCCCTGGCCACGATCTCCGGTGGACATAATTAAAAGGACACCGATGGATACGATTGGTGCGCGCAATCTCAATTAATTGTTTTCGGCAACAAATCTTTTCGATTAGGAGTTATAAAAAAATATAAATAATCGATTTTGTCCATCACTACCTGCATATACATTTTAAATGTAATAGAAAATACCATAGCAGTAGCTGTAAATTCTAATGAGAAAATTCTGAAATGGTTCAATTCTATGAACTAATGTTAAAGTGTTTTTATTGATACTATGAAAACACTTTAAATTTAATAATTTGTGGGTTTTTCTATTTTAAAAAATATCTTTCTTTCTTTCTTAATCTTATCCTCTTTTACCCATATTGGGTGTCAAGGTTTTTAAAAATTATAAATGTATATAAAAAAATATAATAATTCACTTTCATAGAGCGAAAGTCCAACACATCAATTACATATTTTTTTGTGTGCACGAGCATTAATTTCTTACTCAACATTTCAATGCGGGATACAACATATGCTACATATATTTCATTGTTACACGTGAGACCTATCAATCCGACACAATCACGTTTCCGTCCGAGAAGATTCCAATCTCCCGTGAGCATTGTTGCAGTTGCTCGGCATTTCAGTTCTTATTATCAATATAAACCGGCGAAAGTGAAACACTGTCTCTCGGATTGGACCTGCATGACATTTAAACCGTATTATTTATGTCCTTTAAAAATAACACGCCGGTGTTCAGCCTTAATTTCAATTATAGAGCCTCGCTCCGAATGTCAAATCAGTCAGTGCGGCCGTGTGCTTTCTTTCATTCGAGCGTCATGTTAGAAATTGTGGCGTACGCGTTGGACATGAGTTACATTCAGCAATTACATTTATAATTGAATATGACGTCGTTGCTGTATCCTGTTTTGTTATATACTGCGGAATAAAGTTGGTCTTGTTAACGTTTATAACCATTGTGCAACGATGTGGAGTTGTAATCATTTTTCCGCGGACAAATTGGAACAATTCTGATGTATTAATCATAAAAGTTGTTGTTAGGAACAAAAAATATATTGATATAATCATCTTTATTGTAGAATTTACATTAGGTACAATACAATACATTTTATATAATATTCTTGCTAAATGGCTATCGACCATCATTCTTTCAGCCAACAAAAATGTTATTATATTATATAGTTATTTAAGAGTAGATTTTCCACGAATGCATTATGGTGGTCATAACTAATAAGAGATGGAATTGCACTTTGATCATTTTAATATTAATGTTACATCAGCTGCCAGATGATGATACTGTATATCGAAACAATTGCAGCAATGTTTTCTACAATAAAACTGGGAAACTTAAAAAAACAATCATGTTTTACTTGTAAAATTAGTTATAGTGGAGTTTCATCAAGTAACGAATTTTAATATCTTATAGATAATAAATTAAAGACGACGCAAGCGCCACCTTTTGCCTACTGTGAATTTCTTATAGATAACCTTGTTTAAATGGAGGATTTTATCAAAAATTAACTTGTAAGTAATTATCATGTAAAAATAATAAGCGTAATCGAAATTTTATAAATACATTTTACACCTACACTGCCTATAGTTTTTGAGCAAATTGTTCGAGCGGAGTTTTCGATCAAATTTTGGAATCACAGTTGTCAAGCAGGTTGATTTAGTTGTGTTCTTCGAGCACACACTTTAAACAAATAGTTCAAAAATAATTGTATTCTTTCATTTACAAATAAAGTGTTTTAATTTTAATTATCCTGAATTAATTAAATATATTTGCATAATGCAAAAAATTTTTGATCCGAGAAAAATTTAATGTAAAAACAACAAAAGGAACGTTACTTAACATAAGGCCATCCGCAGACACGTGTTTCGGGATCTATTCCTCGTCAGCACAGCTATGCCTTACATAATATAAAGATGTTAAATTAAATTTAATTAATTTAATTAATTCAAATACAATCTGCAAAATTAAATCAATTATATTAAATCAAATTAAACTAAATCAATTTAAATTAAATTAAACCAAATTAATTACATTTAAATCAAAACTGAATAAAATTAAACGAAAAGAATTGAATGAAATTAATTAAAAAGAGAGATAAATATATTTATCTGTATAATGTAATATTATCCTGTAACTGTTAGATAATAAATATTATTATAAAAACATTAAACGTGAATGTAACATTGATGCAACGTTTTCATATCCATTTTGCTCTTTAGCTAAATATATCATAATTATTTCATTATTGTATAAGAAAATCCGTATCCTCAATATTCACCTCTATCTCCGCTCCTATTTATGCTCAATGACAATAGTTCTAAATCAGAAGTAGCTGCTTCAATATTTTTTGCTCATTGAGTAATATTTATTTGTGTCTCATTCACTTGGTAAAACATGTTTATGAATGTATGTTTTTAAAAAGATATACAAATTCACTTGCTTGGCTGAAAGGCTTCCGGCCGCTAGCTAATTCCTACAAGAACATTGTTTAAAGTTTAAATAAATTGTCAGAAATGTAACAAAAAATGTTAAACCACAATTGTAAGAAATAAAGATGATGAATATATTCACTTGGTTTGTTTTATAATAATGAAATAATTTTTCAATTTAACTTTATTAACGGAATCTCCATTTTCAAATTACATATTAAAAATTTACAAGAAAAGTGTGACACATTAAAAACATTACAAAACATATCTATAAAAATATGTTGTTTTGATATTGCATTTTGAGTTACGTGATGATAAAATTAAACTTAACATATTTAGTGAAGAAAAAGCGTACTTGTTTTATTTTTTATTAATATAATTAATGAAATACCATTTAAAATATAATAATTTCTTCCATAAAAATATTTATTTATTTATTTAACGGATTTACCTTTTTACAAATCTACAATATAATTAATAATATTTATGTATAGTGGATTTTAGAACAAAAATAAAGAAATAACTATTACAGATTATATTAAAATTGTTGAAATATATACAAGACTGAACCTTATAATAATAACACATTAAAATGATCTTAAATAAGAGAGGCAAATAACACTGACAATTTGCAAAACATATCACAGATTGAAGTTTTCAGAAATAATGTAAATACACAGGACTGTAATTACTACACAAACCGACTAAATAACAGATTAAAATTATTTACAATCATATAAAAGAAAACAATTTCAATCATACAATTTATCAATGATATCAGACAAATCAATTCTAAGCAAATGTATTTTAAATCTCGAAAGAGAGGACTGGGACGCGCTTTATTGCTTATTTTATGGATAAATACAACCATGGTTTACACAATAAATATCTTAATTGTTTATTTATTTACTTTACGGTAGCAAATAAAACATGTTTTATTTTCTTAAATTTCATATATTAAAAATAATGTTAACTCCGATACCAATTGGTATCGATTATATATATATATATATATATATATATATATATATATAAAAATAATGTTATTAGAAAGAAAACATTGTTATTATTCATTCAGGAAAATTGTATTTCTTCTGCTACACATCTCACATATATTTTATTCATATTTATAACAACCGTATCAAAACACAGCTCGTTATTTTTCTGTCGGAGCTACGTTCGATTTTTATTTATTATTTACTGGAAATGTCTGCCTTCGTTTTTTTATTGAAATTTCGGTGACTGGTTACGTGACAACAATGTAGAGCACGCGTTCCGGGCCGTTGAAGACAAATTTCGACATAATTTACCATGTTTTGTTTTCCACTCAGAACGCGATTTGTATCCAAAACGCAATAAAAATAATTACATATAAAATATCTTTTGTATCCTCCGTGACTCTCAAAAAGATTTTTATTCAAAGAGAAATATTTACAATTGTTCTTTGATTTATTATTCGGGCCAATTTTTTTATGTGAGGAAAGGGAATTCTATACAAAAAAATAACATTTTATATTTCTTCTATGCAAAAAATATTATATTTTTGCATAGGATTTAAAATTTCTAATACAGTCAAATTCTCCCATGCGATAAATATATATAGAAATATATAGATATAGAATCCCCTCTCACCTAAACAAATAGGCCTGAATTCATTATTCAGGCCTATTTGTTTAAAGAACAATTTTAAATATATTTCTTTGAATAAAAATATTTTTAAAATACAAAGATATTTTATATGTAATTATTTTTTTTTAGAAATTTTAAATTGTTACAAATGTATTATTCAAAGCAAGATCTGCAATTGCCAGTCATATAATTACTTTTGGATAAATATTTTTATTAAACAATTTAAAAATGTATATTTTTCAAATAACGATTTATTAAAATGAATTGTTTTAGTTTAATTTTTTTATATGCACACATCTTTATTCAGACAATATATAATATAAAACAATATAACATAAATACATACAATGCATATAGGTGTTAGTCTGTCTGGGCCATCGACCAGAGGTCTTTCTGCTTTTCTGCTTCTCCTACTTATTTTTTTATTGAACTAAGTAAATTTTGGAAACTATGTATATTTACTTTAATAAAAAAAAAAAAATAAGTAGGTGAAAGATTAACCATTTTTTAACTTGTATTAATTAATTTCTAATTATTTTTGTTGTGGTTTTAATTAAAAAAAATCTTAGTCATATAATTTTTAATTGCACAATTTCTGTTCATTTAATCTTAATAAATTTATCCCAATTAAAGAAATTGTGCAATTAAAAAAGATCCTTAAAGCTTTTATAATTTTTACTTAATAATTGACTCGTTTCAATTGGAAGGCTTTGAAGAGGCAAAGTGTGTGAATCATTACTGGCGCTTCTTGATAATTAAACATAAACTAATGTCAATCATTGTTACTACTCGTGATTATTTTATCTTCACTGTGTGTGTGTTTAGAAGTAAAACATATGCAGCGGATGTTATGGGAAATTATAACAGCTGTATTACAGATCATTAATTATTACAGGCGCCAGATGCTGCTGGAAATTTTCTTAAATATGCACACGCATCAACTGCCAATTACGTCAAGATCTCTCAATTACTCAGGTTTCCCAAAGTACTCTGCACATACTGGTAACCTATATGAGTTAAATATTTATATAGTCGCTTAAGTTATTTATAATTGGGAGGAAAATAATTTAAAAAAATTATACACGATGGTTTTCACCGTAACTCCAAATTAATCTTTCGATTAAACTATTACTATGTTTTTTTACCATTTTTTTTTAATAAAAATGTAAGTAATTGTTTCATTGAAAGTTTATAAAATTATACATTTAGGGAGATAAATATCTGTAAGCTGATTGAGGGCTTCAACTGCGTACTCGATGTCATCTTGAGAAATGAAATGTCGTTGCTCTCTCTCCAACAGCGGAGTGACTTTTCGGCGCGCTTATTTTTAACGCGTTTTACCGCTCTATAATGATTGTTAAATTATCAACAATACTAAACATCGCGTATGCGTGCGCAATCAGAAGCATCTAAGCTCTAGGCTCTTGACTCTCCACTATAAACAAGGCCTAAGTGAGAACTTAATTCAAGAGTTATTAAGTGCCAGTAAAGTAGTTCTCATATTGACTTTTTATTTCTTTTTAAAACGTGAGAAATTAATTGAATAAAAATGTTGTTTAATGTATATCTGTCAAACACTTATTTTAAACGTAAAGATACCTGCTAATAAAATTAAATAAGAAATCAGCAAACATTTAAAATTATCACCCGCGCAATCGAAATAATTACACTAAACGCGAATTTATTTTCAACACAAACACGTTACGTCTTTAACTTAACAAAATATTTCTCAAAGCAAACACGTTAATTACATTCTTATCGCATTTTTGTCGAACATGCGACGGCGTAAAAAATACTTGTGTAAACGACAAATTTCCAGTATTAAGATGTGATTACGATTTTCACGCCATCTCCATTAGAGATTGCCTGCAAAGCTTTTGCGACATGCAACAAGAGACCGAAGATGTGGAGAAAAAAAAAGATCTATCCAAGAGAACAATAGAAAACGTCACGATGGACAAATAGCACGCTGTCATGCCGTCGCAATTTGTCTACAATTTGTAATAGCAGCAACGACGGTGATAAAGAACAGGAGATTATTTATTAGAGATGAAAGTTATTATATGAGAAAGTTTTCAGTCGATATAAAAGCCGTCGATATAAAAACATTTTTTTAACTAAATTTAAATCATTATTGTTCAGACAAAAGGACATGGACAATTTCAGGAATAGTTAATATTTAAAAAAAATATTTAATCAAATATTCAATTTAGTGCATAAAGACTCGATTGTGTGAATAGATTTGGATATTTATTAGTTTCGTTTAATTTTTCTTGTATTGCAAATTATTGATACATTTAAATGATAACTAAACGTGCGTTAACAGTTGGCAAAATTAGACCAGATAGTCGATTTGCCTCCTGTCCGTTCTAGCGTTAGATTCGCACCAGTGACGTGATATATCTACTGCGGCACTAACGGCTTTATTGCCTCGCTGAACGCGACTAATTACTTTCACACGACTTCAAACGACACATGTCCACGCTCAAGCTACAAACTGCCACGAAAAAAGGATGAAATTGGAGGAGAAAAGTTTGATCCGCACGTTTGTACACGCCGACATCCGGAATTAAAATAGGCCCGCTAGGAACAATGGTAACGACCTTCCCAAAACCGCCAACAAACAATCGGGACAATGCTTCTTCTCTCACCTGGCCGCTCCGAACAATTGTTTCCTGTAACACCCACGAATTATAGTCTGATTAGCTCGTGGTGGTAATTTGAGTTCATCTTTATTGTCAGATTAAAAAATATATACAGAGAGCTTTTTTTAACAGTATACATTTCCCCTATGTATACCTGCAAAATACGCGAGTGAAATGCATTAACGTATGTGTGTTTAGTTGCCTATAACACGCAACTGAATACACATATGCTAAATAGTCAACTAAACATACACACATTAATCGGTTCAATGCGTTTGACTCGCGTTTTTTGCATTTATATATAGGGGAAATATATACTGATAAAAAAAACCTCTCTGTATATATAATTTATAAAATGAAAAATGGCAGAAAAACCTGAGATCGATAGCCCAGGACAGACTAACATCTTTATGCATATTTGTAATTGTAATATATAGTAGGCTGTATATAAAATTTAATGTAATCAAAACATTGTTTCACTTGTAATAAAACTAAAAATTCGAGGTATTTTCTACCTTCAGGAATTTAGAGTGTGTTTATTTCTTAGTATTATAAAGCGCATCTTCAAAAAAAGGTAATTAAAAACCAGAAACAAATATTTAATGGTCTATAAATAATCATAAAATAAAATAAATGGAACCGACTCTCAAAGTACCGAAACTAGAATAATTAGGGACATTAAGATCAAACCATATGTTTATACATTTCTAATCTGGTATAATTATGTAGGAAACGGGCTTTTAATTTCAAATAAATTTTAGCCCGGGCTTATCGTTTTCATACCTATTTCACATATATGCTTAAAATGTAAAAAAAATGGTATCAAACTTTCCACGTAATTTTTGTCACCACAAGTGCGGGATAAATAAATATATTATAACAAATAATTTACACATAATTGCAACAGACTTATAGGTTTCAGAAATATTTAAATAATTAATTCAAATAAAATGAAACAAAGATGATTCACACATTTGCAGTTATTTAAATTACAATGAATTAAACAAGGAGAATTTCTGTAAATGATCAATAAAATTCGATCAATCCCTTTTTCCAACTGCAAAAAATACTTACACTGTAAGTTTTACAAACATCTATTGAACATTTTTTAATAATCATTGTAAATAATTATTTATTATATCTTACAATTTTCTTTTCTAACAAGAACTTGTGGATTACCATAACAGGCAATACTTTCTCTTTTTTTTAAATTTAGCCTTATGCTTTTCCACTTGACAAATCGTTAAGGAACAATGAGAATCCTTAACATTTTTTTATCTTTCTTGTCGAATAAACTTTTTTCAACACTTTCTATCTTGGGGTAGTTATAACCTAAATCTCTTTTTTAGCGAACCTAACACTCAGCGGAAAATGGTATTTAAGCTCTCATTGGAATAAGAAGCTAAGAAAATTATTATTCAGAATTTCCTGCTTTCAGATTATCTTTTTCAATATAATAATCTTGGGGAATCTCGTAGTTCTTATAACATAGATCTCCTTATTTGGCGACTCCAACACTCAATGGAAGGTGTTATTTAAGCTCTCATCGGAATAAAAAGGTATGAAAATTATGAATTTTGGAATTTTCTGTCTTTAAATTGTTTTTTTTTATTGCAGTTGAAGGATCCAATGCAAGAAACAGCCAAGTCCACAAATCATGTAATCCCTTTGTAAAATACGAGTACTTAATTTTACCAAGGGATTACATGATTTGTTTTAAAGATGAATTTGATACTGCTTTAGTTCATGTTTCTCAATATATAGCTGATGCATTTTTGCAACATTTAATTGTGGGGAAAGATAATAATGGTGCATATTATCCTTCCTGCTATAATGTGACTCATATTTTGGAAAACTCAAAATGTACTGGAGAATCCTTTCTTCAATATGTTCAGGCAGTTTTTTTTATATATTATGATGCCTCTATTGTCTTCCGGAGGAGTTCCATGTCTAAAGAGTATGTATGTGTAAGCAAAAGTAATAAATTATTTACCTGAAAAATATACGAAAAAAATTCGTTTGCCATGCTTTTCTCCTGAACGATGCCTTTTTCGTTCTACAGGTTTACCATGAAAAAGGTCATACAATTGAGCATCCTGAATGTCTTTTGTTGATATGTCATAAAAGTCTCTGAAAATTTTAGCACAGCCCATAGCACCAATTTTATCAAAGCACTGCATTTACAGTTGCAGCTATCTCCAAAAAAATTCTCTTGAGTAATTTCCCATCTGTATTTATATAACTTTCGTCTCCGTGATTCGCTTTTGCTTGCGAATGTTTCTTTTTCAGGACGACTTACTAATGAGGAGCTTTTTACCTGATTTAGCCAGTTTTCCTAGACGAGCAAAAGTGTCAGCTTCTTCTAATATACAGAATGCTCTGAATCCTCATTAGTTCTAAACGCCGTAAAACATTCCTTGGACAAATCATCTTCTTGAGTTTTAGTATTGAGGTTATGTTTATAATTTTCTGGTAAAAACTTATCGCTAATTTAATCGCGAGTTGGGTGCGTACATTAGAAGAAACTGGTTCCACATTAAGACGTAGGGGTTTAGGAAGACCCAGAACGGTAAGAACACCCAAAAATGTAGCAAGAGTAAGAGAAGCTATTGAACGGTCACCTACGCGCTCTGTCCGGAAGCATTAAAATGCATTGGTCATTGCTGATCGCTCTCTAAAACGGATATTGCATGAAGACTCATTCCACCTCTACAAGATGATGCTTGTTCAAAAGTTAATGCCCCCTGATTATGAAAACCGCGCGAATCGCTCCCAATAAATGTTGAACCGGATCCATGCGGTCAACTTTATTCAGTAGTGACGACGCCCACTTCCATCCTCTGCAGAGATGAAACAAAAATAAACAAAATTTTTGATACTGGGCTCGCCAAAGGTTATCGTGTGTTGTGGATTTCCAAATCTGGGGTTATTGGGCCTTATTTTTTTGAAGAGTATGGACGAACTGTAAACTGTCACTGCTCAACGTTATGCTTTCATGTTGGAAAAATTTTTTCAACCTTGATTGGAAGAACTGATGGAGGAGGCAGATCTGTCACTGCTCAACGTTATGCTTTCATGTTGGAAATTTTGTTTCAACGTTTATTGGAAGAACTGATGAACAGGTGTCTTCCAGATCTGCCTGTTTCAGTAGGACGGGGCTACGGCCCATACTGCTCGGGTTTTAATGACGGAACTACTACAGGAGTTTCCTGAGCGCCTTGTTTCTCTTAGAGGTGATGTGAAGTTGCCCGCATCTGATCTGAGCATTTGCGACTTCATCCTGTGGGGCTACCTGAAGGAAAAGGTTTTTAGACATCGACCTTGCACCGTTGAAGAAATTAGCGATCGAATTCGGGAGGAAATCGCCGCTATACTCATCGAGATGTGCCAAAATGCGGCTGAAAATTTTCAGAAATCGCTTTCATCAATGTATCGCTGCTGGGGGTCATCATCTTTCTGATGTCATCTTCAGGACTTAATGCATAAAACATCATGATGTACCGATTAAGATAAATAAACCCCATTTCATCTTTCTGATGTCATCTTCAGGACTTAATGCATAAAACGTCATGATGTACCGATTAAGATAAATAAACCCCATTTCTTTAAATTGCGCAATATTTTTAATAGCCCTTCAAAACTGCACCATCTGTTTTGCCGCATCCTGTATATGTTTTTAAATATTTGTATGAATCTTGGTGGCAAAAAGAGTCTGGAAGGTTTCATTCTTGTCTTGTTTTTATTTATTTATTCAATGTAATTAAGTATAAACCAAGTGGAGATATTTCTTGTATTATTATCACATTACATACCCATATAAACATTTATTTGTGATTATTGAACTCTCGAACAACGTTCTTACGAAATAAATTAATCACGCGAGCACCATTGTAAAGAGATAAGTCCAGCACCGTGGACATGTTCAGCACCAGACAGTACAACCATTTTCCATACCTACACATCTCCCATTTCTTGAGCAATCCACGCGGAACTAATAATCTCATGTAAACACATAAGACTTTGCACAATCACACTCGCAATGATAATGTTAGATGCTCCACATGAAGATTTATTCAGTACTTACATAACCGCGGAGGATCGCAGTTTATAATCACAAGCGGGCATATGCCAGAACGTGCTCGCGTGCTCTTTTTATCCGGGATCTCGGGCTTTATTGCCGAGGCAATAATTTGCGGGCATAATGGCTCGGATGAACTCACCTGAAACAGAAAGAAAAATGTTAATATTTCATATAATGCAAATCCATAGATTGTTAAGTCGTAAATTGTGTAGGGGTTTTTGTGTTATAATGATCTATGCTCTTTTATTATGCGTGTTAAAAACTTTCAGTGATTTATAGTAAATTTAATAAAATTTAAAAACATGGTGCGCAATTTTGTTCTTACTTAATGTTTAACATAAAAAATCTAATAATGATGGTAAACTGTATCGCTGCAATAATGATCATTCATTATTAGAGCGTTTTTTTTTTCCTTGTTATAATTAATTTCAGCCCTCAGGCTATGATTAATTTTCATTGGGCGAATCCAGGATTTTAATGGGAAAATCCTGGATTTGTTGCATTTGTCCGCGTAGGGTGGGGTTTGATGGACCTGGGGCTAATCTTCAGTCGGCAGGGTCCATTTTTTCACCGATTTCGGCGATGTCTTTGTCGTCGTGGAGTTTTAGTCTTTCAATCATGTCCAGACTTCTTTTAATGGCGGTCTCGATTGTGTTTTCAGTTTTTGTATCCCTCTGAAGATCTTTGTTTGATATGTAAAATTCGGGGTTCAAAACTCTCCTTAGCAGTTGATTATTAATCGTCTCCATTTTCTTCCGGATATTGGAGCGGTTTAATTTAAAATAAATAAAATTCTACACATTGTAGCATTAGTTCAAAGCGCCATCTATTGCTTAATTTCTAAATGGCAACATCAACTAATATAATATGGGCTGTATAAGTTAGGCAACTTAAGCTAGCTTTCGTTGTTTTCATCAAGCTTTTACAAAGAAACAAACTCATTTAATAAAGTTCCAGTTTATAAACTTCACATTCAAAGGATTTATATGGTTGCGACTGCTACTTAGTGAAACTTCATTTCGTAGCTACTTAATTCTATATTCCACTCGAGCTGCCTAATTTCGTGGTTTATGGAAAGTTGCAGTAAAATAGCAAAACGACATTTGTATAAAGTTGTTACTTATGCGAATTTCGCGTACAAAGAATGCTATACTTTTCCTGTTAAGATCTCCAGATTCATATATAATAATTTTCAGTATATAGAGAGATTAAGTCAAATAAATATATAACCCTTTCCACAAAGACGGGTGTAGGGTACTATCTATATATGCATTTTTTCGTAAACTCCAGATCTTTAGGTCATTTGACATTCTTGAAGCTTCTCGCCTTGTGATGCCTTCGCTAGAATTTCGTTTAAGGGGACATATGCAGAAAATTGATAAAAATGTACAAACAAGGATAGAATGGGAAGCAAAACCGTAAGGAAAAAGAGAGAGGACGGCTGAGAAAGACATGGGTCTCAGTCGAATTAAATTAATTGAATTAAATTCAATTTGAGTTAAATAATCATTCATTATTGGAGCGGTTTAATTTAAAATAAATACAATTCTACACATTGTAGCATTAGTTCAAAGCGCCATCTGTTGCTTAATTTCTAAATTCAATTTGAATTAAATTCAATTAATTTAATTCGACTGAGAGAGGACGACCGAGAAAGACATGTCTCTCTCGGTCGTCCTCTCTCTTTTTCCTTGTGGTTTTGCTTCTATGTGTATATATTTATTAATCCACCTGCTTAGACTGTGATGATAAAAAATAACTAACACGTTAAGCTTAACATTTTCCTTATAGAATAGCCTCCAATAAGTTATTAAATTTTATAATTAATGTTATCATTTTAAGAAGAATGAAAGTCTTACGAAACAATGGTAGTATAAAAACAAGACATCAACTAAATGTAACATTTCTTGCAAGTAATCTTACATTTTACACTTTTACATAACGCAATTAAATTATTATAAGAACTCCCCTTTTACGTTTTTGTGAACTTCATAAAACATTTGCATTTTACTTTCTCCAGTTCTCCGCACATTTGCAATAAAAAAACGGCATTATTGCAGCAGCGACACTGCTCACACATTTCCCCATTTTACATAACAAATTCTGCATCCAGTCATCACCTTTGTATTTAATTAAATGTTATTTGACGCAACGCATTATGTCATTCGAGATGCCTTCCTGATACATGAGTGTTTCAACCATTTCGCAACAATATTTCACCCGAAAGATCTCGTGGATCGCTAGAAGATTTAATTAACGCGGATTATTGTTCGATTGTGTTTATTTACACGTCTATGTTTATTTAGTAGGTATACAAATAAGGAGTGTCTGTAATTGAATATACTCTACTGAATAATATTTGTAAATATGAAAGCGAAACTCTATTTTTTATGTGAGGATGAAATAATTTTGAGCAAATATAACCGCAAATGTCAAATGTTGTCGAAGCGCCCTAAAACTTCAATTCAATTTAAATTGAAGAAAAAAAGCAAATATAGCAATATAAATTTAAAAAAATCATCAACCTTGAAATTGATATAATTTGTTTTTAAAATGGGCAAAGTTGATCTTTTAGATCTTTTTTGTTACTACAAAATTAAATATATGACAATATCATTAATACTTATATTAAATAACACTATTTAGTCTTTCAAAGTCTATTGTAATATCGCCAATTGTTTCACTACACTGTGGCACTGTGGCTTCTTCGCCTGAAGAAGCCACAGTGTGGTAAAACAATTGGCGATATTACAATAGACTTTGAAAGACTAAATAGTATTATTTAATATAAGTAATTATGAACTTTCAACAATTATCAGCCTCATCAATCAATTAATCAAATATCATTAATGTTGATATTCTATTACTACGAGTATTTGTTCCCTATTTATTGAAAAACATCAATGTATTGTTACTTATTGACTTTAGTAGTAGCAAATCGATTTATTGAATCCTAGGTAAGGAATAAATCAGGTTAGGAAATCGCCTAGTTATCCTAATTTAAATTTACCAACTTTAACTGTCTGTTATTGATCACCCAGCAAACATCATTTTCTTCTACTACGCCGCACCCTTAATAAAAGAAAGGGAACATAACACATCCCAAGCGTAATAATAAGTGCTTGATCATTAATAACAAGTTACGTAATATTAAATATATAAGAATCAACCATCACTACCTTTCCAAAATTGTATCCCGATGATTTTTTGTTTCAATTACACTCAAACAATCACCTCATTACTTCCATTACATTTTTTGAATCGATTTTTTTCTCTAAGATCCAATCAATCTTCTTTACGCAACCGATTATCAAACATATTGCACAATCCTTAATCACAATATTGTTTTTCATCCAACAACGGACATTGACCAATTCGCGAAAGAAAGTACTAATTGGACGGTCGTTCCTCGTTCCAGTTAGGAGATTGCGTGGGTCCACTTCCTGTTATAATTAACCGGCGAAGATCTTTTCGTAGAGGCGTGGGCGCATTTGATCGTGAATAATTGTTAAGATGGTCCGGTTTACGGTGCTGTAAATTAAACAGTTATTGCCCTTGATTGTTGCACGGCACTTGCAACGAGGCTCGCCGCTTCGTTTCGGGATGGGACGTGGGCGTTGGAGATTTGCCAGCAACAATGGCAAACGGGAGAATTTCTCTTTTATCAACTGATTAAATCTCGCCATGCATAAAGTTGTTGCTTGTGTGGTATTAGTCGAGCGAAAATGGTATTGTTTGTTGACCCGGCAGAGTTCGGGTAGGTTAATATTGTTTTATTTATAGACTTAGGTCAGGAAGAGAAAATTTTCATATTTTTTGACCTTTTAGCGGAAGGTATACATTATTTTTAACGCTTAGGGAGAAAGCTGATAATTTTCAAATCAAGCTTTTCTTGAATTTTTTTATGTAGTTTGTGAGCTATCAAAGTATATATATATGACAAAAATAAACTAATTACAATGAAATTAAAATGTGTGAATCATCTTTGTTTCATTTCTGTTTCAATTTAACTAACTTTGCTTGTACTCTTCTTATATTATGATGTTGATTGTATATTTTCCCTTGTTGGATTCTTCCGTTGGAAAATAAAAATTATTATTATTATTATTATTTCATTTTATTTAATAAACTAATTAGAAATAAATCTGTTAAACTTAACTTATAAAATTGCTTATAGGTATAAAGACGCCGCACATTAGTTGTTAGAATTAGTTGTTTTGATAATGAGTGTATAGCACTCGAAATATATACCTAAGCATTAGAAAATAAAGTGTGAAGAAAGGATACAACTGTGTTAATTATTTTAATTATACTCTTCACGTAACTCAAAACCAACCATAGATTTTATTACTAATTATGTTGATTAAAATAATGTAATTAATTTTGCAAAACAACACAATAAACACAAATTTCAAGAGATTAAGTAACCCAATATCCCGAGCAATTTTTTGTTTTATTTATTCCTTTTTGTTTTCCATATTTTTTGAAACCAGCAGTAAACGAATCCAAGGCCAGCCGTGTTCTTGATTACATTATTGTTGCCACCGTGAGGCGGTTTATAAACTAAAGCACCTGTATCAAATTGTCGCTTTTTTCCCTCCTTCTCTCGTTTCAAATTAAAAGTGACCTTTAATTTAATGCGCTGTAAAAAAAAAAACGCGAGAAACACAATTTCACGCCTTGGACATTTCCACGCCACTGTGTTTTGTCGCATTTAATTAATTCGTTTAATGTTCGCGTCCGCTGTTGTCGTTACAACAATTGCTCATTAAATCAACTTTCAGGACTTAAATTTTATATGACAATGTTTGCTTATTTATAGCCTGTATTTACCTGGAAGAAAATATGGGTTAATTGTTATTGCAAATTAATTTCAGTTCGAACAAAAATTAAAAGCAATAATAATCAAAGCAGATTTGTATTCACTTAATCACAGTTATTTAAATTCTGTAAATAAATATGTTATAATGGTTTTAATATTTAGACATTGGTAGTTCATATTGTATGAAATAAATATGAATAAATTATTAAAAATCAACCAATAAAACACAAATTAGATTGAATAACTTTAAAATCTCGACTAGAAATATTACAATACATGCTGTAAGAGTTTGCCAATTGGCTATCGACCGGTGGTCTTTCTGCCTCAATCTATTTTATTATATTTAAAATGGCTATCGACCATCGGTTCATGTTATAACAAATTGAAGCTAAAGAATGAGGGAACTTTAGTAAGCTTTTCATTAATTGATGAAATAAGTTATAATTTTTTTTTCATGGATCTTATATAAAAAAGATTCATAACTTAACAAAAAAAAAACTTCTTATGGAATATAACTCTGATTTATTACATACGTGATCAATAAACTATTTGTTTTATTCACAAAAAAAATATATGAGAAGAGATATATTTAAAGCACCCACACTGAAATCCACCTCCGCGCGTTTCTCCGTGTATTCTGTAAAGTTGGAGATTTTTTGCGGAAAACAATCGCATTAGACCATTAATAACTCCGGCGACGACATTGTCCTTTCAGTGTGATAAGCGATCCCGCGGCCATTACTCATCCCACGCGACAGGAGAAAACTGTTTTAGAAACTTTTCACGAGTCAGAATGTAGCCGGACGATAAATGCTGGCGAATGTGTCGCACGCGTTGATCGATGGAAACTAATGCAGCATATTTTAACTTTGCAAATAGGAAGCAATTCTTGTTGATGGTCTTATTTATGTGGTGATGATGAAAATAGAAGGACTATTTCAAAGATTTCTAATTTTGATTTTTGTAAAAGGGCGGAATTCTCGCTTTCAGCGCAGCTTTTACCATCCGAAATTCGGGAAATGTAAACACGTTAAAAGAAGGTGTTATATGTAAACGCATTAAAAAAAATCTTTTACAAAGTAATTCTTTATATTTTTAGATAGTTTCTTGCTTTTTGAAGCCTGTTCTTGATATTTTTGAAGTTTATCTTCTACTGTATTTTGAATGAATTTCTCACTTAACTCGTGGTGAAACATATTTGATTAATAGACTTTGATTAAAACACTTTGTTTGTTTCACTGAATCAGTGAAACAAACCAAGTGTTTTAATCAAAGTCTATTATCTTCTACTGTTTCGTAAATCTTTCGTCTCACATGTTCATTGCTTAGCAAATACCAGTTTGTTTCAAAAACCAAAACGCACAAAACAACCAAAGTGGAGATAGTGAAAAGAGTATCCATCATCCTCAATCATCACTTAAGATTCCTTTCCGGCGTATTAAACACGATCTAAATTACAAAAGATTGATTGAATTACTCAACAAAGTAGCACAAACCGACCGATCGCAATCGCCAATCAATATTTTTCCGCGCCGATAACCGGTAAATTAAATTCCCCACATTGCTTTATTAGTTTCTAAATTGCGCATTAAATCCCTATCTCTTCAAGCAGCGCTGATAAAAATCGGCATCCCGATGATTGCTTGGGTGTCCCCTCGTGATTAATGGCGCGGCATCAACGGGGGACGTTTATTAATGTTGCACAAGACGAGCGCTTTTCTGGAAAAAGTAACAAAAAAAAATGTATCCCAGCCGCGAATGGCTTTAATTGCCAGTCGGGCGAGATTGACCTTGGGTATCTGGTGTTGTTCAAGTGAACCAGATTTTTATTACGCTTCGAGGAGTTTCAGTGATGTGCGAGAAGGAGAGAGAAAAAAACCGGAAACTCGCTGGAAGTGTGTCGTTGATGGAATGATTAAAATCCACTTGCTACTGAATAACAACATTACGTTGTTTATATTCAATTAATTACAAGAGACGCTATTTTAGAATAGTGGAACGTTAAGTTTCACCTCATGCATTTTTTTAAAAGTGTGTGCTGTTTATGTTGAATAACATGAATCGTTTAAATGGAACACTCTTTATAACTCTCTTTATAAAGGATTCAATAAAACAAAACAAATAGAGACTTTCTTTAAAAAAAATAGTTTTTTTTTATATTTTACTAAATACTTAAATTATAAAATAATTATAGAATATTTACAAAAGAAGGGCAGAAAGACCTCCTGTCGATAGCCCAGGACAGACAAAGCTTTATTTCAGTGCATACTCAATGTTTGTAAAAATATAATTGTATGATATTTCGATATATATTAACAAAATAATTAAAAATTTCCAAATAACTTGAAATTATATCAAAAATTCAATGAGAATAATTACTATGTTTTTTACCACTTATATAATGTATTGTATAAAAAGTGGTAAAAAACATAGTAATTATTTTCATTGAATTGGATATGGATTACCACGAAGTATCGGTCGAAACCATCGTGATGTTATATCAAAAATGTTCAGAATGGAAGAATAATCTGTGTTATTTTTATATCCAGAAAATAAACCGTTTTTGTACAGCAATCGTACTGATAACCATAGATTAAATCCCTGAATAAATCTTGGATTGATGAAGCCTGAATTTGAGAATATTATTGGTAGATCGAAGAATTGTTTCCAATACAATCAAGGATTATGTTGACAATTTTATATATTTCGACGCAATTCGAGAATTAATACTCAATTCTGTACGTGATATTAGTAATACAACATTTTTCTTTAAATAAATATTTTTGAAAAAATATGTCTCAGTGTGGAGGCGCCGGGTTCATTGCTGGATTCATTGCCAGCTTAACACACATAATTTTTGTAGAGTTTGCTATTTTTTATGGCGCTCGCAGATGTCCAGAGGAGATTAAAAAATTGCATTAGACCATTAATTAATAACTAATATAGTTGAAAAAAATAATAATAAAAAGGATTTACTAAAAAAACACTGAATAACATTACATGATTTAATTTAAGTATTGAATAAAATAAAAAATAATATTCTCGTTAATTAATAAAATACTTATTTTTTTAAAATCCATGCTAACTTTAATAAATGAATACATAAAAATTATATTTGATTTTCAACTATTTTGTATTTACTTTCATAACAATTGTTTCGCTATGGTGTAGCTTCTTCAGGTGAAAAATTTTAATGTGCAATTTTTAAATTTTTCACCTGAAGAAGCTACAGCGTATCGAAATAATTGTAGTGAAAGTAAATACATAATAGTTGAAAATAAAAAAATATATATATTTTTTATTAATTTATTAAAGTAAATAATATGCAGATGGAGTTTCTCTCGTTTTTTTATACGGTATACACAATTCCCATGAGTACCATTGGATATCGAATGTGGAACACGAAACCGTGCCAACTTATCCAATCGACAATTAAAAAGTCAGTCATGGATTTTATTAATAGACCGTCTGAAATTCACGACTTCCTCGCGAGACACCAAAGCCATTGCGCAACACCTCCTCCTACTCCAAACCTGGTGATTCACATTTGAAAAATGCACTATTTAAAAAATTTCGAAATTCGGAGCGATACAGAAAGGAATCATTTATTGAGAAATAGGATTTGCGATATTTTTTAATGGTAGCAATAACAATATTGTATGAAATAAATATGAATAAATTATTAAAAATCAACCAATAAAACACAGATTAGATTGAATAACTTTAAATTCTCGACTAGTTTCGGGTTATTAGCCCATTTTCAAGAGAAAAAAAGAAACCAATAAAACACAGATTAGATTGAATAACTTTAAATTCTCGACTAGTTTCGGGTTATTAGAACATTTTCAAGAGAAAAAGAGAAAATGGGCTAATAACCCGAAACTGGTCGAGAAGTTAAAGTTATTCAATCTAATCTGTGTTTTATTGGTTGATTTTTAATAATTTATTCATATTAATTTCATACAATATGAACTTCCAATGTCTAAATATTAAAACCATTAACAATATTGCAATTAAATATTATATGAGTTTCTTTATCATTTTACATTACTAACTAAAACACAGTTTAAAATTAAAAATCTCCAAATAACTTTAAATTTTATCAAAATGTTCAAAATGAATGGGATAATAATTTATGCTAGTTTTATATCCAGAAAATTAACCGTTTTTGTATAGCAGATGCTCAAAGTTGACATTTGTGATTTCTTGAAAAATGATGTTATGATTTTTAGATTTTTTGTGGCGAATATTTTTTTTACAACAACTGGTTCTTATGATTACAACATTTCTCTATCTAATGATTTAATCCAGAACATTCTATTCCATCTGTGAATTAAAAAAATCCTTATTCAAGGGAAATCCTACTGGTTAGTATCAATCAAACTGTTTCATTTCAACCGTTCTCGTAAATTTGGTCAAAAAATATAAAATCTTCGAAAAACTTGAAATTATATCAAAATGTTTAGAATGAATCAGAGAATAATCTGTGTTAATTTTATGTCAAGAAAATAAACCGTTTTTGTACAGCTGACGCTCAAAGTCAACAATTGAAAATTTTTGAAAATTGATGTTTCGATTTTGTGATTTTTTTGTGGAGAACACAAATTATTGACAACAATTATTTCTTATGTGGAATAGAATTACAATATTCCTTTATCTAATGCTTCAATCCGGAAAATTCTATTCTATCTGTGAATTGAAAAAGCTTTATGCAACAAAAACTCTATAAGTTAGAATCAATCAGACCGGTTTCATCATTTTAACCGTTATCATAAATTTTGTCAAAAAATCAAAAATATCTGAATAATTTGAAATTAATATAATTAATGGTTTTAACTACATTGGTAGTTCTTATTGTATGAAATAAATATGAATAAAATATTAAAAATCAACCAATAAAACACAGATTAGATTGAATAACTTTAAATTCCCGACTAGTTTCGGGTTATTAGCCCATTTTCAATACAATTTGAAATTATATCAAAATATTTAGAATAGGAGAATAATTTGTGTTAATTTTATACCCAGAAAATAAATAGTTTTTTTACAGCTTTCGCTCAAAATTGATACTTGTAAATTCTTGAAAATGGATTTTTCGATTTTGTGATTTTTTTATGGTGAATACAAATTATTTACAACAATTATTTCTTATGTGGAGTAGAATTACAACAGTCCTATATCTAATGCTTCAATCCGGAACATTCTATTCGATCTGTGAATTGAAAAATCTTTACTCAACGGAAACCCTACTGGTGAGTATCAATCAATCAGGACTTATTTCAACCGTTCCCATAAGAATCCACGTAAATTTGAAAAAAAGTTAAAATTCTCCAAATACCTTGAAATTATATCAAAATTTTCATAATACATTGGAAAATCATCTATGTTAATTTCATACCCAGAAAATAAACAGTGTTTGCATAGAAGATGTTCAAAGTGGTGAATCATAAAATTAAAAAAAAAATATATTTTTTTTTCGTGTTTGTGATTTTCTTTGTGGCGATAACAATTAACGTGAATGAATAATTATGTGAAGATAGTTATAACGTTTCTCTTTCTAATGGTTCTGTTTACACCTTTCTAAATTATATGCGAATTGGATAATCTGGGAAAATGTTACTAAATGACTACTAAATAATAAAGACAACATATGTTGCTATTTGCAAATTAATTTTGTTTATTATTTTTCTTAGGTTTTGATTATTAATTTTCATTTTCCTAGAAGAAAACGGTAGATAGTGTATTTGTAAAAAATATCAAATATAATTATATAATGATATAGTATGCGGAAAAACCATTGGTCGATAGCCAATTAACAGATATAAAATATACATTTGATTTTGTAATATTTTAATATTTATTTTGTATTTTTTGCTGTATATATTTGTTAATAAAGATTATTATTATTAATAATGATATAGATTGTGTACATATTTTAATGCCAATAAATGTTCTTGTTTTTTTTAGCAGATATTATTTTCGGATGGTTTTATTTGTGAATGAGTAAAAAAATGTTAATCCTAAATAAAGGTTCTTTATACAGGGTGGGCTACGAATAACGATCATTAAACGTTTTTGGGATTCCTAACAGCGGAAAATTTTGAAAAAATCTACATTGCACGGTTGAATGCGACCACCTCATGAAAAATTTTTAGACTTTCTTTCACTTTCGGTTATACCGAAAATGGCTAACAAATTTGTTATTTTAAATGGAACACCCTATATTTTTTTTTTTTTTTGGTTCAATTACCAAATCATTCATTTTTTATTTATTTATTTATACAAACCCAACAGACATAGTCCATTGACAGGGTTTACAATATTAACAAAATTATTTTATATGGCGAGGTCAAAGTTCATAAATTCGGTTTAAGACAATCTAAAAGAACGCGTTTATAGTAAACAAATGGCATATTAAATATATCGATACAATTCGAGTATTGGTTGTAAAGGCGAGACATCCTTGGAATGGGGGATTCATGTCTACATAATTCTTGCAGTTTTTGAGATATAAATTTATTTGTCAATTTTTAACCTCAAATTGACGTTTCGAAAAATGCCTATAACTTCTAGTTGGAATAAGATAGACAGACCAACGACATCTTGAATTGTTAGTAATAGATCCATCTAGAATAAAAAAAAATTAACATCTGTCAATTTTGACAGTAGGTATTTCAAAAGTGTCTACATTTCAGCGTCCTCTTAAAAATATTATAACTATTTTTTTTAATGGAATGGCCAATATTTTATCTCATGGGGAGATTGGCAAGATAATTTGCAACATAAAAGTATTATGTATTCCAATATCTAGAGCAAGTAGTGTTTTAGTAATTTGGAAATTTCTTTCCTCCCAAAATTTTGCGAGTAATTGGGCCAAAAATGTTATTATTTTTTTTATTTGTATATAAAGATATACGGTCTGCGAGAGATTATATGCTTTACTAATGTAAAATATTTGGGTTATTTATTAATTGTAATCACTGCTATAGATAATCTACTTATCAATCACATAATCCTTGATATTGATCTTCCTCAATGTTAACCCAAATAAATCCCCATCGCTTGCGAAACGGAATGGCAACGAGCGCCAGCATTTCTCCATAAACGGCCTGAACTTCATCCGAAAGACTGAATAAAGTGAGGCCGGCGGTTGATTTATGTCCAGCTCGACTGGATTACCATATAAATTAGCCGGCAAATGTGAGCAAGCATCGGTCCAGACCTGGTCTACTCGATTTCTAAATTTCTGCTTCGTGACCCGACCCCGGACCGACAACTCATACATTTCTTTTTTTCGCGACGACATTCTTTCTCCGCTCGTTTCTCGGAATTGCGTCCGTAAATCCCGACCCAATGGTTTTCAGGGTGGGTTTAAGGTGTGCGCGGATAGATCACGTGTGCGTTTATCTAAATTGGATCTCGGGTTGTTAATTGTTGAACTTGCGAGAATGTTGGAATTTTATTTAATTGATTGTTGTTAATTGGAAAGTAACTGTTGTTGTATGTTGCGTTGGGAAATCATAGGTATTGATTGCACTTATTCCTTTCATTCCTTTTACTTGATAGGAAAGTATATAAATGCAATCTAAAGCATAAATAACCAACATTCTTGTATCGTTATGCTGTTCGCTTTACGGTATATTCAGGGCTATTTCGTACAAAAAACTGTTAAATTTACGAAAACATTACTCTTAACCTTACAAGCTAATTTTAATTATCTATTACAAAATTCACTTAGAATGTGATGAAAAGAAATAATATGCACATTTTAACATCTCGCATACGAAATATCCCCGATTTTTAATAATTAAATAATTAAAACAATTTGAAAATTCAATGGTTGAGGCTGTCACTTGATGAAATATTCAGAATTAATAAATAAAAGCACAATAGCACTAGAGTTTCACTGTTATTTTTTTTTTTCACTGCCTGATGATGTACTGTGTTGAAAAAACAATTTCTGCAATAAAAAAGTGAAACTAAAATTCTATTTTTTTTAATTGTAAAAAAATGTGACTATTTCATATTACATAATTGGGGTTATTCAATACAAAGTCTAAAAAACTTTTATATGTATATAACTGGTGATATTAAATTTAACACTGATGAGAAGTTGGCCACGAATCCGGCGCCTCCACCATCTGACAAAACATAAAATTTTGATATTATCTCAAACAATTATATACAAAATAGTGTTAACCAATTAATAATCAAACACCTCAGATACTTTAATAACTTAAAAACCTTAAAAACATTTATTTGATATTATAAACAAAGCCCTAATAAACATTTATGGCTAATAAAATCAAAAATCGACAGCGCCCAACAGTGACTTTTGACACTTTGAAAATTTCGTATTTTCAATTTAAGTGTCCAACTAAAAAAAAATGTTTAAACAAAAACAAGACATATGTGGCATTTTTGTATTGTTTGATATTATAAACAAAACCCTAATAAACATTTATGGCTAATAAAATCAAAAATCGACAGCTCCCAACAGTGACTTTTGACACTTTGAAAATTTCGAATTTTCGATATGAGTGTCCGACTAAAAATTGTTTAAGCAAAAACAAGACATATGTGGCATATTTTTATTGTTTTATATTATAAACAAAGCCCTAATAAACATTTATGGCCAATAAAATCAAAAATCGACATCGTCCAACAATGACTTTTGGCACTTTGAAAATTATACAAATTTCATTGAATTCTTACTGCAATAATTTACTGAAAATAAATGTTTTTAAGGTTTTTAAGTTATTAAAGTATCTCAGATGTTTGATTATTAATTGGTTAACACTATTTTGAATATAATTGTTTGAGATAATATCAAAATTTTATGTTTTGTCAGATGGTGGAGGCGCCGGATTCGTGGCCAACTTCTCATCGGTAAATTTATCATATCAATTAATCTCACAATCTAACTACAACTTTAGCTATTCGGGGTTATTCTGCAAGGGAAATGTTAAGTTTAACGTGTACGTTATTTTTTAATCATCACTGTCTAAGCAACTTTTATAATAGATGAATATATACATACGGGGCTATTCTATAAAGGAAATGTTAAGTTTAACGTGTACATTATTTTTTATCATCACAGTGTAAGCAATTTTTGTAATAGATATATCGAGCGTATATATAACAAAGTTGGCGTTGGAAGTCTCGAGTCATGTCTGTACTAAGATTACACGTGTGAAATGCTGGTTACGGTCAACATGACAACCAATACTTTACGCGTACGCCTGTGATTTTAGTTCAGACATTACTTTAGATTTCCAGTGCCAACTTCGTCGTCGATTTTTGTTATACACTCGATATATACATTGAATGTGAGTTTAATTAATAACGCACACGTTAATCTTAACATTTCTCGTACGTAATAGTTCCGAATAGCTAGAGTTGTAGTTAGATTGTGAGTTTAATTGATACGTTAAATTTAACATCACATACGATAAATAAATGGGATTGAACTTTTTATGAAATATGAATTTTGTTAAAAAATTTCATTAAACTGTGCTATCACTATATCGTTCGATATAAGGTACTTCTTGTACTTTTTTGATTCTAGCCACTGATACCATGTTATTAAATACATCACAGCAATCAAAAACAGTTTCAAAGACAGACCTGTAGTAGCAGATAATTCTGTCGAATTAAACATAAAATTTCTTAGTCTTGTTAATATATATAAAGTATCTTTATTCTCAGTACAATATACATATAAATGTGAAAGAAATTAACAATAAATCAGCAAAAAGCAATCGACAAAGTTCGCGCATTTTATGGGTGTGTCTTATTGCGGGTTAAGGGAAGTGATGAATTGGAATAGGGTTTGTGAATGATTTTTGAATTTAGGAATTATATTATCGTCTCTGCGGATGCAATGTTGGGAGAGAATTGTGAAATTAGATTGTTTTCTGGAGAATTTTTTTGATAGGTTGTGGAGGCGTTCGATAAAAGGGATAACTTCAGTTCGGCTGTAGAGGAGGGTATTAGATGGGTTGTAAAGTGGATAAGGGGGTGTCTGATTTTTGTTAGGGACCTTAGGGATGAACGTTCGCTTACTTGTAGGTTTTGAAGGGTGGGATTGGGGGATGTGGTAAAGAGGATGGATCCGTAGTCTAATAGGGGTCTACATATCATTTTGTAAATCTTAGTGGCATTTCTTGTAGAAATGCCCATGTTTTTTTAAGTTAGACAGCGGAAGTGTTTGGCCTTATCAGTAATTTTGTTTTTGATAAGGGCAGTGTGTTTTTTGAAATTAAGTTTAGGGTCGAAGGTGATTCATAAGTACGTGATATACAGAGCAGGGAGGATAGGCTTTTGATAAATGGAGATGGTAGTCTTGTTAATTATAGATAATTTCGCAAAATATACTTCAATAAATTTCAACTGTATGTAGATATCTGCCGCAGTTTGTCTCATGTTTTCCTCATAATTAGAAAATAATTCAATTCTTAAATTTTCATTTTCTTCGGTAACATGAGTTTGATAAATGAGGGTATCTGATTGTCGATTAACGATCTACAGAATTCAGTATATGTCATAAACATGGCTAGTTTTTTTATTGGATGGTGATTCGCGAACTTACGATTTCAATTGAACTTAGTGTGACTTTGCTTGCCCCATCATGAGTTGCCTTTTTGACAATTCAACGTGTGTAATTAAATTTAATTTATTAGCAAGAATCAGAGAGCTATCTACGTGACCTATTTAGCAAATATCATTACTCATCTGCCTGATGAAATCACTGTCGTGATACAATTGTTGCAGCGTGAATCAATAAATAAGTCTCTGAATTATACTGGCCAACTGGGGTCATTGAATTACGCAAGAAGAAAAAAAATAACTGAAATGGTAAAAATGTATTAACAAATGTTTATGTATAAATAAATAAATTTATACGAAATGATAAGTAATATTTTTTTAAAGTATTTATATTAGAATTCCATATTAATTACAAATTATTGTAATTATTATCATGACTCAATTATTGTTAATATTTCATAGCATTCATTGTTTTCTAATAATGTTAGCATTGCAAACAGTTACACTATGTAAATAATAACATCAATTACTACCGATTACACCGTATCGAGTGAACCCGTGTTCAACCACCGCTTATAAATTACAGGTAATTACAACACGTTTATTGGGCACCGAATCCGATACTTAGTCGTTTGTGCGGCAATAAATCGTTCCCACACATCCAGCTTATAAATCACAACCGCCGATAAATCAAATTTCTCCGGCGTTATTAGTAAATGTGCAGAAATTTTGCAAGGAAACGTTCCCCTCGGTCTATACGTGACCGCGTCTCGATTTCCCGGACGCTTTTCCTTCTACGAAAAAATAAAAATACGCCAAGTGACCCGCCGCACACTTACAATTAACTTAACTTTCTAACTGGTCGCGTTCGCATTCGTGCTTACGTAAGTAACAGTAACTGTTATTGTTATCATCATCGCGCAATTAGCGAAGTTCGTGTATGCAAATAATGAAAGCGAGAGGTGGTCTGCTCTTCAGGAAGAGACTCTGCACGTCCGACAGCAGTGTGAAATAAACTTAATCACTGTATACGTTTATGACATTTGTTTTCACGGAAAAATTGTGCACATATAAAAATAATTCCAAATATAAAAAACAATACATTTTGTGTTGAATTATGAAGGAGATGAAGTTACGTGGAATTTTTCAATATAGAAAAAAAATTAGACTACATATATATTATTAAAATTTTAGCGATAAAATAATATACAAAAAAACACAGATTAAATGGAATTTATTTATTTTATTGTTAAATTTTTAATATATTCATATTTATTATATCAAAATACTTATTTATAAACTATTCATTTTACTTCACAGGTTTTATTATACACTAAAGGTACATTTCGTATAATAAGTATCCATTATACAGCTGTACCACAGACAAACATATTTTTGTGGTTGTACTATTGATAATGGATACTTAGTATCTAAAATGTATATTTAGTGTATAATAAAGCCTGTGAAGTAAAGTGAATACAACCGTCTATATTTTTTTTGTTGAATTTTAATTATTTATAAGCAACTTTATAAAATTTTCCACTATTATTTGTAACATGTAAATGAGTTAAAAATAAAAAGAACTTGAAAACAATTAATAAATTATTTCCACCTTTAGCTTTGTGACATTTTGTCTTACGTTACGTAAGTACTTTAAATAAATATATATTAAAACAACTACTTCTCGGGCAAATATCCCGTCAAACATTGAAAATGAGTCAAAATGTCGCGAAGCTAAAGATATTTATTATTTTAAAGATTTTTTTATTTAATTTATTTAAATAACAGTGACAAAGTGAATAAATACTCTTTTTTTGTTGATGTAAATGAGGGTTCTAATATTATTATTTAAAAAATACCATTGACGTTTCATATAAAATTATGTAAAAAAGGGACTCACTTTTAGAAGAAATGTCATATTCAAATAGTATATCAAATAAGAGCTCAAGAAGAAAAAAATATTTATTTACTAATTATTAAGGTTTCTGCTTTGTTATTATTATTCGATTAATGAAAACACTTTTTTTAAACTTTGTTTATATAAGTGAAATTTACTAATAGTGTTACTGTTAGTTTGACTGTTCACGTCGAAAGTATAGTCACTAAATAAATTTCAGTTATACAAACTAAGTTTAAAAAAGTGTTTCCATTAATCGAAAAAATATTTAAATAAAATTTGTTGTCCTTTCTCCTAATTATTTTTTATTAAACTAAATATATTTCGAAAACTATGATTCCATTTTCAGTAGTGAAGTTTAAATAAATAGTTAAAGTGTTGGTAAGTAGATCTGTTTATATTTTCTGAAAGTTTATAATCACAAATTATTTGAAACGTATTCGCATTTGACAATAAAATTAAACCATTTCCATTGTCTCGCAGGATTCCATTCCTTCTTATTACAACACCAACCAGTGAGCATTCACTGATTAACAGTATAAGCATATTCTTCCCGATTTACAATTATCTCAGCGTTACGATTCCGAGAAAAGATAATTTCCGGCCGTTACGTTAGATTAACCCGACAATTGTGAGTTACGGCGGGAGCCAGTTACATAATTAGCTGCAAAATAAATTAACATCTGCACGACTTCCCACGCAACGGGACGTCCCTCAATAACCAGAACAAATAACACACACACGCGCACACGGAAAATCGGCTGGATTTACGACGATGCAGGCAGGAAGTCAATCAATTGCGGAAGCCGGCGGGAACCGAATATGAAGTACCCTGACACTTGTTGCGGATAATTAAATCGATTTAGCTTAGATCAATTATTGGATGGCTTCCTAGTTCGGACTTATGGAAAGTCGGCGTTTTGTTGTGATAACACTTGGTAATGTGATTTCCTGAGAATCATAAATATTTATTTAAAAGGCATGTAATTTCTAATAATGTATCGAATCGAGATATTATTCTGTAAGAGAAAACGTAAAATTTAACGTATATGTTATGTTCATAATCACAGTCCAAGCAAATTTGGATTTATTATAATTTACAGAAAATCTACTTGAACTAGGATATTTAACGGATAACGATCATGTCGAATGTTATCCATACAGAATAGCCCCGATTGGTATCTAGTCAGATGCGTATTCGTAGGCCTAACTGCGATAATATAACTAAAAGAGACCGAACCGAGAGAAGTTTTTTGTGAATTTGCGATAACAACAATGCAAGAACGCACGTCCTCCTCTGGCCGTCATTACTATCACAGCGCGCGGCAGGTGAGGGTCGCTCTTTTTAATTAATTTGATTCAATTATTTTCGTTTAATTTTATTCGGTTTTGATTTAAATTGAATTAATTTGGTTGAATTTAATTTAAATTGATTTAGTTTAATTTGATATAATTTTGCTGATTGTATTTGAATTAATTTAATTAATTTATTTTAACATCTTTAAATTATGTAAGGCATAGCTGTACTGACGAGGGATAGATCCCGAAACACGTGTCTGCAGATGGCCTTAAATTAAGTAACATTCCTTTTGTTGTTTTTACATTAAATTTTTCTCGGATCAAAATTTGTTGCATTATGCAATATTTTATTGATGTGCAACAGCAGATGAACATTATGTAATTCAATGTCCGGCGTGGGTATTTGCCCGGGAAGTAGTTGTTTTAATGTGCATTTGTTTAACGTACTTACGTAACATAAGTCAAAAGTCACAGAGCTAAATGTGAAAATAATTTATTAATTATTTTCAAATAATTTTTATTTAATATAAAAGACAAACTTTAAAATCGTCGGTTATTCTCTTTCTAATTGTTTGTCAAAAATTGTTTACAAATTTTAAAAACTCAAACATTATTACTTAATGCACAAGAAAAAAGAAGATAGAATAAAAGTATTCAAAGCCGTACGCCAGTACATCTCCGACCTATATATCCCCTCATTATTTGGCACAGCTCAATATTATATTAAATGTGGGAAAGTTTACCGTACTTCGTTAAATTTATGACAAGGATGTGCTTCTAGTGTAACTAAGGCTCATTCACTCAAAAAATACTCGTCCATCTTTTACGCTCGAGAGGATTTCAGTTGGAAAAATGATCAGAAGTTGTATCAATCGATCTTCATGAAATATTTGACATTTCAATGTCTTTCTCTGTATGAGATGTCAAGGTCTTAGACTTGTGGTGGAATAAGGAGGATACGGCTATGAGAGAAAATAATGTTTATTGCTTCGAATAATTTTGCTCGAAAACTTACAATATTTAGTAAATATTGTTGAACTAAGAAAACCCATTGTTCTATCTAGAAGTACTGAAAATTTACCAATACTACACTGTCTACTATCACGATGTCTTATTTTTTTATATTATCGAACATTACCAGAATATACGATTGTAATGATTATTTATTATTTGTCACGTTTCATTTGAAATGTCTTCTTTCTTCAAGAAGTATGGTTACGTGGCTGTGACTGGGCTAACTTCTTCCACAACTGATAAAAGTTTAAAATGTAATAATTTCCTTTAAAGAAAGATGTTATAAAATTATAATAAAAATAAATTTAATATATTTTTAAAATTGAGAGAGAATAGAAAATAAATTATCTTTTCTAAATTAAAAAAAAAAAATATTTGAAAATAATTAATAAATTATTTCCACGTTTATCTCTGTGAAGCCCGGGAAGTAGTTGTTTTAATGTGCATTTGTTTAACGTACTTACGTAACGTAAATCAAAAGTCACAGAGATAAATGTGGAAATAATTATGTATTTGGTTTGAGTTACGTGAAGAGATGAATATAATTAAATAATTAAAACATTAACACTTTCTTCACTAAAAACAATTACTTACGCTAAATGTACATTTCGAGCACTACGTCCTCATTATCAATAGCTTACTGAGTAAAATAAATAAATAAATAAGTGGAAATAATTTATTAATTATTTTCAAATCATTTTTATTTAATTGAGAGAGAATATTCATTAATAAGATCCACTTGAACTATTATTTTTATGACTTTCAAATTTCTTTTTCTTTTATAGTAAGCAAAGAATGTTTCAGTATTATATTACAAAGCTGGTACAAATATACACAAATATTTATTCAGACTCACTTATTCCGTGAAACATTTTTATTTATTTATATATATATTTATTATTTATATATTTATATATATATTTATTGTAGAATTTACATTAATTATTATACAATACAATACATTTTATATAATATTCTTACTAAATGGCTATCGACCATGGGTCTTTTAGCCAGGAGTTAATAATGTCTTTATGTCATATCAGTCTGTTAGTCGTTGATGAGTCATGAAATGAATGAATGAATAGTGGTTTCAGGATAGCGAAATTTGGATGAGGTGTTTGGGTTGCGTTTTAGGCATAGTCGGTATAATAAGTCTTGGATTACGGGCTATTTATTATTAATCAACGAAATCCCTCTCAGACACATAAATTGTATGTAATAATTATGATGTATTTTAATTAGGATACTTGGTTATATCTGCATGTTTGTACTTTTAGTTACTTGATGATGACTCGTCGAAACTAGGCGGAATTTAAATAAACGAATAACCAAGTGTCTTAATTTAAATACATCCTGATTATAAATACTTACAATTCATGTATGTGTTGGTCGGTATGGTCTATCGGCCAGAATTCTTCCTGAACAGAAGCTATTATTTTCTGAAGCCCCATCTACTTCATCTCACGGTTGTATGTTTTAAATCATGAAGTATTTGTTTTAATTGATTCATTGTATTGTCTGTATATTAGGGACATATACTGAACTGAAGGATTGTGGCTTAAAGTTGCTGTTAATTTATTTTTACAGCATTCAATTTATGCATGCATTTACTAAAACAACCGTTATCCACCAATTACTGTTGTAGAATCATTGAAACGAACCTCTTTACAACAATTCAAGTCCACCAGCCATCTGTTTCGCATACATCCAATCTTTAGAAACCTGACCTGAAAATTCAACCGTTTCCACATTTTTTATTTTTTTATTTTATTTTTACAGCATCTCCAAAGCCCCAGTACAATTGTCATAACTGTTCAACCCGTCGCTCGGCAATTTGGCACACGTCCGCAATGCACATTATGCAATTTTAATTGAGACCCGGCATATTTTTACATTTTTTTCCAGGCACACTCAGCTGGGATTAATAAAAAAACGGCTCAAGTTGCAAATCCGCTTTGATGAATTATTCAATGGCGCCCCATTACAGTGGAGTGTTGTTTCTGCATGAATCGCTGATGAGGTTGCTCCGGTAAAAATAAACACTGGCCGGTTTTTCTTGGTCGGCAAACGGATGCCCTCTTTTCCATTATAAAGCGACAGTTTACGATGCGCTTTTCATGGATGGAAACATCAAGGTGTAATTAAGTTTACTTCATCCAGAAAGAGAAAAGGAGGTAAGCGAAGACAAAATTATACACATTTTTCATTAAATTGCATTCAGAAATGCGAATTATTTATTAGATAGGTACATGACAATATATACAACGAATATTTAGAATTCTCAAATGAATACAAATATGTAATAATATCTTGGGCGTTTCATTTATTAATGGACATCCTGTATATAAATATTTAGTGCAAAATGAAACAAATAATCACCAGTTTAAATGAATTTGTTCCTTTAATTATAAACACACTGTATATGTATAATATAGGGTGTTTATTTTTAGTGATCAAAAAAAGTTCATGAGAAAATATCAAGAGACAAAAAAGTTTCTGATTGAATCCCTCCACTCCATTTAAGTAAATTTTTGGAAAAAGAAAAATGTAAACGCATTAAATAGTTCTGAGGCAAACTATTTTGACGATTTCTCTAATCTTAAAATATTATTACAAGAGGTTGAAAAAAGCAACCCCAATGCTTTTTTCAACCCCTTGTAATAATTTTTCACTTTTAAATTGAATAAAACAATTTAACTTTCAAAATATTATATTGAAACGCTATTTGAAAGTTAAACAGTTGTAGAATAAAACAACTGTTTAACTTTCAAAATATTATATTGAAACGCTATTTGAAAGTTAAACAGTTGTTTTATTCAATTTAAAAGTGAATATGAACTTTCAACAATTAACAGCCGATTCAATTAATTCCTTTTAATAATATTTTAAGATTAGATAAATCGTCAAAAGTGTCATTTTATGAGGAACAGTTGTATGCTAAATTCCATTCTAAATTGTTCCATAGTAGATATATGAAATAATTTTTTTTTATTAACTTTATAGGGCTGTAACTTGGAGAGGATCTGATTTTGAAGAAAAAAAATATATATGAAAGACACATCTTAATTTTTGCTGAAAAATCACCGTTTAAAATCTTTCTTATCAATTTAGAAACACCCTGTATTTAACAATAAAATTATAAAACACATATGTTTAATTAATTTCTCACTTAACCCGTGGTAAAACATTTTTGAATTAATTCAGGATGATTTATTGAAATTAAAACACTTGGGTTGTTTCACTTATTTATATTTTCTCCAACTATTTTCGACCATTGGTCATCTCCAGGAAGGAAATAAACTAGTTGGAGAAAATATAAATAAGAGGCTGAAAGACTTCCGGTCGATAGCCGATTCATCATCTACAGAATATAATTCTAATTTTTGTATATTATTGTACATACATATACATATTTGAATAAATATGGTTAGTTAGTTATAAATAAGTGAAACAAACCAAGTGTTTTAATTTAAATTAAATCATCCTGAATTAATAAAATACATAAGTATCTGTACATAAATATCTGTTCGGACTGCATATTGCAGTCCGAAAATAAAACATTATTATTATTAATTTATGAAACGGCCAATATGTTCTTTATTTGCGCGTATACCAAAGTATATTTTATTTATTTATGTTACTCCGTAATCATAACCATTACTACAAGTTAACGATGACCGGGAGACATGACTAACGCTGATTAATTAATTAAAATTTCTCTTCCTTGATCACGCCTGCTAATTATTCTCATTCTATGAGAATTATCCATTACTACATAATTATGGTGTGGTATATATGATTTTAAGGTATTTGAACTATTCAATTAAACAACATTCCTCTTTCTTATACGAAATTAATGGCCTTGTTTTCGGAACCCCAGCAATTAGATTTTTTTATATAATTAACATTTAACACTTGCTAAAGGTCTATGAAGACCGAAAAACGTATCAGGAAATTCTCAATAAAATGAATGCGGAACAAAATAAGCGTATTTATTTCATTAAAACTCAACACACAAAACATTTAACCTAAGAGCTTTAATTAAATGTATTAAGGCCCAATTTTACAAACTTTAAGTAACGTTATTCTTTTTTTTTTTCATCCAGTTGGTGAATTACTAATACCTAAATTGGATAAAAATAAACGTGAAGGATATATGGTTTCAATAGGATGGTGTGACATGTCGCACAATCTGTAAAAAATCCATTTATTCTATGAGAAATTTTTGGACTAAATTATTTCAAAATAAATAGAAAAGAGTATTTATTCATTCACTTGGCCGCAGTTATTTAAATATATTAAATAAAAATGATTTGAAAATAATTAATAAATTATTTCCACATTTAGCTCTGTGACTATATATATATATATATATACTTACGTAAGTACGTTAAACAAATGCACATTAAAACAACTACTTCCCGGGCAAATACCCACGCCGGACATTGAATTACATAATGTACACCTGCGGTTGCACATCAATAAAATATTACATAATGCAACAAATTTTGATCAGAGAAAAACAATGTAAAAACAACAAAAGGAACGTTACCTAATACAAGGCCATTTGCAGACACATTTGACTTACTTTACGTACGTACGAAAGTACGTACGTAACGTGGGATTTAGCTCCATCGCATGGAGCTTTCCTTCTATTTGGTTATTTGAAGTTCAATCTCCATTTTCAATCCACGAATGGATGTTGACTCATATACACCTCAACTGCATGAACAATTAATTCTACATACATCGGTGAATAGAAAATCGGGCTTGAAAAAAATTAAGCACATTTTTGTAAAAAGGTCATGGACATTTTCGATTAAAGATTTCAAAGCCGCGGATGACGTTCCCCAGTACCAACTAAATATACAGGCTTGAATGTCGAAGTGGTGAAATCAAAATCTCTGAGTCTGGCTAGACTCCACGCGAGAGAATTCATTCCCCGTCATCTCCCATTCACAGTTAATTATTTACTGAATGAAAATATTTATTTTCATCTAAATGAAATAATTTCAATTAATTACCAGAAGTTTTTAATTTTTAATAAAAAAATATTTATCATTATAACTTCATGCATAAATAATTGTTAAAATTTAAACCACTTGCGTTAGAAGGAACACTCCAAGGCCAGTAAAACGTATGCATCTGTAAGTCCTCCCCCACTGCGATATTCTGCCCTGTATATTTAGTAGGCACTACTTTTATTCGAAATATTTTTTGTTTCAATTGTGTTATTTTTCTTTGGTTAAAACATAAAATACAAATTATTCAGAATAGATATTTATTTATTTATTTATTTGTACTTTGTGTTTCAACAAAATAAAAAAAATACGATTGAAAAAAAAAAACTGAAGTAAACGCCATTCACGGTTTTTGAAGGCTTATAATCATCCTTTCGTCAAAAATTTGCATGAAAAATGTAAATAAATATGATTGAATTTCGTTTTAAAAATAAATAAAATCTGTTCGTAGACAGTGGAGGCACTTAATTTTTGAAAATCCATGATCACTTAAAATAAAACACTTAATGATTTTCAACTATTTTTTTTGTGTATTTCACGACAATTGTTTCGCAACGTTGTTGCTTCTTCAGGTGAAGAACTTATAATAACTTACTTACTTATTATAAGTTGTTGCTTCTTCAGGTGAAGAACTTATAATAACTTACTTACTTATTATAAGTTCTTCACCTGAAGAAGCAACAACGTTGCGAAACAATTGTCGTGAAATACACAAAACATAGTTGAAAATCATTAAGTGTTTTATTTTAAATAAAATCTGTGTTTTTTTTTTTTATTTAATTTAAATCTTGGGTAAATTTTGGGTCGTCTTTTATTTATTATTTAGTATCATTGATTAATGAGGCACTTAATTTTTGAAAATCCATGCTTACTTTAATTAATAAAATATTTATGATTTTCAACACTTTCTTATTTAATTTCACTACAATTGTTTAGCTATGCTGTAGCTTCTTCATTATTAACTTTCTTCACCTGAAGAAGCTACAGCGTAGCGAAACAATTGTAGTTAAATTAAATAAAAAAGTGTTGAAAATCATAAATATTTTATTTATTATTTAGACTATAGTAAAGCAATAGAATATATTTTAATAAAATTTTTAACCAGCATTCATCTAACGTATGGATAACTAGTGATGGCCATTTCGGACGATGCCTAATGAAATTAGGTAATAGATGGCGCTTGCGTTATCTTTCATTTCTTATGATTAATAGAATATAGTAGAAAGTCAGTCATTTTCAAGAAGAGTCTTTTGCTTCAATTTCTTCATAAAAACACTTTAATCCCTCTTGCAGGTTCTGTTATAATATTTAGTAACTTTGGGATTTTTTTTTTTTTTTCCTTAAAAAAAACAAGGAGATAACAGAATCGAAATGGTTTACTTCTTCTTCATGATGAGTATCATGAAGATGAGGACAATAAATAACGCACAACGGCGAGCACTTGAAAGTTTTAAACACTTCCACAGTTAATTATCCAAATCACGCCGGAATGGATTATTTTAACAATTTCTTCATCGCGTAAAATAACTTATTTTTCGTTGTGCGGATGCCGCGGCAGTTGAATAATTTTGAGCAACATTTTCGAGCAAATTGATCGCGCTCTGATTGTGCCGCCGGCGGCTTTCACGGATTTATCGAAACGCTAATTGCATCTGGTAATTACTTACAAGAAATGTGGTAACCGAGAAGATTTGCGCAACGCTGCTCACCGCTTGGGACATCGGATCGGAAGTCGGCTCTGAAGAGGCGCGCTAATTAGCTATCGCAATTAGCTAATTGGCCGGCGTGATTATTGCCGCAATGGAAGTGAAGCCGCTCGATTGTCACTGGTTCCCGTTGCATATCCGTTATTTACAAAAAAATATATAAACGGAATAGAGCGTAATGAAAATTCTAAGATAAATTTTACTAGGATTTTTATTTAATGTATGGAACTACTTCGTACGGATTTAGATCTGAAGGAATCATTGGATCATACTTTTTTTTAATGGCGCTAGTCAAGCAGTTATTGGTACTTGATATGATGACACCGTTTTTTCTACTTAAATTGGATGATAGTCATATGGAACAAAACAAAATCTCAGCTTATGTATTTACATAAGCTGAGATTTTGTGTTAGCAAGTGCCGAATAGAATTGTCTTTGTACACGACGATCCCGTGTTATAGTAAAAACGCATAAATCACAAAATAAAGGACTCCATTGGCCGAAGCTCTGACTAACTGCTACTCGTGGGTGTTATTGATTCGTCATTATTTCGTGGTATGGTGGGGATGGGTGGCCGTTTCTATGTGTTTGTAAACATTCTAAAAGATAACCTAGATGATGACAAATTCCATACATCACGCGAAACAATTGCGGCATTTCTTGATCGTGTACTAATTATAAGAATAAAGATTTGTTGACTGAGATTGGATGACTTAACACCATCTGCAAATACCGAAACTTTTGCCAGCAATCTGAAAATAAAATTATGAAACACTTGTTTTTTGCAGATCGTTAATCTTTGAAAAAAAATTGTAATTGTTTTATTTTGAAGCGCCGGATTTCGAAAGAGTCTATCATGATTACAAATTAAATTCGTGCGAATATCTGTTTCCTCTGTCAACTGTTATTAAGAAGACTCTCTGTCGCAATACTCTCTCATTTAGAACTACAGTTGATAGTGGATAGTGGCTAAGATTCGCTTGAATTTCGTTTTCAGTCATAACAGACAGGATCGACTCATTTGTAATCCTGCTCTTGGAGACAAAACGATTACGGATTGTTTTCAAAGATTAACTATCTGTAAAGAACAAATCAGCTGTCAGGTAACTACAATTTTTTTATGATTTTATTTTGCAGTTTTCTGGCAAATGTTTAGTTCTTTACAGATAGTGCCTTCCAATCTATGGGAACAAATCCTTATTCTTATAATTAGTATACGACTAAGAAATGCTGCATGTATTTTCGGTTTTCTGACAATCTTCAACACTCTGTCACAATACCATCTTAGGCCACGTTTATAGTGGAGCAAGCGATGCTAGATGTTAGCCGCATCATACTTTGAAAGAGACTAATTTCAGATACGCGCACTTACGCGAATTTCGTCTATGAGCGCACCGAATATAACCTCTTTCGAGCTAGCATCGGCTGCTCGAAATAGCTCCTATAAATGAGGCCTTATTCAGAATTCCCTAGTAATTATGGAGTCCTTCCTACTACAATATATTGGCCTGAATATTTAGTGGGCACTGCATTTACCTGAAACATTTTTTCAATTGTATTATTGTCGTTGATTTATTATTATTTATTTAAAAGGAAAATGCTACAAAAATACATGATTCCCTAATAGTAATCCCACTTTTGTCAAATAAATGGGTTTTGAGTTCACGTGAAGTGTTAGTATCAATAATAACACGAGTTTTTTCCTTACTTCACTGTTTATACAAAAAGTGAAGTAAGGAAAAAACTTGTGTGTTATTATTGATCACTTTTGTCAACATTGTTTAATAGTACAAGTTAAACCATTCATTACTCTAAAATAATAATTTTAACACCGATTTAATATTAACCGAAGCGTGCATTTTGTTTGATGTTACTTACAGCCGGTCGGACGTTTAGATTCCGATTCACAAAGAGAACTGGCTGCTCGTATTATATGAATATTAATTGCGTCACGACCCGTTGAAATCAATACAGCCGTAGTCTGCTCTGCTGTTCGCTTCTGAATAATTTCACGCCCTAAATGGTAATCCGGTACGAAGGACCATATACGTCTTATCACAAACGAGTCACACGATTACTCAACGCGGTCGTCATTTCATCCCGAAACGTCGAACTTGTTACGTGCTGAAATTAAATTGTAACGCCCGTGTAATTATAATCAAATCGGATTGTTGTTGGTGATTAATTAACGAGACGTGGTTTATTGTTAATTAACGTCGGGTGAGGAAGTTTAGTGTTAAATCATGTTTTATGGCGGTTGTTTAATCGTATCCCTTATGTAGATCGACCGAGATATTTTTTGTGACTCCATTCTCTAATGTAGATATAATGATGCAAATATACCTGATCGTAAAGGGGCGTATTCTTTGAAGTTTATAAAAAAACGGAATTATAATCGCTCGTTCTGTACAGATCGTGAAATGACTTGCTGTCGTTTTATTTTCAAGGAATGAATTCCAAATGAGTCAATCCCACCAATTGCAAATAAAACGAAGTTGGAGAATATCCGAACAACGACAGATAATTATAATCGGGGCTATTCTGTAAGGGAAATGATAAGTTTAAAACGTACGTTATTTTTTATTATCACAGTCTAAATAGCTTTATTAAATAGATATATTTACATAGAATGTGAATTTATTTAATATTCTATACGTTAAACTTAACATTTCTCGTACGAAATAGCCCCGAATATTATAATAGAGGACTCCGATTAATGGAAAAACATTCAGAATAATGAACCACTATACGTTTTTGAATAACTTTGTAAATTAAAATCGATAACAACTTAATAGTAAACTTTCAGTGAAGGTATTGATTGCTGTTTTTTAACTTTTTTTTTTCATAAAAAGTGGATTACCACGTAAAAACCATCGTGAATTTGAACTTATTAGTATTCAATATTATTTAAAAATATTTTTACTGGTGGCCAAAAGGAAATAATTAGAGCCAGTAAAATCCGTTACTTGCGTTTATTTTTTTGTATATTTTACATGTCAATTATTTGTAAATTAATTAAAATACAATTATTAGGTTAATATCATTGTATTATATTATAAATACATCCAGTGCTATATTATGTGCGTATTGCGACTATATTATATTGCGCTATCATTGTATTTTTTTTTATTTATCCTGTAATTAAATCTTATGAATCTGTTGGATAATAAATAAATAAATAAATAGAAAAGAGTATTTATTCACTTGGTCACAGTTATTTAAATATATTAAATTTAATACATTCAATTTTTCTCGGATCAAAATTTGTTGCATTATGCAATATTTTATTGATATGCAACAGCAGGTGTACATTATGTAATTCAATGTCCGGCGTGGGTATTTGCCGGGGAAGTAGTTGTTTTAATGTGCATTTTTTAACGTACTTACGTAACGTAAGTCAAAAGTCACAGAACTAAATCTGAGAATAATTTAATAATTATTTTCAAATTATTTTTATTTAATTCAAATAAATAAATATTCAAACTGGAATTGCACAAAAATGTATCTTCAATAATTTGTAATAAATATTGCTATTGGCTGATTGGAGAGCATTCAATGCAAAAATGTTTAATAAAAAAATAAAGTAGAGATGATCAAATTTTATTGATCATTGCCAGTATTTTTTCCTTGTTTATTTTTATTATAAATACAGCTTAGTAATACACTCTTGCAATTTTTCTACAAGCGAGCAGCTTGTAATAATATTTGATTATTGTCTATTGACAAATTGACATTTACAAATGAAAGATATATAGAAGTCTTTACAATTAAAAACAAATATTTGAATATCATTTGTTATGAGAAATGGTGAAAGCGCCGGGAATAGCAGTGAATGAATTGTTTCGTTTATTTACTTTGTTTTGTGTGTGCCTTTATTGGAAGAAACGCAAAAGGATATTCATAATAAATTAAAGACGACGCAAGCGCCACCTTTTGCCTAACTTCAAGTGGCATCGTCAACGATTACAAAGTAGACGACCGAGACAAAAAGGATATATCATTTTCCACAATATTTTTTTTATGAGATATTTATATAAAAACACTTAATTGATTTCTTCCTTTACTTCCAAATACATGATAATAAAAAAAAACAAGAAAACATCAAGTGAAAGTGCAATTAAATAAAAGCACACGAGTTACACAACGCCGAATCCATCCCGAAAAAGGACAAGATAACGATTGACGTAATTAGCTATGAGAGTGGTTTGTGCAATGATTGCTTGTATGTACACCGGGGCTATCCATCAAGTGTGGCATTTTGGTCATAACGCAAAAAAAGTAATGGGGACTGCCATTTTCAGTTATCAGGTAGGTTTCCAATATTATTTTTATTTTAGCATTATTTATAATAACTACGCCCACGCATTAATCGATTTCACGGTTCAATGTGCTCAGAATGATGTTTCCTGATTGTATGGAGAGCGCGGGTTGGTTGGTGTTCGTTGCCCTCTGGTAATGCGGAGTTATTCACGGTTATTTATCTTATTCTAGCATAAAGAATAAAAAAATATTTAATTTAAATCATCTTTCCAAAGATAGATTAAGTTTTTTTTATTATGTCACATAATGCTGATTAAAACGATAAAAGAGGAAATCCTTTTGCTTTTTTCTGTTTTAAACCAACAACTACGAATTCGAATTATGTAAATATTTTATTTACTTAATAAAAATGAAAGGAGTATAGACAGTTAAAAATCAACATACCTCTTTCACGACAAAGACATAAACACGAAAAATCAGGCAGAAAGACCATTGGTTGATAGCCAATTAACAGATATAAATTATACATTTGATGTAATTTTTAATATTTTTTTAATATTAGTGATGGGCAAAGTCGATCTTTTATTATTTCTAAATTAAGTATATTATAATTATATCAATGTTACTTATTATAAAAATATCAAAAATAACTTCCCATTTATTAATAAACATAAATTTGAAGTTACTTTTTCGTTTTAAATACTTAAAATGACACATTTAGTAATACTCGATTACTAATAATATTCGATTTTGCCCAACACTATTTAATATTTTGGCTGTATATATCTATTAATAAATATTATTATTATTGAAAGAAGTAAATTTTTTCTCAGTGTTATTACTTCGTTTTTATTACTATATATTAATTTAATTAATTACCACCGAAGATTCTATATTTCTGTCATTGACAAGTAATAATAAAAATTTAAAATATGTTGACTCAAATATTTAAAAAAATAAATTAATATTTTGATATTTCATTTTTTTGTTCAAGGTTATTTACTTGTATTGAAATTTCGACAGCTTTTAATTGATTCAATTTGGTGCTCTTCTCTCCATAATTTAATATTTGAATGAATGCTTTATCACTTATTTTTTTTTAGTTTTCATAAACCGCGCAAATCTATTGCCTAATTTGATTGTATACTCAAATTAGATATACGAAATTTTGTAGTAGAAAAATTATATTATATTATTCAAGTAGTCTCAAATGCCACGTTTGAGCGACGAAAACTCAAGGGGCCATCAAAACGTATGTATCCATTGAAATTGGCTATTCGAAAAGTTTTACGATCACAATACTTTCCCTTGAAGAGGGATCCAGGGAAAGTAAAAATGCTTTTATTTAGATTGGCTTTTGCCATTATTTTATTAATATTATATTTCAAACAATACTAACGAAAGTATTTTAAATTTCAATACAACATAATTTTCATTTTTTTAAGGCATGCGGGTGACCTTCCAAAAATGAAATCATTTCCAGAAACCACTTAATTAATAATCAAATCTAATTTAACGAACCGCAAATTGCCAATATTCGCTTTTACACATCAACGCATTTATTGTATTAATTTTTATCAAATCGACCCCATATATAAAAAAATCCTAACGGTCGTGCCACATTTTCACTGTTTCGCCGCTCGATTATTAATTAGTTCTACTTCGCGAATATGCTCACATGAAACGTGCGTTGTCCGTACGATACCGTTAATGCCGGAAATACAGCGGGCTTTTAGATAAAACTCATTAATTCGTGCAATCAGGAACATTACGATTATTGGTGGGTGTACACGACACCCCGTAGCGAGTCGTTTTATTTCGTGGTAATTATGTAGGAAGCGGATTACACCTACTGGATGTTGTTATTTATACGTTTTGTGTAGAGAGTGTTTGATATTCGTAAAAATTAATAATGCATGTTTATGGATATTTTGCGGTAATGATTTGCTCATTGACTTCCTTTGTGAATGTCCAATTGGTTTATCGATATTAAGTGTAATGTTTATTCATAAATTTATAAGGATATTGTCAACTGTATTGAATATTTTATTAGAAGATATTACAAAATATGTTTACTATATTCAAGCTGTAACAACATTAAACGTTAGTTTTATGTTTATGAAACATTACTAAAATGTATGCTCAGTGGGATTTTTTTCTTTTTAAAATTTTATTTCATTTATCTTACATTATTAAGAAGTCATTAGTCATATTTTGTAATTACTACACTGCTGGAAATGCTTTTAGAATTTTCGATGTTATTACGGTGAAAGGGAAGCAGACCCGTTATTAAATTATTATTGTTGTTGATTTTATTTGGTTAAAAAAAAAAAAATAAAAAAATAATAAGCTGATGTGATTCTAAAAGCATTTCCAGGGCAAAAACATAAAAACACCTACTTTTAACCAAAAACATCGGATTTGAATTTTTTCTATTGATTCAATATTCTAAACCCTATTTAAATGTTTTGTGAAATTTTCAGTTCGATCAAAATTAAGGCATTTGAAAAAAGTCAAAAAAACCGAGTGATTCTAAAAGCATTTCCAGCAGTGTATATTATTATTATATTATTATTACTTATATTTTATTTTTTATTTGTTGACCAATTAAATCAAGTGAAAATACTTACTTAAATCTCATAATGAGTTGTCACAGAGAAGTTAATCATTATGTTGGAGTTGCAATCTATGCTGACGAATCGTTCTCCTGTCAGTCAGTAAATGTTATTCTTCTACGAATTCAGGATATTTGAGTGTTGTGCAATGCAACTGTCCTTATCTAGTGAACTAAAGAATTGTTCTCTGAATTCTGAATATTTGGGTGCTGTGATACTCCACTATTCTCCTTCCTCTAGTGAATCAATTATTACATTAGTATACCGTCCAAAATTAAAAACTATTTTAACGATTTCTTGTGATTACTTATAAATTTAGCATTTCAATATTAGATATTTTTCATTTTAGTTATTTTAACATTAATAATACGGAAATCTTGTGGTCATAAATAGTGATCACAGTAAGTATTTTATTTATTTAGTCTTATATAACATCGTTATATGTTCCTCTCTACTTCTCAGTGTGAGTAACGATTGATTTAACAAAAAATAAATAAATAACAACTTTTCAATCGCCCAACAAACCTCCCCCCACGATTCAATTACCTTCTGAATCTGCCTCTATTTATAACACAACACGTGATTTTAAGCAGCATAAGACCACTGAATTCTAGAATTATGAAATGTTGTGGTGCAAATTAAAAATAAAACAGAGTATAGATTAATTTAACAAAAAAAATAATTGCAATTTTATTAAGATATATTTATAACTGCAATAAAAAAAATAGACATTTTTAACCACAGACACGAATCTCCCTCTGTATTATGGTGGATGCGCTGGGGAATTCGGTAGCTTCATGACCCGTTGATAATTTCAATATTTGCGGTTGTAATTGCATATGAACATTAGGGTTAGATTTATAATTATATACAAAATTATTACTACATTACAAGGTCGAATTCCTCGGCAATGCTAATTCAGTTTCTCAAATATTAAAAATATTTTGTGTTTAATAAAAAAAATAGTGTCAAGTATTTTCATGCCACGGAAGTTTTTTTTTTTATAAATATTTTAGAGTATTCGTTCTTGTGTTTCTTTTTCGATTGTTATATCGCTATCTCGTATCAAAATCTCTTCTATTTTTCTAAACAACCCTCTCTCCAAAAACATCCGCTTAAATTCAACATTTTTTTTTTAAATTTCCGTTGTAACTTTCTTTCCAACTAATATACTAAAAGGTACTCAAAACGCTACGAGAAACTTTGTAACATTTTGTCTGTTTTAAATTGTAAATCTAACCCTCATAAAGCTGCAAATTAAAGCAATATGAAGAAGTGAAAACACCAAATAAAAAGAATTTGAAAACAATTATTTCCACCTTTAGCTCTATGACATTTTGACATACGTTATGTAAGTATCGAGCGTATAACAAAAATCGACGATGAAGTTGGCATTGGAAATCTAAAGTCATGTCTGAACTAAAATCACACGCGCACGCGTAAAGTACTGGTTGTCATGTTGACCGCAACCAGCATTTCACGCGTGTGATCTTAGTACAGACATGACTCGACACTTCCAACGCCAACTTCGTCGTCGATATTTGTTATACGCTCGATACTTTAAACAAATGTACATTAAAACAACTACTTCTCGGGCAAATACCCCACCTGACATTGATTTACATACTTGACACTTACTGCTGCATATCAATAAAAAAATTGCATCATGTGAACATTTTTTTGATTAGAGAATATTTAAAGTAGAGAGAAAAAATCTTACTTGATATAAGGCTATCTGCAGACACGTTTCGGAATATATCCCTCGTCAGTACAGCTCTATCTTACATTATTTCTTTCTTTCCTAATCTTATCCTCTTTTAGCCGTATTGGGTGTCGAGATCTTACATTATTTAAAGATGTTAAATTAACTTCATTTGGTTTCTTCATTTTGCTTAAATTTTTATTTTTTCGTCCATTTTTTTTAATAATAATAATTATTTATTCCATAGAAATGACAGAATTATTTACATTATATGATCTTACATTAATTAAAAATGTTAAATTAACTTAATTAAATCAAACCAATTAAATATAATTGGTTTGGTTTCTTCATTTTGCTTAAATTTTTATTTTTTCATCCATTTTTTTAATAATAATAGTTATTTATTCCATAGAAGTGACAGAATTATTTACATTATATGATTTTGTCATTATACATAAAACAGGATTCTTTCGTCTGTCGTTGTCATATTCGTGAATATGCGTAAGGATCCCTCGCTGTCTTTTTCCTGCTAACGAGATGTAATGAAGTAATTGTAATGGCGGGCTTTTACTTGTATTTTTGTATTTTTTTTAATTTAGCACAAAAATATTCAAAAGTCTTCTATGTAACATAGAATGTCTTATATGTAACATAGAAACATGACTAATTGTTTAGCTGAAATTTGATTAAATTTCCTAATATCTTAAATGTGTAAATGTTTCTTTTTTTTGATGAAAATTACCTTTGATTGTTTCAAAAATCCAGGCTTGCACATTCAGTGAGGTTTGAAGGATTAAAATTGCGACGATTTGGTTATAACAAATGTTATGCTTCTTCCATTTTTCGCCAGATCACTAAAAGTCGCACTCACTACACGTAAATCCACAGACACGCAAAAACCAAAAAGAAACGCACAATCGAGTTGAATTTCCTTGAACCACAAACCGCTCTTTCGGACGCGAACAGCAGCCAGCCAGCCGGCTTTTCACAATTACCGCGCCGACAGTAAAAATCGCCTCTTGAACGCTTCCAGGTTGAGACTGGCAGGAGGAAAGCGGCGCGAGAAGAGGAGAGAAGCCGTCGCCGACGGTGGAATCGACAACGAGAGCGAGGGGAACCCGTTATGTCCTATGTGTTATATGTTATGTGGTGGGTCAGTGGGACTGCAAAGGCCGGCAGCACCGCCAGACGGACGGTCGCGCAACGAGCGGATCCACCAGGAGGCCGGCTTTTCGTTTCGGCACAACGGAGTCCGCGACCTTCACACCCGGCCACTTTCGAATCACCGCGCGCCGAAGATCGAGGTCTGTTCCTAGCTACTAGTAAACTGAATCGATAGGTCAGATAGATGCACGGAAATCCGAAACGGATGCTTAGACTCGTTTTTCTGTTACTTAGAAATGCAGACGTTGTCTTTCAACACCTTATATTGATTTATCTCCTATTGGGAACACAACTTGATTGTGTCTGATTAAATCTTGATTCAAACATGAAATAATGATTTATCCGTCTTGCTAAAAACTATGATCCAAATTTTACACCAAGCTTTAATTGGATCCTCCAACTGCCAAGGCCTTTTGCAATTGTTTGCCTATCAATGATGATAAGTACTTTTTGCATTCTAAAAGGCAAATAATATTTATCACCTCCGACAATCAAACTACTTCAAGAGTCATTGACTGCTTTACGAGTTAGGTGTTCAAAACAACCAATCTTTGTTATGTTATACAAATCTAAGTAACAACCTTGATGAACGAAACACTTAATGAGTAATTCAATACATTTTTTGACTAATCTTACCAAGACATCTTGTAGAATTCCGGTAATAAAATCTACAGTTGAGATAATCTGAGAGTAATGCCTACGTTCATTTATTTATTTTTGGTGGTAAGTGGGGATGCGGTGCGAAGCCATCTTTACGAAAAAAGTCGCAGGTCCGATGACCACCCTTTTCAGAGCTTCCAGGATCAGAGGTCAAACAATGGAAACAACAACTTTGATATATCCACCAAAAGTCGTAAAAGGTTAAATTCGGCCATGAAGGGAAATTATATAACAATAGAAAACAAGATTTATTCATAAATAGCACAGCTATTTAAAATAAATGAAATATAAAAAAAATGAATTTAGAAGATTAGGAAACATACTTCGCAAAACTTCACGTACAGGAGGGGTAGTATAGGCCATGGCTCTATCCTGCTGAATCTTCTTTGTTACTTTCCATATGATAATCTCTCATGTTGGGTCACATAAACGTCTCTACTATCTTACAAAAATGCGTTAAGGGTGCGGTTTAGAAGAAAGAGATAGCTATACAAATATGGGCAATCACTAATTTGAGTTAGATTGTTGTTGTGATCAATGAACAATATTGTATTATACATTAAAATAATCTTAAAATAAGCAGGAATTTCATCAGATAAATTAAAAATTATTTTAATGTTTAGTTTCTGTGAAAAATAATTATGAAAAACAATGAAAATTGATCAAATTTATAGCAAATTTTAAATTAAATTTTTGTTAATAAAAACTTGTGCAATGAAAATTTAATGGATTACACTAAATTCTGCATTAAAATAACTTAGCAGACATGACCTATTAATTTCATTATATCTTACAATTTTCTTTTCTAACTTGAACTAGTAAATTGACGAAATACACGAAAATTAACGATTTATTTTTTTTATTTAGACTGATTTAAATACACATTCATATTATGAAATCCAAAAGAATAGCTCTATTTTCAAACGATTATTTCCATTTTACTATATAGCTATCTCTTTCCGCTAATCCGCACTTAAAGGTAAAGTAGTAATCGAAGCTCACGTACAGGTGGTGCAGTATAAGCCATGGCTCCATCCTGCTGAAGCTTCTTTGTCACATTTCATATGATAATCTCTCATGTTGGTTCGCAGAAACGTCTCTAGCATCTTACAATAATGCGTTGAATTAAGTAACGTTCCCTTTTGTTGTTTTTACATTAAATTTTTCTCGGATCAAAAAATTTGTTGCATTATGCAATATTTTATTGATGTGCAACAGCAGGTGTACATTATGTAATTCAATGTCCGGCGTGGGTATTTGCCCGGGAAGTAGTTGTTTAAATGTGCATTTGTTTAACGTACTTACGTAGCGTAAGTCAAAAAACACAGAGCTAAATGTGGAAATAATTTATTAATTATTTTCTAATCATTTTTATTTAACATTAATTTTAATGGACCGATTTGTCATTTCTCAGAAAAAATAATAGAACATAGTTTTTAGTATTGAATTCTGAAATAATACAGCTACATTTTAAGTTATAATCATTTTACAGGACTGTTTTGACCAGCAAAAAAATCAAGCAACATTTTCACTTACATTGCAAAAGTTAATTTTATAAGAATGTAGATCGAAACTAAATTTTCGAAGGAGTTCAACTTTTCACAGATTATTCTCCCATTCTTCATCTACATTTTGGTATATTATAAAGCCGTTTAGTGATATTCGGATCTTCGTTGAATTTTTGCACTATTTCAGAGATTTCTTGAAATTATATCGGACACTTTTTTCTCATTAATCACTTGGTAAAACATTTTTTAAAATATTAGTTTGTAAATTAAATTCATTTGGCTTAACTATCGGGAGGGTTTAGAAATTTCAAAAGCCTTAAAGGCGGGTAAAAACGTGGTCAACGATAACGAAGACCTTTGGAATTCACCGATATTCTTATTACCTAATAAAATGTAAATCTGTTTATATATTCCAAAATAAATCCATTTGTACATCATTCTTGATAATGGCATCAAGCCGAAACTAGTAGAAAATAAAATACAAATAAGTGAAACAAAACCAAGTGAATTTAATTTACAAACTAATATTCTTGAAATTAGATGAATTTTTTCTTCTTTCAAAGATTCTAAAAAAAATCTCTAGGGCCCTTAATAATGCTAAAAATAACGTGGAATATTTAGTTTTCCCCAAAAATAATAATTTTCATCAATTTCGGTTCATGAAAGTGAAATTAGCACGGATCAAACGAAATGGGAACGGTTTAATGAAGAAGCGCCGATTGGTTTCGCAAAAAAGTTAAAAAGATGCGGTCTCCAGCATTCGATTTTAAAAGAATGCAGCACAAGATTTGTTTATTTTTATATTTATTGTGTGTATGTAATGGCCAGAAAAAATGCAAACTCGAGACAAGTTTCAGATCATTTTGCAAAGCGCAATTATGCGAGCGCGCTGAACAAAAAATAAATTTTTGTCAAGGCTCAAGTTCTCACAAATTATTATTCCACTGTTAAGCTTCATTTCGGTGTATTATGTGGACATTTGGCGACTTTCTATTTCTGCCAACATGTTTGTAATTTTTCCATATAAATCCCTAACGATTTCTTCAAATTTCGATTTTTTTATCCTCAAAAAAAAAGAAGATAAAGACGCTAAGGCCCTTGATGATGTTAAAAAAAAACGTGGACAGTTTTTTTTTTCTCCAAAAATTGTTGCCAACATGTTTGTAAATTTTCCATACAAATTCATAACAATTTCTTCAAATTTCCATGATTTTTTTTTATCCTCAAAAAATATATATATATATACAGAGAGATTTTTTTAAAGTATACATTTCCCTTATGTATACCTGCAAAATACATGAGACAAACGCATTTATGTATGTGTGTTTAGTTGCATATAACACGCAATTGAACACATATGCCAGATAATCAATTAAACATACACACATTAATCGGTTCAATGCGTTTGACTCGCGTTTTTTTTCCATGAGCGTATACCGATAAAAAAACCTCTCTGTATATGATAAATAAACTAAAGCCCTTGATGATATTAGAAAGAACGTGGACAGTTTTTTTTTCTCCAAAACTAATCATTGATTTTAATTTCAAGCTAATTAGTGCCATGAAATTATCATGAGCTCTTATAGGAACTGTTTAAGTGAAGCTCACTGATTGGCAGTTTCGTACATGTTAAGATTACAAGACCATCGTTACATTATACAATATCTTATTATTATGCAGCAGCATATGTCCATTTTTTGAGCATTTGTTTGGAGTACTTATATAACTTAAGTCAATATTGTTTTCAATCTTAAATTAAATAAAAATATTTTTATTTAATTTAGGATTACAAGTTTCGAAGAAAAGATAAAAGATGATTGTCATAAAAGGACACTGATTAGTTACTCTAAGTTACTCTTTGTTAAAAATTATTTTTATTTAATTTAAGATTACAAGTTTCAAAGAAAAGATAAAAGACGATTATCATAAAAGGACACTGATTACGTTACTCTAAGTTACTCTTTCTTAAAAGTTATTTTTATTTAATTTAAGATTACAAGTTTCGAAAAAAAAAAGACGATTATCATAAAAGGACACTGATTATGTTATTCAAAGTTACTCTTTGTTGTTACTTCAGATGGTAGACAGTACACTTCTCCATGATCTTTATTGTAAATGTTATCACATAATAATAATAGACATTTATTCTATATACATACATTTTATAATCCATCTATAAATTGTGAAAAAAATAATAATTGAAAATGTATATATTGGTAATTAAATACTTTCTATTTATTGGTAATTAAAATAATTTCAAATGCATCTCTCGATCCTTGCCTCGGGATTGGTTTGACGTTCATATCGGATTAGCGGTATTGAGAGCTTTTCTAATAGTAGTATCTACTTTATTAATATAAAAAAAACACTGGTAAAAACTTTTCTTCGAAAATATTTATTATTAATAAATACATATTTCGACTACGATGTAGTCATCTTCAATAATTTACAATTAATACTTTATTATTTAACAATATAAATAAAAATAATAGGAGTCATAAAAATGTGATCTAGATTTTAAGTAAGACACTTGTAACTTTTCCAGAAGAAAATAACGAAAAATATTACATTATCACTATAATCTTTTTGAAATTTATATGATTAATTATTAACAGTTTCCTTTATACAGAAACGCATCCAAATGAATTGTTCCAAATTCCGCACCACGCAATTTCATTCAAACAACCTCAACGCTTTCCCACGAAGACACTTCCGATCCAGCAGTAATCAATGGATTAACCGGACAATCCCTTTTATCCGCCGGTTAAATAACGCGTGAACAATTTCCTGTTTGCGCGCCAACTATTGATTTGCGTAACGCCCCGCACACGAGCCGCTGTGTTTGTTTTCAGAATCGATTTTTTTGTTTTTGCTCAAAAAGATATGTAATCTTGTAATCTGGATATCGTATGCTTTGAAAGCCGGACCGGCGGATAAACTGCGGTTTTGTTATTGGATACGACTGGATGGATTAATGTTACCAAAGCCTTCACGACTGCCCCACGTGTTTCGAAATTGTAATCGAAATGCGAATGCGACACCCTTGTAATTTATACGAAAGGTAATAAAATCATTTTATGTTGAAATATACAAAAAGAAATGGAAATTGAAACAGATTGAATAATTTAATGATAAGTGAAAATACACTATTTTATTTATTTACCTAATAATATAAATAGAAAAAAAGTATTTTATTTAATATACTAAAAATTTAATTTTAATACTTTATTATTTAACAATATAAATAAAAATAATAGGAGTCATAAAAAAGTGATCTCCTATAACCATCCATCCGTCAATTTCTTTTGTACGAATCATTTGGACAGTTCAGCTGGCTGGCATCATAAATTCATGGCAGGGCAAAAAGACTTCTGGTCGATAGCCCAGACAGAATAACAATTACATTTATTTTAATTATTTATGTTATATTATTTTGTAATATATCTATGTATAATCTAAATAAGAATGTTTGTGTATATACAGAGAGGTTTTTTATCAGTATACATTAGGCGAACTGTATACCTGCAAAAAAACCAAGTCAAACGCATTGAACCGATTAATGGGTGTATGTTTATTTGCCTATAACACACAACTAAACGTTAAACTTCAAATTGTGTGAAATATTTGATCGAAAATGTATACAAATGAAGAAAAAGCATGTATTACAATTCCAACAGTACTAGAGGAGGGAGGATAAGACATGTTTTCAATGAATCCAAAGGGAATACCTCGGTTAAGATGATTCTAAAAATAATTAAACTAAAACATTTTCTTTGGAAGGTTGTATGTTTCGTTCTCTATTCTATCGAAAAACGCAAAATCAAAATGTTTTATCAAAAATACGTCACCTATTATCATGGAGAAATTACAGGTAAAAAATATTAAGAGATTTTATTAAGACAATTTGAAAGAAAAGTAACAGTGAAGAACAATAAACTTGAAATAAATAATTATAATAACTGCTAGAAATGACCACCAGAAACTGCAAGGAATTCTTCCACATTGTGCATTCCGATAGTGTCATAAACAGAAATAGAAAATTGTTTAATTGTTTTTTGATTTATCCTAGTTGTAGGAATCGATCGTTCGTTTGCGTATTATAGGCAACTAAACACACACATCAATGCGTTTGACTTGGGTATTTTACATGTATTCATAGGGGATATGTATACTGTTAAAAAAAAACCTCTCTGTATAAGAAATACTAATAATAATAATAATTACAAACCTGCTATATCCTTATAAAGTTTTCATCTATATACCTTTACTTGGCAGATGGATGGAGTTAATTCCCCTTAGCTGTCAATGATCTTCGACTGTTTTTAATTTTTTTAGAAACAAACGCAAAAATTAGATAATAATAATAAATTTATTACCCATCAGAAAACAGTAGCCCAATTACAGGATAATACAAAATAATAATACATTGTAGTTTTTGTATGTTTATTTTTTGTTTATCCAATATATACCAATTTTGTGTTACTTTGAAACTGACATCACCCTTTTATTGCATGTACTGTATCTGTTGGGTAATAAATGAATAAATAAATAATAATAACAAGAAGAACAAGAATATAAATACCAGTACAAATAAAAATTTATAGCCGGCATAATACTTGCTGCTTTTGCTTGAATCAATCAGATGATTCGCGAATATTATTGCCGAATGTAAGGTTTGTTAACAATATATTTTTTACAGACATGAAAAAGATGCTCCAGGGAAAGAAATTTGGCTCAAATAAAGAAGTGTTCACCAAAGCTGAGGCTTATTTTGAAAGCAAGGTAAAATTGTTTCACATAAATAGCATCGAAAAAATAGAGGAGCATTGAAATGAATCACTCTTGAAAAAAGAAAAACGTGTTTCTTACTTAGACTGGAAACTTATTAAGTGACGTGTTATATCAAAATTAACGATAAAAATGTAATGGGTTCAAAACAGAGACTAGATATCATCCTACTTGTCACATTTTCTTTTATTTTGGACAACTCTCTAATTCTTCTTTATGTTGGTTGTTGGTCGTGGAGACTTTAATTATTTAAATATTTTTTTTATTTAAATAACTCTCTAATTTCTTCTACTTAATCATTTAATTTTCTCATAAATTGAGCATTATAGAATTTTCTAGTTCAACTATGCAGTCTCGAACAAACACTAATTAAAGATGCCGATAATGTAGGCCGCCACTCCGACACACATCATTAATAAACTTCCTCATAAACACTTCTTAAACTTTGTTTGCATAACTGGTTTATTCACGGAGCCAACTTAACAAGGTGTAATTATGTAAACATTTTATGATTTACTGTAATACCCGAAGAGGTATTTTGTGCATACAACAATTTGCCGTGCAATATGCGATTCGTAGACCTGGAGGAAATTGCAGTATTGCCACAAACACCAATTATGCAAATAATGGTTGGCAACATTTGCGGAATTAAGTTAATAAGTGGTCATCACGCGCGGAAACCACCTGCGTTAAGTATTCCAAGCAATCAACGTAACGCTATTTGGGGAAAAAAATGTTTACGTCTAAATGGTTAAGTATATTGGCCGGATGAATGCACTAACTCGATTTGAAGTATGCGTTTTTTTTATTGGGTTATATTTTTTTTTATTGGATTTAAACATAAATAATAGTTGGAGCCATTTTCTAAGGACAACGTATAACATATTATAAGAATTATATTGTTAATTTATTGTATATAAAATTGTCTGCAGAAATAAAGATGTTATATATATAATAGTTGGAAGCATTTCTCAGAAAATTAAACACCCTGTAAATTCAAAATATATTATAAATTTTTTTTAATTGTAACATTTTTTGAAATAGAGAATTATTTAGGTATTCCGGTATTTTTTACTAACCGTGTATATAAATATTAATATTTAACCCTTCACGAATTAACTGTATAGTTTCGAGTTTACGTGAAGTGATGAATCACAAAATAGAAAGGCTGCTACTTCTCTTTTTATCACATTCACGAATTTATAACTTCATTTCACAACATCCAAAACAGTTAAGTAACGTATCTGAGAGGGATTTTTGAAATAATCACATTTTATCCGAAAATTTTGACAAAGACGAAAAAAATTGTCAGACTTTCACAATATATATTTTTTGTTATATGTAGATATTCGGGGCTATTCTGTAAGGGAAATGTTAAGTTTAACGTATACGGTATTTGGTATCCCCATAGTCTAAATAGACATATACATAGAATGTGAATTTAACTTTTCCCTTACGGAATAGCCCTGAATATCTACATATAACAAAAATGTATATTGTAAAAGTCTGACAATTTTTTTCGTCTTTGTTAAAATTTTCGGATAAAATGTGATTATTTCAAAATTGTTTTACGTTTACCAATAAAGATTATGTATATAAATAAATATAAATTAATATTTAATACTTTTTTATTTTATAAGAATATAATATTTATTTAAGAATGTACAATTAGAAATGTGAAAATATTAAAAAAAAATTATTCGAGCGGAAAAGATGGAAATCTCTCGTTCATTTCTTAATTACAATTACGGAATTGCTTTCGACCGGCTTTCTTGTCCAGTTTTCAATTTCCATTATAATTACGACCGCAATAAAGCCACTTGAAACGAGAGACGGTACAAAAAAATGGGCTGTAATCCGCAGGAAGATGTAAAAGTTATTGCACTTGTTAATACTGAGCGAGTACTGTTTCATCTCTGCCCTCAATAATCCTTAATTGGTCCGGGTTCCTCAATTAATTTGAACAGATAAAAGTGTCACGTAGAATGTTAATCAATGGGGAAATAAATGAATCCATAAAAAAAGTGTCGTTTTTAAATCTTACTACTTTCCCCTTTCGACATGATTTTTGTAAGACGTTATACATTATTCTATAATGAAGTACATTTCTTAATTTTGAGGAAAAAAATTAAACAAATTGGATAGTAATAATAGTAACGTCTACTATATTATTTTCGCATTATTTTTTTATACCATAAAAAGACAAAACATTTTTATTTATTTATGAAACGACGAGCACCCAGGACCTCGATGTGCAGACAGAGGGACGGAATCAATACTATTTACATTTAAATTATATTAAATGTAATATGTAATATTTTGAACACGGAAATAAAAAGTATGTTTAAAAATCGTTAAAAAAAACAAATATTTATAATTGCAATTAGGGCAGAAAGATAGCCCATGACAGACTACTAACACAATTGTACATATTGTCATAATAAATTTTGTAAATTTTTGTTGAATAAAGATGTTTATAATGATAATTGCAATTATTAATTTTTATTTAAATATTCATGAATTTGTATTGTCCTTCCTGTATTACAACGATTAATACGAATTTCTCACATAAAACAAATGCATAATTATATATCGAAGAATTTTGCACGAAGGCCAATTTAATTAAAAACAACAACAACCGAGAAATTATAATTCCGGGAAACAGGCGATATACACAAAATAAATCCCAATAGAAACACGTCCTTATCTCGCCGCCTGCACGACGAATTCGTAATTATAGAGGGCGCTCAACAGCAAACTAAAAAAATATTAAAACGTTACATGCGGATAATAATAAATCGATTGACCTTTTAAGAGACCGTAGTACAGAATTGAGCAATTTAACACTGGATGCAATTTGGTATTCAAAATAACATGTCGTTGAAATATCAACATCCTTTTAACAGGCGAAAGGAAAAGGTAATGTCTTTATTATTGCGGTCTCGTTTTATTGTGCGTGAAAAACGGGGATAACTATTCAGCTCCGAGCGTTAATTGGAGAGCTATTCTCACCTTGTTAGATAGTAATTTCAGGGTAAATGTTGCGGGTTCGTGTTTTTGTTTGTTTGTCGGGTTATTATTTACACAGGTCTATTCCGATCAAAATTGCTAGAAAGTGTTGATTTATATGGTGTTATTGTATGGAATTATAGGAGAGAAGTAATTTGAAATCGCCATAACGGTTATAGGAAAAATAATTGTATAAAATAATCTTAAAATCTGCGCGAATGCCTAAAACATATTTATGAATTAATAAATAAAGCAGTAATATCCTTTCTTAAGGGTGCGGTTTAGACGAAAGAGATAGCTATATAAATATTGGCAATCACTAATTCGAGTTAGATTACTGTTGTGATCAATGAACAATACTGTATTATACATTAAAGTAATCTTAAAATAAGCAGGAATTTCGTCAGATGAATTAAAAAATATTTTAATGTTTAATTTGTGTGAAAAATAATTATGAAAAACAATAAAAATTGATCAAATTTACAGCAAATTTCAAATTATATTTTTGCTAATAAAAACTTGTGCAATTAAAATTTAAAGGATTTCACTAAATTCTGCATTCAAATAACTTAGCAGACATGATCTATTAACTTCATTATATATTATAATTTTCTTTTCTAACTTGAACTAGTAAATTGAAGTAATACACGAAAATCAACAATTTATTTTATATTTAGACTGATACTTTGTACTTGGTAGATAAAAAATGTAAATACATATTCATATTATTAAATCCAAAAGAATGGCTCTTTTTTCAAACGATTATTTCCATTTTACTATATAGCTATCTCTTTCTACTAAACCGCAACCTTAATACTTTATGTACACACGAAAGAAAAAAATCTTGGAAGCGTTCACTTCGTAGCAAAAAAATGTGAAGAAAGGATATTAGTGCAATTATATTTGATCTTCATGGAACTCACTCAATCAATTTAATATTCACGAAAATTAAATTTAATAAATGAAATATATTTTCCACCTTGTGAACAAATGCTAGGACCGAAATTATTTTGCACAATTAAATTAAAAATAAAAATAAAAATAAAAAAAAATCATGTAAATATCCATAGAAATTTTAATAAAACAAATTTTAAATTCTCTTGAAAATGGGCTAATAATCCGAAACTAGTCGAGAATTTAAAGTTATTCAATCTAATTGGTTGATTTTTAATAATTTATTCATATTTATTTCATACAATATGAACCACCATTGTCTAAATATTAAAATCATTAATGAAATATAATTAATATTTTTTTACAAATATATGTTTAATTTCAACAGTATTTCTGACATTGTTAAATAGAATGATATTTTTAATATATTTACTAATCGATATAAGTAAACTACATATATATTAAAAAAAACATGTTAAAATATGAAATGATTGTTCATAAAGAGAGGCTAAAAGTTTAAAATGGATATTAACACACAGAAGCATTTTGGCAGTAAATAAAAATGAAATATGGTAGATTTTTATATTGTACTAATTTTCTTATTCTTGTAATTTTTTTTCTAAAATAATCGGCAAAGCACGGAAACCTTTATTTGTGATTTTACATCATGAATCTCTATTTTCTCCTCTCTCACGCTATATTTAGAACAAGCGTAAGAATATACCCAAAACAGATTAAATAAAATTGTAGAAATTAATAAACGTATAGCGTATTTACGATTCCCAGTCTTATCTGAATGAAAAGATGAAGTCAAATGTACATTTCAGCGAGTTTATTCATTTATTTTTTTTATTTTGTTTATTAATAAGTATTGAATGATACTTCGTCAATGATAATGATCACCTAGTTATCATTGACGAAGTGTCATTCAATACTTATTAATAAACAAAATAAAAAAATAAATGTTTAAAATCGTGTTTTGTAATTTAGTAATATTAAAACGTTACAACAATTCAAAATATAACATAGCTTATGGTACTTAGAATATTATTTTATTGATTCATGAAATCGCTGTGAATTCAAACCAGTGCCAATAATCACAAAAAGTTGACATTTTAAATAAAATTTGCGATTTTTTTTTTAAATTGTATCTTTTACATCTCATACGAAAACTTGAGTATTCTTTATTTATACTTATATCAAAGTATTTCAACATGTTCGCTAAACCTATTAATTTAGTAAGCTATTCAAGATATTGTAAACATCTAATAGCGAAGAACAGTAAGATTAAATAGGGAACATTTCTGGCAATGATCAGTAAAATTCTGTCAATCCCTTTTTCCAACTGCAAAAATTACTTATACAATAAGTTTTTGATAAACATCTATTAAAAAAAACTACTTTGTTAAACACTTACAGTGTAAATAATTACTTACACTTACAGAGTAAGTAAATGGGATTGATTACTGCCAGAAATGCATATTTTACTGTTCTTTGCTATTAGCTGTTTACAATATTCTGAATATCTTACTAAATTAGTAGGCTTAGTGAAACATGTTGAAATACTTTGGTATAAGTATAAATCAAGAAGACACCTATTTTCGCCAAGATCCTGATTAATAGTCGATATATTTAAACACCTTTGCATACATCGCAACCCAACTTTACAAAAGTTATTGATAGAATTTTACTAATCATTGCATTTTCCTTGTTTAATTTTCTTTTAATTTAAATAACTGCAAATGTGTCAGTCATCTCTGTTTTATTTTATTTTATTTTATTTTATTTTATTTTATTTTATTTTATTTTATTTTATTTTATTTTATTTTATTTTATTTTATTTTATTTTATTTTATTTTATTTTATTTTATTTTATTTTATTTTATTTTATTTTATTTTATTTTATTTTATTTTATTTTATTTTATTTTATTTTATTTTATTTTATTTTATTTTATTTTATTTTATTTTATTTTATTTTATTTTATTTTATTTTATTTTATTTTATTTTATTTTATTTTATTTTATTTTATTTTATTTTATTTTATTTTATTTTATTTTATTTTATTTTATTTTAAGAGAAGAACAGTTTTATCTCTGTTTTATTTTATTTTAAGTGAAGAACAGTGTTGATATATAATTTATTTCATCTTCAACTCAAACACTCTAAATATTGAATACAATTTATTTCTACTTTCTCTGATACAAATAACTTGCAAAGCAAACACAAAGCAAATAATCATTGGCTACAGCTGATTGCAGCAACGGAAGAGAAAATAATTTTATTCACAACTTTTTCTCATTTAATTCCAACTATTTTAATATACGTTCTTTTATCTCTTCTAATCCCAATATTAAAATTAATGAATTACGCAACCACTTCAAGTCACCTGCCACTAGACAAAAAAAAAAACACGCAGACACTTTCATGGGAAGTAACTCAATTTAGGATCATTAAAACCGCGCGCATAAACCAGATTCCATTTGTGCTCTTTATGTAAACAAGTCAGCCACAATCAATCAAAATTAATTACGGTCGCATAACACACGTTTTTCAATAGAGACACGTCCGTTTTCACTTTTCGAAAACTGTTTTGATTGAAGTATAACAAAGAGGACAAAGCGTGTTGTTTATAAATATATAAAGCAAGGATTAATCAGTTAGTTTGAAAATATTTGTATATTGTTATGTTTTATTTTTAATATAATGAAAAAATGGGAATGGAAATAATCGTTATTGATTGTTGTAAATAATTAATATTGGTGTGGTTGTAAATTAATTGTGGCTACATTTATTGTATACCTATAATTATTATATTTTATTGTAACTCGTGATTATATATATATATATATACAAAAAGAACTTAACCAAAATCGAAATTAAAAAAAAACAAATGAATTCCTATTATTGATATTAGGGCCTTTCGTTATGCTTTGTATCAAGTTTTAATAAAACATTGATTGTTGAAACCATAGTCACTAAAATAAATTCAGTGAATCGAATTTTGCTAAAAATAATTCTTCGATAATTAGATTTTTTTTAATAAACTGAAATGATGCAACTTTAATATTATTAATGGTTTTAGTATTTAGACATTGGTAGTTCATATTGTATGAAATAAATATGAATAAATTATTAAAAATCAACCAATAAAACACAGATTAGATTGAATAACTTTAAATTAGTCGAGAATTTAAAGTTATTCAATCTAATATTTGTTTTATTGGTTGATTTTTAATAATTTATTGATATTTATTTCATGAAATGATGCAACACATAAGTCTGCAAATAACAAATTTCAAAATTATTCTTCCATAATTAGATTTGTTTAATAAACTCAAATGATATAAAACATAAGTTTACAAATAACAAATTAAAAGGAATTTCAAATTAAACACATATTTTTTTAGTTACCTTTAAATCCTCAAGGCATTGAATTTCTTCATTGTTTTTGACATAGTCTAATAACCCAATCTCCGGTTCCACTTCCCTAGTTTCAAGACTTTTCGGCTATTTACTTGAACATTCTTCACGGAACGTAATTATCCATAAATATTCATGCTTTCGTTTTTATTTGCACCGCAATGATTCGAAATAATTCAAAAGCTCCAATTAATTATTTAAAGAAGAATAAGGAACAACAGTACCCAATAATTATTATTGCACGTCTCATTAAAATTTTAACAAATCTGTTTATTATGTTTCATTTTATTTATTATTATTAAGCAACTGCCTTAAAATTATTAAAAATTAATTTGTGGATTGATTATTTGAAAGTTTATGAATAAGTATTTTGATGTTTTATTTTATCATCTTTTTTCAGACTATAATCATTATAGTTTTGTTCTCGTTGATTATTTGATAAAATATTTATTTATCAGGCTGAAAGACCTCCGGTCGATAGCCGATTCATCATCTACAGAATATAATTCTATTTTCTATATTTTTTTATATTATTGTACATACATATACACATTTGAATAAAGATGGTTAGTTAGTTATTTATTTACTTATATATATACATATCTTTATTCAGACCATACAGACAGTACAAAACATAAATAATTATAATATATGTAGGTGTTAGTTTGTCTGGGTTATCGACCAGAAGTCTTTCTGCCCTGTCATGATTTTATGATGAAGCTAAAGAGAAAACTGCGCTAGCTAGCTTAATTATTATTTATTTACTACAACAACATATTCGCTACAAATAAACAAGACCCCAGTAATAATTGTCAATCATGATTAAGTGATTAGTAAGGCGCAATGGTGTTATTAATTAGAATCGACTTTCAGAGCGCATAAAATATGCGCAACAATCCAGAAGTCGTGTCAATTTTCCTGGCCATTACTCTTAAATATTGCCCTATCCATTAGTCGCTTGTCATTTAATATTAGCTCGGTGTCTGCTCGTATCGCCACCGTTAATTATTTACAAAATAATTTCATTCCCGTGATTTAATTGCCCCGACGTGCAGAATGTACACCGGAAATCATCTGATTTATCTCTTTAATAAGATCGATAATTGACGTCCATTAAAATGTATTAAGCGCTTAAAAAAATTATTAGCGGTTTTCTATATAAGTTTTAATTATACGAAGAGCTATATTTAATTGAGACCTCAAAGATTTTTTTCTATATTTCTTCTTATAATTACATACTATTAATAAAACTAGCAACGACAAAAATTAATCTATATGTTTCACCACTAAAATTCTCCACCCTGTACAATTCACAGACCAAATGTCTTTCAGAAAATGTATTTATATTTATTATCAAAAGTAGTTAGAATTCTTGGTTTCCGGGCTATTGGGCCGTGGTCTATTGGAGTTTAATCCAAAGGTTTCGCTGCCAACTGCGGTCGGCTTCCAGTGGCTCCATGATGAATGGTGTATGAACTCTTTGTCCACAAAGCCACTGAAGATGTCAACCGTAGTTGTCAGCGAAACGTTTAGATTAAACTCCAAAAGATTACGGCCTAATAGCCCGGAAATCAATTATTCTAATCGCTTGTGAAAGCGAACAATACAGGAATAGTTACTGAAATTAATAAAATAAATAACATTAATATTTATTTAAATAAAAATACTTGACCTTTCTCCTACTTATTTTTTCTTTCACTAGATATATTACTAGTTCATTAAATAATCCCCTTTTAGATCTTATAAATTTATAAATAAATAATAACATTAATATTTATTTAAATAAAAATACTTGTCCTTTCTCCTACTTATTTTTTCTTTCACTAGATATATTACTAGTTCATTAAATAATCCCCTTTTAGATCTTATTAAATCATAAATTTTAGCACATTATATATAATTATATTTAGATTAGTTTATAGTTAACATGAATTTTTAAATATTTAATTTTATCAATATTGCGTTGTATACCATAACAACATTTTTATATTTATAAAACTTCAACTACTGAAGATGGAAACATAATTTCCGAAATATATCAAATAAAAAATAAGTAGGAGAAAGGACAAGTATTTTTATTTAAATAATTAAAGTCTCCACAACAAACATAAAGAAGATTAGAACATTAATATTTATTGATCCTTATTTCAACAGTAATATTTTTTTTTTTGACCATAACTAATTGATATTGATAATGTTGCTATAACACTATTAATGACATTCTTCCGATTCTTCTTTGAGGCCGATTAAAGGTCGAACCATTCGAACCATTGATTTTTTTATTTATTTATTTCATCGATGGTCGAACTTTAAAACTATTTTTATAACATTTTATTCGAACACTAATCCATTTTATGATTATAATCTGCTAATACGCTTAGTAATCAACATCCTTTAGTTGATGATGTAATCAATTATAATTAATATGAAGTCAGATTTGATATTTTTTACCCTTCGGAACTGACTTTGTTTCTGTTTGCGTCATCGCACGAAATATCCGACTCCACTCACCTGAAACAAAGAAGAAAAACCATAATTAAAAATGAATCTATGTATGGGATTAATCATGTTGGAAATTAAGAGTTCATTTGAGGGAATATAAATAGGATTCGATTTATCGGGCAATGAATGATTGATAAATGTGTTTCCGGATTTATTTGACTGAAATTATTATGAGATCATCATTGTGTTATTGAGAAATGAATTGTGAATGCGTTTAAGCAACATACATTCTCTTTATCAAGTTTATTGTTATAATAACAATTCTTTATTATAATTCTTGTGAAATTTAAATATTTATTTATTTATTTAACAGATTTACCTTTTTACAAATTATGCTTTATTTATAGAAATTTCGAGTAGGTAGAAAATCGGGGCTATTCTGTAAGGAAAATTTTAAGTTTAATGTGTACATTATATTTTATTACCACAGTCTAAGCAGCTTTTGTAATACAAGGCGAAGCAAAACTACCGATATGGTTTGAATGTTTAAAAACTTTTTAAATTTATTTATATTTTTTATTTTTATTATAAAATTTTCTGAAGAAAAAAAAATGGGGAATTTTAAATGGAACAGTACACAACAGAACAGCGATCATTAATTGTTAAATTTTGCCCCGACGTGCAGAATGTACAGCCGAAAATTTCCACCACCTTGGGATATAATTTTTCATACTTAAGCCAAAAATATTCCCCATTAATATACTGTATAACAAAAAAAATATAATAATAATTAATCATTAAATAAAAAAATTATTAAACATTCAAATCATATCGGTAGTTTGCACCACCTTGTACATAGAATGTTAAGATAATTAATAAGATGTTAAACTTATTTGTTTTTGTATGGAATAGCCCCGATTAGCAGCAACTATAAACATTCAAATATTTATTTTGCATAGGATTATCTCCAATCAGCCATTAACGAATAATTCGACGATTTACAATTTTTATTTTTTAATTATATTTTTTATATCTAGGATGCACACACAAGAACGATCCAATCACCCATGGTATCCAGAACGAGTAATCTCCGAAAGAAAACACTCGCCCTGGCCGGGACTAGAACCCGAATTACCACGACCACATTCAAATATTCGAGTTTGTTTTAAAATTAAATTAAATTGAATTGAAAGGCGTCACAAAATAAATTCGACGAAAAAGGATCGTAGTTCAGTTTTTTGTTTGCGACCCATTTATTTCTTGCTTTCTTCTGGGGTAGATTTATTGCGGGTTTAAAAATGAGGTCAGTCTCTTAACGTCCGTCCTGGCGAATTTTTAGACTCCCCTTAAATTTTCTGGCTAAAGTGCAAGTAGTAAATTCACTTAATGCATCACTAAAAATGCTTTCAATCTAAAGCAACTATAAAGCAAAAACAATTCGAAAATAAAACAGCTTTTTATTTTTAATAAAAAAAAACAATGATTCAATTTGTTTGTAATGAATTAATTAAAGTTATACTAACAAAGTGAATTAGTGCTTTTATTAAAACAAAAAACAATGTATACCGAAATGGATAAATAAAAATCGTTATTGATAATAGATCCTATCAATAACGATTTTTATTTATTTTCGTATATTAATCGTATAATATTTAAAAACACAATTCATAATATTGTAAAAACTTCAACATCTAATAAGATTTGTACATGTTTCAATGAATAAAATATTTAGTTTTCGAAATACCAAATAACAATATTCATTTATTGTTTACGAAATTTAATCGATTTTTTTAAAATTAATTAATTAAACACGTTATATCTTAACAAAATATATTTATTAAATAAACGTGCATTAAGATAAATGATAAAGTTTAACACAAAAAATATATACAAGTTTAAATAATGATAACATTCAGCAAACAAAATCAAAAATTAACTAAAAGGTTACAAGTTTACGATAGTGAGAGATTAGAACTTACTCGTGTTGAGGACGTGGAAGAAGTGGCAGAGTAAAATCAAAAATTAAACGAAAAGGGGATGGTTGGTTGGTGGGGGATGTTTTGGAAGGAGAAATTAATAAACAAAGATGGAGATTTTTTAGCACGAGTTAAAAGTAGATAAGATGTAGAAGGTCAACGAGCACTTTTGGGAAAAATCTAAGATTTTATGAACGTTTCCAGAATTTTCGATGCTGTTTGCCCATTCGCGGTTGCCTTTTGTTAGACACGTCCGTACCAGCACCCTTGTTCGCGCACAAATTTTGACAAGGGGCTAATTCCCCGTTAAGGGACGGTTCGTCCTTGCTCGTTGATCATAAAATCTCAGTTTGGTCCCAAACACAATAGCATTCTTACAAAGATACGATTTTTTTAGAAAACGTGAAAATAACAAAAGATACCAGATAAAATATAAACTGACACAAATAAAGGGAAGAAATAAATTGAAAATATTTACAAATAAAATTCGCGTATTTGGCGCGAACATTTATAAAAAAAATACATGCACTAACTTCAATAATCTTAACATTTTAAGTCTTCACCACTAACATAAAGAATAGAAAAGTAAATACTCTTTTCTATTCTTTATACCAAATCATAAAGAATAGAAAAGAGTATTTACAGTTAAATAAATAAATTATATAAAAAGTAATTGAAAATAATTAAAGTACTTACGTAACGTAAATGTCAGGAATGCAAAAGAGTGAATAATTTATTAATATATTCAAATTCTTTTTATTGAATTTATCATCATAAAGATTATTTTAAATTATTCTGAGAATGGGCTAATAAAGTATTCTTTTTACTTTTTATATCAACAGAGTAACATTGCTGGGGCTATTAAAATTACAGATGGACAAAGTTAATATTTTCGATCTTTTTTGTCACTGCATAATGAAGTATATAATATGAAAAAAAAAAAAACATTTATTCACTTGGTCACAGTTATTTAAATTAAATAAAAATAATTTAATAATTAATTAATAATAATTTATTAATATTATACTTAATAATTTAAGTATATGACATTTTTCTTAATGTTACTACTAATATTAATATTGGGAAGTGTCACCTGTTTATCAATAAACTCCAATTTATTGTTATTTATTAAGAAAAAATGTTATTTATATTCTCGCCAATACTGTCAGAAGAAGCTCTATGTTATATATGAATGATTTATTGTCAATTTTTTAATATACAAATGAAATTTAGCTACTTAAAATTGATTATTCAGAAATTTTTACTAAATTAACTCGATTTTACCCAACACTAATTAAAAATACGCAAAAAGAAGTTGTTCCTTTTTTGAACTCAAGTGATTAATTTAAGTTAATCAAAAAGCCTTAGATCCTAAGGGAATTATAACAATTTTTTAATATACAAATGAAATTTAGCTACATAAAATTGATTATTCAGAAAATTTTACTAAATTAACACGATTTTACCCAACACTAATTAAAAATACGCAAAAAGAAGTTGTTCCTTTTTTGAACTCAAGTGATTGATTTAAGTTGATCAAAAAGTCTTAGATCCTAAGGGAATTATAACAATAGGTAACGGTCTATCACCAAAAAAAAAAGGTGAATCCGGAACTGACGTTACAAAAACAATCAACGAATTTATAATTAAGTTAATTTATAATTTAAATAAAATGAGTGTATATTTTGAATGGTTCGAGTTAAAACATAGCATTTATAATAGAATGAAATAATTGTTTACAAACGAAGCAAACAAATGTATTCGTGTTTCACACGAACAACAATTACAATAATGAATATCAATCATATCAACAAACCCACATCAAAAACCCTATTGTATTCGACGATATTTAAAGAACAAACAAACGTAATCGCCATCCGGAAACTTCACGCGATTACCAAGGACGCGTCCATTCCACCAACGATGACAACCTGCTATTAACCTGCTGGTGCGGAAAAGCCATGAATGACCTCACGAAGGATAATAAAATTATCGATGATCCGTGAAATGATCAAGATTTTTTTCTTCTGCTTCTTAATCGAGAAGCCGGAGATTTCGTGAAATTATTGGTAATTGATTATCGGTGGATTGGTGCAGTTCGTGGATGTTGATGGTGTGTAATTGCGTGGAATCTTCGGTTTTATGACGCGGTAGGTGTTGGAAATTTATGCGATTGTGTGACTTCCTTGGATGCCTGGGAATACTTCATGCTGGGATCGGGAGGAAGTTATAATTACATAAATGTGAATGTTTTAACTGGATTCATGTCTAGATGTTATTTAACAGTGATTGCGATGAAGTTATATTTTGATAATAGCTACTTTTCTGAATGGTAATTACTGATAAATAAAATTAAAAAAAAGGAAATATAATTTAATAAAATGTTCAACCAGCATTTATCTAGTGTATGAATAATTTCTGATAGCCATTTCGTTTTTTTCGAACCTCGTCAGACTATTGTGTAACATTTATTATGAAACAAATATAACCCTAACTTTAAAAAAAATAACATAAAATTAAGAAAAATAAAACAAGCAATATAAACAAAATTATTGTTTTCTTGGAAATATATATATATAAATCTTTATTGGCAGATTATTTTTAACAAAGTAATAATAATAAATAAATACAATAAATAACTAACATAAAAATAAATTCTTCTGCCAATTGGCTATCGACCGTTGGTCTTTCCGCCTGATTTTGTAGGCGTCTGTCCTTGTCAGTTGCTCTTGGAAATATTTTATACATTATATATGAATTATATATCTGTATGAAATATAAAGTTTATTATTATTATCCACCAGAATAGAAACAAAACAACAATTAAATATCAGAAAGGAAACGTATAAAATAAGACAATACTCACATTCACTGATAACACATGTAACTCAAAATTACAAAAAAAATAAATGAACATAAAAAAACCTTGATTGTCCGGTCTTCAAATTTAAAATAAAAAAGTCTAATACTAAAAAACAAAATATAATTAAGAGAAAAGTTGACAAAAAAAGTTACTTTGAAGATAAACATAACATTATTTTCCACTAAGTACATACAATATGATTTTTGAATGACAATAAAGTCTGTATCCTGTCAATGACCTTAAATGTATCGCCAATTGAACATATACGGATAATCAACGGAAGACGAGTCTGAAAAAAAAAATGCAAAACATAATTCTATGCATTATTGAACGCGAGAGTGGAATGACCCGAAACTGCACATTTGTTTTTCCCTCTTCTCAATTATTCAGCGCCGCACGTCCGAAAAATTTCCGTATTCAAACACCGTTCGGACATTTTAATTGTACATTCGTGTTACCTTCCTTCGGGTGACGCGTGGATAATTCATCCGGAGAAAATGTCCGTGCTACAGCTTAATCACCATCAGAAAGTGTTTGTTTTCACCAGATTTATGCGTACAGCTGGTACGGATTATTAGACTCCCAGGCTCGGATCGCCGACCATTTTTAGACGCGACCTTTTAAGATTTATTTCGCCTCATTAATCCTGGTGAGCGAGAGTGGGAGTTGGGGTGATGGATCAGTACAATGCACATTGTGGCTGTAGTGGTTTAACATAGTGGTTCAGACGCAGCGGAGGAGTTTAAATATAGCTTTTTAAATGGCATACGCGAAGATATCTATAAAATATATATTGTATTTATAGAGCATAGTATGAATTAAGTTGATTTCATTAGTCATTATCAAAATAATTAATGATTTCAAAGCTATAATTACAAATAACTCTATGACGTACTACTAACCATTATGTATAAATATATTCTACAGAAAATGTAATAAGAGTATTTAAAGGGACACTATAGCCATTTCGTATAAATAAATTCCACAGAAAATATAATAAGAGTGTCCCTTTAAGGTGTTACCTTTAGCCATTTTGTATAAATAAATTCCACATAAGATGTAATAAGAGTGTCCCTTTAAGGGGAACATCTCAACATTCCTAATTTCCACCTACTTGGTGTAAAAGCAAAATCAAAAATGAAATACCTTAAAAATATTTTTAGATAGCAGTTAAGGAAAAGTAAGGATTCGTATATCCATCCTAAATATAGAAATACAAGAAAACGTGCGAAGAAAAAGAAACTACTTTTATAAATTTAACGAAACGTTCAGCCACCATTCATCTAGCGTTGACGATGCCACTTGAAATTAGGCAAAAGGTGGCGCTTGCGTCGTCTTTAATTTATTATACTTTTATAAAGTTTAAGAAAAAAAATCGTCACAATTTTGGTCACATATCAGCAATAAATAAAAAAATACTATAATCACCTTAATTAATGGTACAGAAACTCTGTATTTCACTATTTATCAATTGAGATATTGTGAGAATCTGCAATATATTTCCCGTTCACAAATATGTATCAAATGATTTGCTTATGCATCAAATAAATTTCACTATTTATGAAATATTTTCTCTTTAATGTTTGTGCTATTGTTTCACAATTACTTCTCCTATATTAAATCCGTTTTTAATAATAATAATAATAATAATTTTATTGCCCAACAGTTTTACACCAATTACAGGACAAAATTAATACATTTCCTAAAGAAACACAACAAGTCAACCAACATAAGATCAAACTATTTGATTAAAAATGAAAGTACAAAATAACAAAAATAAAAATAACTTATTAAAACTAAATTAATAATTGTTCAACTCATGAACATGTTAGAATATATGTGCCCACGAAACTCACATATATTTATATTTAAATGCGCAGAGACACATAACAATTGCAGGCTAAAAAAAAAAAACGTAAAATGAAATTGTTATTTGTTACAAAAATATATCATCAAACATCATATTTGCGTTTCTACTCATAATATAAATCGGGGATTTTTGCAATGCAATGGTTCTAGCTTTTGGAATAAAAAATGAGTTAACATGCCTTGACGCTATCCTGGGTACATAAAAATTAATACGAGCAAGAAGGTCAGGGCAATCTGTCTGGTTGTGAATTAATTTGTACATAAATGTTGCACTGGCCTCCTCTCTACGTGCTGATAAGTTTTATTAGTTTATTACTAAAATTAATGCTTATATTAACTGTAGCCATTTCAATTATTTGTGAAAAATAATTGACGAATCGTGAAATAGTTCAGACGAATAGGCAATTTCAACAATTGATAATAATTCATTATTTCCAGTAAGAATATACAAACATTCGTGGGTGGGTCAAATACAGTATTAAAAATTGAAGTGTAGATGAGGACATTACAAACATATTTAAATTGTTTAATTCAAACACATTAAAACTTACATCTATTTAAATTTAAATAATAATAAATGCAATAAATGTTTCACCACGGGTTAAGTGAGAAATTAATTAAACATACAAATGCAATATTTGTTAAAAGTTAAAATATAAGATGAAAAATATAAAATTATTTGGACGTACACAATATCAGTTTGAGCTACAGTCATATAATATCACACGAGTTAATAAATTCATCTACTGTGTAGCAGCAGTGACTTATTAATATTTCTTTGACCTTTTTTTTGGAATTGTTTCTTTGGTAATTGTTTTATTGTGTCAGGCAAAGCGTTGTATATTTTTACGGATTGTACTATACATGAGTTATGATAAAATTGATAAAATGCATGACTGTGTTTTGGAAGCCTTATAGTTTTTGTTCTGGTGTCATGGTCGTGTTGTACTTGGCTTTTATTAAATATATTTACATTTTACTTGACGAATTTAAGAGTCTCATTGTTAAGCGCTTGCGCGCGCTCTCCGCCTCGGCACATCAGAGGTTACTTCAAGGGTGCTTCTCACCCCGAGCGCCAGACCAGTTGGTACCACGGTACAAAACACTTGTAAATACCTAAAATAAATCTCACTTGTTCATACATCGTTTGGATTTTCTTGGAACCCGTCAAACACACATATTGGAGAAACTAACGTCTGCTTAACACTCATAGATGTAGAGGCTGGCCAATGGCATTATTTAAATAAGCTTCGACAACTGCTAAAGGGTTTTGCATATGCAATAGCCCTTACTAGTCTTTTTTGAACAACAAAGGCCTTCTGCAAGTTCAGTTTTGTAGTGCAGCCCCAGAAAATGATTCCATATGACGGTTGCGATTGACAGTAAGCCATGTAGGTTATCCTAGCCGCTTCTTCGTGGTCATCTTTACGTGTTGCAAATATAAGGTATGCATATTTTGATATTTTCATAGATACTTGTTGTACATGCGTATCCCATCTTAAATCCTTTTGTATAGTGACACCAAGAAATTTCACTTCTTCCTTTTCATGTAATGTTTCGCCATTAAATTGGATATGTGTGTATCCTGTTGTTGCTTTATAGTGCATAATATGCGTCTTTGAAACATTAGCCTTTAAATTGTTATTGGTTAGCCAATAAACTACCGTTTAGAGGATCTTAATGATGCGACCAATAATGTACTTGTTAAGCTACATTCTGGTAGCATAAATTTCCAACACCTACCGCGTCATAAAACCGAAGATTCCACGCAATTACACACCATCAACATCCACCATTGCGATTGACAGTAAGCCATGTAGGTTATCCTAGCCGCTTCTTCGTGGACATCTTTACGTGTTGCAAATATAAGGTATGCATATTTTGATATTTTCATAGATACTTGTTGTACATGCGTATCCCATCTTAAATCCTTTTGTATAGTGACACCAAGAAATTTCACTTCTTCCTTTTCATGTAATGTTTCGCCATTAAATTGGATATGTGTGTATCCTGTTGTTGCTTTATAGTGCATAATATGCGTCTTTGAAACATTAGCCTTTAAATTGTTATTGGTTAGCCAATAAACTACCGTTTAGAGGATCTTAATGATGCGACCAATAATGTACTTGTTGAGCTACATTCTGGTCGCATCATTAAGATCCTCTAAACGGTAGTTTTCCATGTTGATGGTGGTATCGTCCGCAAACATTGTAATGTGCCCATTAATATTGAGAGGCATGTCGTTTACAAATATTAGGAAAAGAAGAGGCCCCAATACGCTTCCCTGGGGAACACCAGTAGCAGTCGTTGAAGTGTAATTAATGTTATTGAACTGCATTTTTGTTATCTGTATTCTTTCAGAAAGATAAGATGTGAGCAGATTTAGACAGTTTCCTCTTATTCCATAATCAAATAATTTGTCTAATAAAATATCGTATGGAACACTGTTGAACGCTTTCGTTAGGTCAACAAAAATCGAGTATGCATGCTTATTTTTTTCTAGGTTCCTGAGAACAAAATCAATAAAACTGAAAATCGCATGGGTCGTTGTTAGCCCCTTCCTAAACCCATATTGTTTTTGACATAATACATCATTATTTTCTAAATATTTCATTATTCTATTGTAAATTACTCGTTCATATACCCTTGAGAAAGCTGGCAATATTGAAATTGGCCTGTAATTATTTATGAGATGAGAGTCTCCCTTTTTATGAAGTTTTTCCACTTTAAGAGCTTTTGGAAATATACCATTACATAGTGACTGATTAATAGAAAATGTTAGTGGTTTAATAATTTCTTGTTTTGTAAATTTTAAGACGTTGATTGATATGTCATCTAAATCTTTGGACGTGGTATTTTTTTAAGTTGCTTATTATATTGCCAATTTCGATTTCGGTTACAGGATAGAGAAAGATTGAACCTGAACTATTGATACTTATTTGTCTAGAGTTATTTAGCACATGTGAGACTTGGTCAGTGCAAATCGAGCTAAAATGCTTATTCATCGTATTAACGATTTGTTATAGATCGCTAATTTGGATATTCGACCTGGGCGGTCGGTCTCCTCATGAGAGAGTTTTGGAGGTAACAAAGGTGGATTGCCTGGTTCCACACTAAAATTTTGGCAATCGCCCCCTAAAAACTCGGAAAGCTCATAAAATATTGGGGTTTAGGGAGTTTTGGTATCCATGATGGGAGGTTGGTTAATGGTAGACCAACCTCCCATCATGGATACCCAACTGTTTCTAATATATATAATTCGTTTAGTAGTTTTAAAATAAGTAAATATATCAAATCATGTGCCAACTTGATCCCAACGTTTTTTCTAAAAAATTGTGTTCAGTAATTTGTACAGCACTAAAGCCATATTTTTGACATTATGTCAAAAATATGGCTTTAGTGCCATCACAGAAAAATTGAACTGACAAGAGAAAAAAATACTTAGATTATTCACTATTAATTTAGAAATTTTCCAGGACATTTGAATGGAATTTATTCAAATGTTCTAAAGAAATTAAATATGCCAACAGAAAAAAATCAGATTGCTGGAAGATTACTTACGTTAATCTATAGCTCTTATTTTTAATTATTCCAAGACATTTCAATAAAATATATATTTGTATATCTTCAAAGTATGGTAACGGAAAATAAAACAACTTTTTTTGTCAACTTTTCTCTTAGTTATATTCAAATATCTTGAAAAATGGAAATAAGAGCTATTGATTACCGTAAGTATTCTTGCAGCAGTGTATATTTTTTTGTTGTTGACTTATTTAAAAAAAATAAGACATTTGAAAATTCAAAAGTTGAAATTAGTATTGAATAAAGTAAGTAATTTTGAGACAGTCTGTACATTTTTCTATTGGCAGTTCAAGTTCAGAAATCTATGTACAGTGTTTCTGAACATCAACATAAATTTATGAAAAAAAATGTGTAATCAAACGATGTTTATGTCTTACATACTCACTTAACTAAAGTGTTCGATTGTGTTCCACGGGATTCTTTAATTACTTGTTTAAAAAATTACAGGATTAGTATAAATATCGTTAAGGTTGCGGTTTAGTAGAAAGAGATAGCTACATAGTAAAATTAAAATAATCGTTTGAAAAAAGAGCCATTCTTTTGGATTTAGTAATATGAAAATGTATTTACATTTTTTATCTACCAAGTATAAAGTTTCAGTCTAAATAAAAAATAAATCGTTAATTTTCGTGTATTACGTCAATTTACTAGTTCAAGTTAGAAAAGAAAATTTTAAGATTTAATGAAATTAATAGGTCATGTCTACTAAGTTATTTGAATGCAGAATTTAGTGAAATCTTTTAAATTTTCATTGCACAAGTTTTTATTAGTAAAAATATAATTTGAAATTTGATATAAATTTGAGCAATTTTCATTGTTTCTCATAATTGTTTTTCAGACAAATTAAACATTAAAATAATTTTTAATTCATCTGATGAAATTCCTGCTTATTTTAAGATTACTTTAATGTATAACACAATATTGTTCATTGATCACAACAGCAATCTAACTCGAATTAGTGATTGCCAATATTTATATAGCTATCTCTTTCGTCTAAATCGCACCCTTAATGTTCACACAAGTTATTCATATTTATTATAAAACATTTTTTACTAAGTGATAAATAAATAAATTATAATGTAATATATATTTTTTATTGAAAATAAACAAAAATAATAAAAAAAGCGAAAAGACATCATCATCGATAGTCATTTTTTTTCGTGTCTATATTTTTGTAATATACTTCCTCATCGTATTGAAAATAATAAATGGAAAACAACATAGAGTTCGAAACAAATCGATTGAATCAAATTAATTTAAACACAGTTCAGGTCTTCGCTCACTGTTGCTGGCTGTATACTATATATGACCTACGGTCCGGCCAAGCCGTGACATTTACAAGCTCTCCTCAAGCGGGAAAAATTAAATTACAAAATTAAAAGAGCTTGTTATCGACAGCAAGAACCGGACTTTTTTTGTTTGTTTTATTAATAATTGTCGCATAAAATGAATTTATGAGCTGAACGTCGACAAGAAGTCAGTGACGATCTTCTTCAAGCTGGCGTTCGACGAAATATTTATTTGTAATATATGTAATTTTATAATTTATACTAATAAGGATGTTATATATATACAAACCCATTTTTTAATCATCCCAAAGACGAACACGCCTAATATCCAAAGCTTATCCAACAAAGCTGTACACTCATAATCCACCCTTCGTGTTTTTTTTTTAAACATCAACCACAATGACTATACGTTTCACGAATAGATTCAATTAGTGTTCGAGGGAGGCGAGACAAAGTCTCATGAGTCATAATGGACTTTACGAAACGGAGGGGATGCGAGTACGCTGGAAACTGAAGCGAAGGGTGTTTGGTGATAGCTGAACTTTCGGCGCGACGACCGTCGGAACGGTTGCCATGGCGGCAGACACCCTGCCCGGCCCTAAAGGGCGTACGGGGCAACATCTCTTTCTCTGTTTGTGTTGCATTGGAACGGCCGCGAGTTGGACGTGTTATTGCGAATAATAGGAGCAATCTGACACAAAATGAAATGTTGATTGGAAAAAGGGGGTCTCTCGGGGATGTTCAATCATTTTGTTATTATTATTAGTCTGCATTCATACTTTGCCAAACTATTCTTATATTATCATTATTACAATAAGTAGGGATTTTTTTGGATTACCCTATTTAGAGTTTATTTCAAACTCCATCTATAATATAAAATAAAATATATTTCTAGAACCTAATTTTCACCACGAATTATGTTGCGCAATAATACACAATTACATTTTGCTAGTAATGAGATATATCTGAGACTATTAAATATACAGTCCGGAATATTGGAGTGGGTAGTTCGGAATCTCGGAGTCTACTCGGATCTAGTGAAACAAACCAAGTGTTTTAATTTTAATTTTAATTAATTATCCAGATTTAGGAGAATTCATTTTCGTTACAATCATCGCGACGGAAACATCTAACAATCACAATCATTTCTTTACCTAATTTAGAATTTTATTTTCGCCAAAATAAAATAAAATTAATTAATGACTATAAGTTTTTAATTTTATAATATAAATACTTATAATTATGACTATATGCAAAAATAATTCTTACAATTTAACCCGCTTGCCTTAAAGCAGTGCGCGAGACGAGCAGGGCTGCAAGGCCAGGTATGCATCTCGGAGTCCTCTCCACTCCGACATACCGGCCTGTATATTTTGTAGGCTCTGGAAAGAAAAAAACAAAACCGTTCGATTTTTACAGGAACTGTTCGAACGGATCGATCTCTTTCGATTATTCATAATGAATTTTTCGCCAAAATAAAATAAATTTAATTAATGGCGATAAGTTTTTAATTTTATAATAGAAAATTTAAATACTTATCATTATTACCACATGCAAAAATAATTGTTACAATTTAATCCGCTTGCCTTAAAGCAGTGCGCGAGACGAGCAGGGCTCCAAGGCCAAGTATGCATCTCGGAGTCCTCCCCACTCCGACATACCGGCCTGTATATTTTGTAGGCTCTGAATAGAAAAAACAAAACCGTTCGATTTTTACAGGAACTGTTCGAACGGATCGATCTCTTTCGATTATTCATAATGAATGGACGAATCACGCCAACTGAAGATTATCACACTTTTCGGACCATCTTGTATGATTAAAATTCCTAACGTAGATTAATAACGAAGTTTAAGAAAATCTCAAAATCAGAACCATCGGAAAAATGGTACATGCAAGGAATACATATTGTAACGAAAGTGAAAGAAGCAACTGGAAAGAACAGTCTGGAATTTCTACAATGAGCGCGGCTGTAAACGTCGCGTAATGGAAAGTTCTGGAAAATTCGAGAAAACAAGTACGCTATATAAGCGCGCGCTAGCGGAGAGGCGGGCAGTCTATCATGAACGTCCGAGTGCTCAACTAGTTATAAATAAATACTGACAATGCGATGTTAATACATGTGTTAAATGTACTCTAACTAAATAAATAGACATTGTTCTAATTATTTCCGAGTCTTATTACAACCGATTTCGTAACAATATTTTATTTCTGTTCGAACAGATCGATTGGCTCGCACTGATCTGTGATAAGAAAAATGTATTTGAACGAATTGTGTATGGTGTAATATTTCTAAGTTTCAAAACAAAAATGTATATGAATAAATTATTAAATAAAAATGATTTGAAAATAATTAATAAATTAACTGTGACCAAGTGAATGAATACTCTTTTCTATTTATATGAATAAATTATTTATGGTGTAACATTTTATGACTATGAAACAGCTATTGTTTTTTTTATACCGATCAAATTCTTTTTTATTCAGATATAGTATCAAGTGCGCATCCAGAAGAGTTGTGGGGGATTGGGTAATGGGGATTATCCCCATTACCCAATCAACCCTAATATTAATTTTTTACACCCAATTAGAATAGATTAGAACAACCACGAGTTTTTCCAAAATAGAAGTTCAAACTTCAATTCAGAGGAACATTTCATTCAATGGGCGATATTAAAAAAAATGTTTTTGAAAATTTTAAATATTAAATTATCCTTGCAATAGCGAAAATAATAAACCAGAGAGGAGGATATTAACATTTCATCTTTACAAGTACGCACACGTAGACCCTAGATCACGTCATTCAGAGTTGTGTAATTTATGAAAGTGCGGTCTGCGTCTCGACGTATTCACGTAGCATATAGCATGTAGCATTTCAGATGTCGGAGAGCGGTTATGGCTCGTGTCTTTCTGAAATACGGCCGATGGGCGCATACGCTCCCAACTGAATTATTTATAATGCCCGCGTATGACCACTAATCATACTTAATCTAAATATAAGGGGAACACGATTTATTAATGCTCCGTGGTACGTTATCACCTTCGAACCCAATCCTGGGGCCGTAATGTATGGGAGATGCACATGCTAGGCTCGGATCATCAAATCATCGCATGGAATTATTATTTATTTTTTTTTTTTTTTGGTTTCTCTTTGTTAGTTTTTTTCTTTATAAATATTATAATAAACTATACTTGATTGAAATTTTATTAAAAATAAAAAATAAAGAAAGAAACGCGAAATTGATTTAATTTTACTCTAAAAATGATTAGCTTTTCAGGAATTTCACTTATAAATTAGGCAAAATATTATAATAAACTATACTTGATTGAAATTTTATTAAAAAAAAACAAACAAAGAAACGCGAAATTGATTTAATTTTACTCTAAATATGATAAGCTTTTCAGGAATTTTACTTATAAATTAGGCAAAAGGTGGCGCTTTGAACTCTCTTTCTAACTTTTACTATATCTTTATTTCATTTGGATAAATAAATATATTTTTAAATAATTGATTGATGAGGCTGATAATTGTTAAAAGTTCATAATTACTTATATTAAATAACACTATTTATATTTAGATTGTAATATCGCTACAATTGTTTCACCACACTGTGGCTTCTTCATCATTTCTTCGCCTGAAGAAGCCACAGTGTGGTGAAACAATTGTAGCGATATTACAATAGACTTTGAAAGACTAAATAGTGTTATTTAATATAAGTAAATATATTTTTAATATGATTTATAAAAATACACAAATATATTTTTCTAATCAAATGAAAAATAGTACAAATCGATATCTTTTGCCTAATTTTTTAAAATAATCAACAATAAAAAAGAAACTCTCCCATCCCTGTTTTTAATGATTTCTTTATTATAGTGTTATAAATTTTGATTATATATCCACCTCGTTAATCCCATAAATAACCGCATTACACATTGCGACAACTAATAACTCAGTTCACAGTTTTCACACGATGTCTATATTCATCCAAGGGCAGCGTAATCCTCTACAATGCCGAACATTAAAATCCGATTCCAGTCCATTATTCCCCTATATATGGCTTCCAAGAGATTTCCTAATGTCCATATTAGAGGCGAGCATTAAAGTGTCATCTTTTTATTAATTTAAAAATAGATTTATTGAGAAGCCAATGCTTTAAAGGTGGTGGATTAAAAGCAAATGTTGAACAAATAAAATTAAAGTAGAATAAAGAAAACACTTAATAAAATGCTTTTCGAATGTTAAACAAATTAAATTAAAATAGGATAAAGAAAACATTAATTAAATTGCTTTTCTCTAACCTGGGTTTTAAAACGAACTATAATATTATTACCTTAAAGAATTACAAATTAAATTAAATATTATTTTGTCCCGTAATTCCAATATTCCTTCAAAATACAAATTTCCTACTTTTACCATTTTTCATTTAATTTCATCAAATAATTCAGACTTTGACAATAACGTTAGTGATCATGACAAGTAAGTATACAATGACAAGAACAAGACAATGACAGGTTGAAAGATCTATGGTCGATAGCCATTTCGCAATATGTTATATATATGTATTATAAATAAATAATAATTATGTAAAATTACACGAATAAATATGTATTTACATATATTATTTTGTGTTCTTTAATAACTAGTACTTTAACTAATATTTATTGGAGAATTTATTGGAGGTGCACTTTAGCTTAGACAGTTATTTTCGTCTATTAAGCACGTAAAAACCACCTGCATTGTAGCATCGCACGAAACAAAGTCGGTGCTTGCCTGTGCCACCCCCGTGTTTTAAGAACTGCGGTTTCTGTAATATCTACATACGGAAATTCAATAAATACTGCGGTTGTTTAATAATAATAACAACCAAAGTAATCACTAATTTTTAATAAACATTACGCTTCCATAAATCAAGTTAATTTAAAATAGATAATTTTAATCAGATTGGATTAAAACTCTTGGGAAAATTATAACATTTTTCAAAATATTTTACATTTTTATGTGAATTATGATGTATAACAAGATAAACGATAACAACAAACAAAAATAATAAAAAAAAATGGAAATTTAATCAGATTGGAGGGGACAATCAAATTTAATTAAAAAAATCAAAAGTTTATATAATCGTATTTTATTCAAGTAAATCATAAGGAAATTCTATTATATATAAATATTTATATATAAATAATATATTATATATAAATATATAAACTTTTGAATATCTTTTATTTTCAATTGAATTTGATTATGATGGAGGGGATAATGTAATTTTGTGGAGAGTTTTATTAATTTTTATAGAATCTCCATCATATAATATATATTGCATTTACAAAAAACTAATAAAAGTTAGAATATATATTTTCTGATGTATTGGCAAAAAAAAAAATTGAATTAAGCTCCCTAAGGTATAATAAATAATAAACAACCTCTGACTCTTTAGATTATTTAAAAAAAATGTATTTCCTAGTCTCGAATCGGAGATAATTTGATCAAATTAAAAAAAAAAAACTATTTATATTAATCTATCCGTAACCCGTCTGTCTTGGGCTATCGACCAGATATCATTTTGTCTAAATATTTTCCTAAATTTGTATATTCTGTAGATTGTATTTAATACTACTACTAAATCTGAGAAAAAAAAAAAAATACATTGTATATGATCTAACATAATATAAAAAAAATTAATATATTCTCAAATAAGTCAACCATTTCTGCCTTATATTTAATAAATTATGCGAATAAAATAATGTATTTTATATTTAATGCAAAACACCCTTCAAACCTTTAAAGGAGACGTTATAGTTTATTCAAATGCTAGACGAATGATGGTTGGATATTTTATTAAATAAAAAATATTGTTTAAACTTCCTACAAAAAAAGAATACTATTTAATCATAACAAAACATCTATATTAAGAATTTTTTTCTCTCATTAATCACTTTGTGAAACATTTTTTAATATGTATACCAATCCAATATAAAAAAATATACATATCAACAACTAATTCATTATAACCAAATTGATTATTTTTTTTTGTAAAGATTTTTTTTATTCCTTGCATGATTTTAATAACTACAATTGTCCGTATAAACAAGCAACGATTTGCGCTATTGTAAGGACAAGACTATTATTTACCAATTTATATAATACACGTACAGGAAGCTCGATTGCGCAGCGGGGAATAGTGAAACTCTCAGCGAGTTGATTGTATTATCGTGATTACAATAATTCATTTTGTGTGTACAGAAATATAATTTATAAATTTTGTGTGCGTTTATTACGGCTGGTTTCACACATGAATTAACAATCGTAATTGAATCGTTTCCGTTAATTAATTAATCGAATTAGGGAGTTGATTATTATTTTAATGTTTGTTTTATTAAATTAAAATAGGCAGATTTTAAATTGAATATAAGAAAGTAGGCAGAAAAACCTCAGGTTGATACTCAATGTTTGTAAAAATGTAATTGAATAAAGATATTTGTATATATGTATATAAGAAAGACAATTAATAAAATTAATTATTTCCTTTTTATAAATGGCTTATTAAATAATTACAAGATATTTTTATTTGTTGAGGTTTAACTTCGTTAATAATAGGAAAAAAAATATTAACTTAGTCACAGCTATTTAAAGAAATTAAATAAAAAGAATTTGAAAATAATAAATTAATAAATTATTTTCCCTTTTAGCTACTGTCACATTAGGACTTATATTACATAAGTACTTTAAGAAATGTCCAATAATAACATTTTCTATTGCATAATAATAACGTATTGTATAATGCAATATTTTTTGAATCGAAAATATTTAATGAAAAAACAAAACACAAAAAAAACTTCGTTATATATATTAATTTCATGATATATAGAAATACACTTTTAATTTTAAATGTAAATATTTACTCAAGATGTAATAATAAAAGCATACTTTAATTTTATCGTGTATATTTAATATTAAATTTAATATTAAAATTTCATCAAACAATGCGGACTTCGAAAATAAAGGAAGCAATCATATCGAGTAAGTAAATAACAAAAAGATCAAGAAAAACAGGCGAAAAGACCTCCGGTCGATAGCCCAGACAGACTAATACCTGCATGTATTGTAATTATTTGTGTTATATTGTTAAAATTGTCTGTATAATCTGAATATATTTATTGTACATATTATTATATGTATATGTATTATTATCATTTTGAAGATTTACACAAATAAAGATAATAAATTTAAGTCGACGCAAGCATTTTTTGCCTAATTTCATGTGGTATCGTCAACCATTTGGGTATACAAGTTACAAAGCCAAAAGTAATTGTTTCATCCATACGCTAGATGAATGGTGGTTGAACATTTTATTAAACGAATAAAGATATTTGTTTGTATCAAAATTTATTTCTTATATTTTATTGAAGCCAACTTCGTGATGTATTTTCTTAATTTTGAGTAACGGAAGTAATAAAGTTAGTTTGATATAATTAAGTTAAATTTATCGAAATTTCAGACATAAAATACAATTTTGCTACACAAATAAAGTTAACTGTTTTTCAATAATTGAAAATTAAAAAAAAAGTCTTGTATTTTTACGATGAAAGAAAAACACTCGTAACTTTATTTGTAAAGCACAATTTTATTACAATAATAGAGCATTTATTTATCACAATGTAATAATAATACTCTTATATAAGATCATATATTTTTTTAGAATGATCAATGCTCTGTTTAATCTTAAATTGAATTATAAAACATGTATTGCGTGACCGAATGTATTGTGGCGTGCCTTATGGTGGATGCGCCGGGAAACGGCATTCCGTCATCGGTATTTCAGTGCTTAAAATGTAAGTCGATGGCCTAGGACGTGCTTTTGGTGTCTGGTATGCACTGGTACGCGCCATCGACCTTTATGGTAAATATATTTGTGGGATCGATCACACAAATTAACACGGAACGCAAATTTTCACAATGTTCAACCCATAATAGAATTCGCACTAACTCAATTTATTGAAATTATTTTCGTATTCATTTTTTTTTTAAATAACCACAATTCAATTCAAAAGCAAACAGTACTCAAATTATTCAAATTATTTTCTTATTAATTTATTTTTAAATAACCACAATTCAATTCAAAAGCAAAACAGTTTACGCCGACAATTTACGCAATAATACGTAACATTTTAGAGCAGATTAGATGAGCCGCGAGTTTTGGAAAAATATTTCTATTTTGGAAAATCATTTCATTCATGAAAAATATTTAATTCAAAGAAATAAAGATAGATTAGAACAAAATTAAAAGGATAACAGATTTAATTCAAATAACATTAGAGAACAATTCAACATCTGATGTAATTAATTTATCTAACATAACTTTCCCCAATAATAAAGGTGTTTTTTTTTCTCCAATGATAAATTAAAAATTTATGATTTTAAAAACAATAATGATTTAAAAAATTATCGTTGCAGAATGTGAACTAAATTTATTACATATTAAAAAAGAATGCAATTATGAAGGACATCTAATCGACAAAATCATAAAATCATTTCATTGTCGACGATGTTAAAAAAATGTTATAGAAAATTTCAAATATTAAATTGTCCTTGTAATAGCGAAATTAATAAACGAGAGAGGAGGATATCAACATTTCAACTTTATGATGTCGGAGTGCCTTAAATAACGAAGATATAAATAAAAGAGAAAATCGATTTTTCATTTTTTTTTTCTCTTGAAAAAAAAAAAAGAAACTTAACCCATTTTTTTTTTCAACGGAATATTAATTAAAATTACTCTATGCATCTCATCATAAGAGAGATTCCCATGATTAGACTCATTTTTGAATGCCCTGTATATACAAATAATACAAAACAATATACATAAATATTTTCCATGTAGGTGTTAGTCAGTCTGGTCTATCAACAATTAGAAATATTAATCATTTTTATTTAATTTATCTAAAATATAGTGGAATCTAATTAATTAAAAAAAATCGAAGGTTTAGTTTATTTTTCCAGTTGAATTGAACAAACTGAATTTTGCTATTTAAACGAGATCAAGTCGAAAAAACTCAACAATTGAATTACTAATTTAAATTGATTAAATTTCATTAAATGTAAATTGATTCTATTATTCCAGATATAAACTTGAATTAATTGAATATAAATTTATTTAAGTGTTTAGTAATAGCATTGAATAAAAATAATTACAAAGCTACAACACAAAATACGTTCAGCCGCCTTCATCAAGACATTTCCGATGGAATACACTAGTCTAATGAAGTTCGAAAAACCGAAATGCCATTACATACGTTCGATGAATGGTGGCTGAACATTATATTAAATTAATTAAGAGTTACAAGAACATAACGAAAATTAATATCGTAAATTACACAAAAAATAAATAATCGTTAAATGGCTATCGACTGTAAATCTTTCTGTCAGTAAGAGTTATTTATTAAGAAAATAACAATCAACTGATTACATCCTCGTTATTTACAACATTAAAAAAAACCCTCTGATTTTTCCTTTCGTAAAGTGAAACTTCGATTAACGGATTGATTGGAAACACAGAAAAAAATACAAAAGATAGAAAGCAATGCGCGTAGTCATCCGTGTTTCCTCTCTTTCATAAGAATTGGTTATTGTGTAATGATTTGGGATATTAATTGATTCGAAAAAATATAACGAGATTGATTCGATTTAACGAAAAGAAAGTAACCATAAATTATTAATAAATAAAAGAAAATACTTTTTTTCTTAATATTTACTACAGTTTACCAAGATAAATAACGTCGACCCTTATAATTGATTGATGAGGCTGATAATTGTTGAAAGTTCATAATTACTTATATTAAATAACACTATTTAGTCTTTCGAAGTCTATTGTAATATCGCTACAATTGTTTCACCACACTGTGGCTTCTTCAGGCGAAGAAATGATTTCTTCTGAAGAAGCCACAGTGTGGTGAAACAATTATAGCGATATTACAATAGACTTCGAAAGACTTAATAGTGTTATTTAATATAAGTCGACCCTTATCGCGGTTATTTCCTCTTTACTCATTGTAGGTCTAAGCAAGCCGCGCAGCAGTTGTTAGAATTAGTTGTTATTGATATGTTTAGCACTTGAAATATATATCTAAATAGTAGAAATATATATATATATATATATATATATATATATATATATATTAATTTATAGTTATATGATTGATACATTTTTTTATAATGAAGGACATGAAAAAATATTTATTACAGGAATTTATAATTGTATTGTTTTTATATGGTCAATAAAGGATATTATTATTATTTTATTTCAATTTATACCACATTTATTTTCTCACATATGTCCTGTTACTATCACTTTCTCAAATCGTGCAAGTATAATAAACACTTTAGCTTTGGTTCCTTTTACAAACTTATTCCTACAGCTCTTATGAGAACTTATGTGTCCGTATTGAAGGCACGAATAGTATTGTCTGGTTACAATATTTCATTTTTATAAAAAAAAGTTACAATAAAGAATGATAAGAGCGGACATACAAAGTGTGCAAATGCTGCTACTTCAAATCGCGTTTGTATTTACACACTAATTATTGTTATTGTTGAAAACATTTCCTTCAATTTTTGTATTATCTCCTGCACTATCGCTAATAGGTTTACAGAAATAAAATGAGTATATTTAATATACTTTATTTATTTGTCAATGTTATATAAAAAAACTATTGATAAAGAGCATGTTCTAAGGGTTTACAGGGCAGAGCTGCACTGATGAGGGATGAATCCCGAAACATGTCTACAGATAGATTTATGATTTTTACCCATAAAACATAAATAAATTCATTCAGTATTTTCGACTCAAACCGTTGCAATAAAAAAAAAACAAATATCTATTATGTGAGGATTTTTTTCAAAAATTTACAGTGTAAGTAACTTTTGCAGTTGGAAAAAAAGGATTGATAAAATTTTATTGATCATTTTGTAGTTTAATTTTATTGTAATTTATTTATGCTTAAATATTGTGTTATCTATTTTTGTTAAATATTGTATCTTTCAAAAAGACTTGACCGTTAATAAATAAATAAATAAATAAAAGTAATGATAATTTTTAATAAAGCATTAATTGTTTTTTTTTTTAATAATGAAAATTAAAAATAAATGGAATTGTCTACATAAATAAATAACATTAAATTATTGTATTTTCCTCAGTAATTACACAATATCTGCGAGGAAATAATTATTATTATTTAATGTGCGTTTTACCACTATTCATTAATTTTATTACGAGTCGAGTTTCGACATTTATTGTCGAGTAATAAAAAGTGTTTGAAACGTACAGACTTTTGTGTTTACATAACATTTAATGAATATTGTGCTGCTTCAAGACGCATTGAATAAAATTATTTTATTATAATGGTTTATCACAAAGTAACGATAATTCTGCATGGGGAAATATCTTCATGGCTTTAATGGAGATATTTCCCCATACAGAATTATATAATTTGGTGGATGGTGGAATATAATTCAATATTTAATTTAAATAGGAAAATAATATTTAATAAAATATTCAACCAACATTTATCTACAGTATGAATAACCGGCAAAGGATAACGCTTTACAATTATATGAAGATAATAGTTAAATAGCTGGCTGAACTATCTATAGGAATCCTCAAAAATCCGGCATCCAACAACACAACTCCATCAGCAAAAAGAGGTAATATCCTCTAATCCCAACGAATTATCCATCTATCCAAAAAATTCCCACCCTAGAACTTTTAAGCATTCTCTGCATTGCGAGAAATTGCAAGATTTCTACATAATTCAAACATTTTTAAACCACCATTAATGATTAAAAAAAAATACTTGTCCTTTCTCCTACTTATTAAAGTCTCCACAACCAACATAAAGAAGATTACACCATTAATGAATTAAATTTAAAAAATCGAAAATAATTAATACATTATTCCCCCTTTATTATTAATATTTTTTTAATTCTTTTTATTTAATTAATTTAAATAACTGTGATCAGGTGAATTAATCATTTTATCTATTATATTACATAAGTGTACAATTATTTTAAAGAATGGCGTTGATGACAGAGGAGATTCCAGCAGGTCAAGTTTTTAGCCTTTTTCGCTTTGGTGAAGGATTGTTTGAATTTGTTATTTTATTTTTATGGAATGATTTTATGTGCTTTTTTAATCTTATTTCGAAATTCCGTCCCGATTGTCCGATGTAAATAGATTGGCAGGAAATCACATACAAGTTTGTACACTCCAGAGGTTTTTAGTGGATACAAAAATATTTTCCTGAAGTAAGTCCTATGATCCAAGTAAAGTCTTCAAAGTCATAACTGAATTAGTAACTGAGCTATCGAAGATGGGAGCTGTGATGCAGGACCCTGTATATCGACATTTTTGGACTTTTATTTAATTGCTCGATAATAGTTGGAATAATCCCACGTAATCCGAATATTAATCCTAGATATACCCATCCCTCATTAACAATTCATCAATTCATCTCACTAAAATCTGAGAACTTAGACAATGACGTTAGCAATCATGACGATTAACTAGAACGACAAGAACTGGACAGAGACAGGCAGAAAGACTGACGGTCGATAGCCATTTTCTGAGGTCTAACAATGTGTAAATGATTGTATGTATATGATTTATAAAATTATATAATGTAATACTCAGAAATAAAGATTTTCAATATATAGTTGGAATATTATTTATATATTAATAAGTGAAATTAAAAGAATAAATTAATTATTTAATTCAATAGTTCATAACATTGTCACGTAAATCATAGTGTAACTTAAGTAATTTTAATATTTCGGGTATATAACCAAAACACAGTTTCCGTTCATTCGCCATCATTAAGGCATTGCACATGGAATACACTAGTCTGATAAGGTTAGAAAAAGGTTAAAAAAATGAATGGTGGCCGAACATTTCATTAAATTAATATTTAATTCAATATTTTAATATTTTCAATAATATTTAATTATTTCCACATCCGATACTTGATTAAACATTTTACACTATATTGGAGTAATGAAACAAATAATTGGAACACATTAAATGAATTTCCTAAAAAAACATTATATTATTTAATTTACATTAAATATTTTTTTAAGCTATTATGCAAATTAGATTATTTTTAAATAGAACGTATTACTTATTATACAACTGATTGTTAAAAAAACCATTTCTGTGTGTAAAACACAATACGTTTAAATAAATTGAAATAAAATACAAAGCTACCCAACCATATTATTATAAAACGACAATGAAAGCATTAATATTAATCAAACTTTATTTAAAATTACATATCTTGCGGCCGTCATTAGTCCACCCTCAAGGGACTTCATAATCAATATCCCGCTCATGCGACGTGCATTAGCGGAATTAAAGTCGAATCAAATGAACCACTGACACTATTAAAACAGCTACTAGATAACTTTAATTTACCTTCTGGTGTTTTACCCTCGCCGGCAAAAGTAAATATTTATAAACCCGTACTGGCTTATTAAATAACTATCAGAGAGCCGTGTATGTGCACGGCAGTGCAAATAGAATATCTTAATTAATTCCTGGTGGATAGTGGACTGTGAACGATGCCGTGACTTACCTGAAAATAATAAAAAAAGTATGTGTAATTAAAGTGATTATAATGAAGTAATGTAATTATTTTTTTTCTTTGTTGTGTTATATAAAATAATGTTGGATTTTATAATATAATTCTTAGAAATAATATATGTATATTTAAGTATATTTAGGTAAATATCAACAGTCACTCTAACGAATTCCTTTACGAATCAACCCAAATAACTCTCATATCCCAGCCTCCACATATCCTCCACAAAATTTGCTCTAAACCCTCACAATTTATCCCTTCTTACAAAATATTGCATTCCTCGCAACCCCCAAACATAACAACCCTTCGGTCACTATCCACAAATTTATTAACTCATGCATACATGACAGTTCATAGTTTTAATTTGCAAATCAACATAAATTCATACAGGACAGAAAGACCTATAGCCGTGACAGACTACTAATACAATTTTACATATTATTATAATAAATTTTGTAAATTGTTGTTGTCATATTGTATGAATAAAGATGTTTGTATATACAGAGAGCTTTTTTACCAGTAAATATTTCCCAACGAGAAATTCGACTTTTCTTTCATTTGTATACATTTTTAAGAAAATATTTCACATAATTTAAAGATTAGCTTTTGATATGTGTTTAGTTGCCTGTAACACAACATACATTAATCGTTTCAATACGTTTCACTCATATTAAATAAAAATGATTTGAAAATATTTAATAAATTATTTCCACATTTAGCTCTGTGACTTTTGACTAGTACGTTAAACAAATGCACATTGAAACAACTACTTCCCGGGCAAATACCCACGCCGGACATTGAATTACATAATGTACACCTGCTGTTGCAAATCAATAAAATATTGCATAATGCAACAAATTTTTATCAGTACCCATAGGGGAAATGTTTACTGTTAAAAAAACTCTCTGTATATCACCAGTTTGTTTGTTTATTATGTCATGTATCACTTCTAAATAAGACAAAATATGGTGATTTGTCTTATTTTTTAAATATTGTGATGAATAAAAAAATAAGTTATTTTTATTAATTTAAAAAAAATCAAATTTATTAACAAATTGAGCTCAAATTGAAACTAGTAGAAAATAAAATACAAATAAGTGAAACAAAACCAAGTGAATTTAATTTACAAATTAATATTTTTAAAAAATGTTTTACCAAGTGATTAATGAGAAAAAAGTGTCCGATATACAATATTGAGCATGGATTTCTTCTTGTTTTTTTTTTTATTAGATGTGCATTTCTCGAATTATTCGACCAACCCTGTATATTTTTACTATTTAATGAAAGATTGAGTCTCCCTTCTACACAAAATTTATTAATTGCAATTAATATATTTTGTGAAGGAGGAGGCTCAATCTTTTATTAAATAGTGCAGTTCATCTCCACGTAACTCAACCGTCATTAAAGTATACTGTATTTATTTTCAAATTATGTTTATTAATTAATCAATTAACATAACCTATTTGCTTTATTATAATAATTTCTTCCATACAATATTTTCGAATATGTGTGCCAGATGAAAGAGAATAAAATAGCAAGAAGAATATATTAAACAAGCGTGCAAGGGAAAAACTTCCGGGGTAAGAAAAAATATGGAATGATAAAACAAGAGATGAAGCAGAAAAAAGGAAATAGAATGGAGGAACCGAAAAGCATGTAAAGCAAAACAGAACAGACATTAAACATTAACAGATCTCTCTCCTAACGGCAGAAAGGCAAAAAAAATAATAATAACATAAAAATCAACCCCCACAACTTTTACGTTATTATTGGAAATGTTATTATTTGTTTAAGCATAAGAAATTTAAAAGTGAAAAACGTAGGGTTTCGGTTAGGGTCAAATTTCAGAGAAAGGCAGATAGTAGCGTAAAAGGAGGTCGAAATTTGGTTGATGGTTGATGAAATCGAGAGCCGCATCGCGCAGAGAAACCTGACAATTTGGGTGAATCATAAAACGTCGCTTTAATTAGCCTTAAAATGTTTTAGTGGAATAAATTAATTTCCAGCCATCACACAAAAAAAGTTTAAATAGAAAACACACAAAATTGATTGAATAAATAAAAGAGGGTAGAGAGACCTCTGGTCGATAGCCCAGACAGACCTACACCTACATGTATTCTGATTATTAATGATATATTGTTTTGTATTATCCATTGTCTGAATAAAGATATACGTATAGGTAAACGTCGTTTTAAGTCGGTTTGATTTACGCCGATTTACAATTACGCCGGTTGATGTCGGTCGTGGGATTCCCCGCTTTTTTTTAATCCAAAAAAGTGTGTGAATTTAATGTAAACTGGTGAATTAGCACTTATTTTAAAAGAATCATACAGAGTGGTCCAACGAAAAGTATGCACCTAGCTTTTCTCCTTTTTACAATTTAATTCTATATCCTTCGTCTTCTTATATATACAAACATCTTTATTCAGACAGCAGAATTACAATTCTGTACAAATATTTATATTTACAATACATATCGATAGGTCGTGGGCTATCAATCGGAGGTCTTTCTGCCTCGTCTTCTTATTTTATCAATTTTAATTAAAAATAATAGACTTTGATTAAAACACTTGGTTTGTTAAATCAGTGAAACAAACCAAGTGTTTTAATCAAAGACTATTAATTAAATATGTTTCACCACGAGTTAAGTGAGAAATTAATTCAAAATTAATTAAAAATAAACTGAAAAAAAAAACAACCGTTGCAGTATATTACATTAATTTTAAGTAAAAGTCTTGGGAATTTATCCACAAAGCCAAAACAGCCTCACGTGCTGCTTATTACAGGCATAACTCGAATGTTCCGTCTTCGTGAGAGCATGTACAGTTATGTGCGGCACTTTTTGGCCTCGCAAATGTTCACTTTTCTTCCAAATTACACATTCCGTACACTAAAAAAAATGAAACAAAAAAAAACGAAACCATTACGTAACGTTATGGCATTACATTAATAATGTGGGGATTTTTTTTTTCTACAACAATTAGCTGCTAGGAATTATCGCATACCTTATTTTTTTGCATGAAGGATTTCACAACGCGTTCTCATATATGAAAGTGATATAATTTAGATGTTGACTTTATATGGGATTGTTCGTTTTGATGGATTTATTAATGTCTTGGATTTTTAAAAGAAGAAGAAAAAATGTTGTTAGAAATGTTATGATATTAATATTATTTTGGGAGTGGGAAATACATCAATCAAATATTAGATAATAGACTAATTTAATATTTTTTTTATAAAAGAAATTTATTATAAACATTAATTCACATAATAAATAATTAATTAATTAGTGAAAAGGATAAGTAGTTAATGTTTTATACCCGACTTATAAAAATAAATAAAACCAACAAAAATATTCAATAATTCTCCAAAATATAATAAACTTAAGTGGAGAATTTACCATACATCTCAAATACTCCATGCAACCTAAAATTCCTTCAGAATATGAAAATCCTCCTCTCACAATTCATTATTGCGAACAATTAAAAGTGTTCAGCTAACATATACACATTTTTGTTGCACATCACTATAAATTTCATTTTAATTTATAATTTAAAATTACTTATTTAAAAGTAATCTATTTGTACAATACAAGAATAATAACTGTTTTATTTATAAAAAATAACCATTTACTGTGAATTTAATTATTATTAAGTACATTTTTTTGATGTTCATTATACAAAATAAAAAGAATTTGAATATATTAAATAAAAATGATTTGAAAATAATTAATAAATTATTTTCACATTTTGCTCTGTGACTTATGACTTACGTTACGTAAGTACGTTAAACAAATGCACATTAAAACAACTACTTCCCAGAGCAAAATGTGAAAATAATTGATTAATTATTTTCAAATCATTTTTATTTAATATATTTAAATAACTGTGACCAAGTGAATGAATACTCTTTTATATTTATAAGAATTTGAAAATAATTAATAAATTATTTCCTTTTTAGCTACTTTTACATTTTGACTAATGATATATAAGTACTTTAAACAAATGCAATTTGACCCAAAAGTCATTATTATTATAATATCATAAAATTGTCTAAACAAATTATCAAATGTCATCATTTATTGACTTTAAAATTATTAATTTAAAAGCATTCTATTACCAAAATTACTCAATTTTGTCTAAAACTACGATTACGTTTGAATATTAGTGATGAGCAGAATCAGTTTGTCCTACATGTTGCATAATAATGGATCATTAAATGTTCAACGAACCTTAGAGGTCGAGTTAAAAAAATAAATAATTCTTCCTAGGAAATTGACTCATAAATTGTTAGTAATTTAAATATAATTCCCCAGATCCTTCTGGATGTGCACTTGAGCTAAAGAAACGCGAAGGCTGTCTTTGTTGTGATTTTATATTATAATCTTCCAGTTCCTGGAATTAACCATCGTTTCAAACAAAGAAAATATTGAATAATTATTACTGTCATATACTTTACGTCTCTGTAATTTTATTCAGTGTTAGAGTAATTATATTTTCATAACTCAATTATTTATCATTATGTATATTCGATTAAAATATTAAATAATTTTTCATAACTCGATACCATATGGTAAATGGGGTTACTAATATATATAATATATATATAATTATATATATATATATATATATATATATATAATTATATATATATATATATATATATAATTCTTTATAGGAAATCGAATCACAAATTCATTATAATTTAAATCATCTAGCGGCGCCAATTTTTTGTTGTTGTTGTTATTATTTCTTTATTTTTGTTTTACAATCCACTATACATAAATATTATTAATTATATTTTAGATTTGTAAAAAGGTAAATCCTTTAAATAAATAAATACAGAAGGATGTGTAGGTAATTTTGATAGAATTTTAAAACTGAATTTTGATTTGCTTACCAATTACAGCGACTTTTTTTAAGATTCAGATTATCCTAAAAATATAGATTCAAATAGCCTATAAAAGGACAACCTCAAATTATATACCGTATTATACTATACAATACTGTACTTAATATAATGTAAAAGTCTCTTGAATAAAGATATTTGTATATATATAAATTCAATGTATTTTTTATAGTTTAATCATTTTTCTTCATTACACGTATAAAATTAAAATAAACACTTAATTTAAAAATTGATGGCAGTCAACACTATTGAAAAATGTGATAATGAATAACATATATAACGAAGTACAAGCCTTCACAATTCAAAATATTCTATTGAAAAAATCAATAGTTATGCTGACATTCTAAAAATTGTATTACTGACACCAAGAATAATCTTGTTCTTATCTAAAACACACAAAAGAATTCAGCGTGAGTAATTCAAATACACAAAATTCTTGAGATGTTAAATTTAAGAGGTGATATTAAATAACATATTTTAACTTAACAAACAGACAATCATATACATCTATCATTATCAAATCAACCAGGTTGTTATTCCTGCTTGATTTGATAATCGCTATTAACTACAACCTGCAACTTTGACAACCATGATCGGCTTTGATTTATAATTTGCAAAATTTATATCAAGAGAGAGTGTTTTTGTCTATTGTAAGTATGAAACAATTATTTTTATAGCCATTTATAATTTCAACGCGTTTGTACATTTAATATAATGTTTATATTTAATATACAGATTGTTCTACATATTTAATCCCATGTGTGGAAAAATCTATAGATGGCAAGAGATAGGGAATTAATTAAAAAGAAGAAACTTAATGTCCTACAATTAATAAAACACACAGTAACAAAAAATACATCATTTACTTTCAATATTTTCTCATTCCTTTTTACTATTTAAGTTATTCTGAAATAAAGTGTTTCTTTGTGTATATAAAAAACGATAATAGATTAAAATAATGGTTTAATAATTACATCCTTCAAACACTAGAAAAGATTAACATCAATCAGCAACAATTGATGCAATTAAATATATTCATTATGTTTATTTTCACACATTTATTTAAGGAAATTGGCTCTATAAATAGAATGGAAAGTTTTGATTTTTTTTAGAGCAGCGGTGCATTTCGAGCAATAATATAATTTTATTGTTTAAAAATGTAGGCCAAGTGGATAGTTAAAATTTATATCTCGGTTGTTAGATTGTCCCACATTCAGATTCGGATTTTATTGCTTTATGCCAAATAATTTTTCAACACGATCGCGCGCTTAATTTTGCATTTGTTTACAGAAAGAGAGAGTGTTCTTGTCTATTGTAAGTAAGAAATAATTATGGTTTTAGCCATTTATATTTTTAACGCCTTTGTGCATTTAATAAAATGTTTATATTTACAGACTGTTCCAGATAAATGAATGTCCCAGGTGTGGGAAAATCTGTAGATGGTTGGAGATAGAGAATCGATAAAAAGGAAACAACTTAATGTCCTGCATCATTAAGTATTAATTAAGAATGTATATATGTATTTTTAGTAAATTTTTAATCTGTACAAATTATCTTTCATATTTAAGTTAATTAACTCAGTATTTTAAATAAAAATAAAATGATTTGAAAATAATCAATAAATCATTTCCACACCTATTGTATTTATATTTAACTCAATATTGTTATAATATAACAATATTTTATTCCTTTCTTCACTTTTTTTATTTTTACCACTAATTGTACATTTCGAGCACCACGTTATCTTTATCAATAGCTTTATTATTTGTCAATTTTACATAAAAGCTATTGATAAAGAGCACGTGGTGATCGAAATGTACATTTAGTGGTAAAAATAAAAAAGTAAATAAAGAAATAAAATATTATTATATTCAACCGTCCACAATCTTGGATGTAATGAATTGAAATATTGTTGTGGAGGGATTGTTACGGATAGGTCTTATGTTTGGGGTGTAACTTTATGTATCCCATGTACCCCAAACACAAGACCTATCCGCAAAAATCCCCCCACAACAATATTTCAATTCATTACATCCTTTCAAGCAATAGACAGTTAAATTGAGCCTGATTGATTCAATGGACAGTTTAACAATGACGACCAACGACAACATAATTTGCAAAAGATGATACAATTAATTATACGCCAGGCAGAAAGATTTATGGTTGATAGCCGATTGACAAGAAACCTTTACATTTTCAAAATATTTTATATTGTTATTATTATTATTGTAAATTCAAAAAACTTGTCAATAAAGATGTGTAACTACAACTATTATTATATATATGTATAAATCTTTATTGGCAGATTATTTTGAACAAAGTAATAATAATAAATAAATACAATAAATAACTAACATAAAAATAAATTCTTCTGCCAATTGGCTATCGACCGTTGGTCTTTCCGCCTTATTATTATATTATATCAAGAAACTTCACGTAATCACCAACAAATATCTTCAACTCAATATTGTGTACTCTTCTTAAAACAAAAAACATAAAACCACTTTAAGGGACACGTCATATAATTTTCGACGAAGTTTGTTTATGGACCCACAATTATAACATTTCCAGGGTGCACTATTATAATCAAAATACAAAACAAAATGGAAGCCTCAGAAGAGGGATAATGTATAGAAAATATATATTATAATTTTTTGTCGCTTTTTGTTTTTGTTATGGTTTCATACCAATAAAGTTTGAATTTATTATATAAATGATATTAAATTAGTATGAAGTAATTTTATACCACAAAAAATTCTTTTAATTATTTTATTTATGGAACAATAACTATTTTTTTTGTAAATTTTAACATTGCTAAGTGCATTTTTTTCGTTTTTCGTAATGCAGCAAACTGCAATTTTCTGGGTCATTATTATGCAATTATGTCAACGCCCAAGAGCCACCTAATCACCTAGCGAAAGCAGCGCTTAATTAATCCAGCTGTGACAAATTAAGTTCAATTAAACAGCTCCCCATTGTCTCGTCTCTCTGTATAATTTCAATTAGATTCTTCCCACCATGTGACCAAAACAGTATCCAGAATAGTGTAGCTTAATTTGAGTTCGTTCCTCGTTATTATGAGTAATGCTCGCGCCGTGGGTGGATTCGTTATTTTAAGATGGTTCTAAAAGGTGTTATAATAATTTTATAAAACATATGTGATACAATATTTAAAAAAAAAAACTATATTTTTAATTTTTTTTTTTTATTTTTTCCATGTGGAATATAAAGGTAAAGTATTGTTTTCATAAAACAAAAATAAATCGAAATTAGAAAAAATATTGTACTGTGGGGACTTCTACTTCGATATACATGTTAATTTCACAATAAAATACTTATTATTTTGTTTATTATATTTTTGTTTGTTTATTTTATGCGACTGCAGTTTGGACAAATTTAACTTGTCATTATCGATCATGGAGTATGCAGTCGGATAAAAAGTGTTATACAAAGTAATAAGTGTTTCATTGTAGAACAAAAATATCCATTTTGGGGTGGTCAGAAAAGGTATGACCAAACTCAAAATGTATGTACTTATTTAAATTTTCGATTTTTTTTTTTTTATATTTTTCGTAAAGCCCAACGAGGCTGTTCAAATATTAACGCTCGGTATATTCAGATCCCTGAATATAAATTATTGTAATCAATAAAGTTATCAACAAAAATATTTTTTATGATTTTTATAATAAATATAGTAGTGAATTTTATATATAGTAAACCTGAATAGTTAGATTTTTTAGTACTTTTTCTAAAATCTACGGGGTTACTTTAGTTAATATTTGAATACGATTTTCTTAATTTCCAAAAAAATCGCCGTTGGCATTAATGGGTTAAGCATGTGTCTGAAAATTCCTATTATTCTTCATATATTTTCATAATATTAATAGATCTTACAATAAAATACACATTTTTAAAATCTCAATAGAATAAATTATAGTTAATTAAAATTTTGAACAATTAAAACAAAATATATAAAATTTTAAATTAAATGTTACTTGACAGTGGTACAACAGCTGTTTTCTATCAATTTTTATGATTATAGGTTAATATATTTAGCTATTGGTTGTTTTTAACATTTACTTTATTTTTAATGCTGTTTTTCTTAACTTATTTTATCCCTTGTCCATTTGTTCATTACTTTGCACTTTAATCATAATAAATTAAAGACGACGCATGTGCCATCTTTTGCCTAATTCCAAGTGGTATCGTCAACGATTTGGGTCTACAAGAATCATTGTTTCGTCCACTAAAGGAAGGCGAACTTGTCCTGTTTAAGCAAACAAGGAAAACGAAATTCACATTTAATGAATGGTGGCTGAACGTTTTATTAAGTGTGAACTTTGCACTTTATTTACATTATTCAGGACATTGAGAATATTCAAAGAATGTTTCTAAAATCTCTCTACTATAGGAAACATAATCAATATCCGGTGCAGGGCTATCCATCTTCAGAACTGGAGAAAGAATTTGAAATACCTTCACTTCGGTACAGGCGCCAATTAGAACAAATTATATTTATTTGCAAAGTGTTGCATTACGATATCCACGACTCGTATATTTTATCAAGGTTAACCTTTTCTGTACCCAGACCATCCAGTAGAAACAAATATACATTTTATAATGCTCGTTCCAACACTACCCCATTGTTGCTATGTGTAACACGGTGAACAAATTAGCAGATAAAATTGATATTTTTCATGTAAGCCTCCAGACATTAAATAAATATTTAAACTCGTTCAAATATATACCTATGTTTGTATTAAATGATTTGTAATTTGGGTAACAACGGAACTAATATGTTTATAACATTTATAATAAAATCCCCTCTAACCTCAAACAATTATCACCCTTCATTTTTAAAAAAGCCATGGCTCGACAAATTAAATCTAAAAAACTATGTGTATGATCAGTGAAGCTTGGTTTGTGATCTTACTTGAATTTGTATATTCTTGGTTTATTTTATTGGCGAATCTTTAATTATTATTTAAATTTAATAATACAACTATGTACTCCGGTAAGATATATATTATTATTATTATTTTTTAATCAGGTTAAGTGGAAGAGCAATATAGTCATACTGACTAATTGAACTTCGCCTGTTCTACATTATATGTTATTTTTCATTTCTAACTTTTTTCATTCAATAAAGACAATTTATTATTGTTATTATTATTAATATTATTATTTTGTTATTTCAGCCTTCATTTTTTCATTTTAAAAGATGTTTGTATGACCTTGATCTGTCCAATATTAGTTAATATCAATATTTAATTGTATCGTAATTTAAATATTAGTATTGTTCACTGTTATTTTATATTTATATATCAGTTAGAATATTGTTTATATATATATTCGTAATATAGTTTTTTGTAGCATATGTTTTGTAAAAAGGTGATTCCGTAAATAAATGTATTATTATTTGTTTGTTTTTCTAGTTAAATTCATAATTTTTATTATCATTATTGTTACTTACCTTTACAATTTATTTTTTTAAATCACAGTGCAATGGAATTATGTTTATGTTTTATGTTAACATGTAATCCTATAATTAATTTAATGTAAACTGTTGGATAATTAAATAAATAAATTATTCATTATGTAGGTTGAGCAGTCAATGATTATTAACTGATCTTTGCCTACAAATCATGTATATTTTTTGTATTTACTGTGTTTTCTGGCCAATTAAGACATTTATGATTATTATTATGTATACTTCAAAAATGGGCTCTTGTGAAATAATAAGCAACATTAAGAAAACTTTCTACTAAAAAAATAATCAATAAACTCTTCCTCAAGATTATATCACCTTTTCTGGCCGCCTTGTATGTAAATTATAATAAAGAGAGAATTTATGTAGCACTTTTGCTATATATAAAAAATTCTTATAAAAAATTAATAAGAAATATGCTATAATATGTAAACCGTCCGCAAAAAATTAAATATTTACTGTGCAAAACAATAAATCAAGTAAACTAACTAACTAACAATCTTTATTCAAACGTGTATATGTATGTACAATAATATATAAAAATTAGAATTATATTCTGTAGATGAATCGGCTATCGACCGGAGGTCTTTCAGCCTGTCTATGTCTCGTTTTTGTCGTTGTCTATCTAATCGTAATGATCGCTAACGTTATTATCAAAGTCCGCATTGTTGAATGAGATAAATCAAGTAAATTTTATTATGAATGAATTATTCGTTTGGTTTTATGGATTTTTTTATGTATATTTACAAATCAAAATATGCATCGTCATCGTTTAAAAAAATGTTCATTTATTTACCTTGCTTAGAATCGATATTCAATAAAAAATCCAATCCTTAACCATCTCACTAACAGCTACATTTAAACCACAACATCAACGAAGCACATTTCGCGAATCGCAACAAATACGCAACACCGTGGCTGAGAGAACACGAGAGCGAGCGAATCCACGAAACCCGGCGAATGGAAGAAGAACGGTGCCGCTCGTCTGCACAAGAACGGGAAACATCTTAACTCGGATGGGTAATTATAGCAATGAAAATGCCTCGAATCGCCACAAAATGAATTATTCATGTTGGCGAGTAAGTATAAATGTATTAAATATTTCCTCGGAGGATTTTTCGAATTTCTACGGTTTATTTATGTGCATCGGCGGCGTGGTCGCACTTAAAGAGTTACCCAGCGGAATAACTCGATAACTTACTCGGGGTATAATTAAGTGTGGGTTTATTATTATTGATGGGATGATTTACTTTATATAAATAGAATGTGTAATGGACTTTCTTGTACACACCAATTATAAAGGGTATTTTAATCAAAATTATTCACTCTAAAATTGTAAGTTTAAATTAATATGTTAATAAGTGGCAGAAAGACCTCCGGTCAATAGCCCATGACAGACTACTAACCCATCAATATGTATTGTAAATACAAATATTTGTAAAGAATTATAATTCTGCTGTCTGAATACAGATGTTTGTTTGTATATAATAATAAGCTAATTGTTTAAATATAGAAATTGATATTAGTAGTAATTTCCTGCAAGGTTAATTTTTTACACGTTTGTGTCTTTTTGTCCGAACCACTTCGATCTTCCAATGTTATTGTAAGGAAAGGGAAAAATCAAGTCGATTTCTATGGATTTTAGTTGTATATAAAAACTTTATGCCTGATGAATTGACATAAAGTTTATACATTATTCTAATTTATATCAAATACATACCAATCTATCTAATATATAGTTGAAATAGCTTTTTTTTAAATACAAATTTATATTGAGTAAGTATTCTCAAAATACAAACTAAAAAATTTGCAACGTTGTATCCACAAAAATCCCGACATTCCTTATAAATTAAAAAAACAACGATCACTTTATTTGAATATATATCCCCACTACACCCTCTTACTCTTACCTAAATCCCAACTGCTATTTTTTATACACAAATTTATATTTTGAAAATGTTTAAGTATTGTCAAAATGCAAACTAAAAAATTTGTAAGGTTGTATCCACAGAAATCCCGATATTTCTTCTAAATTAAGAAAAAAACAACGATCACTTTATTTTAATATATATCCCCACTACTTAAAACCTAGCTACTATAAAGATATTAACAATTAAGAAGATAACAAGGTCAGGAAGTCCTACGGTCGTTAGCCCTTATTTGGGAATATATTATGAAAATATTTATTTTTTACGTTATATTAGAATATATTCAACGTATTATATATACAAACATATTTATTCAGACAATATGACAACAAAATTTTACAAAATTTATTATAACAATATGTACAATTGTGTTAGGAGTCTGTCATGGGCTATCGATCATAGGTCTTTCTGCCCTCAATGTATTATTTTCTTAGATACTAAACATTTAGTAGCAATATTTTAAAAATGTGTTTAATTAAAAAAAATAAATAAAAAAAACATAACAAGTATGAACTTTAAAAAATGAACAGTCTCAACAATTAAGTTATTTTTAAAACATATTAGAGCTATCTAATGTATGACATTAGACACATAGTATTGTTTCACTAATAAATTTATTTCGTTCCGTTTAGTTTCTTCTATTCGACATTATCAAGGAATACAAAAGATAGCAAAGTGCGCCGCTTTTAAATACATGACATAATTAGGTAATTGTCATATCTCATCGATATTGCTAACCATCGGTTTTTCTTGGATTAGCGCTTTTTGAATTTCCAATCCTCCTTTCAAGGTAAGAAACCAAGAGTTAAGGGAGTAATTAATCACATATATATTAGAGATATTGTAAATATCATTTAATCAATAGAAAAATGCAATAATAACTCATGATTCATTCAGTCATATTACAAACAATAGCAACCGTAAAGCCTTCGCTTAATTATAAAAACTATGTAGTCTTTAGTGTAAATTGATGACTATATGAGTGTTTTTTTATCACGAAGCATCTTTTGTATATCTCAACCATCTCAGATGATTAGCACTAACTTCGTTTCCTTAATTAATGTATCATTTCTGACAAAGAGTATTGAGAAAAGCTTTCCGCGCTTGATTTTGATGTAGCCCAGCTTAAGAACAATAATTTTTGCGTTTACAGAGGCACATAATGTAAAGATCAACTTCAACTTTTTCTTGGTGGAATCTAGCTCCAGAACTCCAATATTTGTGACGGCTTCACATTTGTACATTATAATAATAATATTTTTATTTTTCCATAACAGAACAAAAATACAGAAACGAAAATATTTATGACAATTATAAACGATTCCTAAAAATAAACATTATCTGAAGAACATCTTCCTATTCTTCTTGTTAGAATCTACATTCAAATTCTGCTCCTAGATTCAATTTAATCAGATGTTGTCATTGGTTAATGCTATCATTCCCGATAATGAGCCTTGGGGAAAGCTTTGTGTGCTTGGTTTTGGTTTAGCATAGCCTAAGAACTCTAATCTTTACGAAGGTCTCACAGTAGCACATTATGTGAAGAGCATCTTCATCTTCTTCCTGATGGAACCTAGCTTAAGAACTCTAAACTTTGTGGATGCCTCACTTTGGTTCTTTATCTGAAGATCGTCATCCTCTTCTTTCTGGTGGAATCTAAATGAAAATTCTCCTTCTAGATCCAATTTAATCATAAGTTTGTTTCCTTGGTTAATGCTATTATTCCCGACAATGAGTCTTGGGGAAAGCTTTCTATTCTTGGTTTTGGTGTAGCATTGCCTAAGAACTTTAATCTTTACGAAGGTCTCACAGTAGCACATTATGTGAAAAGCATCTTCCTCTTCTTCCTGGTGAAATCTATCGTAAGAAATCTAAAGTTTGCGAAAGCCTCACATTGGTACATTATCTGAAGAGCACTTTCCTCTTCTTTCTACATGCAAATTCTGCTTCTAGATCCAATTTATTCAGATGATTGCGTCCTTGATTAATGCTATCATTCCCGACAATGAATCTTGGAGGAAGCTTTCTGTGCTTGGTTTTGATGGAGCCTAGCTTAAGAACTTTAATCTTTGTGAATGTCTCACATTGGTACATTATCTGAATCTTCTACTTTTTCCTGGTAGGATCTACATTCAAATTCTGCTTCTAGATTCAATTTATTCAAATGCTATCATTCTTTACGAAGGTCTCACAGTAGCACATTTTATGAAGAGCATATTCATCTTCTTCCCGGTGGAACATAACTTAAGAACTCTAAACTTTGTGGATGCCTCACATTGGTGCAATATCTGAAGATCGTCAACCTCTTCTTTCTGGTGGAATCTAAATTAAAATTCTCCTTCTAGATCCAATTTAATCAGAAGTTCGTTTCCTTGGTTAATTCTATTATTCCCGACAATGAGTCTTGGGGAAAGCTTTCTGTGCTTGGTTTTGGTGTAGCCTAGCCTAAGAACTCTAATCTTTGCGAATGCCTCACGGTGGTACATTATCAGAATCTTCTACTTTTTCCTGGTAGAATCTACATTCAAATTCTGCTTCTAGATTCAATTTATTCAGATGATTGTATCTTTGATTATTACTATCATTCCCGACAATGAGTGTTGGCGGAAAGCTTTCTGTGGTACATTATATGAAAAGTATCTTCCTCTTCTTCCTGGTGAAATCTATCGTAAGAAATCTAAAGTTTGTGAAAGCTTCACATTGGTACATTATCTGAAGAGCACTTTCCTCTTCTTTCTACATGCAAATTCTGCTTCTAGATCCAATTTATTCAGATGATTGCGTCCTTGATTAATGCAATCATTCCCGACAATGAATCTTGGAGGAAAGCTTTCTGTGCTTGGTTTTGATGGAGCCAAGCTTAAGAACTTTAATCTTTGTGAATGTCTCACATTGATACATTATCTGAATCTTCTACTTTTTCCTGGTAGAATCTACATTCAAATTCTGCTTCTAGATTCAATTTATTCAATCTATTGATTAATGCTATCATTCTTTATGAAGGTCTCACAGTAGCACATTTTATGAAGAGCATCTTCATCTTCTTCCTGGTGGAACCTAGCTTAAGAACTCTCAACTTTGTGGATGCCTCACATTGATGCTTTATCTGAAGATCATCATCCTCTTCTTTCTGGTGGAATCTACATTAAAATTCTCCTTCTATTTTATCTGTGTGTTGTCCAGTGCCATTGGAAACTCCTGACTGAGAATATATGATCATTGTTGTCATTATCAGTACTAAATATTTCTTGGGAATGCATTTTGAAAATATTTATTTATTACATTATGTTAGATTATATTCAATGTATTAATTTCTCTGATACTAAAGATTTAATAGTAGTATTTTGAAAGTGTGTTTAATTAAAACAAAACTTAAAAAACTAACAAGTATGAACTTTCAAGAAAATCAAGAACGGATTCCATTGAAGGAAGAATGATCAAATGGCCCACCCGCTAGAGTGAAAACAAACAGACGGCTCATAAACCCCTATGACGGTTTATGAGCCGGAAGGGCCGATATATACCATATGATCGAGAACTTTTCTCCTCTAGAGTGTTTTGATTTTTTCTGTATTTTACATTTTGTTAGCACTAGTGCATAAAAACAAGTAAAACGTCATATGTGTCATAACTTATGAAACAAAATCCTTCAATTTGTTAGAATAAAATAACCTATAACGTGTGGTTCCTTTTTATTACCCATAACATTTTTTTATAAACAAATCAAAGCACTATAAAGAAGAAAAGTTGTCGATTATATGGTATAATAATAAATCAAACGCTATGATCACTATGGTTTCAATCAGCCTAATAAAACAATCTGAAGGGCATAATCCTTTTGTTTTTTCTCCTGCCGGTTGTATTTCTACATTCTACAGTTTTATAATTATCCACCTATTATTGTATTGTCCCTTTCATGAGGCTTTTTCAAACTCCAGATCCTTGTACGAAAAAATAATTACCATTAAAACCGTCTCTAAACTAAGTTTCATAATAATTCAAAACCACAATAACATCGCGTGCATGACGTTATTTATTTATAAACGTGTAACGATTAAAATTTACACAAAACTGGTACGAGCTCCATTTCGCTCATTAGTAACACAAGGCTGGCCGGATTTTTCGGTACCGAGAAGAAGAAAATGAAAAACGCGGTCGGTTCTCGGCGCTCATTGCGCAAAGCCCGCCCGCAATTAAACAAATCGCACGACGTCTGATCGTATCTGGATGGATAATAACTACCTTCAGTAACTAATTAAAAGTAGCAAGTAGGGCACGTTCGGCGAGTAGCGAGTGATAACTTTTAAACTGGCTGCTGGGCGGATTTTCGGTATTTATTAGCTTGCGCAACTTTATTTAGCAATTGGTTATTACTACTTCCGTGAGAAACATACTCATTATTATATTAGATATAAGTAGTTATCATTAGAATTTATTCACTTGATTGCGCATATACAGTATGATTCAACGAAAAGTCAGGTAAAAACAGACAAAAATGGAATGTAATTTGAAATATTTCCTAATAAAATTATTATTTCTTGAAATATTTCAGTTTCTCGAGATTATTTATTCAGTCTGTATAATTTTTATTCATTCTTTTCCTATTTAAACAGTAGTAATTTAAAAGGCAAAAGAAGAGTCACAGAATCAATGTCAAATAAAAGTGGTTTTTAAAAAAGTTACGTGTTTTTCTAAATTGAAAATGTCGCCCAATAAAATGCCTCTAATTACATCGTGCCATATATATATATATATATATATATATATATATATATATATATATATACATATATAAATGTATATACAGAGAGCTTTTTTTTATCAGTATACATTTCCCCTATGTATACTTGCAAAATACGCGAGTCAAATGCATTAACGTATGTGTGTTTAGTTGCCTATAACACGCAAGTGAACATACATATGCCAAATGAGCAACTAAACATACACACATTAATCGGTTCAATGCGTTTGACTCGCGTTTTTTGCAGGTATACATAGGGGAAATGTATACTTATAAAAAAATCTCTCTGTATATATTTATCTGTGCTCTTACTTAGAGATTATAAAAGGGGAACCGAATGAAATAAGTTCAAATTAAAAGTAAAATCACGTTTTTACTTATAATTCGCTGAGTAATTATTAATCATAAATTCATTCAAATTTTCTGCTGTTGAAAAAAAAAAAACTAAACCAATTACCTGAGCAAACAATACGATAACATGTAATCTATTTCGTGTTCAAACAATAAAACAGCACTCGTCAATCGCTAACGTCATGAAAACCATCGAATGCGCACATGTTTCGAACGTTGCTACATTCACCTCCGAGCATTTTTCCGGTTCATATTTTTTCCCCATTTCAGTTTCGTTAACAATATTCCAATAAACGACGGGACAATATCGCCCGTAGTCCCGCCGTGATTTACACCGGACTGTTTATGTCAGCATCCGTACCTTTCTCTTTTTCATTTCGCGTTGGTTTACGAGATGCCGGCGCATAATGTTTATTGCACGGCACGCGAAATCGGAAAAATGCCGAAGTAACGTGCATAATATGAGTCATATTTATTTACGAGTAAGTAAATCTATGAAAGCGGAAAATGTCGGGTTCTTATGGTTTTCGTTTTATAGACGTTCTGATTGCGAGTTGAAGAAAGAAAATATGGTGATGTAAATAGTATTCAAAGATGCTTCATTTTTGTTGGATCAGAGTGGGTCATATTTAGATCTAAAAGCATGGATTATTTTGTAAAGTATCATTGTAAATTACCCATAAATTAAAATATTTTGAAAATTCTAAAAGAATGTTAAACCCATATTCTTTCATAAATTAAAATATTTTGAAAATTCTACCACCTCCGGTTATACCGAATCTAGGTAGGTTCCTTATTTTAAAGAATATGGGTTTAATATTCTTTCATAAATTAATTTTTTTGTAAATTCTACCACCTCGGGTTATACCGAATCTAGGTAGGTTCGTTATTTTAAATGGAACCCTATATTTATTTTATTGGAAAACGCTAAACATTTTAATTATTAAATAAAATGAAACAAAGATGATTCACACATTTGCAGTTATTTAAATTACAATGAAATTAAACAAGTAAAATTTCTGGCAATGATCATTCGATCGAATTTTATTGATCATTGTCAGAAATTTTCCTTGTTTAATTTCATTGTAATTTTAATTATTATATAAAACCTGAGATGCTAATTTTCAATTTGAACTTGAACAATATGCAATTCCGAGGGTAATGCCGGTATGCGAGAAACCATAGGTCGTTATACAATGAGACAAGAACGATACATCTGCCAGGCTTAATCTGCTCCTTATATAAGGAAACTGTGCCATACGGTTACATAACGACAGGTAACGTCTGGCGGCCCAAATTTACATAATGATTCAACGGTTTCACCTTGTTGCTGTCCGAAATTGGAATATTTGTTCGATAGACAATATTTCTTGCATAATAGCAATTTAAAATCCAATTAAAGAATTCATCTATGGAAGTTCTAGCGATAAACTACAGTGCAATGTATGAACTGTAGGTTTGAACTAGCGCAGGATTTTGTATACTTTCTGCGCTGACAGTAACGTCACAGATTTTCATTCAGTTCAACTAAGTAAAGCGAGACATTAATCAGATTAAATTAGTCGGAAAATAAAACCAATCAGGCTGAAAGACCACTGGTCTATAGCCAATTTGTGAAATTTATTATGTATAATATAGTAATGTAATGGTTTTCTAACGTATTGTGCATATACTCTTTCAATTTCACAAATAAAGATGTTTGTATATATAAAACCAATCATTTTTTGTAGGCCAAAAGTCATTCGCGTATACACGGCAACGGAGTGACGGATAGGATTCTTTACTAATATATGGTAAAATATATAGTTGAAGAACAATTTAATCTTTCTAGAGATTTTCTTAATTTTTATTCATATGCAAATTTTACTCTAGCAAGTAAAATGACCACTGTTTGAACAGCATCAAGCTTCTTTTAATGTTTAATTGAAAATCAAAACTTAAATCACATGAATTGAGGGAATTTCAATGTACAACATTGAGATATAATTTGAATTAATTAAATATAAGTGGAAAAGAAACATCTCTGATGGGATTTGAACCCATGTACCTCGATTTATAGCCGAGTGCGTTACTACACCACAGAGACATGCGATATCAAATCTCCAGTGCTTGAAGTTCATTTATATTAAATTTATACAGTAAATAATTACTTAAATCGCATGTTTTGGGTACGTTTCCCACAAGAAAGAATAAATTTGTATGAAAACATTTATATTTAAAAAAAATATATATGAAAATTTGCGTCTTGATTACAAACACTAAATTAGATATATTAAATAAAAATGATTTGAAAATAATTAATAAATTATTTTCACATTTTGCTCTGTGACTTATGACTCACGTTACGTAAGTACGTTAAACAAATGCACATTAAAACAACTACTTCCCGGGCAAATACCCACGCCGGACGTTGAATTACATAATGTAAACCTGCTGTTGCACATCAATAAAATATTGCATAATGAATTAGAAATGATAGATTTAAATACATTTCGATAAAAGAAAATCCTTTAATTAATTATATTAAATATATAATAAAAAACATTTATATATACCCTTTCCTTTTTTCCTTTATCTCTTTAATTCCCTGTGATATCTATATTCTTTTCCACCATCAAAGCTGGTTGAAGTAGATCATAAAAAGGACCCAAATAATTTATGTTAATAAAAAAAAAAACGTTCTAAAAAATAAACCATACACAATGTATATATGAACACTGTGTATAAACTGAGCTGCGGAGTCGGAATCGTTTTCCTCTATCATTTGGATAAGTGATAATGGGTATTTCAGTCTGTCACACCTCATCAGACCAGTGTGTTCTATGTACCTTAATGGAGGATGAAGCGCGAAAGAGATTATTAAATATCCAATAAATATCAAAAATTATTTCACCATGCTTCAATTTTAAGTTTAATGTGCATTAGTTTAACGTACTTACGTAACGTAAGTCATAAGTCACAGAGCTAAATGTGAAAATAATTTATTAATTATTTTCAAATCATTTTTATTTAATATATTTAAATAACTGTGACCAAGCGAATGAATACTCTTTTCTAATTATTTAAGTTAACATTTTTTCAACAGTAATTCATTAAATGAATGATTTTGTTTTAATTTCATTTTTTACATACACACATAAACATATTTATTGCGATATTTACAGTTACATTAAGTTTGCAAAACATTACATTTTTTTATTTACAAGACTGATATTGACTAGTGCTCTTTCAGCCGGCAGTCTTTGTCCTTTGTCTCGTCTATCAGTTAGTCATTTATGAGTGATGATATGATTTCATGAATGGAGGATTGAGGATGTTTGAATTTTGAAGGAATATTGGGGTTTCTGGTAATGAAAAGTAGCTTTAAAAGTTCCCGGATGAGAGATTTTGTGGCAAAATTTTGGGATGGATGGGTAATTCGTTGTGATTACTTTTATTTTACTTATTTATTTTTACAGAATCTCCATTTTACAATATACATTTCATTTAATAAATAAAATACAAAATCTCTAATTGGTGCATTGAATCACAAAATGGTCCAATAAAACCTTATTAATATTAAGATAATACTCAACTTTACTGTTGAATGTAAGAAAAACATATAATATATAAAAAATCTTTCCTCTTTTGCCTTTAGCTTTGAGGTAACATACATAATATGTTTTTCATATGTTTTCTACTAGATCTTAAGTTTTTATCGTTTTAAATAATAACTTTTAACCTATTAGACTTTTAAATTAAATTATTTTGTGTACTGTCCTTATACAATTTTTTAATATGTTTTTCCTAGACACTAAGTTTTATTCAATTAGATTTTATATTAAATTATTCTGTGCACTCTCCTTTATGCAACCTTTTAATATGTTTTTCTCCTAGATACTAAGTTTTATCTTTTGTTTTGTATTGTTACCTAAACGTGTAAAATACCATTAACTCGATGTACATTATTTTTATATGCTAGATGATAAGTTTTTATTCTATATGTCTTACTAAATTACTTAAGATATTTTGTTTAATAACCATCGCAACCAAATGACTCACCCATGAATGTTCTGTACTTATTCTTCTTGGAAATAAATAAATAATCGTACAAAAATCTACTTTTTTAAAAAAATATAAGGAGAAATTAATTAATTCTCAAATTAAAGAAATTAAACAATATTAATATTGATTAATGGTGAATGGTGACTGAACGTTTCATTAAATGTGAATTTCGTTTCCTTGTTTGCTTAAACAGGACAAGTTCGCCTTCCTTTAGTGGACGAAACAATGATTCTCTGTCGTCTACCTTGTAGACCCAAATCGTTGACGATGCCACTTGAAATTAGGCAAAAGATGGCGCTTGCGTCGTCTTTAATTAATTACGATTAATATTAATATCCACTGAATTCTCATTAATCACATGGTGAAACAAGATTGATTAGTTTCAAGTGAAACTAACTAGATAATAAATGTGCATAATTATAATTGTGTCTATTCCATTTCTTTTTTCTTTTTCAATTGAGTTAATTAAAATTGAAATTTCACCCTCAGCTAGAATTTTCGATCGCATTCACTGATAGCGCACAAAACCATACGCCATTACCATTACTCGGTAGTACCGCACCTTGTTTATTACTCTGTCGAGATTACACAGGCTATTAATGATGACAGTTTAATCACAAAGCAATTAATCCGTCCGCTACTTTCATCGCGATCGAATAAAACTCACGCCGCGTATCGATTTTCATTGTGTACAAAATTCTATGCAGAAAAAAAAGTTTAATTGAAAACACGAACGAAGAATTGTTTTTTTAGAATTGTTCATGAATATACCAATAATTTATTCTAAACGGTGTTAATCGTTACTTTGTGGTAATATATTATAATAAATTAAATATATTTATAGTAAACAATTTTCATTAATGAAATAAATATGAATAAATTATTAAAAATCAACCAATAAAACACAGATTAGATTGAATAACTTTAAATTCTCGACTAGTATCGGGTTATTAGCCCATTTTAAATTCTCTTGAAAATATTTATTATTTATAAAATTAATACTATAATACTATAAATTATTAATGTAATAATAGAATTATTACAATTTGTGTAATATAGAATTTATATGAAAAAAAAGCACACACTAGTATATTTAATTTATTTATCTATTGTTTCTTTCTTTATTTGAAAACTCGTGGAAATTCTTTCTCTTTTCACACGTAACGTTCCACAAACGCACTTTATGATATAATAGGGTTAAACAATTGGCCTCGAACTGGATGTGTAGTTGTAAACACGTTACGGTCTGGCGGAGCTCAACTCTAGAACGGTTCTTTTTTTAATTGCGAGTTTTCGACAGGATTTCAGATGAAGGGCAGAGGAAGTGTACTGTCCATAAAATAATGCAGTGCATCATTAATATGCTACATAAATTGAAGGAAAATTTGGTTTCCGTTGTGAATTAATTGCTTTTATTTGTTTAGGATACGTTCTAAATTATTAATCAATCAAGTCGACTATAAAAATTAGGTGTGTTTTAATGAAAAGTACTTTCATCCTTAATAAAATAATTGGAAATCACCTGAGTGATAATTAAATTTAAGTGTGAATATAAAATTTTGACAAGTAAAATATATCATATTAACATAAGATAGTATGTTAATTCTCTGATATATTTTACTTGTCAAAATTTTATATTCACACTTAAATTTAATTAACATACTATCCTATGTTAATTCTCTGATATATTATACTTGTCAAAATTTTATATTCACACTTAAATTTAATTATCGCACAGGTGATTTCCAATTGTTTTATTAAGGATGAAAGTACTTTTCATTAAAACACTGTGGAAAATTATTTAAATATAATCCTTGTCATTTCTCATACTCGTTTTATATATATTTTATTAGTTTATAAGAACATATGAATAATTGATTAAGCACATCACACACAAATTAATTAATTGTTAAATGGCTATCGTCCTTTCTGTCAGTAATTTTATTTTACAAAATATATATTTTCGAAACGGTTTCCATCCTCAGCAGAATGTTGCTAAATAAATTCAAATGTAGCTAATCAAAAATGCAAATTTATTAATTTTAATCATTGGACATTCCAGATAATTAGGGCTATGCTATACAGGCAATGTTATATTTAACGTTATTTTGTATCATCACAGTCTCTGCGAGTTTTGTATACTTATAACATGAGATACATTAACAAAGTACACGTTAAATTTAATATTTTCTATTTATTCTATAACTAACAATTTATTAAATAATGTTGTAATTAATACGTAAGAATATTGCTCCAGTGCTTAAGGTTCACTTATATTCAATTTATACAGTAAATTATTACTTAAATCACATGTTGTAGGTACGTTCCCTACAAGAAAGAATAAATTTGTATGAAAACATTTATATTTCAAAAAAAAAAAAATATTTCCTATTTATTCTATAACTAACAATTTATTAAATAATGTTGTAATTAATACGTAAGAATATTGCACGATTTATTATCAATTAATCCTTTTATTTTTAATAATCACATTCGTAAACTCGCGCAGAAATACGGTAATTATTTCAATTCGAAGTTGATCTTATTAAGTGCCGGAATGGGCAATTAATGACTCGTAACACCTGCCTCGTACACAAGCAATGATTTATTCCATTATGCGAGAGCTTTCCCGCGTTCGGCTCAGATTAATTATAAAACTAAATGGAAGGCCAATTTATTTCTGCGCGCCTAATTGCGTTACACCTGCAATTTTATAACTAATTTGCCACAATCGCGCAAGGAAGCGTGTCAATTTGAACAATCGGCCCAACAGTTATTGTTTACTGCTAAGTAAATTGCACTGAAATTATCCTTCGATTGATTTAGATCAGAACAGATTATTGGTTTCAATATTGATAATTAAATAAATAATAATAATAAAATTAAAAACTAAAAAAAATATGATTTACTGTTATTTTTAATTCTCTCCGACTAAGTGCATGATTAAATAATTAAAAAATAGTAGTAAAACAAACCTAGTGACTTTTATTTAATTATTAATGTGGTAAACATGTAATGAGAACCAAATTGAAGAGGCTATTGTTTTCATCGTTGTAATTCTACTGGGTGCAATAAAGTAGGGAAAATATTCCTTAAATATTTGCAATTTTGATTGAATATTTCATTTGGTTGTTTTAGTATTTAGTGTTCTTTTAAGTTTAATTTTATTATATATATTTTAATTAGGTTTGATTTATTTGCTATTACAGCTGCAGGTTATTTAATTTAATTTAAATTAAAATTATTTATTTTAAATAATTATTTATAAAATAAATAATTATTTATTTTATAAATTGTTTTTTGTCATGAAGTTATTTTCGAAAATTAGTGTAATCACGAAGTTGATTTTTACTATAATTCTTCCATTATTTATCTTCACAAAATGACTGAGAAAATGACAATAAAAAAATAACAAGGGAAAATGAAAAATAAATTACATTATACAATATGTTATTGCTTTGCAACAGAAAGTCCATTATGTAATACAATATCTGGAGGGATATAGGCCCGAGAAGTAGTTGTCTTAATGTATATTGGTTATAAAGTACTTACGTAACCCAAGTCAAGAAGTTACAGTAACAAAAGAAAAAATGATTTTAAAACACTAATTCAACCAATTCTAAATAATATGTAAAACAGAAAGAAAAGTGTAGTAATTTATAATTGATTTAATAATGGAACTCAATTTTACATATTTATTTAATAGTAGTCAAGAAGTTACAGTAACGAAAGAAAAAATAATTGAATAATAATTAATTCTTTTTATTTAATTTACTGAAAAAATAATTAATTTATATCGTTTTTCCTTTACTAAATTATTCTTTTTTTACTGTAACTTCTTGACTACTATTAAAATAATTAATTTATATCGTTTTTCCTTGTTTATTAAAGAAATGAAACAAATCGAGTGTTTTAATTTCAATTAAATCATCCTGAATTAATTCAAAAATGTATCACCACAGGTTAAGTGAGAAATTAATTAAACAGAAAGTCCATTATGTAATTCAATGTCTTGGGGGATATAGGTCCGAGAAGTAGTTGTTTTAATGTATATTGGTTATAAAGTACTTACGTAACCCAAGTCAAGAAGTTACAGTAACAAAAGAAATAATGATTGAATAATAATTAATTCTTTTTATTTAATTTACTGCAAAAAAATTATATCGTTTTTCCTTTACTAAATTAAATTATTAATAAATTAATTTATATCGTTTTTCCTTTACTAAATTAAAGGAAAAACGATATAAATTAATTATTTTAATAGTAGTCAAGAAGTTACAGTAATAAAAGAATAATTTAGTAAAGGAAAAACGATATAAATTAATTATTTTTTCAGTAAATTAAATAAAAAGAATTAATTATTATTCAATCATTTTTTCTTTTGTAACTTCTTGACTATTATTAAATAAATATGTAAAATTGAGTTCCATTATTAAATCAATTATAAATTATTACACTTTTCTTTTTGTTTTACAAATTATTTAGAATTGGTTGAATTAGTGTTTTAAAATTTTAACGGTTACGTCCGAATATCTTGTTGACGCTCCAAAGAAAATCGGCTTTGGCTGAAGACACTGATCATCTAGAAAATGCGTCGTAAATTTCCGATGCGGTTTTTATAGGCCATTATGTTGCCTGGATGTTGTCTTTGAGATGCGATGTGGCGTGGCTAGTTATTTTCGTAACTGGCAGCTAATGAAGAATGCCACCGTCCGTGATATGGGCCGAATCCCGGAAATGCAATTCGTATTTATATTTTTTTCTTTCTCTAGGATTAACTTAACACTTTTTTAAACAACGAAACTCAGAGGCATTTTTAATTTGAATATCAACGACACACAAATGATACTTTAATTCGAAAATAAACGAAACTATAATTTGAAAATCTATGTAAGAAATCTTTACAATTATGAGCGATGAATCTAGAATTCGTATTTATATTTTTTTCTTTCTCTAGGATTAACTTAACATTTTTTAAAACAACGAAACTCAAAGGCATTTTTAATTTGAAAATCAACGACACACGAATGATGCTTTAATTCAAAAATAAACGAAACTTTAATTTGAAAATCAATGAAAGAAATCTTTACAATTAGGAGTGATGTATCTAGAATTGAAAAAAAAAAAAATTACTAAAAAATACTCAAACATTTATATTCAGACAATTATATTAAATTTTATATACAACTATAAATTACAAATATGCATAAGTGTTATTCTGCCATAGGCTATCGACCTGAGGTCTTTCTGCCCTGTCATGAATTTATGGTGATGTGGATTTAGAAATATCCGTGCTAGCTAGTTGAATTGTTAAATAAAACACTTTTTCACTTTGTCTGTATAATAACAAGTTATACAAACAAAGTGAAAACGTGTTTTATTTAATAAACTCAAAATGTATAACCAAGTGAAAGCCTTAACAATCAACAAATTAGTTGAATTGTCTTGATTTGTACTGATGGATTGATGAATGATGAGACTAGGGTCTGTATATTTGGATTTCGAGGAATACAGAATTTATTAAGGATTAAAATGAAAATATATTGTTGTAAATTTATAGTTATAATAATTTTATTAAATTAAGGTAACACTGCAATAATTCCATTTTGATGAAATTAAAACTGGCGCAATTTCTTTTTTCCGCAACCTTAAAATCCTATTATTAAAAATAATCCCATAAACGTCGAGCCGAATAATGCATACATTAAACATTGACATTATTCCGAGAAATATTACCCATTGTTTCTTAACCGTTCAATTCATTACTTCGCAATCTACGCTTATAAATGTTGCACGTCGGGCGTGCAATGGCAATTTCCACGAGAGGGTTTTATTAAAAAAAATAACACGTATGGAATAAAAAAATGCAACAAACAAAGCAATTATCGCCTTGGATTAGCTGAAACATTTATCCTAATTAAAACTGGTACAAATTTGCATGCAAATGAAGGCGTCTTTCGGACTTTTGCTCAACGTGGATGTTTCGCAATCAAATTGTTCTCGAGCACACGCTCCACATCCACGTGCATGTTAATTAGAATCGAAATGCCTTGGCGGATAGTTTAATGCACTTTATGTCCAATTAATGCCGAACTGTTATGTTGATTGGTAATTATGTTTATTGTTTGGATCGTTAGCGCTGATTAGGTGTTTGATTTTATTTGCGTTCTGAAATAATGGAATTGGTTTGTAATTGGGATTTATGGAAGATGGATTTGCTGTTAGCTTGTTTATTTTTCACCTCGTTAGTGTGTGCATTACGGATATTTTAATGAAATATCCGGTTAATAGTTTCTGTCCTACAATCCAGCTCAAACGTACAATACGAAGTTCAACCACGAGACGGCGGTGGTTAATAGGTTAGGTTATGGCTGGTTTTGCATAGATTAATATATTTTTCTAAATTATTTTTTTATTAAAATAACTTAAAAGTATGTCGTATTGAAGATTGGAAGGAATTAAAAGAACGCATTTGAATACCTGGTTACAGCGATATCAAGGAAAATTCAATTGTTTTTTTTATTGTAAATTTTTTATGACATCGCCTTTCCTTAACTTTTTTTTTCAATATTTAAGATTTTTTTTTTATTTATTTGAATCAACTTCACATTATTTCCACATACAAACTGAGTTTATGAATAATCTATAACAATTACATCATTTTAAATTAATCTACATACATAAACATCTATATTTCTGAGATTGGAATATACAATTACAATACAATACAGTAACGTTCACGATATATTTCCAACTGTGAAACTGGCCATCGACCAGTGGTCTTTCAGCTTTAAATTAATCTATTTAATTTGATTAATTTAATTAATACTTTGAAGCTCATTGAAAAAAAAAAATATATATATTTTCATAAAAATGTTGAATAAGTAACAATTATTAAAACCTTTTCAGTCAAAAGTCTTTTATTAATTTATATCAAGACTTTCCTTGTCAAATTTAAACATGAATAATAGAAAATATTAAAACGTATGACCTTTAGATAAAAGGACTAGAACTAAACAAAGACAAACAGGATGACTGACGGTCGAAAGCCGTTTTCAAGAGACAACGCATAATATATTATACAAATTATATTATTAATTTACTTTATATTATATCTACTAAAACGCTCAATTAAATTTTACTGCTTTTTTATATAAAAATATATTTTTCTAAATTATTTTTTTATTAAAATAACTTAAAAAAAGTGTGTCGTATTGAAGATTGGAAGGAATTAAAAGAACGCATCGTTTTCCGCTCCGAATAATTCAATTTACGCGATTTACAAATCATTGTGTGGTTGCAATTACACAATTTCAAGAACCCAAAGCGTACTAGAAGGTCGAAACGCTTTATTTGGGTTATAACAAAAGCGCGAGCCATTGAATTATTCAGTGGTTTTATTGTTTTTTTATTTGACTAGTTGTTGAACTGATGAATGAAGCAATCGGTATAATTACTAATAGCAATTACAAACTTGAATTGTTAATTAAGTAAAAAAAATACAGTCTAGGTTGTGAATATATATATATATAAATCTTTATTGGCAGATTATTTTTAACAAAGTAATAATAATAAATGAATACAATAAATAACTAACATAAAAATAAATTCTTCTGCCAATTGGCTATCGACCGTTGGTCTTTCCGCCTGATTTTGTAGGCGTCTGTCCTCGTCAGTTGCTGTGTCAAAAAGGTTTTGATCGCTAGTGTCGTCCATTGTCTTGTATATTATTTTTAACGATTTGGGTCTACAATCATTGACGATGCCACTTGAAATTAGGCAAAAGGTGGCGCTTGCGTCGTCTTTAATTTATTATATTTTTTTTAGAATAGAATTTTATTCAAGTAATTAGTTTAATACAAACAAGCTATATTGAATACGTCACTAAAATAAATCGACCGCACTGTTGCTTGAAGCAGCAATGGATGGGATTACAAATTACATAAAAAATATTGATTCTTTAACGAATTATTTTTTATATTTCTGTGAAATAATTACTTGTAATTCGAGTTTCAACTGTCCCGTCATTAAAATATAAAAAAATCAACGCCGAAAAGTTACACTGAGAGAGTAGAGCGAGCGTCGATTGTGGTTCTGAAATATTTGTTAAATACATTTATTTATTTTAATTTGAGTCTTCAAACTGTATGTAGATTAGTTACCTTGCCCCCTCTCCTAACGGAAATCCAAATACAACACCCCACTCTTTAGATTGGAAAATCTTACACTCAAGACAATAAAACTGTGTATAATGTAAATATTTTTAAGGAAAGTCTGAAGTGGTTCAGGTAAAAAGAGACAAAAGTGGAAACAATCAACCTGATTGGGACAACAAACAAAATTAGAATATCTTTCGGGATAGGAGTAATGTATATATTTAAAATAAAGTCATTTTAATTAAATAATTAATTTAATTGATATTCAATTATTTCTTCTCATTACTGAGCAAGATACTGCTAAATAATGAAACTGATTCAAGTCCATTTCACCATTATTACTTGTTATTTGTGTAAAGATTCTATACTTATGTATTAAAACAATGTATAACGAAGTAGAAGCCTTTATTATCAATAACTTATGTATTTACTTAAATTGTATTGTTTTTATATGGTCAATAAAGGATATTATTATTATTAATTTAAATTATATTTATATCTATTTAATGAAGACATTTTTAATATACAACATTGAGATATAATTTAAATTAATTAAATATAATTGAAGAAGAAACATCTCTCGTGGGATTTGAACCCATGTCCATCGATTTCTAGTCGAGTGCATTACCAACTACACCACAAAGACATGTGATATCAAATCTCCATTCAGTGCTTCAAGTTCACTTATATTCAATTTATACAGACATTCGTGATGGTCCTGAGGACGATCAGTTCCCATCTGAAGTTCAACAATGGAATGTAAATGTCGCATTTTTAATTAATTATTTAATTAAATTGATATTACTTTTAAATTATTTATATCTAGAAAAATTTTATATATAAATTTATAAAAATCAAGAAAATTTTAATGTAAAATATTGAGATATAATTTTTAATTTAATTAATTAAATATAAGTGGACATGGGTCCAAATCCCATGAAAGATGTTTCTTTTCCACTTATATTTAATGAATTTAAATTATATCTCAATGTTGTACATTGAAAATTTCTTCATTTCATACAATTATTTTAATATGTTTGCTGTATTCAATGGACTTTAATTGTTTTGCTTCGAATTTTCAAATGAAAAAAATCGTTTCATTTACGATTCTTTATTATTGCCGTTGACATGAAAGTCTCAAGACTTCTTTGCATATGCTAATAACTCAAACAATCGTTTTCTTCGAAGTGGGTCAAATCCTTATCTTCGTTATACCATTGAAAACGGAATCATCTTATTTATGTATTCACAAGGACAAGGTTGTCAACAGAACATTTAGAAGGTATTTTAATGGACATTTCACAAATTAAGTGAGCATTAAAAACTTAATTAATTTGGATAATAAATGCAGGATATAAATTATCTTTTATTCCGATACAGCAATTGATACTTTGATGGCGAAACAAATGTTGGTTGAATTAAATAAATTATTCAGTTTAGTTGTGTAATGAATTTTCGTTAATTAGATTCGGCAATTTGTAAATTCAATCAATTTTAATGAATTATTAAATAAATAGAAAACACTTAAATCTGCAAACACTGAGTAACTTTTTTTATGCCACTTAACAATTTATTTCACTGTGACTAGTTTCGACTACACGGTAATCATTTGAAACTAGTCACAGTGAAATAAATTGTAAAGTGGCATAAAAAAAGTTTCTCAGTGTTTGCTTTATCCAAATATAAAATAACTCTTAAAGGTTTTTTTGATAATTTATATTAAATTATTGCACATATATTGTTCGCATTTTTCTTCAAGAAAGTTACAGTTATTAAAAATTGTTTGTGTATTTTATATAAAATATTTATATAATACATGAATGATGGTTGAACAATTCATTTAAAATATATTTTCTTTATAATTAGCTTTACTGCATATGAATTTATCTATGCATTCAATTTAAGCTCAACAATACGAGAGGAATATTCATGCCAGTTGCATGCATCAGGATCCGCACACATAAAGCAATCTATTCATATTTTGTTCCGCATTGCATTGCTGTGGATGGAATGGAATGAAAGTATGCCTTGGTGGCTCGTAGGTGCATTAAAGCCGTGTGCTGAATTTAATTAATCGATTCGGTGCATTTAATATTACACGCAGTGAATTAAACATCGGCGATATGGACTTGTTTGTTGAAAAGCATTGTTTATTCTGACTAAAAAAGGTTTTTAATTAAAAATTTATTTTTAAGTATTAGCATTTTACAACAAAAACAATTTTAATAATAGGATAGAGTTTAATAATATTAAATAAAATTACAAAGGACAGAAAGACTTCTGATCAATAGCCTATAACATACTTTTACAACTATCGATCAGAAGTCTTTCTGTCCTTTGTAATTTTATTTAATATTATTAAACTATATCCTATTATTAAAATTGTTTTTGTTGTAAAATGCTTTTTTATGTGTTGTAAATATAAATGCTTGTAAATAATTGTAATTGTGCTGTCTGAATAAAGATGTAAAAATATAATAAATATATATTATATTCTGAACTGTCTGAATTTATGGTGATTTGCAAATTAAGACTATGCTCGCTAGCTAAAATGTTCAGATACTTGGAGGTCGTATAAGGTTGAAGGTTTTATATTGGTGAAAAGAATGGCTCCTTAATCTAACAGAGGCCGACATATAGATTTGTAAATGTGAGTTGCAGCGGTAATTGATATCCCTTCCTGTTTATATGTAAAGCATCTAAAATATTTAGCTCTGTTAGTTGTTAATAAATGTATAATTTTTTTTAACTGTAATCAAATAATAAATATCCAGAATTCACGTGGAACTTTTTTATTTTTAGATTTATGTTTAACCACTTTTACAAATTCAAATTTTCTCTAAAATATTTAGCTCTGTTAGTTATTAATAAATGTTTTATTTTTTGAATTGTAATCAAATAATAAATATTCAGAATTCACGATGAACTTTTATATTTTTAGATTTATGTTTAACCACTTTTACAAATTCAAATATTTCTCTTTCAGATGAATGTTTAATACCTAAGTAAATATTTATGATTTTTTTTTGATTTATACTTCTTTCACAAGATTAAAGAAACAATTATAATCGCTAATAAATATTTTTCCTATGCATTTGTCTTGCAACACATTTTTGTTTGTTTCAAGTTAGTCGCGATTAACAGACTAAACACTATACTGTTTCAAAAATTGATTATTGATTAGTGCCAAATTTACTCTTTTTTACATTTTTCTTCATTCTATAAATCAAAAATTCAGAGATTGTTTTTCGCAGTGTGGAAGTGATTCTGAAGTGACTTCCTCGATGTCATCAGAATGAAAATAAAATAGTGCAGATGAGGTCGCCTTAAAATACACGCAACATACATTTAGACGTGTAAATTAGTAGAGCCGGTTATTTTAATACGGAAACCATCCAAGCACCATCAACCGAGCCGTCAGGTGCATCAATCATTCCTGACGTCGGCCCCCACTCTTCTCGCATTTTATATCTGCGTGCATGCTTACATACAGAAATTTAATTTACATTAAAATTAGTAATTCTTTAAAAAATATTTTAAAAACACTTTTTTAATTTAAAAATTATTTATCTTATTCATATTTTCCGCACCTTTTCACACTCTACTAGCTAAAATGCATGCATACATAAATGTAATTTTCATTACAATTAGTATTTAAATATATATATATTTAAAAATCAACTTTTTTAATTTAAAAATTACTTTTCTTAAGTATTATTATTTACTTCTTATTATAAATATTTTTTATTAATATATACAAATATCATTATTCAGACAATATGACAACAAAAAAATACAAAATTTATTATAACAATATGTACAATTGTGTTCGTTATCTGTCATGGGCCATCGACCATAGGTCTTTCCGCCATTTTTTATTATTAATTTTACCAGAATTGTTACACTACGCTGTAGTTTCTTTAGGTGAAGAATTTAAATACCTGAAGAAGCTACAGAGTAGCGAAACAATTAAGTGAAATTAATAAAAAGTTGAAAAACATAAACATTTTTGTTTTTAATAAAAAGTAATTATGGATTTTCAAAAATTAATTATTTAATTAAAATTATAATAAATTAAAGACGACGCAAGCGCCACCTTTTGCCTAATTTCAACTGAACGTTTCATTAAATGTAAATTAAATAAGTGTAATGTAATTTTTATAAATTATTTTTTTTTAATTCTGTCTAATATGAGACTAATAGTAAAAGCAATTTATTCACATCTATACATGCAAATTTTAAAACATTCTCCTTTCGATTTATATGAATATTAATTATAATAATCGGCGCGAATTATCTCACTTTAATAAAACATAATCGGAAGAACTAACTGAACTTTCTCCAATCCTCGGTATCTAGTAATTAAGATCTCTAATTCACAATTCTAATGATTACAATAATAACCACTATTAATGCTTGTAAATTACTTAACGCAATAAACAAAACACGAAACACAGATAAGCGCAGTTATATCTGTATAATATTCGCATCTGTACGACGCGGTTTGTAATTGTATTTTGCCAATGGCGAATGTACGATAATCAGGAGTAATGGCAGTTTTCAATGTGATTGGCATAATAATTCGAGTGATCAACGTAATGGGATTGAAGCGATTTGTTTATTTGAATCGGGATTGCACGCATTAATTTGTATTGTGTCTGTTGTAAAATAATGGATTAATGCCCGGAATTATGATTTGCAGCTAACTATTAGAGATAGTAGCTACTATCTCTAATAGTTAGCTGCAAAAACTATTAGAAATAGTAGCTACTATCTCTAATAGTTAGCTGCAAATCATAATTCCGGGCATTAACCGATTATTTTACAACAAACATCTATTTAACCAAATTGGGTTGTTTAGGAGGAAAAATCTTCTACTTGTGGTAACACTATGGGCCTAAGTGAGCAATTCTAGGGCTGCTGCCACTCGAACCTAACCTAACCTACCTATTTAGCCAATATTCCACAAAGAAATGCATGCGCGTAATCCCGATTCAAATAAAAAAATCGTTTTAATATATTTAGCCGATTGATATAGTAGATCTAATATTGTAAATTAAATAAAAATCATTTGAAAATATTTTATTTCCACACTTAGCTCTGTGACATTTTGACTTACGTTACGTAACTACTTTAAACAAATGTACATTGAATAAATAACTACTTCTCGGGCAAATACACCGCCATATATTGAATTACGCACAGTATACCTGCTGTTGCATATCAATATAATTATTATACAATATACACAAAAATATTCCACAATTGAAATGGATGAATTATGATTGAACTTCAAGTACGACAACAGTGAAATTTATCAAAAAGAAAATTGAAAAAGTTTATAGTTTTTATCAAGTTCATAAGTAATAAGATCTCGTATATAATTTATAATCATTTTCAATAAATTTCTCATTTTTTGTTTATCCATCCACAATGTTGATCGAAATATGTAAATTTAGTGCAAATAAATATCCAGTTTTTAGAAAAGTTTACAGTGTTCGATGAAACTAGAAATCTTCTTCGGGATAAATATGTAGAGTTGCATATTATAAGATTATATAATTGCTGTTTTTATTTCTTGCTTTATTAACTAGTCAGTCAGATATATTTGAAACACTAAATTTTCAATAGCTAACAATAAAGGCTGAAAAACCGCAAGTTGATAGCTTATTTATAATTTAGTGTAATAGTTTTGTAATGTATTGTTTGAATTTAACAAATAAATATATTTGTGTATATAAAATAGCAGAGATAGAAATAAAAAAAAATATTTAATTTTATAAATTCAATTGAATCTTAATTAAACCGATACTGAACTATAATTGAATTAAAATTCAATTATAATTCATTTATGTGTTACTTAATCCCTTATAAAATATTGTTGAAATTAATTCTGAATATTTAATCAATATTGTTTATATCAGTGAAACAAATTTTAATGAAAATTATTCAGAATATTTGTAATGTATGTATTATTTCATAATTTAATTACACATCACCTCACCAGAAAGAACCTTTAAAGAAAAACTCTAAACTTTACATATTTTTTAAATATAACTAGAAGCTGTTATTAAAATTTTAGTATAATATAATTAAATACACAACGAAAATCGGGTGGCATGTTGCAAATTGTTTCATAAAATTCAATGATTAATCCATTGTTCCAAAATTGATAACGAATTTATTGGCTATTCCAGAGATGATTGATTTTTGTATTGTCAACTTTACACACATAATTATTTTTATTGTAATAAAATTGTATTTTTTAATCATACATCTCAATTTCTTTAATATTTTAAGAAGGCGCAATGTAATTGAATTATTTAATATTTAACCAAAATAAACAAGGATTAAATATATGCGATATTTATGGTGAATGCGCCGGGAATTTGCAGGAAAATTGAAAAGATAAAAAAACCCGTTGGGATATCTATAAAAATATTGAATATATAGGAAGATTTAAAATGTATTTAAAGAAACATCGCTTTAAACTGTTTTACAATGGGAAATATATTTGAAACAATTGTGTTTTGACAATTCATCAAATGAGAATAGTGAAACACAATTGTTTCAATTATCAAATGAGAATAGTGAAACACAATTGTTTCAAATATATTTCTCATTGTAAAACAGTTTAAATGTCTTAAATATATTTTCCAGTACACAGCCATATTTTTTAATTACATTTCACTTTAACTCAAATATATTTCCTTATGTGTTATTGATTAACAATTGTTATACATTGAGAATTTTGTTTCATTAAACCGTACATATTGTTTATGATATAAAATTAATAAAACTTCACGGATTGCTTGAATATACTTGCAATGCATTTATATGATTCAATAGCCCAATGTTCAATGAAAAAAAAATCCTAACTGGATGACAATTGTCAGTCAAATAACATATAATCATTTTAATGTTGGTTGTGGAAACTTTTAATTATTTTAATAAAAATGGTTGTCCTTTCTCCTACTTATTTTCTTATTGAAGTGAATATATTTCGGGAACGTTTGAAACTAATTCAATAAAAAATATGTATCAGAAAGGACAATAATTTTTATTTAAATAACGAAATATGTTTGAAGTAAAAGGAATCATATTTGATATAAACTAAAATATAATTTAAAAATTGATTTTGTACTTCTGTAATTTTTTTAAATTTTGAAATAATGTATATACAAAAATATAAATCTTTTTTTAACTATTTAATATAAAAGTATAACAATTAAATGGTTATTTTGATAACATTAATATAAAAATAACCATTTAATGTTTGTACTTTTTTTATTAAATATCTTTTGTTGATAAACCAATATCGTTTGCAATTATATTATTTTTGTTAGTATAGATTGCAATAAATACAGGAAATTGTGTTTTTTTTTTAAGAAAAATGCAAATAATCCTTCGCGAACAACGATAACTGAATAAACTCGCGATAAACAGTAATTTAAAAACCAAATGCGGGGCCCTCGCTTTCGAACCGATTAACTACCAACGACGTCACAAGGTGATACCGCAATTGTCCTGTCCCCCATAAACCGCATTCTCATAAAGGGCCCCAAATTGTTCGCTCGCGCAAATCGCAGTCAATGAACTTACCGTGTACAAGAAAGGGGCACCGTGACCGGATCCGTAGTAACCCCGGCTCATCGCTGCGACCTCTGATCCTCACAAAAAACTCCTTTAACCATACAAACACAAGAATCACTATATGAACGTTCACATTTCTGCACGTAACACCTTAGGCCATTAGCACCGAGTTTGAACAAGGTCAGCTGATTTAGGGTTTCGCTTGGGCTGGGCCGAAACGGGTCTACTGTTGCGGGTTTCAAGAATGGCCGGAATATTAAGCCCGTGCCAGTCACGGGTTTTGGGCAAATATCCGATGTTTATTTGTGTTTTCGATTAGAACAACGCGGATTGCCTACATACGATCCCGCACGGACGTGACTTGAGTTAGTTAACTGGAGCCATTGGAAACCTGCCTGCCATTCCGTTCCGGTTTAAATCGAACGCGCGGTGTAACTCACGCCATCTCTACTCGAATCCTCTAATTAACGTTGCGAATATACCGAGATCTGTAATTTCTAATATTTAATCGATTTCCTTGTACAGTCCTAATTAATAAATACAGAAAATAATTTAATAAATAGACTTTTATTTTTAAGCATTAATTTTAATTTAGTTACTTAGTTTGAAATCAAAATAATGATTTTATATTCATTCGCACTCTCCGTTCTCATTTACACAAATCCAACTAGTTTTTGACGTATCAGCTTCAGAAACACCTTTCGGCGCCTCAGGAATACCTTTTGACGCATCTGCTTCAGGAACATCTTTTGACGTTGCAGCTAAATCCTCAACTTCAGGAACACCTTTATCCAGTTTCTCCTTCCTATATTTATTAACGGGCATAAAATTCTTTAAATCAATTTTCATCTTATGCGTATATACTTTCTTCTCCTCATTCCCTTTCTCAATCGTGCCTCCTCCGCACTCACTCCACTTTGACGTATTTTGCGAAACGCAGCTATTTTTCGGCGTGACCGCATCGCAGGCCGTACCGCACTCCTCGCAAGTATTCGTACTCCTACTCGCTTTTATAATAACCACCTCCGTTTTGGATATACCACAATCCGGCTTTTTGACCAGTTTAGGAATTCTTGATGCCTTAGGCTTCTTTTGTGGTTGCGCTTGGGGTTTACCGCAACACTCGTTTCCGGTTGAATCCAAATCGCTTTGATCGGCTCCGGATGATGTTAAGCTACTCGATTGCGTCCTTTTCGGTCTTGGTGATTTTGAATTCTTGCGGGTTTTCCTGGATGGTTGGCTACTCGAACCAGAACCGGCATACGAGGGCATGTAGGGGAAATATGGATTCCAACAAGGTGGATAGTAAACGTTACACGGAACATAACCGGGGAAGCCCATTTCGGGGCGTTGGGGTATTTCATGGAAACTCGAAATGTCGGGTATGTTAAGCTCCCGTATGCGCAAGCGCAGTTGATTTATGCCTTCTTTAATGGGCTCCATTTCTTTTTTGCAAGAATCCAACAGCACTGCGATTCTTTGTGATTGCGTCATTCCGTTCGTTGATTCGTTTGATTGTTTCTTATGTGAGTTTAAATGAGGTTTCGTTGATTTTGAATCGTTAAAATTGAGAACTCTCATTAAATCAGATTTCATACAAGGTATTTCCTCCTTTTTAGCGCTCATGTGTGGTTGTGAATGCGACCCTTGCATTGGTAAACTTTTCTTTTTGGAAACTGACCCTGAGACCATAGTCGTAATTGCTAATGGCTTAACGTTTTTATCAAGTGAAGTACTTTTAGTTCCCGATATACTAATATGAAACTCCATAGCAGCGGATTTTTTTGATTCAGCACAACTTAATTTAGACACAGATTTATTCTTTTCTGGTTTATACTGTCTGCGTATGTAACATTTTTTAGGTAGCACAATATTATCCCAAGGCATTTCAATATGCGAGGGACACTTATCCAGGACCTCACAACCATCAGGAAAATAATGATACAATCTATCCATGTAAGGTTCATTATCTCGAATACAAATTTCATCGTATACTTGATGTGGTTCAGCTTTACGGGGCGGTAGCCGCGGGTGCTTTATCACCATGGAATCTTCAGATCGTGCAACTTCCACTTCCTTAATGGGACTTGGCTCTCCCGCTTTCTTATTTTCAATATTTATAATGCGTCTTTCTACCTCAGACACGGTCAAGTCTTCCTCGCCAATTGGATCCATCAGTGCCTGCTCGGTCAGCTCGAGTAGCTCGTTTTCCTGGAGAGCTTTCACAGTCAACTCATTAAGGCGTAAGGTGGAAGGCGTGTTTTCGACTATTGGTGGACTTGTTTGAGGAACAGGCACTTCAGGGCAAGGTTTTTGCTTCGGTACAGGCTATGAACAAAAATGTAATAAAACTGTATTTATATAAAAAAAAGAAAGATCTTTAAAACTAGAATTACATCAGTTTTTATAATGATATTACATTTACATACATTCGTATTTCTAAATAGATAGGTTATGTTATTCTAACAAAAAATTATGTTATGTTATTCTAGAAAAAAAAAAGAAATCTTCAATAATTATTTTTTCTTTTTTTTTTTCTTTAGCCCTCGTAAAAAAGAACAAACCGATGTTTTTGAAGGCGTTCTTATTTCTAAATTAATAAAGATTTGTTTTCTTAAACCTTTACTGTTGACTTCCAATCAAACCAATTACTAAAATTAAATAAGATTGCAACAATTCAGTTTTGGAAACCTTCTTTCTAAATTATAGAAGATTTGTTTTCTTAAACCTTCATAATTCTCCAATAAGAAAGATTGACATTTAATGAAAACCTTCCTTTAGTGGACAAAACAATGATTCTCGGTCGTCTACCTTGTAGACCCAAATCGTTGACGATGCCACTTGAAATTAGGCAAAAGGTGGCGCATGCGTCGTCTTTAATTTATTATAAGAAAAATTGACTTTAGTAAAAATGTTGAGTTCTAAAAAAGAAACTTGTCATATGAAAAAAATCACTTATTAATATTTAGTATGAATTAATGATCCTCACTTTACTTAAAACATATATAAGTACACAGAAAGGGGCGGGATGATCTCTGGTCGATAGCCCAGGCAAACACTTTCATTTCATTGAATATACTTAATGTTTGTAAAAATGTATGTAATTGTTATATACGTGTATATAATATACAGGGTCTTGCATCACAGCTCCCGTCTTCGATAGCTCAGTTACTAATTAAGTTAGGGATTTGAAATTTTGGAAACTTTACTTGGGTCCTAAGACGTATTTCAAGAAAATATTTTTGATTATACAGGGTGTCCCAAAAAAGAGTTACAGCATGATGATATATTTTTTTTAAATTGCTTGATTTATATTTTATTCATTATTTTATTATTATCTACATACCTCTAAAATTTTATTGAAATCGGTTCAGTAATACCATCAAAAAAAAAACAAAAAAAATAATTAAAAAGTATAAATAATTGAACAAATGGGTTTTGAGTTCACGTGAAGTGTTAGTATCAATAATTTATTTTGATTTAACACGTTAACGTGTTAACGTGTTAAATAAAAAGTGAAGTAAGGAAAAAACTCGTGTGTTATTATTGATATAAATAATTGGATTTGCGCCATTGGTTTAAAAAAATAATAAAAAATAAATTAGGATCTTGTGAATAAAATTATAAAGGGTACTTGTTAAATACGGTTTAACAATCCTAACAGTCAAATTTTATTGATATGAATTATACAGGGTGTCCTAAATTTAGTATCAAACTCTTCAAACTTGAATGTATTTTATTTTCCTTATTTTAAATTGGAACCCCTGTATATTTTTATATCGTTCTATGCAGAATTAAAAAACAAACATTTTTCTTCCTAACAACCCTACCTTAATTTCTAACAAATTAAAAGTTATTGACAAAAGACTGTTTTTTTGACCATTTTATTAGACATTTTGATGAATAAAAATCGAAGGTTGTTTTGAAACAACATTCTTTTGACAGTCATGTCATCTAATAATTGTAATTAAATGATATAACGACAGTTTCAAACGTTTCATAAATATTTGTCTAAATCAAACAATATGAAATTATTAAGCTTTGTATAAAACATAGTTTTAATTATAATATCAAAAGGATCGATGAAAAATATTTCTAGAATGAATTACATACTACAACTTATATTTGACATATCTTCAATTGTTTTGGAAGCGCAAATGAAGACGAGCATGAAATTATCTTGCCAGTCTTTGTAATAGGTCGGGTGTAATATTTTGAAATACGTCTTTGATTGTTTACTGCATGTTTTCTTGTGTAGTTGGAGTTGAAAATGCGTTCTTTTCGTATTCTAGAAATTCGAGAATCATTCCTTTAAGATCCTCTCGATTGAATTTGTTGTCAAAAAATATTGTTTATGAAAAGCTTAAGCAAACAATTATTTATAATTTTAATATTACTAAAGCTAACGTAGACTCAGGTCACAGTTGACGTTTACAATGTAAAAAAAAATGTTTTTCAAAGCAACCTTCGATTTTTATTCATCAAAATGGCTATTGAAATAACCGAAAAAATAATTTTTTGCAAATAACTTTTAATCTATTAGGATTTGAGGTAGGGCTGATAGGAAGAAAAATGTTTGTTTTTTAATTCTGCATAGATTGATGTAAAAATATACAGGGGTTCCAATTTAAAATAATAAAAATTAAATACATTTAAGTTTGAAAAGTTTAACACTAATTTTTGGACACCCTGTATAATTCATATCAATAAAACTTGACTGTTAGGATTGTTAGACCTTATTTAACAAGTACCCTGTATAATTTTATTCATAAGTTCCTATTTATTTTTTTATTAATTTTGTAAACCAACGACGCAAAACCATTTTTTTTTCTACTTTTTAATTTTTTTGGTTGGTATTACTGAAACGATTTCAATACAACTTTAGTAGGCAATCATAAAATGCACCAAAATAATGAATAAAATGTATATTAAACAATTTAAAAAATATATCATCATGCCGTAACCCTTTTTTGGGACACCCTGCATAATCAAAAATAATTTCCTGAAGTACGTCCTAAGACCCAAGTAAAGTTTACAAAATTTTAAAGTCCTAACTTAATTAGTAACTGAGCTATCAAAGACGGGAGCTGTGATGCAGGACCCTGTATATCGAGAACTTTTATGTTCTACAAGTGCTTTGAATTTTTTATCACAAAAACTGATGTTGGTAATAAAAGTAATCACATGTTATAGGTTACGTTATTCTAACAAATTGAAGAGTTTGATTTAATTAATGATGACATGTGTGACGTTTTATTTGTTTTTATTCACTGGTGCCAACAAAATATAAAATAAAAAAATCAAAGCACTCCAGAGGAAACAAGTTCTCGATCATATGGTGCATATATACAGAGAGCTTTTTTATCAGTATACATTTCCCCTATGTATACCTGCAAAATAGGCGAGTCAAACGCCTATGTGTGTTTGGTTGCCTATAACACGCAATTGAACACACATATGCAACTAAACATGCACACATTAATCGGTTCAATGCGTTTGACTCGCATTTTTGCAGGTATACACTTCCCCTAATGTATACTGTTAAAAAACCTCCCTGTATACAGAAAATAATAATAAAAGATTTTTTTTAACCAATTAACAAACCAATAATACTTCCACAAGCATTTAAGAAAAAGAACAAAAAAAAAATGCTACTTAATGAATCGCTCAAAAGGTGGCGCTTGCGTTGTCTTTAATTTATTATAAATAATACTGTTTTTTTTAACTCTACTTAAAATTATTGAAATTCTGTACCTTCTTTTTAGTTGGATTATAAGTGAGAAGATCCCATGGCATTTCAATGGCCGAACTGCATCTGCATAAGTTATTCGGTTTGATCGAGACTGTCTCGTCCGACTCGTTACTGTTCAAATCGGTATATTCCGTTTGGGTTCCAGTTTCTTCGTGGGCAAGCAACTCGAGATACGTATCGGCGTAATCTCCATCGAGATCCACCAACAGAGAGCAACTTTGTGCGGTGGAGTTTTTGGATTTCATCACCTTATCCGGTTCGGGTCCTGCGCATTTGTTGTTCGGGTCAGATTTGCAACGGCAAATGAATATATCTAACATCGCTCCCTTCAACCTGATATTGGGTCCGTTAAGATCTGGTGTGCTATTGCTAATACTTGATTTTCTTTCTCGTTTTGGAACTTCTTCTTTTGTTTCGGCTGGTTCGTTTAGAAGTGGCACAGCGCCACCACCAGCGCCGACGCAATGACATTCGCACAAAATTTCTTTCCTTTCGTTTCCACTGCAATCCCCGTAAACAATCCCGTTGGTTGCCGCTGTAGTTTCTGGTCTTAATTCTTCTTCGAATGAACTGTATTCACGCACCATTCGTTCTAATTGAAGTTGTAATTTTCTTAAAGTTTCATCAACAGTCTTCCTAACTCTTACTTCAATACCCGGAGCATCGAGGTCTTCAACGCTGACATACCTAATTGTCGACCTTTGTGCCTCCCACAACTTTTTGAGTTCCTCGCCGCTTTCTTCATCCCCTGGAATATTTCGAAGCAGTATATTATTACAAAAAGATATATTACGCCCATACTCTAGCTCCGTTTGCGTGGAGTCATCGTTAGAAACCGTCGGTAAAGAATCCTCCTCCAGCACGTGCGGGTATACTAATAGCTGGGTCTGCGCTTCGTCATCGATTTTCGAGCTGTGGGCCGTAGTAAACGATCTTCTACTAACATTACCACTTGACTTTTTCAACGCACCTTTTAAAGAGCCCCCTCTAACGGGCTCCACGTCGGCCACAAACCTTAAAATGTGTTTGGGCAGATCGATTATCTGTAAGCAGTTATCCTTGATCTCGCAAAACGGGGTGAACTCCAGCAACGCCACGACTTTGTCCGGGGACTTTTCATCCACGTCAATGTGGGTCACCGTTTGTATCGCCTTGAAACACATCACCTTCCCTTTCTCCTGCTCGTCATCTTGATTGACAGTGTACGCTGTTTGAGAGCCTTTACTTACACTCGCATTTTCCATTACTGTGCAGATCTTACGTACCCAGTATCAGGTTGGTTCTGGTGTAAACACCAGACGGGGAATTCAGCATACATGAATTAGCTGCGTTAATCGGTGAAGTTTACTCAATTTGAATGAAAAATAAGCACACAACCACTCACCTTTGTTTGGTTTTTATTAATTAGATTATTCCACTGAGATTTGGTCGATTTGGAATGTTTGTTCGAAATGTCAATTTGTGATTAATCGGTATCTAGATTGTAAACCTTGCGATAATTAAAATTCAAATCTTGGAGATAATTTTTCGGGTGGTATTTCCTCGGTTTGCTATGAGGAGGATCGCACTTTAAATTCAACCGCTTGCAACAGGACTGCTTTGCCAGCCAGCTTCTGAAAGATATTAATCCCGGCCCGGGTTCCGGATATTCCAAATTTTCGTTACACGAACACTCCTCCGCTTTAATCACACCCTCACAGTAATTTTTCGTTTTACTTAATTTAGAATCTTCACAGTAATCCCTCTCGTAAGACCTTTTCAACAAGCTTCTACGCTTGCATTGCTTTTCGTATTCCTCAACCAGATCTTCTAAAGAATCTTTACAGTATTTCGGCAACTCCACAAAGGACACACTTTTGCAGGACTTTATGTCCCCGTCAGAGCTTTTACAGTTAGATCTTTCCTTTTTGCACGTTTTCGAAATGCACGATTTCAGTTTGGTTGCGTTATTATTTTTAAAATCCGTATGTGGAGAATTGATTTTAAAGTTTTCGAAATCCGTGTATTTATAATCCCGCAGTCCTTCCTCTTTAGATTCTACAGAAGAATGACTCTGAAGATAAAATGTTTATAAATCATACTAAATTAATCAGTCAGTGACAAAAACGCTAGCAACCTCGACTGTTATACACAAAAACTAGACTGGAAGAGAAGTCAATTTAACTTAATTTATGTAAAGTCAACATTTCTTTTAATTGTGACCAAATTTAGCGTGTGTATGCTGTGAAAAATTGCAGGCCTGTTTCAACAGCAAGTATTTTTAATCACTGAATTTTTGAGATGTTGGCAATTGATGGCGTATAAATCATAACTCGACGAGCAAATTTAGAACTTTCTTAAAATTTTGAGTGTTTAAATTTTAAGAAAGTTCTAAATTTGCTCATCGAGTTATGATTTATACGCCATTTTGACAATCGATTGCCAACGTTTCAAAAAATCAGTAATTAAAAATATCGAGTAAATCGTAAAAAAATGTAAGAATGCAACGTATTTATTATTTAATCATACAAAAATTGTTAATCGAATCATTACATTATCGTTACATTCAGATAACCAACAAATTGAAAGCCTGCGTTACAAGATAACACGAAAATTATCTTGCTCTAACCTTAAACACACTGTTCATATTACACACATTAAATTCTTTAAATATTAATTTTGAAAAATCACAATAAACAAGAATTTAAATGAATAATTATTGTGAAATAAATATGAATAAATTATTAAAAATCAACCAATAAAACACAGATTAGATTGAATAACTTTAAATTCTCGACTAGTTTCGGGTTATTAGCCCATTTTCAAGCTAATCTGTGTTTTGTTGGTTGATTTTTAATAATTTATTCATATTTATTTCATACAATATGAACTACAAATGTCTAAATATTAAAACAATTAATTGAATAATTAGTGATTTATTATTTGGAAATAAAGATTATCGAGGCTATTCCGCACGAAAAATGTTAAGTTTAATGTGTACGTTATTAATTATCTTCACATTTTATGTAATGTATATCTATTACAAAAGCTGCTTGAATTGTGATGATACGAAATAACGTACACGTTAATAAGGAATAGCCCCGAATATAATATTGTACGTTTATGCATGTGTTATACAAGGATTTTTACATTATATTATTGAACATATTTAAAATAATTATATAAAATAGTCTTTCAGTAAATTGATTGATTGAGTTACGTGAAGATCTTTCAGTAACTATACAATACCATGCATAATGTCGCATTTGTTTAGCTTGAACAACTATGGAAATATCGTCATTTTTTTTATGTATGGAATTACAGCAACATTTTTATTTTATATATAATTCTCATGCAACTTTCTATAAGAATTCCTTTGTGTATGAAACGGCTCTAATAATATTTGTTTTAAAATTTTATTACTTACACTTTTTGGACTTAATTCCTCACAGCAACAAGATTTCTTTCCCTCCGGCAATTTAAAATTTTCCTTATTTCCTTCTGCCTTGGATGAACAGTAATTTTCCTCAAAATAATTTTTATATGACTTTTTGCAACAACCAGATTTTAATCTCTCTATACCATTATTAATTTTAGTGCTGATGGTATACTCACCATCGAAATTTTTATTGGATTTTATTTGAGTGGAACAATTTACTGTGGATTCGAAACATATATTCATTATTGTTACAGAAATGTTAAACGCGACATGTGACACTGACATTAAATGTGAAATCACGTATAAGCTCTTGTTAACATTTTTCTACAAAAAATCAACTCGTTGTTGAAATTTGCATTTATCTTAATCACTGTTTAAATTAAAAAAAAAAAAACAACCTAAACATAACTGTGACCAATTGAATAAATATTCTTCTATTATAAGTAATATGACACTCAATGTTTTTTGTATAAATTTTATTATACAATTATTTATTATATTAGTTTCCTACATAACTTAACACTACTTTCATAACATCACGCCAAATAACAAATATGTTGTTTATATCAAGATCTGCTCGTTACGTAACACCCACATTGTTGTTGATAATTTACAGGATCTACGCTAACATTTTTTTCTATCATATAATTTCCACCAGATATAAAAAAAAAAACACACGTCGTCCATTGTCGGAATTCAGTGAGGTATAAAAATTGTCAACTTTCACGTTACCCGTGTTTTTTTTTTCTCTCTGTATTATTTTCTTCATTTTTCATTACATATCAGCGCTGAGGCTTCCACAAAAATGGAGTTAATCACGGTAAATAGAATGGGGAAACGGTAATTGTATGATTATACCGTCCGATGTATTAAAATCCGTCATGGAATTAAGCAATTGTGATGGATCTCTTATCATCAGCGGAACGAACGGTGATTTCGGTTAGTTTTGCGCCGTGGTTCAATTTAAATTACTCTCGCTAAGCGTCCGGAGCATTAGAGAGTCACTGAACTTGGAGAATTTTTTTCGTGGTTTTTAATTTTGCGAGGAATGTAAATTTTTATTTGCATTAAAATTACCCAACGAATAAAATATTCATTATTGCATCAACAATACAGCGTCACACTGTTCTTATAAATTTTTTAATATGTAATTATAATTGTAATTTGGAAATGGAGATTCCGTTAATAAAGTAAATTGAAAAACATTAAATTTATTTAAATTAAATTTATATAATAAATCATTATAATAATGTTAATATAATATATAAAAATAAATCATATTTTCTATTATAAAATTTATTATAATAAATTAAAGACGACGCAAGCGCCACCTTTTGCCTAATTTCAAGTAGCATCGTCAACGACTTTTTTCCTTGATCAAATTTATGTAATCGCTTATGTTATATTTTCTCTTTATAATATCTACTGTTAATTCAAACAAAAATGGTGGATTTTTTTTTCAATAACTAAAGAAATGAATTAATTGGCAAGCCAATTAATTTTCGTAAATTGGTGCATAAGGACAGGAAATTACGTTATAATTCAAAATATAATGATGACATTTCATTGTGACAACCTTCCCGAAACTCAAGGATTAAGACAAATTATGTATGTAGAATGTTTTAATTACATTGAAATAAAATATTTTTTTGTATTTATTACCATGTGCTATTTTCAAGTTTGAGTATTTCTTATAAAAGCACGCACAAGAATTCTTGCAGAAAATTGTCAGAGAATTATAAATAAAAAAATTGCTATGATTAAACAATATGTATATGTTGAATAACTCAGTATATACAAAATAGAAGTTTGACTATTTTTGTATATCCTGAGTTATTCAACTCTAATGCCATAGCTAACATCCTTCATGATAACTGAACACTACGGGGGTGCCACAGGGCTCGTACTGGGGGCTTTTCTTGTTTAATTAATTTATATGTGACAATGAAATGAATATAAAGCACAGTCCTTTTCTCTTATAATCAGACGATTTAAAAGACATTTTAAGTGTTAAATCTTCTGTTAATAATATTCACCTCCATAATAATTTGAACAATGTTGCTTCATACTACAGACGTAATATTCATAACGAAATATTTCAACTTGTTTTATATATAAATATATTAACAATTTTGATATACATTTTTTGTTTTATATGTTTATGCAGAGAGCTTTTTTATCAGTAAAAGTTCGTCCTATGGGTACCAATAAATAACGCGAGTCAAACGCATTATATGTTGTGTAATAGGCAACTAAACATACACGTCGAGCCCTTAACTTCAAATTGTGTGAACTATTTAATCGGAAATGTGTACAAATGAAGAAACACATCTCTGTTTTATTCCCCTTATCTTCTTCAAATAATTGTTGATGGTTTCAAAACTTATAAAAATTGTAATTAAATTGTTTTAAACTCTTCAGTACGGACATTTTTTGATATTAAAAAAAATGGTAATTACTTGCGAAGAGATTATCGGATTTTCCTCGATGAAACAAAAAATATTTAATTCAATGCTTAACACGTGACTTACTCTGTAGCGATTTTTACGTGAAGGCATGATACAACCTCAGAATCGGCGGTTCGGAATACTTGGTTTTGAAATTTTTACTCCTCTTATACTGTTGGAGTCGTAAAACATTGTTTTCAATTCTATTTTCTTCATTTGTATACATTTTCGACCAAATATGTCGTACAATTTAAAGTTTAGCACGATTGATTTCTTTGGCATATTAGTGTTTAGTTGCCTATAAAAAAATAAATTAATCGGTTCGATACGTTTGACTCGCGCTTTTTATCGGTACCCATAGGGATCTCTGTATGTCACCATTTTGATTGACGGGTATTTTGAATTCGATATTTATTTAATTATTGCCCTTCTACCTTTTCCGGTGTAATATATAGTTTTTAATATTTCTAATTTAAATCCTTGATCTGAGACCGAAAGACCTCCGGTCGATAGCCGTTTCTCTTAAGAATATATATTTGTTTTTATTTGTTTCATGTATTGTATATTGAATTAAATATGTATGTATTCTTTGGGAATAAAGATGTTTGTATATATATATATATCCTGGATCTGATGCTATTATGTGCTTATTTAATAAAATTCCGCACTATTTAATGTCATTTCACACCATAACTACAGAAATCTATTCTAATAAATGCAGGTTTATTTTATTGGAAAGTGTTTGTTTTTTGTTGTTATTATTGAAGAGATTGAAGAGTTTTTCCGGTTATTGCAAATAGAAAGCACGAAATTATATATATTTTCGCGTTTACTTTTCTTTAATTACTGATGAAAATTAAGCCGCGTTTAATCGAAAGTGTGCGTTATTGTTATTATTTTTTAAAGTAGTTTCTTTTTAATTGCCGTTTATAAATTATTCATGAATGTTGTTGTTATTGTTGCTTTTCCGATTGTTTGATAATAACCATAATAGAGGAGACATGTTTTATATTACTGATATCAATCAGTTTCAAACGAAATAAAAAAATGTTGATTGAAGAAAGAAAACAATTTTTTATTGATAACGTAGAAGAGTTAGTTTTCTGACAAAACTAACGAAATTGATTGAAGAGGTAAGTAGCAAAGAAGATTTCACAGCAGTAGATGATATCCTTTTTGGTAGTAGTATACAGTCGTTGGTAAATATTACTACAAAAGCAGATACTATCTATTTTATGCCTATATTAAATAAAAATGATTTGAAAATAATTAATAAATTATTTCCACATTTAGCTCTGTGACTTTTGACTTATGCTACGTAAGTACGTTAAACAAATGCACATTAAAACAACTACTTCCCAGACAAATAATGTACACCTGCTGTTGCACATCAATAAAATATTGCATAATGCAACAAATTTTTGATCCGAGAAAAATTTAATGTAAAAACAACAAAAGGAACGTTACTTAATTTAAGGCCATCTGCAGACACGTGTTTCGGGATCTATCCCTCGTCAGTACAGCTATGCCTTACATAATTTAAAGATGTTAAATTAAATCAATTAATTCAAATACAATCAGCATGCCTGCTGCGAAAGGCTACATAGACTATATACCACTACAAAAGAGGATGCTATAAACTATATACCGAAAGGCTATGAAATCCAGTAGGTATATAGTATATAGTTATGCTGCCTCTAATTAGGGCTATTTCGTGAAAGTCCGCATAGGTATATACTATATGCCTGATGCCTTTCACAGCCTTTCGCCTTTTCGGCATATAATTTGTGGTATCCTCTTTGATAGTGCTATATAGTCTTTAGTAAATACTATTACCAAAGAGGATACCATCTATTATATGCCATTAACAATTTTCGTTAGTTTTGTCGGAAAACTAATTCTTCTAAGTTATTATTCAAAAAATGTTTTCTTTATTCAATCAATTTATTTCTGACTATATAAACATTATTTAAATAAGAAATAGCCTCGCTGAATAAAATCATTGTCTTTCATGGGTTCAGCTTTGTAAAATCAAATATCACTTTCGATTTGAATTTTAATAGCTTACATAACTAATACATTCAACTATTGGCCTAAAATTAAAAATGCAAGGTATATTCAGAATTTCAAAGCATTGTAGAAGTAGGGAGCGCTTTTTGCAGGGTAAATTAATGCAGAAAATACTACTGGAGATACAATTTGAGATCACACCGCCGAAGCGGCGCAATTCTTAAATTTCAGGCACGCAAAACTTACAGTGTAAGTAATTTTTTCAGTTGGAAAAAAATGGATTGATGATTGCCAGAAATTTTCATTGTAGATGTGAATGACATTTACAATGAAAATTATCATTGCCAGAAATTTTCATTGTAAATGTGAATGTAACATTTACAATGAAAATTTCTGGCAATGATCAATTCCTTTTTTTCCAACTGAAAAAATTACTTACACTGTAAGTTTTTAACAAATATCTATTGAAACAACTTCTTCCCGCCTGCAATGGAACATAAGCTGTACTCTGAGTATAATAGATTTTTACTCATTTTAATTTTCGTTATTGTTTTTGCAAATAAATGAAACGATTATCTTGTTTGGTATAAAATTATATTGTTTATAAAAGGCATATAATATTTTAATAAATTAAATTTGTAAAAAGGAAAAAAAATATTGTAAGCAAAAAAAAACAATAATAATTTATAAACAGTCTATATCTGTTTATAAATTATTATTGTTTTTTTGTTGTGAAAATTTATCAATTCACCTACACCATTCTTAACTCATTTTTTATATATTAATCATACCTTCTTATCAGCGGCAGCATGCGCTTTAGCCATCAGAATCAGGATCCATTTAAATAAGAATAAAAGGAAACCTTAATTAATCCAAAAAAACTAACACAACACAAACACTAATTAACACAAATTAAATAAAATAACCAAAAATCATCCTTATTAATAAACGCGTAAATTCCCGATTCTGCACAACGTATACATTTTATTTGATGTATATTTTTTTTGAGGCCAGTCAGTTCGACACTAACACGAACGGTTTCGAACAATGGCAGGTGAAGCAGTGGTGGATGCGCGCACTAGAGATCCGCCAGCCACCCAACTGTGACAAAATACTTGGTTTGGAACGCTTTTTTTGCAAGGGGAAATCGCCCACAAACAACATTACGCTAGATATCACATGCGTCGGCATATTCCATATTTCACCGACTTTTCCATTTCGAACGGCGCGCTCGGAAATTATCTCTTGGAAATCTGATGGATGATACTAATTACGCGGAGATCAACGGAAGCGTTACTAACTGTTGGTATTAAGTTTTCCCGAAAGAGAAAATATCATCGGAATGGTAATTGCGGGGGTTTGTAACGTAGTGAATTAAATTAGTTGATCTCCATCCTCGGGTAGAACGAATAAACGTGAAAACTGTGGTTTATTAAAACCAAAAGTTGGGTTGAATAGTTAAAAAATATTTTGTCTTTTACGTTTCAGTAAACAAAATTTATAAATTACAAAACAATCTTATTATAAATGGAAGACAACGCAAGCGCTATCTTTTGCCTAATTTCATGCGGCATTGTCAATGATTTTAAATGGAACACCCTATATCTCTAAAACGCCATGCTTTTTTGTTTTTCTGATTACGCCGTTGTAATCCCCTGAAAATTTAATACTACTTTTCTAATTTAACCGAATCTCTAGTTTAACTAATAAAAAAGTCAGCAATGGTGGTTATTTAATTTAGAACTTGTATATATCTATTACAAAAGTTGTTTAGACTGTGATGATAAAAATAACGTGAAGAAAAAAAAAAACATTTCCCTTACAGAATAGCCCCGAATATCGTTTAAAGCTTCGGTAAATTACGGTAACTATTATGAAAACAGGCTTCACAATTATGTTAATATCCATAAATTTAATTCTCGTTTTTAATATCAAATCTTATTCCGAATATTTTATTTTAACAACTACTTTGTTTTATTCACAAAATTGTTTTATATCAAGGTATTATGCGAGCAGCGTTTCCATTGGGTACCATCTTCAAATGGGCAAGTACCTCTAGGAGCAGTGGAAGGAGGTGCCACAAAGGACGGCGAAACTCTCTACATAGGTCGCGTTTTTCACGAAGGATCGCAAACTATAGGAAAGGTATGCTGTCAAATTTGTTGTTCGTCCTAAATCATTATTATACAATATTAAACACTGATTTTTTTTAATAAACAATATCCAGTTTATTATATATTTAAAATAATTGTAACATTTTTATCAACAGATCCACCTATCTCATGGATGCCTTTACATTCCTTATGGAGGTGATGAAATCAAATATGAGAATGATTATGAAATGTTATGCATGATGTAAATTATTTGTAAAAAATACACAATATAAATCTAATTATTTCTTCTTGTAGAAAAATCTTATCAAGAAGGGCTCCATCCTCAATGGGCAAATCGAAAGCCTTTGTCTTTGGTTCTTGATAAATTCCAGCCATCTAATTAAATCTTCTCACTGATTATGACATTTTATGCATGATGTAAATTGTTTTTAAAAAATTCACAATATAAATCTAATTTTTCTTCTTATGGAAAAATCTTATCAAGATTCCATACACCAAGAGTTAATCGAAAATGTTTGCCTTTGATTAGCTAAATGGGAAGTATCCTTTATTATTTGCTAAGACTAAGTGAATAAAAATCTTGTTTTATTATACCTAATAGATAGTTTCAAGTTTTAATGGTATGTGTGTTTCAATAATATTTAATTATTTTCTAAAATTGAAGGTATGCATATTATTTACTCCTATCCCGAAAGAAGAATCTCATTTTGTTTGTTGTCTCAATCAAGGCTGATTGTTTCCAATTTTGTCTCTTTTTACCCGAATCACTTTGGCCTTCCCTAGGTATGCATATTATAATCAGTATTAAAACATTGATATTACAACAAATATTGATAGCCACACAATCTAATACTTGTTATTGGTTATTATTATTTTGTTTACGCAGAGATTTTATAGATTGTGCAAGTACCTTAACCTAATTTAAAAACTGAAGCACTCTTGTCAAATTAAATTCTCAGTTTACTGAATTGTTCATAAAAAAACTAGTAATTTTAATTTGATAATTCTACCATGCTGACTTAAAGCACCAATTAAGGATAATTCTACCATACTGACTTTAAGCACTAAATATTATTATATATTATTTGATATGGTGAATTAAAATTTATTATTACAGGCAAATATACTTCCAGATACAAAGATTTAGAAATATCTGGAAAAAACGTTTGAATAACTCATATGTATAATGTGTGCTTAATTAATTTATCGTCGCGTTCTCGTTGGAACATTCCAGTGTTCTTTCCACTTTCGTTACAATATTTAATAAAAATTAAAACACTTAGTTTATGTTAAACCAAGTGTTTTAATATTGTATCGAAAGTGAAACAAGCAACTGGAAAGAACACTCTTGAATGTTCCACCCAGAGCGCGGCCGTAAACGTGGCGTATGGAACGTTCTGGAATATTCGAGAAACAAGTACGCTATATAAGCCATCACGAACGTTGGAGTGTTAATCATCTAGATATAAATAAATAGTGACAGTGTGATATGAATAAATGTGTTAAGTGTACTCTAGATAATTAAATAGACATTGTTTTACTTATAAATAGAAAACAGTATTCATTCACTTGGTCACAGTTTAATATATTGTTTTACTTGTTTCCGAGTCTGATTAAACCCGATTTCATAACAATACCCTGAATTATGTGTAAAGTGATGTTTGTGTACTTTCTTAGAGTCGAAACCAAATTAATGACCCATAGCTTTAACTTTAAAAATCGACAATGACTACGACTGGGATTTGGTCAGCTGTGTCAGTTAAAAATGGTTTTTCTCTTCACCAGAGCACTTCTTTGAGTCTCATATTACAGATCATTAGCAAAACTAAATGCAAGCAAAATAATCCATATAAACGAAAGAAGTAACGAAACCAAAGAAGAAATTAAAAACAAGTTGAAATGAAGAGTAAAACGTAAGAAGAAATGAAAGAAGTTCAAATGAAGAATAAAATACAAGAAGAAATGAAGAGTAAAACGAAAGAAGAAATGAAAGAAGTTCAAATGAAGAATAAAATACAAGAAGAAATGAAACACACTAAATGCAAGCAAAATAATCCATATAAACGCAAGAAGTAACGAAACCAAAGTTTAAATGAAGAGTAGAACGTAAGAAAAAATGAAAGAAGTTCAAATGAAGAATAAAATACAAGAAGAAATGAAGAGTAAAACGTAAGAAGAAATGAAAGAAGTTCAAATGAAGAATAAAATACAAGAAGAAACGAAACATACAGAAATGAAGAATAAAGCACAAGAAGAAATAAAAAAACAACAACCACAAATAGCAGCAACTTAAGAGGGTTGATGTTCTACAAGGTAGTAATGCCAAGACCACAAATCTCGTAGAAGAACAATATATCAGGCAGGCTTGATTTTTCACGTCAAAATAATTAAAAAAAAACATAATTGTCAAACTAGTTTTACAGTATTATACAAGCTTTTATATAATATAAATAATTTAAGATGGATCCGGATGCACCGCCAGAGAAGACGCGCTGTATGCTCGTGAATCCCGACGTGGAGGATCCCGACTGTGTATGCGAACCTTTGGTGGCGATCAAGGAAGAATCGCCGTCGCACGCGGAAGTGACGGCTAGGCAAACAGTTACCTTCGATGATGAAAACCTCATCGGCGGAATTAAGAGTGAATCTAGAGAAATGGGTAAAGTTGGAAGTGGTTTGAGGGATGGAAGTAGATCGAAAGAATTGAGTAAGAGTAAGTTTAAAGGAAGCAGTTTGAAACAAGAAAGTAAATCGAAGGAAATTCACAAAATGAGCGACGGCGGAGATAAAAGTAAATCTGAACGAATGAGCAGATTGGGCGGAGTTAAAGAAGATGATATAGAGAATATTGAAAAGTTGTTAGATGTACATTTGTTAGATGTAGAGAGTGATAAAAATAATGACAGGAGCAAGGAATTTAAGGTAAATATATAGGTATATATATTTGTAAATATTTATTTAATATAATAATAATAATTATTATAACTATCTGTAATGGCAATTTCATAGGAATATAATTAATTAGGCAGAAAGACCGATGGTCGATAGCCATTTTCTGAGGCTTAACTAGAGGTTTATGATTGTAATGTAAATATTGTAATGTAATTTAACGTATTTCTCAGAAATAAAAATTTTCTATATATAAATAATTAATTAAATAAAAATTATTTGAAAATAATTAATTATATTAATTATTCTCAAATATTTTTTATTTAATTTATTAAAAAACTGTGACCAAGTTACAATTATTTTTTAAATAAGAATTATAAATATAAAACAGTATTCATTCACTTGGTCACAGTTATTTAAATATATTAAATAAAAATGATTTGAAAATAATTAATAAATTATTTCCACATTTAGCTCTGTGACTTTTGACTTACGTTACGTAAGTACGTCAAACAAATGCGTAACGTAAGTCAAAAGTCACAGAGCTAAATGTGGAAATAATTTATTAATTATTTTCACATTTGATAATTCTTATTTAAATATATATTATATAAAAATGATTTGAAAATAATTAATAAATTATTTCCACATTTAGCTCTGTGACTTTTGACTTACGTTACGTAAGTACGTCAAACAAATGCGTAACGTAAGTCAAAAGTCACAGAGCTAAATGTGGAAATAATTTATTAATTATTTTCACATTTGATAATTCTTATTTAAATATATATTATATAAAAATGATTTGAAAATAATTAATAAATTATTTCCACATTTAGCTCTGTGATTTTTGACTTACGTTACGTAAGTACGTTAAACAAATGCGTAACGTAAGTCAAAAGTCACAGATCTAAATGTGGAAATAATTTATTAATTTTTTTCAAATCATTTTTATTTAATATATTTAAATAAGAATTATCAAATGTACAAATGAATAGTCTAAATGATCATTTGTAACAACTGCTTGCTGATAATTCGGTACAATCGCAAAAAGAACTTGCAGAAGAGTTAAAAGAAAAGATTTTCAAAAAGCTACACGAGGTGGGAAAGATCTAGAAAGAAGAAAAATAAGTCCCACATCTGAACTAACTGAAACAAACAAAAATCTTCGAGTGGCAACGTGTCTTTCTCTTCTCAATAAGCATTACTTTCGACGCTGCTTGTTAAGAATTGCTTAAATCTTGTGAAAAAAAAAAACATTACGGGTGACGAGAAATAAATACTTTATGACAATCTAAAAGCAGAAAGGTATCAGTAAATCTCGGCGTATCATCAAAATCGGTCGCTAAATACAATATCTTTGGAAAAAAGGATTTTTTTTGCAACTGGTGAGATATTTAGGGTTTTTTTTTTTTTTAAACCAGGTGAAACATTTACAGCTATCAAGCCAATTAACCTTCCACATTTGAAACGAAGGTGACGGAATACTGGAAAAGGAAAACATTCAGTGAAATTATTGAATGACAACGTTAAGCCACGCATTTCTTCCAATACATGAGTCATGGCTGAAATGGCTTGCAGCACCCGGCGTATGCACCAGATATGCTCCGTTCGATTACCGCTTGGTGAAACACACCCTGTCTGATACACACTTCCAATTAGCGGACGAGATCTAAAAATGGCTTTAAAACTTTTATCGTGTTTGAAGAAGCAAGATTTTTCTAAGATGAAATTGTTCAAATTCCTGATAGATGGCTTAATAAAATTGTATACTTTACAACTTTATCGTCTTTGAAGAAGCAAAATATTTCTGAGATGAAATCGTTCAACTTCCTGATAGATGGTTTAATAAAGTTGTAACAAGCAACAGCGAATACTTTGACAGTTTAATTTACTTTCCTTTAAAACGAATCTCGAATGAAATTGATTATTAATTTATGCAGCTAATATTTTACTTTCTGAAACTAAAAAATAACTAAGATCTAAAAATTACTTTACAACTTTATCGTGTTTGAAGAAGCAAGATTTTTCTAAGATGAAATTGTTCAACTTCCTGATAGATGGTTTAATAAAGTTGTAAAAAGCAACAGCGAATACTTTGACAGTTTAATTTACTTTCTTTTAAAACGAATCTCGAATGGAATTGATTATAAATTTTTGCAGCTAATATTTTACTTTCTGAAACTAAAAATTAATTAAGATCTAAAAATTACTTTACAACTTTATCGTGTCTGAAGAAACAAGATTTTTCTGAGATGAAATTGTTCAACTTCCTGATAGATGGCTTAATGAAGTTGTAAAAAGCAACAGTGAATACTTTTACAATTTAATTTACTTTCTTTTAAAACGAATCTCGAATGAAATTGATTATTCATTTTTGTAGATAATATTTTACTTTCTGAAACTAAAAAATAATTAAAACGTATAAAATAAAATTACTTTGGCTGAAAAGCTTCCGGTCTATAGCCAATTCCTACAAAAACATTTAATTTAATTTCATTTCTTGTTCTCATAAACAGGACAAGTTCGCCTTCCTTTAGTGGATGAAACAATGATTCTCGGTCGTCTACCTTGTAGACCCAAATCGTTGACGATGCCACTTGAAATTAAGCAAAAGATGGCGCTTGCGTCGTCTTTCCTACAACAACATTTGTTTAAAGTTTGAATAAATTGTTAAAAAAATGTTAAACCACACTTGTAAGGAATAAAGATGTAAATATATATAAAATTACTTTCAATTATTAATTGTACCCTATAGCAAATAAAACACTGGAGCTTATTTTTAATATTAAAGCACAAATTACTAATTGAAAATTTGGTAAAATAAACTTATGAATAGAAAAGAGTATTCATTCACTTTATCATAATTTATTTAAATAATTATGATAAAGTGAATGAATACTCTTTTCTATTAAATTAATTAAATTAAATACAAATAATTTGAAAATAATTAATTATAATTATTATTTAAAATTAACTTATTTTTAATGTCTATTTTAATTACAATTACACAAATTTTTACTTAAATTACCACTAAACGTAATCGGTGCGTATTGTTTCTTAATTTTCATACATACACGTCTTTATTATGAAATTACAATTAATTATTTACATTAAATATAACACCACTAGAGTGTTTATTTAAATAAATTTAATATTTTTATTTAAATAATTAAAGTCTCCACAACCAACATAAAGAAGATTACCACTAGATTGCTTTGATTTTTTTTCTTTATTTTACATTTCGTTGGAAACAGTGAATAAAAACAAATAAAACGTCATATAATATGTCATTATTTATCAAATGAAATTCTTCAATTTGTCAGAATAATATCTATAGCGTATGGTTGCTTTTATTGCCAGCATCATTTTTTATTATTTTTTTTAATAAAAAAATTCAAACGCTCCAGAGGAGAAAAGTTTTCGATCATATGGTACTCTACCTTTTATTTTAATGGCTATGGATCTTAGGTCTATCAGTCAGTAGAAATATTATATGAATTTTTAAACTTCATTATCATCAATTTTCTTTGTTTTAAGGAATTCGATGATGCTCTGATTGACGGCAAGAAAGATAAATCGGAAAAAGGATTAAGGGTAACCAGCGCCAAAATACCATCACGGAGATTTTCCAGAAAAGCAAGTAGGAAATTTGAAATAGAAGACGAATACGAGGAAGAAGGAGATTATGTTGAAACTGAGGAAGATGGAGAGGGTTATGACAATGAGAAATTCGCCATGTCGGATGTGTCTAGGGAAGAAGGAGAATATTTGGAAAATTACATGCGCTTTTATTTGGAGGCCGGGCAGCCTTGTCCGCATTTACCGGCGAGCATCTCCTCGTCGGATATCAGCTGTTACGAACCCATCCTACAAAGGACAATAGTTATCGTGAAACCAGAAGCGATGGTCTACAAGGACGTTATTCTGAGGGCGATATTCGAAGCGGGATTTCAAATACTCGGGGTGAGTTAATGAAATTTTTGTTGTGAGCAATAAATGAAATAAATCATGGAAATGCACTATCTATTAACTAATTAAGGGTGCGGTTTAGACGAAATAAATATTGACAATCACCAATTCGAGTTAGATTGCTGTTGTGATCAATGAACAATATTGTATTATACATTAAAGTAATTTTAAAATAAGCAGATTTCATTAAATGAATTAAAAATTATTTTAATGTTTAGTTTGTGTGAAAAACAATTATGAAAACAATGAAAATTTATCAAATTTATAGCAAATTTCAAATTATATTTTTGCTAAGAAAAACTTGTCCAATTGAAATTTAAAGGATTTTACTAAATTCTGCATTAAAATAACTTAGCAGACATGACCTATTAATTTCATTATATCTTACAATTTTCTTTTCTAACTTGAACTAGTAAATTGACGTAATACACGAAAATTAACAATTATTTTTTTTATTTAGACAGATACTTTATACTTGGTAGATAAATAATACATATTCATGTTATTAAATCCCAAAGAATAGCTCATTTTTCAAACGATTTTTTCCATTTTACTATATAGCCATCTCTTTCTACTAAACCGCAACCTTAAGCGATGATTGAGGCTTTTACTTGATGAAACTCCGTAATACACATGATTTGTAATTAAAACAACTGTATGTTTTTAAAGGGGAGGTTTTGGAGCTGACGCCTGAAAAATTGGTTAATTTGGGGACTTTTTTCTCGAAGTCGAATGAATATTTTAAATTGCGGTTTTGTTAGTTGTTTGGGCTATATAATGGACCACAAATTTCCAGTTTTTAGAATAAAAAGAACACATCCAAAATGTGAACAACTAACAATACAGCATTTCAAAATATTTTTTCGACCTTGAGAAAAAAATTCAAAATTGACTCATTTTTCAGGCGTCAGGTACACCACCACAAAAAATGTTTTAGCAGTGTCTTTGCAATAAACATTTAGTGAAACTTAAAAAAAATCTACGTTTTATTCACTTTAAAATATTGTAAAATTTCTTAAATTATAACAATAGTTATTAATATTTTAAGTTTTTTATTAACAGCCTCAATAATTAAATTATTATAACAATAGTAATATACATTTGATGAATGGTGGCTGAACGTTTCATTAAATGTGAATTTCGTTTTCCTTGTTTGCTTAAACAGGACAAGTTCGCCTTCCTTTAGTGGACGAAACAATGATTCTCCGTCGTCTACCTTGTAGACCCAAATCGTTGACGATGCCACTTGAACTTAGGCAAAAGGTGGCGCTTGCGTCGTCTTTAATTTATTATGATATACATTTGTTTCATAATAAATATTCAATTCCTGCAAGGATGCATGGAATTCCCCGTAAAACTTATTTTGTACCAAATTTAGTGAATCAAACCATAAACGCCTAAGTCATCCCTTGAAAGTGACTAAAGGTTGAAATTAGTTGGGTGAAAATTAAAAGCTTGTGAATTCCCGATCGTGATAACCTCTAGAGAATCCAAGGTGGCGATTATGAGAAAGCCATTCGTGATGATCGGAAGGCACTTCTATTCTTTTCGCGGAACAAAAGTCTAAGGCTGTATGAGTGGGGAAACTCCGCCGTTGCCGATCACAAGCCCGGATGGGAAAGGAGGAGGGAGGGGCGCACTACCCATTCTTGATAATGATCAAAGGAACGAACGCAAAAGTGCAATAGAAAGAGCAAAGATCCCATACATCGAAAAGTACAAGGGAGATTAATCCAATCCGATGTCGACTGAAAACCGCCGAATTAGAAATGGTGTCTCAGTCCAGGAGAGAATCTGAAGAAGAGGTCAGAGACAGGGTCTTCAATTAAGCTAACTTTTTTCCATAGACTCGGATCTCGCCTATAACCATCCATTCTCGGAAGAAGAGATGGAAATGGTATTATTCAATCTAAACAGGAATCGTCGCCTGGTTCGAACAATATCTCATAAAAAATGCTTTAGGGATTACCAGCTGTCTCTAGACCCATATGTTGTTCAAGATTTCCAACAGTATGGAAGAAGATAATCATCGTACCCATCCTTAAGCCTGGCAAAATATCTGAAACAGAGATCTAGCAACCGTCTGACATCGTTTACCTGCTGTATGAGTAAGGAATTCCACCGTTGTCGGTACCAAGCTCGGATGAGAAAGGAGGGAGGGGGAACTATCCATTCTTGATAATGATCAAAGGAACGAACGCAAAAGTGCAATAGAAAGAGCAAGGATCCCATACATCGAAAAGTACAAGGGAGATTAATCCAATCCGATGTCGACTGAAAATCGCCGAATTAGAACTGGTGTCTCAGTCCAGGTGAGAATCTGTAGGAGAAGTCAGAGACAGGGTGTTGAATCATCCCTTGCTAACTTTTTTCCATAGACTCGGATCTCGCCTATAACAATCCATTCTCGGAAGAGGAGATGGAAATGGTATTATTCCATCTAAACAGAAATCGTCGCCTGGTCCGAATAATATCTCATAAAAAATGCTTTAGGGATTACCAGCTGTCTCTAGACACATATGTTGTTGAAGATTTCCAACAGTATAGAAGAAGATAATCATCGTACCCATCCTTAAGCCTGGCAAAATATCTGAAACAGATCTAGCAACCGTCTGACATCGTTTACCTGCTGTATGAGTAAGGAATTCCACCGTTGTCGGTACCAAGCTCGGATGAGAAAGGAGGAGGGAGGGGGAACTACCCATTCTTGATAATGATCAAAGGAACTAACGCCAAAGTGCAATAGAAAGAGCAAAAATCCCAAAAGTACAAGGGAGATTAATCCAATCCGATGTCGACTGAAGGGAGATTAATCCAATCTGATGTCGACTGAAAATCGCCGAATTAGAACTGGTGCCAGTCCAGGAGAATCAGTGGGGGAGATGAGAGACGATTCTTGAATTATCACTTGCTAATTTTTAGAGTGTGGTTCTGGGGCGAATAGGAGGTTGTTGTTGATGTATGGGTAAGGAAGAAAAATGATCTGATGTAGCTGCTAGAACTGAAGAGAATTATAGTACCAGACAGGATTCAAGAAAAGTGATTATGTAATAGATAATTTCATCCATCTAGAAAACGCTGTACAGAATGTTGCCAAAGGGCAACTTTGGAATATTAAATGGGAACCTCCATTTTTTTTATTACAAGAAAAAAATGTAACTCTAATCGAAACATAATATTGTCAATATTGGATGAAATCTTAACCATGAATAATATTTCAAATTGGCGTATCACACAACTGGAGAGAGGTCATTAATGAGTTCTAAATTTCTTGGGAAACTCCCAATGTTAAAGGATAATCAGAATGAAATGGCGTAATAAAATTTGCAAGGTTTTTTTTCCTCGTCCTAAAATTGAAGACAATAATTGGATAAAAATCGAATTAATATATTATTTTTACTCCTATCCCGAAAGATATTCTCATTTTGTTTGTTGTCCCAATCAGGTTGATTGCTTCCCTTTTGGAAGTCATAATTTTGTTTCTCAATATCAATTGGAAATGTAATTTTTTTGTGTGTTGTGGGAGGGGAAAATCCATTTACGGACGAAATCCTACCTGGAGTAGGAGGACTACCGACTAAAAACCCTTCCCACTTTGCCGGCTTCGACTACAAGGTCATTAGCCGGGAAATGTAATTATTATTACCACTCTTATTTCTTCTGCAATCGCAATATTAATTTATTTTTATATTGCAGAGGAGAGTTATTCATCTCACACCAGAGCAAGTTTCCGAAATTTACGCGAAACATTACGGCAGTCCCTCTTTTCCCCATTTGGTGATATCTGTGAGTTCAGGACCAGTGTTGGTTATGTCACTTGCTTCACTGGATACGATAAGTCGATGGAAGAAAATGACTGGCCCGGATGGTTGTGTTAGGGAGGAATGGTTCTTTCCAGTTAGTATGAGGAAACGATTTGGATTGCAAAAGACTAGAGGGAACTTGTTGTACGGCTCAAATAATATAAAAGAATCGAATAGGGATAATAGATATTTCTTTTCAGAAAGTAAGTAGTAATGGATATAAAAAATAACATAATTTATCTTCTTTCATGTCGTCGTTTCCACGAAAGAATCGTGAATAGTTAATTTTTATTTATATCTTATGAATAAAATAAAAATGATTTAAAAATAATTAATAAACTATTTCAATCAATATTTAGCTCTGTGATATTTTGATTTGTGTTACGTAAGTACTTTAAACAAATGCACATTAAAATAATGGTAATCGGGCAAATTTTATGTTGCTCCAGCGTCCCCTAAAAAAACATAAACTGACAAATTTGCAAAATCGCGGTATTTTCATGTGACCGACGATGTGTTTGGAATCGCTTCAAAGAATCAATGAATACAAATTTAATATCGATATTGGGTAATTATTGCAAATTAACAAATCACAACTCACCGCTCCACTGCGTAATTATTACATATTGCTTAAACAGCATAACTATTCGTAATTAATACCAATTAACCGTTAATTATCAAACTCGAGTATCGAAACAAAATATCCCTTCACATTAGAATGCGCTTTTAATTGAAACTCACGAACGTCTCATTATGCAAATCAGGCCCGATCAATCGCTGCACACATGCACTATGAAAGTTGAACGAATTCCAAAGATAAATAATTAAAGTAAAAGTGGATATTGTGTTGGAAACCGATACACATGCAAAAAACACAACTTACCTTTTCAATTAACGTAACATACCTTGCTGCATGTTTTGTATTGCTTGTAACACAGGTAGAGCATCAGGTGGAGAACCAGTGGGGGCCCGAACGCGTAGAAAGCTCGGGCGAGGAAACAATGGAGTTTTTCGAAAAACGGAAGGCCACTCATTTTTTTTAAATTGCGATTAATTATTGAGGAAATAAAAATGTTATTAAACATTTTAGTAATTAAAAGTTCTGATGCTCTAAAAACGCCATTATCCTTAACTTATGATTTACTTTCAACTCGCTAATTTTAAAATAAAAAATAAGAGTGTGTAATTTTAAAATTATCATTGCGTTTCAAAAATCAAGTGTCTCGGTAATCAATGATATTTCTTCTATCATATGATCAAGAAATTTTCTCCTACAGAGTGCTTTAATTTTATTGTTTGTTTTACAAAAAAGTTTTCGATCATGTGGTACTTATTCAAAGATATCTTCTACTTATTCATATGCCCGTGGAAATTATGAGCTTTATTTACTTTTTTAAAATATTTGAATTATTCTTCCTCAATTCGTAATAAGTTTCCATCACAATTTAAATATCACTACTGTTTTAAAAATATGTTAATCACTCACTGAAGTAAAGTACATTTATTGGAGTTTAGCAAAATATTAATTTAACAAAACCATCCGTTCTTAAATTAATAGAAGTAGACAACTTTGGCTTATTTTTCTAGCGTTATCTATGAGCAACTAATTGAATTGTACGTTTAAATCAATGCAATACGTATATGGATTTTGCAATAAAACGTGAAAGCGAATTATTACATAAAGGATTTTGCTTTTTATCATCATTGTATTATGTATTTAATTGAAATGATTTATATATAATATCAAAATCATATAGTGTAAATATTTCTGTTACTTGTGTGGAATGGAGATATATTATTATTTTTTATTTTTGATGGTTTCAATAAAGAATTTTTTCATTAATTTCACAGATTTATTGTAGTAATATTAAATTTGATCAGCTGTATAATGAAACCATTGTAGAAGTTTTTCCACAATAAGTCTGTGAAACTTAAAGCAGACTTTTCTTTATCACAACACATGAATTCCAGTAAATAATTTTCACTTTTTATTGTAATATGCATCACACCATGAATTATTATAATTGCAAAACATTCAATTTTCGGCGTTTCCCTCTTACGCTTTCTAATCCCCAACAAACGAAAATACGGACGTTACCTTTGGTTCCTCATCGGGCCATATCCTAGTCCCTATGCAAATCACGTGTTTGAAAAAGTCACAAAACATGTTTGTCCGTCACACTGGCGCAATCCGATCGGTAATGGTGGGGTTGGAAGCGATGTTTGATTATTAACATGTTTAATTAATCGAGATCGCCCGACGCACTCGCACCTCGTGAACGCCGATACACAACTGTATTGTTTACACGGTCGGTGCTTCAATTAAAGAAATGGGAAGTTTGAACCAAGGAGGAACGCGATGAGCCATCCTGAAATGCGGCATTTTTTTGCTAATTATTTCCTGTAACGTAATATATTTTACAAAAAAATGTACATTGTGTAAAATCTTTTCAATAATCCAATTGTTTTAAGAATCCATTTCATATCTTACCATTCTCTGATGTTTCTCTGTGAAACCATTAATTTCTCAACTACATGTTCCAGAATGGTGGTTATGGAGACTTTAAATTATTTAAAGAAAAATGGCTGCCCGTTCTCCAACTTATTTTTAATTGAAGTTTTTATAAAAAAATCAACTACTGAAGATGAAAACATAGTTTCCGAAATATATTTAGTTGAATAAAAAATAAGTAGGAGAAAGACAACTATTTCTATTTAAATAATAAAATAAAAAACTAATTAACACTTACTATGTTTTACCACAATAATTTATTGTGTTAATTTTTCCTGAATCCTTTTTTTGTTTGCGTCATGTTTTTTACCTGTATCATTATTTTTTTATTGCAGATATTCTGGAACCTCTTATTAGAGATCAATACGAAGTAGCTGATTACTGCAACCAGCACATAAATCCAATATTACTGGTTGGATTATCTGAAGTTGTGAAGAAGAGGCCAACAGATCCTGTTATATTCCTAGCAGATTGGTTACTCAGAAATAATCCTTATCAACCTAGGACGCCTTATGCAATTACTTTAACACCCACATGAATAGGGAGTGTATTCACGTGGGTGTTAAGCAATAAAAGTGGAATACAAAAGAAACAATAAAAATAAAGTAAATAAAATGTATATTTTACAATTAGTTTATTTGTATGCACATATAAAAGCCGTGGACTTTTATTACACAAAAAAATTGAGTAAAATAATTATAATTGTAAAATCTCTTTTTGGCTTCCTTTTATATAACTCCATGGCAGAAGCAAACCATTATAAGAGAACATATACCCTTTTTTCGGGAAATAACATTACAAACTAAATTTTTGTATTATATTTTGCAAAATATGATTATCACAGTTTCGCCATTCTCTAATGTTGACAGTCCTCTTTGAATCTTCGTACATAAAAGTATAAACTGTGAAGTAACTATTGAAAATATCATAAAAATAGTAAAACTACTACTACTAAATAAGTCATGTATCATAAAGATGTGTGTAATTATTATTCTGCAAAAACTACAACCTATTCGAGGGAATATTTCTGGAAAAGTACAATGTCTTATTTCGGCGCATCTCCTTTCCACACATGGATTTTGCAGTGGCTAATTGCCTAAAAATTAAAATAAAAATTAATAATACTTACATTGAAAATTAAATGTAAAATTTTATTTTGTTGTTACAAATCAATATTTAATCATAGTATATGGAATAATGAATAAATCAATGTAAACCCGAGATTAAATATAAACCAGCAACAACATGCAAAATTATGTAACCCGAAAAAATTGCCATCTATCATAAATATGAGTATGAATTAAAAATATTATCGAAATATATATATAAAATACGGCACTTGGAATGGGAAACATTCAGAATTTCATCAGTGTGCCATTTTGTGGTATCACTTTGTCTCACTCACTACCATTAAATATATAGAGTTGTTAGGGGCATTACAAAGTAAATTCAAAGCATGGACAAGTAGTTTTACAAAATTTGTATCTAGGCAGCATGTTTCTTGCAAAAGAATTTAAATTATTCAGTTGCTTATCTGATCATAATGTGTAGTGAAATATTACATATTTAGAGAAAACATATTGAAGAACTTTAAGTATTGGTGTCACCCAAAATCAAAATTCCAATGGAACAACATAATATTTAAAGGACAAACTGAACACTTAAATAAAATGAAATGAAACAAAGATGATTTGCAGCTATTTAAATTACAATGAAATTAAACAAGGGAAATTTTCCTTGTTTAATTTCATTGTAAACTAAACACTTGGTTTCTTTTCACTTTTCTTTTCATAGTGAAACAAATAAAGTGTTTTATTTATCCTTTAAAAATTATTAGTTCAAAATGTTTCATCAAATGACAAATGAGAATGTTATTCGAGAAATAGTAACAACATAGTTGCAATAACATTTAAAATTCGGTAGTTCATTTCATATTAATAAATATGAAAATACAGATGTTTAATATTTTTTCTCATATTTATTATAATAATTGTGACGATTTATATAAATAAATTTAAGAAATATTAAAACAACTTACTCCAGAACCGCATGAGTTTGCATTTTCCTGAGATTCACACCAATACGATGGTCCAAAAGTACATTTATTGGCTCCCAATAAAACAGGCTTGGCAACATCTTCCCCACAAGCATCAACAGCTTGACATACTTTACTGGAATCCTTCGAATTTTTCAACAATGTGTACATCGCTTCACCAATTTCTTCCAATAGTTTGATACACTAAAATTGAACATGATTAAAACAAATTTAAGTTTACAATATATATATATATATATATATTAACATCTTTATTCCTTCGTTGCATATGTTATACAAGAAAAATTCAAAATATACTATCAAAACAAAATTCACTTAGTTTAAATCGGCCATCGGTCGTTAAGGTCTTTCAACCTAAAATTATTTCAATATTTACCGTTTTCTGGTGTTTCTCTGTAATACCACGGCACGATTTCTCAACCACATGTTCCAGAGTGTGATCTGCATTCGGATTTTCAAGTATTATTTTCATGACCATTGCTGTTGATTCGCAAACTGCACATTTATTAATGTGAACTGAAAATAAAATTAACGTAGAATAACATACAGTTTTATAATTCAATTTAAAAATATTTTTTATTGAATAAACTTACATTGTAGGTCTTGAGGTTTATGCTCTTCCTCGCATAACAATAAAAGTGAACAGATTTCACCCGGTGAGGTAGCCAATATCAACAAATTGTAAATACTGTCACCGTATTTTTTCACAAACTCATCACAGTTTTCAACCTCGGACTTCGGCATATAGCTGCATACTTTATTAAGAGCATTCTCAATATCTTCCTGGAATTGAAATAAATAAATGATTTAACATTTATTCATTAAAGAGTTCGTATCACAAAAAAATTTAAGGTATAACATTAGGTCTGTTTAAATTAAAATTTTTAGTAGATTACTTTATGTTATTAAAAGAAAATGTACCTTTGATGCTTTTCCAATAAGTGATTCTATTTGAGTCATCACAAGCTTGCAGATGGTGCATTGTGGGGAACCAACATTCTTCGGGATAAATTCTGCAAAGGAAAAAAAGCAGATAATTTAATGCAAGACGTGAATTCAAATTCAGTAAAAACTTCTACTGTAGATGGAAACATAGTTTTTGAAATATATTTAGTTCAATAAAAAATAAGTAGGAGAAAGGACAACCATTTCTATTTAAATAATCATTTATTAACATTTTAAGAAGTATGGACTTTAAAAAATTAACAGCCTCAACAATTAGGTTAGTTAATAATACAAGCAATAATATCTTTATTAATTAAAGATATTATTGCTTGTATTATTACTTTTTAATTTAATCTTTTATAATCGTACCTGTAATTTTTCTTTCGCACAGACTCATAATGGCGCAAATTTCCTCAGGTTTGGCTTCACTCACAATCAGAGAGAAAATCAAATCGGCGTATTTATCAATAAAATCGTTGCACTCTGTTTTAATCGACTTCGGCATATGATTGCAAACATATCGGATTTCTTGTTTGATCTCATCCTTTAACGCAATAAAAAGAAATTATTCACATTATTAATTTGGTATAATTAATTATAACAATATACCTTCAGACTTTTACCATGCAGCTTTTAAAAAGAATAATGCTGCATGAACTAATCCAATACAATTTTACATAAGAATTATAAATAATTAATTACTTCTGATATTTACCTCTTGTTTCTTGTCTTTCAAAATCGTTTTCAGCTTCTCGACAACAAACTCGCACAGAACGCATTCTGGTTTACTTGAGACGCTGTGTGATGGTTTTATAATTTTACCATTGGCTGTGAAATCGGGAATTTCGTTTGTGCCTAAAATTATATTAATACGAAATAAATATAATAATTAGAAAAAAGAAACACAAATTATCTCTTTAGTTCTGATAAGAATAATACGTTATTTTTTCTTATTATTATTGATGAATAAAATTTAATAAAATAAATTAATTTTGATTATTTTATACAATCAGTTGCCAGCTCAACTGATTGTTAACAATGGAAGGAGATTGCTTGTGGAATTCCCACAATATTTGTTGGCGAATTAAATATAATATCTTATACAATAATTTGAAATAGTTAAAAAAATAAAATAAATCTAATTGTTTTGTAAAGATGAGTGATTTGAATAATTGAACACAGTTGTATTACTTGTAAATAAATAAAATAAATTAAAAAATAATTGAACTATGACCATGTTCAATTATTTTTAATTGAACACAGTTGTATTATTTGTAAATAAATAAAATAAATGGACTTACCGTTAATAAACAATAAATTAATAATAATTGAACTATGACCGTGTTCAATTATAAAATAAATTAAAAATAATTGAACTATGTCTGTGTTCAATTATTCAAATTACTCCACTTTACACAACAATAAGATTTATTTAAAAACATAATAAAAGGTAATTTACTAAACTATATAATTTTTAGGATTGAATTACTTTTAACTGTATTCACATAACTTACTAGTCAATCCAACAAATGTCATATCAACCAACGAAGGAGCCGGTTTATTATCTGTGCAGAGTTTCAAATAAACACAGACTTCTTGTGGTTTGAATTCATCAACCAACATCTCGACCAATTCATCAGTGTATGTGTTAACGAAATCTTGACATTCCATTTGAACATTGCCGGACAGATGGCTGCACAAAGTATTCAGAGCTGTTTTGATGTTGTCCTGAAAAGTACATAGATTAATTAATTATGAAATATTTTTTTTTAGGTGCTCAATTGTCAATTCTATGTTCTGCCAGTTCCAATATACGAATAAGAATGAATGATTCAAGATGCCAATCCATCGTTTACAAGTCTTAATCACTTCCAGAGGTCATACAAAATGGGGGAATATTTAAATTGACATTGAATATATGGAAAATTATATACATACAAAATTTATATGGCCTAAATATCCATCTTAATATTATTTTAATAATAATTAGGATGTATTTTAATTAAGACAATTGATTGTGCCGTAATTAAAGTATATTCTAATTATTACATAAAAATGTTTCACCACGGTATAAGTGAGAATTTAATTCAAAATATTATTTTAATATTTTATTCATATTTATCAAGTAAATACAATACGATCGAGATATTTTCTCCTCTAACGTGCTTTGATTTTTGTTGGCACCAGTGAATTTCATTATTTATGAAATATTCTTCAATTTGTTAGAATAATATAACCTATAGCGTGTGGTTACTTTTATTGGCAATATTTTTTCTTCTAATAAAAAAATGCAAAACACTCTAGAGGAGAAAAGTTCTCAATCATATAGTATTATTGTAATAAGGATTATAATAAACCTACCCTTGTCCTCTCATTTTTCACCATCTCTTCTAATTTAGTGACAGCTAACAAACACAATGGGCAATTCGGTTTATCTTGAGGAGTGCCTTGCATGAAGATTTCGATATTCTCGACATTTTTTCCTGGGCACACTTGAATCAGCGGGCAAATAGTGGAAGGATCAATTTCTTGAGCCAAGAGAGCTATAATGGCATCACTGTAGGTGCTCACAAATTCCATGCAAGTTTCATTCACAGAACTTGGTAAAACGGTGCAGGCTTTATCAATCACTTTTTTAATATCCTCCTATAAGTAAAGATAATATAAAAAATGAAGTCTATAAAATTAATTTATTATATTCTTTAATTAATAATACTAATTGATATTATTAGATAAAATTATTAATGAAATTGAGATTAAACAATTTTACTAAACTCCTTTGAAGGAAAGTTTGACAATTTCAATCAATAATTAGTTATATAGCCTTACATTGAATGGTGACAAGGCTAGCAATTATATACTGGTGGATTTGTAATATTTGTACATAAGTTTGACATCGTCTGTTGGGACGTCATTTAAAAAAATATATGTTATAGCAAGATTAGTCGTATTTTGTTTATTTACGGAACTACAACTGTTTGAAATTTTATTTAATTAGAGATTAAAACTTGAAAAATAAAAAAAACAGTCAACGCTGGTAAAGTGGGAGGGGTTTTTAGTTGGTAGTCTCCCAGACAAAATCTAGGAGAGAAGTCCAACACAAAGTCCGTAAACGGATTTTCCCCTTCCACAGCTACAAAAAAAAAACAACAAGAAAAATAAATTACTATGAAAGAAAAATTTAGCTATAACTGAACTCACTCATTTTGACAACTGTCAAATTAAATGTTTCACAAATTATGTTAATAATAATAATAATGTTTATTGCCCAACAGGAAACAAATTCCCGATTACAAGACAATTTAGTATTAACAAAACGCATTAAAAGTAACAATTAAAAATAAAAAATATTATGTTGTTTATTTCCATGGCTAATTATATTTTAAAGTTGAAGTTTGACGATAATTAAATAAAGTTTCAGTCAAATGTAGTTTTATAAATAAGCTAAACACGACCTACCTTCATATAACATTTTTCTCTTTAAAATGACTTCTCGAACACGATGTCAAAGTTTTGTACACCTATTATAAATCATTATCATTAAATTATTTATATACCTCTATTTTTGGATTAGTAAGTGCCTGTTGTACATAATGCAAGAAGTATACACAGAAAGTACACAATTGCTTGTCGTAAAGGTTTCCACTGGGGCGGTTCATCCTCTCAATTGGCAACTGCATCAATTCTGGGCTCTGACTTTCAAAGAGTGCGTCCGGCTTGATCACTTTAACGTTGGAATCTTGTTTAGTGAGACCAACTCTGATGACATGCTTCATTTGCTCTTTGGCGACAGACGCTGTCTCGGCTGGCAAAAGTGGGAAAATCGGAATAATCTGAACATGTCAAAAATGAAATTAATATACAATAATTGATATATAACTAAAAAAAATTGAATTAAATTATTCATTACAGTAATTAAACATTTTTTAAATGAATTAAAAAAGTACTTTAACACAAATTGAATTGATAAATAAAACAAGTTAAAAAAATATATATAAATTTATAATCATCTAATGTTTGGATAACTGATGATGGGCATTTCAGTTCCAAGTTTGATGCTTGATGAAGGCAATTGAACATAAGTTATATTGCATTTATAAACATTCATATCATACATTCACACTATTTATCAAATCGTATATTAATAAATAGTGTGAATTTAGGAAATCAATTAAGACCTTGTCTTATTTATCCAATTCTAAAGCTTTAAACGACTGTGTAACAACTAACTTTGTCATTATTTATTGGGCATAGGTTGACAAGTGTGCAAAGTTCTGTGGAATTCAATTCACTGACGAGGAATTTGTAGATGACTGGGTAATATTCTTCGACAATGCTCAGGCATTGCTTTTTGAAACCTTGGGTTTGTTTGCACAAGCCTTCCATAACCCTTTTGAATTCTTCCTCGGTGGTGTCGGCAATCAAGATGTCTCTCAAATGGGCAATGAGTTGTTTGCACAGATCACAAGGTAGATCATCACTGGAAAAAAAAACAAATATGTATTTAATTAAAAAAAATGAAACAAAGATGTTTCACACATTTGCAGTTATTTAAATTATAATGAAATTAAACAAGGAAAATTTCTGGCAATTATCAATAAAATTCGATCAATCCCTTTTTCCAACTGCAAAAAAATACTTACATTGTAAGCTTTTACAAACATCTATTGAAATAACTACTTTCTAAGCATTTACCCCGCCAGACATTGGATTACACAATAGATACTTGTTTTAATTAATTGCAGTCGAAATTATTTACTTATTTACCAGTACATTAAAAATATTTTATGTTATGAAAACATGTTTATAATTGTTGATTATTATTGTCTACGGAAAACCATATATTTAATATCCAAATGTGCATTTCAATTGTGACGTGATAATTCTCAATAGAGCAGTAAAAATATATGAAATTCACTTTAATGTTTGTGAAACAATTTTTCTAATGCTCATTGTAATACTGTAATTGGCTTCCGTTTTAACTAAACTTCTCTTATTGCTTATTACGATTATTATTCATAATAATTTTTAAAGACTATTAAATTTTAAAATAATAATATACCTTTTACCAACAACTCCAACAGCCGACATAGGAGTGATTTCGATATTTGGATGAACATGGAAAGCAGCACTGCATTCTCCGGACAACAAACAAATGTTATTCGAATTGAAATTATTCTTGGTATGATCATAAATGTTGTTGAAGTGACTGATGACTATTTCACTGCAACCATCTGATAAGCTTCCCATTCTTCCACAAATCTATTTTACAAAATGAAACTCATCAAATTATTTAAACACGAAAACAAAACAGTGTATAATTTTCATACCTGCAATAAAGCTTCCAAGAAGTCATCCTTCGTCATAGCATGGAATCTCTTTTCGAGAATGTCAACCACAGTGTGGCAACCTGTGCACGAATCCGTCTTAACTGCTGGTGGGTATTTTGTGACGACATCTTCTGAATGTTCGGCAATGAGCTGGTCGTATCGCACGTTATTGCAAAGGCCAGCGACCGAGCACACAACGTCCGGGTTCATTTGTGAGGCGAGAGTGTCGATTAACTCCGGTATAAAATTGTCAGCGAGTTTGCAGCATTCCTGATTAATAATTTTGATGGGAATCAGCTTGCAGGAACCCTCAAAGACCTCTTTGATTTCTTCCTATTTAATGAAAAACAAAAATAATTCTTGGATCTTGGGGGCATTCACTTCTTATAACCGCTATTTAGAGCAATTGATATATAAATTAAATTGCTAATACTGAGAATTCAATGTGTGTTTTACACTTTAAACTTTGTATAACACAAAAATTGTATTATCAATTTTTAGTTTGATAATGACAAGTGTAAATTGTTGAAATTATAGTCACAGTGAATACAATTTTTGTGTTATACAAACAAAGTTTAAAGTGTTTTATTCAACAAATTAATTAATAAAAATAATAATTAAATTACAATACGCAAGAACTTTACAGATCATACAATTTAATATAAGAATTTAACTTTTGTTAGAAACTAACTACAATTTCAGAAAAGATGTACAGTCAACGCAATCCAAATGTGAAAGACATAATTTACTGTAGGTAAAAACGATTCAACAAAAATGCAATAATAAAAGTAAAATGTTTCTGCTCTCAATATTCTCCTCTCTCTTTGTAACACAGGAATACATTTTAGTAGCAAACACCATGATAACCAAAGAGTGTTCACATTTTGGTTGTGACAACTGTACTTTAGATAATCCATCTGACCGAAAAAGGTAGGAAAATGGATTTATTGGAGCCCACTGAAATGTATTAACCAAAAATTAATCCGGAAATTTTAACGACCAGATTGACCTGATGTACACCCCACTCTTCAAAGTACTTTTGATATAAACGGGGCTCACAGTCTTAACTAAGGCTGGCAAAATTTATCGATTAAGTCGATTAATCCATTAAAAAAATTGTTTGTTGGAAAAATTTTCTATCCGTTTTCGATTAACCGATTAGTTTCGATTAATCGATTAGTTTGGAATAGTCGATTACTTTCGATTAGTCGGATATTTTAATCGTTTCGATTAGTCGACTATTTTAACAGTTTTCGATTAGTCGGTTATATTAGCCAACCGATTAGTTTCGATTAATGAGATATTCTAATCACTTCAATTAGTCGAATATTTTAATCGTTTTCGATTAGACGGTTATTTTAGCCAACCGATTACTTTCAACTAATTGGATATTCTAATCGTTTCAATTAGTTGATTATTTGAACCGTTTCGGTTAGACGGTATATTTATCAATGTAACAGAGTTATCCATAATTTTTAATATTTATCATAAATAATGTTTAATAATATCGTGCATTATATGAACAATGTATGAAAAAACAAACAACATAATTTTTTTATTTGTTTTACATTTATTTAATCTTTGCTAATATTCTATAAATTTAAATGTTATTTGAAACGATTTGTATAAGAAGAATATAATTACAACTCATAACTATTTTATTTTAATAATATAATTTGCTTGCTAAAAATTAAAATAACAAAATGCAATTGTGTCCTTAAAGTTTGTCATCTTTTCATTTTTTTGTTGTTTAGACGACTATTTTATCCGTTTTCGATTAGTCAGTTATTTCAGCCGACCGATTATTTTCGATTAATTTCGGTTATTTTAGCCGACCGATTATTTTCGATTAATCAATTAATTTTAATATATCACATATATTTTCAGGTGTATTTTTAATGTCAAAATAGTTTCGATTAATTTCGGTTAGTTGGTTATCTTCAATTAATTGACGGATAAGTCGATTAATCGAATATTTTGAACTTCGATTAATCGATTAGCGCCAAAGTAAAAATTGCCAGCCTTAGTCTTAACAGCTTTTGTAATAGATATATAGATACATGTGAAGTTATTTAATAATGTACACGTTAAACTTAATATTTTCCATACGGAATAGCCCCGAATACAATGATTACCAGGCAAATGAAACTAGTCACTAAAGTAAAATAAAATTGGCATACAAAAGTTAACTGTTTTGATTATATTATACATGTCAAAGCATTTCAATAGGAAATATATTTGTAATAAAGGGAAATTTATTTGACTGTATTATTGGTTGAGGCTTTTACTCTTTAATACATTCGGCTCTATTCCCTATAGAAAACGCTAAACTTAAAGGTTGACAGTTACATTATGATAGCGGTCTACGATAGTGTATGCGGCAACGTTTCTGTATAATTCGATATTCCGTATCAAGTGATATGTTATTCTTCCAGTTATGCAAAAGTAATTAAAAGTATCACTATTTAATTTGAAGATGATTAGCATGCAATCAAAATTAGTCACAATGAAATACAGATTTTATTCGAATAAAAATGTTACAAAAAGATTTACCTGCGTTTCATTACTTTCAAGTTGATCCCTAGCTTGTTTAACCATATTCTTACAAGTTTGGCATATACTATCATTATCAACTGGATACTCTTTGTGAACCCAAACCGTTTGTATACAATGTGGTACGGCATGGCAACCAGCTGCAGCCCTGAAATTTTTTTATTAAATAAAATTAAATTGCATAATGTGCAATATTGAAAATAAATTAATAATACTATGAATTGATTACAGAGGTGCAAACGCCTTTATTTATATCATTTAGCTCAATTCAATTTAATTCTTATAACAATGTAAATATAACGCAAGCAGTCTTATCATGTATGTTTTCCCAGCAAAAGGTCATGAGCACATCTGAAAGGGTAAGGTCATCGAAGTATTTGCTTACGTTAAATTTGAGCACCAATAAGACGGCCCCCACGTGCATTGTTTTGAACCCAACAGATGAGATGTTGGTGAAGGAATTGCGGCAACTGAAATGCAAGATAAATGAGAAATATTAAAAAATAATTCGCTACGACGAATTTTAAATATCTTTATTTACATATTACATTACATATTTATTTACATATAATAAATATGAATATATTATTAAAAATCCACTAAAAACATAAATAAAACAGATTAAATTGAATAACTAAATACTCAACTAGTTTTGGGTCATCAGCCCATTATCAAGAGAATTCAATTTTAATTAAACTAAATTTTAATTTTTTTTAAATAATTAAAATAAGTTTATCCCAAATGCATGTTTGCCGTCTGTACCAATAAAGCCTCAATCGGATTACTAGAAGCCATTAACAGCCAGTCTGTTTCTCGAGAAAGGATAATCTTTTCATTATCACTTCTTGTGAAACTCATTAGCTAGTATTTTGGTGCAAATCCGTAATTGTGCGAAGAAATCGGGTATAAAGCTGTAGAAAGGTTCCACCTGAATTCAGAGAGCAATCACCGTCTGTGTTACCTACCTCTCCATCGATGACCGCATTTGTCGACTCTATTCACACCTGGGTTGCTGTTATTTTTTACAATTTTTTTTTTTTTATTTAATTGTTTACAAGTTTAATTTCTTCATTTTTGTGTGTATAAATACAGGGTGTCCGTTTTACGAGCTTGTATGTCTTCAAATAACCTAGATCCCCATGGTTGAGCTCGTAAAAAGAACATCCTGTATAATTAGTTTATCATTTGGACTAGTTTTTTTGGGTTAGTTGCTGTTCCTGTGCTTCCTGAGCTAAAGCCGTTCAAAGGAGTACCTTCCCTCCTTTAACAATATGTTTGAGTGGATAAAGATGTTTGTATAATTATTAGCAAATTGAAACAGATAATCCTTTCATCATAATAAAATGAGATTTTAATATTATGAATTGTTAATTTTATAGTTTACAACTCATAACATTAAATAACATTTACATCATGCATATTCCAATACATGCTTAACGTGTTTACGTTCTCGCTTTATCAGTGAAATATCACATGACTCTACAGTCATCTATATAATTTAAACAGCATGAATCATTTCTTTCAAAATATTTCTTTTGTTTCCAAGCTTAACATTTATGTTAACAAAATTAATATAAGAGTTATTATTTTAATTTAAATTATATATAGAAAATCTTTATTTCTGAGAGATACATTAAATTACATTACAATATTTACATTAAATTTAAATAATATTAACTTACAGTAATTTATAATTGCATTTCCTTATTGAATAAATGATATTCAGTGTATCTCAAATAAATTTTACATTTTCAAATAAATAACAAGAGATTGATTACATTGAAAATATATTTGAGATAAAGGGGAATGAATTTAATATTTAATTTACAGAATCTTCATTTTAGAATATACATTTATTTAATCAATCTTAAACTACAGTCCCAATTAACAATCGCCCAAAAAAAAAAGTCCCAGGGGGATTTCCAACTTATACACGTAAATCCTATGATTTATCTTTCCCGTTTCCGTTCCATTCTCGTTCCCTGGTGATTGTGAATTAGCCCATAAACTTATTTCAGTAAATAGGATTGTAAATAATTTGATTAAAGTACTGAAATGTACGTAATGGGTTCATTTTTGTAGAAGGAAATAATGCGTTTCACACTAAATATAAATGAATCACTCGAGGAAAGAATCTGAATGACTCATTTGATAACTATGTGTACGTTCACATCACGTGCTAATCAAACAATCAATTTTACGCAAGGAAATAATAGATTTGAGCCCGTTTCAAATCCCATTAAACCATTATACTTTTTTTTTTCGACAGATTTATTTATTTGTTTACTGTCTGGGAATTAGTAATCCTAATTATGCAATTTTGTGATGTCATTTTGATGAATAATATTCATTGAATATTCATTACAAATTTAATTAGGATTATAACTTTTTCTTATTCTTAAATTATACATGAAATAATTGCATACAAGATCATGTATAAGACACAAAAAATTCTGAGGTTGAACATTCAATACAGACATCATGTTTAGTTTTAAACATGATCTTATTCCTTTCATTTGCTGAAACATTTTTTTATCAATCTTAAATATTATGAGGGGGGGAAACCCACAACCTCCTGCCCTATTTACGGACCTGTTCCCAAATGAATTAAGATTTTTTAAATTGTATATTAATGAGATAAAAATCCCAAAAATTTGCAAAAATCCCTGTAACCAATTCCTCCTGACAAAATTCTCTACCTATCGAAATTTAAATATTCCTTCTAAATACACACATCCGTTCCTCAACATTCATGAAATCAATAAAATACTGCAAGACAATTCATCTAAATACTTTTATTGCAAATCACTGTAGATTCAGACAGGGAAGAAAGGCCTAAGGTCGATAGCCCGGACAGACTAACCCAATATTTTTTCTTGTGTAAATATAAATGTATGTATAAGTTTATGTAAGGTTGTTATCTGAATAAACATGTTTGTATATGTAATACAAAATTATAATTGAAAACAAGAATGTTAATAATTTTTCATATTTAATCTTTTTTTATTAATTCTTTTTCCTCTATACTTAATATAGATATCACCAACTCAAACAAATTGATAATGAAAACTTGTTTACACTTGTAAAGTCAAAACAAATAGATAAAACAGGAATCCATTATTAAACTAAATTGAAATTAATTACACTACTTACTTTTATATAAAAAAAATTGTAATAATCTTCTATATAAAAGTATGTAGATGATTTCCGTACTTTTACACAAAAGTAAATAGTATTATTAATTCTAAGAATCAGTACATAGTATACAAAACAAAGAAACAAAGATGCGGGACATTGACAGAAATCTAAAAGAATAAACTGCAAGTAATGTAAAATGACAATAAATCGAACCACATATATAGTAAGGTCGAATACATTTATTCACACACCGCAAACATGGTATTTAAAACGGTCACACCATGAAATTCCTGGCGATAATTAAATAAGTCGCCATTTTATTATCGAGAATTTGTTTTGAAAAATGCGTCCATATTATCGACTGCGTATTTATAAGGAAACATTGATTGATTTTCTTACCGCATAGCAGTGCCGCCGAGAAGACAGCCAGTGTCTTCATCATCTTGGAGATTCTATTGGCAATTTGCGATCGATGTAAAGGACTTCTTCCTACTAAACACAAGACGAAAATATTTATCTTTGCGCCAGTACGAGGGTCACAGCTGATTATGTTTGACAAACGCGCTGCTGCGTCATTCCACGGCTATCTCCGTTTACACTCGGGTTTAATCGATTGCTAAAAAAATACAACTTATTATTCTTATTATTTAATAAGCAAATACTCGATTATAACGCTTTTAGTGAAATTGTGGTTATTAATTGCTATTATTTATTTCATTTAACTCTTAATTGAAATTAATTCTTAAAATATCGCTTTCTATTAGTTCGTACATTAGGTAACATAACTACAAAATCATAGACAATTACATTTATCTCAATGATCATAGATTAACTATTTTTAAAAAGTGTGAAATAAGGTTAAATGTGTTTTTAATTAAAGTTATCCTCTTCACATAACTCATCCAATTTAATTTAAAATAAATAATTATTTTATTTTGGATTAATTTCTCACTTAACCCGTGGTGAAACATATTTAATTAATAGACTTTGATTGATTATTGTTTAATTTTATATAAAAATTTCAAACAAAACTTAAATGACATTAATGATAAATCAGATTAGCGATTTCTAAATCACTGTATTTTCTATCTATACGAAAAATATTATCTTTAACATACACGTTATTTTTTATCAGCACATTCTAAGCGAGTTTAACATATAATAATACATACGTTAAATTTAGCAATTCTTCGTACAGAAAAACTCTGAGTAATTGAAAAAAAGTCGTAAAATAATTATTTGTAAATGAAACAAAAGCTGAATAATAATTTAACATTATGGTAATATGTAAATCTACTTTGAATTGAATAAATTTGAATTTGTGTTAGTAATCTATGAATTTGTATATTTGGTAACATAATAAAAAAAAATCATAGATAATTATCATTTCATTTTAGTTTATTTTCGAGCAGCAACAAAATGTAAGTAACAATAATATGTTTTTTATAAATTATTAATCGGTGCTATTCTGTAAGGGAAATGTTAAGTTTAACAGTACGTTATTTATTATCATCACAAGCATCTAAGCAACTTTTTTAATAGATATATATATACATAAAATGTATATTAAATTAACAAAGTAAACGTTATACTTTCTCGTACGGAATAGCTCTGATTGTCATAAATACTCATTTTCTTAATCATTTCGTAACGTATAAGCTTTGCAGTCTTTAAAATCATATTTTAATTCTTAAATATAGTATACATTAATTTACGCCCATTTGCACCAAGATTGGTAGAAATAAATATTTATTTATAAGGTAGGTCCATCTACTGATTAGCACTTTATGATTTTGATTACGTCACAGGAGTTGATGTAATGTAATGTACAAAATTTAAAATTTATTTTTCAGTGGTTGAAGTTTAATTGCAAGAATTATACGCAAAATGCAGAAAACTTCTTGCACTTGCAACATAATATATATATATATATATTATATATAATTTGGAATTTTAAACATTATTCTTATTAAAAAGGCTGCTAGCAGAAATTATTAAAATGTGACAATACGAGTCTAAAGTAATAAGACAAATTGTTTATGTACATTGAACGATTTTTAGTTTTTTTAATAACTTCAGGTCCGCTGAATATTCACCAATAACATAAAAACATTGACATTTGTTTTAATATTTTAACTGCAATTATGATTAAACGTTAATGTAACATTGATACAACTTTTTATGTATACATAAAAAGTTGTATGTAAAGTAAAATTTGTGTATTTTACTCGGTGATTGCCCTAGATGAAATATGCAATTAAAATATTAAAAGAAATGTTGATGTTTTTACGTTATTGCTGAATATTCAGTAGGCCTGATGTTATTAAAAGAAAGTGACAAGAAAGTCGATCTTTTTGTTACTGCAAAATTAAGTATATGACAATTTTATTAATGTAACATTTTCTACTATTATCGGCAACTATTCTCTATTTATTAAAAAACATCAATTTACTGTTACTTATCATCTTCTTTATGTTGGTTGTTGGTTATGGAGACTTTAATTATTTAAATAAAAATACTTGTCCTTTCTCCTACTTATTATTTATTTTACTAGATATATTTCGGAAATTATGTTTCCATCTTCAGTAGTTGAAGATGGAATTACTGTTACTTTATTTAATTAAAATCGCCCATTTAGAAATACTCGATTACCAATAATACTCGATTTTGCCCAACACTAAAAAGAGCTAAAAACCATTTAATAAGCATAAACAATTGTTCTCTTGTTACTTTAGATTCGTTCTGTCACAGTTTAATAATTTCTGTTTATAGTTTTTATCGAAAGAACATTTTCTTACTAAAAATTCCTCTTATAATTCCCGTCCATTTAAACAACAACAAATTTCTATTTCCTCGTGACTGCTTGTGAGAAACAGCCCATACAAACATCTACATCATTTAATAACCACCTTGGCCTGTGTATCAATTAAACGTTAATTAAATTCCACATTGCATAAGCTTCTTGTTCCTTCTTCGTCTTCTTTTTTTTTGATAATTGTAATTGTTTAATTACGCGTTAATTATATTTTCATATTCACATGCACACACCATTGATTAGAAAGTGAATTTCGCGAGGTGATTTAAAATTTAAATTTTTTTGTATAATATTGTTGTTGTGTAAATAATATAAACGTTTTATATTGAAAAAAAAAATAACAGCCGATTTCTTCGTTCTTTTATAACTATTAATTGATTGATATAATTTGATAAGTTAGAGTAGTAAGAGGAATTAAGATATTTTTAAGTTTAATTTTTTTAGTATATTATTGTTGTTGTGTAAATAAAATAAACGTTTTATATTGAAAAAAAAAAAATAAAATAATAATAACAGCCGATTTCTTCGTTCTTTTATAACTATTAATTGATTGATATAATTTGATAAGTTAGAGTAGTAAGAGGAATTAAGATATTTTTAAGTTTATTTTTTTAGTATAATATTGTTGTTGTGTAAATTTTATACTGTAAAAAAAAATAATAATAATAAAAGGCGATTTCTTCGTTCTTTTATAACTATTAATTGATTGATATAATTTGATAAGTTAGAGTAGTAAGAGGAACTAAGATATTTTTTTAAGTTTAAAGGATTGATGTGATTAAATTAAATAAAATAAAACAAAGATAATTCACACATTTGCAGTTATTTAAATTACAATGAAATTAAACAAGGAAATTATCTGGCAATGATCAATAAAATTCGATTCCTTTTACAAACTGCAAAAATTACTTACACTGTAAGTTTTGTAAATATCTATTGGAACAATTTCTTCCCGAGCAGTGAAAGTATTTTTTGCAGTTTGTAAAAGAGATCGAATTTTATTGATCAGATATTTTCCTTGTTTAATTAAGTTAGAATAGTCGATTGTGAATTGTTTCCAAATATCCTAAAGAATATCGAAAATCCATTCAGACAAATTTGGGTTATGATTTTTTTTTAAATTATTTGAGAGAAAAAAATGGTTAATGTAAAAAAAATTAAAAGAGAATTGAAGAAATTTTAATGTATAACATTGAGATTTAATTTATATTAAATAAATATAAGTGGGAAAAGATTAGGCTAGCGAGTAAAAACTACAACATAATCTCTTATTGTTAACAACGTTCTATTTAAACAATTCAAACCGAGAAATTGAAAATCCATTCAAGCAAATTCGAGTCAAGAATTTTTGAAAACTTTATCGAAGAAAGTATTCGATGTGTATCTTCACACTACAAAGAAAACATTTTCTTAAATAATAATGAGATCTGGCTGCAAGGGCATTTTGAATTACCCCAAGCAAATCGAGCAGGACGACCAAGTAAATCTTTCAATAATTCAACTGAACGAAGCAAATGACTTAAAACTGGAGATCTTCGGATCATTACAGACACGGAAGAGTTACACAGTTTGTTACACAGATGAAGTTACGAGCTGAAGGGAAAGGAGATGCATCTAAAATTCTAAAAGAGTTAATAATTAATAATCTCTTGTAGAATTTTAGATGCATCTACCTAATCGAGAAACGAAATGCATAAATGCTTATTTTAGTAATCTACAAACAGCACAAATGACACCATTGTAAGCATTGTCAATGTTTGTGGAAGCTGATTTTTCACGAAGACAGTACGAGGTCATCAGACGCTTTAATAAATACTTGTATCCATATTTTTTTTTAAATATTTTTTCCTTTCTACCGTTAGGTGTATCCATATTACAAAAGGAAAATAACAAAATTGCTACCCAAAATCTGAATCACACCGAGTAACAGACACTTGGGCAGAAATAAATATAAAAACATTCATCGACCAATTAAACAACAATCTATTTGTTTTCAAAGTTGCAAGATTTATTGGATCATACTGCGTCTCGGGATATACTGCGTCTGAAAGATGTAATCGAAACGTTGAGTGCGGAAGGTAGCAGTTACGTATAAGTGGGGGTGTGATGGATCTTAACAGGTCCAATTCAAGCAAAAGTTGAATAGTGATTCTGATTCCTTTGTTTGTATAACTGGGATCCGAGTTATACAAACAAAGTAAAAAAGTGTTTCGTTTATTAAAATTGAATTACAATGTATAACAAGGTAGAACAATTAACAAGATTCTGATTCCGATGCCAAAATTTTTCAATGTTCCTGTGTGCCACTGCTGCTAACTTGTGGTCAAAACTATAAAAAAGCTAATCTGGCAAAATCCAACAGCTTCGTCTCCGCGATACTTCAGGCCCATACGCATTAGATTCATAAAAGAGTCTACAAAGATCATTAAAGAAGAAACACATAAATTCATTGCAAAAAAATAACAATTGCATTAGGAGATCATAATTTCTTTATTAATCATGCTATTTATAAAGGTAGATGGCAAGATATGCAATGCTGCCACATAAACCAAATCAATCATGAGGTGTTACATCTGTGGATTAATGGATTAACATCTAAAGATTTTAATGATCAAAGAAGAAGGAAACTCGCCGAAACGCATTAACATTTGGCTTATCAATATCGCACGCTTGAATAAGGTTGTTTGAAAGTTTGCTACACCTTGCATATAAGCTGCCTGTGAAGAAATGGCAACTCAAATCTGAGTGTGACAAAGAATTTGTGAAAGAGGAAAAACGTGAAATACAAGCAGACTTTCGATTGCAGTTAGGCTTGATTGAAGACTCTGGGTCTATATTCTTCACGACCAAGTTTCGGTGGTATGAAATCTGTCATATATATTAGAAACCACGAAGGGAAGTAACGGTCGTACTTGTTGGCACACAAACAACTTCGTAACGGGAAAATCGACCACTAATGATAGGCTGTATTTTATCCAATTAATTTATTAATTTCCAAGCTTTCGGAGCTATTTTGCTCCTTCTTCAGGGAGTTCACTGTTATTAAATTCAAGCAAATATCTCTTCATCCTGTCATCCGCTGCATCCATAAAAGAGAGGACTGCATGTGGTCGGCGTGAAATGTGATGTGGAAGGACCCCTTCTTTCCTACATCGGAGCAAGAAAAACCTGTGATTCCTCGCCTTGGCTAACCTGGCTAATCTGTCATATAGATAGGAATTTACATGTGAATTTGACAGTTGCGTATGACCGAAAGGAATAAGGCCCGTGGTTTTTACTTAACTGATATAAAATTTTACGTTATTTTAAATGGTTTCGATTGTCAATTTTACACGTGATGAAAGTTACTTTCACAAAAATTTTGGAAGACTATTGAAAATAGACATTAATTATTCTTTTAAAAATCAATAATTATTTCTTTTTAAGTAATTAAGAGTTTCGTGTGTAAATCATTAAAGCTGCATTTTTGTGTGTGTAACAGTTGATTTCTTCAAAATCGTCTGGTTCCTAAAAGTAACCCGAACACGCAATTGCGGTAAAACCTATTCAGTATGCATCAAACACATCGAAACCCCGCTTAAGTCCATATAGCCAAGAATTACCTTTCACCTTAGCCAATCCATAAACCCAACCCATACCGAACGGCCATCCTCGAGAAGAAACCGGCGCCGCGGCGAAGAAACGGCACCGCGCGCGTTTTAGTCACTCGACGACCGTCTTTCCAAGTGCACAACGGGCTTATTGTTTTCTTCGCATTCGCGTCACTCCTCACTAATCGCCCGCGAAGAAGTTCGAGTAATCTGTGGAATTTAAAAAAAAATCGAATTGGTAACTGTGAGGAATTAGCGAGGAAGTCGCTCTTCTTCTTTTGTGTGACATGTGCCGTATTTACCTACACACTTTCGGACTTCAATGATCGGATAGGAAATTTCGTTTTTTGTTCTTTTCTTCGTCGTCGTCGCGTCGCAATTATGGTGAGTGTTTGATTTCTAATCGGTTGTGTAAGTGAAAAGATTTTGTTTGCGTGGGGAAAACGTAGGAACGGATTGCAGTTTCTTCAAATCAATCTTGATTGTTTTCTGGGAATAATTGAAAACTATCTAAATTTAATTATTAGCACAGAGTAACTAGTATTTCATCCTCTTTGTTATTAGTTTAAAATTGTTACCCTACTGTTATATATGTTTTGTTTTTTTCAAATTTTTAAACAATTTTTAATTGCATCTGTTTAAAAAATCTTGTATTTCCTAGAAATAATTAAAAACCATTAAAATATAATTTCACATTTTTTGAATAGTTTTTCATTGTTTCCATATTCAAATTGAAGCATATTTTCTCAATTTTCAATAATTTTTTATTTAATATATCATAATGAAGAAATCACAATTGAGCGATTTAAAAATTAAAAGTGGAACTATTTTTTAAAATTTGTTGTTTGTTAAAATTTTATAATATTAATTCAGGAAAATTTGATTAAACTAAACCATTATTATTGGTCGAAACTAGTCGGTGCATATATAAATATGTGAAGAAAAGATAATAATTTTAATTAAGTTAAGTTTAATTAAGTTATTATTTAATTAAGTTATTAAGTTATAAGTTATTAATATAAATATGTTAAAAAAAAACAATAATTTTAATTAAATTATCCTGAATTAATATAAATATGTGAAAAACAAAACAATAATTTTAATTAAATTATCCTGAATTATTATAAATATGTGAAGAACAAACAATAATTTTAATTAAATTATCCTGAATTATTATAAATATGTGAAGAAAAAAAAACAATAATTTTAATTAAATTATTCTGAATTATTATAAATATGTGAAGAAAAAACAAAAATTTTAATTAAATTATCCTGAATTATTATAAATATGTGAATAAAAAACAATAATTTTAATTAAATTATTCTGAATTATTATAAATATGTGAAGAAAAAACAATAATTTTAATTAAATTATCCTGAATTATTATAAATATGTGAAGAACAAACAATAATTTTAATTAAATTATCCTGAATTAATATAAATATGTAAAAAAAAAATAATTTTAATTAAATTATCCTGAATTAATATAAATATGTAAAAAAAATAATTTTAATTAAATTATCCTGAATTATTATAAATATGTGAAGAAAAAAAAAAACAATAATTTTAATTAAATTATTCTGAATTATTATAAATATGTGAAGAAAAAACAATAATTTTAATTAAATTATCCTGAATTATTATAAATATGTGAAGAAAAAACAATAATTTTAATTAAATTATCCTGAATTATTATAAATATGCGAAGAAAAAATAATAATAGTAATTAAATTATCCTGAATTAATATAAATATGTGAAAAAAAAAACAATAATTTTAATTAAATTATCCTGAATTAATATAAATATGTGAAAAACAAAACAATAATTTTAATTAAATTATCCTGAATTAATATAAATATGTGAAGAAAAAACAATAATTTTAATTAAATTATTCTGAATTATTATAAATATGTGAAGAAAAAATAATAATTGTAATTAAATTAGTTATTTGAGAAATTAATTATACATATTTTATAATATTTTTGAAATACGTAAAAAATAAAGAAATTGAAAAGCTCCATTTTATTGTTTTATAAATTATAATAATCATATTAATTAATCATAGTTTTAATTTGCAAATTACCATAAATTCATACAGGGCAGAAAGACCTATGGTCGATAGCCCATGACAGACTACTAACACAATTGTACATATTATTATAATAAATTTTGTAAAATTTTGTTAACATATTGTCTGAATTAAGATGTCTGTATATATCATATTAACTTTTTTTATAACAATTTATACTGTTCTAAATAATTATTAGAATAAAACTAACAAAACAAATAAAAACACAGATTAAATTGTATAACTTTAAATTCCCAATCAGTTTTGGGTTATTTTCACATATTCAAGAGTATTTAAAGTTATTCAATTTAATCTGTTTTTTATCGTTTTATTAATAGATTTTTGATAATTTATTCATATTTATTATTATTTTTTAATTCTATTAACTCAGTTGTTACGCAAAAAAAACTAGTCGTTATGACTAATACAAGTTGCAGAGGAAGAAAATCTTGTTCAGGAGGAGAAATTTCGCGAAATTTCTTTGCCGGATTAATCGCGAGTGTATAATTACGTTATTTTTTTGTATGTTAATTAATGCGCTCACGATATATTTTCCTTCAAGCTAGTGTGTAAATGGGGCAAATGTTCTTATTATAATTACTAGCTTTGAGGTGTGAAAAGAACGCGGCACTTTTATTTTCACACGGAATTTATGCATAAATTGTTAATCAAGCGGAAAATTAGCATTCAAAATTAATTTAATTTTATAAATAAATAAATATATAAAAAAAAGAATTGATGAACTATTAAAAAATAACAACCAGAGATAGAGAGACCTCTGGTCGATAGCCGATTGCAAGATGATTCATAATACCGGGTGAATTCATAATACCGGGTGAAATCAAAATAACTCAAAAAATAACGCATTGTACGAAAAAAAAAAAATTAAAAAAAACATACGAGACCTTATATATTTTCATCTCTAGAATCCGATTCTTGAATAAACCCCCATGTTTTATTCAAGAATGGAAAAATTAATGTTTCCTAAGGGGACATCATCTTGTTCTAAATTCTGCCCCCTGCTGCACCTGTGGGTGGGAAGGGGGGAACTTTAAAATTTAAAATTGGAAAGAATCCGATTCTTGAATAAAAAATGGGGGTTTATTCAAGAATCGGATTCTAGAGATAAAAATATATAAGGTTTATTTTTTATTAAAATGTTAAGCTACCATTCTTGAATAAAAAATGGGGGTTCATTCAAGAATCGGGTTCTAGAAATGAAAATATATAAGGTTTATTTTTTAATAAAATGTTAAGCTATCATTCTTGAATAAAAAATATATATAAGGTTTATTTTTTTATTAAAATGTTAAGCTACCATTCTTGAATAAAAAATGGGGGTTTATTCAAGAATCGTATTCTAGAGATGAAAATATATAAGGTTTATTTTTTTATTAAAATGTTAAGCTACCATTCTTGAATAAAAAATGGGGGTTTATTCAAGAATCGGATTCTAGAGATGAAAATATATAAGGTTTATTTTTTATTAAAATGTTAAGCTACCATTCATCTAGCGAAGATTCCACATGAAATTAGGCGAAAGATGTCGCTTGCGTCGTCTTTCATTTATTACTATATTAGGTTTTATTGAAATATTAATATTTGATCTCGTAACGTTTTTTCGCACAAAGACTGTTTTTTTTTATTTTTTTATTTGTTAAGTCAAATGTTTGAAAATGTATAAGATAGACGTAGTTATATAGGGAGAAATGTATGAGCGTATGTGAGGACAGGTTGAAAGAGACGAGGAGTGAGAAAGACCTCCGGCCTATTAACAGATAATTCATAACACAATATGATCGAGAACTTTTTTCCTCTGGAATGCTTTCATTTCTTTTTCTATATTTTTTGTATTACGCTTATTTGGCACCAATGAATAAAAACAAATAAAATGTCACATGTGTAATTATTTATCAAATCAAATTCTTCAATTTCTTAAACTAACATAACATATAGCCTGTGATTACTTTTATAGCCAAATTATTTTTTTAATAAAAAAATCAAAACACTTGATTAGAACAGTTTTCGATCATATCGTATATATTGTTATATCTGAAATATAATTAGAAACAGTTTGTAAGTTTCTAAATTTACTTCATTACAACAAAAAGATATACATTATGTAATTCAATGTCCGGCGTGGGTATATGCCCGGGAAGTAGTTGTTTTGATGTGCATTTGTTTAACGTACTTACGTAACGTAAGTCAAAAGTCACAGAGCTAAATGTGGAAATGATTTATTAATTATTTTCAAATCATTTTTATTTAAAAAAAATAAGTTTATTATTATCTGTTTTCTCATCTATGAAGGTAATTATTATTATTATTATTATTATTATTTTGATTGTTAATGATTATATTTTATTATACATCGTAATTCACAATAATAAAACACTTTTATTTTGTTTGTATAACCAAACTTTTTTATTAATCCAACGCGTCATTACTCAAACTCTCTGTTTGGAAATGAAGCTTTAATCCTGTCGAAATTTGAATTACTAAAAAAAAGTTTAGTTATACAAACAAAATAAAATTGTTTTATTATTATAAACACATATTTTTTATCATTTAAAACAAATCATTAAAGACAAATTCATTTGAGTCAAAACTATAGTCACTAAATAAATTTCAGTTATACAAAGTAAAAAAATATTTTTATTAAACGAATAACAATGTATAACGAAGTATTAGCATTAAAAATTAATAAAAGAAAAAAACATTTTTTTTCTTAAAAACTTGTATAAATGACGCAACGTTCGATATTCCAACAGCTTCTTCACTTATGAGTAATCAATTTTTGAGCCAGACGGAATATTAAAATAATTTCACGCGTATTTACCTTTGGTATTTCTCGGAATGTCGTTTGTAGACGGTGAAAGGGAAGCCATCCTCTATCGGCTCGTTTGTCCGGTGTTTTCCGAAAATTCATTAAAATTCTATCACTCGTTTTGTATAAAAATACACAACAATGGCTAATTTATGGTCATTGTTTTTATCTCTTTTAGAAACGCGTGCTTCGTATTATTAAGCACCTTATTAATTAAGATGAAAGAAACCGACTTCAGTTCATACTTTTTATCAAATACATTACTTGTGTGAAATTCTTGCAAAGATTAGACTACACCAAACAAAGCACCCAAGACACTCATTGTCGGGGATGAGAGAATTAAAGTTGCGGTTTAGTTTATCCAGTGTTTTTCGAACAATTAATTTCACTGGTTGGAAAATCTGGAAATAAATAAACATCATTCATTAGGCCTCGTTGTTGAATGAACAGATCAAACTCTTCAACTTACCACTAATAAAGTTGAAGAAAAAAGAACCTTGCTCCGTTTCCATGCCATTAAACTGTGTATATATATAATGTATATTTCTCTGTAAATATTATTATTAAAATTCTTCGTTCGAAGAAGCTATAGCGTAGCGAAACAATGTAGTGAAAGTAAATACAAAATAATTGAAAATCAAAAATATTTTATTTATTCATGTATTAAAATATAGTTTTGAGTTTACGTGAAGTGATTAATCACAAGTAAAAAGACTATTATACCTTACTTCACTATTTATTTTTATGTCGAAATATATATCTAATATAAAAATATATAGTGAAGTAAAGAATTTTTTTGACTTGTGACATAAAACTGATATATTTTCATTACTATTCTTATAATTGTTTTTCTAGAAAATGTGCAATGGAATGGACGAGAGAGGACGTGGCTGGTGTGAAAATCTTGTCAAGATTGTGGTAGAAACGGAAACTGATTTTTGATTTTTGTAATCCAGTCATATTGCACCTATGACAGGGATTAGACTAATTATTTTTTTATTCATATTATCAAAAATAATTTGAGTTTGTTTTTGTATTTAAGAATGTTAATAAACATTGATGTAGGAATTATAATAATCAACTATTTTTCCAACGAACGAAAGTAAATCAGGAAACTGCATAAATAGCTTCCTGGTTTACTTTCGTTCGTAGAAAAAAGTCTGACAATTATTAAATAAATTCACGTTACCTTTCCCCCGTTTTGCTAATTAATCCGTTATTTAACGACTTTTCAAAATAATTACCACCCGAAATGTCAGCAGCACGCAGACATTCGGGAATCTTAATAGAGCATGTCATGTTGCGTAATGCGTTCAATTAACAGTTGGTTTTTTTTTTCTGCTTCGAATTTTCCATGCTCTAACGGTTTTCCAATTTTCCTTTCGGATAGCAATAAATATCCTCGGCCGTATTCGGAAAATTGCAAAATCTAATACATTAAACTACATTCACATGCATCAAAATTGGGTTACAAATATTAATTTTTGAAATATTTTTAATTATATTCTCAATACAAGATGTAAAGATACATATTTAAAAAAATGCCCCATATAATTTAGATTAATATTTTTTTATTTTGATAGATAAATAATATAAGTACATATTCATATCCTAATAACAGACTTTTAAATTCTGTTTTGTGGAGGCTTCTACTTCGTTATAAGTGTTAATTTCACAAACATTTCCTAATTAAATTCCGAATTAGCTCTATGAATTTCCAAGGACTCCGGAGGTTCATCTTCCTACCCTTTTCGGCAAAATGTATAATCGAAAGTACATCTTTCCCAAAAGTATGTTTTGATTCTATTAAATGTTTTGCGAAGTTACACAAACAAAGTTAAAAAGTGTTTTATTAAATAATTTATTGATTATTTTCGAGTTATTTTTATTTAATGAAGCATTAAATTATAGAAAAATAAAATTGAAAATAATGAATTTATAATAATTAAATATTTATTAGAAAAAGGATTTATTCACATGGTCACAGTTATTTAAAATAAATTAAATTTAAAGTATTTGAAGTAATTAATTTCATCAAAGAAATGAATTGAATTGAATTGAAAAAAAAACATGTTTCATAATGACAAGCTAAATTGTAGTTGCATAAAATAAAGAAGAATTATACAAAGTAATAAGTGTCTTATTACGACTCACTTTTATTGCATTATTTCTACTTTACTATATAGTTATCCTTTTCAACTTAATTCGCAACCTTAATAAATTTTAATTTTTTTTATTAGCAAATATGAAACAAATATTTATTAATCAATCAAGAAAACAACTTATTGCCAAGTTGTTAATACCAATTGCGCTTATTCTATGACTCACAAATGCACATTACACAATTTCACTTGCTTTACAAAATCTTTCCTTGATTTTATGCATCAAGGAAGAATTGTAAAAGGAAGCAATGTAAAAAAAACGCGCTTTCTGATTGACAGTGATTAGTTAATTCGATTATTACATAAAAACAAACATCGGATTCAATTAAGTAAATTCCGAGCGAATAAAAAAATAACCGGCGGCCTGATTGCATATTTTAATCTAATTTTCGCGAAATCCAGTGCATAACTATTAATCTGGTCGTTGTTGTATAATCACCAGCGGATCTTGACGAATTTCTAATTAATTTGGTAAATTATCTTAATATTAATAAGTTATTCAGATCAGGTTTTTTAATTGTGGTTTTAACAGAAACTTTGCTTAAATGCGTTTGGTTTTAAATTGTCAAGAAAAGATACAACAGTGTTAAAACATTCATGATTATATACTCTTCAGGAAACTAAAAAATATATAACGTTTGGTTTTCTGTGAGTTTACATAAAATTATATTGAATAATTTTCAATTGTAGTTTTAATTTAAACTTTGCTTAAATTCGTTTGGATTTCTGTGATGTTTCATGCAAATTTATTGAAAAAAGGCTAATCGAATAGAAAAGAGTATACATTCACTTGGTCACAGTTATTTAAATAAATTAAATACAAATGATTTAAAAATAATTAATAAATTATTTCCACATTAACTCTGTGATATTTTGACTTACGTTACGTAAGAACTTTAAACGAATGCACATTAAAACAACTACTTCCCGGGGAATACCTCGCCGGACATTTAATTACATAATGTACATCACATACGTATGTAACATATCAATAAAATATGGCATCATACAACAAATTTGATCCGAGAAAAATTCAATGCAAAAAACAAAAAAGAACTTTACTTAATATAAAGCCATTTGCAGACACGTGTTTCGGAATCTATCCCTCGTCAATATAGGCTAATCGAGTATGTTTTCTTACAATTAATAATACCAAAAATAACCAACAACTACTATTATTATTAATTTGATTGATAAGGTGTATACATAAATTTGAACATTACATTAGAATTCATTAATGCATTTTAAAAAGTAGACATCCTCCGTAAATATTTTTAAAAATGCATGAATATTTATGTGTTTTATATAACCATTCCTATCGATTATTAATATTTATCACGAGGAGACAAAGGATGACCTCTGTTTGACCTTGATTCGCCTGGAGATGGTTTTAGAAGAGCCTGAATGTACAAAAGCGAATTTCACTTTCGCGTTGTCTAACATTTCCACTCGGTTGGGTTCCGTTCCATAAATAATATTCTCGCATGCTTATGTAAGACGAAGAATGTGCATGCATAAATAAAGAAAAAGTTCGAATTAAGTTTTAAAAATTTCAATATGTAATATGAACGAAATTATTTACTCGAGGGGATAATTTAAAAAAATGCAATAAATAAATAAAAAGAATTTAAAAATAAATAACAAATTATTCCCTCTTTAGCTGCTGTGATTTTTATGACTTACGTTCCGTAAGTACTTTAAAACAAATGACAATACTTACGTAAGTTAAGTCAAAAATGTCACAGTAGCTAAATAGGGATTAATTTATTTATTACGTTCCTTAAATACTTTGAAACAAATAACAATAGTTACTTAAAGTAAGTCAAAAATGATACAGTAGCTAAAGAAGGATTAATTTATTTATTAATTAATTAATTTCAAATTCGTTTTATTTAATTTATTTAAATAACTGTGACCATGTGAACAAATCCTTTTTTCTATTATCGAATAATTTAACAATTTATTTAAATATTTTTAATATTTAAACTTGGATGAAGAAATAAAATAAAAATTGACAAATTTCAAAGAATTCATGTTCCATCATGACAATGCAAGACCTGACACATCTTTGGCAACTCGTAGAAAATGATTGAAGCTTGACTGCGACGTGATAATACATCCTCCGTACAGTTCTGATTAGACGTCATTTCCGGTCATCATCATTAAATAAGATTGAACTTCATATAACTATTTTTTAATATTAATAATTTAAATAAATCTTATTTGTAATTATATTACGTTTTCTCTTTGACAATTTTTGAAGTGTTTTCTGCATTTTTGGTTAAAATGTTTTGGTCGTTTAGGTTTTTACTTTAATATTCAGGCACTAAAATATAATTTAAATTTATGGTACTTGGTTTATAGTGTCAACTATCTGAATCTTGAAACAAAGAAAATTTATTATTATAATTTTATTATGTTTATTGCTTATTAAGCAATAAAATACACCTACATTTTGAAATTAAAATGACTCAGCTTTACAGCTAGGGGTATCCGAATGAGAAGCTATTACGACTGCGATTCGTAGTTCTCTCTATCAACCTTGCTTCGGAATCGCTCCAATTTCGCTTTTAGTCGTAATTAACACGATCGACTCATTCGGAACCCTGCCCTCGTTATTACGTTTTGAATTTAAAAAGATGTACTAATATGCGAAGAGACAGCAAGAATTGTAGAATGGTTTATTTAGAATTGTCAATGTGAAAGTGCATACAGGTAAAATTAAATTGCACTAAAATTATGTATGCAGTGTTCCGCCGATTAACCAGCAAATTCTTACTATCCGATAGCCGAAAAGAAATTACTCAACTTGACTTGAACACGATACACACTTATGTAATTAATGTTCTAATTAATTACGAAATGCGTACGCCGCTCGAGACACATTCGCGAATTTGCACAGTTAATTGGATCTTAAAATTAATTAGTTATAAAAGTTTACTTGAATTAATTTTCAGATTGAGATCACGACCAGAACGAAATCTAATTTTATTTATATTAAATAGTAGAATTTCATTTATTTGGCCAACAACAAAACGACATTTGATTTTAAATATTTTTCATCGTGTATTCAAATAATGTCTCTTCCATAAGTAATTTTTTTGTTTGAAACAAAGACTTATTGAATATTGGAGTTGAGGTATTTTGTTATAATTCGTATTTTCTACTTCAAATATATATATATATATATATATATATATATATATAAAGACCTTAATCCCCACTGTTTTAGTTACGAATTAAAACAAGGAATTTTCGCAACGCAACTGTTTCAAACAAAACACAATTTATTCTTCTCGTTTGGCAAGCCTTAATTCAAATCCGAATAGCTAATGATTATTTAAATGAAGAAACCTTTGAAAGTAAAGGACATTCCTCCACTTAATTACCATTCGTGCTTGTAATTATCCGGTGAGTTAATTAACCGGCCGGCGAAAAAATGGAACAATTTGTTGTGTTTAAGCTGTAACAAAAAAAGATAATCGTGAGAATCGTCCTTCTGGCATACATGAATACATCAGCTAGGTCGTTTTCGGGGAACAATGGGAGAGATGTTCGGGAGAATCGAAATGGGTTTTGCAATATTTTTTTTTGTTAATTCTTTTCTGTAACCTTCAGTGAAATAATCAAAGATTGTTTTTTATAAGTTGCCGTGCGTAAGAAAGTTACTGTGGATTTTTATTTTGCTTCAAAGAGCCCCGTGTGTATGTATCAATACATAAAGAATTAGTCTAAATTGTTAAATATGTAATCACAATAGTAACACTATTTAAATAATAACAACAAAAATCTTCAGAATAAGAGTTTATTGTTGTTTACAATTAATTTGTGAAGGAAACAAAAATAAATAAAAGGAATGTACTTATGATTACCTTGAGTTTCGTGCGAGTCATCCAGATTTACATACATATATATATATATATATATATTTAAAGTTTGGATCTTTATTTATGCAGATATTTTTTTAAAAAGTAAGTTAACAATAAAGTAGTTAAAAGGCAAATAATTAATTAATTATTTGAATATTATAAATTGATTAATTCTTATGAAATTTAATAATGTTTTTATTACATTCCTTTCCTCACTTCACAATGTACTCTTTATCAATAGTTTTTTAACTATTATCAATAGTTTTTTAACTATTGATAAAGAGCACACTGTAAATAAAAAAGAGTATTCATTCACTTGGTCAAAGTTATTTCAATAAATTAAATACAAATGATTTGAAAATAATTAATAAATTATTGCCACATTTAGCTCTATGATATTTTGACTTACATTGCGCAAGTACTTTAACTAAATATACATTAAAACAACTACTTCTCTGGCAAATACCCCGCTAGACATTGTATTACATAATATACACCTACTGCTGCATATCAATAATTGTATTTGAAATATACAGGGTGATGCATTTTGGTGGTGCCACTTATGGAAAATAAAATCGAAATTTTAGGTTATAACGAAAAAACTAAAAATTTTAAATAAAATGTCATTACATATTCTAAGTTAGCATAAAATGTTGTCTTTTTGATGGTGCCTGTAACTCCGTCGTTATTATAAATATAATAAATACTTTTACTATATTTTTCTATTTTTATTATAATGGAGTTACAAGCACCTTCGAAAAATGACTTGTTGTTAACTTCCGTTTATAACCCGAAAATGGTTATAGATTGATAATATTTTTCTTCGCCATTGTTTTTATCAATATTTGCTCGATATATTTAACATTTTAAATGCGTAGTTTTGATTTTAAAGTATGATGTAAAGTTTACGACAATCTTTATTCAGACAACTATATTTTTACAAATAATATATTAAAATAAAGGTTTGCCTATCCTGGGCTATCGACTGGATGTCTTCCTGCACTGTCTTGAATTTATGGTGATGTGCAATAAAAATGTCTGTGCTGGCTAGCTGAACTGTCTTGAAGCGTCTTGATGAATTCATGAATTGTGAGAGTAGGTTGGATAAATTTTGAGGGACAACAGTCATAATTTCTATATTTAGTGCAATTTTGTAATTTATTTTTATTCTATTAGATTAATAGTGTGAACCAAATACTTAATTATTTTATTTCTGGAGTTGTGCCATGAAATATATTTTTTTTCTCTCTTTCCATTGATGGAAAAGCTCATAAGTAAACAAGCGTGTAATTAAAAGACCAATCATTCACCACGCTAAGTATTGAAAATATGTTTCAAATCATCAATTAAGATTAATATATCACTTTTTTTCAAGACGCAGAATTTTGTTGCAATTATTTTATTTTCACGGCGTTTTCACTTTCGAACCCGAAAGAAGAAAGGTGATTTAATTGTTAATAAAAAGCGCAATTCTTGAGTTTCTACTGATCTTTGGAGTTTCTATTATAATTTCAGGCTTGAGTGGACGTGAAAATGTTTCGGGGTTAAATGGCTGTTAGTAAATTTGTTTAAACAACACTTTATGCCTGAATGGTCTCGCACAGTAAGTTCAAGATTTTTGTGTGGCTTGAAAATGTTGTTAACATTTAGTAAAAACTATACAGATAATAACATGATGGTGTAATTAGTTTCGTTAATATTGAAAGTTAAAAAATACCCCCCGCGCATACCTGTGTCCGCGAATGCGCTATTCGGAAACCCTGTGCCACGGCCCAAAGCCCTGAAATCAACAATTCTAATCACATCGATCATGAAAGGCTACACAGTTTGATAATGGATATACAATTACAATTATATTGGTGCAAATCAATATCCATATTTTATTTGAAAATTATGAAGTGATTTGATTAAGGCTCGCTTGCAACTATTTTAATAACGAATAAACAAAATTCGTTCAACTAGTTGCGCCTATTGAACATTTTTAAGAGGTAATGTTAAGTGAATGCCGTAGGAACAAGTATTATTGGTAAAATGAAAAAATGATTCGTTCCTTACTTCACTTAAAATAATTAAACCAAGTGTAATTAAATGATTAAAATACGTCAATAATAAATAAAGTCAATACGTTTTTTTCACTTTTTTTAATAAAAAATGAAGTAAGAGACGAATCATTTTTTCATTTTATCAAGAACTTCATCAAATAATAAGACCCCATTTATATCTCACCTTGTAAAAAGTTGGAAACAGTAATTCTCATTAGCTGAAAGAGAAATAATTAAGAAAACAAATTGTATGTAATTTTCCAAAGTCTCCACCCAGAACAGCATCCATAAATGTTCTATTGTTTCGTTTCAAGGCGGTTTCTACCTACACCTAACAATCCAGCTAAATCCCAATTCACATCAATCGGTATTTCTCATAATAAAATTAATCATAACCAATTTATCGATGTTAAAGAAAAAAAAAAATATATTGTTTAAGAATTTTCCAATTTATTTTTTTACGAAGACCTTAAGTATGCTTAATACTTGTAATTAATTTAAGTGTTGGTAATCGTAAAGGTTTTATTTTAATTTAATTACACAAACTTGAAACTTAAAAACATGTTCTTACTTAAAAACATGTTTTTACTTATAAAATTAGTCAAAAATATTTGGTAAAATTCACTAAATGATAAGTAAAAAATATTCCAAAATATTTGTCAATTGTTCTCCTGAAAACTCGAAATATTCGTGAATTCCAAGGCCTTCATTGAGATGTAAGTGGGGGATGAATATTTCCTTCCTTTACGAATGATCAATAACCCAATAGTAGAATTTATGACCTAGTGTGCGGGCCAGGTTTTCAGATAATACAAGTTATTTTCATTATCTTATTTAAAATACGTTTAATTAAAAACAAATTTGATTGTAAGATTTTTAACATTTTATTAACTTCACTACAATTGTTTCGTTACGCTGTAGCTTCTTCGGGTGAAGAATTTAAAATAGTTTTGAACATAAATTCGAAACTATTTGAAATTTGAAACAATTGTAATGCAATTAATAAAACTTTGAAAATCATAAACAAATTTGTTTTTAATTACAAGTATTAACCCTAAAAGTTTCAATTAATGATTGATTTACGAAAATCGAACAAGATATAAATTAAAAGAAATTAATTATTGTAATTAATTAAGCGTTTGACATGGAAAATATTTAGCGGTAAATTTGAATAAATGAATATGATGAATAATCGTCTCACAAGAATTCGTTGCAAAAAGTCTGTCCTTGGAATTAATTTCTGTACGATTCGTATTCCTGCTCTTTGTCTACATTTTTGCATTTTATAGGACCGAAATTGATCGATTTAGTGTAGGTATGAAAAAATATAACCTTGAAGACTTATGGTGTTTTTGACTCCTGGGATTTGTTTGTCTTATTTTTTTGATTTATAATCATTGGTTCGTTCAGGATTGATTAATAAAAAAAAATACTGTATTTATTTATTGAACGGAAATTTTTATGAATCGAAATTTATATAAGAAAATATTATTAATTCTCTCGTCACTATTCGTTAATTTATTTCTGCCAATAATCAAGACAGTTCAGGTAGCTCATAGATTTATTTTTCATCATAAATGATTTACAGGATCAATTTTCAATTTCGGCCCTATAAAATGCAAAAATCTGTTACTTTTTTTTTTAACTTTTATTGACCATCATTAGATCCTTACTGTCAGAATTTATTTGAAAATGTTCCTGTTCGTAAATGTAATAATAGCAAATAGTAATTAACATTTGATATTAAAATGCATTGCGCAAGCCCACCTGATGCTTCACCGAACAAAAATCCAGTCTGAAATCGTGCTGATGATGCTCCTATCCTCCGATGGATGGAAAGTTTAGCTCGTCCCAGGAATTTGTTTGACATTTACCTGAGGCCTCAGCTCTGCTCATTCAAACTGTCCATAAAACACATGTGCGCGAGAAAATGAATGCTTTCGTGATTGTAATATTTAGGTGCGGTTTGCGCGAACAATTAAAATTGTTTACGTGAATTAATTTAAGAATACTTTTCAAATAATTACGTCATGTTTTTATCTACTAGAAACATTATGTTAAACTAATTGATACAAAAATTAGTTTCTAATTCGTTTTCATAGTAATATACATATTTCGAATACAATGACTAAAATAACTAATAAAAAAAAATAGAAATAGAAGAGAGTATTTATTTACTTGGTCACATTTTTTTTAAACAAATTAAATGAAACGAACAATAAAATTATATACGATAAAATACTAATTTTACTAATTTGATCATTTGCTTTTTCCAACTGCAAAAATTACTTCCACTGTAAGTTTTGATAAAAAAATCTTACATAATAGATAAAATAATTAATTGTTAATCAATCATTTCCCCTACTAAATGGGTATAGGCCCGAGAGGTAGTTGTGTGTCAAAAATTCACGGTTCCAAAAGGAAAATGAATGAATAATAATTATTTATTTTTAAATTATTTTTATATATACAAACATCTTTATTCCCAAAGAATACATACATAAATAATTTAATATACAATACATGAAACAATTTAAAACAAACATATATTCTTAAGAGAAACGGCTATTCGGCCAATTATTTTTATTTATTTTAGTAATGAAAAAATACATCCAGTTATTGAACATGTTAAAGTTTCTATTTAAGTAATAAAAAAAAATCTTCAGTTATTAAACTTGTTGCAAATTTTAAAGATTTCACTTGATTGAAAATATTAAAATTTCTACTTCGTTAAAAATGTTTAACCTTCTGTTTCATTACACATCTTAATTAAAAAAGTAATTTAGTTATGTTTTTAAATTTTGATAATAATATTTTATTTAAACTCTTTGTAAGATTTACAGAAGTAATTTATTCTAAATGATTTCATTTCATATCTAAATCGCACGTGGTCACCGATTCAGGGTCAATTCTCTGAAGGAAAAAATGCGGTTTAATGTTACAGCAGACCTCATTTTCGACCTATTTAGTTTTAACATATCGTTAAGAAAAAGTCGACGTCATTTCTGCCACACGAGTTTAATTCAGATATCACATTTCATAGTAAACACAGAATTTATGTATAGATAATAAAACACTTTCACGTTTTTATTCCACTTAACTTTATTTATTTGTAGCTTATTTTTATTACACGGAATCATTCTCAAACTGTAACATTTTCGTGTATGTTATAGTTTGAGAATTATTATTGTGTAATCGAATCGTGTTACAAATAAATAAAGTTAAGTGGTATAAAATCGTGAAATTGTTTTATTACTTATACATAATTTTTGTATTTACTAACATTCTGTGAAAAGTGGTATTTGTAAATTAAACTCCTATGGTAGAAATGATTTTTTTCTTAACGATATCAAGTCTAAATATTTCAATATTTCGAAATACATACAATTATCATTATAGTGATTTTTATACACCTATTGGGTAATATACAATACATTTTTGTTTCATTCTATTAATACTTGAATTGCTCTTGACCATTGGTCTTTCAGTCGTGATTAATTATTGAATATTCAATCTCCTTTTCTAGCTGCAAAAATTACTTAGAGTGTATTTTTGTGCAGTTGGATTGATCGAATTTATTGATCATTGCCAGAAATGTTCCTCGATTAATTTCACTTTTATTAATATTATTTGCTTGAGACTAATTTCAATTACACGATATTACTACAGTTTGAAAATGATTAGACTGAAATCGAAACAAGTCACTAATAAACAATATTAAGTGGTACAAAAAGCAAAGTGTTTTCATTACTTAAATATTGAAATTATAGCAAAAGTGAACTCTTTAAAGATTTAAGTATTTTATGTATAAATAAATAAAATACATTAAACATCGCTATACAAAAAATGAATTAATAAGTACATAATTACAAAGCAGTGAAAGTCTTTTCGCATCTAACAATAACCGCACATTGTTGTGATTTAAATTAAATGATCGATTGTGGATCCTTGCGGTATACCATACGGTCCATTAAAGACGCACGCAATTAAGCACCATAAATAACCTTGACATATGCTCGTCGTGCCGCGTTACGGGTGATTGTATTAAATATCTTCCTTATGATGTTTGCAATTATAAAACTGATTCAATAACACGTCATGTGTCACTTTCTACACCGAGATATGGTAATTGCGAACCGCCGTTCGCAAGCTGGATTAATAAATGCATTTTGTTTGCTGGTGTAAGTGAATTGACCTAGAAATTAAAATAAATTGCAATGAAGTATATAATTTTTATAAACAATATTTACAATGCATTAAAGAAATTAAATTATAAAATTTTTACAATATCAAACTAGTAGAGGCTTCACTTTGTTATACTTTCTAATTCAATGTTAATAAATGTTTATTTTCTACTTCGTTTGGAGTTAACAATAAAGCATTCCGAGATATACAAACAAAGTAAAAAAATGCTTTATTTATTAAAATATTAAACTAAGTACTTAGATATCAAAAGCATAGACAATATATTTACAAATTGCAAATTTAATTAATTTTACAAATGGCTATCAACCAGAGGTTCTATATTTAGCCATTCGGAAAATTAATTAAATTTGTACATTGTAAATATATTGTCTATTTTTATGTTTTTGATGTCTAAATACTTAATACTTAGTTTGATAATGATTTTCGTGTATTTGAAACTATTCACTAAAGTAAATTAAAAGTGGTATAAAAAACTTTATTTTTTTTTAATATATTGTATATTTATTTAATGTTAAATTTACAATATATTTAGGCTATAACAAGTCTACAATATAAATGAAGAACCACTGGTCAATGGCCTCTTCGCAAATTAATTAATGTTGTTCATTATTTTAAATTAGAAAATTGTAAAAATATTATATATTTTTTATTGATAAATTAATAATATATATATATTTTTGAAATAATATTGCAAAAGAAATTATGTAAATAAGGTTGACATAAAACGAATCTACCTGCCTGTTATCAAACGTCTGTTTTTTCTTCGTCTTCATCTTCGTCGTTATTTACACTACGATCACCGCAGCTAATAATAAATCGATGAAAGTTTATAAATCCTTACATAAGTTTGATATTCCTTCTTTCGTTTGCATTGGTGTGAGCGGCGTTATGTAAATATTATCAAATTTGAACGCATATTACAAAATTGATTTTCTTTTTCGAAAATTACATAAAGCATTAAAATATACGCCTGGTTTAAAATTAACTAATATCATTACATTTACAATTCTTAATTTAAGAATATATTGATAGTGAAAACAACTAAATCGTTAAAAAACTTGATAAAAATAATTATATTTGTCATTATAAAATAAAATAAACTCTTGGAACGAAATTGAATTTCGAGTTGATGTTTTGGGGAAATATACTTTAAAATACAAAAAATCAAATAAAGTAAAAATATTGCCGATTAATAGTTAAACAAAATTAATCAATTCCTTTTTAATTAATAAAAGTCTGAGGAGGATTTCGCGAATGTAATAGAAACATTTTCACCATCATTATAATGCGCAGATTTGTTAATTTACGTTTTCTAAGCTATAATTATGAATTTTTCGCGAAGACAAGAATGCAGCCTTCACCTTTTTAATCCCATAGTCACACCCATCCGGCATTTTCACGTCTAATGACAATAAACATACCTTTGCAGAAGGAAGCAGTTAACAATAAAATTAATTGTTAGCCGAGGAAGGCTAAATATCTGATCTAAATCTATACTAGATCCATATATAATAAAAATGGCCAACGAGACAGTTACGACATGAGAATGAATGTCATAAAGAAATATTTTGAATAATTTTTAAATATAAAGCATTGCGGAATAAAGTGACACATTGTTTAAGGATAAGAGGGGATTGATAAAGCGAGAAGTGTGGCCACACTGAAAACAAAACGATTCCATTAATTAGATATTTCCATCCAATTATTTTAATTGGAATATTTTTTATTTTCATTATCGACAAATTCCATTTTCTCCTTTCGAATGATCCTATCCTATAAGTATTATTACAACTAACTGGAGAACATCACAATCACATCTTCAGTTTGAGAAGTTGCCTTGCAGCGTCATCTTCCGAAGACTCATAAAATCGGGAGAAACCTGAAACACTCAGGCGAACTCAGATTCGATACAAAAGTCTACTTTGCACTTTGTTGTCGCAATCAGGTTGTTTACATTTTTTGTCTGTTTTTACTCAAACCACTTCGGACTTTCTTTACATTGAACTTTTAATAATATAGTTTTAATTGTAAAAATGGTAAGTATTGCTTTATTCATTAAATATTCTACCTGTATTTGTATACATCTAAAATGTTCGAAACTATCTCAAGTTTCGAACATTTTAGATGTGAGATATTTTATACGAACAAAGTTTTTATACGAACAAAGTTACAAAAAGTTTTCATTAATCAATTCGTCTGTTTTATCGTAAAATAAACTAAGTGAATTTAATTATTTTCTTTAATATGTTTAATTTATAGTTTAATAATTACATATGTACAATTATATATATATTATAATTTAAACGTTTTTTTTTTAATTTAATTTCTCCAATGTGTATCAAACCAGAATAAATATTCTATTCTGTAAGGGAAATGTTAAAATTAACATGTTGGTTATTTTTTATCATGACAGTCTAAGCAGTTTTTTTTAATATACATATATGCATAGAATATGAATTTATTTAATAACGCAAACGAAAATATTTAACATTTTCTGTACGGAATAGCCCCGATTATTCGATAAAAAAACTGCACCTCATTTCGTACTATTACTTAAAATATTCGTCACCATGGTATACCATGAAGTATCACTCGAAATATAAAGGTCGATCCTTGAATCAAATTCCAATGGTTGAGCCTGTCCAATTCAACAATCGAATGATTGAGTGTCCAAAGGACTGATAACTCTTTCGCGGTGAGCCCTGGCCTCCTTAATAAAACGACCAAATGGAATTCGGGCGCTGCTGCTTTGATGGTACAGATAGCCGGGGCAAGTGTTTGTGCATTGAAAGTAAAAGCGCAAATGCGAGACAGTGGACCAAGGACGGCAGCAATTTTAAAACAAGCACAGGAAAACTTGTTTCCAGGCTTTACATAGAAAATGTATCAATAAACATTAATTATTGAAGATTACGCCTTATAGAATAAAATAATGAAAATTTATTTAAAATATCACTTCTATTAATTCTGCTTTACTTATTAAAATACTTTTTGACTCATATGGTTTGAATGGGTTATTTTGAAAATGGAGCATCTACTAAATTTATCAAAAATATAATTAATAGTTTTAATGTTTAAGTATTGGTACTTTATATTGTACTAATAAATATGAATAAATCATTAAAAATCTACCAATCTTTAGTTTACACTTGTAAATAAAACACTTTTTAATTTTCTTTAACAACTGTATTTTTCAAACTAAAGATAGACAAAGTCGATCGTTTCGATCTTTCTTGTCGCCTGTAAAATTAAATATATGACAATTTTCATGTTAGACGAAAATATATATTTATACATTTTAGTGCTTCGCTTTTAATTGTAATTTAATTTATTAATTTTTGTAACGCCAAATTAAGATTAGAGAAAGAGAGAGAGAAAGAAAGAAATAATCTTTATTTACAGAACAATTACATAGAAGTTACATTTATATATCCATATACAGGGTGAGTCATCGAAGGGTCGACCTCGATATCGATAAAAAAGTAAATTACAATTAATTATATTCTGCAAGTGATTGTTAAGACTTCTTCTTCTTCTTTATACATCCTTAATCAATTAAAGAAAACACTTTCAATTTTGTTAAATTTATTGTATGACTAAAATCAAAAGTGTTTTCATTAACATTATTTATTCGTCAATGAAAATCAACACATCTCTGTGCAGTCGAACCGTGGGCTTTTTTTTTTTGTTATGATCAACAGTTTTTCGAGCGTGGGATGATACGATTGAATTGTTATGCATGGGTTGATTGGACTTTACGATCACAAACGGCCTAATATGGACGAGCGGACGAAGGAAAAACTTGTGATGGCCGGATTTTATTTCGCTTCCAATGCGTAAACTCTGAAATTACGGCCATCTATTTCAGATTTTACGCAGACAACTTTAAAAATATTGTTTACGATAAACATTCCAAATCCTATTGTGATAACTTTTATTTCATTCCACTTGCAATGTTAGATAAAATTGAAATAAGCGAAATCACTCAAAAAAATAATAATTTAGTAAGTATTGTTGAATGAATAAACTTGCTATTTTTGCGATTGCACAGCATATATTATTGCTATAATTGTATATTATATAATGCAACAATTTTTGATTCGAGAATATTTAATGCAAGGAACAAAAAAAAAAAACGTAATATAAAGCTATCTGCAGACTCGTGTTTCACGATTCAACCCTCGCCAGTGCAGCTCTGCCAATTATAAAGTTGTTAAATTATTATAATTTCATTTTGTTTAAATCGTTTTTTCTTCTTCTGTGTATCTTTCTGTACAAAAATGTATAATTTGTGCAAATATAACAAATATTCCCATAAAGAAACACATCACTCACTGTAAAATGAAACAAGCAAAACCGTGTTCAAATTAATTGATTTCCATCAAAACGACGAAATTCGAAATTGAAAGTACTTATTTTTCGAAGATGTATCAAGGACGGAACGTGCTTTGATTTATCGGCGAAAATCCTCTTATTCGGGATTCAAGGTCTGAATTATTCATCGCTGGATTTTTTTACCTGCGCGGAATTTTAGTCTGTTGACATTTAGATGGTTGTTAACAATTGTTAATAGGATGTAAAGATTGCTCACTTGAAATTTCTCACGTTTTTGATTCGAAAGAATAAATAAATAAATAAATAAAAATAATAATAATCAGTTGAAAGCTAACATATAATTTATAACGAAATGAAATGAAAATTTGATTCGATTCGATTGTGGATTAATAGTAATATTTAATTTTTAGAAAAATATTACTTTATTAGTTTAAATCTTTATACACTTTTTTAATAGGTTTTAAAATGTGCAATATTTTAAGGATTTCGTTCAGTTTCCTAAAATTCAGCGTCAGGCGTGGGTATATGTCAGGAAAGTGGTTGTTTCAATAGGTCTTTATACTGCTCTTACTAAGTATGTCAATAATTTTTTTAGCAAAAGCATGAAATAATATTTAATTTATTTATTTTACGGAATCACTATTTTACGATATATATTTGAGTCACAAAATATATACCGGGGAAGTAGTTGTTTCAATAGATATTTATCTAAAATTAATGTTATTATCCACTTATATTTAATTAATTTCGATTCAATATACAGTTTAACAATGACGACCAACGACAAAATAAATTAGAAAATTTTTAAAAATATTTTATATTGTTATTAGTATTATTTTAAATTCAAAAAACCTGTCAATAAAGATGTGTAAAAAACTTTAATTAATTTACAATGAATATCAATGTAATTAATTAAATTAAAAGAATAAAAAAGAAAATAATTATTTCATTATTTTCTTACTCTGCAATTAAATACTTACAAAGTATTTTTTAATTTAATTAAACTGCAATTTGAAACATTGCCACCATTTTTAATTAATTAAAATTAATTTTGTTAAAAAAATGGGACTGAACGAATTTTAGTAATTTTTCCTTGTTTAATTTCATTTATTTTAGTTAATTGCTTTTTTTTTCAATGTATTGAGGAAATGTAAAATTCTTAATATGAAAATATTTTTAAATCCGTCTAAATATTTTTTTTTTCCTTTTCCTCTCCCTTCATTAGGAAGACGCACCTAAATAAGTAAATCACTTTCCGTTTCATCAATTTCCCCGCATTTAAATTACGCTCAATTTCAAAATTCAACATCGCATATCCGTGTGCTCGTTAAGAATTGATGATCGAAATATACTGACATTAACACATACTTACACATATACACACACAAAAAAAAACTAGTTATGACATAAGAGTACATATTCCGGTATACATATAAACAATTTCGAGTCTAGTACCTCGAAGCAGTATCGGGTTGTCCGGGTGAAAGTTTCTTATTTTCACTACTTTCTCTGTGTGCTGTGTGTAAAATATTCGAGGTGCACAAAGTATTATTTTTTTTGTGCGCGACCGCTCAAGTTTCGGATGTCATTGTTTGTTCCGGTCGAGAGCGTTTGCGTTTTGCGCATAAATAAATCAGCGAATAATTGATTGTTTTAATTATGTTATTAAAAACACAAGTATTTTTATTTATAAATTTAATAAGATTGTTTTGATTATGTTATTAAAATTAAAAGTAATTTTATTTATAAATTTAATAATTTAAATTTAATTTAGTTTATTAATTTAAAACACTCGACGTAAATTTTAAATATGGATAGATGTGAGGAATAATATGTAATGTATGTATTATTTTATAATTTAATTTCAATTTCCGAATTCACATTTCTGTTAATGATATTAAATATTTGTATATAGTTGATTAAAGCTCACTAAATCAACTAAATACAAATATTTAATATCATTAACAGAAATGTCAATTCGGAAATTAAATTATAAAATAATACATACATTACAAATATAAGTGTTAAGAAACTGACATGAAATTGACCCACCGGAAAATGGTCATACTTTCTGAAGTAGTATTTTCGTATCGGGTGAATGATGTAAGAGGCGAATATAGGGATTTAACATGTAAAATCAGAAATGTGGATTTTCTTACTTCCCCAATCATTTAAAGAAAAATTACAAAAGTAAAAAAAAGTAGAATTTGTGTATTCTGCTATTCTTTTTTTTTCTGTCAAATTCCATTTACATTTACTATTAAAAAATAAATAAATAATTTGACAGAAAAAAAAATAGTAGAATATACAAATTCTACTATTTTTTTTAACTTTTGCAGGAAATTAGAAAATGTAAAAATTAAACGGTACAACCAATTTCCGTTCTATAATTATTAATACTTATATTGAAATGTTTTTATCTTCTGCAGATTTAAATTTAATGATTCAAAAATATAATGGAAGATCAGGGTGTGCTTATGAACACTTATGAATTACATCCATTTTTCTGTATCAGAAACTATTTATTATTTTTGTAAAAAAACCATATGTATCTTAAAAAATATAAACATTTTTATTTATTTATTTTATATAATTAACAATTGAAGTAGAATTTCTAAAACAAAATTCTTTCAGTCAAATATTTATTCTTATATATCTAATCGTAACTCGCATAGATTAGAAAATTCTGTCTGTTTTTATGGACATCCAAGGGTTACATTTTTAAAATTTTTCTAACTGCCAGAATATAGTACTTTTTGAGACTTTTGATCAAACACTTTGTGAAACATATTTATCATTTATCATAAAAATCGGTAATAAAAAGCACACACCTGATTTTGGTTTCACATACAGTTCTTTCGAGTATTAACGATTCGTTGCATTCGCGATTTGATTTGACAACGATGAATATTTTAATATTAAAAACGAAATTTCGTCCGAAAAATATATATATTATATATATTATATATATTCAATGACCCGTATGGGTGTAGGGTAGCTATATAATAAAAATATATAAAATAAAAACAGTGTCCTAAAAACACTCAAACGATAAGCACAAATTCTTATTGAGCAAATTCTAGGCGTGTCATTCGTCTCGCCTAATAATAAAACATTATTATATGACATAAGATACGGCTTACGTAATTGAGATACACTTTGCCTCCTTTTTCGTTGACAATCTGATGAACTCGACGAATGTGACGCTTTTAAAATTGGGTAACCACCTGTGAAATTGCGAACCGGTTTGTTTGTTCAATTAAAGACACCGTGATTTTGATTTTTTTTGCTCTCTGGCTGCAATTTTTGGATGGTTAGATAATTCCACAATGGATTATGCTAATAAGGAATTGTTGAAATGAAATATGTTTATATTTTGTGGTTATCTTGATTACATCTAACATTTAATAACACGAATAGCCAGACGGATGTATTGGGTAAATTATGAAACATTTAGTAATTTAGTTTAATTGTCAAAAAAATAGAAAACAAAAATTTATTATGAAGAGAATTCAGTCAAAAATGTATTATTATAAAATGGTCTTTAAAAAGTGTACTTTAATTTAATATTTATCACAAGTTTCCCAGGAACTTCTTTCATTATTTAAAAATGCAAGAGATATGCCAAAATACTAAGTGATCATTTAAAAGCAATCTTATGTAATCTACAAAAGAAGTCCAAAGCACCATTTCGCATTACGATAGGGCCAATAATCCATGAGCCATTGCAAAAGACCATTATTATGGCGTGAGCATCGCACAAGTTAAATATCAACTTTGCAAGAGAAATGGGTCCATATTATCTGTTTTTTCCCCTAAAATAGTAGTATGTATATAGTAATATTAGTCACCATAGTATGTGCTTTTTTTATTTGCTCAAAAAGGGATTTTTCAAATTGGCTCCTACTCATTTTTATTGAGCTAAATATATTTCGAAAACCATGTTTAGGAGAAGTGACAACCATAGACTTTGATTAAATATGTTTCGTAACGGGTTAAGTGAGAAATTAATTCAAAATATAGTGACAACCATTTTGATATATAAAAAAAATTGTTTCCACATCATACAAAACTATTAATTAATCATTTGTCCATTACTATTGTTTTATGATAATTATAACATTTTCTCTGAATATAATTAAGAAACTTTATAAAGCCATAAAAGCGAGTTATGTAACTTTTTATTCAAAACGACCTTTTAACGCATGCCTCGTCGAAGATAATAAAATGAAAACATCCGAGTAATTTATTACAGGAAGCGTTTTCGGTAACACATGGAATACGGCCGGACAGTTTGATTATGTATTAAAAATTGGTTACGCAAGATGATTGGGTTTTCTAAAAGGAGAAGAATGGAGAAAAAAAAAGAGGATTTCTATAGAAATTTATTGAATAATATAATTTAAATAAAATAGAATTAAAATCGTTTAAATAAACGATACATTTTGAAGCAGAAATTATTAGCCAAAAAGGATAAAGTTAAACAACTAGTTATAGATTTCATTGTTTGCAGTTCTCTTATTTCTGAGTTCTCATTTTTCCTTTCTTCTTATTCGTTTCAACTCCTGCATTGTTTTCCGTTTCGTCGCCGGAATTTACATGTCAAGGTCCGCTTATTATTTAAACCGTAACTTTCCGTTTTGCCTGCATTATTGAAATAGCGCAGTTTGCTAGAAATCAACAAAAATCATAAATGGAGTTGGGAAATTATAAAATTGTGCAATGCAAAGAGTTTGCAATAAATGTATCAAGCTTAAATAAAAAAAATGAAAAACACGATTTTAACGAGCTCGTGAGACGTTATGGAATATTCAATATTTTTTTTAATTTAGGTTATTTATCCAAAATTAAATTTACGAAATGGCTATCGATTAGAGGTCTTTCCGCTTAATTTGCAATATTAATAATAAATTTCATATTTTAATGTCTTTTTTGTTGCATGATTAATAAAAAAATAATATTTCTTTTGATTTAAAAATGCATATATATTTTTCAACACGCATTTGCAATATTAATAATAAATTTCCCAACACTTAATAATTCACATCCAAACATCCTGTCTTTAATCTCAATAATTCCAAGAAATATTAATTATACTCTTCCGTTTCATTCTTATTATCATTATTTCAATCACCGAAATCGAATAATATATTACACAACAAATCAGGTTTTACACATTTTTTTGCTCGGGTCTATTAATCTTGCGAAAAATACCACTTTTGACAGTTCTGGATCCGTTTCACCATCTAATTATGCGCGAGACGTGACATTGTTGGAAACCGACTGTGGGAAAAACGGCGCGTTATCAGATCGTGGAAAATGAGATTGCGAACGTGAAATTTAAATTTGGCAAACGGTGTTGTAAAGTGGATGGTTTTGCAATAATGGGCTTGCGATTAGTGTTGAATTAAAGGAAGATTGCTGATAAAAAAGAATATGCTTCAAAGAAGACAAAAGCTGTATAACAATGTTTAAATTGATTTTTTTGTCTTATTATTAATGAAAGGAAGACACTAAACATTTTTCTTCGCAAATATTTATTGCCACTAAATACATATATATATATACAATTATCTTTATTGTGGTATTTACATATAAAGATATTATACAATATATTTTATCTAAACTTATAAATGGCTATCGACCTTAGGTCTTTCAGCCAGTAGTAAATACATATTATTTGGGAAGTGAAGCTTTTCTGTATCTAAATAAATTTAATCTTCAATCAAATCGTAACTATTTATATTAATGAAAGGAACAATTAAAACAAGAATATAAACATTACCTCGGTTTGCTGTTATCGTAAAATTAAATAAAGATTGCTGATAAACAGAATCCCGAAGAACATGCTTGTAAACGTGAGAGAGAGAGAGAGAGAGAGAGAGAGAGAGAGAAATAAATATATAAGAGAGGTTTAGTTATTTCATTTTAATGTTCTTTTATGACTAAAGCAAAAATTAAACAAAAAATCAAACCACTTAAGCAATCACTTAAGTTTGTGATTGGTGTTAAATTAAAGGAAGATTATTCGAATAACTGTGACTAACTGAATATTTTTATTTTCCATAAATAGAAAAGAGTATTATTCACTTGGTCCCAGTTATTTCAATATATTAAATAAAAATGATTAGAAAATAATTATTATGATTCTACCCTACACCTGAAATGTTAGAAAGGGTGTATATATCATCATATATATATATATATATATATATATATATATCTAAAATTAAATAAAGAGTGCTGATAAACATATATATATATATATATATATATATATATATGATTCTAAATTGAGAATTGCTGATAAATAGAATAATATCAAAGTACCTGCTTCCAAAATTTATAATAATTGCTTACGATTAACGTAAAAATAAGGGAAGATTGCTGATAAACAGAATGCTCAAGAACTTACTACAAAATAAGCATCTAAGTGGTTTCATTATTGCATTTCTATGTTCTTTTATACATGAATATGAATATGCTTCCAAAATTTGTAGTAACACGCTTGCGATTAGCATTGAAATAAAGAAAGAACAAAAAAATATTTGGTGGTTTAATTAATTTTTAAGTTATTTAATAAATTAAACTAAAATTTAAAAAAAAAATCATTTAATAATTACCCACAACAACATTCACACCATGCTGTATTTCGCTCTAATTATAATCCCCATTAGGTTAAAATTACCGACAGCAACTCGAGCGTTTTCTTCGAGTATGTGACCTGATAACTAGAAAAATGCAATAACGATTTATATGTGCTTGTCATTCTTTCTCCAATCGAAAGTTAGAAAGAGAAAAATAGCAACCTTGTTAGAAAGTAAACGCAATGATGGTGCCGATTGAATTTAAATCTTATTGAACTTGTTTCATTTGCTAATAAAATAAATAAATAATAATGAGATATATACAGCAAAAAATAAGTAATAAAAATTACAAAAATAAATATATGATTTATATCAATAGAAAAGAGTATAATTTAAATTAATTTGGTTTAATTAGATTTAATATAATTAATTTAATTTTGCTGATTGTATTTGAATTAATTTAATTGATTTATTTTAACACCTTTAAATTATGTAAGGCATAGTTGTACTGACGAGGGAAAGATCCCGAAACTCGTGTCTGCAGATGGCCTTATATTAAGTAACGTTCCTTTTAAATTGATTGAATTGATTGATTGAGTTACGTGAAGATCAAATTGAATTGATAAATAAAGCACTAATAACCTTTCTTCACACTTTATTTGTTTTACCAAATGTACATTTCGGACACAAAGTGACCATAATCAATGGATTTAACACTCCGTTATATTATAATTCGCCTTTTGTTGTTTTTACATTAAATTTTTCTCGAATCAAAAACTTGTTGCATTACGCAATATTTTATTGATGTGCAACAGCAGGTGTACATTATGTAATTCAATGTCTGGCGTGGGTATTTGCCCGGGAAGTGGCTGTTTTAATGTGCATTTGTTTAACGTACTTATGTAGCGTAACTCAAAAGTCACAGAGCTAAATGTGGAAATAATTTATTAATTATCAAATCATTTTTATTTAATATGATTTATATCTTTTAATTGGCTATCGACCAGTGGTCATTCCGCCTGATTTTTCGTGATTATATCTTTGTCTTGAAATCGGTATCTAACCATTAATGTCAGAGTGAAGTGATGCAATGAATTTCCTGAAAAGTTGTACTGCAAAAATTTGATAATCAGGATTATTCCACACTGGAAATTGTAAGTTTAACGTGTAAGTTATTAAGTAACTTCACATTCTATGAATATATATCTATTAAAGAGCTGCTTAGACTGTGATGATAAAAAATAACGTAGACTTTAAATTTAACATTTCCCTTACAGAATAACCCTAAATATTTATTTCGAATATCTAAAACAGACAAAAGACTTTTCTATCTATTTTTTATATTTAATGTAGTAAACAATCGGGCCTATTCCGTACGGAAAATATTAAGTTTAAAGTTTACGTTATTAACTAAATTCACATTCTATATATTATATATCTATTACAAAAGTTGCTTTGACTGTGATTATAAAAAATAACATACACGTTAAACTTAACTTTTACCTTACAGAATGTCAATATTTTATTTTTAGTCCTATCCCGAAAGATATTCTCATTTTGTTTGTTGTCTCAATCAGGTTGATTGTTTCCACTTTTGTCTCTTTTTACCTGAACCACTTCGGACTTCCCTTAGGAAAACCACAGTCGTGATTACTGGAAAGGGTTTTGCACAGAACAGCTGTGTCTAACCAGTAAGGTAGTAAAGTTGTACTATTTATAATGGATGAAATGTACATTTAGTAAATCTAAATAAAGAGTGAAGAAATAGTGCATACAACGTGTCTTTCTTTAAAATAATTTGTTCATTATCATATGATAAGAATTTTATAAAGTGTGTCATTTCTGAGATGTCAATTTTTATTTAACCTTATCTGGAGATCAATAAAAAAATAACATCTCACAATTATCACAATCGATTAAAGATTATTGTACTGCACAAATGTCATTCTTTAGTCACACAATAAATCCTTTCACTTTTCGCTCCTTTTGTGCGGCATCTTCATTCTTCTCCTTTCATTATTATGATTTTTTGTATAAATATTAAATCTCAATTATGCGCGGGTAATTAGAATCGAAATGTGAACGTCTTTTGTTGGCGCGTCACGATTTTTCTTTCCAAACGCGAAGAATGCAACGAGCCGATAAATACGGAAAATGCTCAAGGATGAAGATGCTCTTTATGTATTTTACAGGTGGGTAAATATGTATGCGGCTGCATCGAAATGGTAAAGGTTGAACCGTGCCGTTGATTTATTTTCCGGGGAAGACGTTTAATCGAATCGCACCTTGGCAATTTCAAAATTGTTGTTTTGATCGCGTCAATGATGATTTTGAATTAATGCGAGGAATTTGCGAGGATTTATATGTGTTTGGGAATATTAATCAGTGCAATATTGATTTTATAATTAATTAAATATTTAAAGCGGTAGAAAGATAGAGAGTCGATAGATGTTAAAATTAAACATTTTACAAATTATTAAGCCTTGATGAAGTGGTCTAAATATTCTGATGTAATTTAATTAAAATATAAATCTATTAAATAAAAAAGTTAAAAAGTGTTTTATTTAATGAACAGGATTTTAATTCATTGAACATAACCTCATGTTTAATTCATGTTTAATAAATCTGCCTTAAGTTTATTTTATCAATACATTGAAACATAATTTATTTTAAGTTTCAGATATTTATTGTAGAGAACATTGCTGTAATCTAAACTCAAAATGTATTACCAAGTGAAAGCCTTAAAAACAATAAAATATAAATCCTTAAAAAAATGGTTACATTTTCAACCAAGATAGAAAGATTTCTGAAAGCACAAATGTACCTATCTTTATATCTTGTATAATCAGTAACTTAATGGCTTTTTTTCTCTGTTCAAATCCGTAGCTGCAAAGTTTTAATTAAATAAATCGCATTTAATTTTGTTATAACTTTGTAATATTTAGTTTATTTCATGCATGCGTGATAAAGATACAGTTACTTCCTCCAAAGACAGGAAGCTAGCGCGGACTCGTAAGCTACCATAAACGGAAGCGTAATATGGAAAACATTTCACTTGGAAGAATGTAGCAAACTGTAGCTTAAAGTCGGCGATTAATCACGTCCCGAACTGCAGTAACCGTTCATTGCTTATGCAAATTCCATTTGGAATTTTATTGGAAATGCCTGTGGAGTCGAATTTATTAGCGGCGGCGAAACAAATATGAAACAGAAGTGCAGGAGGAAATAGTTGAATCGGGAAGTTATAAAATGATATCTCGTTTAAAGCGATAATTGTAAATAAATGAGCAATATAAAAATATATAAAAAAATAAAATAAAGAGGAAGAAAGACCTCTGGTAGATAGTCTATGACAGACTACTAATCCATCAATATGTATTGTAAATATAAATATTTGTAAAGAATTGTAATTCTGCTGTCTGAATAAAGATGTTTGTATATAAAGTTATCCAAGTACATAGCACTTCACATTACTCAACCCAATTAATTTTGTCAAAATGTCCTAATTAAAAAGGCAATTTCAGTACACAGAATTCATAATAAATTTATAAAGTTAATAAAAAATAAATACCATTTTCTTTTCATTTATTTTAGTTTTATTGAATTTTATTAAATCTTTATAAAATAAAGATGTAAATGGTACACTTATCAATAATATGTAATATATCAAGAATTATCCTAATTAAAAATTCAATTTCAGTACACAAATGATGAAATAAACTGCAGTCTCAACATAGATACAATGCACAAATACAATTATATTCACATTTTGCTCTGTGACTTATGACTTACGTTACGTAAGTACGTTAAACAAATGCACATTAAAACAACTACTTCCTGCTATGTAGTTATTTTAAGTTGAATTACATAATGTGCACCTGCTGTTGCATATCAATAAAATACTGCATAATGCAACAATTATTTTTTTGATCCGAGAAAAAAAAATTAATGTAAAAACAGTAAGTACAGCTATGCCTTACATAATTTAAAGATGTTAAAATAAATCAAATTAATTCAAATACAATCAGCAAAATTAAATCAATTATAATGAATCGGTTAATGAATTTTTATTTAATATATTTAATGCAATTATAGATTGACAAAATCGATTATTTCAATAATTAGAAATAATTTATATTCGAATGATATTAAAATTTAATACTTTTCTAGTTGTATACCATAACGAAAAAAATTGAAAAATAACCGAATCATTACGATCCGATTCTTCATTCGAATACGAATATTGATTTATAAGTAACCGACAGAGTTTTTTTCTTGGTGGTAAAATTGATATTAATTGAGGCATTAGTTATTGATAATGAGTGCTTAGCACACGAAATGTACATCTAACGTATAAAAATAAAATTGAAGTAAGGAATAAAAAGAGTTTTTAATTATGATTAAAATCTCTTCATATAACTTAAATTAAACAACTAATCAATTAAGGATAATTGGTAAAATCCTTGCTTTATCCAAAAAGATTAATATATAAATAATAATAGCATGTTGCGATCTGCATAATATAAGTTGTATTCTATTATTAATGTATGAACTAGTCTAATTGGTATGTTTTCTTTATGCATTTTGGGTAAACCATTAAGGTTTGATGAAGGCGAAAAGCCAATTTACTGAACTGCATTGATAATGTTATGTATTGATTGTTATGTAAATATGTAAATTTATATTTTCTGTAAATAAAGATGTTTCCCAAGTGATGAATTAATTTATTTTAATTTATGTTTTTGCTTATTCGGGATGATTGCAATTAATTTTATTTCTAACTTCGTCAGACTAGTGTTTTATGTATATTAAATAAAAATGATTTGAAAATAATTAATAAATTATTTTCACATTTAGCTCTGTGACTTTTGACTTACGTTACGTAAGTACGTTAAACAAATGCACATTAAAACAACTACTTCCCGGGCAAATACCCACGCCGGACATTGAATTACATAATGTACATCTGCTGTTGCACATCAATAAAATATTGCATAATGCAACAAATTTTGATCCGAGAAAAATTTCTCTAATGCGAAAACAACAAAAGGAACGTTACTTAATTTAAGGCCATATGTCTGCAGATGTTTCGGGATCTATCCCTCGTCAGTACAGCTATGCCTTACATAATTTGAAGATGTTAAAATAAATTAATTAATATATTTTTTATTTAATATATTTAAATAAGTATGACCAAGTGAATGAATGATACTCTTTTCTATTTACAGTGTTTTATGTTTGATGTGTTTGAGCGATATAAGGAAAATGTCTTAAATTGCGTTGCCCTTTGATATTTTATTTGTTATGTACTCTTTATGTTATTGTAAGTACCCTTTCAATTAATTATTTCGTCTCATTTCATATTTAGTGTATTACAGACTACTAGTAGACTTTGGATTAAATTTGTGAAATTATTTAGGCATGTGATATTTCCATTATAAAGTTTTACTTGTTGGAAATAAATTATTATTATTATTATTACTAGTGTGTTTCATGGTTCCATGTACAATACCTTGATGAAGGTTGTTTTATTGTCAGATTTATTTATAATTATTATTATAATAACCATTTATACTTCATAAATTAATAACTGAATTAATTCACGAAGTGTTTCCATTAAATTACCACGGAATCGTTGTATTACACAAAACACGACTTTTTTTGTAGGTGTGTGTGTAAAAACATGATACCAAACATTGCATAACGAACATTGTTGGACGACAATTAACCGAGTTAATTTACGGAAATGTTATTTAACGCTGAACTTGTGTCAAATATGTGGTGCATGAAACGTCTGACGTTCGTTCGCTTTAGTTTGATTTCCTCGTTTTACGTAACGCATCCAAATAAAAATGTATTGATATTGTGTTTGTTGGAATGCTGTTTGAAATGAATTAAAATGGAAATCGTTTAATTAAATTATTTAAATTTAATTAATTTATTTTAATAAAACGTTTAATTCACCTTAAGGGTGCGGTTTAGATGAAAAAGATAGCTGTATAAATATTGGCAATCACTAATTCGAGTTAGATTGCTGTTGTGATCAATGAAAAATATTGTATTATACATTAAAGTAATCTTAAAAGAAGCAGGAATTTCATCAGATGAATTAAAAATTATTTTAATGTTTAGTTTGTCTGAAAAAAAATTATGAAAAACAATGAAAATTGATCAAATTTATAGCAAATTTCAAATTATATTTTTGCTAATAAAAACTCGTGCAATGAAAATTTAAAGGATTTCACTAAATTCTGCATTCATATAACTTAGAAGACATGACCTATTAATTTCATTATATCTTACAATTTTCTTTTCTAACTTGAACTAGTAAATTGACATAATACATGAAAATTAACGATTTATTTTTTTATTTAGACTGATACTTTATACTTTATAAATAAAAAATGTACATACATATTCATATTAATAAATCCAAAAGAATGGCTCTTTTTTCAAACGATTATTTCCATTTTACTATATAGCTATCTCTTTTTACTAAACCGCAACCTTAAGGTGGCCATTACAAGTTATCCATACTCTGGTAACTGGTGATGGTTACCTTTAGGTCTTTAGAACCTGATTGGGGATTCCACTTGAAATTAGACAATAGATGGTCTTCAAATTATTATAATTAATTTAATTCACGATTTTTTATACAAATTGTTATCTGTGTTTACTTTGTTGTACATTTTTTAATACACTTGTAAAAAAAACACTTTTTACTTTCATTAATGAAATAGTATTTTATTCACTTGGTCACATATTTCACAATACTTCCATTGCGATTATAAAATGGTAGTTTATATTATATTTCTTATTAATATTGATGTAAAGAAAACACATGTTTAAAATAAAAGTGGTATAAAAATATTAAGTGTTTTCTGTACAATAAAAATTAAAACGTACCACGAAGTGAACTCCTCCGAGATCCAAGAATTTTCATTAATCATTAATTATTTATTATTACAAAAAAATTAGATAGTTACAAACAATTGATTAAACGCTTCTTATATTCTTAATTAATACTAAAATAAAATAAAAATTATTAACTTTAACTTTATTTTACGGAATTCTCCATTATAATTGAATACATTATACAATAATTTACATATTTGTATATAATCAGGTAAGTATTCCTAAACTATTAATAATTAATAAGTAAGATAAGTGCATTCCCAAACGGTTCAAAGAATTGATTCAGTGTTGCTTATGACTTCACAAACTAACATCTACGGGTATATAATTACATAATGGAAACAATAATTTACCTAAGAAAAAAATGTAAAAATAAAATTTAAACAAATAAAAATATAAAGTAAATAATAAAATAAAATAATAAGTTAACGAAATCATTTAAAAATTTACATTACAATGAAATTAAACAAGGAAAATTTCTGGCAATAATCAATAAAATTTTATCAATCCCAATAACAATTTACATTCAGTTTATTTGTTAAAGAGAGTAGAAAAAATAACAGATGTGTTTTTACTACTTCTCGAACAATAAAAATGTGTGTGAAATCTATTTTTGGGCGAGTTAATTGGTAGGTGTGAGGTGAAATTTTTTGTCAATTTGAAAGTGCTGCAGGTGCGAAAAATCATAATTAAAGTTATACATCCTCGACAAGTGTGAAACTTTAATGTGGATGTAACGAATTGTTTGGTGATATCATCAGCATTAATTAACTGTGGTGAAAGAAAAAAAAATGTATCCAATTTCTAATTATTAAAATTGTCTTGAAGAATTTCAAAAGTCTGCAAAGATATTTTTATTTTAATATGTTGACATTTTCTGCATATTTTTAATTAAAAAAAAATCATGAAAATGAAAATTGTTACTTTTTGTGATATCTTTTTGAAATAAGTTGGGATATTAAGCAAGGCTTCCTCTTTGAGAATATGTAAAAATAAAAAAAAAATACACTGGACAGAAAGACCTCTGGTCGATAGCCCAGACAGACTAACACCTACATGTATTGTAATTATTTATATTGTTATATTGTTAAAATTATCTATATAGTCTGAATAAAGATATATATATATATAGAGGTTTTTTTATCAGTATACATTATGGGAAGAGTATACCTGTAAAAAAAAACGCGAGTCAAACGCATTGAACCGATTAATGTGTGTATATTTGGTTGACTATTTGGCATATGTGTGTTCAGTTGCGTGTTATAGGCAACTAAACACACATACATTAATGCATTTGACTTGCGTATTTTGCAGGTATACATAGGGGAAATGTATACTGATAAAAAAGCTCTCTGTATGTATATGTAAATACCACAATAAAGATAATTGTATATATCAAAAACACACCATATACAGTTTATTAGATAAATATATATAACATTTTTTATTAACAATTATGTTTACAAGAACATATGAATATTCGATTAAGTATATCACACAAAATTAATGAATTATTAAATGGCTATCGACCATAGATCTTTCTGTTTTTTTTTTTAGATATTTTCAATTAAATTTGAAAAAAAAAAGAATTTTATATTACAATACATAAATTTAACGCAAAAAGTTCTACAACACAAAATAACAGAATTGATTTGTATTGGAGAAAATTTTCCAATACAAATCAATTCTGTTATTTTTCACACATTTTTTGCTGTTTTCAATTGTTTGTTTTGCGATTTCACTTTTAGGAGTTTCACACTCACGATTTGGTAAATTGTTTAATGGATCGTCAAGCTGGTTTACGCATTTATATTAATATGGATGAACGTAATGAAAGTAACAACGGGATTGAAGAACCTGGAGCAGCAATGATTTAATTCTATTATTAGAGTTAATTGGTGATGTTTTCTAAAATTGCGCCGCGGCGGTGTGGGAAATCTCGTGGTTTCACTTTGATGATAATAGTCGTGTTTTACGAGATTAATAAAAAATCGTTAGAGATACAAAAATGATGGGAGAAAGAGATGGAGGGAAATGAAGTGATAGAGATTTCTCCTATGATGAACGTCTTCTCATGATTGTTATTAATATGTTATAGATATATAAAAATGCACAATGGGTATTTATTTAATAGAAATTATATTTTTTATTTTGTCATTACAGATTTAAATTGTTTCTGATTTTCAAGTATAAACGGCGTAATAATACAATTGTAATAAAATATAATAGTTTGGTTCACACATTTGGTGAAGTTAAAAGTGTTTTAAAATATTATTATTATTTAAATAGACAAAATTAGATAGACTTATATATCATCTTTATTGTGGTATTTACATGTACATATATTATACAATATATTTGATCTAAACTTATAAATGGCTATCGACCTTAGGTCTTTCAGCCATAGATAGACTTATTTTCTTCGAAATAGAAGTCTACAATTTCCGTACAGTAAAGTTACGATAAATTTTGAGAGGGATACTTTCCTCTATTACCATAATTACATCTTGTCTCTCGAATAGCGTTGCCAATAATACTCCTCCAAGTACACTTATAAATTTAGCAAGTGTTTAATATGCACGATCGGACTAAATATGGATAATCACCACTTGTGCTTAATTGCACGAAATGAGGCCGAAGCCATTGCTTTTACGTAATCCAATGCTGCAATTATCATATGCATGCACGATGGGCGCAATTGTATTACTTTAGTGCATACTTTAGATTGCACTGATTTTAGTTGAAAGCAATAAAACACACAGTTATGTTATTAATAAAAGTGAGAAATATTTGTTGATTGTCGAGGCTTCTACTTCGTTGTACCATAAAAAACCTCACTCAATGATTATACATTATTTTTTTATAAATTAATAAAACACTTTATTAAGTGTTTTATTTTTAATCATTTATTAATTTATAATAAGACCCGCCAATGTTGTTGAAACTATAGTCACTAAACAAAATATCAGTTGTACAAACTGAATTCGTTAAAATGATATTCCTTTTAAATTAAATTTATATCTGTGAATTGAAGAAATTTCAATGTACAACATTGAGATATATACATAAATAATCCTTAAAGACAACTCCTACAAATAACTTAAAATATTACAATAAATGCTGTATTTCCGCCTCATTGAGATATAATTTAAATTAATGAAATATAAGTGGAAAAGAAACATCTCTTATGGGATTTGAGCCAATGTCCCTTGATTTCTAACCGAGTGCGTTACCGAATACGCCTTGAATCTCCATTAAAGTTCACTTATATTCAATTTATACAGGCATTCGTGTTTCTTTTCCACTTATATTTAATTAATTTAAATTATATTTCAATGTTGTACATTGAAATTTCTTCAATTCACAGATATAAATTTAATTTAAATTTATTGTATTATACTATACAATACTGTACTAAATATAATGTAAACGTCCCTTGAATAAAGATATTATACTACTAAAATAATAATTCAAGTAGGACTGCAAATTATTTAATTATTAATCATTCAATTTTGCAAATTAATTACTTTCAAAAGTTCTTTTAATTTAATTCAGTTGAATTAAGTTTCACTTGTTGTTAAAAGAAAAAAAAGTCTCGAAAACCAGCTAATAGAATATAATTTTCTATTAGCTGGTTTTCGAGACTTTTTTTCCAAGATTCCAAGATATTTAATTTGGGTAATTTTAAATCATATCAAATCAAACATTCCATATATTGCAAATGAAAAATCTTGTTAATCATCAGATATACACACGCATTGTGTGTCCAATGATCTGTGGCAATAATCGGATGCCGTTACCACACAATCAACAATGAAAAATTAAAATACAATCATGGAAAAACCGAAAGACGGAGAGCGTAATCCACAAGCCTCTAAACGCCCACATCCATGCGAAATCACGCACTAATTAAATTTTAATTTATCGCCGTCTTCTGGTAATGAATGGACCAGTTACGAAACGAAACGCGTTTTGTTTTTGCCGTTCCCAAGATGCGATTCTTAATTTGGTATAATTGAAGATTTTAAATCAGTGGGCTTGAGTTTGATTTGTTGGATGTTAAACCGATTTTGTTTAACTTTACACTTTTGTAGCCGGGGTTTTAAATTAGTTAATAATAGAAAATGTATATTTTTTCATTTTGTCACCTAAGTCAAAGTGTCACAGAGCTAAATGTGGAAATAATTTATTAATTATCTTCAAATCATTTTTATTTAATTTATGGTCACAGTTATTTGAATTAAATTAAATACAATTTTTGAAAATAATTAAGTTTTTGTGCTACTATTAAGCAATCGAATACACTGTAATTTATAGAATGTAATATTTAAATTATCCTGTAATTGAGCTTCATAACTGTTGAGTTATAAATAAATAAATTAATTTACAAACTTTCAATGAATAAATAGACTTTGATTAAAACACTTGGTTTGTTTCACTGATTTTTTATTTTTATCAAAGTCTATTAATTAAATATGTTTCACCACGGGTTAAGTGAGAAACTAATTAAAAAAAAAATTCAATGAATAGTATGTTCTTTTAAAGCACTTATTAAGTCAAAAATTTGCTGAATCTAAAAGAAAACAAATAATTATTTAATTGAGTAAATTAATTATTTTTAAAAGTTATCTTTATTTAATTCAGTTGATTTAAGTTTGACTTGTTGAATGTAAAACGGATTTTTAAATTAACACTTTTACTGCCAAGAATAATTTTCATTATTCGTTGTATGGAAATGTACGATTTTCTTTTGTTGGACATTTTTAATAGACTAATGACTCGAATTACGAACTGCAGCTAACTATCAAAGCTACAAATACGTCAACCAAATCAAAAATGATGAATTACGGATTGTTTGGCGTTTGACAATTCAATTGGTTCATAGATATCCTCTTCCCATAATTGGCTAATGACTTACTCAAGTTCAAGGTTGGTATTTAATTTAACTAAGCAATTAGCCAATTGAAGTATATTATATTATAATATATATATAATATAATATATTATAATAAGAAGGGAAGTATCCAGTTAGAACCAACGTGTTAATGACTTACTCAAAATCAAGGTTGGTATGAAATGTAAGTAAGTCATCACCCAATTTCAGCGAGAGGATAATCTTCGCGTCAATTGAATAACCAAAAACGTCCGTCAACTTAAAATCTATAGATCCGGGAAGTGTCAAGTTAGAAACATCGTGTTAATGACTTACTCAAATTCAAGGTTGGTGTTAAATTTAAGTAAGCCATCACCCAATTTTAAAAAGAGGATAATCTACACTACACTACACTACTACATTCCAATTGAATAACCAAAAAATATCCGTCAATTTCAAAACTATAGAAGCAGGAAGTATCAAGTTATAACCAAAAACGTGTTTACTATTTACTTCTTTCTTTATTTTTTTCAATGAAAATCAAACTCATTTGTCATTCCCCAAGCCCGGTAAGAATTTATGTAGATGCAAAATGTTTCCAAAAAAATTGTCAAGGCCGAGCAATTATTGGATATTAATAGGCACCGAAGTCGTTAGCCCAGTTTGGCTAAGAAATCCGGCTATTACACATCGTAATCGATGTCTGAAAATAACGTAATTTTATCTGACAAAGAAAAAAAATGGGAAGATTCCATAACTGGAAATGTTTATAATTTTTATCTGCTTCGATAATCGCTAGTAATAATTTTATTGACTCATTATGTTGTTAATAACGAACATTAACTGGATCAATTAGTAGTCATAAAATCTTGATGGAACACTTTGGTTGTTTGTTTTAAGATTCAAATTTGGGATGGTACAAGTACATACAGTACATATAATGGAAAATTATATGAATATTTCGGTAATGAAAATAATAGAAACATTATATGAAGGGCTGTGTGATTGGAGGATCGAACGAAGAAGGATGTATGAAAGGGCAGGAGTGTCGGAGAGAATTGTGAATGAGTGGTTGGGAAATGGGGTAAATGTGCAGGCATGGATGAAAGAGAAATGGAAAATAGTAAAAATTTTATAAATGTTTCCATAATGAAAATAATTAAAGTATTGCAATAAACGGTTTTTCAAAAAGAACTTTGTTTTTCAATAGGGATAAATCGGAAAAACATTACTCTTTTGACATTTTTGTAACTATTAGTAGTAGAAGCATTAGCAAATATTACAAGGAATTTAATTTCGCTTAAAAATCGAATTAAAACATTAAAAATCCTGATGTGATGGATTTTTAATGTTTTAATTCGATGACTTTGTCATGATTAAGGAAATAAACCTGCCATTTTTCCAAAAAAAAAAACATGATTGAAAATTTTTATTAAAGAATCCACATCTGTAAACGTGATCGTGGTGGGTATTTGTGCAATATAATTTTTCATTTATAATTACCAAATCTTACTCTTTCTATTACAATTAAAAAAAATAATTATTTTGTTCCTAAATTCATGGTTTAATTGTTAAAAGAAACCGTTTACATATGTTTATTTAAACGAATGAAGATGTTTATTTAACCATGCTATTCGGAGCTATTCCGAATTTGTTGCAAATTTTCTAAATTATGATGTTTCAATAATTAAAAAATTAATTAACAAACAAAAAAGGAAATATTTAATTAATTATATTACAAAATTAGAAAATCAATGAAATTAATACAAATAAAAAAATAGTTAAAATTATTCATGAACCTAAATTAAATTATAGATTAATTAAACTATTTAAAAATTTTAACCTAACATAAGCATTTTATTCTAAAACTAAGAAAAAAAAATTATTGGGAAATACATTTAACGAAATTAATGATTTAGAAAAAGAGTGGCATTTATTCAGCACAGTGCTGTAACTGAGAAATTATATATTGGACAAGCAAAAATAAACTTAATAACAAGATACAAAGAACACATATATTATTCAAAAATAAACAGCAGAGAAAAATCCGCAATTGCTAACAACATAATAACATTTTGACATAAATTTTCTTTAAACAATTTAAAAATTAAAAAAAAAATCAAATTCTCCAAAACTAATACTGTTAGAAGCAATTGAGATGTATAAAAATTATAGTAAACTTTTGAAATATGACTTAACTTTATTTATTTGTCAATTTTACATAAAGCTATCGAAAAAGAGTACGCTGTGCTTGAAATGTACATATAGTGATAAAAATAAAAAAGTGAAGAAAGGAATAAAAAATTATTATTACATTATATTATGTATATATATATATATATATCTATTATTACATTATATTATGTATATATATATATATCTATTACAAAAGCTGCTTACATCGTGATGATGAAATATAACGTACACGTCAAACTTAACATTTTCCTTACAGGAAAGCCCCGAATAATCCCTTTTAATATTTAAGCTCTAATATGTATGTTGTATCTTCGAACCAAACAATACAAAATATTCGTTAATAATTGAGTAGTTTTTTTTTTTTTCATTTAAGCGAAACTAAATCGTATTTTACTTCTATTACTATGCACTTTCATATCGTGATTAATCAAAATCTATCAATTCGAAAAAAGAAGCAGGGAAAAAACGCAAGAAAGGTCATTTTCTGTGACACATTACCAATGAAATTCGGCGCGAGTCATGTAACGCACGCCCTACTTAATCTCCGATTTAATTAATTCACGATTACGCAACGAAATTCCTCGAGATATTCATATCGACGAAAACGAAATTGTTAAGTCGGCTCAAATATTTTCGATTTCACCGCGCCGCGCCGTAAGGATTTTAAATAAATAAACAATTTTTTTGAAGAAAGAAAAAATAACTTGCCGGTTAGTGATTGTTATTTATTAATTTCGTTCCAATTCTCAGTGGTTATAACACTTTTCTTTAATGAGCAATTGAACAGCGCTCGTTGCATAGAAATCTGCTATAATTGCTGATTTCAATACAATAATGCCGGACATGGATTTGCATGCTCGAAAGTGGCCACACATCAATGGAAAGTGCACTCCGGCGTACTTGTAATACTTAAAATAGAATTTATTCGACAGATTTATGTTTTTTTATTATTATTAATTAAAATTATAAGTTGCAACGTTTTTCATAATGTATTTCACTTTATATCAAATATTTTAAATTTTTATTTTTTTATATCAAATAGTTCAAACATGAGATGTAGATTCTCGTATTTAAAATAGAAATATTTGATATGAACGCAGAGATCGTATCTAGACAGGTATTTTAGTCCGTTTTATTATATTGTTGTGTTTTATGGATAATGCTTACTTTTTGAGGAAGAATTCATTTTTTAGGAAACTCCATTCATTTAAGGGAGTTATGGGTATATGCCCGAGAAGTAGTTGTTTTAATGGATATTTTTTTTAAGTACTTACGTAACGTAAGTGGAAATGGCACAGTAGCTAAAGAGGAAATAATTAATTAATAATTTTCAAATTCTTTTCATTTAATTAATAAATAATGTATAACGAAACGGTAGCTTCAGTGATTACCAATTTAAATAATTAAGGGAAGTAAGGGGTAAACTGCTGTATTGTAATTTATTGTACTGAATTATGATTACAATAAATATTTGTTTCTCTTTCTATAATAAATTCCAGTTTTAAAGCTATGATTGATTGACATCTGGCGGATCCGTGGAGTTTCGTGGTTTCGGCTCGGACTTGCAGTAGTTGGATTAACGAGCGTCTAAATTGGATGGAAGCCCCGGTCATCACCGGTGATTAATCCAATGGGATTTTCTAATTATTTAATCGTCATTCAAGTACAACTATTGATAATGTCCACTTGGTGGACGAAATGTACATTTAGTAGTACAAAATAAACCAGTGAAGAAAAAGGATACTTGTTTTATTTACATTCAAAACTGAAAGTAATATTTAATCGTTATGACTAAAAGTTTTATTTCACCCCTTGTCTTCCCGCTTGAAGCGATATGTCCACCAATCTCGGCAATTTTCTTATCTTTGTTAAATTTTAGCCTCTCAATTCTCTAGAACCCCTGTAATATTGTCTCTCCGGAGGATCTTGTTTGCCACAAAAAGCTCTACTCCCAGCGCGTTGTTAATTTGTATCATTAATTCCCTGGCATTGTCACTGCCGCATATGACAATTTCTTGGCCATAATTGGCAATCAGTTTCAGTATAGAGTTCATCAGACGAATTCTGTTTCTTTCACTCGGGAAACACTGATTTTGTTGGTTAATTTAGCTGAACCACCATCATCCAGTGTTTGAATAACTGGTGAAGGCAATAGATGGCGCTTTGCGCGATTTTATCACTTTTTAGTCCTCTTTCATATTTTGAAGAAATATATGAAATTCATTTAATATTTACTCTGGATTGTGGATTTCAGGAAGGAAACAAAACGGCGTATCGCGTCCCAATTGGTAAATCGAGAAATTTCGATTACGTAAAAAATGTCCTCACCGAAACCAATATGTGTGAGCTTCGGAATGCGCACCTTGCTCGTTTCACAATTATGGCCGAGTAGAGAAAGTAATCGCTTGGATTTGCCGCGATCTATTTCGTTTCGGATAAAGTAGCGCGTGCGGTATTAAATTAATAAATTAATATTCATACAATATCAATATTTTCGGACTCACTGGCTTAAAACCTAAGTAATAAATGAAGCATTTAAAATATTTATTTAGGGGCTATTCTGTAAGGGAATTTTTAACTATTGAATTAATTTCTCACTTAACACTTGGTGAAACATGTTTAAATAATTAGGTAAAAATTATACACGTGGTTTGTTTCACAATAAATTTTATTGTGAAACAAACCACGTGAGAAATTTTAAGTTGAAAGTGTGCGTTATTTTTATCATCCCACTCTAAGCAACTACTGCAGTTTTCGACTAACATAACGTAAGCAAATATCCATTGTGTAGTTCAATGGCGGAGTATTTGCCCTAGACCTGGAGTATTTATCTCAATGGATTTTTGCCCTTTTTAAAATCCTTAAGGTTGCGGTTTAGTAGAAAGAGATAGCTATATAGTAATATGGATATAATCGTTTAAAAAGGAGCCATTCTTTTGGATTTAATAATATGAATATATATTTACATTTTTATCCAGCAAGTATAAAGTACCAGTCTAAATAAAAAATAAATCGTTAATTATCGTGTATTACATCAATTTACTAGTTCAAATTAGACAAGAAAATTGTAAGATATAATAAAATTAATAGGTCATGTATGTTAAGTTATTTAAATGCAGAATTTAGTGAAATCCTTTAAATTTTCATTACACAAGTTTTTATTAGCAAAAATATAATTTGAAATTTGCTATAAATTTGATCAATTTTCATTGTTTTTCATGATTGTTTTTCACACAAACTAAACATTAAAATAATTTTTAATTCATCTGATGAAATTCCTGCTTATTTTGAGATTACTTTAATGTATAATACAATATTGTTCATTGATCATAACAGCAATCTAACTCGAATTAGTGATTTCCAATATTTATATAGCTCTTTCATCTAAACCGCAACCTTAAGTAATGTAAAAGGTTACGGTAGCCAAAGGGAAAATAATTAATTACTTAATTGTCATAATTGCGTCGTCTTTAATTTATTATGAATAATTGTCATAAATTAAGTATTTGCAAATATCTTTCCACTCAATTTAATTACAAGTAAATCAAATTCAAAAATCCACAAGTCCTTCAATTATTATTATACGATGTCCCAATTCGTATCAATGCCTTTGCCAATGTTCAATTGTTTCATCAATAGGTTCATTCTATTTCGGATTTCGAAATGATTACGTTAATTGTTGATTTTTTTTAATGTAAACAAGTCTGCGGCCAACATTTCTTGTCCTTCTTGGGCAATAATTGAATTCCGAACCACTTTATAGATCGTTGCGAAACGTGTGAAAAATCTGGTACACGAGATGTAATTTAAGTGCAATTCGGTGTTGCAAACTTTACCCGCAAACAAATCAGTCCTCAGTCCCTATCGGCTACTTTGGAATACGGCGATATTTAGTAATTAATGTGTGTGTTTTAATTGAAGTAGTAGATTAATAAAGGCTACTTAAGAGGATTAAATACAGTTGGGGTTAGTCCGTAAGGAAAATATTAAGTTTGATATATATTTTAATTTAAAGGATATTTAAACAAATAAATAACTTTGTTTGTTTAAATATCCTTTAAATTAAATTAACATGTATAACGAAGTAGAAGCCTCAACTATTAAGAATTTAATATATATGTTATTAATTAACTTCACATTCTATGTATTGAAATATAATTTAATTTCGCGGTATTTATAATTCATAACAAACGCAGCTTAATGTGTGTTTATTGTTATCAGTAATCCTCTTCGCAGAGGACACTAATTTTCATTACTAAACGATTGTAAATTAATTTACAATCCAAATGCTGTCTAAATTAATTTAATAATACACCTGAACGTATTATTAAACTAATTTCGACAGCCTTTTGATTGTAAATTAATTTGTTTATTAACTTTGTAAACGCTGATGATGGGTTTCACACGTTTATTTTACACTAATTTACAATTTACAGTAATATTCTTGCAATGGTCGAGGAGCCAATCCTCCGGACTCGTGGTACACCCCCTCAGCCACAATACAATCAACGGACGACGAGGGCGGCGCACCCGCTTAATAAACATGATTATTATTAACTTAGCCTGGTTTTTAAATAACATATTTCCTTGATTATTTTATTGGTTTCTAATTTGTTTGTGTTTATCTTTTGTTTTAGTCATTCATAAATGCATTTTTGTTATCAACTTAATCAGTTTTATTATTAAAAAATACTGTATTTTTTAAGCCCTGTGTACTGAGCATAGCAGGATTCTTATTATTAAAAAATACTGTGTTTTTTAAACCCTGTGAACTGAGCATAGCAGGATTCTTAATCAATTTTGTATCCATACTGTAACGAAAGTGAAAGAAACAACTGGGAAGAACACTCTGGAATGTTCTGCTGAGCGCGTGACGGTAAACGTGGCTTCATGGAAAGTTCTGGAAAATTCGAGAAGCAAGCACGCTATATAAACGCGCGTTAGCGGCGAGGCTATCATGAACGTCTGAGTGCTCAACATCTAGTTATAAATAAATAGTTGCAGTGTGTTAAGTGTACTGTAAATAAATAAATAGACATGGCTTTACTTTTTTCCGAGTCTGATTAAATACGATTTCATAACAATACGTATATCTATTATAAAATCTGCTAGACTGTGATGATAAAAAATAACGTGCTTATTAAACTTAGCATTTCCCTTACAGAATATACCCAGGCATTCAAGTCAATAATTTTTTTCAGTGAAAATTTCATGTTTTAGAAAAAAAAAACTGTATTTATAATAATTATAGGAAGCACCTATAAGTTTTATAACTTTTCACAATTAATTAAAAGCACAGCAGTTCTTTTTAGTTAATGTGACTAGTTAATACTGAAACGATTCTCAAATTTAATTTTCTTCCATTAATTTCTTTCATTCCTCCTAATTCATTCTTTTTCTACTATTTCATACCTTTTGTCCAGTACCCCCTCTTTCTCAATTTACTCACTTCATACATTTCTGTGATTTTATCCATTAATTTCTTTCATTCCTCATAATTTATTCTTTTTCTGCTACTTCATACCTTTTGTCCAGTACCCCCTCTTCCTCAATTACTCACTTTACACATTTCTGTGATTTTATCCTCAAATCCACTTTTAATTACCCCGCTTAATCATTATTACGTCGATCTAAATGACTTCACCAGAGCAGACCAACAAGAGTGTTTAATTATCAATTAAAAAGTCAGTGAAGGGTAATAAAATTGCTCCGTGTAAGGACTGTTGTGCAAAAAAAAAATATGTGCGAAAGGATTTGTCGGAGAATGGCTTCTAATGCGCTGGTCTATTTCACGATTCCAGTAAATGTCAGACCGCGCACTGCAAACAACAATTGAATGTCTCAATTTTTATCTTTCGGGTGCGCACAATCGATAGAATGGAAAGACAGATGGATCATCATCGTTCGAGGGATCGTAAATTATTGTCGCGGCGAGAGAAAAATAAAAATTCGTGTTGACATTTCTCGCGGTATTTAGGTTAAGGAAACGTCATGAAAACAAAAGGATTCAATTCGATTTTTTTGTGCTAAAGAATTATGAAATATATTCACTATTTTTTTAAAACTAATTTTTGTGTTATTATCAACAAATAATAAATTGTTTTTTGCATTAAATATTTTCGATTCATAAATTGTCTTTGTTATGTAACAGCAAATGTTAATTATTAAACATTTCTTTAAAGTACTTATGTAACATAAGTCAAAATGTCACAATAGCTAAAGAGGAAATAATTTATTAATTATTTTCAAATTCTTTTTATTTAATTTATTTAAATAACTGTGACCAAGTGAATAAATCTTTTTTTTTTTTCTAGTTTTATTAATGAAACACTTTAATTCTTTGTATGTTGAAATCATAATCACTAAATAATACATAGTTACACAGTGTTCAAATTCATTTGCAAACACAATCAACCGTAGTATACAATCATCAACACAATTAGTAAAACAAGTTTGTTGCACGCCTCAAAATTCCAATCCGCGCACTCTTCCAATTTTTTCGCAATAAAAACAGGTGCTCTATCAGACTCTCCGTCTATAATTATACCGATGTTATTGTTTGTTATTACCGAGCGTTTTGTAAATGTCCGTCCTTGCGGCGGCGGAGCGAAAGGCGTTTTTCGAGATAAAACATCGTGAACGAGAACGGGGCCCAGGAATGTGCATTTGCGCCATTTTTCGCGCCGAGGAAAGAAAGAGCTTCGAGTCCTATGGAAGGAACGACGCTTTTCCACATGAACCGGGAAATGATTGAGTGAAAAGGTTACATGTTGTAAATAATTGATTGTAGTGTGTTGTACCGGAATGGATTGCGATGTGGAGTTGCGAAGGTTTAGATTTAAATTGGGAAATATGCCTGAAGATAATGTGTGTTGTACATGGTTCAACAGTCTCTTTGACTAATTTTTAGATAAAAATATTAACGAAAATAAGCCACACGGTCCTTCCTTAAGCCTCACGGGCCACTTAAAAGAACTATACATTTGGCAACGCTGGATGTGCATTTATCCTGTTTATAACTTCTAAATTATCCGCTGGAGGTGTTGCATACACCTTTTCTTTTACAAACGAGCGTACGTCGTTGCCAGATCTATTTTCATTAAAATAATGCTTCTGATGAAATTATAAAATTGTAAAAATATCCGATTTATTAATCATTTACATCAATGGAATTATACACGTGTCTAATTGATTGTTAATGCTATTGATTTTTTACAAAATATTTAAAAAACAATACTAATTTATAGTCACATATTTAAAATTCCGAAGACCTCGTGAGCCTCAATGAAGAACCATACAACATTTTTTTATTTGGATTTTCTATTAAAAATTAATTAATGAATTGAGTTACCTGAAGGTTTTCACTCATTTTCTGTACACCTTGTATATATATATAAAACACTTTATACTATAAAACTTAATCAATTTATTGCGACTATATTTTCAACAGTTTATATTTGTTATAATGAAATTAAATGTAAAAAAGTTGTTTTTAATATCTAAAGTAAATTGTTGAAACTGCAGTCAGAATAAATGAAGCTTTTATAGGCCAGAGTATTATTTATAAGACATTACAAAACGATTTTTTGTTGGTTCGTACGGAATCTATATTCTTAAAACAATTTATTTACTCGTTAGGTATAATATCAATAATCTATAATTATTTTTTTTTAATTTAATAATTAGGTTTTGAGGCTTTTTTTCTTTAATATAGTGCTTTCATTTATTATTTAGTCGTCCGCTTTCTTTCCCCGTAACTCGCCCTTCTGGCGCAGCGCTTCAAGTTCCTCTTTCGTCTTGTCTTCTTTTTTTTTATATTACACATAATCATCTTTATTGTGATATTTACAGTTACAATAAGTTTATAAAACATTACGTATTTATTTACTTACAAGATGACTATCGACACTGGTCTTTCAGTCATTTTTATATTGTAACTACTTCAACAATCCACACCATGTTGTAAAAATAAAAAAAAAACAGTTAGTTATTATTTATTTTTATATTATTTTAGTCTAATTATAACATTTTATAAAAAAAGTTTTATTCTTAATTTTTAATAGTTGTGCAATAATGGGTTAATTTAGTGTCATACAAATAAAGTTTAAAATATTTTAATCGATCAATAAGGAAACCCCAATTTTTAACAATTTATTTAATAAAAAAGTAATCCAACTAATTTCTTGTTAATTTGTTGATTGTTAAAGCTTTCACTTGGTTATACATTTTGAGTTTATTAAATAAAACACTTTTTCACTTTGTTTGTATAACTTGTTATTTTATTTTAGTGACTATAGTTTCGAAGCATAGAGCATCATTATCAAACTAATTTCTTGTTGTTATTTTTTCACACTCTATTCATTTATTATAAATTACGTTTATTTTAAGTTACTTTTGAATATTATATATTTTGTAGAGAGGAGATTTCCGTTGATTAATAAATAAATAATAAATAACTAATATTTAATTGCTTTCATGTAGATATTAATTTTCATGCTTTCTTAGTGGCAACGAATACACCTCACCTTTTCCTTAATCTCTTTTTGATTTTCATCCTTTCTAGAGATTATATAAGAAAGTGACTCGGGCGGGTTTTAATTAAATATTTTTTTTTCCGAACCAAAAAGTGGAACGAGATTATTGTTTCTTTTTTTCTTTCAACCTGCGTACGATACATGCGTTCCACTTGCTGCAAGTTCGTTGCGTCATACATCCGACTAATGGTATTGAAATATAGGTATTAATTTTATTGGTAATAATTGTTGTAATAAATCGTAAAATTGTAATTTAAATACAAGACGAGTACTTAATGGGAAATTATGTCTGGTCTATAGCAGAGGATACATAAACACTTTCATTTTATTGTCTGTACTTAATGTTTATAAAAATGTATGTAATTGTCAATTTAAAGATATTGGTATATGCGTCGAAATTAATAAAAAAAAAAAACACGAATAATAATACATATTAGAATATATGTATTATATGTATAAAGATAAAGTCTTGGCATTGATTACTGATGACTTATTTAGGAATCAATACGAAACTATTAGAAGCATATTTAAAGATTTTCGTCATGAGCGATTGAAGAGAGTAATAAAATTTATACTATTTTCGCTACACTCTTGATGGAACGCGAATTTAATATTAGGTAAATTGAAACTCTTGTTTTGTTCCATATTTTTATTCTTATATATATATATATATGTATCTGATATATATATATATATATATATATATATATATATATATATATATATAAGAATAAAAACATGGAACAAAACATGAGTTTCAATTTACCTAATATTAAGAAAATAATGCCTGCATAAATAATAATGATATGCAATAGGAACCCTGAGGAATACCAGAGTTAAGTAAATAATTTGCAGAGCAGTAATCATTGTAATAAGCAATTAAGAAGTAAATACGATTGATTTAGTTGTAGTGAACCCTAGATACCAAAAGAATAGAATTTATGTTGTAAAATGTTGAAAAATTTCATGATTTAATGTATCGAATGCACGGCTAAAATCCGTGTAAATTATATTTCTATACAAGTATACAAGCGGGGGGTTATACAGCCTCTGCTCTAATTATTTTTTTCTCTATTCCTCTTCCTGAATGGCTCTATCGCTCATTGAATCCATTACGCCTTTTATCCATGTCGTAGCCGGTCTTCCTCTTTTTATATTTATAATTTGCTGAAATTTGGCAAGATTGGAAAAGGTCTATATTTTTTGATATTATTCCTATCTTTCTGATGTATTGGGCAGACTTTTGCCTGTTTTTACACCTTAGGAAAAATTGTTTTAGTGAATACATCATTAGTCATTTACAAATAAAATTATCAGTAATTTATTTATTTATTATCACTTGAAGATAGGAATAAGCCGGTTGCTTTTTGTTTTCACAATGAACTGTTTGGGATTTCTAAATAAATATTTCGATGCGTATTATTTTTATTTTGTATTTTGTCGTAATTTGTGATTGGTAATTTGCCTTTTTTAATACATATGTTTTGTAATCTTTTTATAGCGTCACACTTTTCTTATAAAATTTTTAAGATGTAATTATAATTGTAATTTGGAAATGGAGATTCCGTTAATAAATTGAAATTTATTTCGTAATTTTGCCGCCACTGAAGAGACAATGTATTGAAGAACGCTTCTGTGCTATAAAATTAAGTACACTTAATAAATAGAAAAGAGTATTTATTCACTTGCTCACAGTTATCTAAATAAATTAAATAAAAATGATTTGAAAATAATTAATAAATTATTATCACATTTAGAGAATGATTTATTAATTATTTTCAAATCATTGTTACTTAATTTAAGTACACTTTTGTGTACTGACACATATAAGTTTTCTAGTTACTAAAATAATTCACATTTCAATTAGTTTAAATTGCTTCTCGGTAGACCTGAATAAATATTTTTCACATTGTTCTAGAAAGCGTAATTCTCTATAATAAAATTTATGAGACGTGTAAGTAATTTTATTGCATGGATGTATGTTTTATATTCCCTTTAGAATATATTCTATGATGTTAAGTCTCATCACAGAATAATCTGACTTCTATGACACCATAGAATAAGGTGTCATAGAAGTCATTGATATTTTTTTTAATTTATTAATCTGAGCAAAATATTATTGATTACAATATTACTCCCGTCAAATACTTTCCTTCCTATTTCAAATATTTGCATCAAATAGTAATTACAGTCCTGTGTATTTACATTATTTCTGAAAACTTCAATCTGTGATATGTTTTGCAAATTGTCAGCGTCTCTCTGTTATTTAAGACCATTTTAATGTGTTATTAATATGTCTGTCCATAAGGTTCAGTCTTGTATATATTTCAACAAATTTAATATAATCTGTAATAGTTATTTCTTTATTTTTGTTCTACATTCCACTATACATAAATATTATTAATTATATATAAGATTTGTAAAAAGGTAAATCCGTTAAATAAATAAATCACATAAACCTAGAACTAATAAAGATCGTATGCATTCATAATAGTTAAGTACAGTCGATGCAACCCGAATGTGAAAGCTCTTGCGATTGTCATGGTATTTGTTACTGAAATGCATTCCTACAATCACAGCTTTGATCAGTGGTATTATAAAGAGAGGGGAGATTGAGAGCAGAAAATAATTTTTGAGAGCTGCCAAAATTAATTCCAACTAACGACAATAATGTAAAGTACAACAAACCATTAAATTTTGTCGTTCACATTTGGGTTGTGTCGACTGTACATATCTGACAGGTACTTTTAACATGGACTATTAACGATCATCACCTTTTATCCGTATATTTTGTCAAGGACAAAACTAAAAATTCAGGCGGAAAACCCATTGATCGATAACCAATTGATAGACTTTTTGTAATATTTTATGTTGTATGTAAATATTGCATTACGTTTGTCAATAAAAATTATGTGTTATTGATTAATATTTAATTGTTTGCTATTACGACTTCAGTTTCAGTATGCTGAAAAGAAAAAAAAAAATGAAGAAAATTGTTTTCACTTTTAACATTTAGTGCTGCAGCGGATGTTTAATTATACAGCAAGGTTAATGCTTCCTCCCGATTATACGTATTAACAAGTCTTGTATGAAATAATTACTTTAATGACATAATTGCTGGCATTCGGTCTTCAATCAACTTTTTTTTTCTTATGTTATGTATTTAATCACAATTTTAATTAAAATAAAAAAAAAATACAATAAAAATATTATTATAATCTTCTGTAGACGAGTAGTGAATATTGTTTAATTATTAAAATAAAATTCTTGTCATTTCTCCTACCTTTTTTTTTAATTATATATTTCGGAAAGTATGTTTTCATCTTTAGTAGTATAGAATGAATTTTGTAAAAATATTTATACAAACTTCAATCCACAATAAAACAAGTAGGAGAAGGTCTAAATAAACATTACATATACGTATAATCATCTTTATTGAGGAATTTATGCAAATATCGGGTAAAAAGCAATACAAATTATACCAAAATCGCTATCGACTATCAGTTATCCGACATTAGCGATTAAAACGTTTTTGACACAGCAACTGACAAGGACAGACGCCTACAAAATCAGGCGGAAAGACCAACGGTCAATAGCCAATTGGCAGAAGAATTTATTTTTATGTTAGTTATTTATTGTATTTATTTATTATTATTACTTTGTTAAAAATAATCTGCCAATAAAGATTTATGTATATATATTAGTTATCCAGATTATATATCATATACGTTTCTGTCTTATATTTCGCGTCAGTTTTTTTTTTAATCAAAGCTCGTTCATAAAATGTGAGATGATTGTATGAATAGTGGATTCAGGACAAGAACATTTTGGATTTAGTTTTTAGACAAAGTCGATTTAATATGTCTTAGATTGGGGGATTAGTGGCAATTTTAGGAATAATTGGAACAGTCTTTGAAATATTGGAATTCTGGCAATTTTCTTAATTAGGAGAGTGTTGAATGGGTTCTGTAATGGATTGTTTGAGTGCCATGAAAAATATATTAATTATTAAATGTGTATTTTACCATTTGATTGAAATGTGCGCACAATTAACTTTCGTTAATGATTAAACTAAAAATACTTATAATTTTGCATAAAATGATTTCATATTTACAAACACTAATATGAATTCTTCTTTTACAAGTTTCATGAATTCACACATGTCAATTACAAAATAAAATTATAAAAAAACCTCAAAAGTGTCTTTACGTGAATTGGATTTTTTTTATTAAATTCTAAATTAAAATAACTTGACATTATTATATCTTCATATAATTGCAAATGCATGTAAATGTATAATCATGTTTTCTTTCCTTCTAAATTTTTTCACCTCTAGAGAATCTGGTCAATTGACCAGTAATTTATAATTGTAATGTTTTTTTATTTTTTATTTTGTTTTGTAATTAGGAAAATATGTATTTCCTGTTGGGTAATAAAGATTATTATTGTTATTATAAAGATATAATAATGTAGTTATCTTGGGTTATAGTTATTGGAGAATCCATCTCTAATTATTACATTTAATAATCTAATTGATTATGATTTTAGAAATGGCAAATATTTATTTTTAATTTTTGTTACAGGCACCTCAACAAAGGTGGATATGGTTGCTATATTTCACATTTCTATGGATCGTACAAATAGGTATGTATTGAAAAATATATTTTTATATTATTCATAACTTTGAATGAAACTATTAAGTTTTTGTTTATATATATAATTATAAATAAATATAATTATATTTCTTCGCCTGAAGAAGTTGCTGTGTAGCGAAATAATTGTCACGAATAATAAATAAAGGTGAAAATCAAAAACTTAATAGTTTAATTTAAAATTATCATGGATTTTCAAACAGTTAATGCCTTCACAATCAATAATATTGTTTATAATTTTTTAATTATTATTAAAGTATGTGGGGTTTAATTATCGCTGTTAATAAATTGAACAATTATGTGTGGATTACAAAAGCTTCTAATATTTCAAAATCTTTAGTTTAGTTTGCATAACACGATTTTTTTTGTGTGATTGTAGTTTCCAAAAATTTAGCCTGTCATCATCAAATATATATGAAACTTGATGTTTCATAAATGACAAGCTAAATTTGTTGAAGTTGCAGTCCTTTTAACTTAAATGGAAGACGACGCAAGCGCCGTCTTTTGTCTAATTTCATGTAGCATCGTTAATGATTCAAGTCTACAAGGTAGACAACCAAAAATCGTTGTTTCGTCCACTAAAGGAAGGCGAACTTGTCCTGTGGCCGTCACTAGTTGTCGATACGCTATAGTGGTTGAACATTTTATTAAACTTTTCAACTTAGTTTGTATAACACGATTTTATATGACAGAAATTTAAAAAAAATCTTGCAATCATGAAACACATCTAAAACTTCATGATTGATAAAATGTCAAGCTAAATTGTCGAAATTGCAGTCACATTAAATAAAATCGTACTATACAAACTAAGTTAAAATTTTGAAATACAAGGGCAAATTTGCAACTTCAACAAATTTAGCTTATCTTTTATCAAACATGAAGTTTAATATGTGTCTCATGATGATAAGCTAAAATTGTCTATACTGCAATTACATACAATAAAATTGTGTTATACAAACTAAGTTTGTAATACACTGACTGCAATTTCCAGTAATTTAGCTTGTCTTTCATTAAACATGTCGTTTGATGTGTGTATGTATCATCAAACACACATCAAACCTAATTCGTTGAAACTGCAGTCACGTTAAATAAAATCGTATGATATACGTTCAGTTAAGAGATTGTTAAATACTTACTGCATTAAGCTTTTCAGTTATCAAACATGAAATTGTGTGTTTGATGATGACAAGCTAAATTTATCGAAATTGAAATCAACTACAATATATCCTTATTATTTAGAGCTGAAATTATTGTTTTTTTCTTAATATGGAATTATTCCACATAACTTTCCTTAACAAAGCCAATTATTAAATTAGAATTACTTTATATCTGCAGTTGTATAATAATTAAAGCCACCTACAAAACGTGATATAACAATTAACATTATCTCATGATATTATAACTACGATTCCATTCTAAATATTGCCGTTATTAATCCGCACAACTACAGAAATCACATGTACAGTTCCAATATCATTTTTTTTTTGTATTTCGATTGAATAACAAACCCAGACATTCACAGAAATACGCAATATTTTCGAAAAGTATGAAAAAATAATCGTCCTTGCTTTCGAGATACATTTAAAATTCAAATCGGTTTGATAATAAAGTTATTTAAGCTTTACAGAACGTTTTTAGACGATGTAAATGTACTATATTTTTTTATAAAGGTTATAAAAATGATAAAAAAATGTTTTCATAAATGATTATATTAAATATTCATGATAGTGTGTTTAAAAAAAATTGAACTCAAATGCTTATGTTAGGTAATTAACGTTATTTTTTCCAATAACAGTCTTGAATATTCGATGCTTAAGGCCATTTTTCTAACTTCACCCTTCTATTATAATATAAACTTAAATATGTTTAATTAATCTCTCACTTAACCCGTGGTGAAGCATTTTTGAATTAATTCAGGATGATTTAATTGAAATTAAAACTAGTGTTGGGCAAAATCGAATTTTAAGTAGCTAAAGTTAATAAGTAATAATACATTTGAGTTTAGTATTAAATAGGTGACACTTCCCAATATTAATATTATAAATAACATTAAGGAAATTGTCATATACTTGATTTTGCAGTGATAAAAAAGATCGAGAAGATCGACTTTGCCCATCTCCAATTAAAACATTTGGTTTGTTTTACTTATTTATATTATAAACTTAAATATATATTGGTTTCTAAATTAAATTCTCTTGGTTTTGAATTAATATCATTTTCAAAATTAAAAAATTATTAAAATAGATTTTCATGCGTATTATTTTTATTATGTATTTTATAGTAATTTGTGATTAGTAATTTACCTTTTTTATATATATGTTTTATAATGTTTTTAGTGTGTTACACTTTTCTTTTAAATTTTTAATATGTAATTATAAATAAAATTTGGAAATTGAGATTCAGTTAATAAAGTGGAATTGAAATTAATTAAAATGAGCGTACCGTCCTGACCGCGCTCTCCGATGGAAATGACCGGGCTCAGGAAAGGACGCGAAAAATGCACGCGTGAATAAATAAATACTCATTATTAAATTTAAGACTAGAATATATTATTTTAAAACGTAATTGTCAAACCAATTTATTTTCACTCGATTAAACATACACTTTTGATTAATTCTTCCCTCATCAAGAAATAAACTTTCGAAACAAGATTTAATACAATTTAAAGTCACGTTTAAAATCATCCACTCAATTTCAGATTTGTATTTACGACCAATTACGTTACTTAACTCCCATTAAAACTAATCTCTTTTAAAGCATCGTCCTCAAACAAGACAGGATAATAACTAACCGCTTGTTTACCGACTGCTTCGCCAGGAAGGCATTTTTAACGCACTCTCTTTTTCGAAACGTAACTTATCCATTTTAAATTAATAACGGCCAATTAAACGTGCGATTGCGCTCGCCGTCTAGATTAAACACAATTCCAGTTCCTCGATAATTACGCACGTATTCCACCGGGGAAATAAAATTAATCGCAGAATTCCGACAATTTTCACTCGCGAGAGACAATTAGAATCGTTGAATTCGCTTTGATGTGTTAACAAAAAAAAGAAAGATAAACGTGGATTTTACTTTCACTTGATTAATTTCATATTTATATATTCATCATTGTTAATTATGTGATTGTAGAAATATGGGTAATTCTTATATGCATATAAATTTTATAAAATTATACATAAAACAATCTTGTAATAGGATGTGATTGGGAATTTAAATTAAATGACAGGACATGGTAATATTTCATTGAGCCAACCAAGCATTTCTATTAATTATTCAATAATTTTATATGAAACACTTTGTACACTTTTCTTCACTTTTTTAGTTATTCACAGATATACAATTCGATCACAGTGTGATTTTTTTGTAAAACATTGATTACTTTGAAATTTATTTCATTCCCGAAAGATATTCTAATTTTGTTTGTTGTCCCAATCAGGTTGATTGTTTCCACTTTTGTCTCTTTTCACCTGAACCACTTCGGACTTCCCTTTAACACATGGAGTTTCATAAAGTAGTTTCAACGATACATGACTTTTGATGTTACATGAAAGAGACAAAAAATAATAAATAATACTCAAGGATCAATATACATTGATGGACGTAAACACGAAAGCAAGTAAACGATTTCCTAAAAGCTAAAACAATGGAGTAAAACAAAAACCTTTCATACAGTATTTCTGTTAAATATTAAGCGTACTCTTATAGTATGTAAAACAAAATTCATTAATCTCTCATGCGTTCTATTCGCGGTTATTAAGTTGTTTTTTTTTATCGAAATATGTAAAATAAAATTATATTTATAATGTATACAAATTTCTAATTTTGATCTATTTTATTTTTTTTAGCTTCCAAAGAACTTCGTGTGGTTTGTTACTACACGAACTGGTCGGTGTACAGGCCCGGATCGGCGAAATTCAGCCCGCAAAATATCAACCCCTATCTCTGCACGCATTTGGTGTACGCTTTCGGTGGATTCACGAAGGAAAACACGCTGAAACCGTTCGATAAATATCAAGACATCGAAAAAGGTAAGCAAATTGCCAATTTGGAATTTTAATAAGAAGAAATATACATATTGTACTGATTATTAAACTTTGATCTTATGAACTTTGATCTGTACCCACTGGAAAATCCGCTACTAGATTTGATTTATATTTAAATGTAGTTTTTTTCCTGTATTAATATACGGATTTATTAATGTATTATCTGCGGCATTTTTATCATTACATTAGTTTTTATAAAGCATTGAAACTGATCAGTTTGTGATCGAAATGTATACTTAATACTAAATAAATCAAATGAAGTAAAGTATACTAAACATGTATTTTTTATTATATAAGTCATTGTTGTAGTGGCTAAATAGAAAATAATTGATTTTTTATTAATATTTTCAAAATAATTTTTCTATAATTAAACTTGAATCAATTTTTATTACTCATTTTTAAAATTATTTCTCTAAAAAAAATGTGATCGAGTTATAAAAATATTTTCTATTAATATTCTTTTTTTATTTAGAGTATTTATAATAAATGGTAAGTTTTAACAACCTTTTGTATAGTGCGACAATAAAGTAATTTAATTTTGCTGATTTCATTATAATTTTTATTAATTGGTAAGAGTTCTTTCAAAAGATTTTAGTAATTTTTAATTCGAAAATTACTAATATCATATTAATAATTATTTCTTTATTTTTGTTCTACAATCCAAATAATACATGAATATTATTAATTATATTGTAGATTTGTAAAAAGCTAAATCCGTTAAATAAATAAATAAATAAATATTCTTTTATATATAACTTTAGATAGGATTAAGATCTTTTGGTTTTCAATGATTTTTTAAAATTTTTAACAGTTCAAATATTTGAGAAAATTGAGAAAAATGCATCCTGTTTTTCTTAGCTCCATATAGGTGGGACAAAATAATATAATTGAGATGTTTTTGTCATGAGTTTTCCTAAGTGGGATAAGTCCTTAAAATCACATAAAAAATTAAAATCAGCAAAATAGCAAAAAAAAGCAGAACGGCTTCTTTGGCCGATTGCTGCACTTAATGATTTTTTATTATAACCAAAAGTTTTTCAAACTAGATGAAAAGTACGTTTTGAAGTCCCCTGAGTCACCCCAAAACGTGCATATTCTTTCTTGAATAACTTTCTCATTTATCACTTGGTGAAACATTTTGACACTAATATTAAAGGATAAATCAAAAACACTTGGTTTGTTTGACACTAATATTAAAGGATAAATCAAAAACAATTGGTTTGTTTCACTATTTACAAATAGTGAAACAAACCAAGTCGTAAAAAAACAATTGGTTTGTTTCACTATTTACAAATAGTGAAACAAACCAAGTCGTAAAAAAACAATTGGTTTGTTTCACTATTTACAAATAGTGAAACAAACCAAGTGTTTTTGATTTATCCTTTAATATTAGTGTCAAAATGTTTATTTGTAAATAGTGAAACAAACCAATTGTTTTTGATTTATCCTTTAATATTCGTGCATATTCGTTGAAATTGGCGATTCGAACATTTTTACGATCACAATACTTTCCATTGGAAAGGGCTCCGTGTAAAGTAAAAATATCGGAGTTATTCTTCATTTGTTTGTAACAAATTCGAATCTATTTACTTTCCCTTTATATAAATACATTTCGCTTTGCAATTACACGTATTTCACGTATATAAATAAATCAAGAAATTGCGTTACAATTGCGTTGATGTTATTCGAAATATTTAGATGTGTGCGAGTTATTTGTGTGTGTGTAATCCCACAAACATTCGTCATTATCTAGTAATTTAGAAGACGTCATCGGGTTAACTTTCACCTGGAAAAAATGTAACGACGTATTGTTGAAATGAAATGAGTATTGCATTACACTAATCAAAACGTGCATCAAATCGCTCTGTTGCACTTGATGATATGCAGATTGTCGTTTGATAATAACAATATTAAAAATAATGTAGAATAGGGATAAAAGGTTGAAATTTGTATCGTTTTGTGCGATTTTTTTGGTTTAAAACATTATGCAAATTTATTAATTATTAATTTTCTGTTATTCATTTCCTATATTTTTATGATGGTCTGTGAGTGGCTATATTTACTTAGTTATTTAACTTCAATCCAGTACGTTTTCCATTTGTCATCATCGATTTTCGGCATATAGATACCCAAGTTTCTTTTTTGTATTGGGTAATTAGGGTTTTTATTAGTGTTGGTCAAAATCGAATAATATTAGTAATCGAGTATTACTAAATGTGTCATTATAAGTATTTAAAACGTAAAAGTAACTTCAAATTTATGTTTATTAATAAATGGGAAGTTATTTTTGATATTTTTATAATAAGTAACATTCATAAAATTATAATATACTTAATTTAGAAATAATAAAAGATCGGCTTTGCCCATCACTAGTTTTTATGTCCTTAGTCAGTTTGTTAAATAGTGCGTCAAGTTTTATATTTTGAATTAATTTCTCACTTAACCCGTGGTGAAACATATTTAATCAAAGTGTATTAGCTTCAAGTTTTGTCGCGTTAGTCTGTTGTATATCGTGGAAGATTGTTCGTTCTTATTTTATTAAGATAAATTTGGAAAGCACATATTTTTATATGTTTGTTTTCGACTCTGGGAGTGTTTTTTTTTTTTTCTGTATGTATATTTGTAATTTCAATAAATAAATTAATAGTTTAAAATATTTTACAAAGTAGTCAATACCTTAATAAAATTAAAAAAAATCAGTGCACTATTCTGAGGTACTTAAAATTCGTGAAATCTAATTTTGGGACTAAAACTGTGTCAAACAATTTTTACATAAGCGCTTTTTACGGACGCGAAAATAATGGGTATTGTTCAAACGTCGGGACCGAAAAAGTGTTACTTCCGCGGTTTCCTCTTCAATGTTAAATAACATCGTTGTAGAACGGAGCATGAACAAAAAAGAGAATTCCATCGTAAAATTGGGTTTAATAAAGTTAATTTGAATAAAAAAGTATATATATTGTGAGTAAGAATAATTGAATACGTGCTTATTTGTTTAAATTAAGCAAATATGCAATAATTAATGGTTTTAATATTTAGACATTGGTAGTTCATATTGTATGAAATAAATATGAATAAATTATTAAAAATCAACCAATAAAACACAGATTAGATTGAATAACTTTAAATTCTCTAATCTGTGTTTTATTGGTTGATTTTTAATAATTTATTCATATTTATTTCATAAAATATGCAATATTTAATATTTCAGTATTCAATTAAACACATTTTGTTTACAATTGTGTCACAATATTTTATGTTTTCTCCTTTAGGAGTTTGAATAATTTTTTATTAAGATTTGAATAAAGCCTCAACCACGCATTAAGCCAGAGCTAAATTTTTATAATAAAATATAATAACGTACTTACGTAACGTAAGTCAAAAGTCACAGAGCTAAATGTGAAAATAATTTATTAATTATTTTCAAATCATTTTTATTTAATATATTAAAATATAATAAGTAATACCACTGCTAAATTTTTATTATCTAAGAAAATAATACATTGTAGATAATCCAACATAATAAAGAAGTATTTCCATGACATATTCCTAAATAAGGGCTATCCACTATAGATCTTTCGGCCTAAAGTTATAAATAATAATTGTTTAGTATTTGTTGTGTATGATCGAAGGGTGAGGATTGTTTAGAAAAACTCTATAAGGATTGCATTGTAGTCGCTTATGTTGTTGTAATATTAGTGTAGATTGGGGATACAAATTGTATCATGTTCTGGACTTTGGTTTTGATTAGTTGGGAGTGGGGTTTGAAGGTAGGCTTAGTAATTCCGAGGCATTTTCAGGTGGGCGAAAGACAGATCAAAGTTTGGTTTATAAAAATATTGAATAGATAAATGTGATTTTTTTGTTTATATTGATAGCCATCTTTTTAAATTGTGTAGAGATTTTTTTTTTTTTCGATTAATATAATTTAATTCAATTCATTTATTTACGGTAAATTGAAAAAAAAAAAATGTCAATTGATCGAAATCATAAAATTTCCAATATATTTCATATTGTATAATTTATATTGCATTTAACACATTTAAATGAGAAATATATTACAAATAAAGTGAAACATTGATGTAAAGTAAAATAGAAAACATGTTTTTTTATTTGTATCAAATATATTTCCTATTTAAATACTGTTGCGAAATCGGGTTTAATCAGACTTGGAAATAAATAAAACAATGTCTATTTATTTATTTACAGTACACTTAAGACATTTATTAAAATCATACTGCCACAATTTATTTATAGCGCGCTTATATAGCGTGATTGTTTCTCGAATTTTCCAGAACTTTCCAGGAGCCCACGTTTACAGTCGCGCGCTCTGTGGAATATTCCAGAGTGTTCTTTCCAGTTGATACTTTCACTTTCGTTTCAATACATATTTGACAATGTGAAGAATATTCGAGATATAATGAAGATATAATGATTTTCATCAATAGGAAAATAATTTAAAAACACTGTATATAAAAACATACAAATTTATAAAAATTTCGAACGATATAACGTGTAGATTTGTATTATCTTTATGCAAACGCAATTGATAGATAAATTTATGGAATTTCATAATTTTAGAAAGATTAATTGGATGCTCTAGAACGCCTGTCCATCTTCAGGCATTCACCCAAAGCAGATGAAAGTTATTAAACCACTTACAAAACTAATATCACAAATTACATAAAACCATTACAACGAAAACGTGCCGTTGCGCCCGTGCATTAAAATCCGTGATTGATATTACGCAACCCGCTGGGAAATTCAAGAAGCGCAATACGAATTTATTATAATAATTCGGCCGGGAATTGAGCGAACTTGACCTTTTCGAAATCGATTTCGAAACGAGCGGTTTTCTTCCACGTAATTACACATTTCATACCGCGATTCATCTTTTGCGCTTACATTTTTCTGTATTGTAAGGTCGTCCAGTTTTTTCTTTCTTTCCTGACGCTCCCTCTACACTTAAACGAGATTTTATTAATTAGCTTTTTGCACAATTCGATCCGCGCCAAGGAATGCCGCATGTCATTACAGTAAAGTCATTGTTGTACCGCTCCATTGAGTTTTACTATATTTATATAAAAAAATATAGATTTATATTGTTGATTATTATTATAAATTACTTAGGAATTAAATATGAATAAAATATTAAAAATGCAAGCTGAAAGACCTCCAGTCGATAGCCGATTCATCTACAGAATATAATTCTAATTTTTGTATATTATTGTACATACATATACACATTTGAATAAATATGGTTAGTTATTAAAAATCAACCAATAAAACACAGATTAGATTGAATAACTTTAAATTCTCGACTAGTTTCGGGTTATTAGTTTAAAGTTATTCAATCTAATCTGTGTTTTATTGGTTGATTTTTAATATTTTATTCATATTTATTTCATACAATATGAACTACCAATGTCTAAATATTAAAACCATTAATTATACTTAGGAATTATTTATGTGGTAAAATAATTAAATTTTAATGGTTTTTGTTATTTGACATAATTAATTAATTAATTCCCTTTCCATTTCTAAACTAGCCGTAGGAAATAAATTAAGTAGTGAAACAAATAAAGTGTATTTTTCTACCTATTAATATTGTGATCATGTTTCATCAAGTTTTGTAGCGTATTTCCAATGTTCCAATAAAAAATCTTAAACATATTACTAATTTTCAATCTGCAGGTTAGACAGATCAATACCACAAAAACATTTTTTTTTCCAAACGACAAAATAATAATTGAATAATTAAACTTAAAAAATATTAAGTACTTATGTAAATATGTACTATTTAATTCAAATTTCCGAAATTTATATACATCGATCATACATAACCCAATTTGACATTTAGCGGTGTCGCACACGTATTAAATAACCACCGTATGCAAATATTAATCGGCATTCCTCATTAATTCAGGACTTTTCGGCGGTAATTTGAGGCCGTTGCGCAATTGGAAAAATAAAAAAAAAACGTATTTTTAAGGTCGAGCCGTTTTATTGCGTCACGAAGAAATTTGCGCGTTTTATGCAAATCGTGCGCGAGAAGAAAACGGGCTTTGCCAAAAGTCGATGTAAAGCGGACGATAATTATCGTCATCAGCAGCGTGATCATCATCTTTTTGTCACGGAGAGATGGACGAGAGAGAAAACGCTTCCGTGGAAATGCAGTGATTTACTCGGATGACATTTAAACGTGAAGTTTTTGAATACAATTATCATTTGTGATATATCACAGTGGAATTTTAATAAATATTACTAGATTATTTTCCTTTCTTCAATTTCTTCTTTTGTGAAATGTATTGCCTTAGCTTTACAGTACATGTCTTCTTTTACTTCTACTAATGGTTATGTTCCTTTTAGCATACTTCATTTTTTATTTCATCTTGTGCTTCTTTTAATTTCTTCTTCTGCTCTCCATTTTTAATCCTTCAATCTTGATTATGATGATGTAGTTACTAGGAAACTCAAACAAAGTCTCTTATAGAACCATATTTAACCTACAGTAATAGTCGAAATTACTGAAGAAATAGACATTTATAAATAAATAAAGCAGTTACAGTATAAATTAAATTAAAGTAATGTTTCTATTAATTCAATATCATTTAATTAATAGAATTGTCAAAATTACTGAAGAAATAGACATCTATAAATAAATAAAGCAGTTACAGTATAAATTAAATTAAAGTAATGTTTCTATTAATTCAATATCATTGAATTAATAAAATAGTCAAAATTACTGAAGAAATAGACATCTATAAATAAATGAAGCAGTTACAGTATAAATTAAAGTAATGTTTCTATTAATTCAATATCATTGAATTAATAAAATAGTCAAAATTACTGAAGAAATAGACATCTATAAATAAATGAAACAGTTACAGTATAGATTAAATTAAAGGAATATTTCTATTAATTCAATATCATTGTAGAAACTTTAACAATTAACATTCTGTTACACATCCACAAAAAATCTAATAAAATCTGTAATGTATTTCATCCATCTTATGTGGATATGCACAATGAATTCCATAGCCACAAAAAATCGAATTATTAATAATACCAAATATTGCATTTATTCCAGGTGGATATGCGAAATTCACCGGCTTAAAAACCTACAACAAGAACCTGAAAACGATGCTGGCGATTGGCGGTTGGAACGAGGGTTCATCGAGATTCTCTCCAATGGTGGCCAATGCGGAGAGGCGGAAAGAGTTGGTCAAGAACGTAGTCAAATTCTTGCGGCAAAACCACTTCGACGGCTTGGATCTCGATTGGGAGTATCCGAGTTTCCGCGACGGTGGAAAGTCGAGGGACAGGGAAAATTATGCTCAATTAGTTCAGGTAAATAAACAGCGGAATCCTTGAAAGCAAAGACGATAATTGTTCGAAAGAAATATAAATTTTTATTGGTAGAGTTTTAATCATTCACATTTACAATATAATAAAACTACTAATGCTTATTATTATGGATATTGTTTTATATTGTAGGCGTTCACAATATTGTAAAGATGCTAAATCAAAATTCAGTTCAGTCATATATATTTTTGTATGTTTGAGTATAGATTGTTATTATTTTGAATTTATCATATACTTTAAAAGGTGTACACCGTATATTCAAATAAATAAATTACAAAATAAAATCTTGATAATTTATTCAGACTAGCAGTCTCAAATATATACTCATCAAAAATAATAAATTTTAGCAATTTTTTTTAGAAAACTGGAATATTATTGAGAAAAAGTGAAGTAAAGAATTAAACTAAATTTTAAATTAGTATTAATTTTAAAACACTTTATGTAAACTCAAACAGCTCAAACATATACAGATACACTATAAACAAGGTGTCCGATTTACGAGCTCAACCATGGGGTTATTTGAAGAGATGCGAATTCTGTTAAATTAGGGTTCACTTTGGAGGATGCCGTTTTAAAAATTACAAAATTCCTATTACTTTCGGAAATATCCGGAAAAATACGAAATTTCGAGAAAACGTTTTTATTTTTTTCTGGACTTATTTAAAGAAGTAATTGAAAAAAAAGACTGGCATATTGTGTTAATATTCAGACTTGCAGTTTGGAGGAAATATGAATAATCGATATCCTCTTGGTTGAGCTGGTAAAACGGACGCCCTGTATACAATGATTAAATAAAGTGTAAAAGTGTTTTATTTACAAGAGCATTTTTTTTTCAGGAATTAAGAGAGGAATTCGAAAGAGAATCGGGAAAAACAGGGAGAACGAGATTGCTCTTGACGATGGCTGTGCCAGCTGGTATTGAATATATTAATAAAGGATATGATGTACCAAAATTAATGAAGTAAGCTTATTATATTAATTTCATTATTATATTTCATAGTAATTTTAAACACTTCTTACTTGATGTAGGAAGTATTTATGTTGAAATTCTAATCTTAGCTAAATAAATATATCACGAATTACAACAGATAGCCAGCTCTGTGTCAATTTCAATCGCTTATTATAGTTATTTCTCTGAAAAAAAAAGATCTATTTCTCTTTTATTATAAAAAGCGTTGACCAATTCCAGGTGGCGCTATACAAAATAAAATTATTTACAGGAATATATTTCTATATTATAATTTATCTCTTTGGAACATATTTTTATTAGTATGTGCATTAATTTTCCTGCACAATATTTCACAAAGCCAATAATTTGAAATTAATTACTAATTTTAAATAAAACAACAGTTTTTTTAAGTTTCATAAACAATTGTAGCAGTGACTACAATAAATTTGCTGAAATTTAAAAAACTGTTGTTTTATTTATAGAGTCCAATGGAGTTTCATCAAGTACAAGCCTCAACCATGGATTATTGAAATTTAATTACTTTTGCAGACAATGTTTATTTATTGTTTTTTTTTTTTGCAAAATTGTATTACATGCAAGTTCCATTGATCAAATTAAGCGAATTCAAAAGCGATTTCTAAGATGTACATTTATCTTTAATAAAATTAACTTATGTCCATACAGTCTACTATTTTAGTAAAGTTAAATTTGAAAAAATTAAAGGGGCGATCTGTTAAAATTGATGTTTGGCTACTTTTAAAAATTCTCAACTTTCAAATTTCTTTTTTTTAACATGAAAATCGAGTCCGACGATTATGTTTTTTTCTTTCGGCACAATTATTATTAAAAATATTTAATTTATGTATTTTTTCTTTAGAAAGCTGGTATGTTTCATTGTTAATAACTAATGCATCAACTTTGTCATACATTAACAAAATAAGTGTTAAAATATTTTGTGAAAGAAACCAAGTGTTTTTATCAATTATGTAAATATTATATTAATAATGTTTCACCAAATGATAAATGAGAAAGTTATTCAAGAAAAATTGTTATAAATTGTTTATCAATTAAACAATCTGTGTTTTATTGGTTGATTTTTAATAATTTATTCATATTTATTTCATACAATATGAACTAACAATGTCTAAATATTAAAACCATTAATTACTTTAAACATTGTTTATATAATACAAGATTTAGTATCATACAAAGAAGGTTTAAATTATTTTATGTAATTGGAATGTTTGACGTTAACAATTCTATATAATATTTTATTTTTTGAGCGTAGTGGCTGAAACTAATTGGAGTTAAAATATTAAAGTGACTATTCTAAAGTATACAGGCATTAAAGCGCAGCAAATAAAAATTTATAAAATTTATTTTTATTACCAATATTTGTTTTTTTTTTAATTCTTCATTATTATAATTATATTTCTCTTACCTTAACATTAAGCACGTGGTCAAACACTCATTCCTACGGCTTAATTCAAGATTTATGCAGAAATAAATAATTTACATTTATAATTCAATCGGAAATCGTTGCTTTGGCGTTTATGCAATTAGCATTCGAATAAATAAATGCTAAACGTGCGCAAGTGTGCGCGCCTTGGTAATTGTTTAAACAAAGAACATTTTTATCAAATTGCGCAAAGGATACTTTTCACCAAAGAAATATATGCGACTGTATTATTATTGAAATTATTGCTATAAAGCCTTCCCAAAAATACCAGTAGTAAATCTAAATGTTAGTAAAAATAAATCGCAAGTTGGTGGAAGTCGACTATAGATTTGCAGCCTCTATTTAACATTTATTTTAATTTTTTGTGTTTTGTAGGAAACGCATAACTTTATAGTTTCAATTACATTAATAGACTGGTCAATATAAACAATAGTTCGAAGACTATTTATTTATGTTTAACAAAAAATACATTAATAGGTGATTTTAATTTATAACTAGTTCTACTATAAGTTGTTTACAGTAACTTTAATTTATTTCACACTTAAAATATGGTGAAACTGATTGAAGTATAAACTACTGATTACAACACTTGGTATCTAGCGAAGAAGCCACAGTGTGGTGAAACAATTGTAGCGATATTACAATAGACTTTGAAAGACTAAATATTGTTATTTAATATAAGTAATTATGAACTTTCAACAATTATCAGCCTCATCAATCAATTACTTGGTATTTGCTTTATTTATTTACGGAATCTCCATTTTATAATATACATTCAATTTACAAAAAAAAAACTCCAGAATATAATTAGTGCAAATATACAGTTTTATAAAATATAATTTTAATTACTTATTTATTTTAATAGATATTTGGATTGGATGAATATTCTCAGCTACGATTACCATTCAGCTTTTGAACCATCAGTCAACCATCATGCACCTCTCTATCCCTTAGAAGAAGACAACGAATACAATTATGATACCGACTTGAATATTGTAAGTTTCATAATATTAATTAATTGTTTTTTCTGTTTTTGATAATCAGGATAATTCCGACTTCTTCTCAGTTCTCAGTAGCGATTTGTTATATCTTCAGATAAACGTAGAAATTAGGCAATATATGCGTATTTTCATTAAAGTAGTTGCAAACGCATTCTATTACTAAATGAAGTCTTTTATTTTTGTTATCAAAAGGATCACACAATCAAGCATTATCTAAAAGCTGGAGCAAATAGCGAGAAACTAGTTTTGGGTATTCCTACTTACGGACGTTCCTACACTCTATTTAATCCTGATGCGAATGAAATTGGTGCCCCGGCTGATGGACCAGGAGAAATGGGAGATGCTACGAGAGAAAATGGATATTTAGCATATTACGAAGTAAGTTAACTCAAATCTTTACCGATTATATTATTATATGTTTGTGTTGTTACTAAATTTTTGAATATAGCAATAATTTTTAAGAATTTCCCTCGATTGGCGGTTTATTAACATCGCTTATTATTATTATGGCTAGGATTTTTTCTACACTTTCAATAAATGGATTTAAAAGATGAAAGCTGTTAAAAGCATTATAAGACTTATGACGTGCAAACAGCAATTATTGAAATGGCATCGAAAATGTTAGAATTTGTTCCAAAGAAGAGTACCATTCAAAATATAGCAATGAAGATTAACATTCTGCAAGTTTATCTTCACTACCAATATGATAATTATTCATTTACTTTTCTTATTGTATCTGTAGATTTGTGAAAGTGTAAACAACGGCGAATGGACAGTTGTGCAACCCAATGAAGACGCGATGGGTCCATATGCTTACAAAGACAACCAATGGGTGGGCTATGATGATGAAAATATAGCTAGGAAAAAGTCGCAGTATGTTGCTGAAAACAATTTGGGCGGTATTATGTTCTGGGCTATCGACAACGATGACTTCCGAGGCACGTGCCATAATAAATCGTATCCTATCATCGAAGCAGCCAAAGAAGCGTTAGTTGAAGCCTTAGGGTAAGGATATTTTAATCTTAATTCCTTTTCATAACATTATAAAAAATAATGGGGTACTGTTATATGCATAGAATGATTTTACAATGAAGATAGTATTTCATTAAACATAACTCCATTTAATCATAATAAATAAAAGACGATACAAGCGCCATCTTTTGCCTAATTTCATATGGCATCGTCAACGTTTCATCGTCTTCTATTTATTATGATTAAAATTGGTATTTAACCGCAACACACCATCTGTTCAACCGCCATCATAAAGAATTTGCACATGTAACAAACTAGTATGAAAAATTTCGAAAAACCGAAATACGCTAGATGAATGGTGGTTGAACATTTTATTAAATAGCTCAATTAAATTTCAATTCAAGTAATCAGTGATTTTCATTAATTTCATAAATTGTTTTCGCAAGTTCAAAGTCATTCTTTAAGTACTGTTTAAGATATTAAAGATATTTTACTGATTACTTGAAAATTTTGAGTATGTGTAGCAAAACACTGACTATAATTTTATAAAATTGTACGTAATTATACTATAAACATGTTCTTTTAGATTGTCTTAAACCGAATTTATGAACTTTGTACTCGCCAAATAAAATAATTTTGTAAATATTGTAAACCCTGTCAATGGACTATGTCTGTTGGGTTTGTATAAATAAATAAATAAATAAAATGTAACAAGTTAACTTTTTAAATAAAAGAGAATTTAATGAAATAAGACAAAACTTAACAGAAACAGGCACTTCTAATTATGTATATTTTATAGATTGAGCGAAGAAAATGTTATTTCAAAACCAGTGAAAACAACAAAAACAAGAGGAAGACCAACAAGGCCTACTAAAACGACGGAAGCTCCAGCTGTTAAACAAAGAACGCAGAACAGCGGAGGAAGACAGTCATCTTCTCAATCTTCTGATAAACCTGGTAGCAGGAGAAGAATTGTTAATAGGTTCGTTTAAAATATTTAGACGTATAGCGATTATTTATGATTGTGTGAAAAAATGGAATCACATACAATGGAAAAAAAATCACGTCCATATTTTCACACATTCTCGTAAAAATATTTTAATTTGTTAATTCAAATATGCCTAAATAATGCAGCTGAATTTATTTTTTGTACAAGCGAAAGTGGAAATAAATTTCTTTGGCGTCAAAATCAGAAGAGAAATATGATTTTGTTCACGAGGGGCAAATATCGACATATGTTGAAGCTTTAGAACTTATGTCTCACTAAAAATAATACATTTTTAGTGAGGTACAAATTTGAGATGCGAGGTCTTCAAAATACCTTCACATTTGCTCCTCGAGAACACATTTGAAATCTCTCTACAGATTTTTATGTCAAACAAATGTATTTCCACTTGTCCAAAATATAAATTGAAGGAAGGTCAAACGTAAAGATATTTATTTTGAAACTCTCGGACTTCAAATTTGTATTTCATTAAAAGTACAATATTTTTGGTGAGACATAAATTTAAAGTACCAAAGCTTCAACATATGTCGACATTTTCCCCTCGAGAACAAATGTGGAATCTCTGTCTAGATTTTGATGCCAGAGAAATTTATTTCCACTGCCGCTTGTATTAAATATAAATCGAGCCCTCAGACATCAAATTTGTATTTCACTGAAAGTGCATTATTTTTAGTGAGTCATAAATTGAAGTACTAAGACTTCAACATATGTCGACGTTTGCTCTCGAGAACAAAACTCTATAAAAATGTTGATGTGAAAAAAAAAAACTTATTTCCATTCCAGCTTGTGCAAAATATAAATAAAGGGACAAATGTGAAGATATTTTAAAGCCCTCAGATTTCAAATTTGTATTTCATTAAAAATGCATTATTTTTTGTGATCCACAAATTTTAAGTGCTAAGGCTTCAACATATATCGATGTTTTCCCATCAATAACAAATGTGAAATCTCTTTCCAGATTTTGACGTAAAAGAAATTTATTTCCACTTAAATTGTTTTCGCAAGTTCAAAGTCATTTTTTAAGTACTGTTTAAGATATTAATGATATTTTACTGATTACTTGAAAATTTTGAGTATATGTAGCAAAACATAATGTTTAATTATTTTATAGAGTACGTGGTAATAACAAAAACGCAGTAGACCAATCGAACTCAAACAAGGTACAAAAGGGCAAGAGAAGGAGGCGACCAACAACGAAGAGCACACCGATTCGAGATGAACCCATCACCAGAGAAACTGGAAGTAGTTTGGTAGTAACTACACCCAGTTATAAAACACCAGAACCACCAACAACTCCCGATCCTGGCGGTGGTAAATATTATTATATATTTAATATTTCATCAAAAATTTTCACTAATTTAAAAAATAAAAACTAACAAAAACTCATAAAAGTGTGTTGTATAAGCAACCTTTTCTTAAAAATGGGACTATTTTCTAAAAAAGTGTATTGTTTTTAATAAGAATTCTCAAATTTCATTAGACTTATCTTTTCGCGTTTATCATGGCATGTTCTTATATTTTGGTTAATGATAAGTATGCTGAATTAAAAGAAAAGAAAGTGAAAATAATTGATTTATTAATTATTCTCTTTTTATTGCTCTACAATTTATTGACTCACAAAGTAAATACAACGAATAAGTCAATAAATTGCAGAGCATGAGAAATAGAATAATTAATCAATTAATTAAATTGTTAATAACTTCAACTTTTTTATATATTATTTATCAATTGAATATAGTAAAACACTAAATTCTGTTATACAAAGTTAAGATAGTATTTTATTATAATCTTACAAAATGTATAACGAATTAATCATTTAATTAAATTGTTAATAACTAAGATTTGAACTTCTTTTATAATTGTTTATCAATTGAATATAGTAAAACACTAAATTCTCTTATAAAAACATAGTTAAAAAAGTATTTTATTGTAATCTTACAAAATTTTTAACGAAGTAGAATTCTCAATGATCAGTAAATAGTTTAAAGTGTTTTACTCAATTAATTATTTTCAAATTATTTCCTTTTAATTTAATTAAAACTGCCATGTGAAACATTTCAACCGTCATTATAATCCTTTTATGTTGTTTTTCTTTTCTCGTAGATTTCAAATGCGAAGACGAAGGTTTCTTCCCACATCCAAGAGATTGCAAAAAGTACTTCTGGTGTCTGAGTGGGCCGTCAGAGTTGGGAATTATTGCACATCAGTTTACATGTCCTGCAGGTATTTCAAATTATTATTTTTTATAAAAATTGTAATTTCAATTACAACATGCAAATAATTCTTGCGTTTTTAATACTTTCCCTTCATAGTACATTTTCAATATTTAGTTAATGAAAAAACTTTCTTATACTACTTAACAAATTAGCAAGTTAAGAGGCATGCAAAACACCTGTATCAATGCTAACTGGTATACGTGTTTTGCTAAGTCGTACTTCATGGTATATTTTCAGTATTTAGTTAATGTATTTAGTTATTGAAAATGTATCGCGAAGGATTATGGGTAAAACTGGAAGGTTGGTTTTGGCCATAATCTTTAATAAATATATATACCTACACTTGTTAGTTATTAGAATCATTATTTGATAACGACAGTGATTTAAGGTTAAGATTGAACGATTAAAGTATTACAATATGTCGCATACTTATTAAAAATCTAGAATATGCAAATATTGTATTTGTTTATTGGTTTTGTAATGGGAATGCTAAAGCTGCTGTTGAAGAATATCGTCAAAGGCTTCCACATCACAGCAATCCTAATAAAGATGTATTTATCAGAGTTTTTAACAAACTGTGTGAGACCGAAAAACTTCCCAGTTAAGGTAACATCTGAATGATGTCTAGATCAAGAAGAATTATTATTAAATTAGGTATTCCAAAAACAAGAGTAATAAATAATATAACACCAGCAAGGCTTACATCCATACCATGTTCAGAGAGTACAGCATTTGCAATCGAAAGATTATCTTAAACGTTTGGAATTTTGTCGTTGGATAAATAATAATCCTCATCTTGTATCGCGTTTTTTTTTACATTAGTTTGACAGATTCATTACACTCCTACTAGAATTTGGCCCATTTCTCTCAACTCACCTCAATTAAGAAATTTTGATGATTATCTAATAACAAAGTATAAGTTAATAAGTTGAATTACCTAAATATTTTCATATTTTACTACCTGATAAGTTATTATTATAATAGTGAAACATTTTAGGTTTCCTGATAGAATTGATGTGATACTCATTATGTTTTTCATTTTCAGGTTTATATTTCAATAAAGCTGCCGCATCTTGTGACTATACACAAAACGTACTTTGTAACAAAAAACGCAACACGACACCAAAACCGACGACTACTGCTTCCACTACCGAAGCTCCGAAACCAGAGACGACCAAAAAGGCAGAAATCTTCAATTTCTCAACGAAACGACCGGCTGCCAAAATCACGGCAGCTACCAGCCGAACGACGTTCTATTCTACCACAACTACTGAAGCTCCAGAATACTATGTATGTTGAGTAATTAACAAATATGTTGTTTAGAAATTAAATTTAGGATGCTTCATTTAAGAAAAGCGGATAAAATTTTCTACATACCATTAAAATTGTCAAAATTATTACAATTATTAATCAGAGGCAATACGTAATTGTTAATTGTTAAGGCTTTCACTTGGTTATACATTTTGAGTTTATTTAATAAAACACTTTTTAACAAGTTATACTAAGTTAAAAAGTGTGTCATTAAATATATACGTAATTGATCTAAAATAAGCATAATGCTTCGGTGAGGTCCGATAGACTGAAATATATATATATATATATATATATATGATCTAAAATCCCCATCTGCCATAATGATGGTGTAGGGGTTAGACTGAAATAGCCATCATCAATTATCCAAACGTTTGATGAATGATGGTTGAATAATTAATTTAGTAAATGTGACTATATAATAAATATATATAACCTCTGAAAATAATAAATATATACAAATATCATTACTTATAACATCATAATAATACAATAGTCAAAATTACAATTATTATTTTAGGACGAGTATGAGTATGAAGATGATGTTGACGACGAAGAAGAAGAAGACAGCGCCGACGGTAATGATTCGGAAGATCCCCTCGTGATTAAAGAACTGCTGGAGTTGATCAAAAAGGCGGGCGGAATTGAGGAACTGGAGAAACAGCTGAACATCAAGAGCAGCGATGCGCCTCAAAGTGAAGGATCTACGACACAATCAACCATTACCAAGAAACTCTACGAACGGGTCTTGGCTAAAACGAAATTGGGCGATTCATTGAACACAAGGAAGAATTCAGTCAAGTAAGGGAATCGTTTGAATTTTCAATTCTTTACTTGAATGATATTTTATTTGTAAATGAAACTTTTTTCACAAAATTTATTGTAGAGTCACTGCTATAATAAATTTTGTGAAACTTAAAAAAAGTCGTTTTATTTATTACAAATAAAACATTTGTATATTTGAACTTTATATTTATATATTGAACTTCATAATTCACGGAGTTTCATCTAATGGAATTATCCGTTAAATAAACTATTATTATTATTATTATTAAAAGCCTCAACCATCGGTTATTCTGTTTGTTGTTGAGGAGGTGACTAACTTTCATTTTCTTGGAGTGATTTGCTTTAAATAAATAGAATTTCTGGAAATACCTTCACTAATTAGCTGACAGAACTCATGCCACCTAAGAAGGGTGGTTGATGAAATGGGTGATTGGCTTGTCATCTATATTCAAGGAACAAAATATTTTTAAGGGTTCCTAGAATTATCCCGTATAGGCCTAATCGGCCGAAATAAGCAATCAACAGCTTCTTTAATATAATCTGAATTTTCAATAATAAACAATAACAACAAACAATAGAGTAAACTTTATTCTCGTAGTGGTTTCAAGATTGAGTAAATGCTTAGTAGTAATAATTTGGATAACTGTCTAAGATTATTTCTTTATTAATCAATTTATATATTTTGTACAAAGTAGATATCACTTTATACTTTATATATTAAAGTGATATCTACTTTGTACAAAATATATAAATTGATTAATAAAGAAATAATTTTAGACAGTTATTGAAATTATTACTACTAAGCTACTAATTGTATAATATAAACTAAGTGAATAGAGTGTGAAAAAAATAACAACCAGAAATTCTTAAAATAATCAAAATTGTAAACGCAAAAATAAAATATTATTTTATAATTTTTATTAATATTATTTCTCAATTTTCAGCACTAGATACAACACAATTAACCGAAACAGTCGAGGTCCTCAAAATGAAGGAATCATCGAGGGTGGGGAGAAAAAATCAGAAAAGACAAGATCCAGGGAATCAAGGCCGCAATATTCAACCATTTCACGTCAAAGGTATGATATCCTTAATTATACAATTAGTTATAACATAATGAATTATTTTACTTATCTCTAACTAACTAAACATCTTTATTCAAATGTATGTACAATATTATATAAAATTATAATTATATTCTGCAGAAGATGAATCGGCTCTCGACCAGAGATTTTTTAGCCATTATCTCTTAATTAACCAATATTACGAGAAAAAAAAAACAAGTAAACTTTCTAAATATAATATAATATAATATAATATAATATAATATAATATAATATAATATAATATAATATAATATAATATAATATAATATAATATAATATAATATAATATAATATAATATAATATAATATAATATAATATAATATAATATAATATAATATAATATAATAATAATTTACAAATATGTAAATTATTGTATAATGTAATCAATTATAATGGAGAATTCCGTAAAATAAAGTTAAAGTTAAATCAAAACTGTATTAATAGTTAACTAATGTTCGTAATAAAAGAGACCATCATTAGGGTTCAGCCACTAATTACAAAATTATTTAAAGTTATTCTTCCCCCAATTTGTAGAGAATTCAATTATCTGCGACTTTTGTTTGAAACAATTTTTCGTTTTGCCTAAGTACTTTTAAAACTTTAGTTTTGAGACCATCTGATTCGCGAGGCCTTAGGAATTCATAAATAATTTTTTTGCCGCTCTAGACAGTTAAAAAAAAAAACATTTCTAAACTTGATAATTCAGTTGTCTACGACTTTTTTTTTGACATGATCACTTATACCAACTTGCGTATTTGGTATAATTGTTGATCATTCTGTAAAACTAATTACTTATCATTTGTTTTATTATAATAAATTAAAGACGACGCAAGCGCCACCTTTTGCCTAATTTCAAGTGGCATCGTCATTCCGTTCAGTCGCCTTCATCAAGGCATTGCACATGGAACACACTAGTCAGATGAGGTTCGAAAAACCGAAATGGCCATCAGTAGTACGCTAGATGAATAGTGGCTGAACGTTTCATTAAATGTGAATTTGTTTTATTAATTAAAAAAATAATTAAAATGTATCATACCACCAAATATTTAATTCCCCTTTTTTTTTCTTAAATAAAAATTAAATTAATTATAAATTTCCAGAGCATCCAAAGTCACAGAAGACGATGAAGAAACCGAAGACGCCGAAGAAGACGAAGCCGAGGATGCATCGCCTAGGGGACAGGGACAGAAAGAAGCCTCACAGGGTCCTAAATATGTAACCTTGAGGAGAAACAGGCCGAGTACTTCAACCGTTGAACCTGATGTCGAAGAAAGTTTGACGTGAGTTTTCAAATCGAAAATAATTTGTATTTCAATCATTTTCGTATAATTTGTACAAATTACCATTTTTTAGTAAACTTGGAGAATCTCGCGGAACAACATCAACTTCAAGGTCACCGTACGTCACTTTAAGGCGCTCGAGACCAACCACAATATCAACCACTGAGGAGTCTGCTGTCACTGAAGGGAAATCAATTCGAAGGTGATTAAATTAATTTGTTTACGGAAAATTGAATATTCTTAACGGTTGTATTTAATACAAAATATAAGCTTTTGTGAATTGATATAATTGCCTTAAAGTAAAATAAAAAAAGTTTAAATTACAATAATATGAAATGAAAAATTTATGGCAATGATCAGTAGAAGGGATTTATCGAATTTTACTGATTGTGGGAATCCGAAAAAAAAAAGAAAAAGAAAACGCTCGCCGCGCTAAAACGCCCACCACGCAAAAACGTCCACCACCAGAGTGACATCAGTTTCACCGACAGATGGAACAGTGTATAAGAGAGTAAAAGTCGTCATTGGGAGCCCAAAGGGACACTAGTCGCGCGATCAGCAAAGAATGCTGACTCGGCTGGTGTGCAACTTTGGGTTTCCATGGGTGACTCCAAGAAAGATATAAACTTCATTTTCAATCCGTACCAGCACAGCGCCAGTCAGCAAAGCACAACGCCAGCCAACCAACACAACACAGCGCCTCCAGCCTGTACTATGAAAAGTTGCACCGCACCGCCAGGGATCCCCGTACATCACTTCCAAACTGATCATTGCCAGAAAATTTCGTTTAATATTATTGTCTTCTATAGGACTTTTTCAAGACTAATTGTATTTGAATTTTCAGACGACCTACTATAACTAGAAATGGAGAAAAGGACAATATTGGAGAAGAAGAGGAGGAAGATGATGAAGAAGAAGAAGCCAAAGATGGTGTCGACTCTTCCTCGCCGAATTACGTTGTGATCCAGAGAAATAGACCTAGCACGACGGAAGGAAGTGTTTCAAAGTAAGTCAAAAATATGTGAAGAGTTTTTGGTTCTACAAAATGAGTGAATTATGGAAAAAATATAATTTTATTTCTGAAGTCGAAGAATTAGTAATGATCTAATTTGATTTAATGAATTTTATTTTAAATATAAACAATAAAACACTTTGAATTTTTAATTTCACGACTTTATTGTAGATCTGCTATATCATCAGCTACCTAATGATTATCAGGCAGCTGATGATCGATCATTAGAATAAATGCTCTTATTTTGCCTGATAATCATTAGGTAGTTGATGATATAGCTGTGTGTATCGAAATAATCATTACATTCTTGAGGTTTTTACTTTATGGAACTCCTCATTAATTTAAAAAATAAAACACGATGTTAAACTACTGTGTATCGAAACAATTGTAGCAATGTATCTGCAATAACTATTGTGAAATTAAAAAGTTTAACATTGTGTTTTATTTTTAAATGAAATAATTATGATATTAATTTTAATGCAGAACTTAAAGTTGTGAAACTAAGTACCCAAAGTACATTTTATTTTATTGATTTATAAAAACATATGTTATAGTTTCATATTATTTTGTAGATATAAAGAAATTGTCCGAGGAACAACGACGACGGTCTCAGGCATCACTTCCGAAGACGCCGAAACTACGGAACCTCTAGCGGAAACAACCGCGACAAAATCACCATCATCTCATAGATCATCCACACAACCAGATACTAATAGCATAACTAATGCTTCTGATGACCTTACTAATCCAATTAAAACAAACCTTAACGAAGACGCGGAAAAAGAGAAAGTGTCGGAAAACGATAAACAAAGCGGGACGCAAAAATTCGAAATAAAACCACCGAAACTCTTCGAGCCACGCCCATTCTCGATCAGCAATAATACTAAAACGACAACTTCTACAACGACAACAACTACCACCACAGAAAAACCCACGACGACTATCAAGGTGAGTCAAAAACCATTACGATCACGTCCAGTTGTCACAGAAGCACAAGATTCTAACAATGTAAATAACAATAATAACAATAACAAAGTAGAAGGTGGGTACAATAGAGGTAGAAATAGGGGTTCGTCGAGGTTCAGAGTTCCGGAAATAACAACGCAAAAAATTAGCAGCTATAACGGTGGAGGAGGAAGCTACGAGGAATACGAAAGGCACTACAGGCCGGATTTGAGTGCGGATATTTCTGATTTATCGTCATTGACCGCTGTTGATTTCTCCTTGAAGGGCTTTACAGGATCTTCTCCGAGAAGATCGCGTCCTAGAATTACAACAATCGCACCGGAAACCACAACAACGGAAAAAGCCGAGGAGAGTTTGAAAACCGGCCCGAGGACTTTGCCTTTAGCGAGGAAGGCTTTGTCCGAAGGAGGCGGATTTGGTGGAAGAAGACGCACGACTGTTAGCACGACAATTTCAACAACCACCGAAGCCGCAACGCAAATCACGAGGAAGAGCTTCAAGCGGCCGTTAACAACTTTGAAAGATGCAGGGGAAGGAAGCACAACAGATTCCGCGCTGAAATTCAAACGTCCGATTACAACTAAATCGAGTTTAGAAAATGAGGATAGGAATTCGACGGTTAGTAAATTCAAACGCCCTAGTTTCAAAAAAGATGAAAATGATGAGACTGTTAACAAATTCAAACGCCCAGTATTCTCTAAACCAAATTCCGGCGACGAGGAAACCGATTCAACTCCCAAGTTTAAAAGACCTGGATTACCTGCGAAAACTACTGAAGTAGGAAATGGAGTAGTTAAAATAAAACGCCCGATATTTAGGCCTAAACCTAAAGTTGAAAATGATGAGAAGGAATCGAGTACGAATTCGGATGCAACCGCTGAGTCCACAACGAAAATTAATGAAGAAAGAAGGAGAATACGTCCTTTGACTTCAACAACTGATTTGAATGAAAGCGAAGAAAGTGCCAAGAAAAAGCTTCCGCTTTCTTCGAGCGCGTATCAAGAAAGTGATACGCTCAGGAGAAGAATCCGGCCGCTTTCATCTTCAGGTTTAAGCGAGAGTGAACAAGCAACGGAAGCTGTTGATGAGAAAACAGGACGCCCGACTTTGGATGCTGATGAAGAAGGTTCGACTGAGAAAATCAGCAAGAGACCTATTTCTTCGGAAAATGATGTTTCGAAAATAAAAAATACTGATGATGAAGAAAATCAAATCAAGCCTACTGATTTACCACTAGAAGGCTCGAAATTGGAATCAGTAGATAATTCAAAATTGGAAAATAAGCAAATTATTGATTCTAAATCGGAAAGTTCTGTTGAAACAAAACCCACAAGCACGGAATCTGTTGAGACGGAAAATACTGGATCTACAGAAAAAAAATCTGTTGAGGAAATGTTTAATTCCGAGGAAGGTGAATCTAAATCACAAAATTCTGGAATTGAAAACCTTGAAACGTCTCCCTCATCAAACGCCAGAATGTCTGAGAATGGATTTTCCTCAGGATCGAAAGTATTGGACGAAGAGCAATCTGAAACACCATCAACAGAAAAAGATGGTGCATCCACTGAAAATTTGGATAATTCCGAGGAGATTTCGGAAGATTCTAATGAAACGGATGATTCCAAAACGAAATCAGCTATTAAAATTAAGAGACCCACAACAACCACAGAACCCCCGGCGGTAACTAAACTCAACAGGAAGGTAATTCGTAGATTCAGAGTGACAACACCCAGCACTACGACTATTCTGGATGAACAATCGGCGATTTCCTCCCCGAAAACCAATGAGGAAATTAAGATTTCAAAAGCCAACCCAGAATTGAATAATATCCGTCAAGTTCCGATTCCTTACGCCCGAAAAGTCAGGCCTATAACGGAAACGCCTGAAGCCGAAAATGTGGTCAATTCAACTGAAGATGAGGCCGATGATGATGAGCTTGATGAGGAGGAAAATATTAAACTTTCCGAGAGTAATATTTTGGAAAACAGCGATTTAAACAGGGTTAACAATAACGCGATTAATGATCAAGGAAAGAAGGGGCATCGTAAAGTGATTAAGAGGATTAAATTCACGACGCAGCCAACGGAAGCCAGCACAACCGGCTTCAGCTCGACTACGGAAAGTGTTGGATCCTTAAGAACGAGGAAGATAATAAGGAAATTACCAACAACTACAGAAGCCGGTGATGATGAGCCGAAGGTGGTAATTCGGAAGTTTAGACCGAAATCCTCTTCCACCCTCTACGCGGATGAAGCAACAACGACTGAATCTTTGAAAAATCGGATTAAATTTGGCTTGAATAAAAAAATCCCGGTGGGTGATAAAGCTCTAAGCAAGCAACTCCCAGGTAGGTTGAAGCTCTTCACGAGAAGACCACCTTCGGTTACAACAACTTTAGATCCTCTCAGCATTGCTGATATAATCAAATTTAACACCAGCAACGAAAGCACTTCTTTGTTAGACCAGGATGAGAACAAAAAAGGTTTTTATTCCGAGGAAGAGAAATTGAAACGGCTCGAGGTTTACACCAGGACTTCAACAACCGAGAGCAATGAGGAAGATGTAAGCGCGAAAAGTGAGGAATCGACGTTTTCAAATGTTACTGATGAATACGAGGTGAAGGAAAATACAACTTTGATTAACCAGGAGAAAGAATTGGCTGATTCTAAAAAAGACGAAGGAGATTCTAAATCCGAGGAGGTTGATGATTCTGAAAAGACTGTAAAATCTGAGAAAACTGACGGAAGTGATTCAGTTGAGGATTCTTTGAAGAAATCAAATGCTGATCTTGATTTGAGCTCTGAAGCTAAATCCACGGATTCCGAAATAACTGAAGAAACGAGTGAGGAGAATATTAGTGAAAAAACAGTTGATTCAAATTCCGGGCTTAAATCAGGTGGGCGTTTAAGTGTTCTATATAAGGGCAGGGAATCTGCAGCTGAGGAAGATGAAGGAAAACCCGTGCTTTCCGCTAAGCGATTGAAGATCTACTCGAGACCTTCTTCAAATGGTTTCAAACCTACTGAAGCGGAAGGAAGTGTTGAGAATGCAAAATCTGAGGAGGAATCGGTAAAAGACGATGAAGCGTTATTAGCGAAGCGATTGAAGTTGTATGTTAGAACGACCACGCCTAAACCATCAACGACTGAAGCTATTAAGGTTGAGGTGGATGAAGAAGAAGAGGATGTTACTTCCTCGAGTATGGACGAGGAGGAAAAATCTGTAGATGAAAATAAAGAGAAGGAAATTCCGGAAGAGGAAAGCACTGAAACTTTTGAAACATCCACCGTTTTCGATACAATCGAAACGGAAAGTACGACTTCAAATGAATCGCTGCAAACAACAGAATCAACAACGCCGGTGGATTCAACCACGGATGAATCAGATATTACGACGATTGATTACGATGTAGAAACAACGACGGATTACGAAACAACAACAGAACCGAAACCCTCGACTCCGGTTTACGTTAACAAAATTTACAAATCCGCCGCGATTAGGCCTAAACTGGATTTGAAATCGCGTTTAGGGTTGAAGTACACAACTGAGGCTTCAGTGAGGAGCACGACGCGTTCAGGAAAATTCGAAGCTAGATCGAGGAGGCCGAATCGCTTCAGGACCTCCTCGTCGACTGAAGCTAATAGAATTGAAATTGCCGACAACGATGATGTTGGGTATGGAACGGTTAAACCGTTTAAGAAATTGTTTGTAAGCACCGACAGACCGAGATATAGGGTTAAAAATATTAAATTGAATAACAATGAAGATGATAGTTATGAGGAATATGATTACGACGATGATGAAGAGGAGGAGGATGAAGAAATCCCCGCTGAGGAAGAAAAAGTGCTTTCAAGCACAACCGGGAAGTATTACGTGAACACAAACAGCTTCAACAGAGCGCAGTATGTGAAACCCACGACGGAAAGCCTTGAGGTAATTGATGATGAAGAAGAAGAAGCTGAAGATGATGAAGATTTCCCAGATGAGGAGATTGAGGAGGAGGAAGGGGAAGCGATTTCAAAAAGACCGTTGGTTGTTACGTCCAGGAAACCAGTTAGCTTCATCAGCACATCGGTTTCGCCAAATGCTAAAACTAGGAAAGCTAATAATCCCTATGATGCTACTACAAAGCGCGTGAAGACCAGCACGAGAGCCTACAGAAGATTTACCAGTACAACTCCGCATACAACAACGCAGAATTTGACTGATATTAATATTGAAGCGCTTAATCAGAGGAATAAGCAGCTTTTTAATAAGACTAGAAAGATGAATACGCCGCATCCAGGACCGGTTACGATTGATCCAACTAATGAAGCAGGTGTTGCGGAAGATGGAACGGAATCTGGTTTAATTGGAAATGAAGCAACTAACTCTACTGAGTTTGCTAATTATAATTCTACGGAGTTTTCTATTTATAATTCAACAGAATCTGTTCTGAATTTGTTCAACGGAACAAATGAAGAAGGAAATTCTGCTTCCAGTGTAAATACAGATACAAATTCAGCTACCATTCTAAACGAAGCAACTAAACAAGCCGATTTCGCTTCAATTAATGAATTTGGAAATGGAGCAATTAAAAAAGAGGATTCCTCTTCAATTACCGAATCTGGAAAGGAAGAAACTAATCAAGCCGATTTCGCTTCGATTAGCCAATCTGGAAATGAAACAACTAAGCAATCAGATTCTGCTTCAGTTATCGAATCTGGAAATGAAGCAGTAACAAATTCTGAATCAAACAAAACGCAAGCTGCAGGAAATACATTTATTTTCGGCTCAACTTATTCAAAATCGATTAAAAGCGGAACCGTTGTAGGAACAACAAATTTCGGTTCGACCATTGAAGTCAGTAATTCGAATGTGGGTGAAGATATTGTTGAGGCCTCTGTGAAATCACCGGAAACCACAACGGAGGTTTTGATGTACTCAACGAATCCTTCTGAGATTTCTTCAGATGATTACGAAGCAACTACATTCGAACCCCCGCTAATTCATTCTACGACAACTGAGAAATTCACGACATTCCATCATATTTTTGCCGAAACTGAAGGAACGACTACGAGTACTTTAAATCCGGAGGAGGTGACTCCAGAAGTGCGGAATGATCAGAATAAGGTGGAGAGGTTGATTGAGGTTAATAGAATTGTTCATATTAATGGAGAAAATGACACACGGGAAATGCACCGTATTGTTGATCATGTCGGTGTTGTTAATCGAGTGACGGTAATTAAAGTTGTTGATGGAAACAACTCCACAGATGGTAGTGAAGATAAAAAACTGGCGTTTAGTTTTAGCGGGCCGAATATTTTAACTGAATTAATCGGATCTGGTTTGGGGGATAAGACTGGAAACAGAGAGGATAGAAAATTTGAGATTTACGGAGATAGCAAGGTTTCGAATTCTTTGAACAACCAATATTCCGACGTGATCAACGCAAAAATCGGGGAATCCGCTCCTAATCACATAACAATCGAAAGCAAATCTTCCGTGAAGACAATCACTCCAAAACCCCTGTTCAGCAATGAGGTATCAACGATCGCACTGGAAGGCCTTTTCATGACGCACAAACCAGAAACAAAAACACCGAATGAACACAATCCAGGCGAAATCGTCTTAACCAAATCTTTCGAAACGCAAAATCTAGCCACAGAAACCGTAAATATAGGAAATAACATTTACAACACCCAAACAGCGGGAAGCAAAACCATCCAAGGACAAATCCAAGAAGCCGAAAGCTCAAATGCGAAAATCCCCGCCACCACCGAATACGAGGAACTTTTAGAAACGGAAAACAGCCATTACGTGAACGTGAAAGTCCAAAACCCCAACAACATCTACATCGTAAGGCCCGATGAAGAAGTGACGATGAAAGCTGACGTGGTGGAGATCTCCCGACCGATCACCGCTGGTTTGATCAAGATCGCGCCGATTTCCGTGTCGTTCCAGAAACGGATCCCCAACATCAAATGATGATTGTTGTTTGATTAAAAAATACACATGAAACGGATGTGCTAGTCAAACCAATGATTTTTTTTAAAGTTCGTGTACATATTGTTTTGAGAGAGAACGAGTTTTCCGTCCCATTTTGTTTTATGTTCGTGTTGGTTGTTTTGTTTTTAAAGATAGTTTCCACAAAAAAAAACAATATTAGATTTAAGCTGGAATTGAAAATCTGTTAAAATTTAATGGGTTTTCAATTACACAATTTTGACATGTTTCCTTGGTTTAAAAACAAAACTCATTAAGTGCACCACCAAAATCGCACTCAACGGCTTTCATTATTGAATCACAAAGAAGAATGATATATATATAAAAATATAAACACATAAATCATCCATCATATATATTAATTTACCTATTATTTACTAAAAAATAAATAAATCATAAACAAAATAAAAAAATCAAGTGTATATAAGTCTGTGAATTATTATTATTATTATTACTTTTAAGATATTATTATTTTTAAAATTGGCATTGTTATTAACTTACACACACACACTCTTATTATTATAATAACCCTTTTTACTTTACTCTTGTGAATAGTCCAGGTCTTTCGTTCATTTAGGAAAGGCCGATTTTTTTATTTATATCTATATATATATATATTTGTTAATTATGGATAGAGTAATAAATTTACGTTTTTATAGTAAAATATTTGGTTTTGATTGTCTGCATATATTTTTGTTTTATTGTTTATAATAACCCACTTTTGTGATTGTCGTTCTCACTTTGCATGCACTTTTTCTTGTAATTATTATGTTTTTGGCTGTATATAGAATGTTTGGGTCTGTTTTCAAAATTTTTATACAGGGAACATTTTTTTTAAATAAAACAGCGTTATAAACTACAAAATAAAAAAGGTAATGGTAATTATAAATTGGCATTTTTTTAAATATTCAATTCATTTATTTACGGTAAATCACCTTTATCATTATAATAACATTATTCAAAATGTTTAGATAAATAGCATGACTGTAAATCACATATAAACAGAATATAATTAATAGTTTTAATTAATTGGTAGTTCATATTGTATAAAATAAATATGAATTGATTATTAAAAATCAACCAATAAAACAAATATCGGTGATCGTTAACCTTTAATATAATTTCCAGCGAAGTATTCGCCTGGGAAATAGTTGTATGAATCAATATTTATTTTAATCCTTACGCAAATCATTGTTACATTTGGTAATAATTTCGTTTTCAATTCTAAATAAAATGAAAAATTTAATTAAATCAATCCGCAATAATAATAATAATTGTTATGCAACGGTAACTGTCCATGTGTAATAAAATTTCCAGCGGAGTATTTGCCCGGAGAATAGTTAATTCAATAAATATTTCTTTTAATCCATACTTTTAATCATTGCATTAGCTAAATTGTGTAATAAATTTGTTTCATTTCTAAATAAAATGAAAATTTTTATTAAAATCATTCCACAATAATATTTGTATGCATCGGTAAATATCTGTTTTATAATCCGGCAAGTCATTTACATGAGGAGTAGTTGTTTCAATTGATATATATTTTCTAACACTCTCATAAATCAATTCAAGATGATTTAATTGAAATTAAAACAATTGGTTTGTTTCACTTATTATTAAATGTGAAACAAACCAAGTGTTTTAATTTCAATTAAATCATCCTGAATTAATTCAAAAATGTTTCACCACGGGTTAAGTGAGAAATTAATTAAACACTCACGTAAATCATTTTGCTGTGGCTACATGGAAAATGATTATTTTTTCTAAAGAATTATTTTATTCATATAACAATCGATGAAAACATTCTGCATTAATGTATCCTTTGCGAGAACATCAACATTAAATCATCAATAAATTTATTGTCTGTGTAAATGTTTGCAACAATGAATTACATGAGAATTATTGCAGTAAATAAATTTCATGGCAATTTTATTTCATTTCTAGAGAAAATAAGAAGCTTAATTTAATTAATTCCACAATAAAACTGTAATGCAACGGTAAATGTAGATTGAATAATCCAATTTCCGGTCGGGCATTTCTCCGGAAAGTAGTTTTTCCGATGAATATTTATTGCGACATTCACGAAAACCATTTTTGCAGTAGCTGAATGGAAAATAATTATTTTTTTCTCAAAAATCATTTGACACTTGATGAAAATATTTTGTACTAATTTATACTTTACACAATCATCAATATTATATCTTAAATATTATATATTTATTTATAATATTATATAATAAATAAATAAATAAATTATCAATCATCAATGAATGTATTGCTTGTGTAAATTCATGCAAAAATGATTTACATGAGAATTAAGTAAATTATTGTTGCAATAGATAAATTTTGTAACAATTTTGTTTCATTTATAGATAAAATAAAAAAATAGTTCCGCAATTATATTGTTACACAATGGTATATATCCATTTCGTAATCCAATATTCGACGGGGTATTTATCCTGGAAGTAGTTGTTTCAATGGACATGTGTTATAATCATGTCAAATTTACTTTACGAGTTACGTGAAGTGTGTTTGATAAAATGAAAAAAAAAATCTTCGTTCATTACTATAAAAACTGAAGTAAGGAACGTATGTGTTCTAATACTTACGTAAATTATTCTTGAAGTAGCTAATTTTTGTGACAATTTTGTTTTACTTCGAGATAAAATGATTTTTTAAATTAATTCTGCTATAATATTGTTAAATATCGATTGTGTAATTCAATATCCGGCGGTATAATTGCCCGAAAAGGAATTATTTCAATAAACATTTGTTCTAACACTCAATTTCAATTTCAATTTACTTTATTAACGGAATCTCTATTTCCAAATTACAATTATAATTACATATTAAAAATTTTATAAGAACAGTGTGACGCTCTAAAAAGATTACAAAACATATGTAGTGCGGAATATATAAATCATTGTTGCAGTAGCGGAAAATAATTATTTTTTTTTTCAAGAATGATTTTATCAACAAATATTCTGCACTATTTCATCTTTTAGCCGACCATTATTGTGCCAAGGAAAATGTAGAGGATAAAATAGTACAAAGTGTTTCATCAAGTGCCAAATAATAAAAATCTATAGTATACTATTGGTGATCATCAATAAATTTATTAATGGAAAAGAGCATTTATTCACTTTCACAATTAATTAAATAAAAATGATTTGAAAATAATTAATAAATTATTTCCATCTTTAGTTCTGTGACATTTTGACTTACGTTACGCAAGTACTTAATAATTCAAAGTCGGGCGGTGTATTTGCCCGAGAAGTAGTTGTTTTAATGTGAATTTGTCTAAAGTAAGTACGCAAGTACTTAATATTTCAATGTCTGGCGGGATATTTGCCCGAGAAGTAATTATTTTATTGTGCATTTGTCTAAAGTAAGTACGCAAGTACTTAATAATTAAATATCTGGCGGGGTATTTCCCCGGGGAGTAATTGTTTTAATGTATATTTGTTTAAAGTAAGTAAGCAAGTACATAATAATTCAAATACGTTCCTTACTTCAGTTTTTATGGTAAGGAACGAAGATTTTTTCCTTTTATCAAACACTCTTCACGTAAAGTAAACTTGACATGATTATAATACATGTTCATTGAAACAACTACTTCCAGGATAAATACCCCGTCGAATATTGGATTATGCAATGGACATATTCCATTGTGTAACAATATAATTGCGGAACTATTTTTTTTTTAAATTTTATCTATAAATTGAACAAAATTGTTACAAAATGTATTTACTGCATTTGCCCAAGAAATAGTTGTTATAATATAAGTCGAAAATATCACAGAGCTAAAGATGGAAATAATATATTATTTTCAGAAGAGAAGTCGTTGCTTTAATGTTCATTTGTTTAAAGTACTTACGTAACGTAAGTCAAAATGTCACAGAGCTGAATGTGGAAATAATTTATTAATTATTTCCAAATAATTTTTATTTAATATAATTAAATTCTTTTTATTTAATTTAATAAATTTATTATCAATTTGGCTTTCATTGTTCAGTTGACGTTAACAATATATTTTTGTTTTCTCAAAAATAAGTTTCTCTTCTGGTACTTGATGTTCAACCAAACTACTAATTTATCCTTCACACGATCACAAACATCAATGCATCAATAAATTTTTCATCGGTGTAAATGCATATATTTAAATTACCCAATAAATCATGAATGGCTTTTCGAAATTAGAAAGCCGCATTATCAATCGACTTCTCGTTGTAATAAAGACAAACAACACACATGACCCAGATTAATAATCTTGTTCACGTTTTGCGCGGAATTAATGTTCAAGTTCATCGTAAATAATTTCTGTGGACTTTCTAATTATGACAGACGAGATAATCGCATCAGTTCGAGATAAAATAATTGAAAGTGTTTATAAAGGTTGCAACGGAATTTAGTTGAATATTACTATAGTTTTATATTTATAAATACATTTTTATGGGTCAAAATGGAGATTTTACGAGGAAGTATAAAATCTTATTAGATTTAATTTGTGCACATTAATTTTTAAAAAATAATACAGACTTTATTTTTTTAATGGAAACCATATTATTTTTTTTTTAAGAGAGAATAATGGAATTTGTTTACTAAAGTTTCTACCCTTTTTAAATTAATCTTAAATTTATTTTCAGAGATCAAAAAACTTCAAATCTGATAAACTTCTAAAATGTTCTATAATATTTAAAAAGTTTACAGTTTACGAGACTAAAAAAAACTTGTAAATAGTTAACATTAATATTATCTATAATAATTGAGGGATATTAATTACAAACGCCACCTATTGCCTAATTTCATGCAGCATCGTTAACGAATATGATTTAATTCTCCTTAATCAACTGATACATTCAAATTTACTTTTTAAACGTAAACGAATATAACACGACCTTCAAGCATTTCTCTTTTTCGTTTCGCTTTTGTATTTCACTTTCATTACCTTTAAAACACTACAAATATTGAATGAGCATGTTAACAAACATAGAACGTTGCAAAGTGCTGGAATTTTAAATACAAACCTGTTTTTGGTCATCATCTGCTGCTCATCGCGCCTGATGACGTAATGCAGGAGTCGTCTTACTTTCACGCCAAAAAGGTGAAAAGGTGCTCGCGAAGATGCGCCTTCATTGAAAATGTCAAAGGCAAAACGACCGAAGATGCACTTTGTACAGATATGAAAGAAGAAGCGGTGCGTTAAATTTATTTAATTTAAGAACTTTACAGGTTTATATGAGAATACGAAAATCAGGTTTGGACAGAAAATACAATTATACAAAGTTTATTAAAAAAAGTTTATATAAACAAATAAATAATCAAACTTCTTAATACTAATATTATTATTAATTTGTTTCTCTGCATGCATTTAACCCTTTGTACTCCAGCCTAGTAATTAATAGTGGATTACCAAAAACTCCAACATTATATATTAGTTAAAAGTACATACATGTAATCTAAAAGAAAAGTGTATTATTTTTGGAAGCAACCACCAATATGCAACCGAGGATTACCGGGGCAAGTGTCACAAAATTCAATAATTTCTCGTTTTTGTCATGATTTTTTCAATGTCGCAAATACGACGACAACAAAGTGCAAAGGGTTAATATATTCATAGAATTTTGTAAAGATTTGAAATTTGTTTTTATTATATAAACGAAAATAAATATAACACTCTTTGCCCATTAAATCATATACTCAAATAACACAAACCTATGCATAAAACACTGCATGTCATTATATTTATTAATAAACTCTGTAGAGTGCCGGATATTTGTCAATAAATCCTAAAAGAGAGCTTCAAGGCCAATCCGTGATGAACATTATTAAATGTATATACGGTTGAATTGAAAACTATATCCTATTATATATATATATATATATATATATATATATACAAATATCTTTATTTATAAATGTACAGTAATATATTTACTGTATAAAAATAATGCATAATCAATGTACAATTCACAAATTAACTACCGACCCTGCTATAATATATATATATATATATATATATGTATATTTACATCTTTATTCCTTACAAGTGTGGTTTAACAAATATTTTATTAAACATTTTGTAATAATTTATTCAAACTTTAAACAACTGTTCTTGTAAGAATTGGCTATCGGCCGGAAGCCTTTCAGCCGCTATAAAATATTTTATAGCGTTTACGTAAATATTATTGTTATTACTAACAAAAAGTATCAATCAATGTCGGATTCAATATACTGAGTAAAAAAACAGTTAAAGCAAAGAAAACAAACAGCAGATAAACGAGCAATTAAATGTGGAAAGTATTATAAAATACTTAGAAGGGTAGGGAAGGTCAATATTCAATACAAGAATTAAAATTATGCAAAAAATATGAAATACTACACTAGAAGGTAAATCGATTAAAGAATAAGCAATATATTTTATTCAATCAAATATGATGTGCTATGGATTTCAGTGAAAAATATAGAATTTAAAAATAAACTAATATTTTTAATAATTTATTCATATTTATTTCATACAATATGAACTACCAATGTCTAAATATTAAAACCATTAATAATATTTTGGAATTTACGACGATTAAGATCTCGGGATTTTCCATATGCTTAGTTAGTGATCTTACTATTTAATGAAATGTAAATCTATTTATATAATTGTAATAATAATTCTCTTGAATATGGGCTAATAACCCGAAACTAGTCGAGAATTTGAAGCAATTAAATTTAAACTGTCTTTACATTTATTTTGTTCGTAGCTTTTTAATAACTTATTTATATTAAAAATACGTTTAAATACGCATTTTAAGAAAACTAGTAAACAGTTATTTACTAGTTTTCTTAAAATGCGTATTTAAACGTATTTTTAATATAAATAAGTTATTAAAAAGCTACGAACAAAATAAATGTAAAGACAGTTTAAATTTAATTGCTTCAAATTCTCGTACTGATTATTTCATTATAAGAAGAGAAAGGAATATTTATTCATGATAATTAAAAACACTTCTAAACTTTGTTTTGTATAACACCAAAGAGGATGAAATGTATAGTTACTCTGTGATAACACTATTATTTATTGATTTATAATTAAGGACTATGTTTTCTTTTTGTGTTCACGAACACAATAAATGTATTAATCACACAGGTGTATGATTTAAACACCATTTCATCAAATAAGGATCTTAGAATCTCGATTTTATTACAAATGTTACGGACAGAATCGCAAAACGCTCATAAAATCATTTCGTAAACTACCTTTTATGTCGCGTAAATGTCACACGTTTAGAATGCGCTGTTAACACATGAAGACATCCTTGAAATTGTCGCTCCTTTATACATTTATTTATTCGCTCTTGAATATATTGTCTGCGTTGAATTCCAGTGGTTTATGTAACCGAAAAAAGGCACGGCCGCGTTGCGAAACAATAAACGGCTGGGCGTGTGTGGGCATGTCAACCGTTGGCGTTCGAAATGATTCGGAATTGATTGTATTGATTATTTTTTTGGTTTGCGTAAGAATGATTAAATTAAAACTTTCAAAAAAAAAATCTAATAAAATCGATGAGTGATTGCTGTTTTGTACTTATATAATGCTGTATAAAAACATTAATAAAAATTAAATAATATTTAATTTAAAATACTGTAATCAAGTCAATAATTAATCTTTTATTAAGAGTAATAGAGATATTTAAAATATATAATAAATTAAAGGCAGAAACACCCAGTCGATAACCGTTTTCCAAAGACACCATATGATGTATCATAAGAATTTTATTTTATAGAAAATTGTCTGCAGAAATATAGATGTTATATTATATATATTTATATACAACGTCTTTATTTATAAACATTTTATTTATTATTTCATTAATAAATAATAACTGAATGTTTCGTTTCGTGTAGAAATAATTGCGAATCTTTTTAGTACTTTTATTAATAATAATTTCTTGAAGGTGCGGTTTAGTAGAAAGTGGCAGTTATATATATCTACAGTCACTAATTCGTGTTACATTGACGCATTAATGAATCCTAAAATCCTAGGATCTGACTCGTTTATAAACAATTATTTACTTTTACTGTAGTCTTCCTTCAATATCAAATTGAAGGATTTTTTGTAGACATCAGTGTTATTTATTTATTTAACAGATTTACTTTTTTACAAATCTATAGCCATTTTCTGAGGCTTAACTAGAGGTTTATGATTGTAATGTAAATATTGTAATGTAATTTAACGTATTTCTCAGAAATAAAGATTTTTATGTAGAGTGAATTTTAGAACAAAAGTAAAGAAATAATAACAAGAAGATTTGATAAAAAAATATTTTTCATTTATAAAATTTTATTGTCTTAAAATGTGCCACAAAAATAATCATAACAATAACCAAATAAGGAAAAAATATTGAAAATAATCAATAAAAACTTAATTATTTATATTTTCATCGCTGAAAAAATTATTAACTCTATATTTTTTATTTTTTTGACAAACATTTATTGAAATTTTATCATTTTAAATATTTTTTTTATTTAGTTATGTTTATTTATTCAATATTTATTTAGGACGTACCACTGAGATTATCGTACCATTCTTAATCTTGAACTGTCGAATCACTTGGGATAAAGTTGACTTATTTGCGTATTTATTATATATATAAATATCTTTATTTATGAATTTTGTACGATGAGGTGTATTTACATTTTAATATTCTTGTAATGTGAAAATTATAAAATGGAGTATTCCGTAAATAAAGAATTATTATTATTATTAATACTGTCTGTATTAGACCAGAGGACTTTCAACCTGTGTATTTATTATTTGTAATGATTTATGTAAATGTTTATCATTTTATAGAAAGGAGTTTTCCGTAAATTAAAAAATGTTAATTTGAATAATTGAAAAAGTGTGAATACAATATTTTTTTAAAATTTAACTAACCAACATCTTCTCTTTATATACAAAGTTACAATATTTATCACTATACATACAAATATTTACAATGATTAACAAAAAAATGTGTATATAAATTGGCTATCGACCGAAGGTCTTTCCGCCTTTTAGAATATATTTTGTTGTGCTATGATGATAAAATGTTGGATTATTTGAAGATGCACTCTGCCGAAAAAAAATATTTTATGAGGATTTTTAGGGAATGTGTGAAATAAAACAAAGAAATCGTGCATGGTTTAATAAAAAAATATGTTATAAAAAAATGTGAAATAAATCAGTAATAAAAAACAGGCGTTTAATATTTTTGTAACATAAAAAATAACACTGTTGGAATTGAGTTGAAACTGTCATTCATATTTAAAAAATAAATAGATTAATTGTTATTAATAATTTAAAATAAATTTAATAAAACAATACATTGAATTTATAAACAATCCAAGTATTTTTTATTATTATTTAATATTTAAGTAACTAAATAAAAATGTATTCAAGGTAATAAAACATACGTACAATTTAGTTACGGAATAAACACTAACTATGTTTTTACCACAATTATATACAATAAATAATTGTGGTAAAAACTTTTTCATAAACCTATTCATAAATAAATACATAAATTCACGACTTAAATTTCGACTCTTGACAGACATTACTAAGTGACAAAAAATACAAAAAAGTTACATTTATACAAGTAAAATTAGAGTGAAGTAAAAACATAGCGTTTATTCATTGATTTATATTATGGATTACCACGTAGTTACGGTCGCAACAATCATGATATGTATAATCATTATATATACAAATATTTTTATTCAGATAAAATGAAAGTATTTGTCTATCTTGATCAATTGACCAAAGGTCTTTCTGTCCTGTTTTTAAATAATGGTAATATGTTTGTAAAAAAAACATGTCTTTAGCACAGGCATTGTTTAATACATATTTAGACCATCTTGAAGTGCTTTAATGTAAATTCAGTAATGAGAGTGACAGTAAGAGAGTGATTTTTTTTAACTAACTAAACATCTGTATTCAAATGTGAATATGAATGTACAATAATATATAGATTTAGAATTATATTATGTACATGAATCGGCTATCGACCGGAGGTTTATTTTTTATTTAATTTAATTTTGTAAAAAAATCTTTATTATTTTAAAAATTTAAGTTCTATAAGATCCAAACAAAATTGTTGTAGTGTCCTATAAACAGGTATAAACAAATTATTTTCATCCCTCCTATATACGCAGTGAAGTTATGGAAGTTAGACTTAGGGAGATGCAGAATTTTGTACAATATTAAATGAAATGAAAAAACTGAAAATAATTAGTTTATACCTATCTTACTTATAAGTGTCCTATAAGTAAGATAGGTATAAACTAATTATTTTCAGTTTTTCATTTTTTGAACCTTATGGAATTATTTTTTTTTTAAATAATAACACAGAATTTTGTACAAACATTAAATTAAATAAAAAATAATTATTCTCTTACACTCAGCATTCATAATAATTTATTAACTCGTTGTGTATAATCTCAATTAGCTGTTGACGCTTGTTTTTTTAACAGAACCTCTTCTACGAAAGTATTTTTTGATATAAAATATAGCAATAAAAAAACATTTTATGAAAAAAGAAGAGAGTAACAAGGTATGTGTCAGACACAAAATTCTATATTAAAACCAATTTTATTTTGCGTCAAATGTAATGGGACGCAATAAGGGCTATTTTAGGAATTGTTATGATTTTACCTACAATATAATTGATATCTTTAAGTTAGTTCATATTTTCGTAATTATAATAAAAAAAACATTAAAATTTTTGTATTTGTATTTTTTTACCTGATGATGCTACTGTTTAGTGAAACAACCATTGGGAGACAATAATAATAAACATATTTTTGAAACTATACACGTCAGTGTTTTTGTTTTATCAAAACAAGATTGCAACTATTTCCTCAACTATTCAATATTGTATATATATTAATATAAATGGCCGATCTTATAAATCGGAGAGGCCCTGTATTTTTTTAAAGAAAGTATTAAATTTTTATATTCTTATATTATTTTACGCTAACTAAAACGTTTCACCAAAAAACTTAATATTTTTAAAGGTTGGGCGCTAATGGATTCAGTTAACTTTTATTTGGAATGTTTCTTTGTAATATGAATAATAACAGAGAAACTGGCGATAATATTTATACATGATAGTCTTCCTTATTAATGTTTATGTTCTCATAAACAGTGCAAGTCCGCCTTCCTTTAGTGAATGGAAAAACGATTTTCGGTTGTCTACCTTGTAGATTCGAATCGTTTATGATGCCACATGAAATTAGGCAAAAGATGGAGCTTGCGTCGCCTTTCTTTTATTATGATTTCTTTTTAAGCTTCAGAAAATAGCAATGGAACGACGGACATTCTGAATGTGTCTGTCCAGTTCATTAAAAATATATATACAATCATCTTTATTATGGTATTTACATATACATATATTATACAATATATTTGATCTAAACTTATAAATTAATTAAAAATATTTGTTTAGTTTTTTTTGTTCTTGGATGTAAAGAAATGTAGTAAGAACATTTTGATTCTTTATTTGAATTATATATCGAATTTATTGGTTAAACTTTTGTACAACATGATATACATGTTTTACAATGTACCATTTAACTTTATTTTACCGAATTTATTTAATTTTAATATTATACTATTATATAAATATTTGTATATATTTGTCTGAATAAAGATCTTTGTATGCATTAAAATAATTTCAACTGGAATTATTGTTACTTCACCTACACATACAAATCTTCTTTATTTAATCATTTCAATTCTTTTTTATTATTTTATACATGTAAATGTTGTAAATATACAATGCATTTGTCTGAATAAAGATTTAAGTATATATCCGAACAATGAATGCAACTGTCTTTCACTTCACTTCCACACACACAAATCTTCTTTAATTAACCATTCCAATTTATTTTATTTTTTTTTTTTTGCAGAAAACAAGGAGACCAATTTCGCGTTTCCGCCCGGAATACAGACGAACCACGACCACAACACCGTCACCAACAGCAGCACCTTCACCAACGGCGCTCAGGAGCAGGACTACCAGACGCAGACTCACGACACCTTCAACTGCGACCGCGACCACGCAGGAAAGTAAAGGTGAGGATATGGAAATTAATGGATTTTTTATTATCGATCCCGTTGGGAGTGGGGGTAATTAAGTTAAGTAACCGCGATCGCGGTAAAAATCCGATTAGCATCATCGGCAAACATCCGTGAAATTTATGGTTAGATAAATAAAAATTACAAATTCCTACTTTCTATTCCGACCGAAAATATACACATACGTATAAGGTATATGTGGGTGGTGTAATTTGTTTGTCAATCAATCAAATGCGAAAATTGTGTGGAATTTTTAATACATCCTGTTTTTTTTATATTGAATTAATTTATGAATTAACAGGATGTAATACAAAAAATATATTAATTAATTAAAAAATAATGGAAATTAACTTGAAATCCAAAAGAAACGTGATATTTTACTGAATTTAAAAGTATTATTATTATGAAATTATTTCTTTTACGAAATTACCTCCTCATCACCGTTTTTTAATATGGCTTAATTTTAGTTTAACTGAGTTTAAATTTTTAATACAGTTTATTTTCTAATTTATATTGCATTTATTTTCTGTTGAAGTATAATTATTAGATTTTTTTATCAAATTAAATAGACACGTTGTATCATGACTTAATTTTAGTTTAATTAAGATTATTTTTTTATTACAGTTTATTTTCCAACTGAGTTTGTATTTCTTTTGTCAAATTGAAAAGACACGTTGTATCATGGCTTTAGATTAATTTTATTAGGTTTAATTTTCTTATAGAATTTATTTTGCAACTAAACATGCAGTTATATGCTTAAGATCAAATTAAATAGACACGTTGTATCATAGCTTAAGTTTATTTTTTTAATACAATTAATTTTTCAACTGAAATTACAGCTATATTTCTGTTGACGTTTAATTATGCGATACTTTTTATCAAATTTAATAGATACGTTGAATAATAAATAAAAAATAATTATCAAAATAAATGTGCTTTCAGAAAGATAACAAAACTAAATTAAAACTTAACAAAAAACAGTTAAAGCAAAAGGAACACGCGAAAATATATATTTTTTCTGTGATCAATTTATCTATATGAATGTTAGAATTTCGCGTTTTTATAAATTTTTGTTTACGGATTTGTCATTAATTTGCTTTATTCGTGACAAAACCCCACGAAGAGGCCATCTCTGTCTAAAATATTAATAAATTTATATATAAATACATCTTTATTCGTGCAATTTTAGATAATTATTATTCATTTATAATACTTATATGTAACATATTGCGAAATGGCTATCGACCATAGGTCTTTCAACCTAATACATTTATTTAATCCAATATAAGAAAATCAAGGATAATTTTCTTATGCCTACCTTGATTGAATATTTTAATTTTCATTTATTTCGTTTCGTTAATTAATTGATTATTATTTTTATCGCTTCACACGGATTTAAAAAAAATAATAATCACTTGAATAATTCCAATAAAATTAGCTAATTATACATGCACGCCAGTTGTATTGTTTATTAAACACATGTTAATTGATGATTTGATCTTTAGATCAAACAGCGTATTGTTTCAATTTTTTTCGTACGAAAAAAGGAAGGTATAATTATAATAATTATTCTCATAAATTTTATTCAAATAAGCCATAAACTGTTTTAACAATAGATTATAAATTACCTCTGTATATTTCTTGACATTTCGTAATTTGATATTTTTTTAGCATTATTTGTACTTGGGTTAACAATAAAAATGAAAACAATGATGAAAGCAATTAATCTTTTAAAAGAAACAATAAAACACAGAATAATAATTGAAATGATTTTTTTTCGACATTCAACTACAAATAATAATAAAAAGCAGATAGACCTTCGGTCGATGGCCAACTTATATACAAATTTTAGTTAAAACATTAAAAGTAACATTTTCTATACAGAATAGCCCTGATAATTTGTTTCAATGAATTAATTTTGTCATATTTTTATACTAGACATAAATATTTTACGTACGCTGGAAATGCTCAGGTTTCAATTCAATAGCGCGCCATTAAAGAGAAATGCATGTAATGTAAGTAATCGATGTTAGATTACCGCTATTGCACATACATCTCGTCCTAGATAATTTTCTTATGAGTGGCGAATGTCTTGCTGAATGTTACGTAACAACAAATTGGAAGGAAAGCTAGAAGCATCTTCAAATATAAATCATCATTTTGTTGTAACTAGTTTTGAGTTTAAACTATTTGCAGAGATTGAAATAAAAAAAGAAACGTATTCGACATATATGTCATGAAATCTAAGTTTATTGATAATAGAGGTTTTGAATTTATTTTAGTCTATTCTGAACAGGCGAAAGACCTTTGGTTTATAGCCAATTACAGAATATATACAATTACAATTAAAAGATTCTGGTACTTGAACATATTTTTCATCATATTTTAAGAAACATCAGTTTCCATAAAATCATATGTTATTAAAATTAAATAAAAATGATTTGAAAATAATTAATAAATTACACAAGCCGAAAGTCGATAGCCCATACAGACTACTAACCCACCAATATGTATTATAAATGTAAATATTTGTAAAGAATTCTAATTCTGCTGTCTGAATAAAGATATTTGTATATAAATTACATTTAGCTCTGTGACTTTTATTTGTAATACAACCACAGAAATTTATTTTACAAAATTTCTTATCTCTGGTTGTATGCTAAACATTTTGAAACAAATGCACATTAAAACAACTACTTCCAGGGTAAACATCCCGCCGGACATTGAATTACATATTTTTTTAATGTTTTAATAGCCACAGAGCTAAATGTGGAAATAAATTGTTAATTATTTTAAAATAATTTTTATTTTATTTATTTAAATAACTGTGACCAAATGAGTAAATATTCTTTTCCATTTATATTTTATTTATAAATTATTTTTTCCCCTAATAACAATTTTAAATTTCATTGTTTCCTAAAAAAAACTATTCTTATTTTATGTATCAAACAGACGCAAATGCTTTCTTTTTAAAACTATATCATGGCTCTTTAATCGCACAGATTCATGTTTATTTTTCTCGCAGTACTTCCTTCCTTTTATCTCGAAACCATTGTGATGAATAATCTGCGCGTGAAAGCCATTACTTATCATTTACTTAGTTTCCCTGTATAAATAGTATAAATTTTCCCTGCCATGCAATTACTTCCAACTTAGCAATTTATAAAAATATGGTAATTAGAAATTATCCACAACTAATGAATTACAAACACGCGCGATATACGCAGACCAATTATCTGCAATATCTGGACTTACGTAATTATAGTGCTTAATGCAATTTCTCCGACTGGTACATTAAGGAACACGCGTTTTGCGCCGAAAAAAAAGTAGAGCACGTGTTGAATAATGATTACTTTCTTGATTTAATAATAATGTTTATATTCGTTCTAAAAAAAGTTAATATACCATGAAATGCATAGAAAAGTCTCGATGTTTGTAATACGAATTACGTGAAAGAGAAACAGAAAGAAATAGAGAGAGAAAATAAAAACGGATTATGAACATATTACGTTAAGAGAGTGTGTTTAAAAAAAACTTTTAATCTAAATTAAATAATATGAGTTTGAAAATCATTAATTTACTCAATTGAATAATTAATTAATTATTTTCTTTTTAGCTACTGCAACTTTTTGACTTATGTTACGTACCGTAAATTATTTTCTATTTACATTCTTTTTTATTCGATTAATAGTTTTAATATTTAAAAAGTGTTTGTTATAATGAAATCACTTGGTTTTGTTTTACTTTTTAAATTCTTTTTTAATCGATTAATAGTTTTAATATTTAAAAAGCGTTTGTAAAAAGTAAAACAAAACCAAGTGATTTCATTATAACAAACGCTTTTTAAATATTAAAACTATTAATCGAATAAAAAAGAATTTAAAAAGAAAATAATGTTATAATGAAATCACATGGTTTTGTTTTACTTTTTAGTAGATTAATATTCATACATATATAATAATAATTATATATCTTTATTCAACACAAGTAACAGAAATATTTACATTACATTTTGATATTATACATAGAAGATGATTACTTTGTTTTGGGAACGGCTATCGGCCTTTCCTTGTTTAGTCTATGTCGTATTTGTATTCATGCGTCGTGATCGTTAACGTTACAGTATCTGTCTTGTTCATGAAATGTAATGAATTGGTGAATAATAATAACTGAGTATTTATATTTCGGATAATTGTTGGGGTTGCTTTTTATACATTCACTTATGTATAAAAAGCAACCCCAACACTTGTCCGAAATATGTAACAGTCATTATAATTTTATAATTTCAGTATTTTTGGGATTTGATGCAATTTTTAACGAATGTAATTCGAGCTCTTAAGTTATGGTTGGAATACATATATATTTAATCATATTTCATTAAGTTATTAATGAAAATAAAAATATAGTTGAAGATATGTAACAAATAGATCAAATTTCAAAAAAAAAAAAATAATTCTCCATTTTTGAGACATATTAAAACCAAAAGTTATTATATTTCAAAAATACCAAATATTTGATGAAAACAAAATTTTATTATTAATTTAACAATTAATAATAAAAGAAGAATTATTAATAAAGAATAAGTTATTAAAAATTATAATCAATTCAACAAATACATTTTGATCTGTATTTTTTGCTGAGTTCTATAAAAAAATATAATAAAAAACTTTCATTTAAAACCAGTTACAATTGTCTGGTAAATTAAACTCTCTTGAGAATTTCAATTTGAATTTTAGGAAGCGGACAATGAGACGCGGATTGAAAAGTAACATTTGCAGATTTTTAGCGCAGATAAGTCTATTTTTCGAATGAGGAACAATGGCGATTGAGTTATATGCTTTAATTAAAGGAAAGTTGCTGAAATTTTACATACAATAACGAAGACGAGTGAAGGAAAGTGGTGCTTGTATATCACGAATACATTTTATCGGTATTAAACAGGAATCCGTATAAGTTTAAACAAGATCTTTTAATCGATTTATTACTTTTAATTATTTGCAGAAACAATTGAATTCAAGGGAATCATTATTGTTTTTTATTATTTAATGAAATGACTTTTAGTTTTACAACCGATAGCTAACATCATATATTTATTTAAAATATATTTTTTTAATTGATATATTATATTAAAAAGTCAAACTATTGATTACAAAACACTTGATAACCTTTACATTTTTAAAATATTTTTAATATTTTCATTAATTTCAACTAAAAAAAAACATGCCATAATATTATTATAATCTCAAATGTACTGACGTTTCAATTAAGAAATTTCGAAAATTATTATTATTTTTTATTACACTTTGCTTTTAATTAATTAATTAGTAATAATAATATATTTATTTACGGTATCTCCTTCTTACAAAACATATGCAACAAAAATCAATATTACAACTAAATATATAAATGTATGTAAATGATAATCAAACTGAAATACTGAACGAATGCACTGAATTTTAAATGAGAATATTTCGAAATGCAAAAATCCCGTTCTTTCAAATTTGTTCGTTTCAGTTTCACTTTTTGTAAAAGTCTAAAAGGCAACCCTTGAATTTGTATTCAATTCTGTTTTGTTTTTTTATTATTAATTGAATGGTCTACAAATATTTTCCAATGACAAGTTCATGATTTTTTTTTATTGAAAATCAATATTGTTTTCATTATTTAAAAAGCGTGTACAAATTATGCAAATGTGGCCCAGAAATCCGCAAACAAATTGCAGACCCATTTTTAAACAATCCTATTGTATTTTTTGTTTTCAATTTCACACGAGGCTAATTTAGATAACTACACAAATTATAAAAATCAGCGCATCCGTTCAGTACTAATTAATTAACTAAAAGCGGAATATAATTAAAAATAATAATAAATTAAATAAAAATGAATTTGAAAATAGAGCCAAAAAAAGAAAATAATTAATTAATTATTTTCAAATTCGTTTTTATTTAATTTATTAAAATAATTTTGAGCAAGTGAATGAATACTTTTTTAAATTAAATAATTAATAAATTATGTACACATTTAACTCTGTAACTTTTGACTTACGCTACGTAAGTACGTTACACCAATGCACATTAAAACAACTATTTCCCGGGAAAATACCCCGCCGGACATTGAATTACATAACAGGTGTATATTAGGTAATTCAGTGTCCGTCGGGGACATTGCTGCTGCATGTCTATAAAATATTTTTATGAATATATATATATACAAACATCTTTATTTCAAAAGAATACATACATATTTAATTTAATATACAATACATGAAATAATTAAAAACAAATATATTGATATCAACGTTATTAATAGCCAAAAAGAACAATATTTAAATTTCGATATTTTTAGTTAATTTATTTAAATAATTGAAACGTCGGTATATTTGAGAATTTTTCATAAATTCCAAATATATATAAAATTGTTTTCAAAAGTAAGCATTTTCTTCTTTTTTTTAACAACCTATTAAAGATTATGTGGGTGAAAATAAAACGGAACACTAAAAGTAAAAGTGGTTTTAAGAATATGAGTCCTTTTACTCGGGTTACGCTGTGGACACGTTCCGTTGAAAAAGTCCTTGGAAAATGTGCTCCACTTACTCTATATCAGAATAAACGACTGCGATCGGATAACGGCTGTAATGCGGTTTTACCTTTTACAATTGTAAGGTTTGGAATTGCACAATAGTGTTCATGATGGAATGACGAATTTTCTTAATTACAAGAAAGTATTTATATAATATATATATATTCACGATTCACTTATATTACGTACAAGAACATGTATTTAACGTAAGTGAATCGTCATAATGCCAATTATTTGTCAAGTACTAATTCAAGAAGGCTCAAAGAAAACCTACATGAACAAATAATGCATTGATGGTTTCCGCTGACCAGAATATCGTAGATCCTATTTCCTTTGAAAATAATCTGCCCGTAGATGTATTCTTAAGAAATTTTACATCTGATCGATATTAACTGAACTATTCTCTAATTATAAAAATGTACATTTATAGCTAAAACTATTTGATTCTAGCAATGTATATTAATAAATTCAAAAACTTGAATGATCTAGAAATTAAATGAGGAAAGTAATAACGAATTTAACCCAAAATATTATAAATTTTGCATTACGACATATAGTCTTTAATATTATTTTAGAACATTTAGATATTCTGCATGTGTTTGTGTAAATGTAACTGCTTATTATTTTTTTTAGATGATATTACAAAACCTACGAGAGCATACAACCGTTTCAGAATAGCAACCCGCAAACATTTCCTAAGAAAATCCAAACCAGCATCCACGACTTCAACAACGACCAATTCAAACCCAGACCAAAGCCTGGAATCAACCAACCAGGAATCTTTCGAAGAAAAACAACTCAACAAAGACATGACGGAAATTTCCGATCTAGCCGTGGCGCTGCAACACATACAACTAGCCCCAATTAGATCAACACCGCAAACATTAGCAACAACATCAAGAGGAAGCAAACACTACGAAATCCAGCAACAGAAGAATTTAGAGGTCGCCACGAAACCCAACCTGAATGAGCTGGATGTTGTAACGAAAGGTAAGGGGGAGGGGGAGGTTGACGAGATGGGAAGCGAGGAAACGGGGAGGGTGAATGTTTTCAGGGAGAATAAGGGGATTCGGATGGAGAGGATTTTGAATATTTTGAAGGTTTTGGAAGGCGAGGAGGCGCGCAAGGAAAAGCTGAAGAAGGGTGTTCAAGTTCCGAAAATATCGCAGCGGGAGAAGTTGAGGAGGTTGAAGATGAGAATGAATATGGGTTTGAAGGAATTAAAAAGTGAAGAAATTGAAAAGGGGGATGAATCATTAAAAGAAACAGGGATTAATAAGCCAGGAGTAGCAAAGAGAAAAAAGAACATTAGAGCTCCAAAAAAATTCTTAAGTAGGGAAACAGCGGATTTGAAAGAAGGAGAAAAACAGGCAACAAGTAGAGTTAAAACAATTAATAAAGATAAAGGTTTTGAGGAATTAGAAATTCAACAAGATGAACATGTACAGAGGGACGCAGTAAGAAACAATAGAGGAATTGAAGGATTACAAATTGAGAAAACGCCAAGTCTAAGTTCAGGAAGAAATGGTTTGACAGTTATAGATGATAAAGTCACAGAGATAACACTGAAATTACAAAGATATGGCTTGAAAGATTTCGATGGTGATATCACAGAGGAAATAACAGCGGATGGCTTGAAATCAAAAGATAATAATTTGAAAGAATTAGATGGTGAAGACAGGGAGCGAATTAGACCGCCAGGACTAAAAACACAAAGAAATGGTTTGAAAGATTTAGATGGTGAAGACACAGAGAGAATTAGATCACCAGGATTAAAATCACAAAGAAATGGTTTCAAAGTATTAGATGATGAAGACACAGATAGAATTAGACCGCCAGGACTATCACAAAGAAATAGTTTGAAAGAATTAGATAATGAAGACACAGAGAGATTTAGCCTGTCAGGGCTAAAATCACAAAGAAATGGTTTGAAAAAATTATATGGTGATACCGCAGAGAGAATTACAATGGGAGGCTTGAAATTTAAAAGAAGTGGCTTGACATATTTAAATGGTGAAGTCACAGATAGAATTTTACCGTCATACCGTTTACCGGTATCCATAAATTCAGAAAGAAATGCTTTGAGAGAATTAGATGATGAATTCACAAAAAGAAAAACACAAGAGGGTGTAACATCAAAAAGAAATGGTCGGAAAGAACTAAATGATGAAAACGCAGAGAGAATAGTATTGGTAGGCAGAAAATCGGAGAGAAATAATTTGAGAGAATTAGAGGAAAAAATCGAAGAAAGTGTAAATTCAGAAAGAAATAACTTGAAAGAATTCGATGGTGAAATCGCAAAGAAAAATAGACTGGAAAATCTGAAATCGGAAGGTTATAGTTTGAAAGAATTAGATGGTCTAAAATATGGCAAAAACCAACTGAAACGCAGGAAAAAGCAGAAGTTACTTAAAACCAATAATTTTGAAGAAACTGAAAGTCCAAAAATAAATCAAATGAAGGATATTGGGTTTGATGAATTGGATGTTGAATCGAATAAAACAAAGGGTGAATTTACACATGTAAGAACTAATATGATTAAGAATATGACAAATTTTAGTTTGCAAAACATGTTGAGGAAACGAATTAGAGCTTTAAATCAACAAAAAAATATTGCAAATAATCGTAATAAAGAAATGGTAGAAATTAATGATAATAAGCATGAACTTAATATTGATAAATCAAATAATTTACGTAAAGATCACTTAAGAACAGTAAATGATAATTCAGAGAAAGAACATACAGGAATAATGAATTCAGTGAATCTGAATAACTTGGAGAATGAACATGCTGGAATAATGGTTTCGGTGAATAGACTAACAGACTTTAAGCAATCACCCATTAATAACAAAATCAAGAACGAGCGTAAAATAAAATATTTAAAAAAGGATTTAAAATTTGTTTCAAAAGATATGGATATAACAACAAATAAAGAATTAATTGACGTTAATGTTAACAATGAAAATAACGATGACAATCGTTTGAAAATATTAAATCAGGATTCAAGAGAAATTAATATTCAGAAAAGTAGTAAAAAAGGAATTAATTTAAGAATATTTGATAAAATTAATAATAATGTAAGAAATAAAAATATTCGCTCACAAATATTAAACAAGGGCGAAGAAGAATTAGATTATAATACAGAAGGAAACAATAATAATAATATACAAATTAATAATTCACAAAATTATCTGAAAGAACAAAAAGTATCGAATGGAATCCATGATGAAGATGATGATGATGGAGGTACAGAAAATTATCCTGAATTTTTCAAGAAACGTTTAAGAAAAGCCAATATTGACAACAGTGTGAATGAACCAATAAACAATTCAGAATATAATCAACAAAACGAACAAATAATTCCTGAATCCAGTAAAGTAACAAATTTAAATATTTCAAATAATCCAAAGAATTCTAATGCGTTCGAATCAACAACAACAATCGGTTTTAACGCTTTAATTAATGCCAAAGAACTTGTTCCTAAATCTAAAGATAAAAATAAGAGCACAATGAAAGTGCTGAGGGATATTGACGAAGTAAAAGACTTAGATATCGTAACAAAAGGTAAGATTAGGCGTCGGATGAATATCCTTAAAAGGTTGAGAAATTATAATGAAATGACGAAGGCGAATTTGAATGAGTTGGATGTTTTTATAAAAGGTAAGGGTAAGCGGAAAATTAAGATCGTTAAAATGCGGAAAGGAATGGGGCAGTGAATTTAATTTGCTTTAATTTAATTAAGTATTTGTAAGTATAAAATAATCACCTATATTTTATATTATGTTAATTTTTTTATTGATATTTACTTTTTTGTTATTTATATTTATATTTAAACATTGTTTTCTACAACATAACAATTCTCTACCTCTGTTCTGTTTCTTAATAAAAACATGTTTTCTTAAATAATAACTGTGCTTTCTCTTTTTAACTTTATCTAACCTGAAGCTGTGCATCTCTTCCTTTTTTATTAACTCTAAAATATACATACACTTACATATATACATATACTTTCATTAACTAATTATAATTACTATAATTTGGTTTGAGTTTACGTGAAGTGTTTTATATCAATAAATTAAAACTTTGTTTATTCCTCTCTTCTTGTGAATAAACGAAGTTTTATTGTATTGATAATTATAATTATATTAATACTGTGATCATTTTATTTCATTAAACATAGCTCGATCTATTATTCCATATTGATGCATTTCAAGTGTATTCAAGTAATCATTGATATTTTATTAATCTCATAATTTATTATAATTAGTATATAGGGCTATATTCAATGAAATTAAATTGTCTCTATATATAATCAGAGATATTCCGTACAAAAAAATGTTAAATTTAACATGTGCATTATTATAATTAATGGTTTTAATATTTAGACATTGGTAGTTCATATTGTATGAAATAAACATGAAAAAATTATTAAAAAACAACCAATAAAACACAGATTAGAGAATTTAAAGTTATTCAATCTAATCTGTGTTTTATTGGTTGATTTTTAATAATTTATTCATATTTATTTCATGTGCATTATTAATTAAATCTAAGTATACATATCAATTATAAAACTTTTATTTAAATTAATAAAAGTTACTAAATTTGAACTATGTTATATTACCTTAACAAATCGATTTATATAATGTTCTAATAACTAAATCATTAAAAAATACGGTTAAAACATACAATAGAATAATTTTACTAATTATTATTAAAAAAAACAACACAAAAATGACCTGCAATATCAAAACGGGAGAATGCTCTATGCATTATCAACACAGTTTGATAATCACGTATTATTGTAGATATTTAAAATCTTTTAGTAGTTGCGGGGTGCACTGTGGAGAGCTTTTTCATTTTTTGCAAAATATAGAAAATAAAATTATAAAATAAATAAAAAGCCTCCGCTATACTCTCATAAATATTTTTTTACGAAATTTAATCCTAATAACATTTTTGGTCCGGAATAGCCCAAAATCTATAAGTAAAATAATTATTAATTATAGATTACATATAAATCTATTATTTGATGGTCTAAAATTTTTTTAATAATTTAATATTTCTAAAACAATTTTACTTATTATTTCATTTAATCTATTTCAATTACTAAACTCTGTACTTAATTAATCCATCTAACAAAATATTTTTGCAATAATAACGTTTTCATTGAGAATTAACATTCTAAATATATATATAAGAATTTTTATTTTTATATTCCCAGCTTATAAAAGAAAGAAGTTATTAGATAAAAATAATCTACATGGAATAATCAATGAATTAATGACTGGTGGTAGCAGCAGTAGCTGCCTTCTCTTCCTCTATCCTGTCTTTCTTAATAAGTCCCGTGAACGCCATTTTATCGGCTGGTGTCTGGAATCTCTTCCTCCATCCTGTCTTTCTTAATAAGTCCCATGGTCGCCATTTTATCGCCTAGTGTCTAGAATCTACCATGTCCAAATTTAGATGAGGCGTCAATGAAGTTAAAGTTGATCATTTCCAAAGCAACACGCTTGTTGTATAGAATGATGGACAAAGAAGAACTTACTGAAAATGACATTTGCTTTATATGAAGGGTGTTTTGAATTCAGCATATAGTTACTGGTTCACTATTTTTTTTTAAACGTCATACAGTGTTCGCTATGTTTCCCCCAAATGTTAAATTAGACAATATAATTTTTTACATTTGCCTGATTCATCTAATTAATCAAGCAAATGTAAATGTATCGGACTTTCGGCCTGTAGTCTTTGTCATATCGTCAGTTCGTTTGTCTGATAGTCGTGATTTTCTGAAAGATTAGAAGAATTGATAAATTGTGTATGTGAGAAGTTAGGAGTATAGAGGTTTCATAAATGGGTGAGGATTTCATAGGAGTGAGCATTTGAAGAAAATTTCGGGGAACGTTGTAGAATCCGTTGATTAATGGGAATTACTTGAAGTGACTTGAAATACAATTCACTTAAACTAATTCCCATTATAGTTGAATCTTTTTATAAAAACTCGAAGATTTGACCTTTTCCCTACCGATTTGTTGTTAAGAGTTAATGGTCGAGGATTACGGAAAAATAAAACATTACGATGTAGTCCAAAAAGGGACGGTATTTCATTTTGTATGGCAACTGAATTTATGTTGATGCCTGTGAGTTTTACGGTTTTGCAGGAGGTGCGCTTGTTGCACAGGCACACATAGGCCTCGCTAGGCCCATAATGCTTCCTCCCTTTAGGGTATCTGGACCAAATGTCAACACAGCCAGTCTATCTCATCAAGATAGGCTAGAAGCGCCGAGACAGGTAGATCCCTGATTTTCGCCATTTCTTAAATTCCTCACCCAGTATAGCTTTTCTACTGGACTTTAGCGCTGGACAATATCCAAGACCGTGGAGCATCCACGGTCTCGTCCTCCAAATAGCACCCTCTACAGTTTGGTAATTCTATAATCCCCAATCTGTGGAGGTATGCTCTAAGTCTGCAGTGTTCAGTCATAACAGCCATGATACGATGCCTGTGAATATTCGGAAATATCGTGTCTTGTTTTTGACTTTTTTTTATTACTTGGATGTGAAGCTTAAATGTGAATTTAGGATCGAAGTGTAACCAGACGGTTGCCATTGCGCTCGGCTCTGACTGGCGAAGAGTGCCAGGTTGATTGATGGTGGTATTATATACAGACCTGCTAAAACCCTTCCACCCTTTCTTATATCGATGGATTCGTACCTGGCATCGCCATCAGGCATTACCTTAAGTACGGAGCGGTATCTCACTGCATAGCAGCTCTGTCTTCCTCAACCTTCTTCGACAGGAGGAAGCCGCAAACAGCATGCCAATACTCATCCGATTGTATCATTCTTGGCACCAAATACGATTTCTCAAGAGTACATAAGTTCCTGCCTCTCTTCATCCCACTAAGTGCACTCAAATAGCGTATGTCTTACTGAATCTACTTCAGCATCACACTGCAGGCATTTAACGCTGCCCTTTTTGCCATTCTTTCTGTAGATACTTCCGGAAGCAGCCGTGCCCTGTCAGTATCTGTGTGAGATAGTACATCACCTCTCATTCTAGGGTTTAATATCAGATATCAGGGATCAGGGTACTGATTTAGCCATACGACCTCTTCTGCCAACGCTCCAGTGCCCTAACCTCCGCATGCCTCTTCGCCTCAGCCTTGCCCACAATCTCCGAACGCTTCGCAGATTGCTCCAATCCTAAGGTTTCCAGGGAGCATAGATACCAGCACATCTCCTGCTTCCGTGGAGACCATCCAGTAGGCCCTGATGCATCTTAGGGCCCCAGTTCTTAGTGTTCCACGGATCCTGCCTACGTTTCTTGCCACCTTCACCCCAAGCTGGTGCCGCATATGATAACCTGGACCAGACTACCGTAGTGAGGAACCTTGTTCTGCCCTGTCTCGGGTCTCCCACATTGGGCATCCGCTGCCGCACTTGCATGAGCACTGCATCTCGGGTTCAATTCCATAATTACTCCTAAGTATTTAATAATCTTATTGATTATTAGTTGGTGCCTCCCAATATGAAACACCTCATCTGGGGTCTTTACGGCCCTTCTGGTCGACAGCCAGGTGGCCGCAGTCTTATCAACCGCCATCTGCAACCCGATCTGCTCCATCTTATTAATAATAAGATGGGTTGTCTCTGTCAGTAGTTTCTTTAGAGTAACAATATTACGATGACTTACTAGACTAGGTCGTCCGCGAAAGCCACGAACTTCACCCCTTCCGGCATCATGAACCCCAGGACCTTGCTGTAAACCAGGTTCCGGGTTATTAAGGAGTGAGTCTGTTTTTGAGAAAGTTATCTATCAATGAGGATATTAAGAAAGTCACAGGGAGTGGTATTTATACAGTAAGCTTTGATGTTTTACAGAAGCTTAAATTAAAGGCAATGATGACAATAATATTTTTTCACGCAAATTCATCTAAATGGCTTGATCTTAACGCTAATTTCTTCTAATTATATATAAATTTCTTTTTATATCCCATCCTTTTCTATTAGCTCTCGCTTTTAACAAACACCTCTCGTGAAAATCACACAATAATCATTTATCTGTCAAAATCTTTTTTTTTTCATTTCTAGTCATCGCTTTCGGTTGTTTTTCTTAACACTAACTTCTTTTAATTACATAAAAACTTCTTTTGATATCTCATCCCTTTTTCTCATCTCTCGCTTTGAAAAACAAATCCCGAGAAAACTCCACATCCACAAAAATCATTTCTCTGTCAAAATCTTTTTTTTTTTTTCATTTCTAGTCCTTGCTTTCGGTTGTTTTTCTTAACACTAACTTCTTCTAGTTTTATAAAAACTTCTTTTCATATCTCATCCATTTTTCTCAACTCTCGCTTTGAAAAACACATCCCGAGAAAACTCCACATCCACAAAAATCATTTCTCTGTCAAAATATTTTTTTTTTCATTTCTAGTCCTTGCTTTCGGTTGTTTTTCTTAGCACTAACTTCTTTTAATTATATAAAAACTTATTTTCTTATCTCATCCATTTTTCTCATCTCTCGCTTTGAAAAACAAATCCCGAGAAAACTCCACATCCACAAAAATTATTTCTCTGTCAAAATCTTTTTTTTTTCATTTCTAGTCCTTGCTTTCGGTTGTTTTTCTTAACACTAACTTCTTCTAGTTTTATAAAAACTTCTTTTCATATCTCATTCATTTTTCTCATCTCTCGCTTTGAAAAACACATCCCGAGAAAACTCTACATCCACAAAAATCATTACTCTGTCGAAATTATTTTTTTTCTATTCCTCGCTTTCGTTCGTTTTCTTTAACATTAATTCATTCTAATTGTATGAAAAAAGCTTCTCTTTCTTCTCAGCTCTCCCTTTTGACAAACACATCTCGTGAAAAAAACCCACACTAAATCATCTCTTTCTCGAAATCAATTAATTTCCAGTTCCGAACCTCCACCACTCAAAATACTCAACCACATCAGCACCAACCGCCAAGCTGACCACAACGAAATACATTATCAGGAAGCCGAAGCCGGTGGAAGCTTTCTCGAAGCTCTCGCCGATCACTGCTTACACCTACAAACCTATATCCGAGTACGACTATTACGACGACGGAGATACCAGGATAGTCAGCACGATTCCCGAGCACAGCAAAGTCCTGATACACAGCACGGGAGTTATCCAGTGTTTGGACCAAGGGAACTTCCCGCATCCAGTCAGTTGCAAGAAGTTCATCTCGTGTGCGAAGATGGAGAATGGGAACGTACTTGGGTGGGAGTATACGTGTCCCAAGAATTTGAGTTTTGATCCTGTTGGTGGGATGTGTAATTGGTCGGCCGGTTTGGGGTGTAATGAATGAATAGGGGGGATGAAAAAGACTGTGTTAGGAAAGAGGAGAAGGAATGGATTTGTTTGGAAGATTATGAAAAAAATATTCAATATCAAACCGTTTATTTTTTTTCCAATTTTTAATAATCAATATTTGTTGTTTCAATTATAATTGCTATTAGAGATACAGAATATGATACAATGTTAAACCGTTTTTTATTCTTTACAGTTTTTTTAATAATAAAATAATTATTTTAATTATAAATGCCATTACAGATATATTATTTTATAAATGAAATGAAAATTTATTTTCCAAATTTATGAACGATATATTTATTTTAGCCACGTCAAATACAATATAAAACATAACAATTTAACCAATATACTATCTCAAAGGCAGCTCTGTGAAGGTTATTACCTTAATTCGTCTCATTTCGCCAAAAGCGGACTTCCAAAACCATCATTAGGTACAAATTCGCCGAAACGATAACAACCCGTCTTTACCAAAGAAAGACGGTAAAAAACGCTAGCACAACTTGGAAAATTTGTAAAACCTTCGAAATATAAAGATCGATTTGTTATTATATATTTTTTCAGTATAAGCAAGTTCAAACTACAAAAAGTTTTTAATAGATCTATTTTGCTGTTCCGCATCCTTAAATAAATCACTAGTTAACAAATTTATTAACAATTATACAGCTCGATTGTTTTGCAACACTTAATTAAAACACTATTTATAAATAAAATAACAGATTTTTAAGGTTTACAATATTTATTGTAGAGACACTGCTACAATAAATTTTGTGAACCTTAAAAACTGTTATTTTATTTACAAATGTTGTATTAATTAAGTGTTGCAAAACAATCGAGTTGTATAATTTTTAGTGTATTAATTAGTTAACCGATGAGCCGCTGCCGCTCCATCTGGTGGAAAAAAATGGAACACTCTTAAGAGCCAATTGACACAAGCAAATGTATTGTAGGTTATAAGCTGCATCTGGTGGCAAAATACACATATACATGTATTATAGGTTGCTCACGAATCGCTAATTATCGCTTGAAATTTCACAGTTTATTACATATATCAAATCTAGAAAATACTTCTGTGATTATAAATTGTATCTATGATATTGCTAAGTATCTTCCAAACAAATCCTTTATTTTGTGTGTGTGAAAAATCAAACATAATTGCAATATTATTAAACCAAATCTATAGAAAACAACTAAATTAATTGTGCCGTCTTATATATATAATAGATATTTAATTTAAATTTATTTTTTTGTATTTCGTGTATATAAATATATTAATCATTTCATGTTAAAAAAGCTTAAATGCAATAGTCATCAAGTACATAAAAAATAACCTGATTACGTGTATGAAGAATTAATTTCTCACTTAACTCGTGGTGAAACATATTTAATTAATACACCATGATTAAAACGCTTGGTTTGTTTCACTGATTATTTATTTTTACTCCGACTAATAGTGAAATAATCGGTGAAAGAAACCAATGCGTTTTAATCAAAATTTATTAGCTTGATTGTATCGCTTAACTGATGCTGCGCGAATGACCAAAGATGTCGAATCGCCCTATAAATCCCATATGATACTTTCACTTTTTTATATTTGATTTATGATTACAAGTTATTCACTCCATTTGAAATTGAGCGTCGCATTTTTTTGTAAAAAAAGATAATTAGAATCGAATTAAAATTAATTACTCGTTCCGTTTGAAATTGAGGGACGAAATTTTATAAACAATAGAATCAAAATATGGCAACACATTTTAATTCTCTTTTATTTATAAAAACACTACTCTCAATTTCAAATGGAGCGAGTTTTTTTATTATTAAATAAGAAAAATTTTTCTTTTTGTACACATGTGTCGCATTTGATTTTACAAATTGTATGGAAATAACATTTTTCTTTCATGTATAAGCATAGTCGTATTTATTCTATTCATCTCTTCTATTTTATTCATAAGACAACCAGTGTATGAAGTGAAATTAAAAATAAGGTCAGTTTTTATTTATAATAAAATGTAATATTTTACATGCACTGTTTTTTTTTATTTCCTTATTTGATATAGATAGAAACATCTTTATTCATACTAAATAAAAATGATTTGAAAATAATTATTAATTTATTTCCACACTGTTTTCTATTTACATCTTTATTCAGTCTATTATATTAAATTTTATATAAAACTATATGATACAATTGCAAATATGGATATTATTATTAAAATATACTCTGGGTATATTATACTTTAGTGACGAAACTGACTGAAATTTCAAAATCCTTTAATATTTTTTTCAGCGTGTTCGCCCGGTGAAATAAAAAAAAATCAGACAAAATGAAAGTGAAAATAAATTAAAAATATTTTTTATGCAATCCTAATCATTCTTATTTGTACTAGGCGTGCATTGCAATTTAGTAACTAAATAGTTTCATCAATTTTCAAACTAACAATCACGCTTTTTAAATTTCAAAATCCTTCCCTATTTATAGTCCGTGTGATTGCCCGGGGAATAAAATAAATAACACAAAGTGAAAATAAGTTAAAAATATTTTTTAACAATGTTAATGGTTCCTAATAATTTTATGTTATAATTCAAAAAAGTAATTATTTTTTTACATCACCTAACAACTAATATTACGTCAATTAACAATTACACGATGAAAGTAAATTACACGCATCTTTAAATAAACAGGTTTATAGCTCATGTAGTTGTTGACCTATACGGGAAATATATTCAATCAATTCCTCATGAAAAGCTGTGAAAATTGTACAAAATTTATTAATTTATACAAAAATTTTCAGTCTCTCTGTCTCTGTAGATATTGAGGGGTTTATAGAATATTATATAAAAAAAAACAGTTTTTAAATTGTGCGTTATGGTGGAAATATTAATTATTGAAAGTGAACCATTCCTTGGAACAAATGTAAGTTTTAAATTAACGTATGTATTTTTGTAAAGTGTCATAATTCTTTGTTGGAATCATACAAAAAAATCAATAAAGAAATATATTCCTACTACCATGGAGGGAATAAAATTATTATTGTTAGAAATTTAACTATTTAAATAATTAATTGTATTTCTCCTACATATTTTTTTATTAAACTAAATATATTTCGAAAACTATATTACTATCTTCAGTAGTTGAAGTTCTAATAATAAATAATAAATCATTTATATATATATATATATATATATGGACGAGTTAGGTGAAGATGATTTGATTAAATAAAACACTGTAAACGTTTCTTCGCTTGGTATTATTTACATTATTTACATTCTTTATGATTTAATTAATATATCTTTATATACTATACTACTAATACTTTTAATATTTAAATATTTGTAGTTCATATTGTAATAACAAATATGAATAAAAATGTTCTACCAAAATAAACACACAGATTAAATTGAATAACTTTAAATTCTCGACTAGCTTCGGGTTATCAGCCCATTTTCAAGAGAAGAGACACAAGGACGAATTTGTTAAAAAAAATGGATTTATTATTATATTAAATGGAAGACGACGCCATCTGTTGCCTAATTTACTAAATATCATTATATTATTGATAAAATATATTTATTTATTTTATTTTTATTTATTTATTTATTTATCCAACTGTTTACAATAAACTAATTATAGCATAACATGTTAACATAAAACATAAACATAATTCATAATATATAAAGGGGAATATTGCTCTTAGAGCCTTCGAGCCCAGGAAAAAAGCGTGTATGATCTTTCCTATCATTTTGGTTTTATGGAATTTAAATACATAATACCTTTAACCAAACCGTTTGCTGTAAAAAAAAACATCTTTAAGATTTTCAGCAGCCAGGGTTGGATTTCTAACTTTAATTTTAATAACTATTATTTGCGAAAATAACTTGAGGTTACTCCCGCAGAAACAATTACAATTATGTTTCAAGCAATCTTATCTTCAACCCATTTTCAGCTGAAAATGACGAAAATGCGTTTAATGAATATATATTTTTTTGAATTCGTGATTATTAACAGCTATTTGTTATAAAATAAATAAAAACAGGGCGGAAAGACCGTCAGTCGATAGCCCAGACAGACTAACACTAAATATTAATAATTACTTATAAATATTTTAAAGAAAATTGTATCAAAATTGTCTGAATAAATATGTTATAGTAGTAAATAAAAACACAGATTACATTGAAAAACTTTAAATTTTCGACTGGCTTTAGGTTATCTAACACTAAATATTAATAATTACTTATAAATATTTTAAAGAAAATTGTATCAAAATTGTCTGAATAAATATGTTATAGTAGTAAATAAAAACACAGATTACATTGAAAAACTTTAAATTTTCGACTGGCTTTAGGTTATCAGCCCATTTTCAAAAGGACATTTTGAATCTTGGAAATGGGCTAATAACCCGAAACTAATCTTAATAAATGAAAGACAACGCAAGCGGCATATTTCGCCTAATTTCATGTGGCATCGTCTAGATGAATGGTGACTGAACATTTTATTAAATGAACCCGAAACAAGTTGAGAATTTAATTTTAATTTGTGTTTTTATTCATTTTTTTGTTAGATTTTTAATAAACTATTCATATTTATATATATTTTTTTAATTAATTCTTTAATTTTGTCGGCGTTTGTTTTCTTTATATACTATTTTTTTAATTGTACATATATTGATAATGTAATGTAATAATGTTGATAATGTACATCTAGTACAAATAAACATCCAGTGAAGAAAAGTTTACAATGTTTTATTTATTTGAGGAAATAATACTTTGCCCGGTGCTGATATTAATTTACCTTGGCGGAAATAAAAATATGTGTTTTTGTTATCAAAAAGCAAACACGCGCCTACCTCAAGTGAAAATCAATGAATCACAAAAAAGGCCACTCACTGAATCTAGTTATAATCATCGACACCAATTTCAATTACTACTCATACTAATTGTAGCCTTCATCGACTTTTGATGTTGGATTATTTCAACACAACTAAATTAATATTTCGTAAAATTGTAAACTTCACCGATTTTTGAGTTTGATTAATTTCAACATAGACAAATTTAAATTTCGTAACTTCTAAAACCTTCATCGAATTTGTATCTTCCTAAACTAATTATCTATATTGAAAATCGATGAAGGTTGATTTTTAATGTAGATTAGATTCAACCTAACTAAAATGAAATGATTCATTCCTTACTTCACTTTTTATATAAGGAACGAATCATTTTTTCATTTTATCAAACACACTTTACATAACTAAAGTAAAACTTGACATAATCAACATAACTAAATGTATATTTTTTAAATATTAAACTATTTATAGCCTTAATAAATTATTCACCCTACACCCATGTGGGTAGAAAGGGGTCATTGAATATATATATATATATATATATATATAAATTATTCATTTTGATTAATTTTAACATAACCAAAATTAAATTTCGTGAATGTAATTTCTAAATTAAGTGTAACCTTTATTGATATTTTTGATATTGATTAATGTCAACTTTCTAAATTTTAATTTCGTCATTCCTAAACTAATTCTTCCTTCATGTTTAATTTTGACTAGTATCAACATAACCATTTTACATTTCATAACTCTTAAACTAAACTTTCAACAAATTTTTATTTTAATTAATTTCAAAATAATAAAATTTAAATTTTGTAAATATTACTTCTGAACTAATTATAACTTTATCCTTTTGATTAGTTTTATCTTAAACAAGATATTACCGACTTCCGTGTCACATTATTACTACGAGACACCAATAATAATCCAGTAAAAAAAAACAATTCATTTTTTGTGTGTAAAAGGTTATACGTAACGTTTAAACCAAACAATGTTCATCAATATTTTGGATATTGAATAATTTCAACACAACCAAATTTAAATTTCGTAATTTACAAAACATTTTAACATTTTTTAAAAATCTTGATTAGTTTCAATATCACTATATTTAAATTTCATAAATACAACTCCTAAACTGATTATTACGTTAATTCTTTTTATTAGTTTTAACATAAAAAAATGTAACTTTCGTAAATGTAACTTCTAAACTAATTGCAACCTTCATCAATATTTTTAATATTGAATAATTTCAACATGACCAAATTTAAATTTCGTATTTATTAAATAAAACACTTTTTAACTTTGTTTGTATAACTTTTTATTTAATATTAGTGACTATAGTTTCGAACTTCAGTTTGATAATGAAGCTCTATGCTTCGAAACTATAGTCACTAAAATAAAATAAGTTATACAAACAAAGTTAAAAAGTGTTTTATTTAATAAACTTAAAATGTATATTAAAGTGAAAGCCAATTAACAAATTAAATTTCGTAACTCATAATTGAACCTACGACATTTTTTTTAAATTTTTGATTAGTTTCAATATAATAATAATAACAAAATAATATAACAAAATTTAAATTTCGTAAATATAACTGCTAAACTAATAACCTTCATGTTTTTGATTAGTTTTAACATAATTAAATTTAATTTTCGTAAATATAACTTCTAAACCAATTGTAACCATCATCGATTTTTAGTATTAATGAATTTCAACATAACCAAACTTAAATTTTATAAATGTAACATTTAAATCAATTGTAATATTTATTGATATTTTTCATTTTGATTAGTTTCAACAAAACAAAATTTAAATTTTGTAATTTTTCTAAATTAAAAAAATACACAAATTATAACATTTCCCATTTTTTCCCACAGAGAAAGTCACATTCGTACACATGCAATTACCCGAAATATTATTAAACAAGTAATTGCATACTTTCGAGAAAACAAAAACAAAATTGCCCGTGTGTGCGTGGATTCGAGTGACGGTCGGGCTCTTTTCCTCAAACGAATTTGTAAACTTGTACGGAAAACACACTTCTTAGTAAAATTATTCAATAATGCGAATATTTCGATGACTGTTAAAGTAATAGATATTAACTTTGTGATAAACCGGCTTATCTCTAATATCAGTTGAATTTCGTGCGTCGGTTATCTAAAAAAAAGTAACAGCGCTACATTCTGGATTTGCGATGTGATATGCATTGTGTGGATTTGTAATTTATTTTTACTCGTATAAAAGCAGAAATTAATAATGGGTTGTTGTAGGGTAAGTAGAATTACATTTTTATTATTCAATTCACAAAAGTTTAATTTTTTTAATGAATTATTCACCAAAATAAGGAAATTCCCTGTTTACAAAGTTTATAGCTCTTAATAATTTTAATCATTTTATATGTAAAGATAAGAGCTGTAAAACTTGTAAACAGGGAATTTCGTTATTATGGTGAACATCTTGCTACTGGTTGGTAGAAAAAGCACTGGTCGATAGCCAATTAACAGATATAAATTATACAATTGATTTTATAATTTTTATTATTATTTTTTTTTATTTATTTATATCTGTTAATAAAAATTATTATTATTTGCTTCTGGATCGAAAAACGTTTCACGTTTACTCAAGGAAAAAAGAGGGTTGCACGATGTTGATACGATTAAAATTAAACTAGATTAAATATATTTTAAAAACATCCTACAATCACTATTCATCAATTCATTTACGCAAATCATCAGGACAGTTCAGCTAGCTAGCATAGATTTTTCTTTAACTTCATCATAAATTCATGACAGGGCAGAAAGATCGATAGCCCAGGCAGACTAACACCTACATGTATTGTAATTATTTATATTGTTATATCACCCCTACACCACCATTATGGTAGATGGGGATTTTAGATTATATATATATATATATATTGTTATATTGTTAAAATTATCTATATAGTCTGAATAAAGATATACATATATATATATTTTAATTAAGTGAAACACACCGGCAACATCATCAGGACTTTCCCATAATTATCCTTACCATAAATATAAATGAATACTTCGAAATTTGTGCTTTCCTATGTTACAACCGTCGAGTCAACTTCCAGGTGTATGTTTCATTAAGTTGTAATGTAAAAGTTATAATGTAATGAAACTTACACCTTGTAGTTGTTTAATAATAAATTGAATTGTTTAATAATGAATTTATGTAAATAATAAATTAAATATTTATATATGCAACAAATTCATTACTGATCACTGAGGCTTCTACTTCGATATACTTTCTGTAAGATTATAATAAAACACTTTTTTAACTTTGTTTGTATTACAGATTTTTATATTTAGTTTGATAATGACAAGTGTAAATTGTTGAAACTACAGTCATTAAATCTAAAATTCTGTTATACAAACAAAGTTGTGTTTTATTACAATAAATTCATTATTAAAATATTAAATTTATTGTATACTTCGCTCAAGCTTTAAAATAAACCATATTTGTATGACTCTCTAAGCGTTTTAATATTTTTAGAAAACTAATGAAAACGTTGAAGACATTTACGATTATGAAAACCAGAAAGGCGAAAGAAAAAAAGGAGCAGCATACATCTCTTTACAAGTATTAAAATATACAACGATCACTTTGTAAGTATTATGCTTTTTTAGTGTTGGGTAAAATAGAGCAATATTATTAATGTACTTCTAATTGAAATATTATAAATACGTAACAATAAATGTATGTTTTCAATAAATAGGGAGCAGTTAATAAAATATTCATGTATTTAGTTCTGCAGTAACAAATAAAAAATTTCGATTTTGCACATCTTTACTTTTTTTAATACACAAAATATTTAAATTGATTGATTGAGTTACGTGAAGATCAAATTAATTCGACGAATAAAGTACGATTAGTGCTTTATTGGTCGAGTTCACAAAATATTTATTTGTGTTTTATTATTTTAGATTTATTTTGACTCTCATATGCTTCATAATATTTTTCGTTATATTCCCGGTAATATTTATGGAAACTGTCTCAATTCAACGGTTCCTGATGTTTCCAAATTGTAAGTACAACATGATAATTATTAACTACATTAATTAATCAATAATCATTATATTATGAAAACGCAGTTCACCAACTTCTTAGATAAATAACTTTATTATTTTATTTAAAAGAAAAAAAAATGAAAATAATTAATTAATTAATCATTTTCTTTCTAATTGCTCTGCAATTGAAGAGCAAGTAAGCATAATGAAAATAATGAATTAATTAATTAATTAGTGTTGGGCAAAATCGAATAATATTAGTAATCGAGTATTACTAAATGTGTCATTTTAAGTATTTAAAACGAAAAAGTAACTTCAAATTTATGTTTATTAATAAATGGGAAGTTATTTCTGATATTTTTATAATAAGTAACATTCATAAAATTATAATATACTTAATCTAGAAATAATAACAAATCGACTTTGCCCATCACTATAATTAATCTTTTTTTTTCTAATTGCAATTAATGACTTAGCAAGTAAGTATAATGAAAATAATGAAACAACTACTTCCTGGACAACTAGTTGTTTCAATGAATATTTGTATTTACTTCGTAAGTTTTTAATTACGAAGCAATATGAAACATTTCAAAATCTTTATAACTTTATTATTTATCTATAGATTCTTTAAATTGTTAAAAGTAGAACATGCTGGGGGCGTTCTGAATTAAGTTTTTTTTTATATAAAATGTTCAGCGCTAGATGAATGGTTGAACATTTTATTAAATGAATCATCTAGTAGTCTTATAATATATAAATTATTTTTATGAATTTAGATGATCAACCGGAAAATCCAGAATATGAAAATTACAAAAAATACGAGGCAGTCGGCGTGAAGAACTTCTACGTCTCAGTAAAAGACTTGCTGAGTTACGACAAATACATCTCCCTTGGAATATGGCAGGTCGTGCCAGAAGACAGAATCGCGGATTCGCAGGTGTCGGGATTCAACTACACAAACGAGTTAAGGAATAGTCAAAAACCAATTGTGATTTATTTCCACGGGCAAAGTGGCACCAGAATTTACCCGCTTCCCACTTACAACGTCATCAGGAAGTTCTTCCACGTCATAGCTTTCGACTACAGAAGTAATTATTTTTTAAAATTTATTTAGATTTTCATATTTGTTTTTGTTGCGCGAGTTGATTTCTCTGTGCTCACCTGAACTACAGTCTCATTAGCCCTTCTGTACGATTTTCTTCTATATACTCTTGTATCATCTATTAATTTCAGGAATTTGATCCATATTTCAAGAAAAAAAAAAGAAAATTCCTGAATTGTTCCGTATTGCGTTTTGTTTATAGATTTCACATGGACACAGTAGGTGTTTACAACTTTCCTCCTTTTCCAGATATCTACGAGATGAGAGTTACTATTACACCAGTTTTCATGAAGAAAATCCCACTCACCATTTGCTTCTTAACGCTTCGAGAAAGAACAACTTTTATCGGCTTTGTTTTATACTGAAACACTCAATAAATGTGGAATCCAAAGCGATCAGAGCTTCCGAACACACAAATGTTCGTGCAAAATCTTATCTATGTTGGTCATACTAATGTTTAAACATCTCTCGATTTCCTTATATGTCACATGATGATCTTCTTCAATTAGTTTTCGCACAGCATATTTCTCGGCAAAAAATTAATTTTGTTGATTGATGCATTGTTCTTGAGTTAGTGGAATTTCTTCAATTCACATCCCATGGTTGTATTTTTTCAAATTATTAATTAGTAATTAGAACCGTGATTTTCATACTCAAAAATTGAAGGTCGTATATCTCATTCCATTTTTTATTGTGCTATGAATTGTTTATGCCCCTCAACTAATTTTCATCGGATTATTTCCTTTCCAATTTCACGAGGTAATAGACTTTGATTAAAACACTTGGTTTGTTTCACTAATTTTTTATTTTTACTCCGACTAATTTCGACCTTAGGTCATTCTCAGGATATATCTCCCTGAGAATGACCAAAGTCTATTAATTAAATATGTTCCACCAGGGGTTACGTGAGAAATTAATTCATGAGGTAGTTAAGGAGGCAACTTGGTTGGATTTTCTTTTTATTTAATTTAAATAACTACGACCAAGTAAATGAAATACTATTTTATGCAATCATCTTTATTGTAAAATTTACATTAGATATAATATAATACATTATATAATATTCTTCCTAAATGGCTATCGAAAATCGGTCTTTCAGCCAGGAGTCCAAGTCTTAATGTCATGTTATGAATGAATAGTAATTTCAGGATAGCGGAATTTGTAAGAGATGTTTGGATTACGTTTAAAGCTTAGTCGGTTTAATAGGTCTTGGGTTAGCCATTTTCTATTTTTATTAATAACTTTGGAGGCAAATCCAATAGGCAGCAGACAAAATTTTCAACACCTGACAATAAAAAATAAATATTTTCAGGTTACGGTGATTCGACGGATGCTTTGCTAACTGAATTAGCTGTTGTCAACGACGCCATGCAACTTTACGAATGGGTAAGAGCGAATACGGATCAGGAGGATATATTTTTCTGGGGGCATTCCTTGGGAACGGCGCTGTCGACACACACGATCAAGAAGATTAAAGATAAAGGAATTCTCAAAGTGCCGAGAGGATTAATTTTGGAAGCACCCTTCACCACAATGAGGGAAGAAGTTGGACATCATCCATTAGGCAAAGTAAATATAAATTTTAAATCCTCTTGAAAATAGGCTAATAACCCGAAACTAGTCGAGAATTTAAAGTTATTCAATCTAATCTGTGTTTTATTGGTTGATTTTTAATAATTTAATCATATTTATTTCTTAAAATAAATTGTTTATAGAAATTAGATTTATGAATTAAAGAGACTAAATCAATTTTTCGCCAAAAACCAAGCATCTTTCGGTAAGAATTTTAATATAAAATTATATTAATAATTTCCACAGATTTAATAAATACAATAATAAATGAATATTTACTTTAATAGTGTTATTTAATTTGATTAAGTCATGTGTGTATCGGACTGAAATAAATTGTGAGAGGTTCATAACATATTCAGAAGTCAAAAATATTTGACTCTTACACATCAGAAACAATTAGTATAAAGAAACATTACTTTTAAACATTCTATAAGAGTTAAACAGTGATGAAAAGAAAAGAAAATTTGTGTTATTATTTATTGACCCTTTACGTAAGCGGTGTATTAAATATGTTTTTGATAGCACATTTATTTGCAATGTTATCGATATGAAATTAGGACAGTGGCTTTTACGAAAATATTTATATCTTTTTATGAGTCCGATTTTTTGTTTTATTAATATAAAAATTAAATAAAATAGTACGCAACATAATAAGCAATAAAGAAAATAATTTTGTGAAAGCAAAATTTAAACATTTTGATTTCTTATATTTTTAGAGTGCTTAAGATTTTACATTATTTCTCCATATATCGATACATACACACTGGCCTCTTAAAATACTACTAAATTTTTATTATATGTGAAAAAAAAAAATAGATTGTATATAATTTTACATAATATAAAAAAATAAATATTTTCATAATATATTCTCAAATCATAGGTCTTTTTGCCTTTGTTTTCTTCTTCCTTTTTACTATATTTATGGTAATTGGGCGATTAAGTTATTTTTCATTTCATGAATTTAATATATATAACAATCTTTATTAGCAAATATATTTACAAGAACATAAAAAAATAATATACTACAATATTATACAAAAGTTGAATATCATAAGCCCTTCTTTCTGTGTTATTATTTATATCGTTGTAGCTATTTATAGAATTTTTAAATTATTGAGGATACTTCTGTTACTATTTTCTCATTTATCACTTGGTGAAACGTTATGAATAATCAAATATATTTAATAATTATCGCTTAGTTTTGTTTTACTTAATTTTATATATGTTCCACTAGTTTCAGCTAGATGCCTTTATCAAGGATATTGAGAATATTATAATAAATACAATAATTTACGAAGTACAATCTTGTAAATATAAATTATAAGAAATTATATATTGGACAAAAAAAAGAAATTTAAAAACAAGATACAAAAAACACATCTATTATTCAAAAATAAACAACAGAGACAAATCCGCAATTGCTAACCACATAATAACATTTGGACATAAATTTTCGTTAAACAATTAAAAATTTTAAAAATGTCAAATTCTCCAAAACTAAATATGTTAGAAGCAATTGAAATGTATAAAAATTCTAGTAAACTTTTAAATTTTGACTTAACTCCGTTAAATAACAATTTATTAAAATTAATTGATTTAATTCAATAAATTAACTTTATCTGATTTTTTAATAGCACATCACATTTGTAAATTAAATTTTGTTTACATGTTTATTTATTATTTGTCAATTTAACATAAAACTATTGAAAAAGAGCACGTTGTGCTTGAAATGTACATATAGTTATAAAAATAAAAAAGTGAAGAAAGGAATAAAATACTACTACATTAAATCAAGAAACTTCACGTACTCACCAATAAATATCTTGTAAATATAAAACCAAATTGAAAGCGGAAATATTTCCCAGAGACCAACATTTTTTTAAATGTCTGTCCTTCTACCTGTCTGTGCACTCTGTAAGGACCAAACGCATTATTCAATCAGCTTCAAATTGAAAAAAATAAAATTTATTTAATCCAATATCCGGTGGTGTAATTTCCGGAGGAGTAATTGGTCTAATAAATATAGGAAGATTTATTTGTTTTATTAATTACTTACTTCTTTCAGATTTTTGCATGGTTGCCTTGGTTCGCGGCAACCATCCTAGATCCCCTCGAAGAAAACGGCTTCAAATTCCACACAAGCACGAATATAAACAGTGTCGATTCGCCGATAATGATTTTGCACGCCGAAGACGATTCCGTGATACCTTGCTACTTGGGCGAAAAATTGTACAAGCAAGCTACTGAAAATAGAAAACCGTATCAAGGCAGCGTCTTGCTGCACACCGTCCCAGCTAGCTTTAGAAGCGATCACATGGAAATCAATAAATATCCAAAATTACCATCGCTCATAGAGTAAGTATCAACTAATACACAAAATTAGCAATAATTATAGATTATGTATGAAATATCTAAAATTATCAAAGCTTATTGAGTGCGAATACTAAGAAGCCCTCCTGTTATTGATATATATTATAAATACAAAGAAGAAGGGAGCTTGTTCTCTTCCATTGTCGATTATTAGAACTTGCCAATCCTCCCAACAAATTGGGATGAAATTTTGCTAGAGTTTGCAAATTTTTTATGGCACTCACAGATGTTAAAAAAAGATGATAATAGGTGATTCTCTAAGAATCCAATGATATTAACACGGGTTCTTATGAGAACTTTAAACCGTTCTCATAAGAACCCGTGTTAATATCATCATAATAACACGGGTTCTTATGAGAACTTTAAGCCCTTTTCATAAGAACCCGTGTTAATATCATTGGATTCTTATCATCTTTTTTTAACATCTGTGAGTGCAATAAAAAAATTGATAATAGCATCAGTCTGACGATTGGCCGTTTCAGAGCATCTGCGGTAGAACTAAAATTACAAGCTACACAGAGAAGATAACAGAAATTCTAGTTCTTTTATCCGTTACAGAGCTAATTTAACTACATTGATTGCTTTATTGGACTGTGGGCAGTAACGCATTATCAATTGCTTATACCTTATACGCCCTGCAACCCCACCACTGCATGCTCAAAATGGATTATTTTCGAATTTGTGAAATTAGCCCTGCGGCAGTTTTTGATTTTTTAGAATTTTCATAATGAGAGTTACCATTAAAATATTCCAAAAAATCAAAAACTGCCGCATTGTTAATTTAACTACATCGATTGCTTAATTATACTTCCAGTAAGATAATGTCAATTGTTTGTGCCTAAAGTACCCTACCTGAATAATTCTTTCTTTCTTAATCTTATCCTCTTTTACTCGTATTGGGTATCGAGATATGAATAATTAACCATAATAATAATAGGTTCTATAAAAAAATAGCATATGAATATTTTGTATAAAAAAAATACTGAATTGAAATATGTTTTCTTTTTGTTCTAGGCGCTATTTGAAATGCGTTTACGAAAACGTCTGTTCACTTGAAAATGTAGTTTAAGTAATAAAAGATAAAACAATAAAAATAAGAAGCTGGTTTTATTTTTATCCAATAACTGAATAGAGTGCATCAAAATTTCCTCGCAGTGTTTGCTTTCCGAAGTGCTAGAAATGTAAACACGTCAAAACAAACAGTTTACACCCAATTAGAACGCTTTCTATACAATTAAAACGATTTAGGTTAAAAGAACTGCGAGGTCAGGGAACCTACTAGTTCATATAACTAATAATAGCGATTTTTATTGTACAAAAAATGTAGTTGAGTAGATGATGGTAATAGACGTTTAAGTGACATATTAGTCATATTGATAAGTAACGACTTATATGTCACTTTGACAATTGATTGCAAACATCTCAAAAATTGTGTGGTAAAAATCAATTAGTTTCAAATTTTCTCAAAATATAAACACACCAATATTTATGAGTATTATCACCTTGTGTATATAATTTTTTATTCCAAATATACATTTCAAAATTAATTGTGTATAATTATTTACAATAATTGAAAAATAAAGTCTTCTATATTTTTATATCAGCATATTTGTACTTTTAATATAATTAGTTCCTGAAAATCTTACCACTCGTCGAAACCAGTCGGAATTCAAATATAAAATTAGTGAAAAGAACAACACTTTAATATAATTAATGGTTTTAATATTTAGACCTTGGTAGTTCATATTGTATGAAATAAATATGAATAAATTATTAAAAATCAACCAATAAAACACAGATTAGATTGAATAACTTTAAATTCTCGACGGGTTATTAGCCCATTTTCAAGAGAATTTAAAATTTGTTTTATTGGTTGATTTTTAGTAATTTATTCATATTTATTTCGAACAACACTTTGTTGTTAATTAAAATTACATCTTAATTAATACATAAAAATATTTTATCACGGGATAAGTGAGAATTTAATTCAAAATATAGAAAAAAACAAAAAAAATTCGGGTTATTAGCCCATTTTCAAGAGAATTTAAAATTTGTTTTATTGGTTGATTTTTAATAATTTATTCATATTTATTTCGATAACACTTTGTTGTTAATTAAAGTTACACCTTAATTAATACATGAAAATGTTTCATCACGGGATAAAGGAGAATTTAATTCAAAATATAGAAAAAACAAAAAAAAATCCTTCTTAAAATATATTTAAAAAATTAAATATAAGGACAAGGTAAGCTCTTTATAACCGCATTACAAACAATAAAATATTGTTTAGTGTGTTTTCTCTTATAAATTGTTAAAACATAGGGAACAAAATACTACAAATAAATAAATAAATACCACAAATTGTCATAATATCCGCTCGTTCTTATTTTGTTTTCTCAATTTTTTTTTGGAATTGTTACTAAATTTCCTAATAAATTTTTGGTGCGCAAACTCCATCACAAAATCACAACAGTCGTCCGAGTACAACGTGGGGGTAGCAAAAATATACCAAAAAAAATAATAAAATAAAAGATCTGCGGCCCCTCAATTGTATTAAAACAGTCGGAATGGAATTTCTTCACTAGATTAGTTATTTAAAAAAAAAACAAGGTTAATACAGTCTCTTATCCTTAACTTCTTTTATGGAATCGTTAAAGAAATTCCTGAAAACAAAAAAACAGAGAATTAACTATATTATTCTACTTATGTATAAGTATTAACAATTATTTTAAAAATTAAATGGAAAAATCCAGATGAATATCTGAAACACCGATTTTAATTTAATAATTAATAACAAGTGAATACATACGCTTTTCTATTTATATAATATAATTATCTCACTTATTGAAATATTGATGTAAATTACTCCATCATAGTATTTCCCCGAATGATTCAACTAAATACGTTTTTGTTGGTATCTTTAGTAATTTTTCACTAAAAGTGTTACAATAAGTTATCACATAACTCTTGGTCACAGTTATTTAAATAAATTGAATAAGAATTATTTAACAATAATTAATGAATTATTTTCACATTTAGCACTGTGGCATTTTGACTTAAATAAAGTAAGTGCTTTAAACAAATACACATAAAAACAACTACTTTCCAGGCAAATACCCCGCCGAATATTTAACTACATAATATACACCTGCTGTTGCATATCAATAAAATATTGCATCATACAACAATTATTTAATTGTTTAAATAAAAATGATTTGAAAGTAATTAATGAATTATTTCCACACTTTTCTTTTATATTTATAAGCTACTACTTTCCGAGCAAATACCCCGCCGGATATTTAACTACATAATATACACCTGCTGTTGCATATCAATGAAATATTGCATCATGCAACAATTATTTAATTTTTTAAATAAAAATAATTTGAAAATAATTAATGAATTATTTCAACACATTTCTTTTATATTTATAAGCATAATTTGTAAGTTGCACGGTGTCTTCATTTTTTTTTTTTTTTTAACTAACTCACATTAATAATTTAATAAGTGAGATAAGTATTATAAAACAATATTTTTCTCTAGTAAATTTTCTTAAAATTTGATCTGTTATTATTAAAAAATCTCTATTCATCAAATCTTGAAAACATTTCTTCCTTCAATTATTAAATATTTAATGAAAATTTTGCTTAATTGGCAAAAGCTATTTTATTTATTCGCAGACTCACGTGATAATTTCATCAATTTCCGGCGCTCGGCAAATGTATTTGTGTCCGAAATGCCGCGATTTGTTGAATCCCAAGAAATGCACGGTGCCTTGGAAATCTCGCCGATAATCCATCGCTATGTCGTAAAGCTAAAACAATGATAGTTTTAAGTGTTTACGGTCGTCTAAAATAATGTATTACAAAATAGCGCTCGTAACAAAATGTCATCGACTTACTTTCTTTCCTAAGAAATAAGGCACAACGTTATCATCTTCTGCGTGCAATATCAAAATAGGACAGTCGACTTTGATGATGTGTTGATCGGAGGCGAACACGAAACCGTTGTTTAGCATAGGATCGATAATTGTGTAATGAAACCACGGCAACGGCCTGAAGATCTAAAACAGAAAAACAATCGATGTTTAGAAGTCATTTAATATTAGCAAAAAAGGTTTATTCATTTGATCACAGTTATTTAAATAAATTAAATAAAAATAATTTGAAAATAATTAATTAATATGAAATAAATATGAATAGATTATTAAAAATCAACCAATAAAACACAGGTTAGATTGAATAACTTTAAATTCTCGACTAGTTTCGGGTTATTAGCCCATTTTCAAAAGAATTTAAAATTTGTTTTTGAAAATGGGCTAATAACCCGAAACTAGTCGAGAATTTAAAGTTATTCAATCTAATCTGTGTTTTATTCGTTGATTTTTAATAATCTATTCATATTTATTTCATATAAAATGAACTACCAATGTCTAAATATTAAAACCATTAATTAATTAATAAATTATTTCCTCTTTAGCTACATTTGTTTAAAGTGCATATGTAACATAAGTCAAAATGTCACAATAGCTAAAGAAGAAATAATTTGTTAATTAATTATTTACAAATTCTTTTTGTTAATTTTAGAAGATAATTTTAAAAATAATTAATAATAAATAGTTATTTTCTCTTTAGCTACTGCAACAAATATTATTTTTATTTAGTTAATGTATTTACCTTGGCAAAAGGATGTTCGGCAATCTCATCCGTGAAACTCGTGAAGGGACTCTCCAAGATTAAACCAGTTGGTTTTCTAATACTGTCTTTTGATAAATCACCCAGCATGTGAGCAGAAACCCCAGTACCCAAAGAGTGTCCCCAGATGAAGACGTTTGCGTCCGTGTGGTTTATTACCCATTTGTAGATGTAAGTAGCGTCGTTGACTAAACCCGATTCTGTTGGTTCCAAGTCTGAGGAATCTCCATAACCTGGAATTTTTAATCAGCAATATATATTATTTACATAAAATTCAACTCCTCTCTCCTACTCATTTTATTTTATTACATATTTCGGAAACTATGCAAGAATTTTATTTAAATAATTAAAGTATCCACAACCAGCTGACAGAAGATTAACAATATGTCTATTGGAAAGTCCAAAAATGTCTAGAAAGAAAGAAGAGTTCTGATTAAAGCCAAAATCTATTTAATATAAATTCACAACGTTTAATTATCAAATAATTAATCCTTATTTGTAATTACTGAGGCAGAAAATAATAAACGAATTTTCTGCCTCAGTAATCATAAATAAGGATTAATTATTTGATAATTAAACATTGTGAATTTATATTAAATAGATTTTGGCTTTAATCAGAACTCTTCTTAATAAATAAGGATTATTTATTAATAATATTATTATTTGATAATTAAACATTGTAAATTTCTATTAAATAGATTTTGGCTTTAATCAGAAGCCAATGATGAAGAAAGGTAGGCTAGATTTTAATTCAAGAATAGAGGAATCGGCGAAGGCAAAGAAAATAAGAAAAATTATAGAAAAACCCTTCATGCAAATATATTTAAGGTGTACCATAAAGTGAATACATAACACAAAACAGTTAATGAGAAGAACGTTTCGGCACAAGTATATTAACAATGACGAACAAATATGAAGGAGTGATTGATGGAAGAGGGGTGGAAGCTGTTAAACAGATATACGGAAGAGGATTGGAAAGCGAAAAGGACCTACGTTGGTCCTTAAATTATCGACTGTATTATCTTCCTTATTGGTGGAAGATTGGTTGATAAACAAGAGGTGGTAGCTGTAAAACGGTTGGACGAACAGAGATTGAGAAGGGAAGAAGACTTATGTTGATTCGAACGGTTCTTCGGTTATCGAATTTATTATCGCGAAGGGAATAAGTAGGGGTGAAATAGGAAGAACGTGTCGAAAAAGTTGTAGGAATGAACTACTTGCAAATTAAGATTGAGTGAGAATAAAGTAGAGGAAGGTTTGTTGGAAGTCAATGCATAGACCAAAGTAATAGAGAAAACAAAAAAATGGGATAAAGGAATATAATAAGAAGAAATACTATAATGAAAAATACTACAAGAGGATTTGAATGAAAGGTTTGATGAGGAGTGTCGTCTGATAGAATGATAATTGAACTAAATAGAGGATTCGAGAAATGAGTTGTGGCTTAAATATGAATGTGTATTCAGAAAAAAATAAGATAAAAGCTTTAAATAGGTCTACCGAAGAAATTATAAAATATCGAAATGAAAAGAATATATGGAGTATTCAAAAAAGGAAACGAAATGAAACAGATAGTAATATCTTTCAAATGATGCAAAATATGAATGTTGGCAAATGCATATATCGCAATATATTAATCAACATATTAATATAAATCAATCTAAACCAGTGGTTAAATATCGGGGTTTCCAAAAAAAAATAATTAAAAAAAAACATTTCCTGAAAATCTTGAATAATTTAATAAAATCAAATATTTATTGAAATACAATAAAAATGTTTAAGTTAATTTCAAAAGCAATATCAAACTACTAACTATTATAAATTTGTATATTTGATGTTAACATCAAATTGCTTTTGAAATTGCCTTATACTTTTTTATTGTATTTCAATAAATACCTGATTTTATTAAATTATTCAAGATTTTCAGGACAATTACCACTAATATTAAAATATAGTATTCATCAATTTTAATATTATTTTTTTTTTGCAAAATATGAATGGTGGCAAATGCGAATGTTGTATGGGCTAAAGTAAAAAAAAAATGCACAATGATAGGATATAAATGTGTTATGACAGTTTTTAGTTTTCTCATCAGAATTTATCAAATATCATTATGAATATACCAATGATTAATCATACAAGACTAATAATACTCTCACCTCTATAATCCCAGGCTAAGACGTGAAACCTCTTCCTCAAAACATGGTAAAGTTCGACTCTGTGCGAAGCCACTCGATGGCCGGAATTTCCGTGGTTATAAATAACGACGTCTTGTCCGCTTTTTAAGGCCTCTCTGAAGTACTCTTCGCTGAATTCAGTTCGATTCCCTGCCAATTCTTCGGGTAGAACGTGCCACACTCCTAACCGGACTCCTTCGTCGGTGGTTAAGTAGAAATTAAGGGCACCATCGAGGCCGTATTCTTGGGGTTTGTTATAATGAGGATTCTTTGGCCAACTTACTAAATTAATTGAAAACAAACAAAAAAAACAATTAGTTAATTTAATAAAAGATGGCGCTTGCGTCGTCTTTTATTTATTACATTTAGTTATATATAATAATATAATATATTTTATAAAATAAAAACGCATGCAGAAAATTACTTGCACTGTAAGTTTTCAACAAATAATTCTAATTAAATAAATAGAATTATTTATTTATGTAATAAAATTAAACAGTTAATCATTTAGCACTTGGTGGAATATTTTTGCTTATCCCCATTTTTTTTTCGATAGCCCATGACAGGCTACTAACCCATCTATATGTATTGTAAATATAAATATTTGTAAAGAATTGTAATTGTGTTGTCTGAATAAAGATATTTGTATATAAATACAGAAGAGTATTCATTCACTTGGTGAATGAAATAATTGATAAATCATTTCTACATTTATCTCTGTGACATTTTGACTTACGTTACGTAAGTACTTTAAACAAATGCACATTAAAACAACAACTTCTCGGGCAAATACACCGCCGGATATTTAATTACATAATGTACACCTGCTGTTGCATATAAATAAAATATTGCACCATGCAACATTTTTTTTTTTTATTGTAAAAAAAACAAACAAAAAGGAGCGTAAATAAAACAATTTAAATAACTGTAAAAATGTGAATCATTTTATATTTATTTGAATTAAAATTATTTGTAGAAAACTTAGAGTGTAAGTAATTTTTGTACCGTTGAAAGATAGGAATGCTCGAATTTTAGCGATCATTTTCAGAACTTTTCATTAAATACTCTTTTTTTTTAATATAGATCACTATATTTTAAATATGTTCCCCTTTATCTCAATTATATTTTCATATTAATCAATAGATTTCATATTTAAAAAAAAAAAATATTTCTCGATTCGTATTGCCTTTCGCAAATTTGAAATATAATTCACATTTAATTGAAATGGCTGCGATTCATAAAAAAAGATATTAATATTAGTAATATACTAAGGAATTAGTAATATACTAAGGAATTATTAATATATTATTATTATATTATAACCGAAAATATATTTCAGAATCTTATAGTAATGGATGTTAGATGTGACTTTATTATTTTTTTAATTTTGATAAAAAAAAACAGAAAACCAGTGGCGGACACGGGTGCCCAATAAAATTGTCTTGAGTAAAACACAATTTTTTTGTTTGTTATAAAACAGTTATCAGTAGCCCAGTGCCAGCGTTCAATAGTACGAGGCCATGACTAGACGTAAGCATTATAGATTCGATATATTTGTATACGATTGGCCCAGCCAGATTGATGTGCATTAAGATTTCGAGCGGACACCGGTGAAAGCCCATAGGGAAGTTCTGCCAACGGACACCGATATGAAAATCAACATATTTTATCACAAGAAAAATTCAATACGTTGAGTTATAACCAAAGGGATTTTATTACTTTTTGTTAAATTTTTAATTGTATATAAAATTTAATGATCTTCGTTAAAATAGTTATTAATAACAATAGAAACGGCAACGATTGTTAAATTGTTTAATACCGCTATGTAATAAAATTAAACAGTTAATCATTTAGCACTTGGTGGAATATTTTTGCTTATCAGTGATTAACTTCTACTGCATCATAGAAATAAAGTTAGAAAAAATCATAAAAATACCTGTGATTATAAACTAATCACAAATTTATTCTTTTTATTAGAAGTACTCAAGAGTAGAAAAAATTGTATTATTTAAAACAAATATTACTACATTTAAGTACAACTAATAAAAGATCGAACTTTGAAGTCTTTTTTGTAAACTCTATATTTAAATTATGAAACAAAGTTATTATTTATGAAATATTATTGTGGTTTATATACTTGGTGGTAAAATTCATAGTATATTTGATTCTAATACAACTGAGGCTAAACGTTTAAATAAAAATCATATTAACGGCTTCAATATAAAACTTACCAAAATTTAAAAAGACTAAACTTCTTTGGACTCCGTATAAATATTTGTATATGAAAGGACCGACTATGAATATAAAGACAAATATCACTAGAGAGAGCTTGAGTGTCCACAAACTGATCCTGAAACCAATAAAAAAATGAAATAATTAATAAAGAAATATAACATGAAATATAATTTACAGCTTGTAAATGAGTAAATAAATTTAAATAATTGGGATCAAGTAAACACATATCTGTCTACAAGTATTGTAAATTTTTATTTTCATCAATATTTTTTTGGAGGTTTGCTAAGAACTCCTTGGGCTACATCCATTCTTTAATATATTGTACAATTATTTAATAGTGTTTTATTCGTTTAATTAAAGCTATAAAAAAGGTGTAAAAATTACATGTAATTAACTTTTCACACTTTTTGCATATTTTATATTACAATGAGTTGAAGCGACGGTAAATTTGCGAAGTCACTAAAATGATTCTTATTGATATTAGTGCAAAAAGTGTGAAAAGTTAATTACATGTATTTTTTACACCTTTTTATAGCTTTAATTAGACGAATAAAACACTATTAAATAATTGCACAATATATAATAATTGATCGTCAAATATTTTTTTTATACTAAAAGTAAATCCGGTGGCAAAATTTGAATCCCGATGTTTAACCACGGGTTAAGTTAGATTTGAATTAATAATAATAATAATAATAAGTCTTTATTGCCCAACAGGAAATATACATCCCAATTACAAGACAATATACATAAATCCATAGCCGTGTGTTTATAATGTAATATATGAACTAACTTAATGCTAAATAATAAATGAATTGAATATTAAGCTGCTCTTTGGTATAATTGTGATAACAGAGATTTAATTGTATCATAGAATATATCGCGATATATTAGTCAACATATTAATATAAATCAATCTAAACCAGTGGTTAAATATCGGGGTTTCCAAAAAAATTAATTAAAAAAAACATTTCCTGAAAATCTTGAATAATTTAATAAAATCAAAAATTTATTGAAATACAATAAAAATGTTTAAGTTAATTTCAAAAGCAATATCAAACTACTAACTATTATAAATTTTTATATTTGATGTTAACATCAAATTGCTTTTGTAATTACCTTATACATTTTTATTTTATTTCAATAAATATTAAATTAAATTATTCAAGATTTTCAGGACAATTACCACTAATATTAAAATATAGTATTCATCAATTTTAATCATTTTTTTGCCATTAAACAAATTATTCTTATCATTTTCTCAGATTCGCTAAATCATTCCCTTCTATAATCAGCTTATTCTGTTCCATACGGATGTTTTAGTTTCGCACAATTGGCGTTTTCAGTGTGGCCAATGTTGGATTTCCGGGAAGGCCGGCGTTGGCAACCGGCGATTGTTGCTTTCTCGTATGATTCCGGTGGCGTGATCCGATACCTGCAGACCGCTTGGCTCTTATGTAATTACATACAACGGTTATGTATTATTATGTACACCCAGACAGAACGAACGCCTGCTACGAATTGATTTTCGCGTTAATCATTCAAAATGGATTCATAATTAATTTACGGGCATCGTCATTAGCTAAGCCAACGGAATTTATAAAATGTAGGACGAAATGAATTAAATTAAATAAATAAAAAAAGAGTACAGAGCATTTCTTGTCTATTTGATTGTCTGAATACAGATATTTGTATATATACATAAAAAGATACACTTTTATTATTCAGTTTATTATTTGATGCATTGAAAGATACAACAAACAAAGGTGTTTTGTTATTAATTGTTTAAATTTGAGTTATTTGAAGTTAGTTAATCACAATTAAAACACTTTTTATACCTTACTTTACTTTTTTTACGTTAGATGTACACTCATTATCAATAACTTATTAGTTATTGAAAATGAGTGCTTGGCACTCGAAATGTACATCTAACGTATATAAAAAAATAAAAGTGAAGTAAGGAATAAAAAGTGTTTTAATTGTGGTGTTTTATTAAATTACTAAAATTCATGATGTACAAATGATACATATAAAAAACAAGTAATTGAATTATTAATGAAACGAATATACACAGCTAAAATAAATGTAATAGGAATAAATATTTGATAAAAATTAATAATGTTCTTTTTTATTTCTTCAATAAAAGTGCTATTTAAAAAAATAATTAATATGATCCAATTTTTCATTATCGCGTAAGAAAAAACATTTCGAATCACGACCTCTACGAATTAATTTTTCCACACACCTCAAAATCAAATTCTGCAAATCCTCATTATGGTTCGTTTCGTACAAAAGTGTGAAGGCATTACCCTCTTTAAGATTCCAGAGCCAAATCGCTATTATCAGAGCTACTGACCTTACTAAAAATTCAACCTGAACGAAAACGTGAGCGTAAACTAGTTACAAAATATAATTAGCGCGAATTTGTGGACGTTCATACAACTTTTTTTCGTCGGTGGAATGAACGGTCGGTTTCGCCGTTATGCAAACTTACCGCGGAAAAAAATTACTGAATCATTCGACACAAAATTCCACGATTACTCCGCCAAACGTTATATAAAGGATGAAGTCGATTCGCCTGTCACATTTCAAGTGTTACGAAATGCGCTATGAATTTAAATTAAACTAAATCTGTGTGGATTATAAATATCACAATAAATATTATTAAAATTTGATATTTACTTTATTCAATTTGAAGCAAAGATTTTTTTTATGTGGCCATCGTCCTTGTTTCCATCCCTCTATCCTCGCCTCGGGCTAGCAGTATTGAATGATACATGTTTTGTTTTAGATAGTTTCCCTATTTCCTATTTTTGTATTTCTAACCTCTGAGTTGTTAATATGTATACAGAGAGCTTTTTTTATCAGTATACATTTCCCCTATGTATACCTGCAAAATACGCGAGTCAAATGCATTAGTGTATGTGTGTTTAGTTGCCTATAACACGCAATTGAACACACATATGCCAAATAGTCAACTAAACATACACACATTAATCAGTTCAATGCGTTTGACTCGCGTTTTTTGCAGGTATACATAGGGGAAATGTATACTGATAAAAAAAACCTCTCTGTATGTTGTTTCGTATTTAATTTACTTTATTCTTAAAAAAAATCTTTCTATACTCTTTTTTTGCTCGTTTTTTATTAATTTTTGTGAAAGTTTAGTAAATTATGCTACACCGTGTTTTAAATTCGCGAAAATGTGACAATCTGTGCAAAAATAAATTTCAAATATTTTTTTCATAATTATCTGTTAATTTAATCGGTCGTCTACCTTGTAACACAAATTGTTGAGGATGCTATATGAAATTAGGCAATAGATGGCGCTTGCGTTATTTTTCCAATTATTATGATTATCTGTTAAATTTAATGAATTTAGAAGGTACAGTTTTTGACAGAAAAAGGATATATTTTAAAAATTATGTAGTTTGAAGTAAACTGAAATAAAAATTAAACATGTTTTTTTAACATATTGTCAACATTATAATAGTCTACAAATTATATTTATAATATTTTTTTCAATATGTTTCCTCTTTTAATTTTAATTTAATTATTGTTATTTTATTAGATACAAATAAAATTCATTCGACAGAAACAATTCTTTAAAACATGATAATTATTCTCCTAAACGATGACAGCACAGGAAAGACAAACCTTCATTTTAATGCATATACTCACTCGTTGTAAAAATGTACTTTTCTGAATAAATACGTTTATAATAGGCATAAAGACCGATGGTCGATAGCCGATTTCTAAGGACAACTTAGACAATGTATAAGAATTATATTGTTAATTTATTGTATATAAAATTGTCTGCAAAAATAAAGATGTTATATATATATATACATTTATATATAAAAAATGTCTCTTATTTTATTTTTTGATATCTACAGGATTGTAATAGGAATAGTTTTGACAAACACAAATTCTAAAGCAAAAAAAAGAACAGTTTATAATAATTTTTTATCGTCTTTATAAGTTTAGCCCACTTTCGTCTATGTTTCATTCTCAGTATTCTATTAAATAATATTAAAAAATGATAATTACGCCTCATAAAAAAAGATATTGAGTAGTTTTTACGTAATCGTTAAAATTTCAAAAATTATTAGTTTGCAGGATCCTTAATGAAAATTTCACGTTTTTTTTTGTTTATTTTTTTTATACAGAATTATCTCATCAATGTGTTGGAAGCTTTCTGCGAATACAAATTAAACAAAAATACTAATTATTTGTCTGCATCATCTTATGATTGTATAAAAATCTACAATCACCTACAGATTGAAATTAAAAACATTGAGAATTATAAAAAATGAAGAATAAAGTATACAAGACGCAATATTTTTCCTGCAGTTTTGTATAATTGAATTTAATTTAATTAATGGTTTTAATATTTAGACATTGGTAGTTCATATTGTATGAAATAAATATGAATAAATTATTAAAAATCAACCAATAAAACACAGATTAGATTGAATAACTTTAAATTCTCGACTAGTTTCGGGTTATTATTATTATTCATATTTATTTCATGAATTTAATTTATACAAAAAAATATTGGTATTGTTCAAATAAATAAAATTTCTCTTAAAAAAAACAATTTTTCCAAATTAATAAATACAATCAAGTGAAAGAGAAAAAAAAAACACGTCAGTTTAACCAAAGGAAAGGAGGGAGGCCTTTCTTCTTCCCTCAAGCTCCCGCATGAACTTCAACAACATTTTTACTCTAGTATATATATATATATATGTGTATATAATTATGTAATTGTATGGGTGTATGTATATATATATATATATATACACACACACACATATATATATATATATATATATATATATATTTATATATATATATATATACATACTTCTTTCTTAGCGTTTTACATGTACACATATATTGATGTATGTTTGTAAAGTATGAATAAACGTTTAAATAACTTAGGGTCTCTCTCATTCCCAATATTCAACCAAATAATAATAAAAATATAATTAATGTTATTTTTTAACTTCTTATAAAAAAATAATAATGGCTTAATGCAACTATCTTTCGTGTTTGTTTTTTTTTTAATTATTTTTGGTTGTTTTTTATATCTAATTATTTTTTTAGACCACCGCCGTAAAAAAGCAATTCCGTCTTTACCTTTTCGTCCACGTGAAACAACACTTCCTTTTGGCGTTTACCTGCTCGTCGGCGATGACATTGTATTTAAAGTCCTTGTAAAGTTCCACCACTTTTTCACCAACTTTGGTTTTGCTGTCGGGCATCTTTGGCGCGCACGGAATACGTTTTTCGGCTCACAAATTTATTCACATCAATGTTTCGAGCGAAATAAAACGGTCGTCGGAAATTCCACTGAAGTCTTTCCAGACAAAATAATAAAACTGTAAAAATAGTCTGTAATCATCTATAATGATTTCAGACTATTTTTCACTATGTTCTCAATAATTATTTGGTGAAACATGATTAGTTAAATTTAATCATAATTCATACAGTTAATTTAAATTTTCAGTTACAGTTATAAATTATTTTATTAACCGTAGAATAATTTGGTGTAAACTAATAACTAAACGTATGTCTTTCTTTCTTTTATATTATTTTATATACATAATCTCTATTAACAAACGTAATACCAAACCTATATATAATATAAAATATTACAATGTATATTGTAAAAGTCTGCCAATTGGCAATCGACCAATGGTCTTTCCGCTCATATTATTTTATTAAACACGAATTGGTGTGTTTAATAAAATAATATGAAACAACCCTAATATTGCCCCCCAAACATAACCACCCTTCTTTCACTATCCACCAATTCATTAACTCATGCATACATGACAGTTCAGATAGCATAGTTTTGATTTGCAAATAACCATAAATTCATACAGGACAGAAAGACCTATAACAGACTACTAACACAACTGTACATATTGTTATTATAAATTTTGTTATCATATTGTCTGAATAAAGATGTTTGTATATATAATGTGAAACAAAATTTGAATAAAATTGAGATATGCAAAAAATGCAAATGACTTGAAACTATAAAAAAAACTAGTGAAGAACAGGAGAAGGGCAATTATCACAGCAGCAATACGGAATATCTTTTATATTCTGAGTTAGTTACACATCTTTATTGACAAGTTTTTTGAATTTACAATAATACTAATAACAATATAAAATATTTTGAAAATGTAAAGGTTTCTTGTCAATCGGCTATCGACCATAGGTCTTTCAGCCTGTGTTATAATTAATTGTCTTTATCTTCTTTTGCAATTTTTGTTGTTTTTGGTGATCATTGTTAAACTGTCTATTGAATCGATCAGGGTCAATTTAACTGTCTATGTCTTGAAAGAATGTAATGAATTGAAATATTGTCGTGGAACTTATATTCTTATTTACATGTAATAGACAAGTTTATATATTATAAATTAATAAAGAGATTCTAAGGATTTCAATTAATTAAAATTGAATAAAAGAATTTGTAAATTGTTTTCAATTTTTTTATTGAATTTATTTAAATAAATTAAATAAAATAAAACCGAGATGATTCACACATTTGTGTGATTGAATTACAATTAAATTAAATAAGGAACATGTCTGGCAATGATCAATAAAATTCGATCAACCTTTTTTCCAGCTGCAAAATTACTTACACTGTAAGTTTTACAAAACATACATATTTAAATAACTGGGACCAAGTGAAAACAAGGATTCACCTTGTTTTTCTATTTCAATTAATTGTTTAGAGCCTGAGATTCAACTACATAAATTTAAATAACAGGTATGAAAAATATCATATTTTAAATTCAATAAATAATAATTATTATTAAAAAGAGTAACAAATAATTTCTGATGAAAATGTATATTCCTAATTTAATTTTTCTATTAAATAAAATAAATAATAATTATTATTAAAAAGTGTAACAAATAATTTGTGATGGAAATTTATATTCCTAATTCAATTTTTCTATTGAATAAAATAAATAATAATTATTATAAAAAAGTGTAACAAATAATTTCTGATGAAAATGTATATTCCTGATTCAATTTTTCTATTGAATTAGGAATATACATAATAATAATTATTAAATAGAGTAACAAATAATTTCTGATGAAAATGTATATTCCTAATTCAATTTTTCTATTTAATTAGGAATATACATTTTCATCAGAAATTATTTGTTACTCTTTTTAATAATAATTATTATTTATTGAATTTAAAATATGACATTTTTCATACCTGTTCTGTAAGGGAAATATTAAGTTTAACGTATAATTAGAATCATCATAGTCTAAGCAGCTTTTGTAATAGATAAATTTTCATATAATGTGAAAGTAATTAATAACATGGTGTATGTTATTAATTACTTTTATTATTATTTATTTTAATTTACTTTAGACTTTATATTTCTCGTTCGGAATAGCCTCGATAAACACTAAACCAGTCGAGAATTTGAAGTTATTTAATTCAACTTTTTTTGTGTTTTATTGTCAGAACAATAATTATTTATTCATTTTTATTATTATAATAACTAACGATGTTGAAGCTTATAGAAATGATTAAATTGGCATTTGATTACAGAAAATAATAGATTATTTCATTTTCGGTTATTGAAATAATCGATTTTGTCCAGCATTAATTGCAACTTCATTTCTACCCTATTTTTACACAATTTTGAATTCTCTTGATAATAGGCTGATAATCCAAAACTTAAAGATTCTCATTAGGTTGATAGAAAGGCTTTTGGCCGTTAGCCGCTTGCTGTTTTATTTAATTTCAAAATCCATTAATTGAATTTGTATATATAATTGTATCAAAACAGTAATAAAGATGTTTAATATGTATAATTAGATATTTTTAAGTAATAAAATTTTGTGAAACAATAACCAAGATTAAATAAAAAGAATATGAAAAAAATATTATTTCGTCTTTAGCTACTGTGATATTCTGACTTAAGTTACATAAGTACTTTAAAAAAAATCAACAATGGACATTTACTGTTGCATAACAATAATGCAACAATAACCAAGTGTTTTTTCCATTACCTAAAAATATTAAATGATAAACATGTTTCACCAAGTGTTTGATCAATCAACAATCTTAAGCTTAAACTTTTCATTAAAATCTGTGTTTTCATTTATTCTATTGATAAATCTTTAATAATTAATTCACATTAATTATTTTCTTCTAAAGTGTATGAAAATTGCACAGACAAAAATCACACGAATACTATTCCGAATACAAGTATTACTACAGGTTGATCCACCATTGCAATTTCTTTATCCACATACAAAAAAAAAAAAAACTCGAAAGAATACCTAAATTACTCAATCCAAAATAAAGCACCCTCCGTTTTAATTTGGCAATTAATCCCACCTCCCCATTTAATATTGATCTATCGCGCACACACCGGCTTTTTTATTCAGTTTATTTTCCCGGCCACGTGACGACACCGTTGCACACCGCTCGGAAGGTGGTTAGAGACTACCGGCTTGTTCAAGAGAGTTGCACGCTTAAAGCACACTTTTACCGTTGCGTAAAAGGATCACGTGACGTCAGGGGGTACCGGCGAGATATCATACCATCGGGTTTTGTATTGATTAATGTTATTGTGGTGCTGATTTCTTTTCGCTTTATTTTTTTCGCAGTAGTTGCGATGCGCTCGGATTCGCCTTCGTTTCTTATCAGTGACGTCGGTAATTAGACCCAGGAAGCTCCTCAGTGCAGTTATTACGACTTTCGCGTAGGTGATAAGATTTCGTTGCAAAAGATGATACTTTCGAGTTATATAAATTGAATTGTTATTGTTTTTTTGTTTCACGAGCGTGTAATTATCAGATACGTTCGAAATGCGCCATGGATGAATGGGTTTTCTTAATATGAAAAATAAAATAAATTTATTCAAATGGGAATTGGAAAATTATTAAAAAAAAATTCCATTCAATACTTAATTAATAAATTAGTTGTGAATCAAAATCATCGCAACGTATATTATTATAATATTCCATTGTTGACATTGTTGCTTGAATAAATTTCGTTTAAATATGAATTATGTATTATTAAATGGGAAAATATATATAATGTTACATTTGATAATACTGTAAAACGCGGAGCTAGTTAAATTAATAAATATTTCATTTGTGAAACAACCCCTGTATTCTTTATATAACCCTAGTAGAAAATACTGTCTGCAGCTATATTTATTTATTTACATACAGACACAAAATGAGTGTAAACATTCCCATAAAGTAAGTATGAATATTACAAAAAAATATAATAGAAAAAATATAAATAATTGAATGATTCACATGAATATATAAAACGAGGTAACAAACTTAAAGCTTAAAGCAACATTAAAAAAGATCTTCCTATTTTCAATAAAGAATATATCTTAATATATTAAATAAAAATGATTTGAAAATAATTAATAAATTATTTTCACATTTAGCTCTGTGACTTTCGACTTACGTTACGTAAGTACATTAAACAAATGCACATTAAAACAACTACTTCCCGGGCAAATGCCCACGCCGGACATTGAATTACATAATGTACACCTGCTGTTGCACATCAATAAAATATTGCATAATGCAACAAATTTTTTGATCCGAGAAAAATTTAATGTAAAAACAACAAAAGAAACGTTACTTAATTTAAGGCCATCTGCAGACACATGTTTCGGGATCTATTCCTCGTCAGTACAGCTATGCCTTACATAATTTAAAGATGTTAAAATAAATTAATTAAAGTAATTCAAATACAATCAGCAAAATTAAATCAATTATATTAAATCAAATTAAACTAAATCAATTTAAATTAAATTAAACCAAATTAATTCAATTTAAATCAAAACCAAATAAAATTAATACACTTTTCTATTTAAGAGAAGATATCCACACTAGAGTCCAGTTAGTCCAATTAGTTAGACAATTTATTGAATACTAATAGTTCAATCTTCAACAAATATTAGCATTAGATTGAGACAAAATTCAATGTCAGTATTGACACAAAATTAAAACAATATTGGATCATGTTAAAAAAATATTTACACAATATTAAATTATCCATTCAATATTAAAACATCATTTTTTTTCCTGCTAGCATATAATCAATATTTACTTAAAAAGTCTCGCAAACAATTTTTAAGATGATTTTAATGATTTTTTATATTTTTACACCTTTTTATGTATTTAAATTGCAAAAATATAATTGCGAAAAAGAAGTAATTTTATTACTTTGTTTCGCGAAACAGTTTTATTTCTAAAAAAAATGAAATAATTCACAGACAATTAATTAAAATTAAATAAAATAAAACAAAAATGATTCACACATATTCAGTTATTTAAATTAGAATGAAATTAAACTTCTGGTCACTAAAATTCGATCTATCTCCTTTTCCAACTGCAAAGAATTACTTTCACTGTAAGTTTTTGATAAATATATACTGAAACAACTACTTCCCGAGAAAATAACCGCCAGACATTGCATTACACAGTAGATTTTTGTTTGTTGCGCACCAGCATTGCAATGGTTTGAGTCGAAAATATTTAAATAAAGGAAACCATCAAAAATTTAGAGTGTAAGTAATTTTTTCAGTTGGGAAAGGAGATTGCTCGAATTTTATTGATCATTGCCAATGATATTCCTCGTTTAGTTTCATTGTGATAAATTCAAAATTGTTTTGAATTATTATAATAATAAATGAAAAACATTATTTATTTGATAGTATTTTAGTCTTTCTTATATATTCCCTTTCTCGACACATAATCAAAGCCACAGAGGAGACTCCACAATACTTTCACATCCAAAAATACCTTTCAGAAAATGAACGTATCCACTAGTCCAAATTCAAGTATTTCTGGTATATATACATCCCCATGCTCCTATTGAGGACACAATATTCACCCTGGCAAACCTGTATGATAACACTAATATTGTTATAGAAGGTTTTAATTTGAACAAAACTATTTTCAAACACTTATCCAATTTCATTTCCCACAGCAATTTTGTCAAAATTACGGCCCAGTTTTAACCTGAAATAATTGTCAATCAATTACCCCAGATTTATTTCTTTGTACAACAAATATTAGGAATTTAATACATTTTGTGAAATTAATACCTGACTTACATTCCGACCACCTCTCTATAAGTTTCCGATTTAAAATTCAAAACCTCCCAAGTAGTTTCGTCTGAGAATAAACCCTAAAAAATGGCTCGATAAATCATTGAATTAAATGCTGCCAATTTATGTGTGTTAAAATATGAATTAATATAATTAAACGTATGGGTTGATTTTCTATATATATTAAATTCTAATTTTGAATATTTTCTGATAACTAAAAGATCTAAAAAGGGTAATTTTTCATGCATTTCAAGTTCGTACGTAAAATTGATATTCTTATTAATATTATTAATTTCTTGAATAAATTGTTCAATTTTAAAATTAACTTACTATCAAATATATTGTATAGACAGAATTAACTTGTTAATTGTTGAGACTACTTTGTTATACATTGTAATTCAATTTTAATAAATTAATTCTGATTCCGAGCTATACAAACAAAGAAAAAAAGTGTTTCATTTATTAAAATCGATAGACAGAATTATTTGGGATCTAAAATCATCTATTAACAAGAAAACCACGTCCGAATTTAACACACTCTTCCAAAAAATGCCTTGAAATGCGCAATAAAAATTACTGGCAATGTTTATATTTTATTATATACAAAAATGATAACTAAAAATTTTCGGTAATTTTCCGAATGAGAAGCAACAACTTTATCAATCAATAATTTGGCATACAAGAGCAAATAAACTTTACGATAAGATAATGGGTGAGTCCATAAATGCGGATGCAAGAGCTTCATTTTTGGGTAATGTACGTAACGTAATAACAATTCAGGAACTTATTTAATACATATTATTTTCATAGTAATTCCTAAAAATTCCTGAAATATAACATGGCAGAAAGGCTTCTAATGCCTAAAAGCATTTCTGTTTTTTTTTATTTGATTTCAAAATTAAAAAAAAATGAAATGTTATAAATATAGTATAAAATCAATAATAAAGTTGTTTAATGCTTTTAATTTTTCGATTTAATCGTCAGGAGGCCCTCCGGCCTAAAAATGTCTAGACGGTGGTGAAAACTGGAAGTTTGTGGCTCTTTTCGTTTCCGAGTTATTCGCGTTTTTGTTTCGATGACCTCTAGCTGTCCGATCGGTTGCGGATTCTAATAGCTTCGCCTAATGACCGATTCCTACAAACTCTGTAAATTTCAACCCCCTCCCCTTACAGAAACCCACTGAAACTGAGTTTAGTATATATTAATATAATTACAGATTTAAAAGCTATGTTATGTATTGAGATAATAACATAACATAATAAATTAAAGACGACGCAAGCGCCATCTTTTGGCTAATAACATAACATTTTATTAACATTAAAATTATCGAGAAAACAAAAATTAAAAGTGAATTTAATTAAATTCACTATCAATTTTGTATTGAAAATTTTAAGAATCCTATGTTTTTTTTAATAATATTTCATTAGGACCAATAGGACCAATATACAATTGTAAAACTGTAATTGAGAAAATAATTAGTTAAACATGCGTACTTATCGAATGGAATCTTATTTTGGGGACACTTTACCACAAAGAATGACATCTTTAAAATTCAGAGATTGGAAATGTGGGTGAGTTGCAATACAGGGAAGACTACAGGAGCCGCTTCATGCAGTTGGAAATAATGGCAACATAATGCGTATACATATTGCCTTATATATGCCAGGAACAGTAACTTGCATGTAAAACTATCAACAATTATAACACACACAGAAAGGAAGAGATTCGCACGACCTCATTTCAGCTATCGAAGGCCAAATATGGCACAAGATACTACTAAGTAAAATTAACGCCTTACCTAGTTATATACAGTCATTTTAAAAATTCATGTAAATCATTTCTTATAAAATGTCGTTTCCGAACCCCCCAAAAAAAGATATTTTTTTAAATCCCAAATTTGCAATTCTTAAATAGGATATATCGTTGACAAACAACTAAATTATAAAATTATAAACAGATCTGGGTACTTAAAACTACCATTATCTTGTTTACAAATCTGTTGTAACTTTAAAAAATGCAATAATAATAATTGCAACATTAAAACATTAAAGGAGAAAATGTAAAATTATGACTTGTAATTGGAGATGTTATAAATATTATATGGTTGTTTTGAATCCCCGTAGAAGTTGAAATTAAACCAAAAAAATATTGTGTCCTTACAAATATAATAATATGAGAGAACTTAACATATATTAACTTAAGAAAGGAATTAATAAAACAAATTAATTTCTTTCTTAAGTTAATATGTCTTAAGTTCTCTCATATTATTATATTTAAGAAAGGAATTAATAAAACAAATTAATTCCTTTCTTAAATTAATATGTCTTAAGTTCTCTCATATTATTATATTTATAAGGACCATCAGGGATCGTCCTGCTACTTGTTTTTCCAAGGGTACAGGAATTGGGATTGTAGAAAAGGATGGCTACGTAATCAAACAGAAGGCGCCATGACTTGATCCTCCAAGTGGTGATTAATGGAATCGATACATTTTTTTAAATAAATCCATATACCCGCTGTTATATGCGGATGTCACCGCACTTATTGCTCACCATCAGAGCCTACTAAAGATACAGGCCAGAATGTCGGAGTAGGGGAATTTGAAATCTCGGAGTCTGAGGACTCCGGATGCTTGTGAATTCAGTCGCCTGTAGACCGTCGTGACGGAAACATCTCTTGATCGAATTCAATTAATTGCCTTATTTCGAATTACACCATATTTTATAGTTGATACATATATAATGGATGTGGATTATAAGGGTCTGGGGAAACTTCAATCTGCAGTTTGAATGTTTGAAGTACATTTATTTTATTATATCATATATAATAAAACACGCGCGTCCGCAAATAAAACTTTATATATATATATATATATATTATTTTAAATAAAACTCTTGGTTCTTGTTGCCTGACGTATTTTATTATTTTATGATGTCTTTGTATTATTTTTATAAAAACCGACAGCTTTAAAAATCTCTGTACATTCCTCCCTGAAGATGACCAACGGTCGAAACTAGTCGGAGAGATAAAATATAAATAGTGAAACAAACCAAGAGTTTTATTTAAAATAATATATATATATATATATATATATATCGATATATATATATATATATATATATATATATATATATATCGATTTAAATATGTTTCACCACGGGTAAAGTGAAGTAAAGTAAATTATATTCGCAAATAAAAGCAAATACGTGTTTATTCAAGACGTATTTTACATTTGTTGTGATGTTTGGATTGCGTTGTACAATCATTTCATAATTACAGATTTCGCAGTTTATTTATTGGAAGCTCAAAAACAAAACAAAAATCGCGTTTTGTAATTTTATCTAATTCAATCACAATATTATTGAAAACGTGTAATTAGTAATAATAATGATAGTGAAGTGATATTCTTTTCAAAATTAAATTTGTGAAAAAAAAAATCGAAAGCCACAATTTTCCAATGTGGCTTAAGTTTGGTTTTATTTAGCTTCACTTTTATACATTTTGTTTATAGATTACTTTAAATAAATTAGGGGAAATCTTTTTAAGAACGTAGTGTCGTACTTCTCCTAGGTTTTGACTAGGAAATTATTCACTAAAAACCCCTTCCACCGATAAGGCTTCGACTACTACGAACGTTAGTAAGTTAGTTTAAATTTTCAACTAGTCAAAAATATATCATATTCATCAATTTATTTGTGTAAATAAATTCAGCTAGCTGGCATAGATTTTTTTGACATCGTCATAAATTAAAATTCTAAATATTAAGAAATTGACACAACATAAAAGAAATAATATTAATGATATTAATAATGATAATTATATATTCAGTTTTATTATAATATCATAAAATAATTAACAACTTGGTAGGGCAGAAAGAGCTCTGGTCGATAGACCAGACAGTATAACACCTACATCTAATGTAATTATGTATATTTAAATTAAGTAAAAATGATTTGAAAGTAATTAATAAATTATTTCCACAGTTAGCTCTGTAAAATTTTGACTTACGTTACGTAAGTACTTTAAAATAATTAGTATTAGTACTAATTCATTGATAATGTCCGAAATGTACATATGGATTAAAATAAAATTGTGAAGAAAGGATATTAGTGCTTTTTTATCAATTAAAATAATTTATTAATTATATATTAAATAAAAATGATTTGAAAATAATTAATAATTTCCAAATTTAGCTCTAAGTACTTACGTAACGTAACGCACGTAAAGTCAAAAGTAACAGAGATAAATGTGGAAATAATTTATTAATTATTTTCAAATCATTTTTATTTAATATATTTATATAACTGTTACCAAGTGAATGAATACTCTTTTCTATTTAAATTTATTAATTATTTTCAAATAATTTTTATTTAATTTATTTAAATAACTGTGACCAAATCAATAAATATTCTTTTATATTTATAATTATTTATGTTATATTGTTTTGTATTATATGTATTGTTTTAATAAATATGTGTGTATATATGTATTTTTAATTTTCAATAATTTATTTATATTAATTATTGTAATATGAACCACAACTGTTTAAATATTAAAAATTTGAATCACATTACTATTTATTTAATTTGTTCCTGCCATTATTGATTTTATTGTGATAATTTCTGTTTCCCGCATTTAAATCAAACCCCATTACAATTAATTGTAATGCTAAATCATAAAACAATACCGACTCTTTATGAATGGAAAGCGAAAACATTCCTTTTGATACAATTTTATGCGGACCGGATGCGCACTGTTAATGGAGATTGTCGATAACGATACGGCGCATATGGTTGATATTCATGTGCAAATACTTTTCCGTTCATTTTTTCTAAATAGAAAATTCACCGAAAAGAGTAATACAATACGCAATATATATTTAATGATGGCAAACGGATAGACTTGCATAATTCGACTAACAAGATAATCGCTGATATTTGCGAAACGATTTTGTTGTTATTCGCGAGGTATTTTTCTTTGAATTGCTCGGAAATTATCTACAGGAAATCAGATTAATATTGTTTACAACTACATTTTTTAATGCTCAAATGAAGTTAATAAAGCGGCAAATATTAACAAACTTGACTCTAAAAAAATGGAGTTGAACATATTGCGCATCAAAATATGTAATTAATGAGCAATTATTTATGTAAATTGTTTGTCAATAAAGTTGAAACAAAATTAATATTACATTATTTCTTATTTTCTGTATTATTTATTTAGTAATAATAGTTTCTACGCCATTAACGCATCGTATACAATTAAATTAACACTTCCTTACACCTAAAGGTAAAAAGGAAAAAGGATTTAAAAAATACAAATAACTGTTTCTCTATTGAGAATGAACACATCGTGTTCGAAATGTCATCTGGACTAAAATAAATTTAGTGAAGAAAAGTTTACAGTGTTCTTATTATACAAATAACACTATTATACAAGGTTTTTTTTTTGTGAAACAAGAAAATTTATCGAGCCCAAAGCTCATGATTATATATTCACTGAATAACTTAGTAAAAAACCTAATCGAATCCATAAAAAGTTTGATATTTAAAAAAAAAAACGAGTATTTTAAGAAAAATGGATATTTATTTCATTGTAAAGAGAAAAGAGTGCCATTAACGATGAAAAACGATATCAGCCAAATGGCCGCCACGACTACGGTTGCAGCACCATATCCTTTTCATAAAATTTTTGCACATTTGCGGCTGTATGTCCTCGATTTTCACCATTTCTGTAGTGAATTTTAATAATTTCAATGCGTTGGTAAAGCGTGTATCGTTGCATTTTTAGTAATGGCACAGTTTTTACTTGTTAAATGTCAAAAGATGACAGCTGTCCAGATAGCGAGCTATTCAAAATGAAACTTCCTATTGAAAAACCCTGTAGATGTTTGTATTTTACTTCATCATATCACATTGAGTTTAAAGCCAATTTTCGTATTGTGTAATGGTTTTGAGAGGGGGTTCAGTGACAAACAAAACTGCATTAGGCTAAGGGAGTACCCTTGGAATATATTTCTTTGTGTATGTTAACGTCTCCCATATTGGTCAAATTTTATAAATTTCCAATATTTTTAATTAATATCATTATACAGGGTGGCGCAAGATTCCGATGAAGTCCAATATCTCAGTTATTTAGAAATTTACAAAAAGATATTACTGACATAATTTGTAGCTACTGTAAAACTTCACATTTTAAAATTGGTTTCATATATACAGGATGTCCAATAATCACGTGACGTATCAAACATATGATTTTTTAAATGGAATGCTATATTTTTAATGTCGATTTTAGATTCAACGCTTAAAATTAATCATTTTTGACATACGGTTTATTAGGTCAGTTTTTAATATTTTAAAAGTTATAAACAATTTAAGGTTGAAATCAGGTTGAAGATTGGGGCCTTATTTTTCAAAAATGAAAAACGATGTAAACTTTCTGTTAACGCAATTTAATTGAAAAAATGCTTAATAATATAAGGAATAATCGTTTGTTACCATAAAGCAAATGTTGTGTACAGGGTGAAACAATACGCAAAATGATTTTTTTCTTTTTTCACTTAAATGGAACACCCTATATTTTTTACACTATTTCGATAGAAAATTGATTGTTCTTTAATTTTTGTATAATAAACTATACCCCTATCTGTTACTATTTTTTCACAATTTCAATTAAAAGTACAAAATTATAAGTTTCGCTTATAATCTATAATTTAAGTAGGCTATAATTAAAACAAATGAAATTCATAATCGTTTTCTGACATTTAATAACATACTTACTTCCTAACCTAAAAGCATATTCAAATGACAATCGATATTTAAAGGCGCATGCAAAATATAAAGAAAATAGTTGCTCAACGATTATTTAAAATTGTAAAATGTTTGAATGCTATTGAATAAAAAAAATGTGAATGTGTGAAATAAATACATAAAAATATAATGATATAAATATTTTATTATTTCACTTAGTATCTATTTCCGGTTTTTCAGTCAACATGAATTGTTTAAATAAATCAATTTAAGAAGCATATAGGAATATTTTAAATATTGTTCGAATAATAACCAAAAAATATAGTTGTTGTTAGTTTTTAACAATTAAATTAATCACTTATTGAAGAAGTATGTTTAACTGCACCATTGTTACAAAATATAACGTAAAATGTACTTTACTTACTAAATATGATGTTAAGAGTAACTTTCACAACTAAATAAATTAGTTGTTCTGGCGCGGGCTACTTTGGTTAAAAATTTTATACCAAACTATTTAATCAAGTTTTGGAGAATAAATTGATGATAACAATGGGAATCGTAAAATCTGTTTAAAAATAAATTATTAATATTAACATACCTTAATAGAAAAAATAACTTCCAACCCATTCCTGGTGAATCGAAAACCAACTCACCTCCACCACTCACTAATTACCACTTGTTCATAAACAAAAATAAATCGCGTTTTTAATTATTAATAATTTCTAAAGTTAAAAATTAAACCGGAATAGTGAACACTGCGCGTTTTTGGACGACTGAATCGAAATACAAGAGCGCAATTATCGCAAATCAAGAAAAAAAAAAACGATCGACGACTCACTCCGAGAACTCATTCCTGCGATAAGAAGATTCGTTGTACCTGGATCTTGGCGCACAGCCAAGAACATACCTATTTAAATTGTTGTATTTTCAATATTATCGCGTATTAAAATAATACAGCTTAATATTTATTTACTTTTTTTTATTAAATTCTCATTTATCCCGTGGCAAAAAAATATGTATGAATTATGATGTATTTTAATTAATACACTTGATTATTCGTTTCACTAAATTATTTTATATTTGTGTTCGCGTAACTTTCACAACTAAATAAATTAGTTGTTCTGGCACGGCCTACTTTGATTAAAAATTCTATACCAAATTTGTATTTGAGATTAAATATCTCAAAAACGGTAAACGGTAGCTATTTAATATATTATATAAAAAATGAAGAGTGATTAATTTTCTATTAAAATAGCATAAAAAATATAGGGTGTCCCATTTAAGTAAAAAGAGAAAAAAATCATTTTGCGTATTGCTTCACCTTGTATATAAAAATTTGTTTTAAGAGAGAAAAAGAGTATTTCTTTTATTATTAAGTATTTTTGCATTTGTATGGCGTTGACAGAATGTTTATTTCATTTTTCATTATTGAAATATTAGGCTCTAAACATCCCTCGATTTCAACATTCATTTGTTTATAACTTTTAAACTATGAAAAATAGACCTATTAAATGTTATATAAAAAATGATTATTTTTAAACGTAGAATCGAAAATCTTCATAAAAAATATATCATTCCATTTAAAAAAACATATGTTTGATACGTTACGTGATTATTGGACACCTTGTATATATGAAACTAATTTTAAAATGTGAATTTTGACAGTAGCTACTAATAATGTAAGTAACATTTTTTTGTATATTTCTTTATAACTGAGATATTGGACTTCATCGTAATCTTGCGCCACCCTGTATATATACACATCTTTATTCAGACTATACAGAATATTTTAACAATATAATGTAACGAAAGTGAAAGAAACAAATGGAAAGAGCACTCTGGAATGTTCCACCGAGCGTACGACGGTAAATATGACGTCATTGAAAGTTCTGGAAAATTCTGGAGAAAACAAGCACGCAATAAAAGCGCGATCTGATTAAACTCGATTTCGTAAGAATAACATAAATAATTACAATAGATGTAGATGTCAGCCTGCCAGGGCGGTCGACCAGAGGTATTTCATGAATTTATGATGAAGTTAAAGAAAAATCTATGCTAGCTTACTGAACTGACCTGATGATTCGCATAAATGAATTGATGAATGGTAATGGTTGATGAATTTAGCAAGGATATTATGGTTACAGGGAATACTAATATTATTATTATGCATTAAATTCTGAATTATGAAAGCTTCTGCTTCGTTATATAGACTGATCAACAACGATTGTAAACCATTTAAATTTCTCGCAGAAAAATCTGGGAAGTTTTATAGCTCCCAGTTAATACCGAGGGACAATGAAAAAAGAGTAACTATTTTTGACAATAATTTTATTACACGTGTTATATTAATAATAATAATATTTAGATCGTTTTTTGAGAATAACGTTTCGACTGTGCGAGTGTCATTATCAAAGGTAACAATTGCATGTAGATGCAGATTGATTGAAAATACTGAGTTGAGGATTTTAGACTAGGAGGTAAATAACATATGGCTGCATTTTTAAAACATTTATGGTTACCAAATTATGGAAGTATATTAATGAACAGGGATAATAAAATTATTATTCTCTTGAAAATGGGCTAATAACCCGAAACTAGTCGAGAATTTAAAGTTATTCAATCTAATCTGTGTTTTATTGGTTGATTTTTAATAATTTATTCATATTTATTTCATACAATTATCAGTACGTTTGGAAGATTTGTTTTTAATTTATTTTTTTATAATTTTCGTCGGTTTATAATCTAAATCACTGATTATAATGTAAAGCTAAATTCCCTGAAGTAAAATATGTAAAATTTTCAACACAACTATTCGATTGCTTCTAGTACAGTTGTGAGGATATTAGAAGCCGCTGAGGTTTATAAAAAATAAAATTTCATTATTTCAGTAAATTCGTGTTTACATTCTAATCAGTGACTTACAATTATAACTGAATTATGATTTAATCTAAATCGACAGAAAGGGAGCAATATTCGAAAACAATATAGATTAGTTTAAAACATGAGGTTTGTTTAAGTAAATTATATGCTAAATTGTGACAACAAACAAGGTGTTGTAATTTTTGCCTTAATTATCTTAAGATTATTCTAATAATATTTTACCAAACGAAAAAACCAAACAAGAAAAAAAAAGAGAAAATAACATTGATTGATTCGAAAAACAGGAAAGTGTGAAATAAAACAGTGACGTAATGAATGTAACTGTTATTAATTATCCAAGCAAAATATTTATTTAATAAGGTATAATTGATTAAATTAACATCCTTATTAAAAACCGATTCAACTATCGAGCCTTTAATATTCACCAAACCAATCTATGCAACTTATTCTACACAAACAACTAGAATTAAACTACAAATCCCAACTATCGATTTACTCATCGTTCGTGTCGTCATCAGTTATTCATACACTAAAACTCTTCGTAATCGATTTCATACAAACATTCAATAATTTTCTGGTTTAAAGCAGTCGCAAAATTTATTAGATTTCGTTAATTAATTAATTAATTGAAGCGTTTTACGTACCCTAAAAATATTAATAAAATAACGAGACGGAATTTCGTGACTAGCTCCATGATCGCATCCAGTGACAACTGAGAATTTTCGCCGGGTCACGGATTAAAAGTGTGGATTACAAACTTATGCAATTTCATATACTTCCTTTGTTTTGATTGCTTGTTATCGATATATTTGGTGCTGATAATCTTAGCAATGTTCAAGTAGCACTACCCATTGTCTTATTGTTTAACAAAACAAATATTGTATTATATATTTACTATTATTTATTAATTTTTAAGACTTCCAAAAAGTCGTTTTTTTCCTACTAAATATATATTATTAAAAATAATATATTGTACATAATTTAACATAATAAATAAATATTTTACCCCGACATCAATTGGTAAAAGGGGACATCGATTATATGTCCAACAGTACTAGAGGAGGATAAGACATTTCAATGAATTCAAAGTAGCCGGATACCTCGGTTAGAATGATTCTAAAAATAATTAAACTAAAACATTTTCTTTGGAAATTTGTATGTTGCGTTCTCTTTATTCTATTGAAAAACGCAACGAAATTAACAGGTAAAAAAAAGAGATTTTATCAAGACAATTTGAAAAAAAAGTAACAATGAAGAACAATAAACTTAAAATAAATAATTAGAACAAGTGTTAGAAATGACCACCAGAAACTGCAACAGAGTAACTCAAACGATCGTGCATTTCGATATTGTCATAAACAGAAATAGAAAATTGTTTAATTGTTTTTTGAATTATCCTAGTTGAAGGAATCGATCGTTCGGGTTGCGTATTATAGGCAACTTAACACACATACATCAATGCGTTTGATTTGGGTATTTTACATGTATACATAGGGGATATGTATACTGTTAAAAAAACTTCTCTGTATACATATATAATATATTCCCAAATCTATAAGGCCTTTCTACCCTTTTTTTCTTCGTCTTTTTGTTCTTCTCTATTTATGGTAATTGAGATTTTGGTAGGATGGTATTGTCACATCTATCTAAATCCCAATATACATATATTCAAATGATTGCATTTTTTAACATAAACAAAATAAACGGGTGAGATATGTTAAAATACTTAAACTGACATTTACAACAACAACAAAAAAACAAATGAAATATATAGACTTGCAAAAACAAAGTCTGTTTTTTTAATATGTCCAAAATTAAATATCAAATTTAAAAATGTGTTAAAACATTTGAAGACGTACAAAAAAAGCTGTTTTTTTTAAATATTTCCAAAATTAACATTAAATTTGTTGTGTTCTAGTAAACTTGATTGTTTTTAAATATTTATTAAAAACACATAAATTGTTCATTGAAACATAGTCATTTTTTAATTCAATTTGATATGGGTTGCCATATCAAACCATCATGATGTTAACATACATTATTATAAATAAAAAGAGTATTTATTTATTTGGTCACAGTTACTGAATGAAATTAAATAAAAATTATTGTGTAATTAATAAATTATTTCCACATATAGCCCTATGACATTTTAAGCTAAATGTGGAAATAATTTGTTGGTTATTTTCAAATAATTTTTATTTAACACACATTATTGTTAAACCCCTTCAAATCCATCTGAGAAACTGCAAGTTGTATATTTACTAGAGATGGGCAAAGTCGATCTTTTATTATTGCTAAATTAAGTATATTATAATTTTAAGAATGTTACTTATTATAAAAATATCAAAAATAACTTCACATTTATTAATAAACATAAATTTGAAGTTACTTTTTCGTTTTAAATACTTAAAATGACACATTTATTATTATCGAGTATTACACTCGATTACTAATATTATTAGATTTTGCCCAACACTAATATTTACGTTTATTCTATTGCCAAAACGACACATTTAAACTACACCATTGTTAAAATGTTCTTATTAAAGAACATTCAATGATTTTCCCTAGCCGCTAATATAAATAAAACTGCAATTGTTTTTAAATCAACAGGAACTAGAAACAATCGCGCATTATTTATTGATATAAAATACATATTTAATCGCATAAAAAAAATTAATTACTTACGCGTTGGTTACATGCAAGCCAATGAGCGCGCTGGGCACAAACGTGACGAATTTCGTCGTGAACAAAACCTCCTCGGTGAATTCCTCGTTGGTTTTCTCCTTTTTCGGCAATTTCATCTTTTCCTTTCGATATCCACCGAAATTTTCGAAATATCGGCGCACTGAAAACCCGGACTTTTAAACGGAAGGACAGCCATAAATAAATGCGTACGCAGTGAATTTCTAACAAGTTTGCGAATGTTTGCAGACGTGACGATTGTGTCGAATCAATATCAGGTGATGCAAATGACGGCGATTATATGTAAAATTAGTTTAATTATGCAACTAATTACAAAAATCGTTAAAAAACAAATTATTTTATAAACATGTTACGGCTGGGGAAAGCAAGGTTTCTATAATCGATTTGGTGCTTTAAATATTTATCTGTAATTTGTAACTATTTCGTATATTTTTGTTATAATGACTAAAGTAAAGTATTACTTCATGTTCTCTAAATAAACTGATTACTTTGTTAAAGCGATAAAAAATAATTTAACTATAATCGCATAGTAAATCGCGCAGAATCAGGATCGGCAATCGGGTTCCCATTTAAAATATCGAAGTAGCTCTCCGACTAACCAACAAGAAGTGGATATAAAGGCAGGAATTTTATGTCATTAGATATATATCAGCTCTTTCCATTTAATTCGTTAATTTTGACAGTTGTGAGAGAATCTTTCAAATAATGATTGATGGCAATATAATTCTCTAGAACATTTGTTTGCAACATTTCTTTCTCTCTCTTCTAATAAACGCTTTGTATACTTTACAAAAATCAGCTATTTCCATTTAATTCATTAATTTTGACAGCTGTGAGAGAATCTTTCAAAAAGTGGTTGATGGCAATATAATTCTCTAGAAGATTTGTTAGTTTCCGATTGGATGTGCATTTCTCGAATTATTTGACCGTTCCAAGACTTTCTTAAATTAGAAAAAATCTTGTTGTATGTAGAATTCTATTTTATTGAGCATTGCCCTGACATTAATGACATTTATTTGTTGTCAAAACTATAGTCGACAATAAAACAATCCTAGTTATACAAACGAAGTAAAAAAGTGTTTACTTTATTAAAATTGACATAAAATGTTATCTGTAATAATAGGCAGACAACATTTCTAGTATTTAATGATTAGTGGATAATTATATATATTTTTTAAATATAAATTGAAAAATTGAAACTCTACACATATTTTTAAAGTTATAACAAACGTGTTTACTTTGAAGTTACATATATTTACAGTTTATCAATTGCATTTCACATATAATCTTCTTTGCCCGATTTAACTTATTTGACATTTATTTGATAATGTGGAATATATTTTAAGATCTCATGGAATATCATTTGATCAATCAGGAAAGACAATTGAAGAAACAATTATGTATTTTATTTAAATATGAAAACTAGAACTGAAATTTTATGCAAACCACAAATTTGTCTATAAATTCAATTTAAACATTACATACAATTTCCTTATTAATCCAATTAAAAACACATTATGCCGTGAATTAGGAATGATTACGTGAACCATTAACTCACCGTTAGCGCGATGTTTACTTTTTAAGAAACCGTTTGACACACTTTTCCCTCTCTCTCTCACACACACACACTCAATTTTCGCGATTCAAGAACCTCCACGTTTCAAAGAATCTTCCGTATTTCCGCAAAAATGACAACGTGTCTACTAACTGTGATGATGGTGTAACAATGACTAAGCTACAAAAGCCGCCCGTGGCTCGTTTAAGTCCATTCGGTTCAAGTCTACGCCGAAAATGCTCCTCCAATGGTAAACGGCGCTCTTGCTCGCTTCACGGTGTGAATTAATGTTAAATGAAATTGAATGTGAATGAGAAGGAATGGCGTAATAACGTCGTTTTAGTGGCGACTTAGAGGATGGACGGTTTTGTTTTTCTTATTTTTTTGGGAAAAATTAGGGCCGGTGCGATTCGTTTTCTTTTATTCGCCCCTGCGCGACAGATGCGGTGTATACAGGGGGGAGGGATATGACTCACCACCCTTGGTGTATTGGATTTATAAAATGTTAGGGGTGCAGATGGTATGATAATAGTAACAATAAAAAAAAGTATTATTTTCTTCTTTAGTAGAATATCGGGGCTATTCTATAAGGGAAATGTAAAGTTTATTTTTGTATCACCATTAGACTTTGATGATACAAAATAAAGTACACATTAAACTTTACTTTTGTCTTACAGAATAGCCCTGATGTTCTGTTAAAGAAGAAAATAATACTTTTTATAGTTACTATTATCATACCATCTGCTCCATTTTAAATGGATATACACGTATTATATTAGCTATGTATATTTATTAGAAAAAAATATTAGATACTTAAGTGAGAGAGCTAACTTAAGTATCTAATATTTTTTTAATGTATAAATTATAAAATGGAATATTCTCTAAACAAAAGAATTATTATTATAAAGATAATGTTAATTTATTTAATAACGTTCACGTTAAATTTTACGTCTCCCTTACGGAATAGCCCCGAAATTAAGAGAAAATCTGAACCAATAATACAACTAAAGACAGATAGCCATTGTCAACTACATACATAATCATCTTTGTTGCAAAAGAACAGATTACAAATCATTGCATTTTTATTTGCAGGATAACTGTCGACCAGTGGTCTTTCAGCCATTATCGACTGTCATATTTTAAAATTATCTACAGTATCGAACAAAAAGAATGCGACTCTTCAAATTTGTCACTATTTTATAAACACCTAAAACGTTTGATAATATATAAATCGTGTCTAAAATATACTGTAAATAAACATATTTTGAATGTTATAACAAACCTGTTTACTTTAAAGTAATGAAAAAAAGGCAGAATTATAAAAAAATATGCAAAATTTTGAAAGGCGACTTCATTAGGGATCCATTTAAGTTGGCTATAATAAATTAAGCTAGTTATAAATGTGTATAAGAACTATCAGGAGGTGTATATTAGAAGTATATATATATATATATAATTTAAAATCCCTATCTACCATAATGGTAGTGTAGGGGTGTATATCAGAAGTAAATTCTTATGAAGATTATTTTTTTAAGGATGATGGATTCATTTAATTTTTCAAGGAAGCATATAAATTTTTATAAATTTACAATAAAGATGATTGTATTAATAAAAAACGGTGCGGACCCATTCAATATTCTATATTTATTTAAATTTAGGTAATTTTAATTACAAAGAATATATTGAATATTACAAAATACAAAGTTTCAACATTTTTTGACGTATACAAAAAAAGTATGGTTATATATGATATATAATAATTTTAAATGCGATAGATTTTCACCATTCATCCACGAAAATAATTCTTAACTTCATTTATTTAGTACAACGTCAATTTATTTAGTAGTTGCAACCAATATCGAGTTACTAAATAAGTTTTATTTATAAAAAACACACTTGAGGAATATTGTCATTCGGGGTTATTCCTTACGTTAAGGTTGCGGTTTAGTGGAAAGAGATAGCTATGTAGTAAAATGGAAATAATCGTTTGAAAATAGCTCTATTTTCAAACGATTATTTCCATTTCTTTTGGATTTCATTATATGAATGTATATTTACATTTTTTATCTACCAAGTATAAAGTATCAGTCTAAATAAAAAATAAATCGTTAATTTTCGTGTATTACGTCAATTTACTAGTTTAAGTTAGAAAAGAAAATTGTAAGATATAATGAAATTAATAGGCCATGTCTGCTAAGTTATTTCAATGCAGAATTTAGTGAAATCCTTTAAATTTTCATTGCACTAGTTTTTATTAGCAAAAATATAATTTGAAATTTGCTATAAATTTGATCAATTTTCATTGTTTTTCATAATTATTTTTCACAGAAACTAAACTTTAAAATAATTTTTAATTTATCTGATGAAATTCCTGCTTATTTTAAGATTATTTTAATGTATAATACAATATTGTTCATTGATCACAACAACAATCTAACTCAAATTAGTGATTGCCCACATTTGTATAGCTATTTCTTTCTTCCAAACCGCACCCTTAAATTTTAATGTTTTAACACACATATTATTTTTATCGTCACAGTTTAAGAATTTTTAACCGATATGAAGACTTAGATTGTGAGAAAAAAAAGAACGCATACTTTAAATTTAATTTAATAATTCACATACGGAATAGAATTTTATTAGTGTATAATTAAAAACGGAAAAATATATAATTCGCTTTCGTTACTGTGGTTAACTCTTAAAATAATGCAAACCTAAAGAAAATAACAATATTCATGGGCCAATATAATTTACAGAATTTCCATACATTGAATTACACAACGATTATTCAAATAAGTTATTTTTTCCACCGGAGGTTGTTTACAAAGCAAATTCAACAAAATTATGCAATAAAGAGTTTCTAATAACTGCACTGAAGAGAATGCGATTTGGTTAATTTCGATTAGAAATAAACGATAACTTTCCAATTCATGCACGAAAATAAGAATTCCACTTCAAGAAAAAGTACGACGTAAAACGATTTTATAATACGCTCGTTAATTGAGATGACTTTAGATTTATGTTTTCTGAGGATTAAAGTAAAAGCTAATTATCAATAAAAAATCGATTTAAAGAAATGTAAACCGTTTTTATAAAATGTTCACTAATTAACATGACTTTATATTTCTGTTTTATAAGAACTAAAGTTGGTCATGACACAATGCTGGTTGTGAATAAGAATTCAATTTGGAGAAATAATTAAATATAAAACGATTTTACGAAATGTAATTAAGATGACACCGTATTTCTATTTAATGAGGATTAATCATTATGTGGTTATGAATAACATTTCGATTTAAAGAAATTATATAATTCAAAATAATTTTATATAATGTTTAATACTTCAGATGGATTTGTGTTATGGTTTTATTTGAATTAAAATATCGTTAGTTATGATAAATTCAAATCCTTGTAAAACAGGAACATAAAGTCATCTCAGTGGTAAAATAATTAGCATTTTATAAAAGCACTGGTATGAATATAAATTAGTAATTATAAAACAGACCACAATAAATGTCATTGTATTACACTCTTTTATATATACTTTATATTTATATAATTATATAAAGTAATATAATTGTTCATTTAAATATTTTCATATTTGTCAGACAACCATTGTAAAAAACAATTTGTAAATTATCCGTAATATGGAGTTAATCTATTCGATATTAAAAATTATTACTATTATAATATTTTTTTAATATCGAATAGATTAACTCCATATTACGGATAATTTACAAATTGTTTTTTTATAACGGTTGTCTGACAGATAATAGTCAGAAAAATAAATTAAAATTGTGAAACAATAACCAAGTATTTATTTAAATAAAACATTTATACATTGCTAACCAGTTTCACCAGGTGTTAAATGAGTCAAAAGTGAATAATTTCTGAATATATATATATATGCATTTCACATTACTTTAAAACATTTTTATTACAGTAAATATATTGTTGTATTTCTGTGTTCAATATAACTTCGCGGTTTTCATAACTTTTTTAAAATTTCTATTCAACACTGTATTGAGTAATAATTTAATTGATTCTACATACATTAATTTAAATAACATACCTTTTGAGAAGCCTCCGCCTCGGAAATTTCAAGTTAATGTCCCAAATCATCTTCGAGCGTAATATGAAGACATTTACCTGAAAATTATATATTCAGTAATTACGAATAAGTAAACAGTACGCGAGAATATCACCATTTTATACACTTTCACAATTTTCAAAATGTACATTATTTAATTAAGTTAAAATTTAAATTATATTTGCAACAACGTTACAAAAAAAAATGAATGAGTGATGGGCAAAGTCGATTTTTATTGCTGCTTACTTTTTTTCTTACTTTAAATTGTAATATACTTATTTACGTATATTATAATTTTATTAATGTTATTTATTATAAAAAACCAATAATAATAATAATAATAATAATAATAATAATAATAATAATAATAATAATAATAGTTTATTTAACGGATAATTCCTCTTTAATAATTTAAATAATTTCCTATTTATTAATAAACATCAATTTATTATCACTTATTTAATATAGTTATTTAAAACTGCACATTTACTAATACTCTCTTACTAAGATTACTCAATTTTGCCCAACACTAGTATGAATAATGAAAACAAAATAATTGCTAATATTCCACTCGCTACAGTTTGTCTTTTCTCGGTGAATAACACTTTACTTTTAAAAATGTAAGTGAACCATTATTTTCGTAAAACTTATCAATAATGAATAATAAGTACTAAACATTAATAAATTGTTACGTATTGTTGAGATACGTGATGAGAAATTAACACATTTCAATATTTAAAACGATTCTTCCTGCTTATAATTTTAAATGAGTATACAATGTGAATAATCATTATTCAATTTTTGTGAAAAAAGGATACACATTTTAAAAATAAGTTCACTCGTTTGAATATTTTAATAATTATTAAAAAAAATCCATTTGATTTTATTCATGATTCATTATTTCACAATATTTTTTTATACGTCCTTCATTTTTACTAATAAGTTCAGTAACTTTTTTGTTTGGGATATAAACGAAGTTATAATGAATTTATTACTTGAGTAAGGCAAAGAGATGAAATAATAAAAATAATAATAAACAAAGGCAGAAAGACCTGTGGTCGATAGCTCTTATTTGGGAATATATTATGAAAATGAAAACAAAATAATTGCTAATATTCCGCTCGCTTCAGTTTGTCTTTTCTCTGCGAATAACACTTTACTTTGAAAAGGGAAAATAATGTAGTGAACCATTATTTTCGTAATAATTAATGTCTTTTAATGTTAACTCGAGATTTTTTTTAATTGATTCTTTTGTATTTCTATTCTTTTGATTTGTAGATATATTTGTGAAAGTTTAATTGTATTGCGCAGAACATCACTACATTATAAATTTAACTTAATTAATACATCATGTTACATTATATGTAATGTATTATTTTCTCATTTAATAAAGATTTAGTAGTAGTAAAATAATAACGATAATTAATTAACAGGTGAGTGCAACCTGCAAGGCCGGAAAAAGCGAAAATTCTAGATATTTTCTCGGCACTTTTGCATAATTTCATGTCGGTTAATGTTGAGAAAAATTGATATTAACTTTTCCGTTTTATAAGATTAACAGTGTTATAAATCCATAAAAGATAAACAAAAAATTGAGGCATATAGCTTATTTACGAACGATTGACATCAGATAATTTTTATTAATAAACGTGATTTTTTTTTTTCAAAATTTATTTAATTTATAAAGGCACATTTAATCTGTAATAAACATATTCTACTGCACGTGGAAAGTCTGCCTCTTATATGTTTAATACATTCATAATATATTATTTGTATACTCGTTAATCCTATTAAGGGTGCGGTTTAGAAGAAAGAGATAGCTATACTAATATGGGCAATCACTAATTTGAGTTAGATTGTTGTTGTGATCAATGAACAATATTGTATTATACATTAAAATAATCTTAAAATAAGCAGGAATTTCATCAGATAAATTAAAAATTATTTTAATGTTTAGTTTCTGTGAAAAATAATTATGAAAAACAATGAAAATTGATCAAATTTATAGCAAATTTTAAATTAATTTTTTGCTAATAAAAACTTGTGCAATGAAAATTTAAAGGATTTCACTAAATTTTGTATTAAAATAACTTAGCAGACATGACCTATTAATTTCATTATATCTTACTTTTTTTTTTCTAACTTAAACTAGTAAATTGACGAAAATTAACGATTTATTTTTTATTTAGACTGATACTTTATACTTGGTAGATAAAAAATGTAAATACACATTCATATTATGAAATCCAAAAGAATAGCTCTATTTTCAAACGATTATTTCCATTTTACTCTACAGCTATCTCTTTCCACTAAACCGCAACCTTAAATAGTAAATGAGAAAAAATTTAGTTCGATGCCACTATTTTTATTGAGCCGAGAGGTGGAAATGGCTTCGTTGTGAAATGCGCCAAAACGGGTGGATGTTTTTTTTTCTCCAATTAATACCATTGGCAATTTAATAAATAAAAATAGGCTAATAATCCTAAACTAGTTGAGAATTTAAAATTATTCAATCTAATCTGTATTTTATTGGTTGATTTTTAATAATTAATTAATATTAATTTAGTACAATACGAACCACCTATGTTTAAATATTAAAACCATAAATTATTTTATTTATTTCCTAAATAAAAAAAAATATTTATAAATTCCTTTTTGTTTTATAATATTTACCGGATTCTCCTTTTAAAGCCAAACAAATCCTCCTCTCTCCTGACGTCTAGACGTCCGGTACATTCACGATCGACTCGAAGCGGACATAGCCATCTGCCAAAATACATTTTTTTACTAAATAACCCATTGGCAAAAATGCAAATGCCGACCAAACCGCGCTGCTAAAAATACGAATGTTTGTTGGCTTGATGCATGCGCGTTACATAAAAATAAATCAAAACAGTCCGGTTGATTATAGCAAAACAACGCACGCAGGTAATAAAATCGCGGGCATACTGTGCAATACACTCAATTGCATAACGCGTGGTTTATAATTGTTACGCCAATACGTAATCAATACCATTTGGAAATGGCAATAACAAAAAATAATATCAGATATTCATATAATAATTACGAAAGGGATAATGCGAATAAAATTTTTATTAAACTTTAGCATTAACATAAGTCATAATGTAACAGTAGCTAAAGGGAAAATAATTAATTAATTAATTATTTTCTTATTCTTTCTATTTCTTAATCTTATCCTGTTATATATGATTAAATAACTGTGACCATGTGATTAAGTAAATAAATCCTTTTTCTATTATCATATTACTGGTTTAATATTGAGAATTTAATAATATTAAATTCAGTGTATGTTTTTATTTTTTATTTTATTTGTGATTTTTTGATTATTTTCAATACTTTATCAGATCGACGCAATTTAACTAGTTGTATATTTAGGTACAAATTATTACATAATGCAATTAATATCCCTCAATTATTATCCATGATAAATATTAATACGACGCGTATAGTTTCTCAGAGAAATGATACATTTTTGTTACCGAAAGCTAATACAAATAACTTATTGAAAGCGCCCATTTATCAAGTCATTTAATGCTAACTCGAGATTTGTAAATATATTTGTGTAAGTTTAATTGTATTGCTCCGAACATCACTTCATTATAAATTTTAATTATAATTAACTTTATTTTACGGAATTCTCCATTTTAATTGATTACATTATACAATAATTTACATATTTAAATTAAATTAAATTATTATTTTGTAGGATTTTTTTTGTAATTTAAAACTTTTTTTTTTCTTCTATGGACAATAAAGATTATTAATAAAATTGTTATTGTTATTATTTTCATTATATTATTGTATCTCAGGGAATTGTCACCCTGGATTTGCGAGAAGGTAACGGGCTAAGCCATATTATAAATTCATCTATTTTCTTGCAATGGCCAGTGTTGACAGAATTACAGCTTTTTGTAGATTTGTGTGTATATAGCCGGGGATGTTTAAAAGCTTTAGATTTATTATTATTAGTAATAATACTCCTTCTTATTTAATTTCATGTTTGAAGTAAAATACTATAAAATGAATTTGTTAATTCTTGAGACTTCTGCTCTTTAATACATCGTAATTCATATCATTAATGAAAATTTTGTTTTTATTATTGCAAACAAAATTAAGGTATTTTTTCATTAAAAAGAATATTTTTATTAAAGTAATTTTAAAAATTTATTTATGGCCGTACCAATAGTCGCAGCTTAATCTTGTAATCAATCTAGGATTCATGATTCGCGGATTCGCGAATGTTATTGGTGGCTCCACGGATTATTTTCAATATAATCCAGGATTATGTCGGCTATTTTATACATTTTGACGCAATCCAAGAATTAATACTCAATTCTGGATCAATCCATGACTATTAGTACGGGTATTTATATCATATACCTATATGTGTATAAGTTGAAACTATATAAAATAAAAACATTCATCAATTCATTTGCGCAAATTATCAGGACAGTTCAGCTAGCTAGCATAGATTTTTCTTTAACTTCATCATAAATTCACGACAGGGCAGAAAGACCTCTGGTCGATAGCCCAGACAGACTAACACCTACATGTATTGTAATTATTTATATTGTTATATTGTTAAAATTATCTATATAGTCTGAATATATATATATATATATATATATATATATGAAATAGTCTATTATACAAACAATGTTTGAGAAGGTTTTTCGTTAACATTAATACAATGTTTAAATATTAAAAATATTGATAAAAATAATAATTTAAAATAAAAGAAATTTTAGACAAGGTTTTTTTTGTTTGGCTATTATTAACTGGCTTATATAAATAAAGTTCGTGTTGTAATTCTATCAATAAAAATAGTTTTCAAGATGATTTTTAACATTAGAAATAACTAAATAGTTCTTTAAAGGCCGAAATACCTTTGGTTGATAGCCATTTAGAAATATCGTTACATATATGTCTTGTAATAAATAAATAATTATGTAAAATTACATGAATATATGAAATACATTACAAATTATTATCCAAACTATGAATAAATGTTACATGGATAAAGATGTTTAATTAGTTACTTAGAATCTGAATACTCATTTTGTTCGAGTTTAATAAAATTATAGAAATTCACTACTTCTTTATTAAATTTATACTTACTCAGTGTGCAAAAAACCAGCTGCAGTTTATTTATTTCTGGTGCATTCCGCAGAGAAACACAATCCGGTTTGCCGCGTCGAAAGGAAAACGGATCGCGCTCGCGCAATTTTTATTTGCAAATTTCACTTTCGTTCAGTTTCAATTTGTGCCCATTTTCGCCGAGTTTCAGGGGATTCGATCACGCAACTGACGCGAATATCATTATTTTCCATACGCAGTGCTGCCAACGGGCCCGCTCTTTTTATCCCGTGAAACTATTTTTAAATTTAAAACCCGCAGACTGTTCGACGCTGCTCCGTGTATGTTGTGTTGCATATGTCTTTTCCCACTCATATAGAAAAATATAATTATCAAAATGCTATATATTATTTAAATATTTAAATAAATAGAACATATTTTGAACAATATATAAAAATATCCAAAAAAATGTTTACATATTGTTCAAAATATATTATTTTTATTAAAATATATATACATACATAAACATCTTTATTTCTGAGATTGGAATATACAGTTACAATACAATATTTAACAATACACTAACGTTCACAGCATAATTCCAACTCTGAAACTGGCTATCGACCAGTGGTCTTTCAGCCAAATATATATATTATATTCCTTTCTTCACTTTTTTTTATATTTATTTAGCTGGCAGACTGTTAGGGTGGTTTCTAACCCAGGCCTAATCGTACAGATCGTTCAATTACTTTAAAACTACTAAAAAATCAGTAGATGGATACATACGGTAAAGATTCTTAAACGACTAACCACTACACCATCAACAATATGCCTACCAAGAGGGAAATTTATATGATAACAATCCTTCGACTAGTGAGCAGATGCAAAAGAACCATACAACGCAAAAGCACTGTATTGGAGGCCTTTGTAGATATTAAATGGGCTTTTGATTACAGAAATTTAAAAAAATGCACAGTGGATGAACGGAATGCTTAAAAGTCAGATTGCAAAAATTACCTTATATGTGAATGCATTAGAAGCAAAAGTCACTGGCCGTTGCTCGTAGGCTGGATGTTCTCAATTGATACCCAAGAATTAAAGAATTATTGAAGAACTCTTGGAGCCGACTCGCTCGCCAAACAAGAGAAATACAAGAATTTATAGGATATGTATTCGCTATTGGAATACCTTATAGAATCGTAAAAAAAAACTAACCCGACTCAAATTAACATAGATGAGGAGCATTGAAATCATGGCAAAACCAAAAAGGAAAGAATCACTGGAGACTCTTCCTCAATTATCCAGTACTCGATTGCAAAAGCATGCTGTCAGGACTGAGTAGAACGAAAAATTACAGGACTAGCAACTGAACACTATGATTTCAACAAACATAAGCATTTGATTGGAAATGCCGTGGAAATATAGGAGATGAGGAAACTTTCCAATGTCCACTCTAGGCGTCAATTCCTAAACTTTATGGAAGATATAGGAGTATACGAAAGGTAGGATATTCACAAGCATATGATTGGAAACATTGCGGGAATCTCAAAGTGAAGGAAACCCTAATATTCACTAAATACAGGCAAAGATTCCTGAAATAAAGCTCGGGAATATCCCTTGGCACCAATTCCTAACTTCATAGAAAATACAGTTACACTCCTGTATTAGAAGTAGCTGTTGAATATCCAGAGATGTACTAAAGCACCACAGAGACTATAGGGAAACCTCCTCGTAGTCACAACGATGACGTTACAAAGTACTACTTAATTCAACTTAATGCAGAAGAAATAAACAGATCTATAACGAATGTGAATGATAAAACTAGAAAAGTTAAAACAATAATAAAACAAACACTCAAAATGCATTTATTTTGGAGTCAACAGGCTATATTTGACGGTTTCGCGTCCGTGATTTGTTATCGTTGTTTTTAAAAACGCATTTTTGCAATTGTTATAATATTACATAGTTTATTTCGAATTTACATGTTTGTTTTCGGAAATGCCGATATATCATTTTTAGAAAATCAGAGATTGTCACTGTTTTCAATACTTTTATAGCGCCACCTTTTATACGCGCCTGATTGTCATGCTTCTTTTATTCTTACTATTTTTTAATACATAATTATTCGCTATTTGTATATTTTAATTAATTTATATTAATGTTTCAAAATATATTCCTCGTGAGAAATATTAATTCATGTATATAAAGTTGCATACATTTGTAGCGTGCACGCGAAATTTATAAGAAATAAACTATTTTAATTACTCAAACACTCGGTTTTGTGAAAGCAAATTTATACATTTTATTTTGACAAAGTTATAAAACTTAGGATGACTTTTAACTCAGTTCAAGTTTGTGCAGGATAAATGATTAAACCCACATTATAGTATATAAAGAAACCAAAATAACTTTTTTATACCATTTGGATTTTTTTTTATTATTAATTGCGACACAAACAATAGTTTGTTTTAGAATGATTGCCGTGTAATCGAAACTGGTCACGATTAATAAAAAATCCAAGTGGTATAAAAAAGTAATTTTGTTTTCTTTATATACTATATTGAAAATGTACCACCAAGTTAACGCCGACAAAATTAAAGAAACATACGCTATATACCTATTGTTTTCTAATATTTTAATAAAACATAAAAAATGTATTTTATATCATTTCATAAAAAAACATTTTTTTTTCAGGAAGTTCAGTTATTCTGTATGGGAAATGTCAAATTTCGTTATTTTTTATCATCACAGTCTAAGCAGTGATTACAATAGATACCTGTATACATTGATTGTGAAGTTATTTAATAACCGTTAAATTTAACTTTTCCCATACGGAATATCCCCGAATATCTGAATGTCGTTGATATTTAAATAAAAGATATTTAATCTGTTCTTACGGCTTTTTAATTTCTAATCGTCGTAAATAATAATGAATAATTGCTAAAAACAACCATAATAGAAAGAAATAACCAAATGGTTATTGACTGTCTAGGATATCAAACACGAACTAATAGTGTTATACTGATGACCTAGTAAATAAACAATAGTGTACTGTAAATTATAGCAATTTTAAAACGTGTTGGAATTTTGTAAACTGAAAAAGTATTTTATCAATTGGCTTTGCTGAAAAAAAAAACAAACAATTAAAGTAGGTCGTTTTAATCTACATTTTTAATAACATAAAACGTTTTCAATGCAAATATGAAGGTTTTCACAAAATTTTGCATTCAAATAATCTCACATGCATTACCTATCAATTTCATTATATTTTACAATTTTCTTTTCTAACCAGAATTATTGAATTATTTTAAAGTTAGACTAATGTCACTGAGATTACCGATTTTGATATTTGAATTATTTTTTTCATCGCTAGAGTCGACCACTTGGGTTAATTTTTATTTTGCAGTTTCCGCTACTGATATTAAAATATGTTATATATGTAAAATTGTATTATTCTATTTATATGTGATTTACAGTCATGCTATTTATCTAAACATTTTGAATATTGCTATTATTCTGTATAAAGGTGATTTACCGTAAATAAATGAATTGAATTAATAGTTTTCTATTTGTCAGTTATAAAATGTACATACATAATTAATATTATTAAATCAACGAGTTTTTCCGTAGCTAACTCTTTTAACTAAATCGCAACCTAAATTACATTTCAGCAATGATCTGGATTATTCCGTAAGTAATATATATATATAGAAAATCTGTATTTCTGAGAGATACATTAAATTATATTACATTATTTACAACATTACAATCATAAACATCTAGTTAAGCCTCAGAAAATGGCTATCGATCATCGGTCTTTCTGCCTGTCTTTGTCCAGTTCTTGTCTTTTTATTCAATCGTCGTGATTGCGTCACTGTCTAAGTTCTCTAAATTATTTAATGAATTGTTAATGAAGGATAGGCATATTTAGGATTGATGTTAGGATTACGAGGTATACTAAGTAAAATATTAAAATGGTCGTATAAGTAATTTTTTAAATTTAACAATTCAGGTACGAAATAGCCCCCAATATTTCTATTTTTTTTAATTAATGACCTTTCTACCACTGTGTGGTGTAAGGCAATATTTCTATGTAACATTAATTCCTATTCTACGTAAATATATTAAAGTTTGATCACAAAATTGAAAACTTTATTATATTCATTTTTTGTTGTTGATGTTTTAAATTATAAGCACGAATTATGAATTTTTAAATGACGAAGCTATGTTTGAATAAATAAGCGTAATTCCGTTTAAATCTCCTGGAAAAAATGGGCATTAAAATTCGACTCGGGTAATCTCGAATACGATGGCAATTCCTTATATAATATTCTAAAGGAGTCGCCACGGGGAATATAAATTTTACGAGATTTCAGGTCAATGTTACTATAATTGTAAAATACAACAAGTAGTCGATATTTTTAATTCATTAAATGGATTGTCAACAAACGGTGCCATTTAGAAATTAGGCAACAGTCAGCGGTTTGTGTTATTGTTCCAATTTATGTTTCATATTTTCAATTTTTAGAAATTAACAATTAAATAATGAAATCAGACATATAATTGTAGTAATATTTGTAGTATTTCCTCATGGTAATAACGATAATGCTTTTTAATGTAGAAGGAAGTAAAATTGTCTGCAAGAGAAAAAGGAAAAACAATATTTTTAATTGTAATAAATGAAACACTTTTTTACTTTGTTTGTATAACTCCGAGTTATACAAACAAAGTAGAAAAGTGTTTCATTTATTAGAATTGAATTACAATGTATAACAAAGTAGAAGCCTCAACAATTAACAAGACAATATTTTGAATTATTTTCTTAGTTTTAAAATTATAATACACACGTATTTCTCGTTAATCTTGTTTCTAAGCTAATTGTAATTGAATTTTAATATAAATACATATACTAATAGAGAGTTACAGTTATTTAAATTCATTAAATAAAAATGATTTGAAAATAATTAATAAATTATTTCTACATTGCTGTATGATGCAATGTTTTATTGATATGCAGCAGCATGCACATTAATTTGTTCAATGTCTGACGGGGTTTTTGTCCTAGAAGTAGTTTCTTTTTTTTTTAATAAATCGAAAATTCAAACGAATGGATCTCATTCTCTAGCCGCGTCCAATTCTCTCCATTCACCATGGAAATTAAACAAAACAAGAATCGATCACAGAGTGCTTTTCCTGTCCTAATCGATCTCCCGTTATCAAAGCACGAAAATTAGAATAACTCAATAGTTTTAATGTACATTTGTCTAAAGTACTTGCGTAACGCTATATTTTTTTGTTGTAGTATGTACCCATCAATAAATACATAAATCCACGACATAAGTTTCTACGTTTCATATAACGTATACTATAATTTTATCATCACAGCCTAAACGGCTTTTACATAGAATGTGAAGCGAATTAATTTTTTTTTAAATGTTTATGAATAAGCCTATTCAGTTACCGATTTAGTAATAATTGGGGAAGGGAAATGTTGAGCACGTTAAACGTACATAACGTATTCAACATTTCCCGTACGGAATAGCCCCAATTCGTAGAGTAACTAGTATATTTCATCCTCTTTGCCCAATTATTACTAAATCAATAATTGAATAGGCTTATTCATAAACATTAAAAATAACATTTAACACAATCACAATTCTTTATTATACAGTTTTAAATATTCCACATTTAAATATTCAACATACTTACATACGTGTTGTTATTTATACACCTGAATGAAAACCGTCTCAAATGAATCATCGCTAAATAATAAGACGAGACAGGTAGTCGAGGTGAAAGTGACGATTGAAAAATTAACTGTTCCATAAATTTGGGTCAGGCAATTAATTTTATGCATTGTCCACAATCGGACACGAACGATGTCACCGAAACCATTTAAGCAAATAATAAACGATTAATAAATAAATTTCGTCTGGCGTTTCTAGTGAAATAGTTACGCGCAGTGAAATCGCTTTAATCCATAAAGGGTCGAATTATCATTTTAAATTTGCATGTTTCAAAATATAAATATGCTTTCCATGAATATGATAATATGGACGAAATACATATTCCGATGTATTTAAAACTGTTACTTAAATTTTGTATTAATAAAAAGGGATAATTGTATTCATTAAACATGATATATGATTTAAATATTTCATTAAACGTGAATAATTTTAATATTTTAAATTAAAAGGAATAATTAAAAATATAAGTAGTGTATAGAGTGATCAACAATGATTGCAGCCAAGTTAAATTTCCCGCCGAAAAATCTGGGTATTTTTATTGTTTATACCAAGGAAAATAAATAGAGTAACTATATTTATTACTGGCAGCATCGTATACAGGGAGCTTTTTTTATCAGTATACATTTCCCCTATGTATACCTGCAAAATACGCGAGTCAAATGCATTAATGTATGTGTGTTTAGTTGCCTATAACACGCAACTGATCATACATATGCCAAATAGTCAACTAAATATACACACATTAATCGGTTCAATGCGTTTGACTAGCGTTTTTTGCAGGTATACATAGGGGAAATGTATACTGTTAAAAAAACCTCTCTGTATATGACGTACGTGCGTTTTTAAAAATCAATGCATACTTTAAACAAACTTAAAGCAGGAGTTGAAAATGAAAATATAGTTCCAGAGTAGCTTCAACATCTATTTGAAAATAAAAAGACGTAGAGTTAACATTTGTCTAGAAAATATTTAATTTATTTTGATAAACAAAATATTTGATAGGTCAAAGACAATCTGGGGGATTTTTTTTCATATGATCTCATTGTGTAATTGTATTCCTTCAAATGAAAGCGTTAATTGTTTGAAAATCCATGATAAGATAATAGTATCATGGATTTTCAAACAATTAATGCCTTCACAATCAACATAATTCTATCCCGTTATTTTAATAGTTCCAACTTGGTTTAGATGTGTTTACGTAATTAATAAAAAAGATAGTAATTTTTTATTAATTACGTAAACACATCTAAACCAAGTTGGAACTATTAAAATAACGGGATACAATTATGTTGATTTTTTTTGTTGTTTTTGTGAAACAATACGAAGTGTCACTCCTTTAATTAACTTTACATAGCGCAATATGTTTTATCAAGTGTTAATTGAGAAATCAATACAAGAAATCAAAAATTCAAAAATAATTTTCGAAGAGGAAGTTTTGTAGTTCAATTTATTCACCTTTCAGGCGTTACCAATTTATGTCTTGACTGGAGTTTTGTGGTTCTTAATATTGAATGCGCTTGCTCAAAATAACCATGTAAATATTTTGTTTGTTTTATTTTTATTTTTTAACGAATATAAAGAATTATTACAATACAAACGTATACAAATTAGATTACTCAATAAATTTTCAAAGTCAAAACAACGATTATACAATTCCGCAACAGGCACGTCCAAATATAATTCCGAATCGTCTAACAATTTAAATTGGTCAACGCATTTTGCCCATTGATACGTGCACCTTGTCCATCTAACGCAATAAATGAAATTTTGCATAACCGAAACCCCTCGACGAAAAAAAAAAAAATATATATAAATCAATAGATTGATTGAGCACACAACAAAAGAGGCACACAATGATACCCAAATCACGTACAAATTCCCTCCACTTTTCCGCATACTAATCGCCCAGAAAGAACTTGGTATATAAATCAAGCGGGGCTTTTTTTCAATCAGGCAGTCCGAGTTTGATTGTTGACATACAATGAAGGTAAAGTGACGATTAATAATTACGTGCACATTCAAAAAATTTATATAATTAATTATTAATAGTGATTTTTAATAAATTGTTTAATAAATAAAGTGAATCTAAAAGAGTGATACAAATACACATTACAGAATGTTTCAATTGCCTTTAATAATATGCAGTGCGGATTTTATTTTAAAATAATCAATGACGAGCATGCATTCAACGTATTCAAATAATCATAAAAAATAATAAAAATCAAACACAATACTTATCATAATAAATTAAAGACGACGCAAGCGTCACCTTTTGCCTAATTGAATGTTCAAATTCATTGAAAATTTAAATTTGCGAAGAACTGTTTCCGACAGTTTATGACATGAATAAAATTTCATTTGAATTAATACTAAATTAAATAAAATTGATTAAATAAATGGTCATTAATTTATTAGAAGAAAATGTATTAATTATTAATTCGATTTTAGTAGTGTTGATTTTATTAATTATTTTAATTCTGTTTTATAAATTTCATTCTTGTATTATTTAAGTTAAATATGTATATTATACATATTAGTTTTTAGCATTTTTTTGTATTTATAATAATTCGTAGATTTATACTTCAGCGTGATTATTTATTTTATTTGAAATGATATTTAAATTGATTTTGCAATTTTTTATGTGACTTATTATTTTTTTAGGGTTTTGGGATACTTCTTTTAGCTACTTTAGTCCTAGCGGAACCGCCTTACCCCCAAAGTGGTTGGCAACCATCTGGGGAAAGGCTAAGGTTGCCGATTAGGAACCTGAAGCAGCAGCAAGCTCCCGTTCCCCACACCGTATACGGCCCACCCTCCACTGAAGCGCCTGTAGAACAACCCGCTCCTGAATACGGCGCACCTCCTCAACAACAACCGGAACCGGAATACGGCGCACCTCCAGCACAAGAACCCGACAACGGTTACGGCCCACCACAAGAACCCGACAACGGCTACGGACCACCTCAGGAACCAGAAAACGGCTACGGCGCACCCCAAGAACCGGACAACGGCTTCGGCGCACCCGAACAACCAGAAGACGGATACCCACAAGCCGGCTACCCGGGCGGCGAATACGGCGCACCCCCTCAAGAACCAGAAAACCCCGAATACGAAACCCCCGAAGGTTCCGGCCAACTCCCCGTCGACCAAGGCGCTTCGGAGCGTTTAAGACAAAACCAATTCAGACAGCAACTTCCCCACTTCGAACCCGCCCGTTTCCGACCCCAAAGCCAAAGACTCAGACAGCCAATCAGACAACCGATAAGACAGCAACAGTTCAAACAGCAACCGATCAGACAGCAACAGTTCAGACAACAGCCACCCAGACAGCAACCCATTAGACAGCAACAGCAATTTAGGCCACAGCAGCAACCCGCGAGATTCCAGCAATCTCAAAAGTTGCAACAGCAAAATTTTAGACAGCCCCAGACGCAAAATTTCAGGCAAGTAGCACAATCTTTCGATTCACAAAGACTCAAACCCCAAAAACAACAACTTTACACCACAACGACCACTCGAAAACCTAGCGTTGTTACCAGAAAGGCGAAACCAGCCAGAACTACAACCACAGAAGTAAGTTTACTTTTATTTAGAAAACCAATAACACTCCACATCTAATAATTATCAGTTATAGTAATTACGAAAAATTAATGACTACTAAATAATTTTTCTAGACTTTTTTGATAGTATTTTAATTAGTCTTCAGTCAGTCGCGATTAACAAACAACAGATTGATATTTTACATTGTTTATATATTATTTATATTGTTTTATACAAATTTATATTATTTAAATATACATGTTTAACGAAGTATATAAACCACCAACCATATATTCTCTAGTTACTCTCGATTAGTAAACCATACTAATCGATAGTAACTAGAGAATAGCAGGCTATGCAAATATAGTCTGAGATTCATGAATTCTGACGCAGATTATGCATATATATGCTAATCGCGACCAAGTAAATATGTGCGAATGTCTATTTTTAATTATTTCGAAATAATATGGTTTTTAAATTTGGCTAAAACTTATACCCATTCAAAAAAATATTCACCAATATTGTTGAATCAACATTTAAAGAATATGTAAAGTTAATGCAATTTTTTTATAACTTCTAGCTCATTGAGTAGGAATTTGTTTTCTTTTCACAACTTAAACTATCCACCAATGAGAACACTAACTCTTCCCAATATTTTGGCACTTGTTAATAAGGGGATTCGTAATAGCAAAAACCACTCTCGCAATTGCTTCGGTAACTTTTGGAAGTATAATCATGTTGAACCCAATGATTTAATTATATTTAATCAAAGTATAAACAAAAGTATCGAAAGCATTTCTTTATAATTTACTTCAAAGTATTAATGATATTTTTTTCTAATTCAAATTATATAAATTTATAATTTATTTGAATCAAATACAAATATCATATAGATAATAATGTATGTCAATTAAGGGGAATTAAAAAAATGGTCTTGTATATTTTTGTGAATTGTGTTATCAATCGATTTTTGCTCTACTTGGCGAAACACCCTTCTAATTTCGCGATAATTAAACAATAATCTTCTTAATCCACTGCTACATATTTATTTGGATTTATTAACTGTCTCAAGGTTTCAATTAGATAAATCCCTAATTGAAACATGCTGTCTCGAAATAATTGGAGTAAATAAAAAGAAACTGTATGAATGTGTCTAACAGTTCAATTCAATCAATACTCTTCCAAATTTAATTAATTAAGTCACGCGTTTTTTATATTGATTATTTGATAATAAGTGCGATGACATGTGATAAGAAAAATCAATATCAATTATAAATGATATTTATATCTACCAACTATATTTATATCTAGTTCAATGTCTCTCTCCTCCGCATCTCTACTCCGCATTTGCCCGAGAAGTAGTTATTTCAATGAATGTTTTTTTTAAGTACTTACGTTATGTATGTCAAATAGTTGTAGTGGCTAAAGATAAAGTGATTCATTGTTAAATTGTGCACATTTTTTCATAATGTCATGGAATTCCGCGAATACGTTACTTACGCCTTTTAAAATTGGACCTAAAAGAGTTTAATTTGTCATTATTAATGTATAGTAAAGTTAAAGCTGGGTAAGTTTCTCTATGATTTTTATATCTTAATAAAAATCTATATAAAATAATAATATCACAATATTTAATATTTTTATTTTGTTTCAGAGGGCAATTCCAGAGGAGCAGGGGCCAAATATAGCCGTCGCGACAGCATTCTCCGGCAGATATTACGTATTACAGAACGACGGACTTTTACAGGAAGTGACGTACAAACTCAACGACAAAGGCAAATTGACGGACGGACGAATCACACCCAATTTGAAACATGAAGATTTGGCACCGATCACGGACCCCATTTACACATTTAACAAAAACCAACAGTTAGTTAGACTAAATTAGACTTGTTCAATCACTGAAAATAAACAATAGAATATATATTTTTTCATACTGTAAATATTGTATAAATGACAAATTGAATAAATAGAGATATATTAATAATTGGTATTTAATTTACAATAATATTTTATTTTTTAAAAAGGATATTGATTTTCAAATATTCCATTGCCTCACTTCATTGAAATATTTATGTTTTTTGAAAATGAAAAATATGATATATATGGCGTAGTATTTTATACTCACTATATATATATAAGAGATGGAGCGTAGAAAATACTACCCCAAATTTCATTCGTATGAAAAAACAACAATATTTTCAAAAAACATAAAACATAAATATTTACTAAACTATTATTTTAAAAAAAATATTAAATTTTAAACTGTTCAATATTTTAAAAGTTGAGCAGTTAAAAAAAATTAAAAGGTAGCTAACATAAAGGCAGGTAGGTAGCTATAAGATAGTGTAGAGAAGTGGAGACAGAGAAGATTCTCGTGGAAGACCTTTTTGAGAGATATGCAAAAAAAAACGATCAGGTCGAGGAGGAAGAAAAGTTTTCGCAAAAATGAGTTTTTGCCTTAAAGAATATTTATATGGAATATATTTTTGTGAGCGTTTTTTTTTTCTGGGATAATAGTGTGACGTACTGGCCATTAAAATATTATCTTAATAAATTCTAAAATAATAAAGAAATAAAAGTTATTATTATTGAACAGAAAAATATGCAATATTTTTCTACTAGTTTTGTTTTATTATACAATAACTTTATTAAATGAAATGTGATAAAATGTTAAGTATTTTTCTTATTTATTTAATAATGTACTGCGAAGCAAACGCTTTTAAGATACACAAAAAAATATTATTAATTATCTCCTTTGATATCGGCTGTCACTTTCTTTAATTGAAATCGTTCGCAAAAAATCACAATATAGGCATCTCAAACAAAAACAACAACATCAAGAAAAATCGATGAAATATTTTAAATGAAAAGCGCGCCCCATTTCCACTTCACCCGACCCGATTTTATTCCATTCCATTCCACTTCCCATTAATTCGTCTCGTCTCAAACATTTATAATTTAATGAGGGGACATCGCCGAACACTTTACGGCGACCTTTTTCCAACAAAAGGGAACTTTCCCTTAAGTTATTAGCTGAAATATCGCCAGCCCGGACGAAAGGAAGGGCGGGAGACATAAGCTCACTTGTTTGAGCCCGAGGAACAATGAAGCGGGTTTTTGTTTATTGTGTGGGAGAAAAAAGGTGCGAGCAAAAGAAGAGGGGCGAGGATTTAAAGGCGTCGAATGGTGAAAAAATAAAAAAAAAATAATTTCCTCCGTGTTCGTCGTTGAATTTGTCATGGTGATGATGCGAGTAAATAAACTGTGTAATAATTAAGTAGCTGGTTTTATAAAATACTATAAATAATATATTATATTATTTATAATATATTATATTATTTATAATATATTATATAATATTATTTATTAAATCAAATCAAAACTGTATTACATGGAGCAGAAGGATACGATCTGTGGTCGGTAGCCAAAACGAGAATAAAATTGTATTGTTTACAAAAATATTGTAATCATACAATGTATATGTCTAAAGAAGATGTTTGCAAAAAAACCCTTTATTGGCATCCCAAACAAAAAATATTCATTACATACTACAAAAGAAATTCTATCAAAATAATTTATTAATCCATATACAAAATAAAAACAGATAAACAAAGGCATAACTTAGCCATCATTCCATATTTAATTATCCCTTCTTCTTACCTTTTTCTCCCTTCCCAGGCTCTTCAAAATATCTACGCCAGCTCCATCTTTGTTTAACCACTTTCTTCTACCATTTTTCCATACCTTACATACTTCGTCGCGTTCCTAACACAAATGCCTCCATTGTTCCTCCCATAGCTACGGAATAAATACTTACCATAACTTTCCCCCATTCATACCTTCCATCCTCTCTCTTCCGAGTCACACCTGGCTCTAGCCAAGGTTGTCTTGTCCTCTACCGAAATATCACTCATAAACAGATACCTCGATTGTAAAATTTGGCCTTAGAAGACTATAATGTAGAATATAACCACTCGAATTAAAAACGTACTTTGATGGGTTCCTGTGATTTTCCAGTTAGGTTTCTGCTTATATTAGGATAGTAAGTCCCACATCCCATTTATATTTATTTCTTTATTTATAAACAACAAACTCTATAGTCTACTATTGAACAATCACACTGATTCGACTATAAAGATTATTGAAATGAAAAATATATTTAATATATCCTTTCGAGCCCTTTCGTTTCATTGAAGTGTGAGCCTCTTTAAAATTTACTGGAGCGACTTCTCATACATCGGGTTATATTCACTATTATCTATACATACTTGCCTTTCATATTCTTCCACCTGTTTCAGTCTTACCCTCATTCATGCAGCTGCATTTACTCCATTCTCCAAACATTAATTTCGTTCTCAGAGAGTCTAACTCTTTCATACATCTATTTTCGGTTCATCCTCCATTCACTATTCTCCCTATCCACGCACGTTTTCCATACGTCCTTAACCAACCACTCACTCCCTAATCCACATAACTTCACTTCATACCTGACCACTCTTTCCACAGCCTCTCCATACATCTTTCATCTCTTTGTTTCCTGAAGCAAGATGTGGCTCGGGGTTGACCGTTCTAACCCCAATAATTGTTTCAGGACCCTACAATGTGTTATTCGCACTATTCAAATAAACAAACGGAAACAACTACTTCTGGGACATTTACTCAGGCTAAATTAATTGTAATGTTTGTAATTAATCTTCCTTATGATGGTTCGGCAGACTTTAATTATTTAAATAAAAATGGTTTTCCATTCTATTTTTTATTTAAATAGAAGTTCGTAATTGTTTAATAAAGCTAATAGAAAGCTGAAGAGGAAATTCTTTATTAATTATTTTCGAGTTATTTTTATTTAATTTGTTTTTATTAACCACATTTGTATATTATTGTATGAATTATTATTTGAAATAATGAAAACTTTTATTCTTCTTTACACTTGTTTATTTAACACCAGGGTCACAGTAAGAGGACAGAAGCGCCCTCTGGCTCACATTCACGATCAGCTTTGGCGGAAATTTTTGTTTAAGGGAGGCGCCGATATTAAAATAGGGTCACTATTTTTACGAGGCGCCTTTCAAGACTATGAAAAATAAAGAAGAAGCATCACATTATAATAATAAGTTCATTTAAAAGTACGCAAATACAGGGTGCGGCAAAACAGACAGTGCAGTTTAGAACGCCCAAAACATCCCGTATGGTGGGCGCTGTGTCTTTCTGATGTCATCTTCACGACTTGAAGCATAAAACGGCATGATGTACCGATTAAGATAAAATAAACCCAATTTATTTAAATTTCGCTGGTTTTTTAATAGCCCTTCAAAACTGCACTGTCTGTTTTGCCGTATCCTGTACAATCATGAAAGTGGGTTAATATTTATTGTTTAAAGGCACCCATTTCTTTTTTAATTTTGTAACCGAAATACGTATTTGATCTTCGTATCAGTATAGAAAACTGTTTTCTTTATAATTTATTTAGAAAGCATTGCAGTTAGTTAAATGTAAAAAATGAAATTCTTGTGTAACTCAACACAATTAGTTGATTAAAACGTTACGGAGTTGCGTCGATCTATTTTTAAATTCAGCCCAGCGTATTATTTCCGTGATATGAACTAGATATTTGTGCAAATAGAAAAGAGTATTCAATAACTTGGTCACAGTTATTTAAATATATTAAATAAAAATTATTTGAAAATAATTAATAAATTATTTTCACATTTAGATCAAAAAATTTGTTGCATTATGCAATATTTTATTGATGTGCAACAGCAGGTGTACATTATGTAATTCAATGTCCGGTGTGGGTATTTGCCCGGGAAGTAGTTGTTTTAATGTGCATTTGTTTAACGTACTTACGTAATGTAAGTCATAAGTCATAGAGATAAATGTGAAAATAATTTATTATTTTCAAATAATTTTTATTTAATAGATATTTGTGTTCTTTATTATTTATAAAATCTAACACAACGGCTCGTTGGTCTAGGGGTATGATTTTCGCTTAGGGTGCGAGAGGTCCCGGGTTCAAATCCCGGACGAGCCCACGTTCATTTTTGTTCACGGTGTAGTGTAGTGTTTAATGCTATTTAGATGAAACCATTGAAGAAAATACATAGTATTTAAATAAACAACTTATGAAAATGTGAAGTGAATGCAACGTATATTATTGCCGAAAGAACTACTTCCCATGCCCAATATTCCGCCAGACATTTTATTTCATAATTGATATACGAAATTACAAATATACAAATAGGTTGGTTGATTGATAAGGCGTTAATATGTTGAAATTAAATTTTGGGTTATCAGCCCATTATCAATTTTGAATTCTCTTGAAAATGGGCTGATAACGCGAAACTAATCAAGAACTTAAAGTTATTCAATTTAGTCTGTGTTTTATTTATATTATTGGTGAATTTTTGAAAATCATTTGTGTTATTCAATTTTTATATATGCAAACATCTTTATTCCCAAAGAATACATACATATTTAATTTAATATACAATACATGAAACAATTTAAAACAAATATATATTCTTAAGAGAAACAGCTATCGACCGGAGGTCTTTCGGCCTTTCAATTTTTATTTTTACTCTTTATCAGAAATAAGTCATTAAAGTCATTTAGTGTGTATTATTTTCAATTTAATACCTAGCATTTACATTTATCAAAATAATATACAACGACCAAAAAATATATATTATCTCAAACTGAATCCAGTTTTGTCACCGCATAAACACACATTTATATTGTATTGTTGATCTTGATATTACGATCGCGTGAAACGGGTTGCGAGAATGTAGTAAGGGATGGTAATCCCTGTCTCATGTGTGCTTAACAGGGTGCTCTGCGTTATTTTTTTGTGCGGGGCGCAGATGGGAGGTCTTTTAGGTTTTATTGTAATTGTTTTGATGGAATTGAGCCTCCGGAGGGTTATTATTTTTACGGTTATCGCTCCAGTAAATTTTAAAGAGGCTCACACTTCGATGAAACGAAAGGGCTCGAAAGGATATCTTAAATATATTTTTCATTTAAATAATCTTTATAGTCGAATCAGTGGATTTTTCAAAAATAGACTATACAGTTTGTTGTTTATAAATAAAGAAATAAATATAAATGGGGTGTGGGATGTGTGGGAACCTAACTGGAAATTCACAGCAACCCATTATAGTACACAAATTACGTTTTTAATTCGAGTGATTAAATATAATGTAGAATATATATAATGTATAATACAACATTATAGTTTTCTGAGGCCCAATTTTACAATCCGCAAATAAGGTGTAAGTAACGTATTCGCGGAATAAAAGTTAATTTCTATGATTCTCTCCATTTGATTATCAATAAGACAGTGCTGCCAGCTGAATGAAAAAAAAATCAAGAGTAACGTTACTTGAGGTTTGCAAAATTGTGCCTAAATATATATAGTTTTTTGTTATTAGGAAGAATTTTGATTTTTACACCATTAGCAAATAATTTTTCCCTAGAACAATTGTATTTGATGAGTTATGTGAAGTTTGGTACAAGAAACTATTAATTTTTTTTGTGTTTACTATTAATTTTCTTTCCATTGTAATATAAAATAGCACTTGATATTCCTTAATGGGTTTAAACCATTCTTGGTGAATAATAAACATTAAAGACACAAATAAATTGGTAAACACTGCGAGCGCAATTATCGCAAAAAAAGCAAGGAAAATAAAATCGATGGCTCGCTCTGCGAACGCATTCTTGAGATAAGGGGATTAGTTGTACGTGGACTTCGCGCAGGTAGTGCATATATCGTGAATTAATTTTTAATCATCTACAATAAATTGTTTGGGCTGTGCGAATAATTTTTATTAGTAAAAAGTGATAATTCGTAAAATTTCGGATTTTACATAATAATGGGGTTTTATTACAAATGAAAATTAGTTGTATTTAGGCCGATTTTTAGGAGCAACGAATAAATGGCGAGTCTTTTTTAAATTCGTATTTACATTCATTATTTTTGTTTGTGTTATTATCTTGTTTATCTAATATATACCAATGTTGTGTTATTGTTAAACTGATGTTACCCTTTTATTGGATGTACTGTATCTGTTGGGTAATAAATAAATAAATAAATAACTAGTGAAAATTCAATAAACACTTATATACTGTATTATTAATGTATGTACATTTTTAAAGCTAAATTGGAAGCAATATTTATTTTTTTATAGAAATAGGTTGACGAAAATAAAAGTATCAAATTAAATAAAAGTAATTTTGAAATAAATCATTATACAAATTAAATATCCCTTTAGTTAACTGCTAAATCAATTAATTTCCCTTTAGCTACTGCAACTTTTGACTTAAACATCGTAAATGACAAACATACATTGAAACAATTACTTTTGGCGTAGGGTCGCACATTTAACGACACAATGGATATTTGCTGTCGCAGGACAAATAATTGCATAATCCAACAATTATGCTGTCAAACATATTAACAGATGGGCATGTTGCGTTTCAAAAATTGAAGTATCAGAGCATTTTTCTAAAATATTTTTATTTACGATTTTATAGAATTTATCCGTTACTTTTGGGACGCACTGTATAATGAAACCAACTTATGTTTCGCAATTTTTCAAACAGATTTAAATTAAATCGAAACGAGTCGATGCGTGCAACTTGAATAAATCGTATGCAAGGCGCGTTCAAATAACCAATTTAAACGAGCCAAGAGCTCAAATCCACGCCTTATTCAACGCGACCTGATTTTACCTCGCGCAGAAATGAATGGCGCGCGATGAAAATTTGTTAACCATTTTTTTTTCTTCTCTCTATTCCTGCGCCGAGGAGTATTTAAAGGTGCATCAATTTTCTCTCCATTCGGCCGGATATTTTTCTTAGCGATAAAAATCGTGTTTGCTGCGAGGTGAATTTGATTGGGATCGGCGGATCCGTGCGCGATGATTCAGTTAAAATTGAATCCGGCCAGATTTCGGTAGAATCGGATGAATCAATAAGGCGTAAACATATAAATAATACATGGACCGAAATGAAATAGACGAACGGTGAAATGTGGAAACGTCGGGATTATATGGATATAATATAAAAACGGAAACTACTCGCATATGGATTTTCCGGGCTGTTTCTGAAACTGCTTTTCTTCGGGTGCTGTATTTAGTGATTCAAATATTCAACGGACTCACATAATTTCAATTATTTGTACTATTTTATAAATTATTAATAATAAAAACTTTATCGTATTTATATTATAACGAAAGCAAATAATAATCGCCATAAGTTACATATCAACTGAAAAATTACATAAATTTAATATAATTAATGGTTTTAATATTCAGACATTAGTAGTTCATATTGTATGAAATAAGTATGAATTAATTATTAAAAATCAACCAATAAAACACAGATTAGATTGAATAACTTTAAATTCTCGACTAGTTTCGGGTTATTAGCCCATTTTCAAGAGAATTTAAAATTTTAAATTCATTAGATAATTTTTTTAGATAACTGACATTTAAACCTTTTTTTTGTATTTATAGAGGGGATTGGGAAATCAGCTTTGGATTTAATACAACTGATAATGCGAGGTCATGGTACCCATTAATTCCCCCTTTCTTCCCTGGTATCGCCTTCGTGGCACTGCTTCAAGCACCTTTCCAGCTCGTCAGCAATCTTTCTTCCCAGCACGGTTTGTCCGTAGACGCTTAGCGCATCCCACCCTTCCTCACTTGCCCCAGCATATTGTCGACAGTAGTTCCTTCTTCCATCTCGCCTATCTTGTTCTTCAGTATTTGCTTCTCCTCTGCCCAGCCCTCGCATTCCATTAGCCATGTCGTCCATAGCCGCACAATATTTGCAGCTCCTTGATGGCGCCTTTGCTATTCTATGGAGGTGCGCTCCAAAACTATCATGTCTTGACAGGAGCTGAGTCGGGTGGAAATTTAAGTCCTCTCTCAATCCACGGCCACATGCAGTGTATCAAGTTTCGGGTCCAGCTTTCGTTCTGGTCTCATCGATTCTGCCATTTGTGCCTGGTCGTGGGCTTCATCCTTCGCCTTCTTGGTTTTTCCTCCTTTCTGGAGCTCGTAGGTTTAAAATTCTAATGTTAGTTGTGATCGTTTTGTTCAGTCTGAAAATATATTCAGATTAAAAAATGGCATAATGGTTTATAATTATGTTATCCCACAAAATTATAAACCATTATGCCATTTTTTAATCGGTTAGTTAATCAATTGGAATATATTTTCAGAACTAATAAGCTCAAACTTTTAAAAGAAAACAAATAAAATGATTTATTATTGATATTAAACCGTATGACCTTCAAAAATATTACAAGTTTATTTACACAAAGGTCAATTTAAATTAAGTCAGGATTAATTAATTATCCACTTGCTAAAGTTGCTGTGTAATGACGCAGTTGTTCAAGTATAGTTGTTTTATTGGATTTATATAAAACTATTCACACTCAAAGATTTACAAATATTCGAGAATTATCCCTAAATCTTCTTAGTATTGTGTATATTTTTCAAAATGTAAATATTTAACAAAACCGGAGAATCTGTGACTAGCATGGAAGAATTTTAAGAGGATGAGTACTAAAATAGAGCCAGAGAACAGTTTTTTTATGCACGGGGTCGTTTGGCTGTTCAGCCTTCCTGTACTGCGACCAATGAGGTCTATTATGCCTTATTGTAGCTTACTCGCATTTGAGTGCAGAAGCTAAATTGTTTTTTCTCCAGCCTCTTCTACTCCAAGACCAGCATGTGTGGCAAAGAGTCAATCCCGTAATTGAAACAAAAACTTGCCGAATTTATGAGGGGTAAACCTTGATAAAAGAATATTTAATTCCCGGAGGCAATCGTACTGTGGCGATGGGATGAATTGTTCTAAGTGTATTCGCGGTAGCCTTTGAATCAATTTGAAGCAGTGACTTCTGCTGGAGTGGAAACACTGTTGGTAGCGATTATTCAATTCTGCCCATCTTATGTGAATAAAATTAAGAAACGTCTCATTCAGAACCCAAATTCTAACCGGCAACTGACGGGGGAACCAATCGCTAGATTTTTGTAGGTTGATAGAATAGAAAGAAACTTCGATGGTGATTTGCGTATTCAGATTTCCGTCGATGAAGTATGGGCCAATGACATGATCTCCTAGAATGCCGCACCAAATGTTGATGCTCCACTTGTCGGATCCAATGTGGATTCTCCTCAGCCTAATTATGCATGTTATGCCGGTTGATTTGCCATGATTCGTGAAATTTGCTTCATCTGAGAATAGGATCATTGAAACAAAGTGAGTTGTTGCGTATTCCAAAAATTCACTCGATTTTGGAAATTGTCACCATGAAGTTTTTGATGCAATGATACGTGATAAGGATGAAATTTATGTCGATGAAGAATTTGCGGAAGATTCCTAAACTACTCTCAATTTGACAGGAACTTATGTGGGGATTGACTGCAAATGCAGCTTCAAATATCGGCTTCGGCATTCTCCTGACCAGGAATCAAATAATACGTGATAAGGATGAAATCTATGTCGATAAAGAATTTGCGGAAGATGCCTGAACTCCTCTCAATTTGTCTGGAACTTATGTGGGGATTGACAGTAAATGTAGCTTCAAATATCGGCTTCGGCATTCTCCTTACCAGGAATCAAATGTTACGTGATAAGGATGAAATTTATGTCGATGAAGAATTTGCGGAAGATGCCTGAACTCCTCTCAATTTGACTGGAACTTATGTGGAGATTGACTGCAAATGTAGCTTCAAATATCGGCTTCGGCATTCTCCTGACCAGGAATCAAAGACTAATACTGGTTCGTTTTAGGCTGCAAGTATCGGTAAATAAATTAACGATCCGCTGAAAAGTCATGTGAGACGGACTTTTTCGATTAAGATACCTCCCAGCGTACAAAGCACACTCAACAAGGGCGTCTAGCTTCACCTTACACAAAAATCATGTCGACTCTTTTCACGATAGTAAACTGCACAATTTTAAAGTGTCTTCCGTCATATAAAAAACAGATTACCAAAGTCACTTTAGGTAACCAGACGTGAATGCGAGTTCGAATATGAGTGTACGATGCAACATCATTGTTTACAAAAAAGTAAGCTAATTCTTCTTATTTTTAACAAGCAATTTGTTTCTGTAATAAAAAAATTGAATTGACCTTGATTTAGCAACAACAGCGCCATCTACAAAAAAAACAATATTGCGTCATTATGTCCCCTTCTACACGATTGTGTTTTGCCCAGGTCATTTCTGCGTAAAATTTATTGTTTCCGAAATATTTCCTGAAAACACTTTAAATGGACCATCCATCTTTGTATGAAATTTTTGGCTTAAATTGTATCTGCGACGACCTGTTTCTGTGCGAAATTTAAGTGAGTGTGATAATTCCTACGCCTTGAGTTTCTATACAACCCTCACAAAAAATAATTAGTCATTTCGATTTTCTGTCCTGCAAACTAATTTAAAGGTGGTCGTTGTAATCCTTATGGGGCTTACAAGGATTACACATTAAATTAGATTAAAAAATATCTTTTCGTTGTCTGATATAGACATGTTTTAAGACGTTTTGTGAATCACAAAAATGTTGAAAATTTTCAATATAAAGTTAATCTTCTTTATGTTGGTTGTTGGTTGTGGAGACTTTAATTATTTAAATAAAAATACTTGTCCTTTCTCCTACTTATTTTTATTTTACTAGATATATTTCGGAAACTATGTTTCCATTTTCAGTAGTTGAAATAAGTAGGAGAAAGGACAAGTATTTTTATTTAAATAATATAAAGTTAATTCATATTTCATTAAAACATTGGTATTTTACAATGAAACATTCATTTCAACTTGGTTTTAATGAATTAACTTTATAACTATTTATGTATTTTTGTTTTAATTGTTTAATTAATGTGTAATATTCAAGTCCAAGGTGAAATGTTAAATTTATAATGAAAGCCTTTAGACAATCCAAAATAATTAAAACTTCGTTTCATTTAAAAACGAATACAAAATCAATATTAATTTTTTTATCGACGTCCTACGAATTACATATTGAATGTATGGATGAAGTGTAGGAAATAATAAAGGAAATATCATAAATGGAGAGAAGACATACGCCCTTTCCTGGCGATGGGTGTTTGCGCGCGTGCTCGTCCTGGCAGTCGGTCCTGCGAGAGAGTGTATGAAAACACGAGACTCGCAGGAAAATGCCAGTTCGGCTTGTCGCGGCCAAAACCACCGCACACACTTTCATCTCACTCCGACCGACAACGCGAGTTTATAGTTTTACCACACTCTCCTTCTCGCTCTTTTTCTCGCTCCATCCACCTTGCGGCGTACGCTCCTATTCTGCACAATTCGAAAACAGGTGCTACTTGACATTGACTTTATTTAGTTGAGTTAACTGTATGTGGTGGGACTTTTCGATATGCGATATTAATTTCATCTTGGTTGGTTTGCCTCGAGAGAAGAAGTAATGTAAATATGCGCTGATTTTTTTTTTGTTAATTGGGTAAGTCTTAATATTTATTTTTATAAAAAGCTAAAACAGAAAAAAAAGAAATGTAATTATATGTAAATCTATTTCAGTTGAACAAAAATTGTATTTGAAATTTGAATAATCTTCCGTAAGTTGGTTTTGGAGATTTTTAATTATTTAAATAAAAAAAATATTATCATTTCTCCCACAATTTTTTTAAACTATATATATATATTTCAGAAAGTATGTTTACATCTTCATTTAAACAAAATGACTTACATTTTGAGGGAAGTCGTAAATGAAATTGAAGAACTTTCAGTGTACAACGCTGACTTTTCCACTTATATTTAATTGATTTAAATTATAATTAATTAAATATAAGTGGAAAAGAAACATCTCTGATGGGATTTGAACCCAGGCTCGGCTAGAAACTAGCTAACTAGCTAAAGATGTTTCTTTTCCGCTTATATTTAATTAATTTAAATTATATGTTTCTTCAATTTCATTTGATTTGAAAGTAATATCAATTTAAATAATTAAGAAATAGTAAAGTAAATTTGCGTTGATTTTTTAATTATCTAAGTCTTAATATTTTTTATTGAAAATAAATTTAATTTGTAAAACTTATTGGATACTGCAATATCTTAATTTAAACAAAATTATTTACATTTTCACATTAAATAAGTATTTTATTTCTTCTAAGTGACAAGACTATGCCTTTTTCTCCATTAATTTAATATTTTTTACAGTTTACATTTTTTTCTCCTTTTTTAGCCTCGGATACGCGTCTATATGACCAGCTCTCAGAATTACAAAATTTTAAATTAAAATAAAGACATTTGTTATTATTAAATTATTTATTATTATTTATTAATATATTATTATTTATTTGTTCTGATGTTATACAGGTAGTAGAAGAATGTATTTAAAAGGTTGTATAAGAGAAATATTTTAATTTTATATAATCGGGGCTATTGCACACAGAAAATGTTAAGTTTAACGTGTATATTATTAATATCTTCACATTCTATGTATATACATCAATTAAAAAAGCTGCTTAGACTGTGATGATAAATATAACGTACACGTTAAACTAAATATTTCCCTCACAGAATAGCCCCCGAATAATCATATTGAATAATTCAAAATGATTATTATATAAAATCCAAATATTGAGAAAAATTTTATACAAAGAGTAACTTTTCCATTCAATTATTTAATTATTTATTTGCAAAAAAACATACATTAATAGATATAACTTAAAATAAGTAAATTAAGTTATAAATAGAAAACAGTATTATCGAAACTATAGTCACTAAATAATAAAAAATAGTTGTGCAAACAAAGTTAAATGTGTTTTATTGAGTAATGAAAACAGTATTCATTCACTTGATCACAGTTATTTAAATTTATTAAATAAAAATGATTCAAATCATTTTAATATAAATTAAGTTATGCTATTATTAATTAAATAATAATCTTCATTCATCATCAATCTTCTTTTCTCACACATCCATAAATTAAAGATTTTTTTTTAATAAAAAGGGATGCAAAAAAACATAGCAATTTCTCTATTCAATTATACTATTATTTAAATAAAAATAGTCGCCCTTTCTCCTACTTATTCTTTAGTAAACTAAATATATATCGAAAATTATGTTTCCATCTTCAGTGGTTGAAGTTTTGATAAATTATCATCCATCCATAAATTAAACAAACATTTTCGGACACCTAATAACTCAACACACTCTTTATTTATTTTTTCTTCTTCTCTCATTTAGCTCGAAAATTATTTAAGCGTATAAGGAGAAACTTGAAACTCGTTTGTTTATGCACATATTTTAAAACACCGCGATGTTAAAACTTCGTGGAACTTTGCGCGCCGAACGAAATTTCAATCAGCAAACTCTCCATCGAAGCTTTTAATTAGAGCTCGTCGAAATTTTTAGAGAGAGAAAAAGCAAAACATTATTTTCCCTCGCACGCGACTTTTTTTCCATTCTGTTTTGTTTTTGCTTTGAAAATTAATTCCACGTAATGGACATCAAACGCTTAATTAATGTCTATCGTAAAAAAATTGCGGTTTGAATAATGAGGTGGATTGTATGGGTTTGTGGATTTGTTTCAACAATAGTTAAGGAAAAAAAAATAAGGGTTTTTATTCATTTATTGCTTAAATGAAATATTATATTTATGAATAACAGATTTTCTTTTTTTTTTCGTTATTGTTTCTTAATAGGCTTACCCTGGCGGAAAGACCATAGGTCGATAGCCTGTTCAAGCAAGCAAGAAAGAATACCATAATATATTGTAAATATATGTAAAACAAATAAATTTGAATAAAGATATTGTAGTAGTAGGCTTACCCACTGAATTATGATCTTTAAAATAATTTAAAAAAATGATTTTGAATCATAAACCTCACCAGGGTGAGCTATTTATATATTATTAAACAACAAAATTAATAATATATAAAGAGCTTACCCTGGTGAGCGTTATTATACAAAACCCTTTTTTTTATTCAATTCTTTTACAGTTCATAATTGAGCCTTTTTTAAACAGACACTAATTGCATGTATGCCGAAACTAGTTGAGTAATATAAGCAACTGAATAAAGAGTAAAACAAAAAGAAGTGATTTATTTTTCAAAACCTTAATGCTTTAAATTTTCTGGTGAGGGTTATAATGCAAAACCATTTTATTTATTTAATTCTTTTACAATTCATAATTGAGTCTTTTTTAAACACACACTAATAGCATGTACGCCGAAACTAGTTAAGTAATATAAGCAACTGAATAAGTAAAACAAACAGAAGTGATATATTTTTGAAAACCTTATTTAAAAAAAAAATATTAAGCTTTTTATTTTCGAGCTTATTTTTTATTTTGGCGTTCAAAAAGGGGAATGCTGTATCTATAAATCTAGTTTTATGTATTTTTTTTTAGAAAGTCACAGGACCTTTTTGGTTCTTTCTGCCGAAAACTCCATGAGAATTTTGGAGTGTTTATGTAGTGGCTTCTGTTAATCTTCCCATTCTATTCTGACCATTTGCCAAAAGCGGGCTTTAGTAATCCCACAAGTAGGTTCTGATCCCGTGAAGGGAGCTACGACCCCGCTTTTAGCGACAGTTTTAATGTGTCTTTTAGAAAGGCACAGAACCTTTTTGATTCTTTATATCGAAAACTCCATGAGGATTTTTGATCGCCTTAGCTCTAAAGTGTTTTTCCAGTGGCTTCTGTTTATCTTCCAATTCTCTGGCCATTTACCAAAATTGGGCTTTAACCCACAAGTAGGTTTATTATTCAAAAAGCGCGAATGTTAAATTCAAAATAGAAAACAAAATTCAAAAAAACATTGAACTAAACAAAGTAATTTTAATTATTGATTCATAAAAATTCAATTCAATAAACACACACGACCAACATGTATTACAAATAATATGTGTTTTCGCGTCCCACAAGTAGGTTCTAGTCCCGTGAAGGGAGCTACGACCCCGCATTTAGCGACAGTTTTAATGTGTCTTTTAGAAAGGCACAGAACCTTTTTGATTCTTTATATCGAAAACTCCATGATTATTTTTGATCGCCTTAGCTCTGAAGTGTTTTTCCAATGGCTTCTGTTTATCTTCTAATCCTCTGGCCATTTGCCAAAATTGGGCTTTAACCCACAAGTAGGTTTATTATTCAAATAATGTTAAATTCAAAATAGAAAACAAAATTCAAGAAAACATTGAACCAAACAAAGTAATTTTAATAATTGATTCATAACGATTCAATTCAATAAATAAACACACACGACCAACGTGTATTACAAATAATACGTGTTTTCGCGTGTTATTTCTTTTATTAATATTGATGTAATGTACAAAGCTTTGTGTGTGATTGTTTCACCTGAATAAATCTATATTTAAATTTCCGACAATTACAGCACTGATAATTCAGTTGTCGGAAGTTTAAATATTCATGCGGAATATTCGACACGAATGTTTGTTCGTTTGATACAGTTGAAGATATTAAAAAAAAATTAACATGTACGTCCTAGAATTAATATGCATAGAAAAATTGTGAGTAATTTTTGATGGATCATTATGGATTTGGGTTTTTAATAGGTCTCAAAAAAAATGAAAAAAAACATTAATCAAATTCTAATATTTAAATGAAAATTATTAACCTTCAGCTAAAGAAGCTAGAGCGTAGCGAAACAATTGTAATGAAATTAAATAAAAAGTGTTGAAAATCATAAATATTTTATTAATTAAAGTAACCATTGATTTTCAAAAATTAAATGCCTCATTAATCAATGACAAATGAAAATGGTTGTTCTTTCTTTTATTTATATTAATAATAAGTAAGAGAAAGGATAACTATTTTTGTTTAAATAATTTAAATCTCCACAGCGTAAATAAAGAAGAATACAATGAAATTAAACAAGGACAATTTCTGACAATGACAAATAAAATTCCATCAATCTAGTTTTCCAACCGCAAAAATTAGTTTTTTCTTTAACTTTTATAAAGAAAATTATTTTATAATAATTTTTTTGGCAAGGTCTCATTTAGAATATGCCTCCATTATATGGTCACCCTAATCTAAAAGTGCTATTCACAAGATTGTAATGGTTCAGAGTAGATTTTTGAGAGTGATAGCTTTTAGAATGGGGAGAACTTTACCAAATTTTAGCCACACTGAGATACTTGGATTCCTGAATATTGGTCCTTTAGTTGAAAGAAGACTATATTTAGATTTAAACTTTCTCTATAAGTTAGTGAATGGATTTTGGAACTGCGGTACATTGCTTAATTATTTAAATTTTAATATACCTCGGAACATCGAATCGAGGAGTAGGCAGTTGTTTCGTCTAGGGTTTCACTTAACCAATTATGGATTAAATAATCCAATTAATAGTATATCTCAATACTCAAATGTAATAGGTGATAATCCACATTTTATTTTATTTGGTTCAACTTTTCCGCAGTTCAAAAAACATTTACGAAATATACGTTTTTCTGATGTCGTTGTTAACTAATTGTATTTATATATATTTATTTATTTGTGAATTTATTTATATATTTATTTATTTATTTGTTTGTCTGTTTATTTACTTTTTAATTTGTTAAACTACTGCTACAATTGTAATTTATTCATTTTGTGTTGTACATTTATTCACTTTGGGATTATATAATAATTAATAATATGTAATAATTTTGTATTTATAATATTTGTATAATGGAGATTCCGTAAATAAAATATCTATCTATCTATCTAATATTATCTTATAGTGTGAAAAACAAACTCTATAAGATCCCGGTTAATTTCACGAAGCTTTTCAAGTAATCAAAATGTTTTTTTTTTTCTCTTATAAAAATCTGAATTAAATGATTATAATTGAAAGATCGAATTTAGTGGTTCTAATTTCATGAGAAATAATCATTTTCAATAAAATGTATCGGGGAATTAAATAATCAGTTTCAAGATTATTTCTCGTAGAATTAAATAAAACGCGTTCTTTCTATTATCATTAAAGGTCTTCCTGATTTTTTTTTATTCTTCACATTTATATAAAAAATCTTAAATAAATCCTTAATGATAATAAAAAATCGATAAATAAAAATGTAATTGAATGAAATAATTAATAAATCATTTACACATTTAGCTCTGTGACATTTTGACTTACCTTACGTAAGTACTTTTCTATTAAGAAAAAACATGTTAAGTAGCCCTAATTCCCCGAGAAATAACTATTTTCAAAATAATTTATCACCAAGAAATTAACTTGATAATGAATTAAATAATCATTATCAAGTTAATTTCTTCTTAATTTTCTTCTTAATTTTCGGGGACCCAGGTTCTTCCTATTAACATTAAGGGTCCTCCTGATTAACTTTTCTTCATATATTTGTATAAGCGAAAAAATGACCTAAATTTGAAAATGTTCTATTGAAAATTTGAATTTTCGGCAAAAATGAATAAATCATCAAACTGCTTAATTTTATACAAAAATGTAGCTAAAGAATGGAAATATAAACTGTGAGAATTTGAACAAAATTGAATAATTAGTTTAAATCAGTTCGTTCATAAAACGGACCTTTGAAAAATGGCAAAAATTGAATTTCATGATTTTTAAGGTCAAAGAAAGTTTTTGATGAAAATATAGCTGGATTCTTTAAAATACCAATGTTAAAAAATCCGTTATTCTGCGTTGTCTGTGAAATTAGTAAATTTCGTCCAACTGCAGATTCATTCAAAAGGACTCATTGGAGGCTCCCCGCCGTTCCTATAAGAACCCATGTTAATTTCGAAGAGATATTTAAATGGTTAAAAATGATTGTTTTTTTCTTGAAAATAAACAAACCATGTTATTTCAAATATCATCAAGTATTTGAGGTTTTTTTTTTGATAGAATAAAAAATATAATTTTCATCGTAAAAAAGGATTTCGATGAAAATAGGAAAGTCTCCAAATGTTTTAATTTTTTTACCATAACTGAATAATTCGAGCATAACTTGTGAAAATTTGCTTATTTACATTTCTTATTCAAACATTATTATCTACATCCTGTTAGCCATTTTTTTAGAGAAAACATAAATAATTTATTAGTTACCGTTTTTAAGTAATTTTTCATATAGCGTGATTAATACCGTTTTAAATGATCAATTCTTGGCACTTTCTTGACTGATTGTTTAATTTAGCGAGTTTAATAATAAACTGTTATATAATGGTTTATATTTTTATCTCTCTTTAAAATCAACTGACGTCATAAGACTACACAATATTTGTTTTGATCCAGTTAGAGCGTTTAATATAAAAATATTAATATTAATTCAAAGCCACAAATTTAATTAAGCGATTAAAATTAATAACGCCGTATTCAAAATTTCAACACGTTACACTGTTTCTTTCATAAAAACCCGTAAAATATTATAGCCCATTTTTCCCCTCGTACATCGTTTATAATAATACGCAAGAATGTAATTAACTCCGACACGTGTTTCTATTAATAACGATTTATCCTTTCAAATATATTTTTTCGGAAGGTGCGGGGGAATTTATTTCATGCACGGTTTGTTTGCTTTAGTATTTTACGGCTCGATCTCCAAGAATTATATCTTCGACTAAAAATAATGTTATTTAAATATCTACGCGATTCAGATATTTTAATTTTTGCTCAAAACAAAAAAAAATAGGAGAGCGGAGGACGTAATGCACGCTTCGATGCACACATGTCCGGCTTTTGTAAATAAATAAGCAAATTTAATTGATAAATAGCCCGCAAGATAATAAACTTGGGCGAGGCGCGAAATGTTTTGACAAACTTATTGGAAATACGAAAACATTATGTGTGGGCGGGAGTGGCAAATGATGAAGGGTATTGAAATTCTATTAATATTTAAAACTTTTTGTTTTTATGTTTGTTTAAATTTTATAGACAGCGGAAATTCAAAATTAATTTATTTTCGACAAAATACCATTAGCCCGGGCGGGAATTAATCTAGGAACTCGAGGTGAAGAAAGAAGGATGGAACCGCTGTACATAGTCGTAAATGTTTTATGTATTATATTTATGATTATTTTGATTTTCAAATAAACTTCTTGTTACTTAAAAAAAAAACATCCAAACGGAATTTAATATAGAACCGCAATTAAACAAACTTTTTAATGATGGAAAAGAATATTAATTATTAATTTTTTCATATAGTCGCAGTTATTTAAAAGAAGGGGACTGAGATCCATATGACTCTGGGATCTGGCTGCTCCATCTTTCAAAGCAGAAATCATGGCAATTTTATGTTCCGGATATGTCGTGGCGAAGGGACGAAAAGTGGAAAATATCAATATAGCTAGTGACAACAAGGCTGCATTTATGGCTCTTCAGAATCCTGCAAAGAACTCGAGCTAAGTTCTTAAGTACCATAACTCCCTGATGCAACTAGCAATAGATTAAGTCTAATATGGGTGCCAGGGCATGAGGGAATAGAGGGCAATGAAATGGCAGATGCCCTTGCGAAAAAAGGGACTCAGCTTGTACCAATAGGTACATCTGTCCCCTTGCCAAACAATTCCTAAAGGCACAATATTTAATTATTTTCTTTCTAGTTGCTTTGCAATTAAATACTTACAAAGTAAGTATACACAAATACAAATATTTATTGAAACAACTATTTCCCATGCCCTTTTAACTTTTGAGTTAATTCAGTATATATGGTTAGTGAGAAATTAATTAAGCATTTTAAAAATTATTATTCAACTAAATTTTAAATTAATTCTCTGAATTAAATCATCTCCAACTCAGAAAATTATTATCTCTCATGTAAACAGTTTTTATTTTATGTATGTGTGTTCAGTGTTTGAAATTACGTATCATATCTGCCCCTCGGGACTCCTGACCATCGGAAGGATTAACGGAAAAATGGGTTGATTGATAATGATGAAGCTTCGCGGAACTTTATGAAAAGTTCCCGTCGTGAAGTTTTATTATTTCAGTATCGAGTCGGGATGTAGTTTTCCAACGGGGGAGTTATTGAGATTAATTATCAGATTTGCGGTGGGAATATAAGTTACAAGTTTTCGTTGTTGTTTTTTTGTATCGGTGTTCCGACTCGTCTGATAAACGGAACAAAAAATGGGATGTATCAATTTATCGGGGATTTACACAAAAGTAAGTTAATTTAAGAAATCCATAGAGAAATACACATAAGTCATATTGTCACAGTAGCTAAAGAGGAAATAATTTATTTTCAAATTCTTTTTATTTAATTCATAGAGAAATATAAATAGAAAAGAGTATTCATTCACTTGGTCACAGTTATTTTTATTTAATATATCATAGAGACATTTTTGGAAATTATTATTGTTACTTGTAAAAATGTGTTTTTATAAAAAAATGTGTTATAATAATAATAATATTAATTTATTTTCCCAACAGAAATACATACACTTACGGGGAAAATATTATAAAAAATAATTTAAGCTAAGTGTAAGAAAACTATTCAAATATATAAATTAGGCATAAGATAATGAAAAAAATATATAAAACAAAATGGGAAGCTATAGCGTATCGAAACAATTGTAGTAAAATTAAATAATAAAAGTGTTTAAAATCATAAATATTTTATTAATTAAAGTAACCATGGATTTTCAAAATTTAAGTGCCTCATTAATCAACGAAAACAAAATGGAAAAACGGTTTTTGTTTTGTTTTTGTTTTTTTTAATTCGATGTTCTGGCTCATTTTATAAACACAACAAAGAACGGGTTGTATTAATTTAGTGGGGTTTTACACAAAAATAAGTTAATTTAATAAATCCTGAGAGAAATTTCAGGATGTTATTATTTCTCCCTTCGGCGATACATATACTAAAATTGGTATAATAACATACATCCTCTCTGTATTATTCCAATTTTAGTATATGTTTACTGATAAAAACAGCTCTCTGTATAGGTTTATGTTTATAATACTCTGTACACGTTTGATAATCAATATATAGCTCACTCTCTTTCAAAGCATTTATATGCAACATGGATATTACAAAAATATCATTGGAAATAATTAATAATTATTTAATAAAGTAAATTAAGTCATTTGAAACTGCGGTATAAAAAGATAGCTATATACTATTTTAATTAATAAAACTCTGTATAAAAAGATAGCTATATAGCAATCAACAGTCATTATTTCGTATTACATTTATGTTCTAGACAATAAACAGTATTACACTGTACATTAAAGTAATCCTTATACATGCAGGAATTTCGCGAGATAAATAAAAATTATTATATAAACTTTTTTTAAATGGATTATGAGAAACAATACAAATTGCTTGTATTAATGTAATTTTTTAACCTATATAATAACAAAAATGTATGCAATGAAAATTTCAATGGTTTGACTAAATTCAATATTGAAATAGCTTCACGTTCATTGAACTATTTCATTTCACAATTTTCTTTTCTAAGATGAACCAATAAATCGTTGTAATACGCAATAATGAGCAAATTTTTAATTATATTTTTTTTCCTTGATAGATACTAAATGTAAATACATATTTATCTTAAAAAAAATCGTAAAGATTGACTCTTTTAAAGGTTTTTTCATAAATATATATATATATATATATATACTATATTCACTATAATATATATATATATATATATATTGTATATATTATTATAAAAGCGGAAAGATCATAGATCGATAGCCAATTAGTAAACTTTTACAATATACATTGTAATGTTTTATATTTGTAGATATTGAATTAGGTTTGTCAATAAATATAATGTAAGGTGATTTATAATATGTGTACAAAACTTTTAAATCGTATTTAGGAAGTCGTTTTAAAAAAGAAAAAAATTACATGAAGATTCGTCGTATTTTGATTATTTATAGAACTAAAATTGTTCGAAATTTTATTTAATTTGAAAGTAGTAAGTGAAGCTTGAAAAATGGATAACAAGAATAATATATGACTATGAAAGAAACATATTATCTTAACCATGAAATTAGGCAAAAGATGGCGTTTGCAACACAAGATCCGTTCAACCGCCTTCATCAAATCATTGCACATGGAACAAACTAGTTTGATGAGGTTCAAAAACCCGAAATAGCTATCACTAGTTATATATACGCTGGATGGGTGGGGTTTAAGATTTTATTAAATAAATCAGTTGTTCAAAATGCCAACTTCAATGTTTCAGAAATTATGTTATGTATTTCCATACCTAATTATATTTTAAGGTTTTATTTTGATAATAAATAAAATTTAAATCAAATGTAGTTATGTAAATAAACCAAATACGACCTATCTTCATATAACATTTTTTTTTCTTAAAATTATTCCCCAACACGATGGTAAAGTTTTTGTATACCTATTATAAATTACCTTGTATATACCAATCTATTTCTGCAAAACTCCAATCTTAATATACTTCATCTGTATTCCGATTAGTACACAAAATCAATTTATACTATGAATATTTATATATATATATATATATCTTTATTCAGACTATATAGATAATTTTAACAATATAAATAATAACAATACATGTAGGTGTTAGTCTGTCTGGGCTATCGACCAGAGGTCTTTCTGCCCATGAATATTTATTTCTGTAAGAAAAAAAAAAACATGCGTATTTATATTTTTCTTCCTTGCACAAATGAGTATATTCATAATCAATCATCCCCCTGCTGATTATCGATAACAAACGACTCTTTTTTTCTTTTATCCTTCATCATCCCTCTATATATAAACACACTCCTTTTTTTCCATTCTTTCTTTCTTAATAAGAAAAGGTGGAGTTGTAAAAGTGATATGATAAGTGATGAAAGTTTTCGTTTTCCCCGTCCGGGAAAATAATGTCCCGGAGTAAATCAAAAGTATTATTCGGGACAGTTTGTGTGTGTGTATCCAGTGCAAATCCGAGTACCAATAATATACTTTCCCTGCGCGTCGCTCCTTTTTTTTTTTCGGGGATAATGCCTAAAGTTTTCCCGGTTTGAAAAAATAATTTACGATTCTTCACAAACATACGCAGCGGGGAACGGGGAAATATTAATGAGAGAAAGGGATCGCCGACAGTTTTTTCTTGTTTGCCGATTCTGCAATATATATATATATATATATATATATATAATCGATGTCCCCTTTTACCAATTGGTGTCGGGGTTATATTAAATTAATTGATCATAAAATGTTGGATTATGCAATAATTTCTAAAGCAACAGCATAGTTTAAAGTCTGGCGGGGTATTTTGTTCTGTCAATGGAATTTTATTTTTTTTTTAGGTATCTGGGCTATAGAAATTGGGATACATTGAGCAAATTATTATGTTATGTTCGCAGGGGCCTTTAATAACGGAACTAATTAACTTCTGAGGGGTTTATTTATATTATATGTATTATTTGTTTCGTTCTATCACACGTCATGCTCTTCGTGTAATTCCCTTACGGCAGTTACTTGCGCCATCTCTAATCACACGGCACAAATTAATCATTTTGATATATATATATTTATAAACATCTTTATTCAGACAACAACATTACATTAGCTTATATATACATTTATATTTACTTAACAGGAATAAATATTGTGTTAGTCTGTCCGGGCTATCCCCTATACCTGGGGTCTTTCTGCCCTCATTTTGATATTTTCTTTTTGATTTAACCAATCAAATAAATATATTTTTTCTTTTATAAAATATTATATATATATATTAAATATAGACACTATAGTGTCATTTTATACAAGGAGACTAAAAAAAGGTGAGGCAGCATTCAGATAGGATGGTTTAATTAATTTTGAATAAATAATCTAATTAATATTAAATCTTTCTTCATAAGATCTTATGATGTTTGTTTTTTTTCTATTCGATTTATTTAAATAACTGCAATAAACTTTTCTTTTTTCAATTATTAAATGCATTTTATAAAATAAAGGTGTGATTTTATATAAAGAAATAAAGAAAAGTACGAGGGAATTTCGTTTAATCGCACAAAATGAAATTCCCCACCCGAAAATTGAATACAAGAACACTGAGAGCGTCTTTCTTATATATTATTCCGTTTGAATACCCACTCGAGGAGTGTTCCTCGCCCCCCTCAACCCATTTTCTGTCGGTTTTGAATTATAAATTAGTTATTATTCCGATAAAACGCCGGGGCCCGCGAATTACATAATTATATTCCGCTTTAATTAAATTCACTATTCATCATCACACAAGGCCTCTCGACTCGTTCATTCATTCTCTTAAAATTTAATTACGCAATCGTTTGCATCTGAAAGAGCCACTGTATCGCCGGCCCCACCCTTTCCTCGGATCTTTGTACACGGCAGAAATGGCAACGTGTTCCATTTTGGAGATTTTCGAGCGGTTTGTTTAAGACGGAGGTGATGTGATGTTTCCAGGGAGTGAGTTTTCAAGTGGTGTTCGTTTTGTTGAATTGTTTGTAAGTTGTAATTTGTAATGGCTTAATAAAAATTAAATTAAAAAAAAATGGTGATGTGTCCATCATGGTGAACTCGGTCAAATGGGTTTTAGAATGAACATTTATTTAAATGAAACGTTATTAAATGAAAATTTGAATTATTTTCTTTTAAATTTAAAAGTTATTTTATTAACCAGAGCAAGAAGTAACGGTCGTGAAACGTTGAATACAAGCTTGGTTATATAATTAAAATTTGTAAAGAAATTTAATTCCTGCCCCTTTTTTTGGTCGCTTGCCCCGTGAAGAGTCCTCTCTCTAGGGATGGCAAAAAATATAAATATATCGATATAATCATCATATGATATATCGAAAGCTATATATCGATACATGCGATATATCTAAACAAAAATATCGATATCATGAAAAATATCGATATATTTTTTTATTATATTCAAATCAATCGAATCTAAAGTTTTTGAAACGTAAAGTAGGTACTGAGGAAATATTGAAAGGTAATACATTAAAAAAAAATAAGTGTATTTTTTGATTAAGTAAGTACAAGTTAAAAGTGTTCTACAAAATTGCATGTTTTTACAAAAAAAAATTAAAATGTATTTTTTATTACAATTTAGTCAAGTTTACAATTAAATGTCTTACAGGAACAAGACTGTTTGCCTGCATTTGTGATTTTGTGCATTAGGTGAATACATCAGTTCCACAAATGCAAGTTATCAGGCAAAGAGCTCAAAAATAATAATTTGGAAAGCCTACTTCCCGTGAGACGGTTACGACTTTTAGTAGCTGTTGCTCCGGCTTTTGAAAATAGCCTCTCGCTGGGGACCGACGTTGCTACAACACAAAAATATTTTGCCGCCACTTTAAATAAGTTGGGATATACCAATTTCATTTCGCTCCAGGTGTCCAAGGGATCGTCTTTCAAGTTTCTAACTGGCAAACTTAAATATTGATTGAGTTCACTATCTTTATGTAATTTCCCTTGCCCACTTTTTTTAGTGTGCGCTAATTTTTTATGGTGCGCCCATATATCAAATTCCGGTTCTTCAGTATCCGAATCAGAAGATTCTGATGATGAAGAAGTGCTTTGGAAAGTCGCGATCTCACTTTTGATGTGTCGCATCACTGTGCCCAGGACTTGAGGATCCCTGAAGTTTATTTGTTTAAATCGAGAATCCAATATTGTGGAAACAGCTGGTATATAAGATTTCTCAATAGCACCAAACCTCTTTTCGATTTCTTTTAATAATGATGTTTTCAAGTGTTTACCTACTTCATACTGGGGCGAATAATTGTTGTACTGGTTTATCAGACAACCAATCATTGGTATTACTTTACTTATTGTGGGGTAATTTTCGCCACTTATCTCTACTGTCATCCTTTCTAGTGGCTTCAAAAGTTTGCATATTTCTCGTAAATGCTCAACTTCGGCTGCAGTAATCATATTTGGAGCATTAACATCGGAAAACAAAATATTGCTGACCATAGATGACATTAGTAGAAATCTCTCTATCATGTAATATGTGGAGTTCCAGCGAGTTTTGACATCCAAAATCATTTTTTTAATGTTTCCTTCTATCGTTCCTGCATCGATTTGTATTTTTCTTAATTGATCACTAGCCTTAACGCTTCTTTTGAACCATACTACTATTGATCGTATCTTGTCAATAATAATACTCAAACCTTCTGTGTTTGTAATTGAATTTTCACACACCAAATTGAGGGTATGTGCGAAGCATGGGATGTGTCGGTTTTTCCCAAATTTGTCATGCATAGCTTTGACCATATTGGCTGCATTGTCCGTCACTACAGCAACAACATCATTAGGATCAATTCCCCAATTTTGAAGAGCTTTGCCTAATTCTAAAGCAATATAGTCTGCCGTGTGAGACTCTGATAATTCAACAATACCTATTGTCGCTGATGTTAACTTCATGTCATGTACAAAGTGGACAGTGATGCCCATAAAACTTTTGGTCTGCATATCGGCAGTCCATATATCCGTCGTAATTGTGAAATACTTCGATTTTTTCAATATATTTTTAAATGCTGTTGAAATCACTTCGAACTTTCTATCAACATTATTTTTGATGGTGTTTCTGGTTGGTACTTTGTATAAAGGTGCCACTTGTTTCATCAAAGACAGAAAACCTTTACCCTCTACAATATTGAATGGCAAATTATCCTGAACAATAAATTTTATTAATGCTTCCGTTAGTTTCACATTTTTAGAGCCACCATCTAAAAATAAAAACAAATGATGCATTCATGCAAGTACTATAAACTTTTGCTTTACCTTTGAAAGATGAAATTGTTTTGAAGGTAGACACAATTGTAGCTTGCTTGTATAATGAGCTTGATTTTTCTGTACTTGTGCTTGGTTCAACATCATATTCAGAAACCGTCATTGTTGAAGTTGATGAATGAACATCATCATCAAATTCTTGTGAAGCAATCAGATTTTTCTAGAAATAATATTAACTAATAAATTCATTAACAATTGCGGTTCTATTAGTCATACCTCATCTTGATGTAGTGAACTACTAGTCCCAGCCGTTTCTACATCCATTCGACTTTCGGGTTGGGATGGACGTTTTTTCTTCTTTGGTTCATCAGTCTCCTTTTTCTCCTCAGTTAAATGTTGTAAGATGGAGGAGTGTTTTTGTTTTAAATGTGTTTTCAAATTTGTTGTATTGCCCGAAGTCTTCAGCACCTTGGCACACAAATTGCATTTAGCAGTATTGGGAGTAACTTTTTGAAAATGTTTCCAAATGTTACTTCTCGGAGGAGCCATATTTTCAGGACCAACAATCAGTCACTTTAAATTTATGTAATAAATCAAGATTATTTTATTTTCAACTTCACTAAACTTTTGAACAATCACACTATTATTTATTCACAGCAAACACTTTCAAAGCTCTTTGCAGACTGCAGAAAATTTTTTTGTTGAGGTGTATTTATAAACTTCGAACGGGTATTCCCCGACAAAAATTTTCGGGGAAGAACTGGATTCCGTTCAAGTAATTCAAAGGAATCCCAATTATAGCCGATAATTCGGGTACCTATTGTATCAAATACAGGTACCTAATAAGTTATTTGCGCTTCTCGACGCTAGATGGTGCTGAGAAATTTAACGAGTGATAAAACAAACTAGATTGAAGTTTCGCCAAATTGTGGTGCGTGCAATTTGCAATTAATTAGTTTTTTGATATAGGTATTTACACAAAAATATCGATATATTTTGCGATATATCGAAACTATTACATCGATATTTATATATCGATATATTTGAAAAAATATCGATATATTTAATATATCGATGTATCGTTGCCATCACTACCTCTCTCCGATCGCCCTTGTTATTTATTATTCCTTACCTTACAATGACTACATATTTTCCTACTATATAAAATATTTAGAATGTTTGTTTCAAATATAAAATTTAATGAAACGAACAACCAAGTGTATTAATTAAAATACTTCATAATTATTACAATTTTTTTTTAAATTATGCATACTTATAATGATTTACGTTAATTTCCGCATATTAAACTGCAAGATGCGCCTTCTGCTCGTGATGAAATTTCGATGATGATTTTCCATCCGGCAACGTTCCGCCGCTATCTGCAGTGACATATTGATGTATGGCACGAAAATAATTAGTTTCGCCCGGGATGTTTTCATTAAATCCCAGATAATGCCTTTCATAAAGCAGATTTTATCTGGAAACAATTTCGCCTCTTATCGACGAAATGAAGCCGTTTTTCCCGGCTGGATAGATAGTAGGTCGGCACACATGGCCGTCATTAAGTTGACAACAATGCATTCCACCGCAGTATTGAATAAATCAATGTGCAATATTGGTGTGATTGATAAAATTCGAAACAATGAAATTGTTTGCCCAATCTGGACATGCAAATATTATGCGTAAATACGCAGGAAAAAATTATTATCATCGGAATTATTAATATTATCAATATTGTAGGAAAATTACAATTCTCATCCTTCAAAAATTCTTTTTCATATTAGAACCAGAAATGAGACATTATGTGTTACATCACCATTGCATTTATATAACGGAATAGACCATTTTTACAACTATAAGACACATGTAAAACACAATTAAATTATATATACTACTAACTCTTTTTAAATATAACAGTAAACACTTTAATATAACTTTACATTATTAAAAAATTAATTCCCTTTTTTTTATTCTTTCTAATTTTCACTATCCGATTAGGATGGATCTTTAAAATTCCCTTTCGTAATCCCAATCGAATGTTTTCGTAAACAATCGAGATTCACGGTCTGTTTGAAGAGGGCGCTTTGAGCTTTACGAGGATGTTCGCCGTTTAATCCGACTTAACTATCTCCCGGACACGTACACGCGGAAAGTGCTAAATATTAGATTAGCGAGATTAGTATAATTTTATTCGAGGTCAACCTCTAGTTCCGCCGAATTCGCATGGGATTTATTATAAGCGGAAAACGCCCCCGGCTTTTAACATTACTTGTCAGCAACTATTATAATAAAGTATTCAAGCAATGTTTACATAAAGTGTTTATAAAAGAATATTTAATGATTGGTAAAATAATATAAAGAAGTGACGGAAAGCAGATCTTTGGTCGATAACTCAGGACAGATAAACACTTTCATTTTATTCTATATCATTTATGTTAACGTTTGTAAAAAATATATGTAATTATCTGAATAATTATCGCGTCAACACCCGCTGTGTTGACGCGATCATGTAAAAATAATTTTATACAAATTCCTACTTCCCAGTTCATTTGACAGAAAAACTGAAATGTGTTCAGAATTAAAAAAAAAAACAAAAAAAAAACAATGAAAATCGATCATTCATTAACTTTAAAGTCGGTATATAATTTAATAGTAATTAATAAATATTGATTATATTTTCAAAATGTTATGTGTTTTAATAGCATTAGTCATGTCTTATCAACGGAATTAATACTTTTGTTATGACCAATTTAAAATATTAGTATTATTCACTGTCAATTTATAATTATATTTCAGTTTGATTGTCATTTACATACATTTATATATTTAGTTGTAATATTGATTTTTGTTGCATATGTTTTGTAAAATGGAGATACCGTAAATAAATATATTATTATAAAAAAAAAAAAAAATTCACATTAAATTGAAATCATAGAAATATGCCAAAAGTAGCGTTAATTTCAATTGGTTTTATTATATGAACATCATTATTATGCAATTTAATTATGAGTAGATAATTCTCAATTTTAATTACATTTAATTTATTAATCGCTTCTAAAATTGAACAAAGGAATATTTTAGATAGATTTTGAAATTCTGAACACATTTTATTTTGTTCAGTTTTTCTCTAAAATTAAATGGGAAGCAGGAAATTACAAAAAAATGTTTTTACATGTAAAATGTCAATAGCCGGTATATGAAAAAATACTAATGGTGTGATTAATAATAAGACAACAATATTTACATAAAGTGATTATAAAAGTGTATTTAATAAATACGCTTTTATAATCACTTCTATAACAGTAAATTAAAAACATTTGCGCGCATTTTCTTCATTTTTTAGGAATTTATAGATATTTCAAAATAATATGATAAAAGGTCTCTTGACTGTAAACATGATTAGGAAGTCATAGCAAACACTTCCCAATCATGATTATTTTTAACAGACCGGCCATGAAATAAAATTCTATCATTTGCAGCCAACACCCAACTGTAATATCTGATTGTTAGGACAGATTATAATCATGGATTTACCCGGCGCATCCACCATTAATCAATGGATATGCAAGGCCTGAATTTATTACTAGTTAAAAGATGCAGTGTTTAGATTTCAATTTACTTGGCTGTTAATAAACGGCGTGACAATCTAAAAAAATAAATTTATGTGATTTATTTATTTTGAAAATAAAATCTGAAAAAATCTTAAAGACTCTTGATAATGTTAGAAAGAGTAGGGAATAATTATTTTGCCAGAAACATTTCGTTTTCGATACATTAAGGCTATTTCAATTCACGAAGTTATATTTACATTGAGTCTTTTGGAAACAATTTAAGCGAGACGCGCTCATCAACGTTTTTAACGCTATGTTGATTAAATTAAGATAATTTTGTTCGTAGAAAAGATAGGATATTGGGACTTAAAACATAGGATCCCAGAAGTATTTATCTACACTGTACCTTAATAACTATTAAAATGTATATTTCACATTTTTTTGCAACATTTTTAAAAGCTTAACAATTTATTCGCTCATTTTTCAAAGGCTCAATTTACACACCTGCTGTATAAAAACTGTTTGATTTACGTTGCTTAAATTGATACACTTAATACTTTCATTCATTGGAAACATTCTGGTATAATTTGAAGTTATTCCGCGAGTTTTGGATATTTCATTAAAATTCAATTTTTCCATGCATACTCCATGGAAATAATTAAATATCGATGATTTTTTTTATCTTTCAAAAAAATCTGAAAAAAAAAATCGACAGTACTTTAAATTATGTTCAAAAAATCGTGGTGGGATATTTGTTTTGATAGAAAAAATAATTTTCAGCTCATTAAGCCCATTTGAATTAATTACATTTACAAAGACTAATTTTTTATGACCCTTTAAAAATATTCAAATGACGATTTTTTTTGTGCAAAAATATCTGAAAGTGTGGCGGAAAAAACATAGGTCGATAGCCTGTTCAAGCAAGCAAGAAAGAAACAAATATACCATAATATATTGTAAATATATGTAAAACAAATTACTTTGAATAAAGATATTGTAATAGTATCTGAAAGTTGGCTTTTAAAATAAGTCGCGATATTTTGTTGCTGTATTTTTATTTGTAAAAAAAACGTTGGTATGTTACACGTTATAAATCACATTGATATTTCACTAAGGTTTGTTGTTCGATGTTGTGAATATGATTTATTTAATATGCCTTATTGGCCTTTATTTGTGTTTTTTTCCTTCCGAATTTTCGTTATAACAAATATTAATTTCTATGTATTAATATATATTACACAAAAGTGCTGCACAGGATCATCACCTGGTTTGCAAATGGAATATAATAATTATTTCAAGTAAAACCCAACTCATAAAAATTGACTTAAAAATTATCCATACGAAATTCTTCTCAACAACTTCCCTAACATGTAAATACCTCGGTGTAATTCTAGATCCCAACATTACCTTCATCAATAACTCCCAAATCCTCAAACCAAAAGTTAAAAGCTTGGCTCGACATTTCAGAGCACTCACAAAAACAAAGGAATATCCACCATAATTAAAAAAAATCATCAATAAATTGTAAGTTAATTCACTTAAAATTTATTGCTTGTATTTATTATAAAATTTCAATTTAATGAACAATTAATCGTTTAAAATTCCATCGATTCCAGCGCATATCGCATTACATAAATCTCCCTCCCCCCGAAAATTCCTGTTTACGGCAAACGTACAATCGCCATTAACTGCAATTTTTCGTGCCCCGCTCGTAATTTATATCCTTTCTTATAAATCTCACCCCTCGGCGACTCTTTAATTCTATCTCTTCTCGCCCGCTTTTCCGTGCGGGGATAATTGTATTCAAATTGCAGGAAATTCTGGTCTCTTTCCAACAAGGTCCATTGTCGTGGGGATGATTAAATGTAGCGGGACTTATTTACCGTGTTTGAAATGTGACCCTGTGGATGTCAGCCCGGTGGAAGGGATGGAAGTGTGGGCGAGGGAACGGCTCTGTTTTCGGGTTTCGGCTACGTGAAATTAAATAAACATAATTTGTTTTGTGCAAATAACGTGTTTTTTTTAAGGTAGTAAATATGGAAGGGACGTGAAAAGTTAAATTCGCTAATTTATTGATTAGTGTAAGTAATGAAATGAATAAAACGCAGCTGAAATTTCTAATTATATTTAATAATAATTAATAATATAAAAAATAGTTAATGAAAAATTAAAACGTCTACTTGATAATGATTACGACAGACTACAACAGTGTATTTTCTTAAGGCTAAAATTAACCATTTGTCTCTTCAACAATACTAGTTTATTTTTACTCAACAGCGTTTCCCCATTCCAGGTTGCGCTGTAATGAAAATAATTCTGTTCCTCTTTTTATAATTAATCTCTATTTACGACTGCTTCCCACAAACACAGATTTTGCATCTTGTCATTGCCACCAATTATAGAAGAACTTTCATGGTAACAAAAACACTTAAATTAAATAAATGGGTTTTGAGTTTACGTGAAGTGTTATTATTAACACTTAAATTATTTTATAAAATAACTTTGGAAGAACACGAAAGTGCAGATTTTTAAAACTCTCCCAGGTTTCGATGAAGTCAGAGAGAGACAGATTTTAGCGAACAGATTTTTAATAGAGCTATGATTACCATGTATCATTGCTGTAATATATAAAATCGCCGTGTGTATGGGGAAACAAAGCGCTTGATGCGATGATGCGTCGTTTCAAAACGTCGGTCTATGATAGACAACACCGGCTCTGTTTCGGTGCGCATGTGTTTCATGATATACTCAAATGATTCTACGCTACAGGATGAGAGCAAGAGACAAAATCAAATATTACTTCATTTTAGACGAATATACATATTCATTCACCTCAGTGCTTCGATTTTCCCCATCGTAACTTATTAATGTGTGATTAATCTCTCACAATGTATTGTAGTCCGATGCACTCAGGACTCTTAATTCAAAACGACTTTAATAATAATAATAATTTTATTTTCGAACGGAAGAATCCAACAGGAGAAAATATACAATAATTAATTTTGAATTGTAAAATCACTTGGGATAAAGATGTTCAAAGTTTATGTTGAATAGTTGACTTATTTGTGTATTATTATTTATGATGATTTATGTAAATGTTTACAGTTTTTGTAGAAAGGAGATTTCCGTAAATAAATGAATTAATGAATTAATTAATTTAAATAAATAGTAATATAATAAAAATAAATATTAAGATAGACTTTATGCCATTTACAGCTTAAATTAGATATTTGAGTGTTCATAAAATAGTGTTTTAAATAATTGCAATACTTTTTACATATAAAAATGAAATGATAATTAAATTTATAAGATATAAAACACGTAACGTATATAAAGCTCTTCTAATTGTTTAGAAAATACTTTTATATTATAAGATGTATTTCTTTAACACACGTAAGTCTAATTATAATAGGAATATACAAGTTCACTTATAAACAAAACATGAATTATATAATTAATTGGCGGAAAGACCATTGGTCGATAGCCAATTAACAAATATAAAATATACATTTGATTTTGTAATTTTCTATATTTATTTAATATTTTGTTGTTGTATATATCTATTAATAAAGATTATTATTATTATAATTACTTACATAATAATTGGTGTAAATTAAAATTAAAATAAATATGCCTACAAATTATTAATAAACTCATTCTGGTTTTGGTTCGGCTGCATACCGTACTTCGTGATATTTTGTTAGCATTTTAAATAAAGGAAAGCGTAAATAATGAGAGGTTCTTAGCGTATCGTAACTAAAAGTTCTACAGCTTCTCGAAAAAAATCGTAGCAAAGTAAAATTCATTTGACTTAAGAAGTTAGTATTATCGGTTTGATAATTATTTTATATTAATATAGAGAATCTCTATGTTAATATAAAATAATTTGGCAATGATTACAATGTAGTCTTAATAAGTCACAGAAAAGGTGTAAAATGAAAGCGTTATAAAAAATTCACGTCTTTTATATTTTATAAATTTAATAATCATTTTATTTTTATATGTAAAAACTATTACAATTTTCCAAAACTCAACTACTCTCTTTTATGAATGACAGAACGCTCTAGTGTCTATTTTTAAGGTGTAGAAGCCATAAAGTCGTTTTGAATTAACCGCGAGGCGAGGAAGTTTTTCAGCGCGGTATTTCGAGCGAGTGCAGGCGAACAATTTACGTATTTGCGTCGGCGCGCTTTCATATTGCAATAAAGTTGCGCTTATAAAATTATTAGGACAGCTTTACGAGAGTTTATAGCATTGCTTTAAACATACATATAATTTTAAATGCGGGGCCAAAGGATTTTCTACAAGAATAATGCAGCCCATTAAATAATTTGTTGAAGGATTTACGGTTTTGTTTTAGTTGGTGTGAGGAATTTGTGATTTATAATCCATCGTTGTTTTCGAAAGATATTTAGTTTTAGTATATTTAATCCACCAATTTAAAGAACGAATTTAAATTATTAATAATAGAGGCTTCTACTTCGTTATACATTGTTTTAATTTTTTAATAAAAACACTGATTCACTTTGTTTGTATAATTTTAAATTTATACAGTGAATCAGTGTTTTTATTAAAACGAATTAAAATTAATTATTCATTTGAATAAATTAATTATTTCAAATTAAAATTTATTTAAATATACATTTATTAATAATAATACATTTATTTACAGAATCACCTTTTTACAAAACATATTCTACAAAAATAAATATTACATTTCCCCTATATATTGATAAAAATATGAGTGAAACGCATTGAACCGATTAAAAATGTTGTGTTATAGGCAACTAAATACATAAATCTAAGCTAATCTTCAAATTGTGTGAAATATTTCCTTGAAAATGTATACAAATAAAGGAAAAGTCGAATTTCTCGTTGGGAAATGTTTACTAATTAAAAAAGCTATTCTAACTGATATATAATTATAAAATAACTTTGAACAATACTAATATTTAAATTAGTCATAACAGAAGTGGAGGCTACCCAGGACGACCAAATTAGTACGATACAATTAAATCTTGAAATTAACCAATATTGGACAGATCAAGGCGATACAAACATCCTTTAAAATGAGAAAAAAAAAACATTTAAATATATTTTAATTAATGTGTAAATTTCGTTCGTTTTTTCGTTATTTATTTCAATTTTTTCTTTCATATCCACACGTATGTATAAAAAAATACTTTAATAACAACAACGAGAAGAAGAAAAAAGAGTATTTCACATCCTCCCCCGATTTTATATTATATTTTACCGTACGGTTAAAACTTTAACAATATTTTAAAATATAACGCGCACCGGCGAAAGCTGGAGGAGGCAGAGCTTAAAAGCTCTCGCTTTTTCCTACTCATATTAAAGTCGGCCGGCTTCCACCTTTATTAAATTCTGGATCATCATCCACTTAATAAGAATATATTAGGATTCATTAATTTCCCCCGCCTTAAGACACAGCGGACGTCTGAATAAATCCGGCGGAAACGGGTCCCGTCATTATCGTTTTTTTTTTCTACCTTCCTTGTCTCTCACATTGCTTTTCATGTTGATAGCTAAAAGAACATAAATAAGAGAAAGGTGGATTTATTAAATTATTGATTTTTTTTAAATAAAATTTAATAAAAATGATTTGAAAATAATTAATAAATTATTTCCACATTTAGCTCTGTGACTTTTAAGTACGTTAAATGCAAGTTAAAACAACTACATCCCGGACAAATACCCACGCCGGACATTGAATTAATTTATTTAAATAACTGACCAAGAGAATCAATACTGTTTTCTATTTTTTTAAGACTTCAATTCCTTTACAATTTTAATTAGAAGCTTCAGTTGTCAATATAAAAAATAATCATTTAGGGAAAAATGTGTACTTTTACTAAATAATACTTTTGAATTTATTAGAATTATTTTATCATTTAAATTGTCTTGTTTTACTGTTAAAATAAATTCAAAAGTATAATTTAATAAAAATACACATATTCCCCTAAGTAATATATTCTTTTCTAACTGAAAATGGAATTAAAAGAGGAACATTTCTGGCAATGATCCATAAAAATTCGATCAATCCCTTTTTCTAATATATATTTAAAATTTTAATAAATGAAACACTTTTTTACTTTGAATTAAAATGTATAACAAAGTAGAAGCCTCAACAATTAACAAGTTAAATATATTTAAAAATTGGGAAAGTAAAAATTAGAATATATTTTAATTAAGACACTTGGTTATTCGTTTCACTAATATTATATATAAGTTCCGACTAATTTTCACAAACTGAACATAAATATAACATTGGTGAATCAAGTGTTTTAATTTGACTAAAAATATAAAACATAAATTACACAAATATGCATATATAATGCATCATAATTATTACATAAAATTTTTCACCACAGTATAAGTGAGAATTTAATTAAAAAAATGTAATTAAATCATTGTATTTCATTTTAATTAATTGTACCGTCTCATTGTCCACTGGATTACAGATTTTTCTGTTTTTAATAATAATCACAATTGTTTTTAATGTTTGAAACAAAAAGATTATAAACATAATTATTTAAATAACTGCAACGAAGAGAAAAAATATGGCAATAAAAAAACAGTTTATTCTATTATCGATGTTTTATTATTATTATACATTTTAGCGTCATAGAGACTTTTATCGCAAACATCGTAAAAGAATGAATAAAATTTCGGTGGGAACGACGAATTTAATGGTAGGTGTTTTAGGGAAACATGGTGCATGAAAAATAGAGTCGACACTCAGCGCCTGGAGATGTTACGACAAAAAAAGATCCATTACTGGAACTGCAAGTGAACAAAACATGTTTGCACATTATCCACGCATGCCGGTGAATTGCATTCGAAGTAAGAAATTTATTACACGCTCTCATCTCTTGCGAAGAAGGGCTTGAGACTAAAAAAAATACTTTTCGTATTTTAATATCAGCAGGAATTATTTTCTTCATACATTACATGGAATTAAATTGCTGCCTACTTAGGATTTACAAAAACATAATATTACTAATAACTCTGGATATTTAGGGTAATAAAAACACACACTTAGTTTTTGTTTCACAGAAATATTTCTATGTGTGTTTTTTTTATTACCCTAAATATCCAGTGATAAATATGTTTCACCAAGTGTTTGATGAGTCAACAATCAAAAGTCTAATAGATTAATTTTATCGCGAAACAAACCACGTGTTTAATTTTTGTTTTTAATTTTTTATACCTAATTATTAATCTGATCTAATATAATAATTAAATAGACAAAAAGACCTATGGTCGATAGCCCATAACAGACTACTAACACAACTGTACATATTGTTATTATAGATTTTGTAAATTTTTGTTATCTTATTGTCTGAATAAAGATGATTGTATATAAATATTTCCATAATGTCTTCCCAAAGAAGTGCTATCTGCCCTGAAAATAATATTTTACCTTATTAGTGTAGAATATTTATCGATATGAAGTTGATAATAAAAATGACTATGTCTGACGTCACTTTAAACTCATCGAGAACAGACTAAATCAAAGTATTTTCAAAATGTTAAATAAACTTCTCTTAGAGAATAGCCCCGTTTTCTAAGAGAAGTTTAAGGTGTTGGTTATATTTTATCATCACAGTCTAAGCAATTTTTGTAATAGATACATATACATAGAATATGTGGTTATTTAATGACATATGCATTAAACTTAACATTTTCTATACTCCGAATGTAAAGGTAAATTGTGGAATATTTAATATAATAAAGCTGGCAATAAACTATCCATGTTGTTACTTTAAACTTATCATAGACGGTCTGTAACAAAATATTTCAAACAGTTTCACAAAATGTTAAGTAAAAAAAGGCTATTTAATTGTATTGTTATATAAAATCCCGGCGCATCCACCATAAATTACTTTCACGTATACCACTAACGAAAATTTCAAACTGTTTCAAATTCCATATAAATTTTTATCTGAATGAAAAAAAAAGGATGTTTAAGGTACGGTTGATTGCTATTTTTCCCATTTTGCCCATTTCTATATTTCACGCTTCATTGCCGGATCGTTCCATTCGATGCGGCATCGACAAAAGCCGGAATTACATTCCCCGAATTAAATTGTCCAGTCAACACATCCGATTTAATCTACTGTGTGAAGTGAATACAACCGGCAATTTGCACGCTAATTTCGCAACCCCGCATGTGGATATTTTTTGAAGGATTCCAACTACTCGAGTTTTATTGTTTAAATGAATACGATTCTCTTTAATTAGTATATTTTGCAACACCGAATATTTCTACCTTAATTTAAAATAAGTTCTATTAAAAACTTGTCAATAGCTTATATCTCGCCGGACATTGAATTACATAATGGACATTTGCTGTTGCTTATCAATAACATATTGCGTAACGCAAGCTAAAATGTCACAGCTTAAGAGGGAATAATTTATTAATTATTTTCATTTTTTATTTAATTTTTTGAATATTTTTTTTTTTAATTTCTTTTATTTAATTTACTCAAAATAACAGAGATCAAGTGAATAAAAATTCTTTCGATTAACGCCTTCATCAAGTCATTGCACATGGAACACACTAGTCTGATGAGGTTCGAAAAACCGAAATGGCCATCACTAGTTATCCATACGCTAAATGAATACTGGCTGAACGTTTCATTAAATGTCATATTCATTATTTATTTCTTGAATGTCTGTGTTTGTAATGGAAAATTAGGAAACCATTCCAACCGGAATGATTTCCCAATAGGTCCACCAAGACGCTCTCCCCCCAGTGGAACTTGTTTACTCCACTCACGATGAAAAATTAATTTTTAACCCTCTTAAACCGTAAGAATAAATGGTATAATCCTGTTGGGGGCGCTGGATTTATGGGCGCCGGGAGTGGATTGTGCAATACGCGTTTAAAGGTCTCCATATTTTTATTCATTCCATCTCGGGCGCGACGTCGTTAAATTAATTCCACTTTTCAAAGTCTTCCTGCAGCTCATAGAATTAATGATAATAAAATAATCATAAAAATAATTGCTCTTAATCATACTTATTTCATATTTAATTTAACTATTGTATTATAAAGTTTTATTTATATTGTATTCAATGCGTGATACCAAGGATAACCATGGGATTTTTAGCTACGGTTTCATGTATGTGAAGCTCGCAATATTTGCAACAATAAACCAGCGCTGCCAGCAAAACCAAATATTATTTAAATATTTGTGATATGCGACTCATCCAGCATACACGTGAATTTAGTGTGTTTTATGCCTCATTTTATCTACTTTAACCCTACACCCATGTGGGTAGAAAGGGGTCATTGAATATATATATATATATATATTATCTACTTTAAGGTCTTTTACGTTATCCAAAATTCAAACTTGTTTAATTTCTAAAGTATTCTAAAAATTTTAATGAAAAATTGAAATTTTCCAGATCCAGTTATAAGAACAATTTTCCAAGATATAAATAACTATCTTAAGCGCGCTTTAAATTGTTGGTAGCTGTATGATCTTTTAGAGAAAGAAAATTTGGGTAATGTATTTTTTTTGCCTCGAACAATATTTAAAAAAAAATGACTACTTTAGGCGCACCATAATCTCTTTATCTTAGCTTGTTGCTAGTAGTCTTAGAATCAAATTAGATAAAGCCAATTTTTCATCACTGTGTATTGAAGCCATTATAGCAGCGTTTGTTATACATTAAATTTTTAAACTAAAATTCTAAAGTATTTTATTATTTATAAAATTATTAAATGGTTACTTTATGTTGAAAATGATTTCTTTTCTAAATGAAATCTCCTATTGAAAACGAAATAAAACGAAATTTATAGAAACATCTTCATTGAATAACACCATTTCCCCCTGAAATATACGTCCTCCAGAATTCCTCCTCCATTCAACATGTATTTCAAAAGCCGGCGAAAAATATTAAACTCCCATCCTAGACGTTATTTATACCCTTTTATTTTGTTTGATTGAAATTCCCATCAGCGTTCCCCGCAAGAGATAATTTAATATTTTTTCGGTCTGTTTGTCGCTTTCCCAGATTTTTTCCCCTATTCCGCTCCCGCTTTCGCTATTCGGGTCAGGCGGGGTTGTAAATATTGGATGAGCACATTACCGCGAAGAATTCCTTAAACAGCCGTAAAATTATTCGCCCCTGACAAATTGTATGAGGGGGACGCACGGGGGGATTCGGAAGAGGGTGGGATTATTTACGTTAAGAGCGCCTTTTCCTTTTACTGCGACAAAAATATCCATTAAGCGGAAGATCTCCGCAAAACATTCAGAAAAAAAAATGGATGTGTTCGTAATTAAAATAGATCAGGCGTTTGAAAGGGAAAGGGGATCGAAATTGATTAGCAGTTGGAGATCATTAATATAAAAAAAATAATTTGGAAATAATTAATCATTGCCTTTTTAGCTACTGCGACTCTTTTTTAATTTACGTAACTTAAAAACAAATGTACATTGGAGCAACTATTTCTCCAGCATATACCCCTCCAGATATTGAATTGCATAATGGACATTTGATGTAGCATAGGAAAGAGAAAATACTTCATTAATTATTTTCAAATTATATTTTATTTGTAACAATAAAAGGGAAGAAATATCAATGTACAACATTGAGCTGTAATTTATATTATTTAAATATTAATGGAAAAGAAACATCTCTAATGGGATTTGAACCCACGTCCCCCGATTTCTAGCCGATTGTATTACCAACTACACCTCAGAGACATGTGATATAAAATCTATATTCAGTGCTTTAAGTTCACTTATATTCAATTTGTACAGATATTTATGATGGGCCCAAGGAGAAAATGTTTGTTTAATCGCTAACGTCTATTCCGAAATGAGCTGGACGTCCATCTTGTTGGAATCTTATTTCCTTAGATATGCGACTTCTTCAATTGACCAGAGGCCTTTCCGCCTGTCTTTGTCTTGTTCTTGTCGTTGTCTATTTACTCGTCATGATCGCTAATGGTGTTGTTTTTCCGCGTTTTTTGATGAAATTTCTGCTTGTACTGTTTGTATTCCTTTTGTAATTAAATAAATAAATAAAAATTATAAAAAATGAAGTGATCTGATTTTTTTTTATTTTTATACACAATTGCATATTTATTTAATTAGATCTATTTAATTATATTGATACAGTGAAATTAATTAATTAAATAAAATATTTAATTAATTAAACATACATTAATCACTCGCATAAAATAAACACAATCAATAATTGCACACAAAGGTAAATAAATAATAAATACAAAATATATTAAACAATATATCATGATATTGTTGATGTGACGGTGAAACTCGTCAAGTGTCCGTGTTATTGATGAATTTTAACGACGCCCGAATAATTCGTCATAATTCGCTGTCCGATAAAACGCCTCGAAACTAGTTCAAATATTTGCGAAGCGAGTACCGTATCGGAAAATCGATGCTCAGAAACTAATAATGCGCTCATCATAAGATAAGATCGACAATGATTGAGCCATTATCAGCCGGGCGAAATGTTAATGGGCGATCGGGCGCGATTTTTATATACAGGCGACGTGCGCGCCGCGCGAAATTGGCAAAATTCGCTTTGATCTAGATTACCTGGGCGGGTAGATTAGTTTGCTGGAACACGTGTTGGGTTTGATTAACTGGACGTCGATTTCGATAAATGAGCGCAGAAATGTATTACGAAGGAATATAAATGGGATTGTAAATTTTATAACTGAGAAATATATTCGATGGTTGAGATTTTTACTCCACAATACACTATTTGTAAATATTAGATAACTTCCGACGCGGCTATATAGCATCTCTTATTCGAATTTACTGGTTATGAGTAACAACTAGATTTTATTTTCATTAGTTACACGAGGTTTCCGTTAATCTTTTGTCAACAACTTTGTGTTGTACACTTTACAATAAACTGCTTCTTTATCCTTTGAAATTGAAAGCCAAAAAGTATATATTCTTCATGTGATGCTTTGGTAATTTAAACAAGACAATATTATCTTTTAACTATTCTAATATAAAAAAATAGAAAATAAAATTTTATTTGACGTAAAAAAATAAATGATTTTAGTGAAATAGCCACCAAATCAAAGAATTATATATAGCATTCGAATATATTCGAGTACGCAGAATTGGGAGAGAATTTCGAAAATGTATTGGGAGAATCTTTTGAATAGGTAAAGGATGCGTTTATTGATGGGAATAAATTTGGTCCGATTATAGAGGAGGGTACTTGATGGATTCTGTAGCGGATTAAGTGGGTGCATTTATCATGAAATTATGAATTTTCTGCAAATTTTAATATTAGTTTCTTTCAAATACACGTATCCATATGTATTCGAACGAATTTATGTAAATTCGAATGTGACTAATTTGAAGAAAACAACAACATAATTTCATGATAAAATGATAAAATCCACGGATTCATGTAAATTACAATGAGATTAATTCCTGTGTATTTTTTTTAAACCTATATGCAAAAAAAATATTACTGTCCTGTTGTGCATTTTTTTGTATCCTACACAGCATTTTTTGCTTCTTCGTTTTTTTTTTCTCCGTGGAAATATACAAATCACATGAAGGATTTATGTCCCTCATAACATTAGCTTAACGACATTTTCCCACCTTGTAAATCTCTTTGTACCGTAATGACACTGCAGATAATACCCTCTTCTGATAATAAATTCCGCCCTGAAATTGCCCGTGCGTTTCAGCGGGGGAAATATGCCGACGCTTCAATATACGAATGAATATCTTCGAGTTAAATATTGGGGATTACATGAAAAGCGCTTTTATAAAAAAAAATATTTATTTATGTCATAACAGAATGAAGGGATAAACATTTCAATTTTAATAAAAAAAGCTTTTCACCTTACCTTTTATTCGAATCAACAATAGACAATCCAAGTTATACATACTAAGAATTTTTTGAAAATGGCTGGTAGTTGAAACTAATCGGAATAAATAAATGTTATAAGTGAAACAAATTAAGTGATTTTATATTTTTAATTTTCTAAATAATTACATATACAAAATATCTTTATTCGGACAATAAAAAATAAAGGTTTGTCTGTCCTGGGCTATCGACTGGAGGTCTAGTAAGGGTACAAGGGTTTTTGATAATATATATATATATATATATATATAATTGAATTACAATGTATAACATAGCAAAAACCACAACAATTAATAAGGATAAATATTTAGTAAATATCGAATCATATTGTGCAAAAAATGTTGATGTATCCAACAGTGTACGTTCCTCAGTAATTTCATATTCGTATAGTCAAAAATAGTTGGGATGTTTGATGCTTTGTGCTATCTTTCTAATTATATAATTTTTTATTAAATTTTCAATATTTTGCTATTTTTCACTGAAATTATTTGAAAAAAATGAGTGTCATAAAATGTTATCTAATTGGTTATTTCACATAAGTAAAAATTTAAACAAATATATTTATTTATTAATCAACGGAAATCTCCTTGGTACAAAATATATACTATAAACTAAATGAATAGAGGTACAAAAAAAAACAACAAGAACTTCTCAAAAATAATTCAACATTTAAGAGTAAAAATAAATTTAACTAAAAGAAGAATTTCCTGGGTTATTCAAATTAAATTAATCATGGAAACGATGTTTATTCACTTCATAGCAGTTATTTAAAAGAAATTAATTAAAAAAATTATAATTAAACATCCTACAATTTTAATACTTATGCCCAATAATGGACATTTGCTAGTTGTAGGAAAGATATATACAAACATCTTTATCCAGACTATGTGACAACAAAATTTTACAAAATTTATTATAACAATGTGTACAATAGACTACAAACATGGGCTATCGACCATAGGACTTTGTGCCCTTGGAAAAATAATTTCTTAGTTAATAATTTTCAAATTCTTTTAATTTAATTTATTTAAATAACTGTGATCAAGTGAATAAATCTTTTTTCTATTATTAAATAATAAATAAATAAAAAAATAATACTCAAATCCATCTGTACGTCGAGAAACCGAGTTAATAAGCTTCGGTGAAGTCGGCTATAAAAACTATAATAAAGACGCGCGTATTAAAACGGTTACACAACAAACATATGGCGCGCAATAAAAGCGCGGGGAAAAATAAAACCGTAAAATTAAGACATCTCTCTTTTGTATGTGCTCGTGTGCGCGACACACTTTTTTTCTCGCAACAAAACAATCTACTCGCGATTTGCATTTTCGTTCACGAACTGCATTGGAATAATCAGGTTACGCAAAACGAGTTCAACTGAATTTACTTTTATAATTGGAAATGAAACTTATTTGAAAACTAATTTATGTTGATGTCTCTTTCCGCTCGTATGTCGCTACTCAGTTTTTTTTATTATCTCGAATTTTGCAGCGAAGAAAATTAGTTTATCTTTTTTAGATTTAACTAGTTTATTAGTAGAATAAAATATAAAAAAGTATTTTTTTTAATCAATTAAATTAAAATTAATTAAATCAATCTTCAAGCAAGACCCAATCATATAATAAGTAGAATGTGTGTAATTTAATGTTCATTGCAGCATATTTTCAAAACTACAAAAAATAAAATAAAACACAATGTTAAACTTTTTACAATATTTATTGTAAATACACTGCTACAATTGTTTCGACACACAGTATCATCATCTAAAACGAAAAGATTAACATTGTGTTTTATTTAATTTAATCTCATTTTCTTGTGATATTGTTATTGAAAATATGGTGCAATGAATATTAAATTACACAATATTTTACTTATATTATATGATTGTAACAGCCTCAACAATAGAATTCTTTAAATAAAAATAATTGAAAATAATTGTAAAACTAATTATTTAGCGAACTTCTCTTGTGTGACATTTAAAAAATAATCTAATTTTTTAAATGATACCAGTAATATCTTAATTATACTCTAGACAGTATATCAATTGTTTGAAGCTGAACACCTCCACGGCACACTTAATTTGATTTATTTTCCACTGGGTCTACATATTGATACTTCATTTTTTTTAATCAAAAGCTGCTCCAGGGATAATTTAACCAGACCCCAGACAGTAGGATAATATTAATTATCCCAATTACGATCGTGTCAACAGAATTGTATCTAGTTGTAAATTTCAGCACTTTTTTTATAAACGTTTTATAAAAAAAATGCTGAAATTTCTGCATGGTAATTCCGAGGAGGGGTCGAAGAGTGTATCAGGTACAACTTATTGCTTTATTAAAATCAGTGTAATATGATAATGTCAATTTTTTGTATCTGATACACCCTCGAACTTCTCCACGACTCCTGAATAATTAACAATAATATGTTCAAACTCTGATTAGAGATACGAGAGTGTGCATACGTTAAACTTTATTCAGAGAATTATATTTTTACAAACATTGAGTATATACACTGAAGTTAAGGTTTTTCACAAACATTGAGTATACTCACTAAAATGAAGGTTTGTCCTTAGCTTCTGCTCCCTTTAAAATATTAATACTATACTTATTAATGTTTTAATTCATATTGATATTTTGTTTCAAGAGTTGTGAATATTCCATTTTTTTAACTAAAATTAACTTCCATGCAATTATCTTTTTAATCACTCATTAATTAAAATCGCCACCCTTTTTTCCATATTCAAAGGAACAACTTTCAAGATTTCATAAAACACGTTCGCACTTCCCAAAAAAAGTTCGGAACTCAATTAGAAAACTTTTCCAGCTATTTATCATCGTTTCGATCCGTTGTTCTTGCAAAAAAGGCGAATGAAAAATTACTCTTTATTACTCCGGATAATGTAAGAAATCGCAATCAAAAATATACTTACTTTTAGATTAATTATTTCGTATGAATTAAAATGAAAAAAATATATATAATTATGTTACTAATAATGGACCCCTACACCACCATTATGGTAGATGGGGATTTTAAATTATATATATATATATATATATATATATATATATATATATATACAGAGAGCTTTTTTTATCAGTATACATTTACCATATGTATACCTGCAAAATATGCGAGTCAAATGCATTAAAGTATGTGTGTTTAGTTGCCTATAACTCTCAACTGAACACACATATGCCAAATAGTCAACTAAACATACACACATTAATCGGTTCAATGCGTTCGACTCGCTTTTTTTGCAGGTATACACTTCTCCTAATGTATACTGATAAAATAACCTCTCTGTATATACTAATAATGGAGATGTGTCCATCATAGTATTTTCACCGATGAATTCGATTAAATATTTAGATACCTTATTATAACAACGTAAAATATATTTACGTATATTTACGTATATAAAACTGGTTTAAGAATTTTAAAATTTGTTTTTCTTGATCGTATATTTAATTCTACTAGTTTCAGCATAATGTCATTATTAAGAATTTTACTTGATAATAGCATTGCACCAGCTTCTATTAAATAAGTTTTTGAATGTAAATTTAATAGTATTAACGTAAATTCAAATATGTGATTTAATGATTTAAATAAAAATACTTGTCCTTTCTCCTACAAGTATTTTTATTTAAATAATTAAAGTCTCCACAACCAACAACCAATATAAAGAAGATTATGTCATTTAATGGTTGAGGGACGTTTTGCACATAAACTAATTCAAAAAATTGTGCGAGTATTATATACAAAAGTTTCGCTATAATTCTATATATATTTTCCTGTTTTACTAGACAAGAATTATTGTGGAAAAAATGACGTTTGTTTGCAGAGCAGCTGAAAACTGACCAATTAAATTATGAATAAAAAACTTCATTCAACAACTGCCTCTGCTGTAAGAGGTTAAACAATGTGTTATATTAAAAAATATTGTTTATAATTTATAAGCACAAAATCACAACAACCAGCACAATATTTTTGTATATAAAATTATATTATGAATTTATGCAAGAATTCTTGTTTATGTGAAACAGCCTTATTAAGCAATTATTAAATAAAATAAATATTTTTGTCTCTTAAAGTTGAAGAAAAATTTATATAAGAGTATTAAAATTAATTTCGCAATTTCTCACCTTTTCAAAAATAAATATTTCTGTTGCTCGTTCTAATATTTACAGGAGTCTTTAAGAGTACTTTCAATTTTATTATTATTTTTATTCAAAGAAATATAATTTTATAAAAATTTTAATGTTTTCTTGGAATTTTTTCTTATAAGAAAACAGCAAGACTTAAGACATACTTAAAATCCGCGGGGATTACTTAAGAAACCCACAGCTTTCTTTTAAGATTAAAAACAACTACCTGAACCCATTAAGTGTGGAATTGTTCTAGCTTAAAGTTGATTAAATAAAATAAATATTTTTGTCTCTTAAAGTTGAAGAAAAATTTATAAGAGAGCATTAAAATTAATTTCGCAATTTCTCACCTTTTCAAAAATATCAAAAATAATCCTTTTTTTATTATGATTGTTTTAATTAAACAAAACATATATTATTAAAAAAGACCGTTATAAATGTGCAATTTAAGCCATTCATTTCACAACATTCAAGAAAGTTATGTGACGTACATATCCAGGGACTTTTGATATAGACTGTTAATAATCATCACATTTCATCCGTGTATTTGAAGAAGGACAAATATACAAAATCCAGGTGGAAAGACCACTGGTCGATAACCTATTGGCTGACTCCTACAGCCTGCATCGTAATATTTTATATATGTAGATGTTGTATTACGTTTGTCAATAAAGATTATGTATATACATAAGAAAAAAATGGTGATGTGACCATCATGATACTTTCCCTGGTGAATACGGTCAAATAAGTTTCTGATTGAAAATTTAATAGGAAAGCAAAATGATTAATAGAAAAAATTGATTGTTGTCTTTTAAAGTTAAAGCCGAGTATTTAGAAGAATATTATTATTAAGTGTGTTATTTCTTACCTTACAATGGGTTAAAATCATTTCTCTACACTTTTCTTCATTTTTTCAAACTGGAGGCGTTTGCGAATGTGTTGAATATTAATTAATTATTTCAAAAATTAAAATCTCTAAAATAATAGCAAAATTAATTTTCATAATTAATTGAATCGAAATGCATTTTTACGATTCCTCCTCACATTTAGTTTCTCTACAAAGAAACTAATTCATTGTTATTATCAATTATTACCCGATCAATTGTTACATGCAAATATTTTTTGAGAGATTATTACTGATTAATTGGATTGAAAAGCAAAGGACGCCATTTTGTCCTTGTTGATAGCAGCCGTATTTTCCGATACCTTCTTGCATTTATTTTCTCTTGGAAAGAATTAATTTATTGTTATTATCACTTATCACCCGATTAATTATCAACTTCAAGTATTTTTTTGAAAGATTGCCTATGATTATACTTAAAAAGAGATGAAATTTAAACTTACTTTAATCGAAGCGAGTGGCGTCGGCAGCAGCAAGGAGTAAACAAAGGGTTGCCAACCGTCGCGTAGCAAACCGCGTGAAACACAATGCACGTGTTGGCAAAAATAATAGTTTTCCGAATAAATAAACGTTTGTTATGTATAACATTATAATTATTTCAATTAGATAAATCATAAATTATTAATAAATAAGCGTTATAAATACGCAATTCAAGACGGAATTTCGCGCGCCGAAGTTGGCAACTGAAGCGTCGGTCTCCATTTTATGTTTGGACAATTGAAGCGTTTGTGCTTATTTACGTGTAAGTAAGCGCATCAAATACTCAATATTTAGGAGGAGTGGAAGAAATTACGCAAGAATGTTTGTCAAATAGAGGATACAACGGTTATAGGTAAGATAAAACATAATTAATTGTTTTAATAAAAAAGAGTATTCATTCATTTGGTCACAGTTAATTATAACACTTTTTTAAATAAATTAAATACAAAGAATTTGACTCAATTACCTGGGAAAAGTAGCATCACTATTTCTTTTTTTATAAATTTTAATGTATGGAGGTATGTAAATCTTTTATCATCAATAAATTATACAATATAGAAAATGTTTAGTGAAAATTACTATCAAACAGGAATTAAAATTTTGTTGAAACAAAAATTAAAACGCATGTGTGGTTTCCAGTTGCTCGTCATCGTCGGGACTGCGTTTGCCCGGAATTTATTTAAACAAAATGAAAAAATCTGAATCGTATCGCCTATGAATATATTAATTTATCCTTGTTGTGCGAAGCCGAAGGAAATAACTGTCCATGAGAAATAACTATCCATATACAGTTATATATATTTCTGGAAAATAGTTTTCGTATTTGTATGTTTAAATATAATTGCAATAAATTCCGGATTAAAATTGAAATCATTATTCCATAGTTGCGAAGCACCGATTAAGCATCACAAATGAAATCCCCTGATATGTTACCGGTCGGCATTTCAAAAATCAGGATTACAACGCCGCGCGATTTGTTTCCGTGGGATTTACAACAAAACCGATTTCCAGGCGAATTAATATTCAGCGCGAGACCGGCCGAACTAATTGCGCGCTATTAAATTTTAGTTCAGTTTATAATGCCTTGTTAATGGTCAAATATTATTCATGCCGGTTCCGTGCCGCGATTCATTTGGTCAACTCCGTGAATCGATGAATAATTTGTTGTACCCGGTTTGGGTTATTCATTTATCGAAAAGGGACGGAGCGAAACGCCCCGTTTCGCCCTTTAGTAAACTTTGCGATGATACTGTATACATTTTCGGTTTGATTCGGTCAGTTTGAGTGAGTTAATTCTGTGCATTGAGCGAGAAATTAATCGGGAATTTGTAATGGGGTTTTGCTTGTATTGAGATAATTACGATTATATCCAATGATTATATTTTTTCTCTTTATTTAAGTAAATTCAAATAACTGCAATAGTTAATTATCAATTATTTTCGAAATCTTCTTTTTTTAATATTATAAATAAATTTAATTTGCATCATCATTAATAAGTCATTGCTATTTATAAATCATAGAGTGAAATTAACAGAAAAAAGTATTAAGAGTGCGGTTTAGACGAAAGAGATAGCTATATAAATATTGGCAATCATTAGTTCGAGTTAGATAGCTGTTGTGATCAATGAACAATATTGTATTATACATTAATGTAATCTTAAAATAAGCAGGAATTTCATCAGATGAATTAAAAATTATTTTAATATTTAGTTTGTGTGAAAAACAATTATGAAATACAATGAAAATTCATCAAATTTATAGCAAATTTCAAATTATATTTTTGCTAATAAAAACTTGTGCAATGAAAATCTAAAGGATTTCACTAAATTCTGCATTCAAATAACTTAGCAGTCATTACCAATTAATTTCATTAAATCTTACAATTTTCTTTTCTAACTTGAACTAGTAAATTGACGTAATATACGAAAATTAACGATTTATATTTTATTTAGACTCATACTCTATACTTTGTAGATAAAAAATGTAAATACATATTCATATAATTAAATCCAAAAGAACGGCTCTTTTTTCAAACGATTATTTCCATTTTACTATATAGCTATCTCTTTCTACTAAACTGCAACCTTAAATTGTTTTAAAGTCCACTATAATACACCACCGACACAAACAACCTTTCTGTTTATATTCACGAAGTTAATTTTACTACATATTTTATAATTCTACTTACATTAAGTCCCGTTATTTTATTAAAACAAACAAGGCGAGATATTAAATTCCATGTATAAAAATACAGGTCCGCCCTTTTTTGCGCGACATTTTTTTTTTGTCATTTCAGAAACAAGAAGAATTAAAGTACACGTTACACAATTTCCATGGTGGTGGGTTTTAATATTGTAACGAGCTCGGGGTCCGCGCGGGGATTAAAATGTATAGGAAAGGGGATTCTTATGCAGACTTTTCGAGGATTATATAAATCCTTTCAAAATTAACATCGTGCACGTACGTGTCAGGATGAAATTTTACGGTGAATATTGCAGCAACGATTTTTTGTCGGAAAGTATTTTAAAAGTCATGATGGTTTTTAATAATATTAAATTTTAAACACAAAATCATATATCAGCCGTCTTATAAAAGAAATATAGTATTATTGCACAATTTTTCTGTTGTTCCTTCTAATATTTACAGGAGTATTTAAGAGTACTTTCAATTTTATTATTATTTTTATTTAAAGAAATAAAATTTTATCAAAATTTTAACGCTTTCTTGGAATTTTTTGTTGATAAGAAAACAGCAAGACTTAAGATATACTTAAAATCCGCGGGATTACTTGAGAAACCCACCGCTTTCTTTTAAGATTAAAAACAACTACCTCAACCCATTAAGTGTGGAATTATTCTAGCTTAAAGTTGATTAAACAGTCTAGAGATTTTAAATAATTGTAACAAAAACCTCATTTTGCTTTAGATGAATCATAAGAAATAAGCTGAGCTTAAGACAGGCTTTAAATCCTCAGGAATTACTTAAGAAACCCACTGCTTTGATTTAAGATGGAAAATAACTACTTCGACACGGTAAGTAAGAAATAATTGAAGTTTAAAGTTGATAAAACAGTCTCGAAATTTTAAATAATTTTAATAATAATAAATAAATCATAAGAAAACACCTGAGCTTAAGACACACTTAAAATCCACAGGAATTATATAAGATACCAACCACTTTGATTTAAGATTAAAAACAATTGGAGCTTAAAGATGATAAAACAGTCTCGAGTTTTTAAATAATTTTAACAAAAACCTCATTTCGCTTTAGATGAATCATAAGAGAAAGAGCTGAGCTTAAGACAGACTTTAAAGCCTCGGGAATTACTTAAGAAACCCACCGCTTTGATTTAAGATGGAAAATAACTACTTCGACACGGTAAGTGAGAAATAATTTGAGCTTAAAGTTGATAAAACAGTCTCGATATTTTAAATAATTTTAACAATAATAAAAACAGACTCGAAATTTTAAATAATTTTAACAATAATAAATAAATCCTAAGAAAACATCTGAGCTTAAGACAGACTTAAAATCCACAGGGATTATTTAAGATACCAACCGCTTTGATTTAAGATTAAGAACTGCTGCCACAAAAGGCTACTTTTGGATTTATTAGAGTTTAAAGTTGATAAAACAGTCTCGAGATTTTAAATAATTTTAACAAAAAACTTATTTGGCTTTAGATAAATCATAAGAAAACAACAGAGCTTAAGACACATTTTAAATCCACGGGGATTACTTAAGAAATCCACCGCTTTGATTTAATATTAAAAACAACTGCAGCACACTGGAAATAAAAGCCTCTACAATACACAACTTGATTCTTTTATTAGCTATGGGAGAAGAAGTACGACAAGCCAAAAGGCTCGGGAATATCAAACTTTTTATCTTTTATATATAATAGAATACAAAGCAAGGATGGAATCTATTTTAGTGAGCTGCCTCATTTTTACACCGACTTTCTAACTAAAATTAATTGCAGCAGTATAAATTCCCCGGCGCATCCACCATTTATACACACCCTACATTTTAAGTTATCTGATGTAATTAAATAAATTAACTAATTTAAATAAACAACAATTATAATTAGATTTCTAATTGAAATTCGTACATTCGTAAATTAAATCGAATAATAACAACACGGGAAATAATTTAACGCCGCGCAGATTAATCATTTTGTGCGTCTGAGGGTTTTCATTACTGGCGCTCGGAAGCAGTTTTCAGATTTTCAGGTTCACAAAACGGAAATTATATTAGCCGGATGTGTCAGAGTCAGGTCGCACGTGTGTATACGTTTGTGTACGTGTGTGTTCTTTATTGCGTTTCGGGGGGAAAGCTTTCAATATCGGAATCCGAATCGATCGCGCGTTTATTATAAATGAGAAATCGCAATCAGCTTTGATCCGCCGTAAACTGCAAACCCATCAATTCTTGATGGATTACAAAAAATAGCGGAGTGAAACGCAATACACAGTTGCAACAATGTAATCGATTACAAAACAAATATATATAGAAGCCATATCAATTAATTATATAATTGATATGGATATTTCGTTCTGAATAATTATTATTGAAAATATAAAAACATCTATTTAATTTTGTTTATATAACTGAAACGTATTTAGTGACTATAGTTACGACTATAATTTCGACTCAACGCTACTATTGAGTATAAAGTGATTGTGTGTCACTAAAATTGTCTAATTATGATTGCAAATCTTTATTTAGACCAAATTATGACTTTTAAAGTAATTTTACCTCATTATTTTTACGTAAAATGTATTATAAAGTTATTTTTTTTAATCATTAAAGCCATTTTCCGAAATGTTATTGTGTTTCCATTATTTCGGAATCAATTAACAAATGTCCAATAATGAACATTTGCTCTTGCATAAAAATAACATATTATATAATGCAACCCTTTTTCAAAGAAAGCGAAAATAATTTATTAATTATTTCCAAACTATTTTTATTTAATTTATTTAAAATTACTTTTTATAATCACTAAATAAATTTCATTCATAGAAATCACATAAAAAGTTTTCATTATTATTCATTAGACATTTTTTAAAGTTATGCTTAGTTTCACATAAAATACAACATCCTGTTTCGACCGGAACGGCGGTTTTCTCAAAACCACAGAATGACCTCGTAATTACTTCCTGGCCCAGAACCGGCTATTACTCTCTACTTATAACATATTGTGTAAATACACATTTTTTTTTATTTAATTAACACCTATAAGTAATGGTTTTAATATTTAGACATTGGTAGTTCATATTGTATGAAATAAATATGAATAAAATATTAGAAATCAACCAATAAAACACAGATTAGATTGAATAACTTTAAATTCTCAACTAGTTTCGGGTTATAGTCGAGAATTTAAAGTTATTCAATCTAATCTGTGTTTTATTGGTTGATTTCTAATATTTTATTCATATTTATTCCATACCTATAAGTAATTTTAATTGTATAATTATTCCTAATGGTATTTTCACTCGGTTACTGTGTTTTGCTAATCTTTATCGATCTATTTTTTTTAATAAATATCGTTTAACATTTCACTTTCGCTTTTCCTGCGAACATAATAAATCTCCGCCGCATTAATTTCCCGAAACTGTGATGTATATCATATAATTATTTGAATCTCTGTCCCGTTTCGATATCATCTTGAATTATGGCGGGTAATTTCGCAATATTAACTTCATTTCATCTATATTCACAACCCCCCCGGCTCCGGCATAATATATTCTATATAATAAATCTTTATTACATTTTCTCCGTTTGTGCTCTGTTCACATTAAAATATATTTATACGCTCGCATCGGAAGTTAATTGGAGTGTCTGTAAATAGAATTATTTAATTAATTAAAGTACAAGTAAATGGAAATGGTAAATATGAAACTCTCTGTTTGATTATTGTAATATAGTTTGTATTTAATTAATGAAATATTTATATGACTCAATTTTATTTCATTAAATTTATATTAAAATAAACACCATCAAATGGTTCAATAACTACTGTAAGTATAATATAGTATAAAAAAATAATAAAATATTTATTTTATATATATTGAAAATTTTTATTTCTGAGTATTACATTATATAATTTTATAATACATATACATACAATCATTTACACATTGTTAGACCTCAGAAAATGGCTATCGACCGTCGGTCTTTCTGCCTGTCTCTGGCCAGTTATTGCCGTCTTAGTTAATCGTCATGATTGCTAACGTCATTGTCTAAGTTCTCAGATTTTAGTGAGATGAATTGATGAATTGTTAATGAGGGATATATCTAGGATTAATATTCGGATTACGTGGGATGCAGAGGTGATTGATAATAGGAGCTATGTAGGGATTTATAGCGAATTTTAGGGAAAGGGTTTCAAGTCTCTGTTTTATGGGGGTAATTTTACACATTTCGTAGAGGGATTCATTCGAAGGGTTGTGGAGAGGGTTATTAGGGTGTCTTATTTTTGTTTATTTTATATTAATGTTTATATTATTAATATTAATAATGTAGTAATAGTATTAATATAATAAACTGTACATTGAAATAATTACACAAATAATAATATTAAGTTTTCTTTTTATTATTTTATTATTTGAAATACGACAATCATTTGAATAATAGGTTTCGAATTGTTTAGGGCGAAATAAAAGATAAACATCTCCAAAGGGCTTGTATGCAGAGGAACTTTCTTGTGAGACAAGGCCGGGCCCTCTAGCGCGCCGGAGGTTGAATTTAATAAAAGGGGCGATTTACACAGGGGACCACTTAAGCCCTCAGAGATAACCGTTTATCCATCCCCCTAAAAGGGTTGTACCTTTTCACTTATTGCCCCTATAGAATCTTGACCGCGCGCCGGCGATCACGTGCTCCGCTCCCCATGGGAATCGCTCCCCGACTTGTCGACGTTGTTTAAGATAAACCCTCTGCCTCAGATATTGGACGCAGGCGAAAAATTATGAGGAGTTGTGTAAATATTATAAAAAATATATATATATTAATAGAGCTTATTGGGAAATCAATATTTTCTAGTTGTATCATTTAATAATGTTTTAATATATAGAATGATAAGAAATGTTATTGCTAACTAATTTAGTCAAAAATCATTTAATAATTGATCGATTGATTTGAATAAATGCCTCGCTGGCTATTAATATAAATAGAAAAAAGTATTCATTCACTTTTTATTTAATATATTTAAATAGCTGTGATCAAGTGAATGAATACTCTTTTCTATTTAAATTATTAAATGATTTTTATAAAATCTGAAAAAATGTAATTTCAAGTAAAAATAAAAATATAAACTGTTAGATGCCTATATAGGACGCAGGCGAAAATTTATAAGAAGTTTGGTAAATATTGTCAAAACATATGTATACTAAGTAAATTTTAATGTATATTATAAGAGATTATTGCGATATCAATATTTTCTGGTTACATCGGTTAATAATGATTCAATGTATAAAATGATAAAAATATTGGTAACTGATTTAGTCAGCGAATTAATTTCTTTGTGGTCGATAAAATTTTAAATGATATTTCTAAGGATTAATTCATTATTAAAGTCTGAATCATAGATCCCAAACTATAAAAAAATGGATATCAACTTATCACTTGAAGATAGAAATATGCCGGTTGCATTTTGTTTTCTCTGTGAATTGTTTGGGATTGATACATAATTTTTTGATGCGTATTATTTTTGTTATGTATTTTGTCATAATTTTGTAATGTTTTTAGTGCGTCACACTTTTCTTGTGAAATTTTTAATATGTAATTTGGAAATGGAGATTCTGTTAATAAAGTGAAATTGAAATTGATAATCTTATTTGAAATAGAATTATTTATGGGTATTTTTTTTTATTTATAAAATACAAATGATTTTTTCGGTAATAATATAATATAAAAATAAAATCTGATAATAATAATTCCTTTGAGATGTGTGATAGAAAATGAATTTAAAATGTTGGTATTTCATTAAAAAATCGTAAGTATTTAATTTCAATATGTTGACAAATCTTACTTATTTAGAATGCTTATAAAATTTCCAAAATTCTGACCACAAATTACTCTGTTTCAAAACAAATCTTTTTTTCTTTATTGTTACAATTGCTATTTCTATAACTAAGTTGGGTATTTTCAAATTATCGTTTCTTTCAACAGAAATGTGATTGGTAATTTACCTTTTTTATACATATGTTTTGTAATGTTTTTAGTGCATCACACTTTTCTTGTAAAATTTTTAATATATCATTTGGAAATGGAGATTCCGTTAATAAAGTGAAATTTAAAATGAGTATTTATTCACTTAATTATTTAAATAAATGAAAATAAAAATTATTTGAAATATTTAATTTTTTTCTACATTTAGCTCTGTTATATTTTGACTTACGTTGCACAAGTACTTTCGATAAATGCACATTAAAAAAACTACATCATTTAATTACATAATGTGCACCTGTTATTGATTCGAGAAAAAATCAATGTAAAGAACAAGAGATAACGTTACTTAATATATCTGCAGACACGTCTGTTGGGATATATACCCTCATCAGTACAGTTCTGTCTGTTTTAATATGCATTTGTCTAAAGTACTTACTTAATGCAATTCGAAATGTCTCAAAGCTAAATGTGGAAATAAATTTTTAAAAAATATATATTCAAATTATTTTTATTTAATTTATAGTTTATTTGTTTTTTTTTATATTTTATTTTTTATCATGTATTAGAGCGCCATACATGATAAAAAAATAAAATATAAAAAAAACAAATAAACTATAAATTAAATAATAATAATTTGAATATATTGAGAGTATTTCTATAATAATGAATATAGTACTTTTATTTTCATGTATTTTCTGAATAAAATGAAGAAATTTCTCTAACCGACTTAAAATTTCGCGGATTCTCTTCAAATGTATTTAATACGATACACAGTTTCCCGTTTCCAATTAGCGTAACAACAACCGAATACATGGGCTTTTAAATTGAATAGACAATTAGCAAGAACAAACATTTCCGCTCGTATCGCTGGGACTTAATTGGAAACAATCGATTGTGGAACATGTTTTCCTTTCCTGTCTCATATTTCTATATCTATAAACTTACTACATCTTTAACTTGTTTCTCATTTATCACTTGACGAAACATGAATAAATATTCAAAAATTAAATAAGAATTTGAAATTAATTTATAAATTATTCCCTCTTTGGCTACTCTGACATTTTGACTTATGTTGCGTAATCTCAATTAATTGTTCAATTCATTTATTTAAGGTAAATCACCTTTATACAGAATAATAACAATATTCAAAATGTTTAGATAAATATCATGACTGTAAATCACATATAATTGTTATCTGTAAAAAATCCGCGACCAAGAGAATAAATCCTTATTTCTATTGTTATTAATAGCCAGCGAGGCTTTATTTAAATCCGCATCGAAAAGTTTTTTGGCGAAAACAATTAATTAAGAATGCGTAGCTTTCGCGTCCGTCGTCGACTCGGTCATTTACAACGGAGATCGCAGTCGGGAGGGTACGTTCGATTAATTTAAATTAACAATTGTGTAATTATGTAAGGTGAAGCTGAATTGACGAGGGATGAAATCCCGAAACACGTGTCTGCAGATGGCTTTATAAAATATATATTTTCTTCATTTAATATAATCGATTCAAAAATTGTAACATAATACAGTATGTTATTGTATAAATATAAATAGAAAAGAGTATTCACTCATTTGGTCACAGTTATTTAATTATATTAAATAAAAATGTTTTGAAAATAATTAATAAATTATTTCCATATTTGTTTAACGTACTTACGTAACGTAAGTCAAAAGTCACAGAGCTAAATGTGGAAATAATTTATTAATTATTTTCAAATCATTTATATTTAATGTATGTTATTGTTATACAACAACAAATGTCTATTATTAAATATTTGTTTTAAAGTATTTATGTAATATAAGTTAAAATGTCACAGTAGCTCAAGAGGAAATAATTTATTAATTATGTTCAAATTCTTTTTATTTAATTTATAATTATATTTTTTTAATACAAATATTCTTTCTTCGCGCTGAGACTATATCTTAAGTCAAACCAAGCAATTATTACACAAAATAAATTACCCCTGATGAATTAACTGGACTCTCAGCTCCGGTTTACTTGTAAAGACGAGCTGAAACGGTCCGAAGAGCAAATACTCGAATTGCCAATTTAATAGCCCCCCGTATTCGGAATAGCGTAATTGGGCATCGATTAAAGTCTCTGATTGATTCGCGTAAAATGCACACTTGGATCGGGTTTTGAGTGCGCCAATTAAATTCCCTACAAAAAGTGTGCAAAGAGGACGAGGAGGGTGAGGATGGAAACGAATCGAAAAGGGAGTAATTGTCGCATTTCTTGAAACCTTTTTCGATCGACTTCAAAGATCGATTTACTTTTTTCCTTTATTGCGGAAAATTGTTGGTTTTAATTAAAAATCTGTTATTTATTGCGCTTTATTAATTAATATGTAATTTCGAAATGAAGATTCCGTTAATAAAGTGAAATTGAAATTGAGGAACTTATTTGAAATAGAATTATTTATGGGCATTTTTTTTTATTTATAAATTTCTTGAAACCTTTTTCGGTCGACTTCAAAGATCGATTTACTTTATTCCTTTATTGCGGAAAATTGTTGGTTTTAATTAAAATTCTGTTATTTATTACGCTCCATTAATTAAAATAAAAATATTATTATTATTATAAAGTAATCTTAAAATAAGCAGGAATTTCATCAGATGAATTAAAAATTATTTTAATGTTTAGTTTGTGTGAAGAACAATGAAAATTGATCAAATTTATACCAAATTTAAAATTATATTTTTGCTAATAAAAACTCGTGCAATGAAAATTTAAAGGATTTCACTAAATTCTTCATTCAAATAACTTAGCACACATGATCTATTAATTTCATTATATCTTACAATTTTCTTTTCTAACTTGAACTAGTAAATTGACGTAATACACGAAAATTAACGATTTATTTTATATTTGGACTGATACTTTATGCTTGGTAGATAAAAAATGTAAATAAATATTCATATTATTAAATCCAAAAGAATGGCTCTTTTTTTCAAACGATTATTTCCATTTCACTATATAGCTATCTCTTTCTACTAAACTGCAACCTTAAATTTTTGTTTTGATCAACTGATCTTTCAGTGTCACTTGTGTTGTGCCGGTTTGGTTTTAATGTTGTTGTTGTTTTTTTTTTTTTCAACAATAGACAATAGTATTCATTCAATTGGTCACATTAATTTATCATTATCTTTTTGAACTCGTCCGGCAAGTTCATACAAGTCTTCTTCAGTTGCTTTAGGCTCTCAATTCATGTTAAATTACTTTCCTTTGATTTAAGTGAATAGCATTTAGTGGACTAAGTATTGGCTCAATATTTGCATGCAAAAACTTTCTTGGCAACTAAGTTTCAACTCAATAACATCTCCCTTTCTGCGAAATTTACCTTCGTTACTGAATACAACATTAACGAAACACATTAACACTTTTACTCCGAAATTGATTCGCGCGGCCAACCACTTTCTCCCCCATCCCCAGCAAACTTCTTGTTGTTATTGTTTGATTCGGTGTAAACAGTCCCGGGCGCAAAACGGGGTTGATTTTGCATTATCCCTGGCCGGTGAGAAGAGGCGAGAGAGGGGATTGCGAAAGCCGCAGAGCAAACAGAAAACATTTCAGGTGGAACGTATCCCTTTACAACACAGTTATTTATTATCCGGCCCAGTTCGGAAACTACGGGGAAAGTAGCACGGAAAAGTTCGCGCCGGTTTCAAATTGCTTACAAATTGATGCGCAGATTGAAAAGGACCTAAATAATGGAATAAAATATGGGGAAAAGAAGATATTCGAAATAAAAAAAGAAGGGATGAAGGATTAAAAAAAGTAAAAGAGATATACTTTACCTGAAATTTTATTGAAAGAAATGATAACTTTATAAGCTTTTTCCCGGCGCATCCACCATAAATATAATAGTGTAAAAGAAATAATTTTTGAATAAAAAAAAAAACTATTGAGAAACTTTATTCGGAATAAATTATGAGGAAATGAAGACATTCGAAATAAAAAAGTAAAAGAGATATTCTGTACCTGATATATTATTGAAGAAAAAGAACATTTCATAAGCTCTTTCCGAAAACAGCCACAATTATTATAATAGGATAATTATGGGGAAAAGAAGATATTCGCAATAAAAAATAAGGGATGAAGGATTAAAAAAAGTAAAAGAGATATACTTTACCTGGAATATTATTGAAAGAAATGAAAACTTTATAAACTTTTTCCCGGCGCATCCACCATAAATATAATAGTGTAAAAGAAATAATTTTTGAATAAAAAAACTATTGAGAGACTTTATGCGGAATAAATTATGAGAAAAAGAATATATTCGAAATAAAAAGTAAAAGAGATATTCTGTACCTGATATAATATTGAAGAAAAAGAACATTTCATAAGCTCTTTCCGAAAGCAGCCACAATTATTATAATAGGATAATTATGGGGAAAAGAAGATATTCGAAATAAAAAAAGAGAGATGAAGGATAAAAAAGTGAAAGAGATATACTTTACCTGAAATAGTATTGAAGGGAAAGAAAACTTTACGCTTTTCCCGGCGCATCCACCACGGTTACAATTGTATAAAAGAATAATTGTTGAATGAAAAAATAACATCGAACGAGACCTTATGCGGAATAGAATATGGGGAAAAGGGAGATATTCGAAATATAAAAAAAAGGAATGAGGGATGAACAAGTAAAAGAGATATACTTTATCTGAAATATTATTGAAGAAAAAGAAAACTTTATAAGCTTTTCCCGGCGCATCCACCATTGTTATAATGGTATAAAAGAATAATTATTGCCTAAATAAAACAAAAAAAAAACAAGATACTTTATGCAGAATAAAATATGGGGAAAAAGAAGACATTTGAAATGAAGAAGGATTAAGGATAAAAAAGTAAAAGACATATACTTTAAATTAAATAAAAATTATTTGAAAATAATTAATAAATTGTGACATTTTGACTTACAAATTAAACAACTACTTCCCGAGCAAATACCCCGCCGGACATTGAATGTTTATATCGAAAATAATTTGGCGATATAAACATCTAATATAGCGGGGTCGCGCATGCAATTTAAACTAAATAAATTATAGAAATAATTGAATCTTATAACCAACAACAATAATATAAGGAAAATAAATTGTTCCAGTGATGTGCTTGAGTAAGATAATTATTTTATAACGTAATTAATTGAAATAATTTGATATGATAGATTAAACCCAATTAATTTCGTATATTACAATCATTTAATTTCCTCAATTACGAACGCCGATTGATTGCTCGCAATTTTAATAATTCACATAATAATTCCCGCGCTTGTTTACAACCGGCAAATATTAAATTTCTGTATTCCATTAATTCTACATGAACACATAATATTTTTAATCATTTATGTAATAAATTTCAAATAAATGAAGTTACGCGAGTTACACTTTTCGCGTGATTAATTAAGTGCGCGATTAATTATGGTTTTTGCGCGATGTCCGTAATTTGATTTCGGGGCGTAATAAATCAAAGGGTGTTTGCTCGACCCCGGAGTTAAGAATCGCACTACTGGGGATCAGGGGGATAAGGCCGAATTGGAGAAGGCGTCGACGGGGATAAATCTACACGGGAGAGTAGGTAAATTCCGCTTTAATTGCTCTCTGCTGACCACAGAAAAAATGTATTAATCAAGAAAAGGAGTGATTAAATATGTTCGCCTGGAAATAATAACATAATTTTAATAAAAATTCTATCTAATTAATAATAATAATTTTACTTAAATAACTCTGATCAAGTCAAAAATAAAAAGCGGTTGCATTTCTTTCTTCTCTCTTTTTATTTAAGCAATAGATGTGCATTTAGTTGACTAACAAATTAAATAAAAATGATTTGTTTTTTTTTTTGTCTGGCGGGGTATTTGCACGAGTTGTAGTTGTTTTAATGTGCATTTGTTTAAATTACTGTGGAAATAATTTATTAATCATTTTCAAATCATTTTTATTTAATTTATTTAAATAACTATAAGGAAAATAGACAAAAACGGAACATTAAGAACAAAAGCTGGTATCCTCATAGCGTATGCTGATGATATTGTACTGATCACTAAACAAAGACACTTAATGCAAAAAATATTAACTGAAATCATTACAGACGGGACGGAAATCGGTTTAAAAATTAACATCGAAAAAACTAAATTTATGAGATTTGGAAATAAGAACATACGAAACAAAATAAGAATTGGTCAATTTCATTTCGAGGAGATAACTAAATTTAAATACCTAGGAATAACCATTTCAAATGACGGAGAAAATGTGGATATAAACGAAAAAATCCATATAGCGAATAGAGCCTACTACGCAAATAAAAAGATTTTAGGTAATAAATCAGTTAGTACGAAAACTAAAACTAAGATATATAAAACAATAATAAGACCTATAATTACATATGCAGCATAAACGATGACAATGACAAAAAGCAACAAAGTACCCTGTTAGTGTTCGAGAGGAAACTAATGAGGATGATATTAGGACCTGCCAGAACACCTGAAAACGAAATACGACAGAGATACAACAGAGAAATTGAAATAGAACTCGGGGAAGAAACGATTACCAACTATATAAAGTGGATACAACTGAAATGGATAGGACACGTCTGGAGATCTGGCCCGGAGGCAACTACAAGATCAATTATGGAATGGAAACCACGTAACAAGAGGGAAAGAGGCTGGCCGAAATCACGATGGATGTATGAACTGGAGGACGATCTAAGAAGTATTGGAATAAATGACTGGAAGCCAAAAACGGAACACAGGAACACATGGAGGAAGATAACGGACAAAATCGAACACGAGAAGTCGCACACGTAACACAGAATCACTGGGACTAATTCACCCAAAGAAGAGGATTGTAAGAAAGCAGAAAACCCCGTGTGGGGTGTTTAGCTTTTGTATATAAATAACTATGACCAAATGAATAAGTACTCTTTTTTATTTATAGTTAGCTAACAAATTTTAGAATGGTGTTGGTACATTTATGTGGTAGACGGATTTCTAATTTCGATTGTTTAACGGTCAAATTGAGTAAATTAAAGTATTCCGAATTGCGCCTTAAGGACAAAAAAGAGCTTGAAAAACAGCTCATCGATTTGAAGACAGAATTCTCGAAGTTAAGAGTCGCCAAAGAGACCGGTGGAGCACCATCGAAATTGTCAAAGAATTATAGAGTGTGCGAACCATTAATTATAAGTACAATCGATCATACACACAAAGATATAAACATACATCGATGCACATATTATAAACATACACATAAGAGCACACAAAAACAGACAAACCGAAAACATCTCATGTGATTACAGGATGAGAAGTGGTGAGTGGTTAACTTCGAGTTAGTCATTCAAAACCGTCCCTTGCTTTTTAACTTGTTAATTTCTAATTCTTCCAGATGATTGAGTTTTTTTTACCTTTTCTACATATGTACAAAATTTTGAATATATCGTTGAAACAGCCTCTACCATAGAAGTTTTAAATAAATAATCTTTTCATTTCATTTAATAACTTAACGTGTTATGAAAAATAAATACCTTAATCAGCATTGTGTTAAATCTTATTTTGAATTAATTTCTCACTTAACCCGTGGTGAAACATATTTAATTATTAGATTTTGATTAACACACTTGGTTTGTTTCACTGATTTATTATTATTGTATTAAATCTTGTTTGAATATATTCAATCTGCTTACTCAGATTGAATATGTCAAAGCAAGCCGAAGGAAACAAAAAGGAAATCGGTTCATTCCTTTTGCATTCTCTTTAAATGGATTATTATCGACGTTGTTTGGCAAATAAAGGGAACATAATTCGAAACCCCGCCGTGTAAATTGTTGTTTTGATAAAAAAAAAACAGTGAACGGACACGGGGGAAATTGCCCGGGAAATTAAGGCCGATGCTTTGCAATAAGGAGTGAATCCCCCCAAGAATTTCTGGCGCGATGCACGTCTCCGCTTTTTTTATGAATATAAAATAGGGACGGGATTATTTTTTCGCTTCTCCTCTTGGCAACTCACCAGAGGATCTCCTCCAGAATTTTGAATAATTGTGTATGTAATTACTTCCAGATCAACAACAACAAGAATTTGAATAATGGGGTTCTTAGTGGGATGCAGTAAAAAGGAATGTGTTAATTGGAAGAATGAATGAACAAATTCCGTATTGTATAGATTAATTTAATAAAAAGAAATATCCGCTCTATTTATGTTTTTTTTTAACGAATTATCTTTAAATTTATAGGCAACTAAACACACATACATCAATCGGTTCAATACGTTTGACACGCGTTTTTTTATCGGTACCCATAGGAATATGTTTACTGAAAAAAAATCTGTAAAAAAACGTAATGTAAAGAACGATTAACAAACTATAAATTATATATACATTTGTAGTTTTTTTAATCGTTCTTTACATTACGTTTTTTTTTTTTTGTTTAATTGTGAAGACACTTTATAATTAATTACTCGGGTTTATTATTTTTTTCGGAGAATTAATTATAATCCGTCGTTCCGGTGATATTTTTCAGTTACACGTCGGCCCGTTGTAAACATTGCGAAAGCCCTGCGGGAAATTTATTTCCCGGCTCGATGAGAAACCGTCGAGGCGCCTTTCGAGAGCTTGTAATTATGACATCGCGATGTTAAAACGTACAATTTGATATACGGGCTCGTAACTCGCTATTTACGACTCACACCCATACGCACATAACGCAAATACTCCTTCTTTTTTTAATCACTCTATTTCCGCATCTATTTTTAGTGGCCGAGTCTGAGTGTGTGTGAGTGAGTAAATAAAGTTACGACTCCGACGTAAGGGGATTATGTTTGAGTGGTTTACTTTTTTCCAGTTTGATTCCTTGAGAAATTATTTGTTCGTAATTTATATTGTAAACGACACGGGATAACGATATTCCAGTTATAAAAAAGATTTTCACTATTAAATAAACAATTTTGTTAATATTACCATAATGAAAGTATAAGTTTAATGCAATAAATAAATAATAAAATTTATTAATTGTTAGCGCTTCTACTTTGTTATACATTCGATTAGTGAATACACTTTTTTAACTTTGTATAACTCAATTATATTTATTTCAATTTCAATTTACTTTATTAACGGAATCTCCATTTCCAAATTTCAATTATAATTACATATTAAAAATTTTAAAAAAGGCAAATTACTAATCACAACTTACGACAATTATTGACTATAGTTTCGACGTCATTAAATCACTGTTAGTTTGAGAATGACGCGTTAATGACGTCGAAACTATAGTCACTAAATAAAATTAAGTTATACAAATAATAAAATATGTTCTCATTTGCAAATCACCATTAATTCATAACATGGCAGAAAGACCTCCGGTCGATAGCCCATGACAGACTACTACCCCATCAATATGTATTGTAAATATAAATATTTGTTTATTGTTTATTAACGGTAAGTCCATTTAAATACATATTGCTTTGCAATATGTATAACTATACATTATTTGTAAAGAATTGTAATTCTGCTGTCTGAATAAAGATGTTTGTATATATAATAAAATATTTATATTAATTTTTATTGTGTAAATAAAAACTTTAATTAACGTAAAAATTAAATTTAATTCTTAATTATTTTTTTAATAAGCAAAACACTGGATTGTTCTTAAGTTTCACAGATTTAGTTTAGAAAACACTGCTACAATTGTTTCGATACACAGTATCATCATCAAGCAGCTGATTTAATGGTTAAATACACCCACCCACCCTATTTCCAGTGTTTTACTTGTAAAATTAGTTACAATGGAATTTCATCGAGTAACGATCTCTATTTTTTAATGTGTAAAGAAACAATAGTCTCAAGTTGATTTAATTGAATCGCCCTTTTTTGTTTCAGATGCTGCTATTAAATAATTTGTAAGTATACTTTTTGAATTCGCTACTAATTTAAACAATAAATAATAATAGTCACACCAAATTGCATAACACTAATTTAAGTCATTCCGGAATATTCTCGTTAGGAACATGTTATGTTAACTTCTAAAAATATTATTATAAAACTTGCTTAGACTGCGATAATAAAAAATGATATACCCTTTAAACATTATTTTTTATTATCGCAGTCTAAGCAGGTTTTATAATAATATTTATAGAATTTGAAGTTACACGTCAAACTCAACGTTTCCAGTACGGAAAAACTCCTATTAACAATTTCTCTAAAGCAAATAAAAACTTTGACAGACGCAACAAAAATCCGTTTCTTAATTTCCTTTTGTCGTCACTCCTTTCTGTTATTCCGTCCGGTGTCTGTTTTTTTTTGTTTTTGTTTTTTTTTCAGCAATATGCAAATGGAAACGCTCTTTATTATTCGGCCTATGAAAGGCCAGCGGCGCGTGTTTACCTTCGGGGACGAATCTCGAGCCGAATCAACATCACAAGAAACTGCGAAAGTTTTGCATATGCGGCTTCGGGGGCGCAAAAAAAAGTATTGCTAGGGGAAAAGGGGGCGCGAAATTGGCGACGGTCCAGGAGCTCCCCAGGATAATGAACTTTTTCCGTAAGGAAAAAAGAGCGCTTTATCTAAAACGTGTCAAGTTAATGTAGTCTTTTATTAAACGATGTATTCTGGCATGTGTAACGACCTTTATTGATGCGAGAATAATAACGTGAAAAAAAGTAAGAGAAGAGAATGTTTTGTATGTGATTTAGTATTAAAAAAATGCTAAGTTTAAGTTTGACAAATTTATTGCGGAACGAGTTATAATTTTACAATAAACTTGTAAAATGTTCGATTGAGGTTTCAAGTTTTCCTTCGTTTCGTTCACTTAAGTATGATTAAATATAGAAAAACACTTGTAAAAACTTTTCTTCAAAAGTTTTTTCTTCGAAAGTTAACAACTTTAATAACAAAAATTTATTATTACTGAATACAATTTTACCCAATTAGTAATAATAAATATTTGTTCCGGTCGATAGCCCATGACAGACTACTAACCCATCAATATGTATTGTAAATATAAATATTTGTGAAAAAAAGTTTCCACAAGTGTTTTTTTCTATATTTAATCAACTCAATCTTCACTCAACTCATTTTTTTTATTTTCACTTAAATGGCCCACATTTAAGTGAATATATACAAAATTATTTGCCAGAGAAGTAGTTGTTTTCTTTTTTTTTGTATACGAGCCCTAACAACTATATATTGGGACAAAATCGAATGCATATAAAATTCAGGTATTGGACAGTTTATGTATTTTTTCTAGTATTTTTTAATACTATGTAATTAGTTAATTAGCAACAATTAGGGCCAATAAACAAAATTGTTATTCTATCACCTCTAATTTAGAAGCAAAATATTCATTTTGTTTGGTAATTAAATATTGGAACATTGCACGAATTTTATTTCTAAAAAGGAATAACGTCGCCCTTATATTTTATGACAGCTTGAATTCGGTTAGGCATTGACTCAACTAAGGATCTGCACGTTTCAGGAGAAATTTCATTCCAAATATGCTCTATTTTGGCTCTAAATTCAGGTAATGTTCCTCAATGTTTATTTCATCTTTATTGAGGTTTTTTTATATACATTGTTAAATATAATATAGTTTATTTTATTATTTCTAAAATGGCTATCGACCATCGGTCTATCAGCCATGTTTATTTCATTTTACAACAAATTTGAAATTATCAATAAATTCTGCTTCCATCCAAATCCCAATATTACTCCGAAATATACATTTCCAGCAACAACACTTCACTATTTCATCACCTCGTTTCAACAAGATAGTTAAATAAAGCTAATGAATATAAATTTCATTTTAATAACATAGAATAGATTCAGACAGGACAGGAATACCCAGGTAATACTAAATAAATATATATAGATATAAATATCTTTATTTATGAATTTTGTACAATGAGGTGTGTGTTTACATTTTAATATATGTTATAATACTGTCCGTTACAATAAAGCAAAATTCACAAACTTGCTATCGACCAGAGGTCTTCCAGCCTAAAATAATTATAATTAATTGTGAATGTAAATATTTTAAAGAAAATTGCATCAACATTTGTCTGTATAAGGATTTTATAAATATCATATTAAATTACATTACATAATTAAATCGTAAATTTAAATGACGTAGACATTTAAAAGTAGTGAAAAATTGCATTCGAACCACTGTTTTTAAGTTTAACTTTACAACAATAATTTAATAACACTAGGCGTAAACATATTCATGTTTAAACTCATTTTCAATAAAAAATACATATAGCAATGATGAGAACAATAGCAGTTTTCAATTAAATCGACTATAAAATAAAATTACTTGTAAATATCAAAACTAAAATTATGGTTTCGTTCATTATTTTTCTCCTTCTATCGATAATCTTAAATGTATCTTAAATCTTGTCTAAATATTTAAATTTGCGGAAAACGCTTAGAAATAAATCGTCGCTTTTTTCAGTCGACGTTCCCCGCGTTTTTTCCCACCCGCTGAAATATCGCCGGCAAAAAATGAGGGCATCGTTCAATCCGTCCGAAACTAACGGCCGAGATGTTAAGATTTCAACGCAACATTTGAGATTAAAGTGAGAATTTCGCTTTCGTCGCCTTCCATTCGGACGCGCTTGAGCCGAAAATTGAAAATGAACGGAATGAATTTGTCTTCGTGTGTAACAAGTGACGAAAAATAATAATGGAAATATAAATTTTATAAATTCCTCAGCAATAATTTCTTAAATTTGCAAAATTCTATAATACAATAAAATAAAATAAATAATACAATAGACAGTTTAACAATGACGACTAACGGCAAAATAATTTGCAAAAGATGATAATGACAATTAATAATAATGCCTGTCTTATAATTAATTATCATTATCATTGTCATTATTACCTATAGTCGATAGCCGATTGACGAGAAACTTTTACATTTTCAAAATATTTTATATTGTTATTGTCGCAGGGGGGTCGGCGTGACTACTAAACCTAATGACTAAATTAAACAACAACTTACCAGTTTGATGTCTGGACAAGGACTCCCCGATTCGACGTGTTCGCGAACCCCCTCGATCTTTGCCATCAGCAATAAATCAAGTTTCTTGTGATTGAAGGAATCCTGAAACATCGACGGCTCTGGCAGCAATATCACCAACCGGATGTAACAAAACACTACCGTGAGAACGGTTCATCTGATTCGCGACATTATTATTATTCACTTTGTATAAATAAAATTCTGAATAACTTTTGATTTTCAAAAAGTGTGTTTATTTTCACAATTGTTTCGAAAATTTATTGCTTCTTCAGGTGAATGAAAGTTTACAGTGAAATTAGAAATCTTAGAACTATATATATACATTTACACTATTGACACTAATGTGGGGTGGATATTTTAAGTAGTGGGGAGTTTGACAGTTCTGTTTGTTCATTGAGTAGGAGGCCGGTTTTTTTCGAATCTGTTGATTTCCAAGTTTTCCAGTAAGTTTAATTTCCTTCCTTTTTTCTCTGTATGGAGGATATGGAATTCCTGATTGAAGTTGTGATTTTCGGAGAGCAGGTGATTCGCATAGGTTTAGTTTTTTGTTTTGTTTTTCCCATGCACTCTTATGCTCTGCAATCCTTTCTTCAAAAGCTCGTCCTGTTTGTCCGATGTATATTTTTAGGCAGTCATTGCATGTAAGCATATATACTCCACAACGATCGAGTTTGTTTGTTTTGTCTTTATTATTTTGAATTAATTTATCCAGGCTATTATTAGTTTTAAATGCTATTTTAATATCTATTTTTTTTTCATTTCTTTGCTGACTTTATTGGATAAAGCTCCATTAAAAGTAATAGAAGCATAATTATTATTATTTTTTTAATTGACTGAGGGACTGATTAAGTTTCTTATTATTTGGTTTCCTTTATTTTTTGACTAATTTCTCTATGATATGTTTTTGAAATCCATTATTTTCAGCTATTTTGTAAATGATATTTAGTTCAATATTAAAATCTGTAATATCCATGGATATTGAAAATAATCTATGAATCATTGATCTATATGCAGCAAGTTTATGTTGTAATGGATGAAATGATTTATTGTTTATTGTGCAGTTAGTGTGAGTGGGTTTGTGGAAAATAGAAAAATGGTGTTTGTTTGTCACGTTTTTAATTGTTAAATCAAGGAAGTTTATTGATTTTTCTACTTCTATTTCCACTGTAAATTTCATATATTTATGGAGCTTATTTAGGCTATTTAAAAAAAGTATTTAACAATCGGTCGGTCCCTTGGAATAGTATATCATCTACATACCTCCACCAATAAATGCAATTAGGGAATTGACTTAATTTGCATATTTTTTCTTCGAGATGGTCCATGAATATTTCAGCAAGTAAAGAGCTTAGGGGATTTCCCATTGCTATGCCATTTGGTTGTGAATTATTATTATTATTGTAAACTTAAAAAACTTGTCAATAAAGATGTGTAACTAACAAAAAAAAAAATATGATAAAATATATACCGTGTTCCATTTAAAAATATATATATATAACTTTGATGTGGATCTTATTTATGGTACATCCTGTATAAGTGGTAATAATTTTAAATTGATCCTACATCCTATCAGTTTTAAAAGAATTTCAAGAAGTATCATGGTTTTCCATACAATGGTCGCGTTGTATTTAATGTCCCACCCTGTATATTTGGCTTTCTTGCTTGTACCTGTTTACATTAAATACAGAACAAGTAAAATGCTTGATAATAAAAAATGTCGAATGGTGGGTTGAGTGGCAGTAGTGAATTGTAAATAACGCATTATTGCCACTCACCCCACCACTCGACATTTTTTATACACAAGAATTTTGACTATTGCACATTGGTATTAATAGGGATTTCATTAAAATATTCGTATGAAAAAATGGAACGGTAAAAGAATATAGTTAAACGCAACATGAAATAGCAATTGGGAATAAACTCTCATCAAAAAAATTGCGAATCAACTTATATTATAATAAATATATAATTTATTATAATAATTAATAATCTTTTCTATTTATATTATAATAATAAGTAGATATAAATCATTAAAAATCTAGTAATAAATAAATAAATAAAAACACAAAATAAAGAGAATAACTTGAAATTCTCGACTAGTTTTATTTTCTTTATTCATTCCAACCAGTTTGATTCTTTATACTATTTTAAATGAATTTGACAATAAAGAATTATAAGAATAAAATTCATAATTCAGTGGCTATCAATTAATAGCGTATTATTGAAACAAGCACAAACGAACCAAATGAGTAATTCTAGCAATTCTATTGATTCAAAACGCATACACATAGGAAAAATAAATTTAGTAAAATAAATAAGAAAAACGTTGGCACAATTATATATATATATATATATATTATATATATATATATATATATTATATATATATATATATATTATATATATATATATATATATATATAATTGAATGTCATGCATTTAATAATATTAATAATAAAAAACTCAATTTAAACCGTAACAATATACAAAAGCATTACAATCACGTTTTCCGCACGAGACTCGTATTGAACACGGAAACGCCCGCCATATTGAAAAAGACGTGTGTATTGGCGGCGCCGGAACACGTGTCTGAAATGCGAACAAAGCTTATTAGGGTCGACTTTAGGTGGGAAAGAGAAGAAGAGCGCGCGAGAGCTTTACGCGGAAACCGCGATTTATGTCCGCGGGGAATTTAATTACGCTTAAAACGCGCTGGCGCTTTCATCGCGGGAATAACAATAAAAAAAATCGAGCGCTAGATTTGTTGCAACTTCACGGATGGAATGAAATGCTGGCATAAAATTATCAAGATACTCTACTAAGTAACGGTTAGTCCGAAGTTCAGATATATTTTAGAAGCTAGACAAAAACATAGGCCAGTAAATAGTTAGTGAAAGCACCAAAACAAACATAGGCGAAATGTTTCACTAAAATAAATATCACCAAAACTTAATATCAACTTAGTATAGAAAGACAGAAAAATAATTACAGATGGCGAAGATGATGCACGATTTTCCGCACGATATATTTGTTTACATTCGGTCAAATTATATCAAGTTCGCATACATTGTATAATATATATTTGGATCGTAAATAAACAGTCACTTTAATAACTTTTTTCACAAAAATTAAAAATTCATAAATTTTGTACAATCCGCGTGCTCGCATAATCAATCAACTGTGTTATATTAAAATTAGTTCTTGACTAATTTACTCCATCTTTTTTATGAACGCATTTTTTTTATTCCAATTTAAGTTTAATACAATTTACATGAAATACACACAGACCAATAATTTACTTGTAGCAACTGAAATGAGCCCCCGGTTTAATTTGCAATTTTGCGCAATTAGTGTTGCTGCCAGTTGCAATGTTTATATGGCAGACATGTTATATTGCAGGCGATTAGCAGTATACAGTCGTCGTTGAGAACTGTCATTTGTCTAACGACTCCTTTCTGCGCCCTGTAAAACTGAACACGCTCAATTTATGTCTTCCCTGCAAACTACACAAACACACATTACACGCAAATGAAATACGACCATACAGGAGGATGCAATTTCGGCCGTTGGGATTTTCCATAATTAATTATACGTGTTATGATACATCCAACATATTTAATTTTATATTTTTTTAAACTATAGTATAAAAAACATCAAGTAAGCTATGAACCAATCGAATACAATAAGTTGGAAGAGGAGCGAAATGCAACACTCATTGTGTCTATAGTTTCAACAATTTACAATTATCAAACTAAAAATGTAAAAACTTTTATTTTGATAATGATAAGCGTTAATTGTTAAAACTATAATATTGGATGTGTATTTTTCAAATTAGTCAACCCTACATCCATATGGGTAGAAAGGGTCATTGAATATATATATATATATATATATAGAGAGAGAGAGAGAGAGAGGTTTTTTTTTATCAGTATACATTATGGGAAGTGTATAACTTCAAAAAAACGCGAGTCAAACGCAATGTGTGTATGTTTAGTTGCTTATTTGGCATATATGTGTTCAATTGCGTGTTATAGGCAACTAAACACACACACATCAATGCGCTTGACTCACGTATTTTGCAGGTATACATAGGGGAAATGTATACTGTTAAAAGAAGCTCTCTGTATATATATTTATATATTATATATATATTTTATATATTTTTCAAATTAGTTGACCGTCCCAGGACTTTCTAGACACCCTGTACTTATCTAATTATTATATTAGCATGACTTTAAAATGTTTTTTTTTTTTAGCAAATCTAATTTCGATTCACTATTTCTCCCACGCAATTGATTCATCCTTTTTTTACTAAAACCCCAGTTTTCTTTTATTTTTTTCTTCTGTCCCCCCTTTTTTTCTTTAAGAATACATGTCTGGAGTAAAAAAAGTGGGAGCAGGACCGCTAGGAGAATACACTACGACAGAGAATGGGCACAAAGACAGGACCTGGGTCCCTTTAATTAGGCGCCCTTTGAAACAATAACGCGGCACGCACGAATAAAGGAGACTCCGGCGCCCGAAATTGTAACGCGAAACGAAATAATCACCTGACCGACGGCGTAACAAAAAAAAGACTCGGCGGGAAAGTGAAAAGGGAGCAGAAGCATGAAATAAAGAAAAAACTTGGGAGAAAGTGAGATTTTTTTTAATTGGCTTTTAAGAGGATGTTCATTTATTTTCTGACACTTAGTTTGTATCAAATGGATGGAATAATGTTGTAATTTAAATTATACAATTATAAAAAACAGATAAATGAACTTCACTTTTTGTTTTGAAACAACAGATGTATATTTCAAGCACCATGTACTCATTATCAAAAGCGAAGGAACACATTATGCTCGAAAACATCTTGTGTTTAAAAATAAAATTATGTGAAACTTCACATAACTCATAAATAAAACTCAGTTTACTAATTGTTAAGGATTCTGCTTTGTTATACATCGTTGTTCGATTAATTGTTTTCATTAATTTTTAATTTTAACTTTGTGTGACTGAAATTTCAGGGAAATTTTAGACATGAAGGGCTGCAACGCAAAGAGCTTGATGTTTTCTGAACACGCTTTCGATGTTAAGAACGCTCACGAAAATATTGCGGTTTTGTTTACAGCTGCGTGACTTGAAAAGCGATCAAGCGGAAAAAATATATGCTTTGCCGCTTAATAAAGCGCTGTAGCGCCACACATAAAGCGGTACCGTTCAGCGACACCACTTTCGTAAAGCGCTGCAGCGCCACACATAAAGCGGTACCGTTCAGCGATATCGCCTTCGTAAAACGCTGCAGCGCCACACATAAAGCGGTACCGTTCAGCGACACCGCTTTCGTAAAGCGCTGCAGCGCCACACATAAAGCGGTACCGTTCAGCGATATCGCCTTCGTAAAACGCTGCAGCGCCACACATAAAGTGGTACCGTTCAGCGACACCGCATTCGTAAAGCGCTGCAACACTACAGTTCCCTGAACGCGCTCAATGATGCGTTAATGACTTCGAAACTATAGTCACTAAATAATTTTCAGTTATACAAACAAAGTTAAAAAAGTGTCTTCATTAATAAAACTTTGTTTAATAAAAGACAAAATTTATGGACCATATAAAAAATACACTTTCAAGACACACCTTCTAGCAACATTGTAACAATTTGAATATTTCAATTTCAATTCAACAAAATTTTAAAAAGTAACGTTGCATTAACATTGTTGTTTTAAAGAAACCGAAATTAATCAGAATAAGATGTAAATTATTTAAAAACGTTATCAAGTGTTTTCTTAATAACCTTATATTAATTATTGCAATATGTTTTACCAAGTGCCGTATGAGAGAATATCAGCAACATTTAATGACTCTAAACTTACAAATAAACAACAATGTTGATTTTAAAGCGAGGTAAAGTGAAATTAACTTGCAGCGACGTTAAAGTAAAAAAAAAAACAAAAAAACATTGAGTTACAGTAATTTTAAACTGAGGTCTAGGCTACAATCATTTCAATTCATTTATTTACGGTAAATCACCTTTATACAGAATAATAACAATATTCAAAATGTTTAGATAAATAGCATGATTGTAAATCACATATAAACAGAATAATGCAATTTTACATATATAACATATTTTAATATCAGTAGCGGAAACTGCAAAATAAAATAATCGTAAAATATATAGTTTATTTTTTTTATAATCCATGAAAGGAAACATAAGAAAATTGATATTCCGTTTATATTAAAAATAAAACAAAAAGTAATAAACGAAGAAATATAAAGGAATAGTCCACATCACATGAAGCTACAAGTTTCCTTTGTTATCGATAGCTCGAATATATTACTTCATTCCTGATTAGTTTCGGATCTTAGACCTTTCTCGAAGAAGTAATACAGATTACATTTAATTACATGTATACTTACGATATTTTGCCGCAATCGATAATCCGTAATTAAGTAATAAAGGATATTAGAATTGGGAAATCCCAAATCTCATCCACATTATTAGTGAATTCAATGAAAAACTAATATATTAATAGAAATTTTTTACCAAGTGATCAATGATAAATTAATCACAATCCTGAACTTTGCTCTCTTCACTATAAACTAATAATGAATTAATAAAAATAATAATAAGTAAAATAAATTTGCGTGAAATCTTGAATTTATGATTTAAAGAATGAATTAATATTATTAATCAATGAAAAAATTAAAAGTTTATGTAAACATTTTTTTTTAAATATTAAATTTCACTTTAATTTAATTTTTATAAATGCACTAACTAAATGTGACAGAACGCATTTAAATCAATTTCAATTTACAAATGCTGAAAATGTGTTTTGCGTTACGCGTGTGCATACACGTACATATAAAAAAAAAACACACACGTAAACCTTTTAAATAATCCACACATTTTCAACCGAATTCATCCCCTGTTTTCCGCGCTCCATGTTCCCCTATTATTTTTTTTTTCTCAATCCGTCCATCTGCCAAATCCAGATACAGTTATTGCACGCGATAACAAATATAAAATTAAATTCGGGAAATGTGGGAGAGAAAAATCTAACGCCTAATGGAATCCGTTTCTCAATGGGCGGCCAATTAAAATTTCGCATTTCTGATAGAGTTATATCGTTCCCGAAGATGTACAGGCAAACACCGGCGCGGGACACAGCGGCAAAGCCGAAAACTAATTTGCGAACTTTTAATTGGATTAGTGTACTTTGCGGTATTCGTCGAGTTTTTTTGAAAAAAAAAAAAATGTGTTGAATGTTAGGGGTTTTGGTTAAACAAAGGGAATTAATGCGAATTGAGATAAATGTAGAGTGGTTAAATTAGATTTCACAAAAGTAGATTTACATTTGAAAAAATTCAGGCTATTTAATATACAGTGACTGGACTAAGTTTTTTGTTTTCTAGAAAAAATGAAGGCAAAACTGAAATACTCTTGTTTTTTTATTTATATCTTCGTTATTTGGAACAATATTTCAATGGAGTGAAGACATTCTTATAGCACGCATACTTATTTTCTCAATGGCATTCTTCATAGCATATTTTAAGGGTGCGGTTTAGTAGAAAGAGATGACTATATAGTAAAATGGAAAAAAAATCGTTTGAAAAAAGAACCATTGTTTTGATTTTAATAATATGAATATGTATTTACATTTTTTATCTACCAAGTATAAAGTATCAGTTTAAATAAAAAATAAATCGTAAATTTTCGTGTATTACCTCAACTTACTAATTCAAGTTAGAAAAGAAAATTGTAAGATATAATGAAATTAATAGGCCATGTCTGGCAAGTTTGCAGAATTTAGTGAAATCCTTTACATTTTCATTGCACAAGTTTTTATTAAGAAAAATATAATTTGAAATTTGCTATAAATTTAATCAATTTTCATTGTTGTTCATAATTGTTTTTCACACAAACTAAACATTTAAATCATTTTTAATTCCATTTAACCGTTTTTCAATCTCTTATAGTTTCCGAGATCCCCATAGAGAACATCGAAAAAAACTCACCCTGTATATATAATATATATATATCCTGTTACTTAAATATTATTAAATATTAAATACAGTTATAATATTAATATTATCAAACTTACCCGATAAGGATTCGAGAAGAAGAAATTAATCAAACCTAGTTATCACGCAGGTTTTTTTTTATATTATAATAATTTCAATTTCACTTTATTAACGGAATCTCCGTTTCCAAATTACATATTAAAAATTTTACAAGAAAAGTGTGGCGCACTAAAAACGTTACAAAACATATATATAATTAATTATTAAAAATGTTTAAAAAAACAAACTAAAACTGCTTATTACTCTTAATAGCACGTTCCAGATGTAATAAATTTAAATATTAATTCCGCATTATCAAAATGAAATCGCCCCTACGATAACTACGAAATTCTCATTAGTCCCGTTTTCTCCCCCTGCGCCGCTCCGTACTAAATTCTACAGGTTGTAGGTGTAATTAATTTCAGATAAGTCGGCAGCGAGATAAGGATCTTATCAGCCTATCCCTGGGGGATTGCCCGGCGACCCCGGGGGCGGCAAAAGGGATCTGGATGCGGGAAGGAAATGGGAAATTGGTGTACGAGGCCCATAGAGGAGTGTAAATGCTAGATAGTGGGCATTTTATTGCGTTGAAAATACATTTCGCGACGGCTTAATATTTTATTTACGATCGGTTCCAATTTTTAAAGAATTTATTCCCAAGGAGGGATAAATATTTTCAGCTGTATATTCAACCATTTAAAATTAAAATGAATGTTTTTTTTTTATTACTTCAAGATAAATTAAGAAATGTGAAAAAGAAATATTTTTGGATAAATATTTTTAGCTGTACATTCACCATTTAAAATTAAAATGAATGTTTTTTATTACTTTAAGATAAATTAAGAAATGTAAGAAAGAAATATTTTTGGATAAATATTTTCAGTTGTACATTCACCATTTAAAATTAAAATGAATGTTTTTTATTACTTTAAGATAAATTAAGAAATACGAGAAAGAAATATTTTTGACCAATAGAAATTATTCTATTTTATAATAATGCATTATTATTATAAAATACAACAATAGTGGCAGCACAGGCTATTGCGACGCAGAAGACACCAGAATATTTATGCAATCCGTTGTATTATGTAAATAAATAAATTTATTTTTTATTTCCAGTAAAAAATACAGAACATTCATGGGTTGGTCAGACACACTGATATAAAATATATCGATATTTATTTATTTATTATCTAACAGATTCATAAGATCTAATTATAGGATACATCAGAAAAATACATTGATAGTGTATATAATATAGACACAATAATAATAATAATAATAATTCATTTCTTTCCAGTAAGAATATACAAACATTCGTAGGTGGGTCAAATACAGTATTACAAATTGAAGTGTAGATGAGGACATTACAAACATATTAAAATTGTTTAATTCAAACACATTAAACTTACATCTATTTAAATTAAAATAATAAATACAATATTTGTTAAAAGTTACAATATTAAATTAAGATATAAGATTAAGAATATAAAATTATTTGGCCGTACATAATGTGTATATAACAGATATACTTACAATATATCACAAACATATTAAAATATGTATAAAAAAACATTAAAAGTACGTCTCCATTAATAATAAAAATAAGTAAAACTACATTTACAATTTAAAAATACATTATGAAATATTGAACATTTTTATTTTAAAAGTAACCATAAATTTCATCACAATAATTACATTTTTTCGTTTTAAAGTAGTACGTAACATAAGTGAAAATGTCATAGTATGTAATAATTTATTTATTATTTTAAAATCATTTTTATTTAATTTAAATAAATTCAATAATATTAATTATTCTTATTAATATTGTTTATTGTTCTTTTTTTAAGAATTCGAGAGAGAAAGATGTATAGTTTCAAATGTTTTTCTCGAGTTTATTAAAATACATTTAAAAATTAAATTAAATAAAAAGGAAAGAGTTTTTTTCTTGTGGGGATATTTGCCGGAGAAGTAGTTGTTTTAATGTGCATTTGTCTAAGGTACTTACGTAATAGTAATAAAATATCACAGTAGCTAAAGAAGGAATAATTTATTAATTATTTTCAAATTCTATTTATTTAAATTAAATAAAAATGTTACAAATGCACATTAAAAGAATAATTTTTCGGGCAAATACCCCGTCAGATATTGAAAAACTCTTTTCTATTTATTTAATTTAATTATTATTAAATTTATTTTAATAAACTCGAGAAAAACATTTGAAACTATACACCTTTCTCTCTCGCATTCTTAAAAAAAGAACAATAAATCTTAGTCTAATACATTTACTGATTGATACGATAAATCACTCGCAGATCCGTGGGACAATCCCGTAACTAATGTGTTTATCTCTTTCAACATTGGCGCAAAAACAACAATGACAGGGCAATTCTGGTAAACGCAGTTAATAACCCCCGGACGAGTATATTTATTTCATTGTTTTTTATTTTGTTTTCAGAAATCCGAGCGCTGGAAATACATTTTAAGTGATTAAAGCTCGCGTAGGTTTTAATTGTTTGTATTTTTTTCTGCTCGCTCCATCTCGATTTACAGTGAAATAAATAAATAAATAAAACACGTTGAATAATAGGCGCGCATTTTCGCGTTTGTTTCGTAAATGTAAATGTCAAGTTTAATTCTATGTAGGAGCGCAAATAATGGAAATGTATTAGTTTTTGCGTTTTTTGTTTCAATTGCGGATATGAATTTTGGTGAATGCGCCGGGTTTTACTGGAATTATTTCCAGGTTTTATTGTATACGAGGAAAAGGAATTATTTAAGTAAGCTGCTTCAAGTTTAATCTTAGAACTGAAGGACATTTGAGTGAAAACCTCTTAAATTTTAATAACTTGTTCATTCTCTCGGAACCGGTGAATTCCTATATAGAAATAAATTTGCTCGTATGTTCATTCGAGATACCACGACGTTGCTTGCACTTCTTAATCAGTTCTACTAAACACATCATAAACATATGTTTGCGATATTTTGTTCAATAAATATGAAAGTTAATTGAAAAATATTATATATATATATATACAGAGAGCTTTTTTTATCAGTATACATTTCCCCTATGTATACCTGCAAAATACGCGAGTCAAATGCATTAGTGCATGTGTGTTTAGTTGCCTATAACACGGAACTGAACACACATATGCCAAATAGTCAACTAAACATACACGCATTAATCGGTTCAATGCGTTTGACTCGCGTTTTTTGCAGGTATACACTTCCCCTAATGTATACTGATAAAAAAACCTCTCTGTATATATATATAAATCTTTATTGGCAGATTATTTTTAACAAAGTAATAATAATAAATAAATACAATAAATAATTAACATAAAAATAAATTCTTCTGCCAATTGGCTATCGACCGTTGGTCTTTCCGCCTTAAAAAAAATATATTATATTATAACAATACTGAAATAAAAGTCGTAATATACAAAATTTACATTGTCCAACCTAATATAAATATTAAGAATATTATTAATAGTATTTATTCGAAGGAAAATTATTTAGGAATAATCACGTTTAAAATTTTAAAGCGCATTGAAATAGGCTACATACAATACTCTTAAAAGTCACATGAGTTTAACAATTTTTCATGAGATTAATTTTACATTTTCAGAAAATAATCTTGAATATACAAAGTTTAGAATTATACAAGAAATATTTAAGCGAGTAATCATACTTACATTACTTATATAAATAAGTGCGATGTGTAAGCACAATTTTAAGGGCTATTCAAGATTATTTTCTAAAAATTTAAAATTAATCTCATGAAAACCTTGTAAACTCGAATCGTTGACGAAGCCACATGAAATAAGAAAAAAGATGGCGCTTGCGTCGTCTTCCATTTATTGCTATTAAGAATATTATTACGTAATAAATCTGTCTGTTGTTTTCGTATGTAAATAGATCAAACAAAATAAATTAAAACAACTAAAGCCTAATCAAATGAAATACTCTTTTGAAAATTATAATCAATTAATTACTACCTCCGCGAGCTCAATTAGCGTAATTACATTGAATTACATTTGCAATTTACGTGAAACATGTTTGATCGTTTGGTTCGTTACGCCATTCCTTATTTCAGCGACTAATTGCATAAATAGCTTTATTATCTTATAAGATAATCCCTATTAGGGGATCTCCCGGATGCGTTTGTTAACTGAAGGAAGCTCTAATAGGATATACTACACCGTACCCCGCATAAATTGAGCTAATGTCACAAGAATATCGTAATACCAGCGCTCCAATACATAGACAAACATCACAATTTACTGTTCGTGAATAGAGGCTTTGTATGCGGATAACGTTCGTTTTCGTAATAATAATAAGCAAACAAAACATTCAATGGCCGTTGCATGTTGGTTATATTGATGTTGGAAAATTTAAAATGATTTTTATTTATTATTGAAAATTGTTGATTAATAAATGTTTTATTAGAAAATCTGCAATTGCCAATAACTTATACATAAATTTTATTTTAATATTTTAACCTTAATATTTATTTTCTTCGAAATAATAAAAAAAATCTTCAAATGCCAATAATTTAGATAATTTCAGTATTATCAAATTAAATTTAATTCAATTCAATTCAATTTACTTTATTAACGGAATCTCCATTTCCAAATTACAATTATAATTACATATTAAAAATTTTATAAGAAAAGTGTGACGCTCTAAAAAGATTACAAAACATATGTATAAAAAAAGGCAAATTACCAATCACAAATTACGACAAAATACAAAATAAAAATAATACGCATCAAAATATTTATTTATCAATCCCAAACAGTTCATTGTGAAAACAAAATGCAACCGGCTTATTCCTATCTTCAAGTGATAATAAATAAATATAGATAAAAAGCTAATACAAGTTCATGTCAAAATTCATCAATACTTATAACAGAATAATTTGATTAACGTTATTTCATTCAAAATTATTTTAGTCCTTACATGACACGATCGCTTGATTTTTTATAGTGTTTCAAATAATGATTGGTTCAATTTACCACACCTAAACTGCGAATTTTAGATCAATAGTCAAAACCTTTTAATTAGTTTTCGAAGAATACATTTCTTATTACCTTTTTCTCGCAAACAAAATTATTTCCTTTCATCCCATCAAATTGTATTTAATCATAAACAACATTAATTCCAGGCTAAGGAGGAAGAAGAAGGGATTTCATATTCATTTATTTCAATCGTGGTTTTATTTATAGCAAAATAAGTCCATCAATAATTCAAGATGTCGGGACTGTGGCTTTTAAAAGCCCCGTTTAACAATAACAGGCCATTAGGTTGAAGGGGAGGTGATATCAGATGCGAGATTGATTACGCTGAAAATACACTTTTTTCCCTCTTTTAGTTTTATTGCGCTTTTTATACAGCGCATTATTTTTCCCGTCCAACTATTTATCCAAGCATCAATTGCAGCGTTAAATTAAATTGCTGTTGTTCACGGGAATCTTTTTGTTGATTAAATGGATGGATACATAGTATTTAGTGATTTTTATGATAGTTATTAAATTTCAACACACAATGCATTTTATGGACAAGATCCATTACAACGGGTCGCGTTGGTTATAGTCCGCGTTTTACGGGCAGGCCGTAAAATTTAGAGATTTATAAGTCAGCGATTAAGGGACATTTTTACTGTACGGTGTGTAAATATTTAATTTTAATCACTCAAAATTTATTAAAAGTTAAAACGTTATGAGTAAAAATTAAATCGCGCAAATAACGCTCGAAAAATATCACGAGCATTGTGAAACTTAAAGTAGTAATTTGAACTACGTGAAGGTTTATGTCACTAATTGAAACTTTTTTTTAAATTAAATAAATTAATTAATAAATAAATTATTTTCCCTTTAGCCACTGTGATATTATGACTTTTGTATTTTTTAACAAATATCCAATAATTGACATTTGCTGTTGCATAACAATAACATATTCTATAATGCAACAATTTTTTAATTGCAAATATTTAATGTAAAAAAACAAAGAAATAAAATAAAAGTTACGTAATATAAGGCTATCTACAGACACGTGTTTCAGGATTTCATCCCTCGTCAGTACAGCTGTGTCTTATATAATTGCAGAGTTGTAAATACTTTCTGTCCTAAAATGTTATCATAAAAAAATGGACAGAAAGACCTTCGGTCAAAAACCCATGACAGACTACTAACCTTGTAATTCTGCTGTCTGAATAAAGATGTTTGTATAATAAAAATTTTTTTTATAAAATATCGAATATTTAAATAAACAGCGAAAATTCTATTATTAATAAAAGACTTAACAATCATCGGAATTAGTGCTCACTTTTAAGAGATACAGATTTATTTATATATATATATATATACAAAAATAAAACATTTGCCAAAGTTACAACAGCCAATTCTTAAGATTGTCACTCTAAAACTCGGTTTCAATTTAAACTTTCGTAATTCAATTTAAAATATTGTCCTCTTTATCCGCACTTTTCATCACCCTCGCGGCATTCGGAGAAACAAGGAAAACTAAATTGCTTACGCGCAAAAAATTACTTTTCGATAAGTTTTAATTTGATAGATTATAATAACGGATAATCGGTTTAATTGAGACACATGAATTTAGTTTTAACATCACTAGTATGAGTATGTGATTAAAAAAATGAAAATATAATTTATGTTTGAAAATATTCAATGGTTCAATAAAAACACAGCTGTTTCTTTTATTCTAAAAACGGTGCTCAAACATAAATAAAAACATGGTTGATTGGTAAAATAGTAATTTTTAGAACAAAAACTCTTAAACCAAATATAAAAATATCGTGTTTTTATTTATCTTTGAGCACCGTTTCTAGAAAAAATGAAACAGCTGTGTTTTTATTGAACCATTGAATATTTTCAAACATAAATTATATTTTATTTTTTTATTTATGTTTGATATTATGTAGCCGAATTTACCGAAACTGCAAATACAATTTGTTATTTTTAATTGTATTTGCAGTTTCGGTAAATTCGGCTACATAATATCAAACATAAATAAAAAAATAAAATATAATTGCATACAAAAACGAGTTTGTTTATATACAGTTTACGAATTATTCCTACGTAGTTTGATTGCATTTGTATACTTTTCGGACGTAATTGTATTAAATTTTTTGTGATGTAACATATTATTATAGGAAAATGTATAACGAAGTAGAATTCTTTACAATAGAAAATACGTTATGCTTAATTATTCGGGGCTATTCTATATAAGGGAAATGTTAAGTTTAACGTGTATGTTATTTTTTAATCATCACTAAGCATTTTAGTAATATATGTATATATATATATATATATATATATATATATATATATATATATATATATATACAAAGAGGTTATTTTATCAGTATACATTAGGGGAAGTGTATTCCTGCAAAAAAACGCGAGTTAAACGCATTGAATCGATTAATGTGTGTATGTTTAGTTGACTATTTGGCATATGTGTGTTCAGTTGCGTGTCGTAGGCAACTAAAGACACATACATTAATGCATTTGACTCGGGTATTTTGCAGGTATACATAGGGGAAATGTATACTATATAATAGAATGTGAAGTTAATAAGTTAATTAACAACGTACACATTAAACTTAACATTTCCCGTACGGAATAACCCCGATTATTTCTAAAAGTTACAGTCTTGTTCAAGATAAAATTTAAATATTGTTGATTGTGAAGGTATTAATTGTTTGAAAATCCACAATAACTTTAAATGAAACTATTAAGTCTTCTTTATTTTCACTTTAAAGTGAATATCAAAAACTTTCATTCATTTTATTTCATGCATTCCACTTTTTTTTAATAATATGAGCAAGTCAATTTACTCTGAATAATTTAATAAAAATAGTATAGAAGCACAGACAATATATATATATATATATATATATATATATATAGAGAGAGAGAGAGAGAGAGAGAGAGATAGAGGTAGAGAGAGAGTTTTTTTATCATTATACATTAGGGAAAGGGTATACCTGCAAAAAACGCGAATCAAACGCATTGAACCGATTAATTTGTGTATGTTTTGTTGATTATTTGGCATATGTGTGTTCAGTTGGTTGTTATAAGCAACTAAACACACATACATTAATGCGTTTGACTCGCGTATTTTGCAGGTATACATAGGGGAAATGTATACTGATAAAAAAGCTCTCTGTATATGTTTATCTGTGGTAGAAGTTAAACAAACATACCTGAAATAAAATACCTAAATAAACTTTTAATTTTCGAATGCTTGTATATTTTTCTAAAAAGAAAGTTAAATATTCTTTCCACCTTTATTAATATTGAAGGCGACTTAATTTACTCTGAATGACATAATAAGTTTATATAAGTAAAACTTTCCTGAAATAGCGAAACAAACTTTCAACATTCGATTTTTTTTTAAGATGAGAGTCAATATTCTTTGTGCTTTTATTAATATTTTATGCAACTCAATGCGGTCTGAATGCCATAACATGTTTTTGTAAAGGTTACTGAAGTTAATCATTCCTGAAATGAAAATGAGCAAAACAAACTTAAACTTGTGAATAATTTATATAATTTATAAAGGCTTCTGTCAAGCAAACTCTCAAGTGTTTATCTTGTTATCTGTTTTCTGTAGAAGTTCTGAATATCTAACAGGCTATAGAAAAAAACTTAAATAAAAAAGGATTTATTCACTTGGTCAGTTATTTAAATAAATTAAATAAAAATAATTTGAAATTAATTAATAATTTTGTAAAACTTACAGTGTAAGTATTTTTTTGCAGTTGGAAAAAGGGATTGATCGAATTTTATTGATCATTGCCAAAAATGTCCCTTGTTTGATTTCATTGTAATAATTTTTCCTTTAGCTACTGTGATATTATGACTTATGTTACATAAGTACTCCAACAAATATTCAATAGTACTTATGTAACGTAAGTCATAATGTCACAATAGCTAAAGGGAAAATTATTTTTTAATAATAATAATAATTTATGTATTTACGGAAAATTCACCATTTTACAAAAATTGTAACATTTTTTTACTATAAGTAGTAAATAGACTATTACATATAAATAAACAATAACTAAAAATACAAATTAAAAAATAAATTAATCAATTATTATCCCAAGTGGTTTTACGAGTTGTTGGGTTAACAGAATAAATATAAATAATTCAAACAATAATGTATAAATACATAAATAAGACAGCGTGTACAAGTAATGACAATATTTGATAAAGTTTAAAGAAATGCAGTCGCAATACATTAAAAATCAATACAATTTACAATGACGAATAAATGAATTTGTTAATTAAATATTTTCAAATTCTTTGTATGTAATTTATTTATAAAAAAAAAACTTAAAATCGATTAATAGTTATCTGTTATCGTTGATTATTAAAACACTTATTTTTTTAAATACAAATTAAATAATAGGTATAAGGCTGAAAGACCATTGGTCGATAGCCAGTTTCAGATTTGGAAATATATTGTGAACGTTAGTGTATTGTATTATAATTGTATATTCCAATCTCAAAAATAAAGATGTTTATATATGTAATAGGTGTAAATAAATTAAGAAAAAAAAATTAAATGGATGACGGTTTCTGATTTTCAACTATTTATTGTATTTAACGATAATTGTTTTAGCTGCGCTGCAGCTTCTTCAGTTCATTGATAAGCTTCACCTGAAGAAGCTACGCAGAAGAGTGTGATATTCTGAACGTGTTTTGTTCACTGGTGGAAGGCATAACGAAAATTCAAATTTAAGATTTTCCACTTAAAACTTCTAAAGGATATACAATAGCTTGAGTTTAAAATTTGGTAATTTGGTGAATCAAATAATTTAAATTGTATAAGATTTTTTTGCAAAATTTCCACTAAATCTTAACATATTCAGACAATTTTTGATACAATTTTCTTTAAAATATTTACAAGTAATCATTAATATTTAGTGCTAGGCTGTCTGGGCTATCGGTCGACGATCTTTCCGCCCTATTATTATACACATGCTCTTTATTGGCGAACATAATACAATGTCTGTAAATAATATAAAATATTACAATATATGTTTTAAAGGCCGGCAAATTGGCTGCCGACTAGAGGTCTTTCCGCCGCAATTTATTATTTTCTCAAATAATAAAGATTTTGAAATATTTTTCCACAAAACTCCAGTTTATCAGTTGAATTTATTTATTTATTTATTGATGTTACGGACAAGTCTTACATAAGTTATACAAGAATAGTAGGAGATAAAATTATACAATCATTACAATATAAAATAAAAACTACACAAAACAAGTTAAAATATAAATTGGTTCACATATCTTAATTTCCATTGTAATGCTATACTGGGCGTTTCAACACATTGCAGTTTTACAAATAAATAAAACTAGATTTAAGATACATATGTTTTGTAATCTTTTTAGAGCGTCACACTTTTCTTATAAAATTTTTAATAATTGTAATTATAATTGTAAATTGGAAATGAAGATTCCGTTAATAAAGTAAATTGAAATTGAAAAAGATAAGAATTATTTTTGTAAAATGATAGAAAGACATTTACAAACATGCTAAAATTTTATATAAATTATAATGACAATAAAGTTAATAAAACAATTTGACGAATAATTAAGACTTACTAGCTAATTGAATATTATAAAATTTATATTAAAAAAATGAAATGTTTATGAACTCATAATAAGATATATGCAATATAACCCTCTAATATTTTATATATCTCATTATGAACTCTCTCAATCCGAGTTATACAAAGTAAAAAAAATGTTTCATTAATAAAAATTGAATCATTTATTTTTAATTAATTTCTCACTTAACCCGCCGTGAAACTTTTTGCAAAAAACAATCAATTACAAAATGACATTTGATTAAAGTTGTATATTTGGCCCTGATAAGCGACAAGAGTACATTAATAAATTTCAACGATACGAAAATGAAAAATATATATCCAAGATCATGGTCGATGAAACTCGACTCCTTTGTGTGTTCCTAGAGAATGAAAATCTCATGGGCGGAAAAAAAACGAGCTTCAATATATATATATAAAAAAATGCAGGAAATGCTATATAGAAATAAATTATGTACATCGGGGACGAAAACAAATCATTAACTGTACTTTATTGTATCGCCTTAACCCGCGTATTGGATTATTGCCCATGAAAAAAATAATCGTAAGTTATATTTGTATAACGATACACATTCTTTTTATTGTTATGTGGATACTTTTTTTTTAATAATTCATCAATGGTAATTCATAATATTAATGATACCACGAATGGGGAGAAAATTGTGTATTCGTATTACCTATGGTAGTAATGTGAAAACCAAATATGATATTATCAAGGTATTTATGTACATATAAATAGTTGTAAAAAAAATGTATTCAGTGAAATTATCATCTACTTTATGAGCTTTTCCTCGAAATATATTATAAAATGCAAAAGAGGACAGACCTCCGGTCGGTAGCCCAACATAGACAAACCTTTATTTTAGTGTATATACTCAATGTTTGTCAAAAAATAATTGTCTAAATATTTGTATATATATTAGTAAACATCAAACAACTTGAAAATGACATGAAAATTGTTGAAACTTAAGTCGTACCAATTAATATATATTATAAAAAAAATATATATATATATAATCTTATATCCTTCTACCACATATTGATGTAGGATATTATAAAATATATACGTAATAAAATGTTGTAAAAAACATAGTAGACCTTCATTCAACGTTAAGTAACATGAATTATCATAAAAACCATTATATATATGTTTTTTTGCATTTTTTTAAATATATAAATATAATACTGTGTAAATAGTAAATTAACATCAATTGCGACCAATCAGCAACACTAAAAAAATACTTATTCTCTCATTTCAAATTATCAAGAAAGATGCACATTTTGTTGCAAGGGAATATTAGGACATAGCACGAATTTTTATTTCTAAAATGGAGTAACATGGGCCTTTATATTTTATGACCCTCCGAATTCTGTTAGGCATGAACTTAAGTAAGGATGTGCACATTTCAGGAGTAAATCCATTCCGAAATTGCTCTATTCTGGCTCTAAGTTCTGGACACTACCAGAACTTGGGTTTTTCCTCAATGTTTGTTTTGTTTTATGCCACACTGTTATTAAAACAGTGTGACATATAAAACATTAATGTCAGGATTGTTGGAATGCTAAGATAGAACATTTTTATTTAATTAACGTAAAAATTAATTTAAATTAAACCAGTTTTTAATTTTTACCTTAAGGTTGCGGTTTAGTGGAAAGAGATAGTAAAAATGGAAATAATCGTTTGAAAATAGAGCTATTCTTTTGGATTTCATAATATGAATGTGTATTTACATTTTTTATCTACCAAGTATAAAGTATCAGTCTAAATAAAAAATAAATCGTTAATTTTCGTGTATTACGTCAATTTACTGGTTTAAGTTAGAAAAGAAAATTTTAAGATATAATGAAATTAATAGGTCATGTCTGCTAAGTTATTTGAATGCAGAATTTAGTGAAATCCTTTAAATTTTCATTGCACAAGTTTTTATTAGCAAAAATTTAATTTAAAATTTGCTATAAATTTGATCAATTTTCATTGTTATTCATAATTATTTTTAACAGAAACTAAACATTAAAATAATTTTTAATTTATCTGATGAAATTCCTGCTTATTTTAAGATTATTTTAATGTATAATACAATATTGTTCATTGATCACAACAACAATCTAATTCAAATTAGTGATTGCCCATATTTGTATAGCTATCTCTTTCTTCTAAATCGCACCCTTAATAAAGTAAAAATATAAAAAATAGATTAATTTCAATCATAAATTTTCAAATAATTAATGGCTTCACAATCAACAAGTAAAAATAAATAATCAATCGCAATAATTATAAATGCACGAGGATATTAACTAACCATAAAACGGAATTACTCGCACTAATTATTTCCTGGAACATTTTACATACAATAAATAATAAAATTGGACGTTAACTTTAATATTCCTTCTGGCTAAGCTAATGTTAAACGAGAACCATTGTCCGTTCTTCATTGAATGACCCGAACAAAACATCCATCCACTCCACATCATCATCCCGTATTTTCTCGGGGAGAATTCTTCAGTATTTTATTCATTTTTATGTTGTTGGAACCGTTTCGCTTTTGTGCAAGCACGATAATTAGCCGTGCTCTCCCGTCGAACGTCGAACATCAGCCAAAGGTCAAAGTTTGAAATTGGAGATCAATAAATGGCCCATACTTCACATTTGTGTCCGCACAAACAATGCATTCAGCATTTCGATTTGAATTATTAGGCAAATAATGATGATAAAATAACATGGATTGTATTTTTTTATTGATTAAATTTGTAATTATAATTAGGATAGTGTATACGTTATTAATTAATATAAATTGACGAATTATATAACGATGAAATATTTGTAATTATTTTACCACTAATTTATTATTTTTCGTTAATTATTTAATCAAAGCATTAAATAATCTATGGTTGAGGCTTTTACTTGATGAAACTTCATAATACACAATAAATAAAATAACAGTTTTTTTTTAATTTCACAAAATGTGTTGTAAAAACACTGTTATAATTGCCTCATGAAACAATTGTAGCAGTGTCTTTCTCTATCTAAGTTTCACAAAATGTATTATGGTGACACTGCTATAATTACTTTAATTTGATTCTCACTTGATTGATGAAACAGTTTAACTAATTTTTAATTTAAAATGAAAGGCACTTGGGTTGTTTCACTTACATCAATGGAGGTCAGGTGTTGCCTCATAAAAACATTGCTGCTTCAGTCCCAGAACCTCAAATAATCATGTGATTTCATACTATATTTATGTATATTATTCGTTTTATAATCCTTATGTTAAAATAACGTAACTCATCACTTGGCATTTAAGACCAGCAATAACAAGTTGGATGGAAAAAAAGTACAATTTTATACTTTTGTAAAACTCAAGAGTTGAAACTCTTCCAAAAAAGTAAATATCGTTTTAATTATGTATTAGATATAATATTATATTTTAAGTTCAATAAAACATATATGTATTTTTTATTTACTAACTAGTTTCGACTTATCGTCTTTATCAGAGAAAGAATTCATTCTTCCATTGAAGATGATAATTTGATAATTTTTCTTTTTTATGATATTCAACTGAATAATATTTATTTCGACCAATCAACGATAGATAAACAATATTAATCATAAACACGTTTCTGTACTTCAGGTCTTCGTCTATGAAATCTGAAATAATTATACTTCGTCTTTATATATATATATATATATTAGACTTCGTCTTTATAAGAATTTAAAATTTTTGCAATTAGTTCAATAAATTTAATAAACCAAGATACTTTTGCGAGTGAGCCAAATTAATTTGCAACTAACTCGTAAAAGTATGTTAGTTTAATTAAATAATTTGTTTCTTTTTGGGGAAATTAAATTTGCATAATCTAATCCAACGATTAATAATAATCATCACAGACACGTTTCTGTACTTGAGGTCCTCGTCTATGGAGTCTGAAATAATTATTCTTCGAAATATCTAGTTTTAAACCAACAAATGTATTTCTTTATATGAATTTAGAAATTATGTAAGTTCGCAATTAGTTCAACAAATTTAATTTTCCCTTAAAAAGAAACAAATAATTCAATCAAACTTACGTACTTTTCCGAGTGTGTCTAAAGTCAAATTACAAACTATGCATAATCTAATCCAACTTGCCGCGAATTCCTGCCGCGCGCCGTTTAATTTTCCATTCGGGGGGAGAAAATTCGGTTAAATTTTCTGCCGATCCTCGCGGACGGGATTAATCCGTCTCGTTGCGGGAGGGCGCGATGTATATTGTAATTACATAATATGGAGATGTGGCCCACATAAATGATTTAATGCGGTCAATTAGGTCGCCGGATGGTTTATTTCCGGACTCCACTACGTAACGAGATATCCTCAAGAGAGGGAGAGTTCCGCTGAGCGAGAAGATGAATTCGGTGTTATTAATCTTTCTGCGTGTTATCGAAATTAACAAGCTCGCTTGAAATTATCGCGAGTGATACCATTAATGCATCAGTTTGAAAAGCGGATACTTAAGGGTGCGGTTTAGAAGAAAGAGATGGCTATACAAATATGGGCAATCACTAATTTGAGTTAGATTGTTGTTGTGATCAATGAACAATATTGTATCATACATTAAAATAATTTTAAAATAAGCAGGAATTTCATCAGATAAATTAAAAATTATTTTAATGTTTAGTTTCTGTAAAAAATAATTATGAAAAACAATGAAAATTGATCAAATTTATAGCAAATTTTAAATTAAATTTTTGCTAATAAAAACTTGTGCAATGAAAATTTAAAGGATTTCACTAAATTCTGAATTCAAATAACTTAGCAGACATGACCTATTAATTTCATTATATCTTGCAATTTTCTTTTCTAACTTGAACTAGTAAATTGATGTAATACACGAAAATTAACGATTAATTTTTTATTTAGACTGATACTTTATACTTGCTAGATAAAAAATGTAAATACACATTCATATTATGAAATCCAAAAGAATAGCTCTATTTTCAAACGATTATTTCCATTTTACTATATAGCTATCTCTTTCCACTAAACCGCAACCTTAATATTTTATATCAAGAAACAAAATAAATAAATAATTTAGGAATATATTGCTACTTTACGATCAATATTTTTTTTTTTTCACACATACTAGATGTCAGAAAATTGAATCCCCAGAGAGAAAAAAAGAGTATCATCCAAATAAGTAATTACAAAAAATATTTTGTAGTGACAGAAAGGTTGACGATTCATTGCTATTCTTTGATGCTTAACAATTTGTATATACCTGTAATTATTGTGGTGTGATTGAATTTAACTCTTAGAATCTATATCGTAAAACTACAAAATATACAATATATATGTTTTTATTTCATGTTATATGTTTTAAGCTATCAAGGAATGTTTCTTGTAATTGTTACAATTGAAAAGATGATGCTAATCACTTTAATATGTATGTTAAAAACATGTAACTTGATTTGTTCTTCGCCTAATTTTATATTTTATGATTCATCATTTCGCAAATTAAGTACCATTTAAAATTAATTGATTTGTCGGCGGTTATTTCTGATATTTCATAAGCGTATCTTCTATATCGTGTAGATCTTTGGAATTCTATACTTTCTCTTTTGTTTTTGTTCATCAATGTATATGAATTATTGTGGAGTTGTAGAATTAGTTACTATAATTTGTATGTTATTTACTTTAAATTTTTTTATTAAATGGCATTGCCGTAAAATAAATTAAAAAAATATATTCATTTTAATTATTATAAACTATAGTTTATAGTTGTTGCCACCATTTTGTACTACAAACTATAATTTATAGTCATTTAAAATGGTTTACGATGCAATGACTAAACTATCATTTATTATTTTCCACTTTTTCATATTCTCCGCTGAAGTATGTGAAACTGGTGATAATTTACGAAGAATGAGAAATAGCAAAGGTTTATGCCTAATATTTTCCCATTTCGATCAAAAAATTGATTTTTAGTAAAAAAAAATAGACCTTTATTGGCATACCATAATCAATAAATCAATATAAACTCTTCTATTTTTAGTATTGTAGCACAAATAATCAAGGCTTTTCTAATTTTACAGGTACTGAAAAGAGATTGAAATATTTCATGTAACATGAATTAATGAATATATAAAAAAAGTATATATCATATATAAATTTCATCGTCAAATAGCTTCAAATAACAAAGTAATAAAGATTACTTTCGAAATAACATATCTAACATTGCGACACTCTTTAAACAACCTAATCGTAACGACTATCCGGAAATGTTTAGTTCGTTACCATTAGATTGTTAACTTTCGTACAAACACGAAGTTCACGCTCAACGGAAATTTCTATTTCTCACATAATAGTAATATGTGATTCGGGCCCGATTCCCAAAGATAAATATTGATAAATGCATGCACGTATTTCACTTCGGTTCACATCACAATGGCCGACGACGACTCGCGCCGCCTGAATAATTCATGACCCGATCCGAAATCTCGCTAGCTCCGCGCGGGCGAAACGCCGTGTTTATTTTAAGTTCGGCGAATCTGCGGAACGCTCACGTTCAAATTTGATTGCGGTGTTAAAAAGTAAGCTGTGATTTAGTAATTCCTATATTTAAGGAACGTTTAAGATACTTCATAATTTTAACAAAAAAAAACCTGACTGATGAATAAAATTTTTGATAAATAGAAAAGAGTATTCATTCTCTTGATCACAGTTATTTTATTTAATTTATTAAATTTTCATATTTCTTTTCTAATGTTTTTTAATTCCTATATTTAAGGAACGTTTAAGATACTTCATAATGTTAACAAAAAAAAACCTGACTGATGAATTGAATCAAATTTTTGATAAATAGAAAAGAGTATTCATTCTCTTGATCACAGTTATTTTATTTAATTTATTAAATTTTTATATTTCTTTTCTAATGTTTTTTTAATTAAAGTATTTTTTGGCTGAAGTACCAATGGTCGATAGCCATTTAGTAAGAATATTATATAAAATGTATTGTATTATACTACAATAAAAGATGATATGAAATTTTAAAGACTTTGAAAACTTGAAGCGTTTTCTCAGCATTAACGTCAAGTTACTGGAAATAAAAAAATAAAGTTATCAACAAAAGTTATATTTATAGTAGTATTTTCTTTAAAATATTTTATTAATATTTAAATAGAAAAGAGTATTATTCATTCACTTAGTCACAGTTATTTAAATATATTAAATAAAAATGATTCAGTCAAAAGTCACACAGCTAAATGTGAAAATAATTTATTAATTATTTTCAAATCATTTTTATTTAATATATTAATATTTAGTCTTAATCTGCTTCGGCTATCGACCGACAGTCTTTTGTCCTGTCTGAATCTACTGTATGTTATTAAAATAAAAATTATATTTTGGGTTAATTCAACTATGGCAAAGGATTACAATATCTTACGTTTTGGTTGTATATATCAGAGCAATATAACAAATGGACATAAGGGAGAACCTTGTGGGTCACCTTGTAGGAGAGGAATTGGGAATGAATATGACTGTCGAATTTTTATTTGCTATAACCTGCCTGACAGGATGCTATTTAGTAAAATTATGAGATGATGGGGAGGATTTAAAAGGAAACATTTGTAAAGGAGATCTTGATGCCAGAAGAAATCAAAGGCATTTTCTATTTAAATAAATACATTGGAAACCACTGCTTTAATATATGCATGGTACAATATTGTTTAATTATTAAAATATCAATGTAACGAGAATTAATGACTCACAAAATTATTTTATTTTACCTCTTGAAACTTTAATAAAGTACATCAACTGAATAAATTTTTGATTGAAATCGAATCTGTTTTAAAGATCTTTATATAATCATCATGGTGGTTGCGACTGTAATTACGTGGTAATTCATAATATATCTTTCTTTCTTAATCTTATCCTCTTTTACCCGTATTGGGTGTCGAGCTTAATTCATAATATATAATTAATGAAAAAGTATAGAAACTTAAGTCGTGAATTTATGTATTTATTTGTGAATACATACAATAAATAATTGTGATGTTTATTCAGTGATTATAACTTTTTTTATAATTATGCTTTACTAATATTAATAAATTAATAATAATAAACGCTGAATATTTATTATATTTAATCCCCCATTAAAAAAATAACCCATTCCGTGCAATTTAAATGGGTGGATTTAAAATCCGGCCAGCGCCTTCCCTGATATTTATTCGGATAAGTTTAGCGCGGAGTTAATGAAGATCTGGCGAGATTTGCGAGGAGTGGGTGGGCGATTTGAATTGGCCCCTTAAATAATCCCGCCCTAAATCCGCTGCAGTTCCCGTTTCATTTTTAACGGCCCCTTCTCGCTGCTTAAGTAAACAACACGAGAACGAAACGAACCGGATGGACGATTTCCAAGAATTCGAGGAGATCTACGGTAATGAACAAGGGAATAATAGAGAATTAAAATAAGGGAAAATAAAACAAGCGAGACAAAGGAAGTTACAAGTTTATTAGTGTGTTTAATGAAATAAGCTAATTTTGAAGCGTGCTTTAACTGGATTATTAAATAATACTACTAAATCTTTATTATCTGAGAAAAAAATATATCCTACAGGATCGCCATCTTTCCTTTTCTCTTAATTCCTCTTCCTGAATGGCTCTATCCTTCATTGTATCTGTTACATCTTTTATCCATGTCGTAGCTGGTCGTTCTCTTTTTCTTCTATTTGTTGGTATGAATACATACCAACTATTTGTTGGTACGAATACATACCAACAAATAGAAGAGCACTCGAATGAGTGCTCTTTTAGGCCATCTACTCTCTTTCATCCTCATAAGATGCCCATACCACATCACTTGTCCAGTCTTAATTCTTTATCTTGTAGTATACACTCTTTTTGTTTGTCTTCTAATTTCTTCATTCGGAATATGATCCAGACGTGACACTGCATTTTATATAATCTAACATGATATAATATATATATAAATATATATATATATAACATCTTTATTTCTGCAGACAATTTTATATACAATAAATTAACAATATAATTCTTATAGTATGTTATACGTTGTTTTTAGAAAAAAAATTCATAATATATTCTCAAATAAGGGCTATCAATCATAGGTCTTTCTGTCCATTGAATAATATAAATTATGAAATGCAATTTTCTATCACTGTTAACGAAAGTACGATGACACTGATCAAAAGTATGCTAAATATGGCTTATTAAGCAAAACTACACTCCTATTCATTTTATTATAAAATAATGAACCTTCAATAGCCTTCTAAGACCCAATTAATAATGAGCACGATGTTGACGCTAGTTGCATCATATTTTTGAAGAGGCTAATGTTTAGTGGGTGTGCACACAAATTTGTAAACATATACATATGCTTGTGTGTACGCAACATAAATTGGCCTTATTCAAAGTGGATGCGGCTAACATCAAGCGTATAAATGTGGTCTTGTCTCATTTTAATTAACGTAAACTTATTTAACAACGAAAAAAATCTCATTTAGTTTGTTGTCTCTGTAAGAAAATACAATCCTTATTTATTTATTTTACGGCAATGCCATTTTACAAAATTCATAACAAAAAATTTAAAGTAAGTAACATACAAACTATAGTAACTAATTCTACAACTCCACAATAATTCATATACATTGATGAACAATAACAAAAAAGAAAGTATATAATATATTTATTAAATTTAGGCGCGTTTATTTTATATTATTTTATAGATTCATTTTTTATACTGTAACAAATGTAACAATGCATCAAGAGAGTTGATGGTCAATTGACCCTGAGTCGTGTGAATAAACGCATCAATTAAAAATATTGGTCTTTTTATAAGAACTCTACAACCTTTGCAATCCCAACCAGATTGATTATTTCCACTTTATTCTTTTTTTTTTCTAGAAGTCTGAAATTGTTCGGGTAAATTAAGACTTTAATTATTAACTTTACAACAAAATATTTACATAAAAATTAGAAAATTCAGTCTAAGCGAATTTTATATTATTTATGCATATATTCTTTGATAAGTAATGTCTCGTTTTACCCGTGATGATTATTCTATACGAAAAAAGATTTACATTATAAAATAATTTATATGCAATATTTTCTTTTACTATGCATTTTAAATAATTATTATTTATTTTGTATATATTTTTGAGAATTTATTATTTTAATAGTCAAATTATGGGCAGTGCTTTTTATTCCAACTTTATTATTATCATTTTAATATTATAGTTCCACATACGTACGTGTCATTTAATTGTACCGTTAAAATTAAGTTTATGAATTGTATAACGGGGGTGCATACAGGACTGAAACGATGTAATTCCCCGCCATTATATTTGAAACGCGCGCTTTAATAGTGATTATGAATTTAATGTTCCGTCCATTTTCTGCAACGTCAAATTACTTAACAAATAATTAAATTACACGGAACTGCCATTCGCATTTTCGAAACTTTCGCCATTATGAATTTATCGACGCCCGGGGTCCGCAAGGGCCGTCCGGAAATACAAGTTTAATGAACCCGCTTATTTATAAATTGTTAATAAATTATTACGAGAGCGCCGTAAAACGCTTTACGAAATTATTAATTAGACAATAGTTGCCAGGATGTCAATTCGCAATTATTTAGTTTAATGTTCGTGTTCATGAATAGTTTTATTAGAAGTAAAATATAAATCCATAACTATATTTAATAAGCATAATATATTAAATGAAACTTTAATTTAATAAATAATTTATTAAATGATATTTGTAATTCACATAATTAACTAACAATCTTTATTTAAATGTGCCTTTTTTTATACATATGTTTTGTAATCTTTTTAGAGCGTCACACTGTTCTTATAAAATTTTTAATATGTAATTATAATTGTAATTTGGAAATGGAGATTCCGTTAATAAAGTGAAATTGAAATTGAAATATGTATCTACAATAATATATAAAATTAGAATTATATTCTGTAGATGAATCGGCTATCGACCGGAGGTCTTTCAGCCTTAATTCACATATTATGTATGGATTCTCAATATTGATTTTGTTGTGAAAGTTAAGAACGCGTGCGAATTCATTAAAAGTGCTATAACGCAGAATTGGCAACAAAGTTGAACAGCTCTGAGATCAAATTAAAATCTCTTAAGCTCTTCGTGGCAACCTGGAAGTCACCAGTAATCCTTACAAGGAGGGAGGAGGTCGCCCTATGTCGTTTACGCATAGGGAACACAAACACGACATCTTTGTACCTCCTTATCGGCGACGATCAACCAGAATGCCAATTTTGTCACGACCTACTAACTAATGGATATTAGTAGAATGGCCTATGCAATTCAACGCGATAGGCTGATGCTGAGTGGTAATGTGGCGTACACTTTAAGTTATGAAAATATGTCAGTAGATAAACTTTATGAAGTTCTTATATGAAATAGACATTTTGAAGCGAATTTAGGGTTTGTTTTATTTTTTTATGTTAATTTATTATTTGTGTCCTTTTATAACTTCAGTACCACCTTATTCTGTTGTGTTTTTAATAGTTTCAGCATTTCTAGTTGATTTCACAACCTCAGTGCCGTTTCTTTTGTGATATTAGGTTTAGGTTGTAATATGTTTTAGGTTTTATTTAATGTATTTTATGTTTAAGTTTTAATTAATGGTTAGGTTTACTTATTTTAGGTATGTGTAATTGTTTTGTTCGTAGGGCTCCAGTCTCAGGGTTTTTTACAACCCGGGCTTCTCCCTACTGTAATATTAACTTTAAGGGCATTAAATATCACACATTTGTAAAAATGCTCTGACTTACTCCCAAGTTAGAGCATTTTACAAATCCAGAGACCGACTAATAACCTTAGCAGTCGAAGCCGGTAAAGTGGAAGGGGTTTTAGTGGGTACACTTTCAGACTTCCAGTCAACGCTTGACTCAATTAAAGAATAAAAATTATACATATTTTCAATAATTTCAGATTTCTTAAAAAAAGAACGCATGAAAAAGTAAAATAGTGAAGAAAGGCTACAAAACAATATTCCTCTACTAATTTATTAAATCGTTTTTTTTTAATCTGCTTTCATCGTTTAATTTTTTCATCCCCTTCCTCTTTATCTTGTTGGTATCAATTATAAACAAAAGATGAAATTGATTAATTGCCGCTTGGCGATTGCGGAAAGCGCGGCCGAATTGAAATCGAATATTTCAATTCATCAAATCGCTCGAGTATCTTTTCAATTTCCCGCGACACGTTTCCCCTTTCGACCTTTTAATCCTGCCAATTAAAAAGAATCGCCGCGCAAAAATGTCGGAAAGGAAAATAAACCTTTTTAATTACAAATGGATTGCACTCGAAATGAATGTATTTAAAAAATGGATAACCGTACGATAATTTTAACGTATTTTACTAAAACTTCCACTGGTTGTGAAATGAATGTTCTTAATTTTAATGAAAATGCTTTCCTTTCTCTGAAGTTTATTAATTCAAGTTAAATTATATAAAATATCTTCCAATCATGACTTCTGAATAAAGAAAGGCTGAAAACTACTGGTCGATAACCAATTTGTGAAATGTATACTTTAGTATAATAATTTTGCAATAAAAATAATAAATAAATAATTAATTATAACAATTGTTTGATTTCACTATGTTTATTATTCGAAAAATAAAAAAATAATTGAAATATCATAGAAATGAAATTTGAAAATGATAATAAATTAGATAATTATTCAGTTGCGTAAATTATTTATTTTCAAATTCATTTTTATTAAATTTAAATAAAAATGAATTTGAAAATAAATAATTTTATTAATAATAATAAAAAATGATAATAAATTAGATAATTATTCAGTTGCGTAAATTATTTATTTTCAAATTCATTTTTATTAAATTTAAATAAAAATGAATTTGAAAATAAATAATTTTATTAATAATAATAAAAAATGATAATAAATTAGATAATTATTCAGTTGCGTAAATTATTTATTTTCAAATTCATTTTTATTAAATTTAAATAATTTATTTTCAAATTCATTTTTATTAAATTTAAATAAAAATGAATTTGAAAATAAATAATTTACGCAACTGAATAATTATCTAATTTATTATCATTTTTTATTATTATTTCAAAAAAGTAATCAAGCCACAGTAAACATTTCTAATTTCTGAAAATAAATATGAAAGATTTTTTTTTAATTTCAAGAAATTATTTTTGAATAAATTTAAACAAAGTTACTTATAAATTCATGCGAAAAAGATTTTTTCGCCCTCCTCCGTTTTTATTTTCTTTTTTGATTTAAAACTTCGTCGACGGCGCACAATTCCCATTCAGGAGCAATTGATAACATCCCTTTTCGCAATAAATCCCACATTTCACAATTAAAAAACTTTTTATTGCCCTCCGAATGCCTTAAACAGGGCAATAAAACTGCCTTTTTCGGTCATGTTTCATTACGGCCTCGGCGGATTTATGTTGTTTGCGGGACGACCTGAAAAATTCCAGAAAGGAACGCGAAACGAAAAATCGGAATAATTTCACATAAAAATTAACTGGGATATTTCCCTCATGCATTGCTATAAAACTAATAACAGCAGGTTATTTAAAAAAATAATAATGAAATAAAAAAAAGGTAAATTATTATAATTATATAAATTTATATATAATATTTTTTAAATAAGTGATTCAATAAAAATCATCTTTTCATTTTCTCAATTGACCAGTAGTTCAAAAACCTTTAAGATTATAATTTTGACTTTTAATAACACATTGTAGATTCAGATCGTTTGTTGATATCCCTCACAGACCAACACTATAACTTACATACGAGGAATAGTTTTTATATTCCCGGACTCGGCTATTTTTCATTATGATACAATTTTCGATTATGTTATTTTTTAATTACATATGCCTTGGTAATTTGCATGAGAATTTTCAAAACAATTGCAACGTTTTTAATTTTATTATCTATCAGTTTGTAAGTTGCGCATCGAAATGACTAAAATCGAATACCGGGCTGTTATAAAATTTCTAACAAAACAAGGAAAACCCCTAAAAATTATTCGTAAAGAGATATTGGCTGTATACCGGGATGATTGCCCTTCCATGTCAACTATTGATGATGATGATTTTAAATACATAAATAATAAATGATAATTTATCTCTCTGTTGTTAACTTTCTTTAACCCTAGAATTAACTATCAGCAACAACACAGAAAAACAAAATTAACGGCTAGTTAAATGTAGACTATTCAAAAATCGACAAATTAACACCAATAAAAAAATATCCCTAACAGAGCCTACTGTGGTATAAATAAAATATAAATAGAGTTTATACGCATACAATACGCATTATATTAAATAAATAATAATATCACATTTATGAAAGAAGAAAAAAGTTACATCATTCAATATTCCCGTCACGTAACTGTAATATAAAACAACATAACTCTTTTTTTTTACAACGGCATTGTAAATTTTACATAACCATCAGTTTTGCGTGCAATAAATTCATCGCGTTTATTTTGTCTTCAATTTGTATTCCGGACATTAAACTGAGCACAAAAAAAAACGTAACTGAATTAAAGCTCCCTTGCGGGATTGCGTAAGCCCAAATAAGCACCCTCGTACGTGATAATTATCGTTCCTGTTGGCGGCAGGAATTTATTTTTCCGTGCTTAAAGCTCACCTACGCATTCGTATTAACGTAATTATTCGGGTGAAATTATTGTACTTCGTGTTTGCTTCCTACAAATCTCGACTTGAACAAGGAATTCCAAAAATGAAAATCTGAACTGAAAAAAGGAATATTTCAGTTAAAAACACTTTTTATTCCTTACTTCACTTTTTTATACGTTAAAAAATAACTAACTAAAAAATAAACTAATAATAATAGTGAGTGCATAGCACTCGAAATGTACATCTAACGTATAAAAATAAAACTGAATTAACTTTATTTTACGGAATTCTCCATTATAATTGATTACATTATACAATAATTTACATATTTGTATATAATCAGGTAAGTATTCCTAAACTATTATTAATTAATAAGTAAGATAAGTGCATTCCCAAACGGTTCAAAGAATTGATTCAGTGTTGCTTATGACTTCACAAACTAACATCTACGGGTATATAATTACATAATGGAAACAATAATTTACCTAAGAAACTGTAAAAATAAAATTTAAACAAATAAAAATATAAAGTAAATAATAAAATAAAATAATAAGAGAAATTAAATATTAGGAAACAAAAATTGTTAAATTAAATTAAATATAAGTATATATATATATATATATATATATATATGTATGTATCAATCTTTATTAACAATTATGTAAGTACGTAACAAACATTGATTATGTATATCACACAAAAATTAATTAATTGTTAAAAGTCTATCGACCATAGGTCTTTCTGCCTGAGTTTTAAATGAACTGTCTTTGTTTTAATATGTCAAAAAAAACCGGTCATGATTGATGTCGTCCTATAAGTCCGCATGAAGGGGACTTATAGGACGACATAATATAATAAATATAATATCTGATATTCTAATTAAAGATAATGATAATAATAATAACAGAGCAGGTCGATAGCCCTTACTTAAGTAAAGTTTGTACATACATATCATAAGTTGTATATAATATAATTACAGGTAAATTCTTAAGTAATAAAGATTTGTTAGTAGTAATAATAACATACATTAATAATAATAACTAACTTAAATGTAAAGTAAAAGTAATAATTACGGAATAATTATAGAAAGAGTACAAAAATAAGAAAACAAAACTAAAAATAAAGCATGCTTGAACAAAAGTTAATTATAATAAGATTAAATTTAAGAGAATGAAAACTTAGTTTCTTCTTTAATTTCTTTTTTTTTATTATTATTTAAAATAAACTTATATTATCATCTCCGAATTGAACAGTTTTTAAAAAACAATAACAAACATTCGCAAATATGTAACTTGATTTCCTCACTCCCATGTACGAATCCCCGGCGTTTCGCTCGTAAGTTTAATTAAAACCCGCGTTCGCATTTGTATTACAAATTCGACCGTGATTTACGTCAACCGAAAACTTTGAGTGCACTCGCGAAAACGCAATTATTTCCCTATGCAGAAAAAAAAATCGCGGGAAAATGAAAAAAAAAAAGGTAGAGCGAGAGAGAGTAAACCCCACTGACGGATAATTACATTCGCGAAATGTTTTAACCTGACAGTTAATTATAAAGTTTTCCACTAATTAAAACAGTTCGCGTTCAGCTCACTCGTACAATACACGCAAAAGCTGAACTAGATTAAGAATTGACAAATATATATGCAAATATGCGCCGGTTATTAAACGCGGACGTTTATTTTAAGCGTGTAATTATTAACGTAGAGTCAAGGTGCGTAATTTTAAGATAATAAAATATTAACTATAATTACCTTCTTTTGTATTTAATTAATTAGATATTTAACAAATAATATATATTATTATTATCTAAGATATTTGTTGGTGAGTATGTGAAGTTTCTTGATATAATGTAGTAGTAAGAAAGGAATAAAATATTACATTATATATTTTTTTATTCACTTGTGCCAACAAAATGTGAAATAAAGAAAAAAAAAAGCAGTCGAGGAGAAAAGTTTACAATTATATTGTATTAATAATAAATATAACAGTTATTATATATATATATATATATATATATATATATATATATATATATATAGTAAATTATACAAAATAATGAAAGTTACAAAGTTAATGAAACATAATTAATATTTGTCAATTGGCTATCGACCTGTGGTCTTTCGTATTGTATTAATAATGTGAGTATTTGCACAATAAAGATGTTTCAGCTGATATTAATCACACGTGTTATTATTTAATTGTAAGGCAGAAATACCGCTGTTTGATTTCATATTAACTTATTGTAACGAAAGTGAAAGAGCAACTGGAAAGAGCATTCTGGAATATTCCGTAAAGCGCGCGCGATGAACGTAGCGTCATGAAAAATTCTGGAAAATTCGAGAAACAAACACGCTATATAAGCGCGTTAGCAATGTATTACGTACGTCCGAGTACTCAACATCTCTTAACTTAGAGTACAAAGATAAGAAGACAAAAATAAAAATAATACATGCTGTAATTAGCGATTAATTTTACAATAATAATTATATTTCGTATATTTTTTTTCTTCTCCTTACACCTAACGGTAGAAAGGAAAAAGATTATAAAATATTTTTTTTCTGGCCACACACCAAAATTTGGGTAGAGTGGCTTTTCTGTCGATTATATATATAATATTATATATATATATATATATATATATATATATATAATATTTTGATGCGTATTATTTTTATTTTGTCGTAATTTGTGATTGGTAATTTGCCTTTTTTATACATATGTTTTGTAATCATTTTAGAGCGTCACACTTTTCTTATAAAATTTTTAATATGTAATTATAATTGTAATTGGGAAATGGAGATTCCGTTAATAAAGTAAATTGAAAATCTGTGTAAAGATCCGTTTCACTCAAATGTGGCATTTTTGCAACAACCAATTACTTACTAATGTTTTTTACAAGTTTGACAGGCTAATGAAAACTGTTTTCAAAGGCAACTATTTTTTTAAGTTGACATTGTTAATTTTTATGTTTAAGTTTCGACCAAAAATTGAATATTTACAAAACAAATAAATATGAAAAAATAAAAAATGCAAGTTGAAGACCTTAACGTACTCTAAACCTTTGCAAAATTTCAGGACATTCCGATAAAGCGTTCTCAAAATATTTCGCTGTTTCCATACTGTTCAAAGTCCGGTTTATCGATGAAAAGACAAGTATTTTTTTAAAAAAAGGTATATGGTTGTAATCAGAATTATAAGGTCTATAAAAGTTGTAAAATAAAAAAAATCGAATTCCATTTAAAAACATTCAAGATGGCGTCCGTATGTGAAAATTCTGAGAATCATTTTTGATTTTTTCACGCCAAATTGTTCAAGAAAATATCCCATTTAGAAATCCCAATTTTGATGGTTATGTTTTTAGCCGTTTTCACGTTTCCATACTTTGTAGCGACCCTGTACATTGTATATACAAGAAGTTTTAAATTATATGAATAATAAGCACTGATGATCTGGCGCACAATAGTCTGAATGCGGTAAAAATTTCGAAATTCACGAAAATATTTATCAAAACGTTTATTTTTAAACAATTTAGAGTAACTGAAAACATGGCTATCCGTTGAATTTGGCGATTCGAATATTTTTACGATTACAATACTTTCGGTCCGGGGAAAGTAAAAATAAATAAGAAATTTGTGAATTTATTTACAACATTTCCTGTCGTATTGTATTATCCGATGTTTTGTAAAATAAAAGAGGAAATTCGGGACATTCATTTACGAGATGGCCGGCGTGTTTGTTTCTGTGTATCCTCGTATCCTTTCATGCCTCGGCCCGTGTATGAGCCCATTTCCTCCGACACACAGCCCGAATAAATCAATTCTGAACACCACAAAACCCAGACGTAAATAACTGTTAAATACACACGGCCAAACAAACTATCTCCAAGTCGATGAAACTGGCGAAAATAAAAGTGAGTTATTCACACACAATAAAACACGTAATCATTGTTATTTTATTACACGGACTGTGCTGTCTCTTTCGTCTTTTTTTTTGTAGTTAACAATTCTTGGCTTATTGTTTCCATTAATTAAATTAAGTAATTAGCGAGATATATAAAACAATTTACTAATTAGTAAACATAGACTTTAATCAAATTAATTAAAGGGGGATATTAATTTAAAGTTCAGATTTTTTATTAGCTATTAATTATTTAATTAATTACGATGCCGCGTGAAATTAGGCGAAAGATGGCGCTCGCGTCGACTTTTATTTATTATGAGCCGTTAATTAATTTATATTGAAAACAACTTTTAAAAAATAAATGATAAATACAATAAATCAGTCACTTTTTTTAAATTGATTGTTAAAAATAATCCAATTTTAAGTCACTTTTTTTTAAATTGATTGTTAAAATTGGATTATTTTTAACAATCAATTTAAAAAAAAGTGACTGATTTATTGTATTTATCATTTATTTATAAATCAGTCACTTTTTTTTTAAATTGATTGTTAAAATTGGATTATTTTTAACAATCAATTTAAAAAAGTGACTGATTTATTGTATTTATCATTTATTTTTTAAAAGTTGTTTTTAAAATTGATTGTTAAAATTGGATTATTTTTAACAATCAATTTAAAAAAAAGTGACTGATTTATTGTATTTATCATTTATTTTTTTATAAAATTATAAAGCATAAAATAAAAAATATTTTGATCCAAAAATAAATTTAATACATATATACAAGTTTAACACAATAAATACTTTTAATATTTAATATATCAACAGAATAAATAAAAATAAAAATTAAAGTGAATATATTTAAATTCTGGAGTTAGTTTCTCGATAGTTTCGGGTTATCAGCCCATTTTCAATTGAAAGCTTGATATGGAAGTTGGGCTGAAATTAAGCTAATAATCCGAAACTATCGAGAAACTAGCACCAGAATTTAAAAGTCGAAACCAGCCGAGAATTTAAAGTTATTCATTTTAATCTGTGTTTTTATTTATTTTTAATAATCTATTCATTTTTATTATTAAATATATATTCAAATATATCGCAGGTACGACTTCTGACTGTCAATATTTTTTTTATGAAAACTTGCTGTTATTAATTAAACAACAAACTTAAACGAAAATGATCTGGTAGAAAGGCTGATAGGGTAAAAATATTAATATTGACTAAAATATTTCAAAGGAAAATATTTATATATATATGGGTCACGTAATCCTTTTTTTAAACTCTGACCTGTTTCATCGTAAGTAGAAAGTCTTCTGAATCGTTCAAGCACATTTTTCAAGACTCATCATTCCGAGACTCGATTCACTTTAGGCATTTTCTGTAGCCGTAAATTTAGAATTATTTAATAAAATAAGCAATAATCTCCAACATCCCAGCGTATACTTACCCTTTCCACAAAATTTGCTCAAAACCCTCACAATTTATCCTTTCTTATTACAAAATATTGCATTCCTCGCAACCCTAATATGGGGAATAGTAGGGTTGCGAGGAACAAAACAGCAACCCTTCGGTCACTATCCACCAATTCATTAACTTATGCATACATGACAGTTCAGCTAGCTAGCAGAGTTTTAATTTGCAAATCAACATAAATTCATACAGAGCAGAAAGATTATGGTCAATAGCCCATAACAGACTAAAATAATTGTAATAAATTTTGTAAATGTTTGTTGTTGTTAAGTAATAATTTAGTCAATACATATCTTAAGAGTACCTTAGGGGCACATTCATAGTGGGGCATCAATATTCTAGAGTCAAGATTAAGGAAGCCCTCTAAATGAAGTCATAAATATTTTTATATTAATCATAATTATTTTTATACAACTGAATTAAACAAAAGTGAAGTGTGTTCATTTATTAACGTTTTAAGAAACACGTTACAGTCAGTTGGATTTTGTACAAATTTCCCGTAATGACAGTCTGTCACAGTGGAACAAATTAATTAAATTCTAACACCCATCCAACTCCAATTAATTAAGCAAACTAATATTTATGTATTTTCGGATACGTGCATGTGTACGTGTGTGTGTTTAGCTGGGTGTAATTAATCAAAACGAAAATCGATCGGAATTGCGGAGGTCGGATGAATTGACACCTGAGTCGAGTCGAGCTGAGACGAGACCGTTTTATTTAATTGAACGGATGATGGATGTACACTAAAAATACGCCATTATAACTTCATAATTCAGAAACCGGCAATAAATAAATATCGATGTTTAGGCGCGGTGCACGGTAACAAATACCCCGCGCTAAAATTTCAAGGTCATCGCCGCGAAAATTAATCACTCGCGATAATGGACGCGAAAAATCCGCGGGCTTTGCGTTGAATAACATTGCGAGAGGGATAAGTTGTAAATTATGGCGGGTATAAATAAAGTGCTGATATTGATAGATCGGTAATAAAGTGTTTAAAAAGAAACAAGAAATGTATTTTCTTTAATTTTTCTTTTTTAAATATAAAACTACCGAACATAATATTCATAAATAACATGAAAACAATATATATTGAATTGTTTATTTTTTGAAACTCCATACTTTTATAGATAACGTGATGTTAACATCATCACATGATAATGCTACTTTGTGGTGAAATATTTGTTGCGAGACAATAAAATATAATTTTTGAAACTATACGGATTAGTGCTTTATATATATATATATATATATAATCCCCATCTACCATAATGGTGGTGTAGGGATGGGTTGTCTTGGTTAATTATTATTCATATGTACAAATTTTGCCCATTCTTTTTTGTTTCTTGCGAGTCCTTTCGCTTCTGCCCACGTTTTTCCTCGTTTTTCCTGTATGATCTTATCCCAGGTCTGTCGTAGTCTTCCTCTGGTTTTTCTTTTTCCTACTCTTGCCTGCCATATTTGTTTCACTGGTTTTGTGCTTCCCATTCGTTCTAGATGTCCCCACTAGCTGAGTTGTCTTCTTTCTATAAATTCATCCAGCGGTTCTATTTCTAAGTACTTTCTAATTTCAGTGTTTCTCATTTTGTCCATTTTTGTGACTCCCCTGACTCTCCGTAGGTACTTCATCTCTATCGCCTGTATCTTGCTCTTTTCTCCTCTTGTTAGTGTCCACGTTTCACATACGAATGTCAGTACTTAGTGCTATCTATAAAACAACATACGTTAATATCATATAGACGCGATTTTTTTATGTTTATTTTACTCATTGGGTGTAATGGCTATTCTTGCCCAAAAGTTCAAGTCAGAACGATATTTTTTAATAACATTAAAATATTTATAATGCATAACCTTTTTTTATATATATATAAACATCTAAACGGAAAGACTAATGGTCAATGTATTGTAAATTAATTGTTTTCATTTGTTAACGAAATATTATTATTATAAAAAAAAAGAATTTGAAAATAATTAATAAATTATTCTTTCTTCAGTTTTCCATGCTTTCCATGATTATGTCAAACTAAAAATTCAATATTATTTTATTCCATTAAGAATAATTTTCTTTCGACAAACTTCAAACTTTTAGCGCGAAACAAGACAACAAACATCAGGCATCGAATTATTGTTAGTTGTCCCTGGTGACGTTTATTGAAAGCGGAAATGGCCGGGTTGTATTCCCGACACTAGCCCAATTGTGAGACATCGCTGTAAATTCGATATCATCCGTCAGGGCTTGTTATAAAAATTCTCATAAACGCGACGCGGCTCCCTTGAAATCGATACCCAATAAAACACTTTTGCCGTTTCTGTTCCGGCCGGCTTTATTTCTCTCTTTTCTGTCGGCTCGCTAAAAGCCGAAAAGTACGACGACAAGGCGCTAATTCACGAAATCCGTTATTTGATGTTCTAAAGAGAAAGAAAAGACGACGGACGCAAAGAAAGGGAATTGTCTTTCATTAATATTGGAAGACACTAGCTAAGCAGAATAAAGGGGTTATTATAGTCTATATTTGTACTATTGAAAATTTAATAAATGTAAAAATTAGAAAGAAAGACAGAAACACGTCAGGTCGATAGTTCATGACAGATTAACACCTCATACATATTTATAATCATAATACATAGCTGTATATAAAATATAATATAGATGAAACGAAAATTCCGTACTTCAGTTTAAATTTAAAGAAAAGTAAATAATTTTCATTTTTACCTACATTATTATACAACACTTGACATTACTCAACCTAAGTTATTCAGTGACAAATTTGATGTAATTGTCTGAATAAACATGTTTGCATATAAGAAAGAAATAGAGGATTTCAATCTAATAAAAAACGAATATGGTGTCCATAAGAAATAAGAAATTTACTAATTGTTAAGGCTACATCTTTGTTTGATTAATTAATCAACTATAGTATTACAGTTATACAGGGTGCGGCAAAACAGACAGAGCAGTTTTAACGCCCGTGTGGTGGGGGTACCTATCTGGGAGGTATTTCATTGTGTGTGGGGGGATGGTGGTCGTGCCATCAGGACTTAATGCATAAATAATGTACCGATTAAGATAAAATAAACTCCATTTCTTTAAATTGCGCTTTTTCTAATAGCCCTTCAAAACTGCACTGTCTGTTTTGCCGCACTCTGTATAAACAAATTTAAAAAGTGTGTATAAACAAATTTAAAAGTGTTAATAGAAATAATAAATATGATGGTTCAGCTGAAACGAAACATGCTATTAATAAAATAAACGCGTCTTCGATTACATAAAAGAATCGATATAATAATGTGTTTATTGCATTGAAATGTTGCTTGAAATAACGAAAAAAAATCGCTTTTTTTCAGTTTTTTTTTTTTTTCATTTTTCTTTAAAAAAGAAACTTAGCTCAATTTTCTCAATGTGATGTTAATCGATATAAAATTCTCCGAAGTGGCCAAATGTAAACATACCCTTCATCTCATATAATTTGAAAAATAATTGTATTGTTAAAACAAACACAATTATGGAATCTTCTTTATGTTGGTTGTTGGTTGTGGAGATTTTAATTACTTAAATAAAAATACTTGTCCTTTCTCCTACTTATATTTTATTTCACTAGATATATTTCGGAAACTATGTTTAAATAAACAATTATGGAAGTTACGCAATTTTCCTTAAAACTTAATTTATATAAAAATGAAATATATTTGTTTTCAAGAAGTCTATTAAAATAATAAATCGATATTAATACTAAAGCAATTACGATTTATTTCCCTTTCATGAACCGAACCGAAACCATTAATTTACTCCATTGAATATTAATCAATGAAATTATAAAGTAATCAGGCAACGTTAACGCGATTTTGATTGAGAAAACGGGGAGGGAAAAATTAAAAGCGGATGAAGTTCCGGTAAAAGTTTTCACAGTGCTTTAATTACTTAAATCAATAGCAGATAATACTTCGGGCATCGACGAGAGGAGCGAGATCAAAGCGACTCCAGAAACTCGATTATTATTATTCGCCGTTTCCGGGCGATATTGCTCCATCCGGAGCGGGCCGTTATTATCAGCGTTAACGGAGATACAAAAAATAATCATAATAAATTAATTACGGAAGACTTGAATTGTCCGGAATGTTTTTAATAAAGTAATTGTTTGAGTGTTTCGATACGACGGCTAAAGCTGCTCGAAGGAAATATGGTGCAGCCGCCGGGATTGGAAATTGCTGAAGGGATTAAGAAAAGCGGAATGATAGTCACGATATTGTGGAAGTTCTTAAAATGGTGTAAATAAAAACAACAAGGGTGGAAAGACCTCTGACCGGTAGCCATTTTGTAAAATTATAACGTATGTATTGTAAATAATATTAGTTATAATAAATGTATTTCATTATGTAAAATAAATAAATAAATAAAAATATTTAATTACCCGACACCAATTGGTAAAATTATATATATAAATATTTAATTTAGTAAATTTACTCGTCACAGCTTATAATGTATGAGAAATTTTTATATTTATAGAAATTAATGAAACTACTTACCTCTTGTGTTGGTGTCTATGTGGTGTTCCCTGGGAAGTAGGCGGATACGTACACCATCATCCAGGTTGTCTCTCCTGTCCGAAGGTTTAGCTCCACTGCTACTAAATCCTTGGAGATAAATTGTGTTATGGGCAAGTAAGTGGTATCCCGGCTCATATAAATTTCTAGTTTTTATTTTTACATACATACATAAACATCTTTATTTCTGAGATTGGAATATACAATTACAATACAATATTTAACAATACACTAACGTTCACAATATAATTCCAACTCTGAAACTGGCTATCGACCAGTGGTCTTTCAGCCTTTTATTTTTATTTTATTGGAAACTCTGTTAAAGTTGTTGCTGAAGCTATTAATTAACCGGCGTATTATTTATACCCGACATGCGTGAATTAGCATTTTAGTCGATCAAACACGAAACGTTTTCATTTTTTTTTCTACTTCTGATAACTTCTTCTAATTGCTATAATAAACATAATGAAGGACTAATAGCGGCCTGGTAGTAAAAATACGAGCCAGAGAAAAAATAATAGCGGTGAATTATGTCGTAAAATATTTATGGGCGCGGATAAATAATAAATTCGTTACATTAACAGCACTTTTATTTCGCCTTCTCATATGTAACACGGTTATTAGGACGTAATTGTAATTCATATACGAGTCTAAATGTATTATTTCTGGAATTGCTATTGCAACAGAGTTTACATTTTATTGAATATATACTGGTTTTTTTTTATGTGCAAATATATTCTTTCAGACAATTACATTTTTACAAACATTAAGTATATACATTAAAATAAAGTTAATGGTTTTAATATTTAGACATTGGTAGTTCATATTGTATGAAATAAATATGAAGAAATTATTAAAAATCAACCAATAAAACACAGATTAGATTGAATAACTTTAAATTCTCGACTAGTTTCGGGTTATTAGCCCATTTTTAAGAGAATTTAAAATTTAAAGTTATTCAATCTAATCTGTGTTTTATTGGTTGATTTTTAATAATTTATTCATATTTATTTCATTAAAATAAAGGTTTGTATGTCCTAAGTTATTGACCATCGGTCTTTCTGCTGGATTTTTTATATTATTATTATTAATTTTAATTTTATATATATATATATATATATATATATATATATATATACAGAGAGCTTTTTTTATCAGTATACATTTCCCCTATGTATACCTGCAAAATACGCGACTCAAATGCATTAATATATGTGTGTTTAGTTGCCTATAACACGCAAATGAACACATATATGCCAAATAGTCAACTTAACATACACACATTAATTATTCAATGCAGTTAGCTCGCGTTTTTTGCAGGTATACACTTCCCCTAATGTATACTTATAAAAAAATCTCTCTGTATATAATCTTTATTGAGAAACGTAAAGCAACATCTACATATAAGACAAAATATTACTATGTATGGTGTAAAAGTCTAATAATTGGCTAATGGCCAGTGGTATTTCCGCCTGGATTTTGTTATTTTTGCATTTGTGCGTATAACAATATGTTATTAATGTAGTGTTAGAAAGCGTAGGAAAAATAAAGTAAAACTATAAATTAAAAATTATAACAACAATATGATTTTAAAGTATCTTTTTTTAATTAAAACTAAAATGATCAATGCTTTAAATTACTCACCAGCAATTCAATGAGCTGCGGAGTTTATTTAAAACCGCGTTCGGTGGAGTGAAATGAAAAATTGATTTGCATTTTCAGTAAACCAGAAAATGTGTGCACTTTGTAAACGAACGTTTGATGGGCGCCTATTATTTTAATTTCATTTTTGCACGACTGGATCAATGGTGCTTTGTAGGTTTAACTTTTTTTGTTATAAAAAATGCAATTCTAAATTAATGATTAAATTACAAAAGAGATAAAATAATGGCAACATTTTAACATTTTATACAGTGTGGACAAGTCCCTAAAAGTATAGGGAGTTTCTAATAAATTTATATTTATGAAATCTTCATCATAACCAACACGTTTTTAATCATAATGATGGTTGCGACCGTAACTACGTGGTAATTCATGATCACTGAATAAAACACTTACTATGTTTTTACCACAAAATTTCTTTGGTAAAAACATAGTAAGCGTTTTATTCAGTAAAAACATTTTTTTTTTTTTCAAAGAAACGATTTTTAAGTTTTAACTACTTTGTGTTATACTAAAATTAGGTGCAAAGTTTCACCCTGCTCTTCACTACAGTTTTTTATATTTTCTATATGAATGGGGAAAGTTAGTTTTGTATCTAATGTGATACCAAGATATTTACAATTAGAGGAAGGGAAAATTAAAATTGAATATGGGGAATTGTTTGGACGGTGGTAAGAATAAGGAGTTTTGTTTTGTTGGAGTTAATGGATATTTTCCATTTTGCCAAGTCTGAATGGTATGAATCAACCATTGTATAGTACATAACGCTTTCTGTAGGTGCGTAGTGATTAATCACGTATCGTCTGTGTACAGAAGTTGATAGGCAGAGGGGTGGATGTATTGGGGATTATGTTTATAAATATCGGATGTGAAAATGTTGTATGAAATATGAGATAGAGGGTATCCTTGTGGTAAACCTTGTTGGCGGGAGAATGGCCGGGAATAAGATTTACGAATTCTAACAATTAGGCTTTGGTTAAATAAATAGAAAAGAGTATGTTTAAATAATTTATTAATTATTTTCAAATCATTTTTATTTAATATAGAATTCGGTTGCTTAGAATGCTATCTAAGGTTCTAACTATATTTGGATGGATACAAACCAAACCACGATGTCAAACTGAATCATAAGCTTTATTTCTAATAGACCGATAGCGTTTTTTTTTTTCCTTCGAAGTAAAATATTCATTTTTTTGCAAAAATATTGCTTTTTAATTGGCAATGTTAAAAATTCATATATTTCATTCAAACAACTTAAAAAAATAATCTTTACAACTTTTGCTTATATTAAATTTACAAACTTTTTATGTTCATCCACATTTAAGACCCCTGTAGGATATTCATACTTCTATATCAATTTTAGTCGATCAATTAGATAATGGTAAAGTATCATTAATCTCCACTTCAAGGAAATTATGCTGGTAAGCAGATTCCACATTACATTCCACTATCTTCTGAATGATAAATTAATTCAAGATAAATAGTTATTGAATTTAAATGGAGCAATCTGCACCCTAACTTACGGATTACAACAATTTCCCTTAAAGCATAAATTCAATCGCATTCCTTGATCTGAATAATAATATTGGAAGAAAAAAAAACCTCATATGCACTCGCCGGAAATAGTATGAATTACGACTGCGATTGCATGCAGTTCGATCTCGATTTCATTTCGGGGCGATTTAATAAATTTTCGCGCACAACCGCAATAATTCTCAATTACCGTTTGTGATTTATCCCCTTTCGAAAATGCAACCAAACGCTGATATCTTCATCGCTCGTAACGGCACTAGTTCGGAAACGTCTGAGTTGAGAGTATTAATTACGATCTGTGTCTCCCGCAAGGGAGGATTGTTCAAATAGTTTAGTCGTTCTGGAGCGTGTGTCTGTTGGTGATTAAGATAGTGTTGTGTTTAACTTAAGAATTGGGTATTGTTTCATTTAATTTGTACATTAATTTGGTTATTGTCGTGTTTCATTTGTTATTTAATTATATAAAATAATTTAAGCTGTTATCTAAAATTCGCCACCAATTATAAAACACCTACGTAATACCAATACTAAATATGCCCATCCTTCACTAACAATTCATCAATTCATTACAATTAATTTGGAGAACTTAGACAGTGACGTTAGCAATTGCATAAAACGACAAAAACTGGACAAAGACAGGCAGAAAGACCGTTGGTCGATAGCCATTTTCTAAGGCTTAACTAGTTGTAAATAATTGTAATGCTGTAAATATTGTGATGTAATTTAATGTATCTCTCAGAAATAAAGTTTTTCTATATATACAAGGGTTTTAGATAAAAATATTAACGAAAATAAGTCCCACGGTCCTTCCTTAAGCCTCACGGGCCACTTAAAAGAACTATACATTTGACAACGCTGGATCAAACAAGTGTGCATTTATCCTGTTTATAACTGCTACATCATCCGCTGGAGGTGTTGCATAGACATTTTCTTTTACAAACGAGCGTGCGTCGTTGCCAGATCTATTTTCATTAAAAGAATGCTTCTGATGAAGTTATAAAATTGTAAAAATATCCGATTTATTAATCATTTACATTAATGGAATTATACACGTGTCTAATTGATTGTTAATGCTATTGATTTTTTACAAAATATTTAAAAAAACAATACTAATTTATATCACATATTTAAAATTCCGAAGACCTCGTGAGCCTCAATGAAGAACCATACAACATTTTTTTATTTGGATTTTCTATTAAAAATTAATTAATGAATTGAGCTACCTGAAGGTTTTCACTCATTTTCTGTACACCTTGTATAGTATATAAGCCATTATCTTCTGAATTTAATGCAAAGAAAAAAAAGGTGGATACTAAATCTGTTGCTCGCGGGCTGACTTCATGTGAGGCTTCACGACAAAGGTATTGAAATTGAATCGATGATTGGTTTTGAGTTACGTGAAGAGTATCATCAAAATAATTAACACTGTTGTAAAGTATGGAGAAAGGATACAACAGTGTTAATTATTTTGTATTGAAATTTGTGTGACTATTAACACCGTATGACGATACATGATGTCAACTTGCAATTATCTGATACTTTGGCTGTGGAGTCTTACATGAAGTTAACCCGCGAGCCGCCTCTTGGGCTGTCCTACTATAAATGCGATCTAAGGAAACCTATATTAAATAAAAATGATTTGAAAATAATTAATAAATTATTTCCACATTTTTCAATTTGTTTAGGAAACTTAGATATTATGCTAGAAAGCTACATTAAGACGAAAAGAAAATCAAGAATTATTTTAATAAATTAAATAAAAATAATTTTAAAATAATGAATCCTTTATTCTTTTTTTTATTTCTATAAGCACATTACATTTACTGGAAAACGAGAAATTATCCTTTAAAGGCACACATTATCGTAGTCCTTCTTTAAAAATAATTTTAAAATAATGAATCCTTCCCTAATTACTGTCAAATTCTTTTTATTTAATTTATTTAAATAACTGTGATCAAGAGAATAAATCCTTTTTTTTTCTATTTAGAATTATTTTGTTATTTTTTAAAATCCTCACTACAAATAAGCTGCGGTCTTGGGAAACCTAGATGGAAGGCTACATTAGGAAGAAAATAAAATAAAGAGTACTTTTGTTATTTATAAAAATCCTCACCACATATAACAACCTGTTTTTTTTTTTTTTTTTCATTCTCTGGACATCTAATTTCTCACACTCGCCTTTCTCCTTTTACACCCTATCTACGCCACTTTTTTTATGTATTAGGGATTTCTGGGATTAAAAGATTAGCGTTCGCGCGTCATCGAGCTTTATTTAATTCTCTCGCCGGTCGGCCGTAAAACCCGCCGCGACTGGCAGGACGAGGGTGGGGGGTTTTAGGTTTAGGAAAAAAGCCCCGTCCCGATTATTATAAATCGCATGTGTCCATTTTTATTCCGGCGATAAAATTTTATCTCTTCCGGACCATTTAAGTCGCGTTATTAACTTTATGCGTGCGATTCTTTCCATTTGTTTCGCGTTTCGCGCCGACAGATTTCGGCCGTAAAAATGCGGCCCGGTGCAATAACACCAATCATAAAATTTACATATTTTCGCCACTCGAACAATGGGACGAGCGCGATTTCGAATAATCGTCGATGTTCCCTCGGATATAATAAAGTAATAATCGTTTGGTTTTTGTTTGTTAAGTATCATGTTTTATATATTTTGGGGACGTTTCTTTTTTTATATTTATCCAGTCATTTCTGTGAAATCAAAAAAAATGTAATTTATCTGAAAATTAAACTTCTGATAAAAAAAAACTTTTATTTATTTATTTATTTAATGATAATAAATATTATTAATTATATATTTGTAAAAAGGTAAATCCGTTAAATAAATAAATAACGGCAGCTATAGTTTAGTTTTTAAATGTGAGTTTAATAATCTAATATACTGGTACAAAATTTCATCTGTTTTCATTCATCCATTTGAGAGTTATGATTTTTTTTTCGAAACGTCAATTTTTTCAAAAATATTTAAATATTTCAAAAATTGTTAGGTTTAGGCATATGAATATATTATAAAAGTTAACTTTATTTTTGATGTAGAATCTGAAAAAATATAAAATATAGGTCATTCCATTAGAAAAAATATAACTATGATACGCCATGCTTTTATGGGACACCCTGTATATTTGAAACTAATTTTAAAATGTGGTCCTAATAGACCTACATACGCCTGTGAAAGCCGATTTTGAAAAAAGTAAACCATTTAGCCGTAAAGCTACTCGGCGCGCACGCTGAGACACCCTGTATATTAAAATGAGATTATTAAGATAAATAGAAAAGAGTATTGACACAAGTTATTAAGATTATAAATGTTCTACTATTCAGATCGCGCCTCAGGACTTGTATTCAACAAAATAGTTAATGCAATCGAAAATTTTATAGATTGGTTCATTCAATTTTTATTGATTGTTATTTTTGTTCTTTAATTATATTAAACCCATCATATTTATATATATGTATGTTACTGTATTTAATGGCCTCCGTTAATTAAATAAATAAATAAATAAATATTTGCCCTATTAAATAAAATGAAACAACGATATTTCACACATTTGCAATTATTTAAATTACAATAAAATTAAACAAGTTGAAGACGGTACGTAAAAAATAATTAAAAATTGTTTAACAACTATGGGCTTACAGGGCAGAGCTGCACTGATGAGCAATGAAATTCCGAAACACGTGTCTACAGGTAGCCTTGTAACTTTTATTTGCCGTTTCCTTTCATTAAATAATTTCGACTGAAATCATTGCAATTCGCAGTAGTATTGCTATGCAACAAACAAATATGTACTGTGTAATTCAATGTCCGGCGGAGTAAATGCTGGGGAAGTAGTTGTTTCAATAGAGGTTTGTAAAACTTACAGTGTAAGTAATTTTTGCAGTTTGAGAAAAGGGATTGATCGAATTTTATTAATCATTGCTAAAAATTTTCCTTGTTGATTTCATTGTAATATTTGCCCTAGTAATTTATAGGTTGAATGCAGGATCAGCCGCATTTCGGTTGCGCTGAATTCATACCTTTTAGTGTTTTTCTCAGGTTTTGTTGTAATATGAGATTTAACATTCTTTGTTCTTTTTACTTGGTGAAAAATAAATACTTTAATTAATAAAATATTTATGATTTCCTCACCTGAAGAAGCTACAGCGTAGCGAAACAATTGTAGTGAAATTAAATAAAAAAAGTGTTGAAAATCATAAATATTTTATTAATTAAAGTAACCATGGATTTTAAATTAAGTGCCTCATTAATCAACGAAAAATGAATAAATAAATGAAATATTTTTTTTGTGCATTTATAATTGCTACAAAAAAATAGATTATACGAATTAAGAGAAATTTATACTTTTCGAAACCCAACTGAATAATCTTTATAGCTTATCAATTTTATATAGTTTAGTATTTAGTTTGTAGATACAAGAGTAATCCTCTTATGAAAATATGGAATTTGCGTATTAATGACAAATGAAATAAATATTAATATGGAATAACATATTTTTTTGGAAATAAAACCGACTGAAACGAAATAATTGTATTATCAATCCAATTTACAATTTCAACAAATTCGAATTAATCAAAAACTCGAATAATCGCGCCGATTCATGAAATACAAAATCAAAAACAAATATATATTAGCTGTGGGACATGATTTAAAACGGTTTCAAAACTAAAGAGATTAAAACAAATACATTTCCGGGTGGTTCACATATTAATTTATTTGCAACGTGATCCGCATGAAATATGAGTTAAAACGGCAAATATTTTAACCGCAAATATTAACATTTCGTTGTTCCGCGTGTAATTAATGGGAGCGCCGATATATCGGGGCATCATTTAATTTCGAATTTTCGAAAATAACGAGATTATCCGGCGTGTTTGCGTGAATTACATGCCGCGGATTAATAGCCGATATGGGTTTTCATTCGCGTCTAATTATTTTTGTGGTGCTGTTTAGAATTTAAAATTCAAATTGTTGATTTAATAATTTAAACATATATTGAATTAATATGAATAATAAAGTTAATACATGTAATTTTCAAGTGAAATCGTCGGCAATTTTGATTCTACAAGGTGGTCATGTGAAATTGCTTCTCGTCCATTGATAGGAAAGCGAATATATTTATTTATTCATACAATCAACGAAAATTATATTCCAATAACAGATTGCAAAACTAAATTAAATCTAAATCCATATGATACCAAACAAAATATAATTGATTTATTACATTCTATAGAATAACGTGTTGTGAATTACGTGTAGAGATTCGAACAATTAAAAATAAAACACTTTGAATTCCTTTCTCCAGTTGTTTATTTGTACACTACATGTACATTTCGGACACTATGTGTCCATTATCAATAGCTGACAAAGTATTTTTAATTCTATAGAATGGTGAAAATCGTGAAATACGACAGAGAATGATGAATAAAAACCCATGTGGTTAAAATGTTAGTTCAATCACCATTATCTTACTTTTGGATAATTGATAAGATAAATTTCGGTCTTTAAAATTTTTTTTGCAACTATGAACCAAAATTGAATGAGAAATATGTTCACATATTATTTCAAATACATTTTATCATATATTAAAAAAAATGAGGCCGAAAGACCTCCGGTCGATAGCCGTTTCTCTTAAGAATATATATTTGTTTTAAATAGTTTCATGTATTTTATATTATATTAAATATGAATGAATGTATTCTTGGAGAATAAAGATGTTTATATATATATATATATATATATATATATATATATATATATATATATATAAAATGCACAACTGTTTATTTATGTAGTAATACTCGATTACTAAAATTACTCGACTCAATTCAACACTATTAAATAATATTAAATAACGACAAAATATTTTTTATTCTTTTTTTATTTCTATAAGCACATTACATTTACTGGAAAACGAGAATTTATCCTTTAAAGGCACACATTATCGTAGTCCTTCTTTAATGACCTCTTCCTACGTGCGTGTTTTATTCTACGTTTCTTTGGTGTATTGTTGAAACAACTCACTCGAAAACTCCTTTAATCACCGATGATTCGACTCTTCTGTATATCCTGTTTGTCGAATGTGAAAAGTCGGATAATGTATTCGCCCTTTGCCGACTTTCAGCAAAGGTGAGGGCGACCCTCCCTGGAAACTTTTATAATTAAAGTATCGGTGAAAATTCGACGGGCAGATTAATTAATTCCGATTCCACTCTTCTCTCTCCCTCTCTTCCTTTTTTCTTTCTTAATTTTTCGCGCGTTTCCAGACAAACGTGCGCGTTTAATTGAGATTTTCGATCCCGCTGATTAATATTGAATTTCATAAATTGGTTTAAGAGGATATGTGGAGAAATATTATGTATTTTCAATTATCAATCTTTTATTAAAAGGATAAATCATTAGTTATAACATTAAATTAAAATAGTTTTTATGAAATAAATATAAAATTTTAAAAATCAACCAATAAAAATAAATTTTAAATTCTCTTGAAAATGGGCTAATAACCCGAAACTAGTCGAGATTTTAAAGTTATTCAATCTAATCTGTGTTTTATTGGTTGATTTTTATAATTTATTTCATGCAATATGAACTACCAATGTCTAAATATTAAAACCATTAATTATATTAAAATAATTTTTACTTGACTAGTTTCGCTTTTTTAATGCAATATTAAAACAATGCGTCTTTAAAAAAATGATATACATTCCAATTCAATTTTAATAAATGAAACACTTCTCTACAAACAAAGTAAAAAAGTGTTTCTTTTATTAAAAAAATCTTGAATTGTTGAGGCTTTTATTTGTTGAAACTCCTTACTTATATAGATAGAATAAAACACGAACGTATATAGTTTCGAAAATTAAAATAATTATGAACTGTTTTATTCCATTTATACAAAAAAATCTTACCTCAATTATTTCTGTATGTTCCACCAAGTGAAAGTTAAGAAAATCTTTTTTTTTTTTTGATGTTGTTAATATACTTATAAGTTCCATGATCACACGTATGGGATTTATAAGTAAATTAATAGTATCAAAAATTTAAAATATGATTTTCTCATTTTGCACTTGGTGAAACTGCCCTTTTAAATCCCATAAGTATATTAATAATACGAAAAATTTGAAAAATGTTTTTCCCATCTTGCATTTGGTGGAGCAAACTGCACTAATTGAGGTAAGATTTTTTTTACCTTTTAAATCCCATAAATATATTAATAATATCAAAAATTTCAAAAATGTTTTTCTCATCTCGCATTGGGTGGAGCAAACTGCACCAATTGAGGTAAGATTTTTTTACCTTTTAAATCCCATAAATATATTAATAATATTAAAAATTTTAAAAATGTTTTCTCATCTTGCATTTGGTGGAGCATACTGCACTAATTGAGGTAAGATTTTACTAAAAAGATACTTGGTTTTGATAATGGCCTAACAAAGCGAAACTAATCGAAATAAAGTGTAACGTATTAAGCAATACAAAATGTTTTCTTAATAACCTTGCCTCAAATACATCAAAAATAATTGAGGACACAAATAAGTTTAAAATTTTTTTTTCGCGCTTAGAAAACTATCTAAAATAGGTACAGTGTATTTTATTTTTTTTTTATTATGTTCTATCTTATTTAAAAAAAAATAATTAACATAAAAGTGTTACCCATTGCAAGCTATGATTTTTTCCTGCCTTTATGGCAATGCGAAAAATAAAACCCCCCTCTTGGAGGCCAAGAACAACGGGTTTTATTTAGGACGGTATTTGGTTTGTCCACTGAAATGAAACTTACTCTTTCAAGATCGTTTTATATCGACCGAAATAAATAGTAGGCTGATGGTGTAAGGTCTGGGCTATAAGGTAATGTTGGTTAGAAATTTATATCCGATACTTTCGAGACAAATTTTAACCATCTATGCAACATGCAGCCGAGTATTGTAGCCACAATAAATTCATTTTTTTACAGCCAGCATCGATATGATACAAAAACGACATCCCTTTTTTACTGTAGGTTAATAATGAATCAGCGGCGGTCCTACACATTATTGAATTGTTGTCAGTATTGTTTACTCAACCTGCACCAAATTGCAATCGTTTTGTACTGGTATGAAAAACTGAACATAAATTTAATACAAAAATATTTAAAACATTTTCCTTATGCAAAGAAGTCATATAAAAGAAAGTTTTTTTTAACTTAACAACTCAATAAAATAGGATTAGCTTTAAAGATATTGTGAATTATTGTAAAAAGGCTCATATGCTACATTTTTCAAACTAGAGCAGATACATTTTTATCACGATTTAAAATAGTCATTGTAAATTAGGCTAGAATCATGTGACATGATCCAATCATCAGAAATTCTGTTGTTCAGTGTTATCATTAATAAAATAGGATTAGCTTTAAACATGTTGTGAATTATTGTAAAAAGACTCATATGCTATATTTTTCAAACTAGAGCAGATACAAATAGAAAACAGTATTCATTCACTTGGTCACAGCTATTTAAATTTGATTCAATTCTTTTCGTTTAATTTTATTCGGTTTTGATTTAAATTGAATTAATTTGGTTTAATTTAATTTAAATTGATTTAGTTTAATTTGATTTAATATAACTGATTTAATTTTGCTGATTGTATTTGAATTAATTTAATTGATTTATTTTAACATCTTTAAATTATGTAAGGCATAGCTGTACTGACGAGGGATAGATCCCGAAACACGTGTCTGCATTAAATTTTTCTCGGATAAAGATTTGTTGCATTATGCAATATTTTATTGATGTGCAACAGCAGGTGTACATTATGTAATTCAATGTCCGGCGTGGGTATTTGCCCGGGAAGTAGTTGTTTTAATGTGCATTTGTTTAACGTACTTACGTAGGTAAGTCAATAGTCACAGAGCTAAATGTGGAAATAATTTATTAATTATTTTCAAATCATTTTTATTTAATATAGAGCAGATACATTTTTGTCACAGATTTGAAATCGTCATTGTAAATTAGGCTATAATCATGTGACATAACCCAATCATCAGAAATTCTTATCATTTAGATTAAATCCTGATTTCAATAAAAATAGTTTCAATTTATTAAAATAAACTGCACAGGGAAGAAAGACCTTTGGTCGATAGCCCATGACAGACTACTAAACCATCTATATGTATTGTAAATATAAATATTTGTAAAGAATTGTAATTGTGCTGTCTGAATAAAGACGTTTGTTTGTAAATCGCATAAAAAACACGACTGTTTATAAATTATTGTCATACATAAATTTCTCTTCAAAAAAGAAACATTAATAATTTATTTTACGCGGAATGAGAGCACTTGAAAAGCTCACGCGAATGCCGCGCGGTATGGAAATATTCATTTATATAAAAAAAGATAATGTTGCATTATACACCCTTCCTGGAAAATGCAATTAATTTTAAAAATGCCTCTCCTGACACTTTTGTAATTTTCATATTCCATTACAGAACCATTCATTCTGTATACTTAAAAGCACTAAAGGTACAGAGGGGCTATAAAATTTAATTAACACAACGGTGATGCTTTTTTTCTCTCTCTCTCCTTTAATAATTTGTAAAGTGTAAATTGATATTTACCGCTTCGAATATTGATTGTTTAAACTTGGAGTTGCAATATTAATTTAAATACATAGTTTTTTTTAATTATATAAATTATTCATAATAAATGGAAAAGAGTATTCATTCACTTGGTCACTTTATTTAATTTATTCATAATAATTAGAGATGGGCAAAGACGATCTTTTTGTTAATGGAATATTAAGTATATGAAAATTTTATTAATGCAAAATATTCTGTTAATATCAGTAACTGTTTTCTAATTATTGAAAATTGTTTATTTATAAATAATCCATTACTATACTGCCATATAGACAAACGAATAAGCCATCAAATGAGCATAAATTTAAACACCCATGCCATTAAAACAGTCAAGTTGGCGGTGTATCTTGAAAAGTTTGACAGCTAGTATCACAACAACCATGATTTGCCTGAGAATCTGAAAAAAGTCCTGAAAAACTCTCAAAACAGTTAATAATTTGTTCGCTCATGAAGTATTAAAAAATCTAAAGCGTTCTACGCGTTATTTAATTAAAATATTAATAATTTTTATTTAGCTATATGCTATACAACAACCTAGAATAATATATATAGCATAAATCTATAATTTAATATAACTTTTTTTTTTGCAGCACCAACTACTTTGGTTACTGGTTATTTTATTAACAGTTAACTGATAGTTAATCACGTCGAAACTATAGTCACTAAATAAATTTCAGTTATACAAACAAAATAAAAAAGTGTTTTCATTAATGGAACAAATCAAGTATTTTATTTATTTAGTCCTATATAACATCGTTATATAAGTATTTTAACTTATGTTTTAAATATCCTGAATTAAATCAATAATGTTTCACCACGGATTAAGTGAGAAATTAATTAAGCATTATCCGAAACTATTCGAGAATTTAGAGTAATTCATCTGTATTTTAATTTATTTTATTTGTAGATTTAATAGCAATGTATTCATAAGGTTATAAGAAGATTTAATATGGGAGAAAGATTATTTGATTCAATATTAAACATACCTTACCGACGAGTGTAAATATTTATGTCAATATGTAAAACAAAAAAAATATTATTATTATTAAATAATTTTGGAATAAGTGATACAATAGTATTAATATAGTGGAAATTATTTGATATATTGTTTTTTGTTGCAGGTGTAAACTTTGTGGTTGCACTTATAAATAAATAAATGTAACAACTATACTTTGTTTATACAACTAAACTTTATTTTGAAGCGTCTAGTTTAAACTGTTCACCTAATTTATATTTTAGTTTTATTAATAGTTAACTATTGTATTATTTTTTGTACTACTGCAATATCTTTATTCAAAGTTATTTGTTTTACATATATTTACAATATATTAAAATTATTTGTTTCTTTCTTGCTTGCTTGAACAGGTTATCGACCTATGGTCTTTCCGCCTATTTTTTGTATTATTGTATATTTTACTTTTTAATAAGAACATGTAGATTTCTGTTGGTAATAAAAATCTATTATTATTATTATCAATGGTCATTATCAAGCTAATAATATTTACAAAGAAACTGATCGTTTTTAAATAAATTTTAGTGGTTTTAATAAAGTACAGTTGTTTTATTTATTTATTTATTTACATTTTATATACATTTCACAATGGAAAATATGGTGAACATAATTTGACGAAAGTTGCGATTTGAAATATAAAACTAAGTAAAGCGATATCATAGTTTTTTGACCTTAAATCGAGACCTTCGCCAAATGATATTTATTATATCTCTAATACATTTTCGATTTAGTCATACTTTTCATTGTGTTCTCTTTAATTATTTGATAATGAGAACACAATGAAAATCACCCATTTATGACTTCTAGATTTAATAAAAAAAACACTATTCCACACTAAATTGCATTTGGCTTGACTTTCTTGTTCTGTCTGGAAAACAGTCGACGTTTTCCTTTTCTGTCTGCCAGACGCGTATTTGTAAAATGTATTTTCCAGAATGTGTAATAAATAGACTTTCCCCGTTATTTACGATTTAGCCGACTTTTTATTATGGCTTCCTCTTGTAGTACATATGTACGTCTTGCGGACCCCCGATACTTCTCTCGCGGTGAGGAATTTATGGCAAGAAGTTAAAGGAGATTGATGAACTCCACTGGAATCGTTTAGTGCACGGTTAATATAAAGCGAACTCGAATTTATTCACCCGCAACTCTTGTATTCGGTTAATTAATTAATTTAAAATGAAAAATTGTATAATGTAAAAATTTCTAGAAATTCTTTCAGTTCTTTCTATTGTAACGTAAGAAAATTAAAAGATTTATTATTACACTTTCTAATTATGAAATTATAAAATTTTCTCATCGCGTAATTAAAAAACTGCACTTTAACACATTTTTCATTAAACCCCAGGTAAATGAAAACACGCGCCTAGCTCGCTCGTTTTCATTTTGCGCCTTTTTCAGTGAGTAATTTTCGTCGTCGCGCACTTTTTATCCTCACCTTATTTGAAATAATGGCGCACTGAAACAGAACATCATAAATATTTATGCTCACATGGAGCCACAAAGGGCTCATTATGCTCCGCAATATTTTATAAAAGACTCCGCGCGGTAACAGCCCGGCCTTTTTTTACTCCTCCCGGCCAGCATTGTTAAAAGTCGAAGAATGCTAGTTCGATGACGTGCGCTAAAGTTATGAGATCAAAGGTCGGATGATTTTAATAGAGAGTTTGCCTTTGGGAGTTTTGAAAATAACGAGGGGAGAAATTTAATCGGATGTATACAATATAAAAAAATTGTTGCTTTGCATTGTCGTAAATATAGAAGAAAACAATATATATATTCCTTTTAACTTATTTTGCATAATTGAGTTTATTGAAAATTTTAACAATTTATCTTTAAATTGTATCGAAACTGTAGTGACTATATAAAAATCCACATATAACTGATTTACAACGTTAATTAAACCTTCTGTGCTCTCTTGGCCCTATTTTTAGTGTGATGAATTTATAAAAATGTTTCAAGGTATTTTTTCATATTGCAACAAATGAATAATAATAATAATATATTTATTTACGGTATCTCCTTTTTACAAAACATATGCAACAAAAATCAATATTACAAGTAAATATATAAATGTATGTAAATGATTTTCAAACTGAAATATAATTATAAACTAACAGTGAATAATATTAATATTTTAATTACAAATTAAATAATGAACTTCTGAAAACAATTACGTGCGTTAAAGATTTGAGAGTTTTTTTCGCACAAAAATTGGATTTTACAAATAGCATTTCTTATAAATTTTCCATGATAAATTAATGAAAAATACAAGTTTTTTTTTTTCATTCATTTTTTTTTATTTTTTTACAGAGATTTATAAGTAATAAAAATTAAATATGAATATCTCATTTCTATTCTGGTTTTATGAAATACCGTTTTATATAAATTAAAATTAAATGAACCCTCGCGCTCAGAATACGCAGTTAACAATAATGTGTTTCTTAATGGCACTTTATGTACACCTAAACAACGCGTAAAGGCCGGCTCCTGTCCATTAATCCACCCCTTCTGCAGACAGTTATTAGCCCCCCTAAGGACATGATGGATGGCGTCTTAACGTTAAATGCTAAAGAATCATAAATTCATCACCGAGTCAGAATTAATGGATGTTGCGTTATATTCTTATGCGTTATTTTTGCATTTTCAAGCAAAACCATTTTTTTCTGACTTAATCTAATTAATTATTTATAATGAAATAATAATTAATCCACTATTTATTCTAACTTGATTTATTGTCGAATTGATTTGCATCAAGCACCAAATACGCAATCCTAATCTCTGACCGAAAGGAAAGTCCTTCGATTTGTAGAATAATCCGTGTGTGTGCGCGCGAGCTTGTGTGTGTGTATAAAGAGATGTAATCCATCATTGGTCCGTTGAAATTTCCTCTCCTCCAAGGACTGCGATTTATTACCGTAATCCTCGTCCCGGCTACATCGCCACCAACGTCCTCAAAAAGGATGTTACACAGATAAATCAAAGTACATTTCGTCGACTCTGTCACGCCGTCTGACACCTGTAGGAAATATTGCGTATTTTTGTATTCATGGCTGCATAATGTGTTGCGTAATGGATGTTTCAATCGAAAAGAAAAAAAATGGATTGAAATGCAAATTATAAACGGTTTTATCAATTTTTACAAATCAAATTCCATTGGATGTCAAAGATTGGGTGAGTAATTTATAAACGGTTTATCTTTTAATATTTATTTGTTGTTCATATTACAGTAATAATTATGTTTTTATTAAAAAAAAAAAAAACACTTCTAAGCTTTGTTTTCTAATACACTTTATTTATAAAGTATTATACAAAACATTAAACAAAGTTTGTACAATTAATGGTTTTAATATTTAAATATTGGTAGTTCATATTTATTTCATTAATATGAATAAATTATTAAAAATCAACCAATAAAACACAGATTAGATTGAATAACTTTAAATTCTCGACTAGTTTCGGGTTATTAGCCCATTTTCAAGAGAATTTAAAGTTATTCAATCTAATCTGTGTTTTATTGATTGATTTTTAATAATTTATTCATATTTATTTCATACAAAGTTTGTACATTTTTAATATTTTTTTTCATATTGATTATAATTTATATTATGGAGGCTTCTACTTCGTTGGACATGTTTAAATATTATAAAGAAAAATACTTCGACATTTTGTTTTGTATAACGTATAAAACTTTAATATATATATATCGATTTAAATATGTTTCACCACGGGTTAAGTGAGAACTTAATTAATAATACTTTAATATATACTGATGTGAGTTACGTAAAGATTAATGAATAGAATACAACCATTAATATATATAGAAAAGAATATTTATTAACTTGGTCACAGTTATATCATCTTTATTGCAGAATTTACATTAAGTATAATACAATACATTTTATATAATATCCTGGAGCGTTGGTCTTTAAGTCAAGCCACAGTTATTTTAAATAAAATAAATAAAAATAATTTGAAAATAATTTATAAATTATTACTCTGTGGCATTTTGACTTCGTTACGTAAGTACCTTAAATAAATAAATGTACATTAAAAAAAAAAAAAAGTTGTTGAATTGAAGAGTCATTCTGTTGGAGCTGCGGAAAACGTAATAGTATTGTATGTTTCCGGATAAGGGTCGTTAATGATATAAATCCATTTAAGGAGGGAATAAAGAAAACTCACGCTATAATTCTTTCCTAATCTCAGAAATTTATTAAAGCTTTGTTCTCAAGTATATAAACTGTAAGTCGTATTATTATAAACGTAAGCAACTCTTGTCTGCGAAGCCGTTGGCTTTATATTTTCATCTTTAATATTTCCTTTGGTTTTTTTATTTAACATGAAATGTATTTCAAACAATGATGCCCACAAACTACAACAGACAGCCAGCTCAATGTATTTTTTTTAACGCTAAAAGTAACTGATAGAAAAGTGTGAAGAAAGGTTATTAGTGCTTTTTTTATCAATTACATTTAAATAGTTAATTGAATCGGCTGTTAATTGTTGAAAGTTCATATTCACTTTTAAATTGAATAAAACAACTGTTTAACTTTGAAAATATTATATTGAACACTGTGGAGAAGAAATAGTGATCATCACTATTTCTTCGCCTGAAGAAGCCACAGTGTGGCGAAACACGTGTAGCGTTTCAATATAATATATTTTCAATTTCAATTTACTTTATTAACGGAATCTCCATTTCCAAATTACATATTAAAAATTTTATAAGAAAAGTGTGACGCTCTAAAAAGATTACAAAACATATGTATAAAAAAAGGCAAATTACCAATCACAAATTACGACAAAATACAAAATAAAAATAATACGCATCAAAATATTTATTCATCAATCCCAAACAGTTCATTGTGAAAACAAAATGCAACCGGCTTATTCCTATCTTCAAGTGATGATAAAACATCATAACATTGAAAGTTAAACAGTTGTTTTATTCGATTTAAAAGGAAATTTCATTTAATCTTCACGTAACTCGCTCAATCAACCTAAAATTAGCTGTTTCTCTTTCCAAATAGACTATTTCCCTTTCACTCAACAGCGTTTCCACACTCCATAAATAAAGTATGTATAAAGTGAAGTGCTTTACAGAAATCTGTTGCTTTTTTAAAAATTATCTCGTTAAAGAGATTTTTCTGCTAGCAAAGGCGATAACGGTGGTAGACCCTCAGTTTGTGTGTATAATTTATGGTCGAATAGAAAATAATTTTGTTTTAGGAATAGATTTATAAAATCTATAATTTAAAAAATTCTACATCAAGTCCAGTCAATACTAGACTGGAATGCTGAATTTAATCGCAGCCATACAAGCACCGATTTTTTTAAATTCTAAAGTCACTACCTTCTGATATCTTCAAGGTGTCAGCTATCTCACACCACTTAATTTTACGGTCTATTAAAACTATTATGTGGATATTTTTGTATGTTTTCCGAAACATATTCCGATTTTGAGTACTAGAGCGTTCAACAACATCGTAGAACTGAACGTTCTACTGCCCAAAAACGGCAAGTTGTTTCACAAAACATAAACAAAAGTCCAGAAAAGAGTTTTAAAATTAAGTTGATTGAGATAGTTGAAGATATCAGTAGGTCTCTTTAGAATATTACATAAAATTTTTGGCAATTTATACAATTCCCTTGAAAATCCGGACAATATAAGCAACGAAAAATTTGAAAAACCATTTAAACTAAATATTATTAAATAATTTATTAGTATGGAACTGTGTTTATTCTAGCACATGAGAAGCTTACGTATAATTTAAACGCTCATTTCGAATTGATCCAGTGTTATTTCGGAATTTCTGGAAGAATTAAATAAAGGAGGAAAATAGATCGCGCCGGCTGTTTCAAAGTAAACGTCTTCGACGAGTTCGCAATTAATTACACGCCCCGCTGATTGGTTACCCTTTGGCAGGTTCAAGAAAGAATAAATTAAAACTAAAGTGGGAACGTTTACTTTTCGAGCGCGGGCCGCGTTTAATTATTCCCCGACGGTCCTCTTCGATTTCAATTTATTTCGAGAATCAATAAATGAAAGAAAATACAAATAGGAAATTACAAAAAAAATTTTAAAAAAATATTAAGACACATAAAACGAAATAATTTGTATTAGTAATAATAAATAACCCTACACCCATATGGGTAGAAAGGGTCATCGAATATATATATATATATATATATATATAATAAATTCAAATAGATGTCTCCAAGTACACAATTTAATAATAATAATATGTATGATCTAATATTTTATTCAATTAGGATAAAATATTAAATATATTTTTTTTTAATAATATTAAATTTATTTAGTTAATTCTTTAATTGTCATAAATTAATTATTCTTTTTATTTAATTAAATGAGCCACAATAGTGGAGGGTCTGACTGTACCCACTCATATAGAATATTATTATTTTGTTCAATTAATAGGAACAATATTTTATTTAATAATAGTGAACTTCAAATTTATTAACCCATACAAAAAAAAAAATGCGAAGCCACATAACACTTTACATAATTCTTTAAAAAGGCTGAACGTAAAGAAGAAGCAGCAAAAAAAAAATCCGTTATTTTTTGTTTTTTACGAGACAGTCCAGAGCCTGAACTGGATGTAAATCTCATCGAGAGGATATCGTTTCCTCTGGGGCGGGGGGAGACCCTTTAGGTCAATACTACTCACGCAGCACTTTCTGGAACTGAAGGGCGCGCACGTAAACGCGTGTGTGAGTAAACATCCCCTCGCGCGGAAAAGTCAAGAATGGCACACCCCCGCCACTTTTTCCGCTTTGATCCCCTTTTCTTATATTTTTTCTCCCCCTTTCCGTGTTTGTGTGTTTGCATTCGGATTAAGGGCTTCTCGGCTGCATGATTCGATTTAATGGAGAAGGTGGGTTTGGAGAGATTTGAGGGCTGGTGGACAAACTCGCACCCCTTGTAGTGCTCATGTTGTTGAGAATAATGATCTTAATTAATAATACTGCGTTGGGCGGAAGGGTTCAGTACTTGAAATTATTGACTAATGAACTAAACGCCACGTATTAATATCTAGAACTCGACTAATATATAAAAATGTAAATTTTAACAAAATTAAAATCTCAAAAATCTGCCTCAAAAATTTGTTTCAAATCCCATAAAAATAGAACTAATAAACTCCCTATGCATTCCACGTAACAAAACTATAAGTACCAAACGTAAATTCCCCAGTCTAACCCTCCATGAATTCATCACTTCATTTCACATCATTCAATACAGTTAAGTGACATACATATCCGACAGAGACTTTTGACTTAGACTGTTAACGATCATCACATTTTATACGTTTATTTTGACAATGACGAAAATACAAAATCCAGGCGGAAAGACCATCGGTCGATAGCCAATTGGCAAACTCTTACAATATATATTGTAATATTTTATGTTATATGTAGGTGTTGTAGTATGTTTGTCAATAAAGATTATGTATATATATATAAAATTTCGTAGGGCAGAACGACCCCAGGTCGATAGCCCGGACGGACTAACACAATATTTATTCTTGTTAAGTAAATATAAATGTATGTATACGCTTATGTAATGTTGTCCGAATAAAGATGTTTGTATATTAAAATTTCTTGCAAAATTTGAAAGAAAATAAATTGTAAAAGACAATCACAAAAATTTTATTTGTTTTAAATTTTGCGATTGTCTTTATTAAATCATTTCTTTCATTAATTAAATCCGCATTTTCTTTGAATAAACATTAATCATTTTGATTTCTCACTTTTTTGCTTCAATTAAATTACATTCTCCTGGACTTCATGTAAATAACTCCGAGGGAAACGCCAGTGGAAATAATCGGGAAGGAAATTAAAACGAAGAAAGCGCCCCCTTACTTTTTTTCAGCGAATGTAAAGCAGTGAGTTCTTTTTCTTCCACCTAGGCGGGAGAGAAAGGAGGGTGATTATGAATTTTAATTAAACAACTTAACTAGATATCAATTAAACTTGTCTGCGACAGGAGTCCGTCCCCCTGGTCCCTTGTTTTCACAGCTATCCGCTTCCAATTAATATTCAACAATTTCTTTTTCTGCGCGCTTTGTTTCATTTCGAAGGCCGTGACGTTCTCGATTTTTTTTTATAAAGAGGAAATGAAATCAATTGGTGGATAATTGAAACATTAAATCTTAGGGATTACTTTCGTGCTGTATCGTTGGATTTATTTTTATACCTGTATTAATCGTAAGGATTAACCTGGAATTGAGTATCGTCAAGAGATGTTAGACTTGATAGCAATTGCACTGTATTATATACACTTGGTTTGTTTCGACAATTGACATTTTCATGGAGGAATATATTTAAATTTTATATGTAGAGATTTAAATATGTTTCACCGCGGGTTAAGTGAGAAAATTAAGTTCTCACTTAACCCATGGTGAAACATATTTAAATCTATATATATAATATTTATTATGATATAAAAATAAATATTATATATCAATAACTCAATGTCGGGTCTAAGAAAATTCAGTGATGTTCAACCAAACCACATTTACTACTATTTGTACTACACTCTTGATAAAATTGTATCATAAAAAAAGAGACAAAATTGGAAACAATCAACCTGATTGAGACAACAAACAAAATGAGAATATCTTTGGGGATAGGAGTAAAATATTCGGTGAATTGAAACTATTGTTATGTTCCATAATTTTATTCTTGAATGATCATTCTCAAAGTCAAAACTAAACAAAAAGAAATGAATCACATTTATATACAAATTATGCACTAATAAGTTACTAGTACCGTATGGTGTATCGGTGTCCCGATTGAATGAGAAGTCACGATTAAATAAACCTCCGATAGCGGAGGTAGAGGGCACATGTAAACGCTAACTACCTGTTACCTCAGCTATCTCTCGATTTGCGATAAAATATATAAGCTAGTGGATATAATCCAGGATTTACTGTAACAATCCCAGAATCCGGGTTTAATCAATCCTAGATTCGGTGAATATTACTACGCCTAATAATCTTCAACTATTCAATTAACTTCAGCATCTCGCCATTATGCAATTTATTTTTTTAAAGATCAATTACAAAGTATTGTCAGCACACAATAGTGGGCGTGTTCAACTTAAAATAATGGGCCCTCTTCAATTGTTTTGTGTTGAACACGCCCACTATTCTGTGTTGAACACGCCCACTATTTTGTGTTGGTCACGCCCACTATTGTATGCCGACAACATTTACTAAATATTTCACTTTAAATATGTTCTTAAAAAAACAGTGCATAATAGCGGGATGCCGAAATTAATTAACAACACGCAATTACATTACATTCCTCTGGACTTCATTTAAATAATTCTAAGGGAAATGTAAATGGAAATATATTGTATACTTTTTTCTCATTTATCACTTGGTAAAACATATTTAATAACCGTTTGTTATAATGAAATCACTTGGTTTTGTTTTACTAAAAGTAAAACAAAACCAAGTGATTTCATTATAACAAACGGTTAGTAAATGGAAATAATCCAGAAGAAAATTAAAACTAAGAAAGCGGCTCCTTATTTTTTCAGCGAATGGAAGAGAGATCAGCACATTTTAATGCTTAAAAATTCTCCTCTTACCCTCCTTTTGCAGCATAACAACTGACCAAACAAGATATCATCAAGCAAAGATTTAAATATGTTATGACTTATCAAAGTACGGAGTAAAGTGACTTGTGTTCGTTAATTTCCTTCAAAGCTTCTAGTAGTTCAAGTACTGCGGGTACAGGCATACCTATGCAATGTGAAAACTGTTCGGTAACCAACAGAGTAACCTCTCCAAACCTAATCCGTAATCACCGCGAGGACACGAGCCGTATTTTCTTTGATCTGTGTACCAGAAGTAGTGAGTTTGTTTGTATCCTTCAAGGAGTTTTTCCGAATCCCTCATCCTCATCGACCTATCAACAATTTCTTTGACATTCGGAAGCGGCACTTCGGCCCTTTCAGTAGAGCGTTTATCTTCAGTACACTTTTGAATGTAGAATGATTTGATCTCGGCGGAGAAGCCAATCGCTTGTGGATCATATCCATCATTTGGTGAGGATATTTAGAAGAGCTGGAGAGAAAGTATTGCTTTTCTAGGATATCCTCTCCAAATTTGTAAAACGTTCCATCCTCTTTTATAATGTGTTCTTTCAAGCACTTAACGGCATCCGAATAGTTCATTCCGAGGAATGGCCTTTCTGGAACTTTGGAGTCGGGGTTGAGCTCGTAAACTACTTCACCCAGTGGGAATTTAAGGACACGGTCTACCACATCGCAAATGCCTTTCAGCGTCTATATGCTGCTAAAAGTCTTCTGGTCCTACTTTGCTCAGCATGGAAACTTTCAACTATGCATCCCCCCATTGCCATTGAAGCCAAGCATGTTTGAGCTGAGAACTTTCAGTTAGATACGCCTCTTCTCCGAAATAATCTATTTAAAAAAATGTCGATCCTCCTTCGCATTGTGTTTACACAATGGATGGTGGTGTGACTTCGCATTATCCTCTTGAATTGTTGTGAACTCGCATTGTGTTTGCACAATGGATGGTGGCGTGATTTCGCAATAGCTTCCTGAATTGTAGTGAACTCTGCTTATAAGAGCACGAATCGCATCCTAAGAATTTTGGAAGTGTTTTCTTCTCGGATCATAATGTGTTTTTAGCTTGAACATCCGAGTGGGCACTTTCGTTTAAAATCGAGTCTGCATTTCCAACTGGAGCCAAACCGATCAGTTCGCAATAATCCACTTATAGTTCATGTCTACCTGAAGCGTATTTTTAATCTTAATCTTCCTTCAGGGTACCGAAAAAGTGAATAGCAGCTTCAATTGACAAAATAAGCCCGTTGTAGGTGCAATAACGCTAATTGTTTGAAACACATTGCAAAAATCCGGTTCCATCACGCAAGTTCACAAACATCAAATTCCTTCCTTGCCTGCTCAGCCCACGCAGCCATCCGAAAATTCTGATCTTATTATCCCTGAACTCCTTCCCCTGATTAATCCTAATCCTCGCAGTTTCCGACAAAGATTAATTCTCGCTGAAGGTGATCTTTTTAGTCTGAAAATTCTGATCTTATTATCCCTAATTAATCCTAATCCTCGCAGTTTCCGATTAATCCTCGCTGAAGTTTATCTTTTTAGCGTCCTCCAGATTTTTAAGCCGCTTCTCGGTATCCTCGTCTTCCTTCTTGGCCTTATCGGCGGTTTTGTAGTATTCCCTCACCCAGATTTTCATTATTTTCTTTAATTGCGATTTAACAATGTGACGTTTGTTTATATCTAATTAATATCAATTATTATAAAATAATAAAAAAATCCTTGTGATTTATTTTTCACATCGGCTACATTACTTTTACAGACAAAGTTTACCCCCATCAGACTATCGCATTTTTTCTTGTTGTTGTTTGGATGGGGGCTCTATCAATAAAAATTAATGTCCTCGCAGCCGCTAACTGTAAAATTAGTCGCCGTTGAAGTTGGCTTTATCCAAGTTGCGAAACTATTCCAATCCAAAGTTTTCGCTCTCAGGATGGCCACGGAGTATCGGAATTTCGTCTTCGCGGCGGTATAACGAGCTAACATGCACACTCGCAGCCGAACTCCTCCACCTTAATCCACTTGCACTAAACTCGATCGTAAATGTCATTTTATCCGGCGATCGCATTACCATATACGAGGCCGGCGCAGTTTACATACATTTCGCGAAATACGCTCGTGTTATTGCAAACAAGCGCAAAACGGCAAAGTGGTTATGCACAATGGAATGGAATGGTTGGCGATTATTATAATTTAATTTTGTTTGCAGAAAAATAATCAATAATGTATAAAGTAAAACTTTTTTATTTAAAATCATGAAAATTTCGAAAATTTAATTAGGTTTGCGATTATTATAATATTATTTTTTATAATTCATAATTATATATACTATGAAAAAAAGTAATCCATGGCTGTCTATAAAAAACAGGAATATTTTTTTAGCCTACTTGGATTTTTAGGCGAGTTACAATTATATATATTTAAGGATAATAGACATATAACTTAAATACTGTGTATGTTTTTTTTTTTAATTGATTGTTGTTCAATCAATTTCATAGAAATATATTTTCCTAGAGAATAGAATATTATTAAATAAAATGCCCATAACTTCCACGAAAAATAAGAAATTCATTTTGATAGCAGTGACTGAGAATTAATCAATATTATAATTCCTTATGTAGATTAATGCACTCGTTCTTCTCCTTCCTTCTCCGCATTTCGCTTGATTTTGTTAAAATATTGAATCTTTTCATAGAAAGCGATCTATTAAAATGACTTTTTTTTTAAATTTTGTTTATAATTCTGTAAACTGAGTTTTATTGATGAGTTATGTGAAGTGTATGAGATAATACAAAGATTCATTTCCTACTTCACAAATTTATTAATTGTTAAGGCTTTCACTTGGTTATACATTTTGAGTTAATTAAATAAAACACTTTTTGACTTTGTTTGTGTAACTTGTTATTATTTGTTATACAAACAAAGTTAAGAAGAGTTTTATTTAATAATCTTACTTCACTTTTTATATATTTAATATTTTAAGTAAATTCTTTACTTTTAATAATTTGTAATAATTGTATGTTAAAAAATGTTTTCATTAATAAAACTATTATTAGATTCTGTAAAATCTTTGCGCTGTGCACTTACTGCAAAATAGTTTGTTTTAAAATGTGTTTTGTTAATTTTACTATTTTATATATACAAACATCTTTATTTGTGAAATTGAAACAGCATATACACAATACGTTATGAAACCATTACATTACTATATTACACATAATAAATTTCACAAATTGGCTATCGACCAGTGGTCTTTCAGCCTATCTCTGTCCAGTCTTTGTTTTACTATTTTATTATTGTAACTTTTCTCATTTTATTACATGTATGTTACTGTATAAAATGGCCTCCGTTAAGTAGATAAATAAATTACTATTATTACTATTATTTCAAACTGGAAATATATTTTTTATTAATAACTATGAAAATCTATAAATAATTTAATAAACCATATAAAAAAATCGTGTTCTGATCTGGTGAATCGCCTGCAAGATATATAAAAAGAGATAAGGGGGTTGGTTTCTGTTCGCGTTATAAACGGAGATGATTTAGTGGTTTCCCGCGCCGGAGCGACAATCGCCTATTATTTTCCCCCTCGTGTCGGGCCTGGAAATTTTTGAAAAATTGCTCGGCAACTGCGAACTCGCTGGATATCGCGCGCGCAAAGTGGACGCGGATACCAAAGTTTGTATTGTCAACTTTATTTAACTCGGCAACGGGAAACTTTGCTGAATTTTTCATTTGAAATAAAAATAAAGTACTCATATAATGCACTAGAGAGCTGTATTCATGTTTCCCTCGAGTTTAAGGAATAATAGAGGAGATACAAAATTTTGAATTATATTTATTCATATTTATAAATTTTATAACATATCCACTAAACAAATTGAATATATTAATGGTCTTAATTATTTTTCTTTCTTTCTTAATCTTATCCTCTTTTACCCGTATTGAGTGTCGAGGTTCTTAATTATTTTTAATAACTATTAATTGTGTATAGGTGATTTCAATTCAGATTTTTTATGTACTATTCTAATGGCTCTTCTTGGTTGTCCTTGTTGTAATCATCCCTGTTGGGTGAAATTTCATTTGCCAGATTTAATTGAGTGAACTGGTTCCGTCTTCCCTATGGTTGTGTATCTTTAGATTGGAAAAAGTAAAATAAGAATATATATATATTTTTTTACAAAATACCGTATAATTTGATGGTAATTTCTTATAGAGATTGACAATTAAGCGTTAAGATGGCAAAGAACCAAATTGAAACCTTTTTTTATTGGTTAATTTGGTTGTTGCATAATTCATTAATATTTGCCATTTTACTCTATCCTTCTTAATGGTTAATTTTCATTATGTAATAAAAAAATATTTAAGCCTACACCCATATGGGTAGAAAGGGTCATTGAATATATATAATATAATAAAAAATATTTTATTTATTTGTAATACGACAGAAATTAATTTTGTAAAGTTCATATATTAACCGTTAAGATGGGGAAAGTAAAGTAATTTGAAAATAATTAATTTTCTCAACTGAAAAACTAATTAAATTGAATGAAAAGAATTTGAAATAATTAGAAAATTATTCCCTCGTGTCACTGTGATATTTTTACATGTTACATAAGTACTTTAAAACACATTTTCCATAATGGAAATTTGCTGTTGCATAACAATAATATACTGTATCATGCAACAATTTTTTAATCGAAAATATTTAATGCAAAAAACAAATCACAAAATGAATAAATAATTATTTTCTCTTTAGCTATTGTGACTTTTTTTAATAACTAATAATTCATCCAATTGAATAATTATTTCATTATTTTCTCATTAGATATTACGATTTTTTTTTTGAGTTACGTTATGTAATTACTTTAAAACAAACATCCATTGAAACAATTACTTCTCGGGAAAATACCCCGCCAGACATTAGACTACACAATAGACATTTAATGCGTTGCAATTACATATTGTATAATGCAACATGATTAGAAAATATTTAATGCATAGAACAACAAAAAAACGTAATATAAAGCCATCTGCAGAAGTAATTGTTTCAATGGATGTTTGTTTTAAAGTACTTACGTAACATAAGTCAAAAAGACGCAGTAGCTAAAGAGAAAATAATGTATTAATTATTCAATTGAGTTAATTAATCATTTTCAGTTTTTTTATATTTGATTTATTTTTAAATAACTGTGATCTAATGAATAAAAATTTCCTTTTCTTCTATTATGGTTAATTTCAATCTCTAGTTGAATGAAATTACCGTGAAATTATTTTAAAAATGCCAATTTTTCTTGTCATATTTTACTTTAAACGATTTTTTTAAATGGCCGTGGTTTGAAATACTAATTTCCTCTATGATTTTTCGCCGTTGTTGTTGTTAGCGATGGATCTGCGATTATTCAATATCGACACGTTTGTGCGAATTTTGCGTGTCACGCGTCAAATTTGATGGGAGCCGTGAGCGCGATTCCGGCTGACAGGAAATGAAGTGTCGCTCGGCCGGAAACCGTCATTTTCTGATTTCGGCCCGCCTATCTGTTTCGACTGTTGCGTATCCGCGGACGTGCGTTTTTGTTAATTTCGGGTATTCAACCTGTAAAATTATATTATTCAGAAAAAAATGTATACACAATTTATCGCTAGTTAAAATAAAAAGTTTTTGAATAATTATTATTTAATTATTAATAATAGAAATTTGTATTGGACCAAGGGTGTCTCAAAATTTTCTGACATTCATACATAATATTTAAAACTATAAATAAGTGATAAAATAACACGACAAAATCATTCATAACAAAAATTATAACAGTTTTTATTTTCTGCCAGATAATATAGGATAATATCCAAATCCAAATTGGGGTTCATTTCAAAAAAATGTTCCAATTTAGATCCTTGTGGAATTTGTTTTACTATCTCATAAAAAATAAGTGAATTTCAATTGTAATTTTAATCCTGGTATCCAAAAAATTTTCCAATTTAGATCCTTGTGGAATTTGTTTTAGTATCTCATAAAAAAATAAGTGAATTTCAATTGTAATTTTAATCCTGGTATCCATTATTATTATACAAGGTGTACAGAAAATGAGTGAAAACCTTCAGGTAACTCAATTCATTAATTAATTTTTAATAGAAAATCCAAATAAAAAAATGTTGTATGGTTCTTCATTGAGGCTCACGAGGTCTTCGGAATTTTAAATATGTGACTATAAATTAGTATTGTTTTTCAAATATTTTGTAAAAAATCAATAGCATTAACAATCAATTAGACACGTGTATAATTCCATTGATGTAAATGATTAATAAATCGGATATTTTTACAATTTTATAACTTCATCAGAAGCATTCCTTTAATGAAAATAGATCTGGCAACGACGCACGCTGTACACCTTGTATTATTCAATTTTATATAAAATAAGGTTTGATCAAATTCAATCTTACAATTTTGCCATAACATGATTTTTGGATGCTAGCGGTATCCAAAAATACTGAAATAAATTTCAATCCATTTCTTGTGGATTATTGCATATATAATTTGATACAAAAATGGCTTTAATAAATAAATTCCATTAAATGTACGAAAAAGGACCGAATTGTAACCTTACGGAAAACTGTCTTACTATTTCATATTTGTATATATTTTTTTATTTTGTAACTATTTGTTAGTTTTCCGAGTCATTAAGCTCTCAATCTTATAAGAGTGAAATTGAAATAAATCACAAAATGTTAAATTTTTATAATTCGAACAACCAAGTCAGAAAATCGTTACAACGCGTCGTCTTACAAACTGTTTCTTGTTCCAAGACACTACAAATACTATGCCGTAATTTTCAACTTATCGTGAATGGATTTTAGGAATGTAATTTAGATTAAATAAAAACATATCACGAATGGAATAAAATCTACGCTAACAGCTCAAATTAATGAAAAAAATAAATCATTTAAATAACCACGTTATGCATACAAACGGTTTAATTCCACTCTGTTATTTTTTTTATTTTCCCCATTCTACTTATCCCTTAATAAAAATTCCCATTCCCACCCCTTAATTAAAATAACTGCAGCGGAATGTCCTACATAAACATTCATCATTGCAGGGCGAAACTAACGCCCTTTCCCCTTTCCCATTCCCCGTCCGTGATTATCCCTCGCACGTTTTTTTTAATCATCGCCCGTTTAAGTATTCGTATTTACTTTTACGTGGAAATATTTAATCCTTCCTGATCCGTTAAAAGCTTTTAGATCCCTTAATATCCGGCCTGCTTACCGGGGATGCAATTTAGGGATGAATCTTTCGGGCGAACGGCAAACAAGCGGCCGGAATTATGTAATCCATATCGATTGTTGCTGCACATCGAGTGTTTATGCACGGCAAACACTGGATAATTGGATTAAGTAAATTTCGTGGCAGTTTTTTTTTTCTCGCGTGATAAATGGCGTCGTGGCTTTTTATTGCAGAGGCTGTTTAAGTTTTTCAATATTTGATTTTTTTTTTCATATTTTATATTAATTTAAAAAGCACCAACTTCATAGTAAAATAATGGCACATATTTTTACTACTACAATATCTTTATTCAAAGTTATTTGTTTTACATATATTTACAATATTTTATGGTATAATTGTTTCTTTCTTGCTTGCTTGAACAGACATATTTTTATTTAGATAGAAAATAGTAAATCTCGGGGCATACATCATTTATGCAAAATATATCCCTTTATAACATACTTGTTTTTTTTACAGGGTAGCCCATTTTTTCGCATGTTTGTGAGCTCTCCGTCGCGCGTGATCGAGGCAAATGCGAGAGTGATTGGTTATCGGCCCTCATTCATTTCCAGAGGAGCAAGAGGACGGAATAACTAGGACGGCAAAAAAACTGAGGAAAAAAAGGGACATCCGAGTAGAAATGAAGAAAGAGGCATTTGAATGCGTCCAGGGTCGAAAATAAGGTGAGTCCTTTTTGACACGCGTAATCTACATATCCATTCGAGGCCCGTCGTATTATTGAAATTTGCATTGAAATCGATTTCATAGGATTATTTACAAAAAAAAATATAGATAGCAAAAAATATGAAAAAACAAAGTTAATACATTGAAAATATTTTAATTGCTTTCAGTATTTAATCGTAATAATAATTAACGTGGTCAGATTTAGAAAATTAAATTTAACATATATTTCAAATTCCCATAAGTCTTCTTATCTTTTTTTTTTAGATTTTCGCCAAAACTACTTGTTTTGTTGCATATTTCCTGATACTTGTTTTAATTTGTTACATTCACTTTAAACGTTTAGATAAAGCATTAGATAGATAGAAAATAATATGAAAAATCAAAGTATTTTAATTTTATAGCATCTATATGTTAAAATACTTTCACTTTCATTTTTTATAAGATTTTAAAGTACCTTTTAATCAAGTATTTTACAACTTTTTTAACTTTATAATTTTAAATTGGAACCCCATATGTATTTTTATCGCTAGAATCTGATTATTGAGAAAAATTGGTTGTTTCAATTTAAAATTTTAAAGTTACGTTCGCTTTTTATTTTTAATGCAGAGTTTCTTCGTTCGAAAAAAAGACAAAATATGTTTTAAATGTTTATTTTTTAAAAGTTAGAGGAACCATATATAAATTATTTACAAAAAATTATGCAGATATAAGATATATCTCGGGAGTTTCTATATTGGTGGTAAATATTCCACCAATAAGAAAATAGTATTAAAGCAAAGGATAGAAAATTCAAACGTTTGGCTACAATGCACCAAATAAGAAATTTTCAGATATAATCCTGGCCGTGTAGATGTTATAACAAGCACAATAAATGGAACAAACGGACAGTATAATAACCTTTATAAACCGATATTTCCAAAAAAAAAATCAAAATAAATAATGAAAATTATTGAAACAAGTTTGTAATTCTTTAAATAAAAAGATTTTGAACATAATTTATAAATTATTTCCTCTTTAGCTACTGTGACATTTTGACTTATTCTACATAAGTACTTTAAACAAATATTCAATAATAGACATTTGCTGTTGCATATCAATAAAAAGAATTTCTTAATTGTTTTTCATTTTTTTATTTAATTCAATTAAATAACTAATATTTGTCAATTGGCTGTAGATCAGTGATCTTCCTGTCGTTTTATTTTTTAATACTTTAATATTGTAATATTAAATAAAACGCTGTTTTGTACAATATCAAAAATTTAATTAAATAAAAAAACAAGCTGAAATAAGTCTTAATACAATCAATCTCCTCTCACTTTAAGTGTTTTCATTCCTTTTGTGAAAATGAACACTCTTTTTTATTCCTTATTTGTTAATTTAATCAGAACGGTCTTTTCTAGCTGAATTTATTTGGGCGCATTCAATTTTTCGCATACGTATGTGCCGTTTATGCAAATGCAGGCCGGGCACGCCGGGTATTTTCCTTCTCGCTTTTTTTCATCTGTGTTAAAAAAATTCCGATTTTCCTTTCCGTGCCGTGGGAGGGTGGCAGTGGGCGGAAAACGGGAATGTACGCATTTTCCAAGGAGGTGATATTTTACGGCCTCGCCTCGTCATTTCGGGAATGCAATAAAAAGCGGCCGCCGAACGCGAATAGATGGAACGACGATTATGGGAGGGTGTTATTAATATTTTTGTAATTTCACATAATTGTATAAATTTATTAATAAATAATACTAAACATTGATATTTTTGGCAGAAAGGCTACTGGCTGATAGCCATTTATCAAAATAAAAATGTTCTAATTATTGTATTATTTTAAACTATTGTACAAATGTATGTGATGAAATATTTTCAATACAATATTGAATAAATGCAAGAAACATTGAAAATTGTTATTTCAGATAAAAATTATATATTTGATTTTTCTATATTTTTTTATCATGAATATAAGCTAGTATTTTTTTTAAGATTGGCATCTCAGATATAAATTACATATATTATATATATACACACATCTTTATTCAGACTATACAGATAATTATAACAATATAACATAAATAATGTTAGTCTGTCTAACCAGACCAGAGGTCTTTCTGCCCTATATATTTTATATATATATAACATCTTTATTTCTGCAGACAATTTTATATACAATAAATTAAAAATATAATTCTTATAATATGTTATACGTTGTCCTTAGAAAACGGCTATCGACCATCGGTCTTTCTGCCCAATATATTTTATTTTTTCTAATTTTTATTATTTATTTTTTATATATCTTATAATAAACATTATTATTATTTATTCTGAACTAATTAATAATTAATTTTGCATTCACAAAAAATAATTTAATTAATTTTCATGCGTTATTAAAATTTCATTCAATTACAAAAAAGTGCTAATGTCCTTTATACCCTCTCCTTCCCTTAATTAAAACGACATTCATTAATTACCAATTTCATTACGACTCAGTCTCATTCATATTTAATAAAACGTATATTATATGAAGGAGAAGTAAAAAAAAATGCGAATCCATTTACACTCCGGGACTCCTTATTTCATTTCGCGTCGCTCGGGGGGCGAGCGAGTAAAAATAAAATTGGAAGTCCCGGGGTTGCCTCATTAAATTAATTGTACTGTAAATAACATCCTGCGATGAAAAATTACTTCCGCGAACCTTGCAAGTCGTGATTTCGCTAGTAATGATAATTTTTTCCGGCGCGGACGGACGTCAGAGGAGAAAGTTGAACGAGATGCGTCTTTCGATGTAATAAATTGGCTTTTCAACTGTAATTAAATGGGGACTAGGTTATGAGGTTGTTTATAGTTCCTGATTAAAATTCGTTCGATTTTAGATTTAAAAAAAAACTCCTGCGAACGAAAAAAAAAAAAATTAAATAGATGTATGAATTTATATCTAGAATCATATATTGTTACACTACATATTATATTAACGTGTTATATTTAGTGTAATATTTATAATTATATTTCATTAAATTATTTGCCGTTAATAAACAGTATTAATTATTAGAGCTTAATGAAATATAATAAATATGAATGAAAGGCTGAAAGACCTCGGGTCGATTGCCGATTCATCTACAGAATATAATTCTAATTTTTGTATATTATTGTACATACATATACACATCTGAATAAAGATGGTTAGTTAGTTATGAATGAAAATAAATATAATATAATAAATACGAATAAAATAAATAAAAACACAGTTTAAATTGAATAACTTTAAATTCTCGACTAGTTTCGGATGATCAGCCCATTTTCAAGAGAATTCTATTTTGAGTTCTCTTGATAATTTATAGTTATATAATTTAATCTGCGCTTTTATTTATTTTATTGGTTTATCTTTAATAATCCATTTATATTTATTATTACAATATGAACTATCAATTAAATTCTTGATGGTTAAGACTTCTTCTTCGTTATACATTTTAATTTAAAAGATATTTAAATAAATAAATGTTTAGGGATAAAGTATATATTTTTATATATGTGCTAAATAGTAAATCCCGGCACATTCACCATTTGTGCATAATATATTTAAAAAAAAAATAGGCCTTTATAATATACTTTTTTACAAGTCATCCCATATTTTCGCATTTTTGTGTACCTCTCTCTATATATATATTATAACTCTATCTTTATGACATGAGAACCTTGAGAAACACCAGACGTAACATTAATCGCGTAGGAAATTATTTTTTTTTATGCGAACATGTTGTGTTCGATTACTCAGGAACAATACATTTTTACCATTACAAAATCCATAGCATACCAACATCAGCGTTGAAAAAATTTAAAAAAAAATCTGTTCATATTAAATTTAATTAATCCCGTAGTTTCCTCTTTAAACAAAATATTATTTTCCGCTTGAAAATACATTTATTTAATCTAACCATGAGCGAAAATATATTTTATAAACATCACATTTTTAAAAAATATTTTTATTATAAATTTTATTTAATTTATGGAAATATCCCGTTGGAATGCGCACTGAATATTTAATGAATTTAATAAATCGAACGAATTATTTTTTTTATGTATATATAAATTTATTTGCACGAAATACACCAACCGGAAAATAAAATATTTTTAATTCCATTCCGCATTTATCATTCCTAATATAAACAAAAAATAAAATGCAAGTAGTTTATGCACTTGTTTAATTTTAATTCGAACAATACCTTAATGGAAACGTTGTATATTTTGAATTAATTAATTGAATTTGGTTGTTTAAATATTTGCCGGCTAGGTGAATACAACGAAACTAATTGTAATTACGTAATTATTTATAAAAGGGGCGGAATCGATGATGTATTTAATTTGCTAGTAATATATTTTAAAATATCATATTATTTTTGTAGTGTATTTAAATATGTGTAAATAATGTAAGGAAATTGTATGGACGCGCGCAGCTGCATGTGCATTTGTATGTGTTCGGTGCAGCTTGGAGAATCTCGTCTGAAGACGCTTAGTTCTCTCTCAGGATTTGCGTTTTCGGTTTATTTTTACGAATATTATATTTTATTTGCTGGGTAAACGAATAAAGTTTCAGTTGTTATATTTAGTGGAAGTCCGATTATTATTTACTCGCGACCTTGTTCTAAATGTAAGAATTATAATTACAAATTGCATTAGTATTGTTACGAAATCGGGTTTAATCAGCCTCGGAAATAAGTAAAACAATGTTTATTTATTTATTTACAGTACACTTAACACATTTTTTTAACATCACACTGTCGCTATTTATTTATGACGAAATGTTGAGCAGTCGGACATTCGTGACAGACTGCCTGCCTTGCCCCTAGCGTGCTTGTTTCTCGAACTTTCCAGAACGTTCTATGACGACACGTATATCGCTGCGCGCTCGGTGGTCAACCACAATTTCTTTTCTCTTGTAATTTCATGCAGTTTTGGCTCTTCTTCAGTCAACTACCTAACTTGCTTTTCCAAGCAATATCTTCTATTTTTCTTCTTTGAAGCCACAATATTTAAAAATGATATTGTAGAATAATTAAATAAAAAGAAATAGAAAATAATTAATAAATTATTCCCTCTCAATCAAAAATGCGCGTCAAGATGATTCTATTTATAGAGATTTAAAAAAAATGCAATAGAAAAATTGTTTGGACGAATATAAGTTATTGTTTCACAATTCTCGTATAATAAGAAAAAAACGAAACAATACTAAAGCGAAACGTTTTCCTCACAATAACTTCATATTAAGCGCACACGACTCGCAATTCCTCATTCCCCGTTCTCCACTGAATGTTCGGTAATGTTTCTCGCTTGCCTACTTTAGAAATAGGGCGGAATGCGAGCATAACAATTTAAAATTCATCCACTTTTCATAAATTACTCTGATGGATAAACGCAGAGAGAGAGAGAGAAGCGAAGAATAAGCCGTTGTTGCATTTCGGTGAAAACAAAAAGAGGAGAAGACGCGGAGAACGGGTATAAATAAAAACACGATAAACATACCCTTCCATTATGCGCGATAATCCATTACAACTCTTGGATTTTTCTTATTATGCACGTCCTCGTTCACTCTCGACCCCTTCAAATTCGAATCTCGCGGAAAAAGGCGCCCGCGTTATGTATTTATCAAAGTCGCTTTTCATATTTTCGGAGGAGAGATTGTGTTTCTCTTATCGCGTTCGAGAAACGTGTATTCGCAGTTTTATTCTTTTTATTTCTATATACTTCACTCGATTGTTTTGTTTATTTAATCTTAGGGCGTTTTATCGTATGCATAGGTTTTTTATCTCGTTTGTAAATCAATGCAAATATAATTTATTTTTTTAATAAACATAATTTTATGTTATCTTTTTACCTGTTCAGCCTAAATTAATTCCTAGCATCACTCTAATTTTTACCTGTATAAATGTATCTTTTTTGTAATTTGTGTCTCTTGATAATGACTGACAAGCGTCGAAACTTCGTGGTGAATTTATGTATTTATGTATGGATACATACAATAAATAAACCACAATTATTTATTGTATGTATCCATAAATAAATACATAAAACATAGTAAGTATTTATTCAGTTGCTACTCGGGCAATGGGATAACAAAAAATTACAAAATTAATAATAACTGTTGTGTTAGTAGTCTGTCATGGGCTATCGACCATAGGTCTTCCTGCCTCAATGATTATAAACATAATTTTATTTATAATAAAATAATAATACAAGCATATTTTATTAATCTTAAATTGGAAAGATAACGCAAGCGCCATCAATCGCCTAATTTCAAGTTCGCCTTCCTTTACTGGACGAAACAACGATTCTTGGTCGCCTACTTTGTAGACCCAAATTGTTGTAGATGCTACTTGATTTTTTTATTTCACCTACCACACAGACCTCAAATTGGTGAATGTCCCTAAGCAGAGGCGCACTTTCTGCAAGAATTACAAGGTGCACAAAGTGACGAAAGAACGTCACGCTTCCTAGGGTAGAGGACGTTACATTCGTAAACAGCAGAGTGGACTGGCTGAGCCTATTTTTAAGAAGAAGACAAAGACCATGAAAGTGATCGTGATGCGTATGGAGTGTTTTGAATGCAAGTTCTATAAACAGATCCTGCAGAAGCGCTGTAAGCAATTCGAACTAGGCGGTAGCATAGAGCTGATGATAGGCTCATTTTGTACAATTTTGTTTAAGTTAACGGTTCTATTTATGAAAAAAATATATTTAGGCAATAGATGGTGCTTGTGCTATCGTTCCAATTATAACAGTTTAATTTTTTTAATATATAGGTCTATTTCAGTAATAATTGTTAGTTCTAAGATAAATGTTTAATTATTTATAAAAAAAAAAAATAATTATATTCAAAGTATTTCATCGTCTATTCATTTATTGCCTCAAACTTAATTCTTACCCTTTTTAATTATTTTTTTAATATATTGTTTTATTTCAGTAATAATTGTTAGTTCTAAGGTAAATGTTTAATTATTTATAAAAAAAAAGAAATAATTATATTCAAAGTATTTCATCATCCATTCATTTATTGCCTTAAACTTAATTCTTGCCCTTTTTAAACGGGCAACGCATTGCGGCAATAAAACAAAGTCCAGTGCATGCTGAAATCCGTGCGAGAGGTCCTTTCTGTTTGCTTTTACGAGGCGCGCTGTAAAATTTTACGACGCGCGTCTTCTCGGAAATATAAAATAGCGCTGAATCGTCCCGACTTTGATAATTCCAACGAGACAATTAAAACTATTCCCCAGACACTCTCACTTTCCCCGGCGATCCATCCGGCCGTAAAACCGACACCGCGCCAAACTAGAAACGCTTTTATATTCGGACATGCTAATTTGAATCACAATTATGAGCGCAACAAGGGGGTATAATAAACCGCGCCGGGAGTGAGACGAATTAAGGCGACGAAAAATATAGGGATGAGATGTTTTATTGTGAAATTATTATGTTGCTGTTGTTTATATTTGTCTGTTTGTGGGAAAAACTGATAATATTAGTGATGACCCGGCGCATTCACCATAGTTAAACCAATTTAATTTATATACATACATAAACATCTTTATTTCTGAGATTGGAATATACAGTTACAATACAATATTTAACAATACACTCACGTTCACAATATAATTCCAACTCTGAAACTGGCTATCGACCAGTGGTCTTTCAGCTTTAATTTATATATTTTAACAGTAATTGCGATATTTTCTTTTATTTTTTCGGTAGTAATTATAAACGTTTGTAATTTAGAAATACTCTAAAAATGACGTAAATTAATTCAAAAATACAGTTCTTATTAATATATACAGGCTGTAGTGTTACAGTTGAATTTTGTTTGCAATATCATACGCTTTCTCAAAATGGTCCAACAGTCATGAGAGCAGATTAGTTATTATTACAATAAGAACATATTAATAATTGATTAAGTATATCACACAAAATTAATTGGCTTTCAGCCTAGTAGTTATTATTTTTAACAAAAAACAGACTAAATAAAATAACTCTGAATGAATACTGTACTTGTTCTCTAAGTAGTTTAGACTATAAAGTAAACATTACCAATTTATTACTGTTGCAGTTGAAAAACTGTACTCATGTTACAAAAAATAAGTTTATTGTCGAAATTAATCTAATTAACGTCAATTAAAAAATCATTCTCCCCGATGGTGTGTACTTCATTGAAAATCCTCAAATTTGTATTTGTTTATCAATTATATATAATTATTTCGCATTATCGATAAATCAAAAACAATACAAATTCGATACAGCAATTTTAATTCATATTCAATTGAATATCACAGGATAAACGCTAATTAATGAGAGGACACGTTCATGCTCATATTGATAATAATAATCGCGCCAGTTTCAGTAGCGCAGCTCGGAAAATCACATCTAACGAACGCGATACGGGTCGAAATGCAACAGTGTCATAAATTCGCAACTAAATGTTGCACAATATCCTAATTAGCGCGGAAAGTTTGTTCCATATCTATTCCGAGGTTGTTTATGATACATACACACATTTAGCGGAATAGCTGCCCGTTCGAGCGAGCGCGCACACAATGTTTGACTCAAATAATACATAATGCACTGAACACTTAGTCACAGTAATTAGCCGAGCCAATTATAAATGATTAAATTAGTTTAAAGCCGCGCCCCCGCTTTAAATGCCCGTGTCGATGTTGTCCGGAATGTGGGCGTTATTAAATCAAGCTATTATTAGGAGGGTTGTAATTGATATTTCGTCTATAATTTATTCTTTACTTAGTAATTATAATTACAATATATTTAAATAAAAATGGTTGTCATTTCTCTAACTTATTTTTTTATAATCAATTCATATAAATAACCGTTACAACCCATTTTGGGGTTGGGCGACCCTATTTGGGTTTTCTAGATCTCTTAAAAACTCAGGGTGGATATACATTTTTTAGTTTCTCGCATATTTTCTTCCATATTTTCCTATCGTTTTATTTCAGTAATAATTGTCAGTTCTAAGGTAAATGTTTAATTATTTATAAAAAAAAGAAATAATTATATTCAAAGTATTTCATCGTCCATTCATTTATTGCCTCAAACTTAATTCTTACCCTTTTTTCTCGCATATTTTCTTCCATAATTTCCTATCGTTTGTCTACTCTTCTCAATTGTGGACACTGGCCTTTCTTAGGTCCTCTGTTACTTGTTCCAGCCATCCTATTCTCTGCCGTCCCCGTTTCCTCCTCTTTAACTCCCATTGTAAGACTTCGTATGTGGGTGCTCCTGGTCCTGCTCTCCATACATATCCTAACCAGCTAGTTCTTCTATGTTTTATTTTTCTTATGATGTCTTCTTCGTGTATGTCTTGCATTTCTTGGTTTGTTCTCTTTCTGTGTATACCGTCTTCAATTCTAATTGGTTCTGTTATAGATCTTATTTTCTAATATTCTAATGTCTTCTTCTTTCTTTGTAATTGAAATTTATACAACTGAATGATTAATTAATTATATTCTTTAAAAAAATAAATTCCCTTGGTTTGTTTTACGTGAAATAAACCAAGTGAATAAATTTCTTAAAAATCATATTTTCTTAAAAACAAGTTTTACGAAGTGAACAAATAAATATATTTTTTATGAAATAAATATGAATAAATTATTAAAAATCCACCAATAAAACACAGATTAGATTGAATAACTTTAAATTCTCGACTAGTTTCGGGTTATTAGCCCATTTTCAAGAGAATTTAAAATAAAAATTAAAAAATCAATATATCCATTCATGTAAATATCCATAGAAATTTTAATAAAACAAATTTTAAATCCTCTTGAAAATGGTCTAATAACCCGAAACTAGTCGAGAATTTAAAGTTATTCAATCTAATCTGTGTTTTATTGGTTGATTTTTAATAATTTATTCATATTTATTTCATACAATATGAACTACCAATGTCTAAATATTAAAACCATTAATTATATTAAATATATTTTTTCTTTAGCTACTGCATCTTTTTGGCTTTAAAACTTCAAAATTTAAATTCTTTGCTTAAAAAAATGCTTTCAAATTATCCTTAATAATTTTTTTTACAATTCAAGAAAAACTAAAAAAATATACATAGATTTTTTTCTATTTCTTAGTATAAACAATTTGTAAGATTTTTTAAGACAAGTACAAAAAGTGGTTTATTTTGATTCTCACCAACAAATTCCCCTTTCCAAGCTTTGATGCCGATGACGATAATTACACTCAGCAAAATTCCCATCATTAACGAATTACATTCATCCGATCGGAAGCTTAATTAAAGCGGCCCGTGTAATTATCTTTTCATTAACCAACTATAATTCCGCTCGTAGTATTTCACCAGGATTGTAATTAAACTCGATGTGTATACAATTAGAAAGTTCCGACAACTTTTCAAGTGTGTGCGGCGGGAAAACGAGGAATACCCGCCGTGTAATTAACGCAAGGCAAATATCAATTATTAATTATTATTATTATTGTTTGTGTGTGTGTATTTTGGGGGTTTCGCGTATGGGTAATATTGTTAATTAAATTCGGTGGGCGTTTTGTGTGGGCACTAATTGGGAAGTGTGCTAGTCTAAGAGGATGCGGGATATTGTTTGTGCTTGTTTCGTTTTTTTTTTTTTGTTCATAAATTTCATATCACGTCCGCACAAACAATTAAAGCTCTCTTGTTTTTAATATTTACGCAATTAATATACTAAAAACGCAATGAGACATATTTAAGTTATATTTTTAATAGAATTAATAACAAAAATAAATCTATCAAAAGAACAGAATACGAAAATAATTAAGGATTTTATTATTATGTCATAATTGCTAGAAGTCTATAAACTTGATGAAAGCACATCTATAACAGAAGACAGGTGAACCTAATGTCATTTGAATTGCCAATATAAATGCCTAAAATTTAGAGTCCTGCAAGCATTGGTAAATAAATCAATTATACCATCAATGTACAAAAATTAATAGATGGCTTTAAGAAGTTATCATGCAACCCAAGATTAAATTGCAAACTATAAAAATGTAAACACCATACAAGAGAACAAATAATGTATTGTATTATTATTGCGTTTCAATTTAATGTATATTTTTATATGTTAACCGTAAAAACCAAAGTATATTTTATATTGTATTCGTAATATTGTTTATTAAATTAATACCTTTGATGTCAAAACTAATGACTTATTAAGCCATTCTGTTAATGTGTACTCACAGAGATGTAACTCACATTTTTTAATAGTGTAATCCTCAAGACAATTAATAAATAGTCAATGGACTTTAACTACACATTGACGTTAACTTTCGTTGTATCTGAATATTAAAGAAAAAAATGGTATAATCTATGCCTATTTAACAATTATTCCGTTTTTTTTTGCCTCCTGCAAAATATATATATAAATTTTTTAAGGAAGGATGAATGAAAGAATATTAAGGTTAAGGAATGATGAGGGACATTTTTGGCATAGGTAATTCCATTCAGCCACTAACGAAATTATATATATATAATAATAATAATAATAATAATATTTATTTCACAACAGATATACATTCAATTACAGGAAATTTTAACAATAAAATAAACAATAATGCATGAAAACATATATAACCTAATAATTAACATACAAATGCAATTATAGATATTTTCAAATTACAACGTCAATGAAAATAAGAATTATATATATATATATATATATATATTGTCATTAATTTAAGATGAGAACAAACAAAACATCCGTGGACTCGGGACAAGTATATTTCGTTAGAAATATCTCTTACCCCCGTGGGATTCGAACCCAAGCTCCGTGACAAGTGAATATCCACCCATCGCGGCCCCGCCCAAATATTTTATTTGTCCTAATTAAACAAAATTATAATCCAATACTACTTCCCGATCATATGCGGGGTATATTCTCGAGAAGTAGTTGTTTCAATAAATATTTGTCAAAAACTTAGAGTTTAACTAATTTTTCAGTTGGAAAAAGAGATTGATCGAATTTTACTGATCATTATCAGAAATTTTCCTTGTTTAAATTGTCCTAATTTAAAAAAAAAACTATTACAATTGTGAGTATACATATTTTTTTATTTATTAGTTTAAATTGATCTAATTTAAAAAAAACACTATTGCAGTTGTGAGTATACATATTTTTTATTTATTATTTACAAATTTTATTTCGCCACCATCACCACGTCGGGCTCCCTCACGCTGGATGCAATCTTTTAAGTGTGCATAAAATAAATTCTTAAGAATTCAGATCGCGTCGCTGCCTTTTCCATTAGCCCCCGCGCTCGCTGGCAGGGAATTTCAGAATGGGAAAACATCAGCGGGGAGAAGTCGTGTGCACCAAGAAAATTTAGAAAAATGCATGCAGACGTTTCCCCGATGCACGTACGGAAATAATAAAAAGAAGGGTTGCAGGTACTTACCTGCTTCTGTGTTTATTTATTTATTTTTTTGTTCGGTTCACTCAGAAAACGTCCGCTTCTATTTTATAAATCGTCCGTATGCTAACGCGAGTCTCTTCAAAGGAAATAAATATGAGGAATTTAATTCCTGACATCAGTGAAAAATGCACGGATACGAGAATTTTAATTTGTAGAGAGAATGTTGCAATTTATTGAATATTGAAAGAAAATATACCTTTCCATATTCAATTAAATGTATACTTTTTTATTTTAAAAATTATAATAATAATAAATTAATAGTAATTATATACCCGTAGATGTTAGTTTGTGAAGTCATAAGCAACACTGAATCAATTCTTTGAACCGTTTGGGAATGCACTTATCTTACTTATTAATTATTAATAGTTTAGGAATACTTACCTGATTATATACAAATATGTAAATTATTGTATAATGTAATCAATTATAATGGAGAATTCCGTAAAATAAAGTTAAAGTTAAATATGAATAAAATATCAAAAATTTAAAAAATAAAATAATTTAAATAATATACGTTGAATTAAATTCTTAGTTTCATATGTTTATGTAATATTGTTGATTGATTAAAACATTCGATAAGTTCCACTTACTACTACTAAAATATCTTTATTCAAAGTTATTTGTTTTACAAATATTTACAATATATTATGGTATATTTGTTTCTTTCTTTCTTGCTTGAACAGGTTTCCACTTAAATTAATTTATTTTTATGTAACTGTACCAGGGCTACTACCGATAGCTGTTTACTTATAATATTATAATTATAATTAAATCAAATAAACATCACATATGTAAATAATTGTAATAAAGATATTTATTTAATTTAAAATTACTTAATACTTTATAATTATAAATATAATTCAAACATTGCAATCATTTCAACAAACGTTTGACATATATTTTCTAATTAAATAATTATTATTTTAATTATTGATTTGGAAACTACTTTAAAAACAATGAATATTCAATTTTATTTATTCTAAATTACTTATTTTAAAAATATTTGAAATAAATCAATTATATTTAAGAATTCTTCATTTTTTAAAGGAAATACAATAATTTGACATCAACCAAATTTATTTATTTTTTTTTTTTTGCAAATAATTAGTTTGAAATGTGTAAATACTTAGAACATTTTTTAAATGTAAATAAATAAAGTTAAAAATGTATCATACATATTTTATTTAATGATTAAAATATCCATTTCAGTTCATCACTGCATGACATTGACGATTAATGATTGTTAAACGTCGCATTTTTGTCGTTAATTATTATATCTGATATGTAATTAGAAAAAATTGTCTGTCAGTAAAGATTACTGTATATACAATAAAAAAATATTTTAACACTAAAAATTATTTCTGGATTAGCTGAAAGACCGATGGTCGATAGTCATTCTAGAAATAATAAAATAAATTGTATTGTATTTAACAATGTATAAATACCGCAATAAAGATGATTTTATATATATATATTTCTGGAAAGGAACAAAAAAATAAGTAAATTACTGCACAATCAATAAACGTTATTGGAAATTCAAAAACGAAATCGAATAAAACAAAACCACCCTCAAAACGTGAAAATCCACGCCATTTATTCTCCGTGTGTACATTTTCCATTATTTCCATTTTCTCGCCTTCGGTGGCGCTTTTTTCTGTTTCGTTCCCCTCGGCGTATCTCTGTGATTTTAATAATAATAATAATCCCCAGCCGCCGGGGGAAACCAGCGTTCCTCTTGACTGATCATAAAATGTAATTCTGGAAGTTGGCTCGTGAAAAGTTCCGGAATATGCAGACTAAGCACTTAAGTGCACCGCCAGTGAGAAATATTATTAAAATAAACAACTTCCACGGGACGCGAGTGCAGCGAATAATAATAAAAAAATATGTGTAATTCGTACATTCGCAGAGAGTTTTCAAGTTTATTCGGTTCATTGAAAATAATAAAACAACGATTGTAGGAAATAAATAAGCGTTTTTATTTCTTCTTGTTTTAATTGTATTATTAATAAATTATATATACATATTATTTATTCTTAAACGTAATATACATATAACATAAAATGTATATCGTAAAAGTCTGTCAATTGGCTATCGACTTAATAAATTATTTATTGTAATATTACTTTAATAAATAAAATATTTGTAATTTCATTTTTTTACTGAACCCTTTCCAATGGTAAGTATTGTGATCGTAAACAATTTCGAATTGCCAATTTCAACGAGTATGCACGTTTTGAGATCCATTCCATCGTGTTTTGAAAAATGTCTGTGTGTTTCCGCGATCGCGTTTCCGCTAAATGGATTAAACCCAAACTTTATATCTAAGCTTTTTATAACAGTGGTATGATCTGAAAAGCTTTTGGTCAGACTCAAAACCCATTAAGTGCAACTTTCTCTAATTGTTTTAAATATTGTAAATAAAAGTTTTAGATCTTGGAAAAAAAAAATTATAAAACATTTATTGTAGAACCTTCAGTTTTCATTTTAGGAGAAGAATTTCAGCAGCCTTATAAATTCCCTTAGAAATAAACAATTATTTTTATAATCATTTATTTATGTTGGCTGCGGAGACTTTAATTATTCAAATAATTATTTTTATCACAAATATAACGTCAAAATGCCGTAATATTTCTCAAACGCCTCCAGAATATTCAAAATAGAAAAATAGTCTGCAAAATATTATGGAGCCATGGTAAGGTAAGAAATAATAAACTAAATTGTAATATTCTTCCAAGTACTCGGCTTTAACTTTAAAAGACAACAATTCATTTTTTCAATCAATATTTTTTTACAATTAAATATTAATTTAAAAACGTATTTGACTGAATTCACAGGAAAAAATACTATTATGATCATTTTTTTTTAAAATATAAATTATTCAATGAATGAAAAATGATTTAATTAACATTTAATTTGAAACCTTAATTTCTAATTAACACTAAATTAAACAGCCCTTGTCGCCTTAATCAAATACCCTAGTGGCGTGAAAGTGGGAAAGCAATAATTTGCATTTAACGGCCGTTCGCCAGGTGTAATTTGAAATACAACCGCGACATGGCGGATCAGGATTTACTAGATGTAATTATACACCGGACAATTCGACCTTTTGTGACCGTTTGATCCAGTTTCCTCTCGAAACCCTCTCCGAGATACACACACCCTCCGAACAGCGCGACATTCCTAATTAAACGACAAAGACCGGTTTCATTATGTTGTGCATTGAGAACGGTTTCGGGATGCCTATGAAGTTGGACAATGTCCAAAATTATATCCAAACTTGATATTCAAAATCGAATTTGTTGGATATACAAGATTAAATAACGATACGGTTTATCTTGAATAGCGTTCTCATTTAACACTCCGTTAAGCGCATTGAAATATTATGATACAAGTATAATATATTTTTTAAATAATGTAAAATGTTCTTTATTTATATTTACACCAAGCATAATACGATTAAATATATGTTTTGAGTTCACGTGAAGTGTTCATGTGAACACGAGTATTTTTCCTTTCTCGCTTTTTATTTAACACATTGGATGTACATTTCAACCACAAAATGGTTATTATCAACAAAAAAAAACACAATAACAGTTTGTTATTGATAATGACCACTTTGTAGTCGAAGTGTACATCTAAAGTGTTAAATAAAAGGTGAAGAAAGGAAAAAAACTCGTATCATTATCGATAAAAAAAAACTCAATAACAGTTTGTTGTTGATAATGACCACTTTGTGGTCGAAGTGTACATCTAACGTGTTAAATAAAAGGTGAAGAAAGGAAAAAACTCGTATTATTATCAATAAAAAAAACTCAATAACAGCTTGTTGTTGATTATGACTACTTTGTGGTCGAAATGTAAATCTAACGTGTTAAATAAAAAGTGAAGAAAGGAAAAACGCGTGTCATTATCAATAAAAAAATCAATCTGTAATTGAATTTTGTAATTGTGATTGATTTTTGTTTTGTTGATAATGACCACTTTCTGGTCCATATGTACATCTACAGTGTTCAAATGAAAGGTGAAAAAAGAAAAAAAACTCGTGTCATTATCAATAAAAAACTCAATAACAGATTTTATTTATAATTACTACTTTGTGGTCGAAACATACATCTAACGTTTTTTTTAAAAAAAATGAAGAAAACATAAAACTTGTGTGTTATTATTGAACAACACATTGTTATTGAGTTTTTTTATTGATAATGGCCGCTGTTAAGGTCTCAGCTTACCGGCTCATCCCCGCTTAAGGGTAAGGTGGCTGTAGTCGGCAAGGGTGGTGAATTTACACTAGCAAGACCTATCGGTTTTAACTCTCATAGTGTAAACTTCTCTACGTAAAATTGTATTCTTGGATTTTTAAGAGAAAATATGGGCGGAAAGACCACTGGTCGATAGCCAATTGGCAAACTATTACAGCATGTATTGTAATATTTTATGTTATAAGTAGATGTTGATAATAGATTATGTATATATAAGAGAAAATAATAAGTGTTGAAACAACTACTGGTTTATTAGTTGATCCATCTCGCTGTTTTTCCAACAATCCACTAATCAACAACATTGAAGCTAACAACCACTTTGTGGTCGAAATGTACATCTAACATATTAAATAAAAAGTGAAGAAAGTAAAAAAAAATCTTGTGTCATTATGATACGATTATTTTAACTGAATTGAAGTATAAATAATAATATATATAAATTCTTGATAATAAAATTAAAATAATTTTATTATCAAGAATTTTTATTACATTTCCAAAAAAATATACAACGTAAAAAAATTAAACAAAAGTGGAGGATTCATTGCACAATAAAATAAAATCTCTGATGTCCAATATTAAAGTCGTCAATTATTTTCGTACTGATCGAAATGACGATTTTTATGTTGATTTCCATCAGCACGCGGAGCGGTTTCGCCAGGTTGAAAGACGGCCAGGCGTTGTTTTTTGACTGCAGTCGGAGTTCATGAGGGCACATGATACAATAAATTAATATAAATGATTGCATCATGGACCAAGCTATCATTTCCAAATATTTCCTTGGATTGTGCAGCATCGTTTAATCTAAATGCACGATGCAATATTTTATTGATTTACAACAGCGGGTTTACATGATGTAATTCAATTTCTGGGGGGGGAAGGGTGTATTTACCCAAGAAGTAGTTTTATTGTGCATTTGTTTAAAGTACGTACATAACGTAAGTCACAATGTCACAGAGCTAAATGTGAAAATAGTCTATTAATTATTTTCAAATCATTTTTAATTAATTTATTTGTGACCAATGAATCTTTTAATAAGGCAAAAGATGGCGCTTACATCAACTCTCATTTATTACAATCCTGTAATCCATTCATTATTGTTTCATATTTATTATATACAGTTTCACTTTAATTAAACTAAACATGATAATTGGTTCCCTGTTTTTTATTATTATATCAGTTGACAAGCAGAAATAAATATATGATGAAAACGTAAACGGCGATTAAATCGCGTTGCGTTAAAGTTAGCAATTAAAACGTTGTTTTTTTTTATTTATTTCAGCACTGGCGTTTTCTGTTATAAATTGGTGATTATTAAATATCCGATCACGGCATACGCAGAGGGTTTTTTGTAACATCCAGCACGTAGCGTTTGGTTTTGCAATGCATGCAACGAGCATGATGATAATAATACAACCAATATTTTTTTATTATTTATCATTTTTGTCAAGTTTTGCCCTTATTACCTGACGAAGTAATCATAAAAACCAATTTGTATATAATAGTTTGTAAATCCATTTATATATTCATTCTTGAAAATGGCATCTAGCCGAAACTAGTCGAAAATATAAAAAAAAAATAGTAAAACAAAACCAAGTGATTTCATTATAACAAACGGTTGATGAATTCACACTAATTATTTTTTTTTGTCTCTTGCATAACAAGAAATAATTTATCTTGTTATGGTGGCAAGGAAAATATTTATATACATATATATTTTTTCTTTTGATAATATAATATTTTAATATATAAAAAAAATGCCAATTAATGTTCCTCAAAGGATTATCAGTCTCACCACTAGTTTTAGTATCCCAAAGGCCAACTCTAATATAGTGCGATGTTCTTCGGCATTCGTCATGTGCAACAGCTACGATAAATTATTAATAATAATTATTCAGTGATATTTTCATTTAGTAAAAATAAATCTTTTTCTCATTAATTTTAATAATAATAATAATAAGTCTTTATTGCTCAACAGGAAATATACATCCCAATTACAAGACAATATACATAAATACATAGCCGTGTGTGTATAATATAATATATAAACTAACTTAATGCTAAATAATAAATTAATAGAATATTAAGCTGCTTTTTGGTATAATTGTGATAAAAGAGATTTAATTGTATCATAGAATATTTCACAAGAGGAAGGTAAAGAATTAAAAACAATACACATAATAAGTATTGGCGATTTCAGTATATAATTGGTTCTATGTGTTGGAATATTAAATGTAACTTTTTGTCTGCCGAAAAAAGTTGGTATATGCAATCATACCAGTGATAAAAGTTCGGGAGAATTTTATGTTTTTATATTTTTTATTATTATATCCATAATAATCATTTCCAGTATTATATACAAACAACTTTATTTAGACAGCAGAATTACAATTCTTTAGAAATATTTATATTTACAATACATATTGACCGGAGGTCTTTCTGCCCCCAGTTTTATTTTTTTATATGTATGAATTTATATCCTAAGTTAATTTGTTCTGTAATTGGATTAACCTATTATTATTATTATTATAAAATCGTTATATTTTCAAAATTGGTGTTTTTTTTTTCTCTCCTATAAATTTAATGAAAATCTTAAAAAACATTTAATGATAGTAGAAATAACGTAGTCTATTTATTTTGTCGATAATAATTTTAACCCTTTTTTATACTTAAATAGGTCCCAGAAATTAACGTTGGGAAACTTTTTAAATGGAATCCGTAAATTTGTCTTTTTGAAACTATCTGCGGTTGCATCAAAACTACTCAGCTTACAGACAACGTAGAAGAATGTGCGTTATAGCATTTAATTCTTAATTTAATTCATCACAGTTGCAGTGCTATATAACGAAGTAGAAAAACCTCAGCCGCCAATTTTTGAAAACAATATTCAATAAATCATAAATAATAATAATTTATTAATTATTTCCAAATTATTTTTATTTAATATATTTAAATAACTGTGACCAAGTGAATGAATAAATACTCTTTTCTATATATATATACAAACATCTTTATTTGTGAAATTGAAACAGTATATACACAATACGGTGGAAAACTACCGTACATTACTATATTATACATAATAAATTTCACAAATTGGCTATCGACCAGTGGTCTTTCAGCCTTACTCTTTTCTATTTATAAATAATAATATTAAATTTCTGTATTCTTTACATCCCAGCGTTTACATACTATTCCTATACACTATACGAATCATCCTTTTTTTCGGGCAGCAATATTTTTTGTTTGTACTCATATATTTTTTTTTACTAAGTAAACTTTATAGAGCCCCTGACTTTAACGACAGCTCGGGCGCACGAGAGCATAATTAACTCAATTATCATCCGAACTCCGAACATGAATTTTACATTCAGCTCTATACATTTTTGTATGCGAGCGTCCATTTTCATTAGCAGAAATCTCTGTACCGTTCAAATTACATGAATATATGCATATGCGAGATGCGCAAATACACACAAAGTCGTATTGATTTATTTTGAATATGAAAAAAGAGAGAAACTTGTTTTTTTGTCTGATTGATGGAAATGATTATTAAATAGCAATTATAAAACCAAAACAGCATTTTGTGATAACTAAACATCTTTATTCATATAACATTTATACATAGTTTAAATAATTATTTACAATGTATTTGTAGAGTTATCTTTATATATATATACAATCATTTTTATTGTGGTATTTACATATACATATACTATACATTATATTTGATCTAAACTTATAAATGCCTATCGACCTTAGGTCTTTCAGCCATATCTTTATATATAATACATGAAATGTCTAAAGACCAAAGGTCTTTCCGCCTCATTTTTATTGTAATTCAATTTTATATGAAATAAATATGAATAAATTATTAAAAATCAACCAATAAAACACAGATTGGATTGAATAACTTTAAATTCTCGACTAGTTTCGGGTTAGTCGAGAATTAAAAGTTATTCAATCTAATCTGTGTTTTATTGGTTGATTTTTAATAATTTATTCATATTTATTTCATACAATATGAACTACCAATGTCTAAATATTAAAACCATTAATCAATTTTATATGTTTTCTTTTAGTTTTATTTTATAAAATGTTGAATTTAATAAAACCTATTAAAAGCTTGAATATGCTTTTCGGTGAAATACTGTTATTAAATGAAATAAAATTTTGTTATATTTCTCGATGTATATGTTTTATCTAATAGTAAATCAATTTTATTAGCGATTAACAATTTATTTGAAATGAAACCCCACTTGTCTTACATCATCCCCTTACCAATTTAATTTTCCACGCGATCGCCTCTGTGCGGCCAATCCCTCGCTTAGGAAACCTAATTACACCGTTTAATCATCTCAAACAAGGTGTCACGATTAAAAATGAAACCTTTCACTGGCCGAACGGAACCCGGCTTGACCGTCCCCCCTTTGAAAATAAAAGCTTTTCTCTTCCACCCCCAACGGATAACGAAATAAAAAAGAAGGAATATATCCATGGAACGAAAAAAAAAACGGTAAATTATTAATTTTCCGTTCGAAAGGGACCCATTGTCGGGGTCGCTTTTATGAGGCCCAATGAAATATATTATCGATTCCGACCCCTCTTTCTGACAGATAATTATTTAATGCCCTATGAAGGTAGCCGGAATTCGGGATAATCCCACCCTCGTAAATCCCTTCCTCAGCACACAACAGCATAAATAATAATGTAAAATGGGAAAGGGGGGGAAATGTTGCTACTTTGTTTTGTTTCTTCTTTAATGTTGTTAGTGAAATTTATATTTTGGATTTAAATTTGTTTGAGTTCGGAGAATTCAATTTCAGAAAGTTAAACAATAAAGAATTCCACGAAACTATTATTAGCTCTATAAAATAGAAAACACGTAACTTTTTTAAATTACTTCTATTTTTTACTTTTTTTATTTTTCTAAGTGGGGAAAAACATTTACGCATAAAGTGTCAGTAGAAACCCTTCCCATTATCTCCTAGGACACCAACCCTGAACCGTTTCATAGATTATATCTTCTTTAAATATATTCTATTCGTTTTTTACGGAGGACGTCCTCCACAAATTATTATTATTAACAATACAGATTTTCTTTACTGATTATTATTAAATTACTTCCTAATTAAAACATTTAAATAAGTTTTTTTTTGGATTGAGTGAGTTACGTAAAAATGATAATAACTTGAATAAAAACACTTAGAATCCTTTCTTCACTATTTAAGTAGTGAAGAAAGGATTATAAGTGTTTTTATTCAAATTTAAATAAGTATTATTTACGTTTAAATTTATTTACTGTTTAAAAAAACTTTTAATAAAAATGAATAAACATTAAAAATACAGAATCTATAGTAGAGATCTCTTACTATTTAAATGTAAATAATTCCCTATTTAAAACTTGATACAAAATATCCGAATCTCTTTAACTATTCAATAAATATTTAAAAAAGCACTTAACTCGCGCATTCTGTATTCAAAATGAGCGTTTTGCGTGGTTTAAGCGACGTAGATAATTTGAAATTTAAATTATTCTTCAGTGGAGTGAAGGTTTTTGTGGGGGAAGGAAGAGGGAAAGTTCCGATAACTACGGGCACAATACCGCTGGAGGGAAATCCCCCCGATGGAAAAACCTGGCGTCTTCTCAACTTTTCTCTCTTTGATGCAAATGTAATTCGTCAGTTGATGTCTGCGAATACATCCGAGGTGACATTTTATTCATTCCCCCACACAAAAAATGAGTATACATCACTCACGAATGTATGGACCTGGACATAAATAGAAGAAAGTTTTTTTGTATTGATTCTGTGTGTGAAATTAGATTAAATCTCTGCATATTATGAATGTATGGTAGGATTCGCGAAACTTCAGCCATCTATGATTTTGTTAAGACGTTCTTTCACATCAGAATAGAATAAGCCATTATTTTCAATGGCAATTTATATACAATGACCTAAGAGATAAAAATAAACAAATAATTTTATTTAATTATTATTTTTTTGGTTTTATTTCTTTAAATTATTGGTAATAGAATTCTACTTCGGTATTTAAAGTTGTAATTAGGCTACGACCTGCAATGGAAATAAAATAAATAAATATATAAGTAAGTATTTTTTACGGCTTAAGTTTCGACAGTGTGAGTGTCATTATCAAGTAACAGATAAATATATACCGCATTTGGGGATTACGGTCGGCGCACAGTGTTGCCGAATGACGCATTCGCGGACACGAGTACGCACAGGGGTTTTTTTTTTCAACTTTCATTATTAACGAAACTAAGTACACCATCATGTTCTCCATACTTCAGAACCCAGAAATACAAAATTTCAATATAATAACGTTAATAGTTATTGAGTAATTAATTTATAAACATGGGACAAATTTAGAGGATAAATTCGAACGAAAATCGATACATTAATAAAAAATCATATCTTTGTAACCGCTTTAAATATATGTTTGCATTTTTTTCTGTTTAAACTGAAACATGTTCACTTCAAATTATGAAAGAACCACTTTAATATCTTAAATAGTTTATTAATTAAAAATTATCAAAATTACAGTTACAGATTAAGAAGGGTATTAAACAGCGGTGAAAACAAAATATCGGTTTGTTCGTTAAGGAGATTAACTTCAGATTTTTTTTATTGTCTGAAAATTTCGGCGGCTTCTAGGAGGTTTAATTTCGTACAGCTACGCATGCATATATTGGAGTTTATGATAGATTTTAATTTCTTAATTAAACGAAGAAAATTGCGTTAAATAAAATTTTACACTCATGGACGCACCGTAATAAAATATATGCCGGGGATAGGCGAAGCAAGAAAAAAAACGCATATATTTTTTAAGTTTGAAATCTTGTAAGCAACCCTCGTAAAACGGACGAGGTGGGATAGAACAGGAGAAATGGAGGGCGAGAGCTTTTTGATGGTTTGTTTTAGTGTGTCAATAAAGCAAGAAAGCTCGAGTAGAGGGGGGAAACACACGGACGGGATTAAATGAAAAATACAGGAAGGATGGAAACATTGAGTGTTTGACTTATACTTAATTGAAAATAAAATAAAATGAAGCACGAAAATACAGCAGGAGAAAGCAATTATGTGTAATTGAATGTGTAGTGAATATAAAGATTTTTTATTAATTTAAATGATAATGTTGAATGAGATTACAATATTATGGATACTTTCAGTATAAAAAAATGTCACAAATTGAAAGAATAAGAAGAATAACAGTCTTTCAATTTGTGATTAAACACTTCACTTAAACTCAAAAAACCATTCAGTGATAAAAAAATGTGTAAAAACAACATTGATAAATATTTTTTTGTTTGAAAATATTTCAAACCTGGCTGAGTTTAAGTTTATATTAAATGTATAATATATGTATATGTAAATACCACAATAAAGATGATTGTATATATTACAAACCAAAAAAATATTTAATATTACAGTATATCTTTAACTGAAAATTCGCTAGAATTTTCTTAAACTGAATTTATATTTTACTTGATGAATATCGGATTCGCGAATTTTATTGATGGATCCAACGATTATTCAGGATATAATCTAGAATTATGATACATTACATTATTTTATTTAGTTTAACGCGATCCCAGAATTAATATTCTCCATTCCAGATCAATTTCTGACTATTACTATGGGCACAATTGAAATAAACCAAAATTTATTATATATCTTAGTGTTGGGCAAAATCTAGTGAATTTGATAATCGAGTATAATTAATGGTTTTAATATTTAGACATTGGTAGTTCATATTTTATGAAATAAATATGAATAAATTATTAAAAATCAACCAATACAAACACAGATTAGATTGAATAACTTTAAATTCTCGACAAGTTTCGGGTTATTAGCCCATTTTCAAGAGAATTTGAAATTTGTTTTATTAACATTTCTATGGATATTTACATGAAAGGATATATTGATTTTTTTAATTTCAATTTTATCTGTGTTTTATTAGTTGATTTTTAATAATTTATTCATATTTATTTCATTAATAATCGAGTATTTTTGAATAACCAAATTTAAGTAGCTAAAGTTAATAAATAATAATAAATTGGAGTTTATTAATAAATAGTTGACATTTCCCAACATTATTATTACAAATATCATTAAGAAAATTATTAAATACTTCATTTTGAAGTGACAAAAAGATCGAAAAGATCGACTTTGTCCATCTTCAATATATAACAATAACTCACTTTAAGTAATATGATAGTGAAATCAATATATTTTTAGTATATTGGAACACATTATGAACAAATTAAACCTTAATAGCGATGAAAATTGTATTTATTTTTAATACAATAAGTCAAATAATTCTTATATAAACAATATTTTCAAAGCTAATGAAATTTAAACTAGAATTAAATGAAACGTTTCTCAACATAGTTTGAAATTAGATATAAAATAATATATTATTTTTATTGCATAATTTTATGAATTTTATTAATTTAAAATAAATAATTTTGAGATTGTATCAATTTGAAAATTATTGCGTTTCTTTTATTGTTTAATGAGTTTCCAGTGAGAAAATTCGAGTTATCGATTTTGTCGACAGCAATTAATTCGTTACGCGCAGTTTGTGCCCGAGGGCAATTTTACGACTGAGTCGTAATTAATTACAGTTAGTATATATATATATATATATATATATATATAGATATATACATATATATATACATATTTCGAATCCTAAGGTGTGTATAAAATTTAATGAAATATCCCTACACTTGACACCAATTTATTATGTGTATTTATTATTTCCAACAAATGCAATTAATTCCATTAAAATATATAATTCAAAAAAATAATAACTTTATTCAGTTATTATTTTTTAAAACTATGTAAATTAAAAAAAAGCAACGGTTTGTTACCACAGATAAGCATTCAAAAGAAATTACGAGCTGTTGACGCAACCAGGTATACATAGGGATTTCACATGTATAAAACTGTTTTATGCGAATTCATGCTTGCCTGTTCATTTCCAAGACTGCAAGAATTGAAATGTTCTCAGAATTTAAAAATGTATCTGAAATAATATACCTGGTCGCGTCAACACACGGTATAGAAACGATTACTTATTCGCAATTAGTAAACAGGCTCTTATTTTATTTATCAGTCCCGGCGCATTCACCATTTTTTGGGTAATAATGTTATTAATTTTAATGAACCAAAATGCCAAATGAATATTCCACTAATTGCGATTAATTAAAATTTTTTAAATTATTTTTTAGCTATTACATACAAATAAGGCCAATGATTATATCTATTAGCTACAAAATAAATTTCCAATGATTTTCTAGAGCAGCAAATTTATCTGATTTTTAGTAAGAATGTGCATATCAGTCATATAAATTGATATTATAAATTAAATAATTAAATAAAATAAAATAAAGAAGGCAGAAAAACAGATGGCCGATAGCCGTTTTCTAAGGACAAAGTATAACATAGTATAAGAATTATATTGTTAATTTATTGTATATAAAATTGTTTGCAGAAATAAAGATATTATATATATAAAACACATTTGCAGTTGTTTGCATTACAATAAAATTAAACAATGAAAAATTCTAGCAATTATCAATAAAATTAGGTCGATTTACCTTTGTCAAATATCTATTAAAACAACTACTTACCGAACATATAGAATTGTATAAATAGTATAAAAAATAAAGAAGTGAGGAAAGGAATTTTATATAGAAATTACTAATAAGTGTTAATGATATTGATATAAAGAACACGCTCAACTTTTTATCCCATTTTTATTAGAAAAAATAAAAGTGTTATAAAATTTTAAGTGTTTTCTTTATATGAAAATTGACCACGAAGTAAACGCCTCCAAAATCAAAGAATTGTTAAATATATTATTCTTATATATATATATATATATATATTATATTATATTCTCCACATCTTTGAACCATCGGTTGAATTTTAGAACCGCGAGACCACAATAACCGAACAAATACTAAATTTAATAAATGAAGGTTTTGAAAAATGATAATGAAAACAACTTTGACTTTAAACTTCATTCATCTGTGAGTCGCTTTCATTAATTATTTTGTAAAATATTTTCAAGAAATAAGTTTTGTTTTACATATATCTTGAAAATGTTTTGCCAAGTAATTAATGGGAGCAAAATTATACGAACAAATACTTTGTAATCAACTCACAGATGAATAAAATTAAAAGTCAAAGGTATTTTCAAAAAAAAATAACTAAATTTAAACATAATTTCATAACAAAACTATACCACAGCGTAACATAAAATGCGCTCCAAAGCAATAAACACAAATCCACCTTTACGGCACATAAGTGCATGTGCGCTCTAGAGATTTTATCATAAACTGGAGCGACCTGGATCTACAAGCGCTTTTTTTATTAATAGGCATGTTTACCTGGGGACTATTAATTAAGCAAAATGCAAAGCTGGAAACGTGCAATTCCAGATACGGAAAAAATGATACGGTGAATTTTAAATTGCGGAACGCAAACATTGCCGCGAAAAAAGGAAATGAATTCTTTCAGTAACAATGTTTTCAGAGTTTATTATGGAATATTATTACTCGAGGAATTAAATAATGGAAATATATTGTTGTAGTATAAAACACGCAAAGATTCAATTATTATTGAATATTTTTGTGGGTTGGAATTGTCGGTTGTTTTATTTTATTTATGGGTGAATACAATGGACTCGATTTTTGAATGGATGATTTTCTTTTTACATAGCAAGTTTTTTGGGAGGAAAAAATGTCGAAATGAAAAATGTTTTACAGTTTCATTTGAAGCGATTTTGTTACAAGACAACAAAAATGAATATATATATATATATATATATATATATATATATATATATATATATATTCTTTATTTCCAAACATTAAATATATTTACAATATTAATTAATTACAATATATTTTTCTGAACACCTTTATATAATTAAGTATATGTAATTATATAAAGGTGTTCAGAAAACGGCTATCGACCAGAGGTCAAAAATGAATATTTTTTATACAAAGTTACTTTTATTCGTCAACAATGGAAAAGTCTCCACTTCATCAATATTTCAATTATTAAATTAAACATTTTTTTTATAAATTTTTGTTTATTTTTTAAATCTTTATAGTACAAAGTTATTACTTCTTAGCAGCTCATTTACTGCTCTTGCCTGGCCTGGGCTTCTTAGTCTTCTTCTTAGCCCCTTCTTTGGGCATGGTCCTCTTGCCGAAGAGGGTACCGTCCCTAATACCAGATTTCCTCAGGCAGTTGCAGGCTACGGTGCAGATCTTGTTTCTATTTATGTTATAGGTGAGTTTTGTCGGATAAAAAAAAAACAGATGCAAAAAACCTTTAGTTCCATTGATTTTTTGCTATAAATCGAGAAATTTTTCAGAAGAAAATATTTTTTATTTGTAAGTGAATTTTGTCGAAACACAAAAAATTTGTAGCCTTTTCTCTTCTTCTTGACAATCGATTGATTTTTCAAAAAGACAGTGAATCGCATGAATATTATTTTCAAGCGAGTTTTGTTGGAACGGAAACAAAATCAAAATAAAAAAAAACAAAGCTTATAGCTAAAGCTTTGTTTTTTTTATTTTTTATTATTATTTTTAATAGTGATCAATTGATTTTTCTAGAATATATTTTTTTCTTCTTCTTAATAATCCATAGGTTTTTAAAAGAGACGATGAATCCAATAAAATTTATTTTTAATCGAGATTTGTTGGTTCGGAAAAAATGAAAAAATATCGACAGCTTTAGTTGGAGCGATTTTGGTCATTATTCAATTTATTTTTCCTGAAGACAACAAATTGATTAAGTATTTTTAAGCGAGTTTTACTATAACAAAAAAAATCAAAAAGAATAAAAATCGACAGCCTTAGTAGGAACGACTTTTTTTTCCTATTAATCAATTGATTTTTCTAGAAGACAGCAAAACGAATGATTTTATATTTAATTGAAGGAGAAAGGTTTTGATGAAAATAAAATCGACAGTTTTAGTTCGAAAGATTTGTTTTTATTATTAGTCGAGAGATTTTTCAGAAACATAACAAAACGAATGGATTTAAAATAACATTAGTTTTTTCTTGCTTTTTATCCAGAAATAATTCTAAGATTTTATTAATAAGTTGGATGTTACTTATTGTATTGTTTGAATGAAAAAATCTATATAAAAGGAATTAATAAATTTGTTTCAAAATATTTTTTGCGCTTTTGTTGGATTAATATTTGTCATAGACTACAAAATAGGTATATCTGTATTAATTAAAAAAAATCCAGATTAAAAAAATATCAAGCAAAGCATCCAAATAATTTAGTCATTTAGTAACCAACAGAATATCAAAGCAAATATCGAACCGGGTGTTTATTACGGGCTCGATTATACGGTAAGGATCCGCAGTCAAAGGACGTCCAGCGGTCCGTTGACGATGGCCAGATATTTAATTAACAGCGATGGTGCGCGCAGACATTTCACGATTAAATGCCTTCAATCCTAATTAATGCAATACGTCACCGGCCAGAATGTATATATCACACGACATAAATGCAAATTCCATTTTAAGATTAGAACGCGACATTTGCATATTAATATGTCTCTCCTCCGGCTTCCGATACAGAATATATTCAACTCCGCGGCTAACTCGCGTTCAAATGTTGAGATTTAATCATAACTGAAACGCTTAATATTCATAATGTTTCCGATTTGCGTATTGGAATTTTCGAGATGGGCGATTCCGGTTTTAATTAAAACCGACAAATTTAGTTGGAATTTATCATCTCTTAACAAAAATTATTAATCAATCGATACAAACAATTTAGTTTATATAATACAATAGTAATAAGTTGAAAAATACACCTGATTTGTTTCACTACTTAATTTATTTCCTCCGATTAGTTCTAAAGGAGAGAGAATGACGAGAGTCGAAACTAGTCGGAGGAAATAAATTAAGTAGTGAAACAAATCAAGTGTATTTTTCAACCTAGTAATATTGTGAGCATGTTTCATCTAGTGATTAATGATAACCAAATAAAAGATTTATATCACAATAAGGTAATATACTCAGTGACAAAAAAAAGCAACACCAAGAAGGGGTAGGAATTTTTGAACCCAACTTGGCTGAAATATTTAAGTAGCTGTTGGTGACTGTTAAGGTTTTTTTTTATTTTTGCGTGTATATTTGCGTTCAAAGTGTTTACTATTGTATTTAAAATTAGTTAGTAATACATATAAATTTATTGCATTTTACATGTATGTCTTATATTTGTAAAAATATATGTTAAATAAATGAATAAATAAATAGTGAAAAGTAATTGATTAAATTTTCTGTTAGGGCTTTAAAATGAATCAATTTCGAGTGACCATTTAATGAACTACTCATTAAAAACACTTTACTCGACTCGATATATACAAGGTTTATTAAAAGTTAAACGAAAAATTGATCTCCATCTTAACAAATAAAAAGCAAGGAAAAATGAGAACAAAATGTTCTTGACAGTTCGAACACTTGAAGGTGAGTGTCTTCTTCTTTTTCTCGCATTCCGTGCGAGGTTATTAAGGGTGGTGATAAAAACAAATATCTATTAAAGCAACTACTTCCCAGGCAAATACCCATGCCGGACATTGAATTACAGAGATATTTGCCGTTGTATCTCAGCAAAGCTGATAAAGCAAATGTAAATTTAATGAATTTAAATAATGTTCTTTCTGGTGTTTGTTGAAAGACTTTTCATTTAAATGACTTAATGCATTCCTTTGTTCCATTTAATTCGGAATTAAAATGTAATTCTTAACTAATTTCGTTTCGTTTCGCCTAACTTAAAATTAAAGTCGACGAACGTTATCCAGTTGAATTAATTGTATTTTCACTTTCAAACACATGCCGAGTCCCGGCGGATTTTCTCGAGCGTAAAATTGACAAGTGTTTCTAACGAGCCCTTTACGTTTTACATTATGTATCGTGCGGTTACTGCGCGCTGGAGGGTTTACATATTGCATTATGTAAATTGGTGGTGTGTAAAATTGACGAATTCGGAGGGAAGCGAGTGGAGTGTGGGAGAGGAGAAGGGATGGGGGGATTAAGGGCGGATGAATTAGGGGCTAGGGTTAGTGAGTAAGTTGTTGGTGAGGAATTGGGGATTTCGCGGGGAATTGCCCCAGCGACCTCAACATAGGAGACGTTGTGCATAAAACGGGCTTAGAAAATACGTTTTCCCGCACGCACGATGTTAAATTTGCGGGTGTATACAGGGTTGTTTAATATATATATATATATATATATATATATAGAGAGAGAGAGAGAGAGAAAATACTTGTACTTTTTGAAGTATACAAAGAATTTCGATTGTGGTAGATTCATTTAAATTATTTCCTAGTCATAAAAAGAATAAGTTCTCTCCTTCTTTTAATTTACGAAACAACGATTCACGGTCGTGTCTGGCTTATAGATCCAAATTGTTGACGATGCTACCTGTAAATTAGGCATTAAATTGCACTTGTGCTATTTTTCCAATTAAATTATTTAGTATATTCTGAATAAATTCTTCACTTAATCCATGGTGAAACATTTTTAATTAATAACGAATAAAAATTAAAACACTTGGTTTTTTATGTTTCACAGATTTTTTCACTTAGTTTGCAACTGCGATATTATTTAAAACTTCAGGACGAGGATTGTTAAATAGGGTGGGAGCGTATTCAAATAAGAGGTTGTGGATATACCTTAATTTTGATAGGTGGGAGACCTAAAATGTCTGGCTCGATTTTTGATTTTTATTTTTATGAGGTGGGCTAGAGTTATTAAAAGTATGAAATTTAACTTTTTTAAAAACATCGATAATTTAGATAATTTTGTTCAAATTGTGAGCCAAGAGAAATTCATAAACTTTAATTATCTATAACAATTGAAATTGTGGGACTATTTCCTGCGTGCATGAGTCATGGATCTATGAATATCAGAACGTAGAGTAAGGTGCAGCATGCCTGCAAATTGCGACGGGGACCACCATTTTTGTATGCGAGTTAATTGGTGCAACAATTAAAATTGTTTTTTAATTTTAGTTTCGGTCAGTGACCAGGATGATGATAATGATTACTGACCGAAACCAGTCGGAGAATAAAGTAAAATCTGTGAAATATAAAAAAATAATTTGATGGTGCCAATTAATTCGCATACAAAAATGACGGTTAGTGACTATTATCAAGGATAATGATAATGGTCATTGGCCGAAACTAACCGGAGAATAAAGTAAAATCTGTGAAACAAATAGAAATACAATTGTACGCAATCCGTAATTAAATTGCAGAAGTAGTAAATATATTGTGCATTCATTTTTATTAAAATATATAATTACCTTGTTAAATTCTTTTAATATCCCTAGAGTGAATAATGCGCTTTTAACAGCGATAATTGCACCGACATAAAGACGCATTGTCTTCGGAGCTCTTAATTCGCGAGTTTCTGGAATCGGGATGCAAATATCGTTCCAGTTTCCGATTCGCGTTTCCCCAGCGCCGCCCTTTTCCCTACCTCCCGGCTCGTACTTTGACGAGATTACAAGTTTCAAGTTGTAAATAAATAATCTGGCTCGTGTAGAATTTACGGCTCCGGAGTTTGTATGTACAACGATAACAATCCCAATCCCCTTTACCAGTCAACCGAATAAACACGAAAAACACAACGGTGATTATAGTAATGATAATGAAACTTGATTGATGTTTAGGATATAAATATTAGTTTTGTGGAATAACGTTCGTGAATATAAAGCTGATGTAATTATAGACGGCTTATTGGTTGTGCTTTTGAATATTTAAAGATAAATATGTTATGTTATTGGAAATACAAATATTATTTGTCGATTTATTTAATCAACGCATGAATCAAATTACATAACTAATATATAAATTACAACGATATTAAACAAGGAGAATTTCTAGCAATGATAAATCAAATTCGATAAATCCCTTTTTCCAACTGCAAAAATTACTTAAACTGTAAGTTTTATACAAACATCTATTGAAACAACTACTTCCCGAGCATATACCCCGCCGGACATTGGATTACACAATAGATAATTGTTTCTTGCATACCAGTCTACTGCGCATTACAACGGTTTGAGAGGAAAATATTTAATGAAAGAAAACAATAAATAATTATTACAAGACTATCTGTAGACACGTGTTTCGGGTTTCATCCTGAGCTTACAGCTCTGCCCTGTAAGTCCTTAATTGTTAAATATATAAATCCTTGATGGTGGATTTTTTACCTCGTTACACTTGTTACTTTAAACAATATTATGAAAATATAATAAATATGAAAATAATATAAATACATAAAATAACAAAATCTCTATTCATATTTTATTCTCTTGAATTCTCTATAACTATGTGTACAAAATAATACTCCAATTTTCGAACTATATTCAAAGTTTATTTTAAATTAAACTAATTTGAATTGTTCAATTTCAATTTACTTTACTAACGGAATCTCCATTTCCAAATTACAATTATGATTACATATTAAAAATTTTATAAGAAAAGTGTGACGCTCTAAAAACATTACAAAACATATGTATAAAAAAGACAAATTACCAATCACAAATTACGACAAAATACGAAATAAAAATAATATGCATCAAAATATTGTTCATTCAAAGTATTCACGTTGCTTCCGTTTGGACACTATAAAGTCGTGAAGTCATTCTATTCCCGCATCTAATCCATTGTTCGTAAATGTATATAATTTAATCATTTGGTTTCATTCATTTATATGTGTTTTTTTAATTTACTGATTTTTATTTTGAATTTATCATTCTAGATAATGATAATTATCATTAGTAATGGGCATTTGTTAAAGTATTTATAATAATAATAATAATATGATTTATTTATTGCCCAACAGACACCATTAATAGGACAATGACTTATGTGACATGTCAATAAAAATCACAGAGCTAAATGTGAGAATAATTTATTAATTATTTTCAAATTCTTTTTATTTAATTTATATAATTATCATTTTTGCGAAATAAACGCAGTTCCACATCAAACCCAGGGTAGAAAGATGTATGTATGGTCGATAGCCCTTGTAAAAAGGAAACATTATTATTTGTTTTGTTACAGAATGTTTTAAGTTTATTTATTATATTCCTTTTTTCAATAAAGTTTATGGCAAATAGACGAAACTAGTTGAAAATAAAAACATTTTTTTACAAGTAAAACAAACCAAGTGTAATTTTCTCAACATTTTCTAATAAAACTAAAATGTTTTACAAAGTGATTAGTGAATCTCAAATTGAAGATATATAAAGTGAATGGATTTTTTTTTCCTAGACAAAATCTAGAAGAAGTCCATTATACCATCCGTAATGGGATTTTCCCTCGCACAACCTCAAACAAATATTGTATTCAAATAATTGATTGATAAGGCTGGTAAATGTTGAAAGTTCATCTTCACTTTTATATAAATAAAACAGCAAAAAAATGCTGAAAAACCCACTCCCCCATAAACATTGTATATATACCTGTACTGACAAATGTAATTTATCATTTCTTCGCCTGAAGAAGCCACAGTGTGGCGAAACAATTGTAGCGAGTTTACAATATATTTGAAAGTTATAAATTGTTTTATTTATATAAAAGTAAATATTGTATTCAAATAGTAAATGATTTAAATTATTTTTATTAAATTATTTAATGTTATATTCTGAACAATAGTTTATTTAGTTTAATTTATAAATATAAATAAAAAATATATATTTTTCTGCAACCACAGCGTTGTTTGATCAACTCCCTTTCTGGCGTTTGGCCCTCGCTTATATATTTTTTTTTTCAGTGATTTCACCGGAAACGACTATACAAACCGGAAATGCGCGTATCGATTACGTTCCTTTCTCCTTCACATATAGACACGCCATTACAAACTCACATTCACACACACACACACACACGCACATGACCCAGCACTGACACACAATTTGTGTGTGCTTGTGTGTGTGTATACCATGTTTTTTACAGATTTTTTTCTTTCGCTCAATTTTTTGTCGAAAGCTTTTCCTTACATCTACAATTGACGGTCGTGAACTTTCTCGTTTTTTTTTTTGTTAGTTCTTTCCTTTTTGCGCTGACATTCGCTGAAGGTGATCCTTTCTGAAAGGATATGATAACGATAGGGAGAAATATTTTATGTGGACAAATTTTAACAAATGATCGATTTTGTTGGTTTTTTACAATTCTTCATGATTTTTTCGTTTTAAATTAATTTTTTATATATATTATTATTATTACTCAGCAAGCCATAGTTTAAGTAAAACGGAAACAGAAGTTTTCAAAATTAAGCAAATATTTTGTTGTGATAATAAAAAAATACTAATATAAATCTTTATGATTGTTTTTCAATTGTTTTAAATTAAATTTTAACCTTGCAGTAGGAAAAGGAAGAACAAAATAAATAAAATAATTTAAATATCTGTGATCAACTAAATAAGTACTCTTTTTAATTTTAATAAATAATTAACACAGCACAATGTTTGTTTATTAAAAAACTTCATATATATTTAAATACAACATGCATTTGTCACTTGGTTTTATTTAGTAAATAATTTTGTGTTTAAAACTTTAACTATTTATTTAGCACTCGAGTGCGGTTGAAAGTCGAAACATTCTGCGTTGCACGCGAAATGATTGAGTAGATTCGTTTAAAAGTTTCAGCGCATTGTTTGGTTTGCTCAACGCTGCTAATTTAGAATAGTTTGCGCAATTGCTTCCGATGCTACTTCCATGATAATAGGGAATTATAGATAATTTCACGTTTTTTTTGTTGATTACACAAGAATGTGTAAATGAAAGATGTATATATACAGATTTTATATTTATAATATCTAATTTTATGTGTTGAGCCATATTTAATTGATTCTCGAACTTCCTGTCTAAACAAATACCCATTTTAGTTCATTCAGTGGTATATCTCAACAAATATGCGTTATTCGCAAAATTAAATCTAACCAAATAGCGTGCATAGGGTCAATAAAATTAGAACTATTACTACTACAATATCTTTATTCAAAGTTATTTGTTTTACATATATTTACAATATATTATGGTATATTTGTTTCTTTCTTGCTTGCTTGAACAGGAATTAGAACTATTAATCAGTTTATTTTGATGCTTTACATTGTCGTTTTTATCGTTAGGTGTAGATATGGTGGATGCGCCGGGCTATGAACTATCTATTCCTTTTCAATATTAATAAAAGTGGAAACATTATTTCAGATTTAAAAGATACCAAACTGTATCGAACGTTAATTTCAGATTTTTTTATTATACACACGTTAACGGTTTAATTACGTTCATAATGGCGGTGTGCGGTTTTCCTCGTCGGTAATATCGCAGATCGTAATTCGCAATTTTGCTAATATTAAACCTCGCGCCGTGGGTTGAGGGTTTAGTTAAATTGCTCGTTTTAAAATTGAATCTGTTTATGCGTGTTATCGGTATTTACGCTTATAGTCCGCGGTTCGATGAATATTTATTAAACTATTAACCGAATATGGAATCATTCTCATTTTGTATATTTTCTTTCAATTGTCTGGATGTAATTATAACACTCACAAATTAATGAATATAAAAATATTTAAAATCAATATAATTATTTTTCAAATATGTGAACAACTGTTAAGAATGTTTTGGTGTTATTAGTTCTAATTCTATTGCAGGTCAGATTAATCATTTTGCTCTATATTTTTTCAGTTTTTACATAATTTCTAATAAATCAATAAAATTTATAATATCCTATGAGTGGGAATATATTGTAATTAAATCGAGAGAATAATTGTTTAATTGTGAAAAGCGTACACTCTTTTACAGTATACGCACCTCATAATTTAAAACTTCGATTAAGAAGAAGATTGAGTTACGTGAAGTTTTTCAATATAGAAAAATATATACGGCTGTATTCACTTTACTTCACAGGTTTTATTATACATTAAATGTACATTTCGAATACTAAGTATCCATTTTTCAATAGTAGCAGTAATAGTAGTAGTAGTATAGTACTATTGATAATGGATACTTAATATCAGAAATGTACATTATAATAAAACATGTGAAGTAAAGAGTATACAACCGTCCATATACATTTCTTAATGCTTCAAATTTAAAAATTAATATCTAACACATTTTTTTTTAATTCATCTTCATTTAAACATTAAGTGCACAGTCGAGTTTATGTATTTATTTTTAAAACGGAGTCAATTACAAAGTCAACCCACTCGGTTTCTTATTTTCCGTCCGACGGGAACAAGATTGAAGTAGTTCTCTCCCACCTCCGGTTACACCGGCAAGCTTGATTCAATTTTACAGCCTGCATGCGAAATGAGTAATTTCAGATAGAATTGCGCAGTAATTTATTCCGGCTGTAAACGTAGGTGAGCGAATTTCCGCGGCATCGCTTAATTCAATCCCATCCAACCGCTCCGGAAAGAAGATCGCTGCAAAAATGTACGATGTAAATATTCTCAGTTTACAAATTATTTTATACATTTTTTTTGATATTCTTATAAACTGAAATGAAAACCATACATTTAAACTTCATATTTTAGTGCAAAAATGTTTTATTTAGTTCTTGTTATAATAAATTAAATAAAAATGATTTGAAAATAATTAATAAATTATTCTCACATTTACCTCTGTGACATTTTGACTTACGTTTACGTCGTACATTTTTGCACAAAGCTAAATATGGAAATAATTTATTAATTATTTTTAAATCATTTTTATTTAATTTAACAATATACATTTCATTTACAAAAAAACTAATAAACAAGATTCAAAATCTAATTGGTAGATTTTGTATCACAAAATGGTCCAATGAATATATTAAATAAAAATGATTTGAAAATAATTAATAAATTATTTCCACATTCAGCTCGTGTGACTTTTGGCTTACGCTGCGTAAGTACGTTAAACAAATGCACATCAAAACAACTACTTCCCGGGCAAATATACATTCTATTTATATGATCCAATGAAACCTTATTGATATTAAGAATATATTTTAATTGAGGCCAGAAAGATCTATAGTCGATAGCCCATGACAAACTACTCACACAATTGTACATACTGTTATAATAAATTTTGTAAATCATATTGTCTGAATAAAGATGATTGTATATATTTTAATTGAATTAAGAAGTGATGCCTTCTTAATTCAATTTAAATGTTAAAGAATTCGTATTTTCGATATTTTCCCATTTTTTAATGATTTATGTGTGAATAATTAAATATTTCGAAGGGAGAAACAAAGTTTGTATTCTGCTTTATATATTACACTGCTTGAGGCAAGCCGTATAATAAATAATATATTACTTTTAAAACTTCGCCTCCCCCTTATTATTTTTCTTTCATATTTACTAAAAACTTCCCTCCCATCAGAAATCCTCCTTTATTCACACATTAATTCTTATTAATAAATTTATTAAACAAAACCAATAACACTCAACAATTAATTAAGTGTGCGCTAATTGAACGCATAATATTAATTATGCATTAATTCATTGCATACGTATCCAGCCGAAATTGTTACGAGTGTATTGGATAATTTGATTAATTACTCCGAAACAACAATTCCCGATAATGCACGGTTTGTAATTAGCTGGATATTGATGTAAAGTTCGAACGGCAGACGGGCGGACCACGTTTGGAAATCAGACACATAACTTATGGAAGGACGGATTCTACGAGTTGTCGCGTAGTTAAGTGTAACTAGTGTTTCAAGTTGCATCAAAGGGAGGATCGTGTGTAGCTTTGAATAATAGGGATGGTGTTCCCTGGAAGTGAATTAATGCGGATCATTGGATTACTGTTATTTTTAAAATTAATTCATTTTATGGACAATATTTATTATATTCGATACTTATTCTGTTATTTTCTTGATGGAACCAAATTTTTATATTGCGTAAAATTAAACACTTGTTTAAATTGTGATGGCAATAGACAACACGAACATAGAAAATCAATAATTAACAGGACATCTAATACAGGATTAACGTAACATTGCAAGAACACAGGACGTCACATGGAGGAGATCAAACCAATCCATTTTTATAGAAAAGGTCGTAAGCTGAACCTATTAAATAGATTAAAAATTAAACGAGCCATCAGCAAGGAGAATTTCCTACTTAAAACCAACATATAATCAAAAGAATTTTTCTCGGATGAAAAAAATGTTGCATAATACAATATGTTAATGATATGTAGCAGCAGGTGTACATTACATAATTCAATGTCTGGCGGGGTATTTGCCTAAGAAGTTGTTGTTTTAATGTGCATTTATTTAAAGTACTTACGTAACGTAAGTCAAAATGTCACAGAGCTAAATGTGGAAATAATTTATTAATTATTTTCAATTCATTTTTATTTAATTTATTTAAAATAAAAAGTATTTCATTTATTATAATGATCCTTTTCTTGTCAGTGTCTCGAACTTTGTGTTTGCACTGTGTTTTTTTAATTAATTTTGCAATTTTACATATTTATTTAAAGTACTTACGTAACGTAAGTCAAAATGTCACAGAGCTAAATGTGGAAATAATTTATTAATTATTTTCAAATCATTTTTATTTAATTTATTTAAAATAAAAAGTATTTCATTTATTATAATGATCCTTTTCTTATCAGTGTCTCGAACTTTGTGTTTGAACTATGTTTTTTTTAATTAATTTTGGAATTTTACAGATTTTATTTCTAGATCATTTATTTTATTACAATTTATTTTGGAAAATATACCTAAGCTCTTTATATTTGAATTCAAACTTTTATTTAGACAGTGTTTTAAATCTTTTTAGAGTATAACTAAGGACTCTAGTTTTGAATTAGAAATTATTTTCGGACAGTATCTTAAGTTTTTTTATTACTTTATGGTATTTTTACGCTCACAAACCGAGATCTCATTCACATTTTCGTTCATTTTTCCCCTTCTCGTTAATAATACTTTCTTGAACCTTTATTATCTCCCTTGTACACTTCATGAAGATTTCGTGGAGGCATCCGGCCGTTCATAATACCCCTTTTGTCTCCTCGTCAGCGTAAAGATAACGCCCCCTCACATTCACTCACACAGAGACACATACACGCATGCAAATACGCAGACATAACGCACGCAGCTAGTAATATTAAGAGGTTTATATGGAAGAAGAAAAAATAGCTCGAATTAGAAAATGATTTTAATTAATTTAAGACGGATTGGTAACAAAATGGTGTAGGTTTATCTATTTGTTTTATATTTTTCTATTCTTATTTTTCTTCTTGTTTTATAAATTTCTAATTTATTGATATATATAAAGAATCCATATTGTCAGTACAATATACATATAAATGTGAAAGAAATTAACAATAAATATTATTATTTTATTTACTGACAATCGGCTATCGGCCAACAGCCTTTCTGCCAAAGTTCGCGCATTTTATGGGTGTGTCTTATTGCCTGTTAAGGGAAGTGATGAATTGGAATAATTTATTGATTATATAATGTATTCCATATTACCTCGTTATTTTTCTTCCAAAAACAATAACATAAGATTTGTTGAGAACACGAAAAAACTCACCCTGTATACACCAATTTGTTAGATTTAAGATCATACTTTGTTAGTTATTGATAATGGACACATAATGCCTGAAATATGCATATAGTATAAACGTAAACAAACAAGTTAGGTAATGAATACAAAGTGTTTTATTTGTAATTGTTCGAATCTCTTCACGTAACTCACAACAAAACATCAATTAATCGTTAACTGTATTCTCATGCATTCTTATTTTTTTAAATAATACAATTTTTAAGAATTTGCTTTTTTTTAGAAATAATATATTTTAGATAATTATAAAAATTACTTTGTTTCCCTACAGATTTTTGTCTTAGCTGGAAGCTTGAACTAATAAATTCAATTTCGAGTTTCTCTCTCCCCCATTAATCTCCGTCTTCCTTCCTTCTCTCTCTCTCTCCATCCCCGTCTCGCTTTTTTTTTTTCTCAATTTATTTTATTCACTGCTTAATTCTTTCGTTGTGCCATTGTGCGTGGGCAATTGGCTGAAAAGCCGAAAACGTGTGCCGTGCTGTGCGCGTTTCTGTAAAACGAGTGCGTCGAAAGTTACAATTCCGAGGCGAAGGGGGCTGCTTTCCGGCCGTGTCTGCGAGTTTCAATTAACCGCGGGTTCACTTTCTGTTATTTACCCTTTCATTTGTGCTCTCCTCTTTCCACCACCACACGCAGAAATTTGCATGAATTTCCAAGTTCACTAACTTGCCGTGTCTGCGCGTCGAAATTTTACTTTAATATTTTAAGATAATTTAAATAATATTCTCGCTCTTTATTAGTGTATGTGTGGCTTATAAATATTTATTAAATTAGGTTAATAAAGATAAAAGTAATGCAAATTAGACAAAAATATCGCCACTAATCCCCACATAGATCCTATTTTTTTTGTGCTGTGGAAGGGAAAACCCATTTACGTTTTGATACGATTCGTACGATGCTTAGCATTGCGGCAGAAATAGAAAACAGAATGAACAGAAATTTCTCAATAGTGAAGCGTGGACATATTTAGAATTACAGGTGTATCTCTCTTAATCTCAGCTATGGGCACGGCCTTCCAGTCAAGTATTGACTACCCACTAAAAACCCCTCCCACTTTACCGGCTTCGACTCCTAAGGTCATTAGCCGGTCTCAAGTTTAAAACTATGCACTGACTTATTTTCTTATATGAAAACCATTGAAAGATATGTCAAACATTGCCCATAGCTCCTATTAAGAGAGATACACCTGTAATTCTAAATATGTCCACGCTTCACTATTAAGAAATTTCTGTTGTTTCTGTTTCCTATTTTTGCCGCAATGCTAAGCATCGTACGAATTGTATCAAAACGTGCGTGGTTTTGTTTTCCCTCGACGTAAGCTGCGTAAAATTGATTATCTTCGATAAAATCAATTTTATTTCTTCCCAAACTTCACTCATGTGACGCTTATTCAGGAGTCCAAATATATCATGCTATATTTATAGTGTGTCTTTCGATGCAAAATTAATCTCGCTTTCTTGTGTTAAGGACAATTTCATTTTAATATTATGAATTATTATCTTCCATAAAACCAATTTTATTTCTTCCCAAACTTCACTCATGTGACGCTTATTTAGGTGTCCAAATATCTCATGCTATATTTATAGTGTGTCTTTCGATGCAAAATTAATCTCGCATTCTTATGTTAAGGACAATTTTATTTTAATAATTATCTTAAACACATCACACAAACATTTTATTGACTGAATATTAATCAGCATAAAATTCTACAAAAGTGGAGTTTATAATAGGAGAGATCCCAAGTAAGACAAAAATTTGAAACATTCTTTATATAATTTCATTTTTTAATACATTTGTTTTTAGTTATTCATTTTTATAATATATTTTTGTATAAAATAAATAATTATCATTACAACTGCATCTCAATTAATTGTTACTATTTAACACGCTTGCATTAGAGCAGTGTGCGAGACAAGCAGGCGCTCCAAGGGCACGCATATGTATGCATCTGGGAGTCCTCCCCACTCCGACATTTCAGCCTGTGTCTTTTAGTAGGCACTGCACTTACTCGTAATTTAAGAATTTAATAATATGAATATGTACAGTTATATAAATCATATAATTGGAAAAATAGCCTTTTGGCTAGTATCATTGAATATACTGGTCTGACGAGGTTCGAAAGACTGAAATGGGCATCACCAGTTATTCATAAGCTAGAGAAATGATGGTTGAACAGTTCATTAAATAGAAAGCTAGATGCCAATAATAAGACTAAAATTTGAAACATTCTTCATATGAATCATATAATTGCAAAAATATCAAAAGCGCCATCTTTTGGCTAATTTCATGGAACATACTGGTCTTACGATGTCCGAAAGACCGAAATGGCCATTACCAGCTAGATAAATGTTGGTCGAACATTTCATTAATTAAATTCTTTAGCATATAAAGAATTAATTTTGTTTATATTCATTTTAAAATTTATCTGAGCTCATGAAGTAATTTGAATTAACCTAGTTTAATATACATTTTTTTTTTTTATTTATTTATTTTGTTCTTTAAATTTTATTTATCCATCTACTTCTTTTATAAATCTTCGAGTGCATAAAGTAAATAGAACAGAACCTTCAAGGTAGCATCCGTTTTAATTATGCCGCAAAACAAACTCGCCCGGCTTTTCCGCTTTAGAAATTTCTTGTTTCAGCTTTTTCCCCGGCGTCCATTCGCTCTTTGTGCTTTTTCCGCGTGCAGGTGTGGCGTTGGTTCTTTATTTGGAAATTCATCTCAAACAACTCGCAGCTAGAAAATTAATTTACATTCCACGCGTCATGTGTTGCACGCCCGCCGGAGCGCAGTGAATGAGGTTGTCCCCTTTGATGGAATAGAGACGTATCCGACTATCAATCGCTCACAAAGCCATGGATTCCAACACAATCGTCACGTTCTCGAGCCACTCTCTATCTTTTTTTTGTTGTAAAGGGCTGATTTGCGCGAGGAGCGAGCGATTTACGCAAACTGCATTCTACCTAATACAAAGTGGAAAACACTCTACCTGTAGAGAAAAAGGTGTTCAGGTTTAGCTTTGTTTTCTTTTTTGGGCACTTATATTGTTTTCAGGAAATAAGGGTCTGATAAATAGAAACTAGCCTGAATAAAAATATTTGTTCTCTTTCTATGTCTACTGAATTTATTATTACACTTTAATAGTTGGTCGCATTTATGGCTAATATAATATAAAAATAATCAAGTTATGGCTGATAGACCGATGATCAATAGCCATTTAGGAAGAATAATATATAAAATGTATTATACCTAATGTAAATACAATAAAGATGATTGTAAATAATCAATTTAACAAATATTCTCGTTAAATTTAATCAATTTCTCACTTAACCCGTGGTGAAACTTTTTTGAATTCAGGATAATTTAATTGTAATTAAATTATCCTGAATTAATTCTGGTTAGATTTTATGGTCTCTGAATTAATTCCATTAAGAATTAATCGCTACAGAAATATAATATATAATAGATAGAAAATCCACGAACATGACATTCATTCTTATTACCAAATCGCTTCCACCGGAACTCCTTTCACAAACACGAATTGGCGGACCTTTTAAAAATCCATTCAGTCGCATTAAATTCCGTAAATCGCCCGGCGCGAATAGAACGACTCGCGCCCAAGAGTTTGTAATCTCTCGATAGGGGGATGAATTATCAGAGGTTCGACGTGGGGAATGGATCGAATGTGGAGGCGCTCCGCTTAAAAACTTCCGTGCGGTCGCAGCAGAAATCCCCGTTTGATAATTTCATTGTGGAGCGGAGATATTCCGAAAGAGGAAGAATGGAGGAGGAAAGTTATTCACTTCGTAAAGTAATATTAGGACGCTGAGTAAAAAAAAGTGGTTGTTGGAGGGTCGTAAATAATGAAGCGCTCTCGCGGATTTTTGCCGATTTATAAAGTATTAGTGTGAAAAAAATGGAAAGTGTGTGAAGTTTGTTTTTTTGTTTAGGTTTATTTTAAGGAAATAAATAAAAAAGAATTTTAAAAAAATTATTAATTAATAAATTATTTTAACTTTAGCTACTGTGACATAATGATTTAGGTTACATAAGTACTTTAACAAATGTCTAATAATAGACATTTGCTGTTGCATAACAATAACATATTGTATAATGCAACAATTTTTGAATCGAAAATATTTAATGCAAAAACAAAAAAAATAAGCTACGTAATATAAGGCTATCTGCAGACACGTGTTTAGGGATTTGATCCCTCATGAGTACAGCAGAATAAATCCTTTTTCTATTATTATTAAAAGCCAGCGAAGCTTTATTAAAATTCGACTCAAAAAGATTTTTTGCACAAAACAATTTATCGAGATCGCGGATGACAATGGCACGACCTGCCTGTCCAGATGCGACCTTTACATCGAGGAACTTAGAGGTAGGTGACAGTGCGTTTTTAATTTTTAATTAATTTAATTAACAACTTTGCAATAATATAATGCACAGCTGTACTGACGAGGGATAAAATCCCGAAACACGTGTCTGCAGATGGCTTTATATTATGTAACTTTTATTTTAATTTTTGTTTTGTTTTTTACATTAAATATTTTTGATTCAAAAATTGTTCCATTATGCAATATGTTATTTTTATGCAACAGCAAATGTCTATTATTAGAAATTCAAAGAACTCGGATCTACACAGTTTGTGCTAGAGTACGGTATACCTCAAGGATCAACCATTAGCTTCACAGGTTTTTGCAATCGCTGTAAATGAAATCGCAAAATCTATTAATGCCCCTCTCCAGAATGGCAGAAGATACCATCTCTACAGGCCATCATTGACCAAGTTAATGCCGATATTGAGTCTAAAGACAAATGTATGGATTTTTGTAGACACCCACACCATGACTTCGGATTGTGACTGTAAGGTGCAAGGATTTGAGTCGTCGTCGGTTGAAAGAACTGGGTTGGTGACCTTTTGTAACTCTTTTGGATTAAATAAATGGATTTACTACAATAAGTCATCGAGAGTATCCGATTTATGAGGCTAAGATTCGATAAGACTCTTATCGAGCGCACATTCAAGAGCTGGTGAAAATTTCCAAGAAAGCACTGAAGGTTATAAAGTACTTAGCCAGCAAGGATAGAGAGGAGCTGCTACGTCTGTATACAAAGTTGATTACGATTTCCATTCGAAAATCTTGTATATCCTAAATATAAGATATTACTGATGATAATACTATGTAAATAGAAAAGAGTATTTATTCATGTACATTATGTAATTCAATGTCCGGCGTGGGTATTTGAACGGGAAGTAGTTGTTTTAATGTGCATTTGCTTAGCTTACTTACGTAACGTAAGTCAAAAGTCACAGAGCTAAATGTGAAAATAATTTATTAATTATTTTTAAATCATTTTTATTTAAGATAATACTATGTATCGAAACAATTGTAGTAGTGATTATTCTACATTAAACTTATGACACTCAAAAAATAAATATGTTGCTTTCATCTAAATATTTAAGAGAGTAACTCACAGCCCCTTATTTATAATTCTCAAAGTATAATTATGATAATTGAGTTTGGTTGATGGTTGGCCCCCCAAGACGGTGGGGAGAATTTGCAAAATGCACGTCCGTTATTAATCTCTGCGCAATTAGCGTTTCGCACGGCCGGTCATTAATAACAATAAAATATGCGGCCTTAAAAATGTATAAATCACGGTTTAAACGGAACGGCCCGGGCAAAAATCCACAAATATTTGTCACAATTATTCAAAATGTACTTAATGCTCTCGTAATTTTTTTTGCACGACGATTAATTATTATTCGCTTCGTTTGTTTTTAAATATTTATCGCGATTTATTTTAGTAATTAGATTATTTATTTTAGGGAAATATTAAATATTTCACAATATTATCTCTTTTTATACGGTTAAAAATTATATGGTTAAGGTTGTTAATTGATGAAAGTCCATTATAACTTTCAGTCCAGTATTTTACTTGTAAAATTATTTATATGACTAATTTTTTTTTTTTTTTTTTGGATTACAAAATAATTATAAAATGTATGTTTTTTATATATAAATATTCTTAAAACATGTTTTTCCAAACGAATTAAATACAAATAAACAAAAGTTTATAAAATGATTGGAAGACACTGTATGTAGGTTTTTTTTTAAATTAAAATCACTTAGTTATTGTTTCACTTTTTGTTTATTAATAATAAACACTGACAAGTTTAGGTCACACGACCATTATCAAAGAGATTACATGAAGTACTTATCACTTTGATAATGGTCGTGTGTCCGAAACTTAAATAAATAAATAGAAAAGAGTATTATTCATTAATTTAATAAATAATTTATAAATCATTTTCACATTTAGCTGAGTGACCCTTGACTTATTGATTGATTGTATTTGAATTAATTTAATTAATTAATAATAATATTTATTATGTAAGGCATAGCTGTACTGACGAGGGATAGATCCCGAAACACGTGTCTGCAGATGGCCTTAAATTAAGTAACGTTCCTTTTGTTGTTTTCGCATTAGAGAAATTTTTCTCGGATCAAAATGTGTTGCATTATGCAATATTTTATTGATGTGCAACAGCAGGTGTACATTATGTAATTCAATGTGCGGCGTGGGTATTTGCCCGGGAAGTAGTTGTTTTAATGTGCATTTGTTAAACGTACTTACGTAACGTAAGTCAAGGGTCACACAGCTAAATGTGAAAATGATTTATTAATTATTTTCAAATCATTTTTATTTAATATATTTAAATAAATAAATCATTATTAACGGATAAACCATTTTACAAAAAATACATAAACTTTTTTACAAAGTAAAAATACAAAATAATAAAGAGAAACAAAAAAAACTACAAATAAAAGTTAATTCGAGGCAAATGTTTAAACATAAAACTTAAAACAAAATTAAAAAATCTTCCCGAGCAAATGCTTCACCGGAAATTGTACCTCACATTTGACATGTTTTGTTGCAGAATAATTATATTACTATATAATAAAACAATATCCATTCTAAATTAATATTTCGCTCTACATATTACAACAAAATTCTATTTAAAAAAAAATATTCAATTGTAAGAGAAGTCTGAAATTCTAGCGTTTGATTATTTTAATAAATAAACACAATAAATAACAATAAATCAATATTTTTCAATAAATAAGGAATCGTTACCAATATCAATAGAATTAATGGTTTTAATATTTAAACATTGGTAGTTCATATTGTATGAAATAAATATAAATAAATTATTAAAAATCAACCAATAAAACACAGATTAGATTGAATAACTTTAAATTCTCGACTAGTTTCGGGTTATTAGCCCATTTTCAAGAGAATATAAAATTTTAAACTAGTCGAGAATTTAAAGTTATTCAATCTAATCTGTGTTTTATTGGTTGATTTTTAATAATTTATTCATATTTATTTCATACAATATCAATAGAATATGTTGCATCAATAAATTTGCCATATACTTAATTTTGCAATAACAAGAAAGATAGAAAAGATAAACTTATCCCATCTCTAGTAAGAAGGTCGAATTTTCTTATTTTCTCGATTTGGATGATTTTATATTCCCTGTTAATTAAATTAAGTGATTTTAACAAAATATTTTGTACATATTTTTCTTGAAAACAATTATTTTTATTGTAATTATTAACTACTCAGAATATTGAATATTCGTCATCTGTTATCCTATCCTACATAATTTTATTTTATTTTTCCTACCACAAAATTCTGTAAACAAATCTAAAGAAACAGTTTGAGTAATACTAACTCAAAAAATAAAATAAAATTCGTTTGGAAAACTTGGTGACATTGACGTATAAAAGCATAAACCATAAATAATAAATTAAAATTTACAATAAAACACTTATTACTTTGTTTATATAACAAACAATTAACAAGTGTTATACAAACAAAGTAATAAGTGTTTTATTGTGAAATTAACATGTATAACGAAGTAGAAGCCGTCCCAATAAAGAAATTAAAATTCTTTATAAAAATGTTCAACCACCATTCAACTCCCATGTGGTATCATCAACGTCTACCTTGTAAACTCGAATCGTTGACGATGCCACTTGAAATTAGGCAAAAGATGGCGCTTGCGTCGTCTTTCATTTATTATGATTAATAAATGATTAATAAATGTGGTGCATTTTCTATTATTATGATTAATAAATGAAAAGATAATAAGAATTGATTTAAAAAAAATATTCTCGCAATCACTCATAAACTGTTTAATGTAATCAAATATCATATAGTTCGTTAAAAGTTTATTAAAATTCCTTCCTCCTTTGTCGCAATCATCAAACAACATCGATCACCCATATGATGGATGCGATATTTACACAGCCTGTGAATTTCGAAGCGCGCAAATTTCTCATCTCCTTCCCGGAAAAATAAATTACATCAGAAAAATGCGATACTTATTCCCCATATCGCATCGGTAACAAATTTACAAGATACGAGCACATGCAGCCAGCACACGTCTCTCGGAAAACTTGCTTCCCATGGCAACGTGCATCATATGTGAACGGGAGGGCTTATTAAATCATAACGATACCAGCCTGATTTTTCGCATTCCGGGTTAACTTTTACGTAATGCGTTCACTTCACAAAAGGGAATTCCGGCGATCGAACGGATCGCATAATTGACGGGATATACACGAGAGGAAGTTCCCGGGATTTTTTTTTTGTTCCCGTAAGGAAAGTTTAATGAATTTTTAATGGTTGATACAAGTTCGGAATTGAGTGCGAATAAAGTTAAAATACACTTAACGTTATTATCGTTATTGTGCGTTAGTTCGAGTTTTATTATTCTGAAATTATTTGAAATATTTATATAAAATAATTCTTTATAAAGTTGAAGTTAGTGGGTTTATTTTTTATGTTTAAAAAAATGACAGAAAAATGTTTATCTATCGTATACTTCTTTCAATTTCTTTTATTATAAAATTAACGAATGATGTATAGGTTATACGGGGCTAGTGAAACTTAAGTTAGCCTCATGTGAACTGCGACCTGTAAGATCTATTGTTCTGAACGAATGATGTAAAAATGTTTAATGATTTTCGTTAATTAATGTGGCACTTATTTTTTTTTTTTTTAATCTGCTCCATTATAAGGAGAAATAATATAAGCCACTAATTTTTTTCCTTACCTTTAAAGAAACCTTTAACTAAGGAAATTAAGGGGGTGCACCAAATTTAATCTCTTTTGAGGTATAATACAGTTAGCAATAAGCATCGTACTGCCTCACTATAAATGCGACTTAAGGTACTAACATTCCCCCTAGATTTTCCCTTAAATAAGAAGACTTTAACTAAGTCTAATACAGTTAGCAATAAGCATCGTACTGCCTCACTATAAATGCGACTTAAAGTACTAATATTCTCCCTAGATTTTCCTTTAAACAAGAAGACTTTAACTAAGTCTAATACAGTTAGCAATAAGCATCGTACTGCCTCACTATAAATGCGTCTTAAAGTACTAACATTCCCCCTAGATTTTCCCTTAAATAAAACAACTTTAACTAAGGAGAGGTTTTATATATGTGGTGCATTTTCCATCGCCTTTTTTTTCATTTTTAAGAAACTCTTAACTAAGGACGCCTAAAAGTAAAATCGGTACAAACATGCATGAGTCATCTAGACGTATCTCGATATTCAACTATTAATTTTTATCAATATTTAACGACATTATTTGAAATACAATTTCTCAATAGCAAAAATATAATCCATCCCTCTTTATCCAACTCCCTCGCTTAATTTAAATCCCTCGCTCCAATAAAACTTTACGATTCCTCTTTCTCTTCCATTCTTTTTTTACTAAATCGTCGTAAAACCATATATGTATGTGCATAAGAGCAATAAATCAGATTTTATCTTAGCCCGACCCATAAGTGAATACACCGGGGAATAAATCAGATTTTATTTTATCGCCGGTCGATGTGATTTTTTTTTGCGCCCTGGCGGATTTTCCTTCCGTGTTTAGATCAATTGCTTTCCGAATTGGAGCTGAATTTCCTATTCACGATTCAAATGCATTCGGCAAACAAAAGCAGATGCGCCGGCTGCGTTATTTGCGAAATCCAGATTTTATATCCCGTGAATACGATGGCGAGTTTAACGGAAATCAATTTAAAACAATTTCGTGTATATGTTATTGATTAGTTCCAATTAAATGAGGAATATTATTGAGAAATAAAAAAATAATCATTCATTTTTTCATAACAGCATAGAATTATAAGACTATTGAAACATAAAATTATAACAGCAATAGATTCTAAAACTATTAAAATACAAAAAAATCTTTTTATCACATCAAAGAATTTTAAGAGTTTTGTAATTAAAAAAATCATTCCTTTTTTATAACAGCAAAAAAAAATGCTAAGACTATCAAAATATAAAAAAATATAAAAAAAGCATTCCATTTTAATTATAGTAAAGAATTATATAGAAAGAAAATAATTAATTATTTTAATTTAATTTATTTAAATAACAGTGACTAAGTGATTAAATTCTATTTCTATTATTCTATTATTACATGAAACAATTCTAAGACTACTGTAATTTAAAAAATAACCATTCCTGTTTTCATAACAGCAAAGAATTCTAAGGCTACTGAAATATAAAAAATAATCATTTCTATTTTATCCCAGAACAAATATTTATTAAAACAAATATTTCGAGGACTAAGAGACTGAATTAATTTTTATTTCTCATTTTCAATATTAATCCTTATTTAATTTCAATCCAAACAACTATAGAAATTGTAATCATTTACATTACAAAATAGAAATGTGCATTACTATGATCAAAAAAATACAACTCTTATCTATCATTATTTTTTAAACAGAACTATTAAAAATTTCAGTTGTACAAATTTTTAAAATTTAATGACACTTGATTTGTATCGTTCATTGTTGAGGTATGTACGTGTACTTATTTATCAAAGAAAAATCAACGAGAATTTCCAAATGTACTAATTTTCATTCACAGTAATTGTTTTTAAAATTTATTGCTTTTTCAAATGAAGAGAGTTACAAAATGTAGAAATTTCCTACGCCACATTTTCAGTAACCGAGAGTATGATAATTCTAATTGTAAGAGAAATCTGAAATTCTAATATTTAATTATTTAAATAAATAAAGACAATAAATAACAATAAATCAATGTTTTTCAATAAATCGTTACCAATATCAATAGAATATGTTGCATCAATAAATTTGCCATATACTTAATTTTGCAATAAGAAGAAAGATAGAAAAGATAAACTTGGCCCATTTCTAGTAAGAAGGTCGAATTTTCTTCTTATTTTCTCAATTTGGATGATTTTATATTCCCTGTTAACTAATTGAAGTTCTTCGTTTAGGTGATTCGCATATGAAAAATATTCTTTTTTCAAATTCATCAATATTAAATATTATTATCAAAATCCTCGAAGCCATAAAAGCAAACATAAATTAACCCTCAAATTTTACAACACCCTCACCCAGTCAACATTTATTTAATTAACAATTCAAACAGTTTATTACTTTCGCGAAGTGTCGCTGTGTTTATGTTTATTCAGATAAATGTCGTGAATGTTTACGAGACATTAACATGGATGGATGCTGATGATGATGGAGTGCCGCGGTGTTGCACATAAGTTATGCCCTCCTAAACCCCGTTATCACGCATGATTATGCTATCGAGCAATTTCTCAACTCGCGCCGCATTAACACCGTCCCCATCCACTAATTAACCGTAATTAAAAGAAGCCACTTTGCGGAACTAATTGACTAATTATGATCTGTTACACCGGAATTCACTCAGCTAGCGTGTGTCTATAACTCGCAACATGGAAATTTTGATTGAATCGGAAATCATTTGATTATGTATTAATTTTGAAATGTAATTAATTATAACAATCGATTATTAATACAATGTTATAATATATGTGATTATATTTCACTTATATAAATATATATATATATATATATATATATATATATATATATTTAATAAAATATGCTATTTAATGAGAATTAAGTCAAAATAAAACAAAAAATCACTAAGAAAAATCTGATTTTATTTAGAACTCATAGAAAGTTCCTAAATATATATATATATATATATATATTTCTATGAGTTCTAAACAAAATCAGATTTTTCTTAGTGATTTTTTGTTTTATTTTGACTTAATTCTCATTAAATAGCATATTTTATTAAAAATGTATATCTGGCAGGGACTTTTGAGATAGATTGTTCACGACAATATTTTTTCATCGCTGTATTTTGACAAGGATACAAAATAATATTTACTTAGAAATTATCTGCATGATAAAGCTACAGTCGCAGTGTTGATCAATAAAAGTGAAATCTTTAAACAAACCTTGTTTTTAAATAAAAATGATTTGAAAATAATTAATAAATTATTTCCACATTTAGCTCTGTGACTTTTGACTTACGTTACGTAAGTACGTTAAACAAATGCACATTAAAACAACTACTTCCCGGGCAAATACCCACGCCGGACATTGAATTACATAATGTACACCTGCTGTTGCACATCAATAAAATATTGCATAATGCAACAACCTTGTTTTTGTTTAACACATATTAATGTAAACGTCTTTTCATTTGACACTGTCGTTTAAATTTGTATTATAAAATCTGAAACATATTAATAACAATCTTGCAAACACCTATTTCATGACCTATTGTTGATTGTTAATATGATTTCAGTGGGTTGCACTTGATACACGTGTTTATTTAGGTGTACTTGTCCGGCCGGGTGGGTTAAAACGGGCGAATTCAATTTCACAGGCTTAATTGGTGAGCATGTTAGCGAAACAATCGGGTTGCCGCCGTTTTCGGGTCAATTGGGTTAATTGGATTTTAACAAATGACCAAAAGGAAAAAATAAATAAAGGAATTTGTACAAACCGAATCCGAATCGACCGCTTCGCGATGACTTCGTTACCTTTCAACAAGATTCGCAATTCAATTGAATTATCGGTGAAACAAAAAAATCTCAGTGGAAAAGAAAACGTTGCGATGTTAATTTTGATACATCTGTTGTAAAAACGGTGAAAGTTCATTACTTACTTCGCCCTGTTTATTTTATTTATTTTCTTTTATTTTTATTAAAATAAGCTACAAATGAGCAGAAAGACCTTCGGTCTATTACCCAGAATAGTCAAACCTTCATATACGAATATATATATATATATATATATATAAATATATATATATTCATTTGACACTGTCGTTTAAATGTATCTATACTAAGTGAAATGGATTTTCAACACCTTAACCTTATCAATCAACCAATTAAAATAAATACTCATAATTTATACTTTATTTTCTACATCTATTAATTTCATCATATACATTTTTACATAATTAAAAATAAAACTAACTTTATTTAAATTAAATATACCTTTACTCTCTTTTTTTCTTTCTCTTGGGAAAAATAAATACCATCCTTAGAGATTAAGTCGTTGTTGTTTTTTTTTTTGCGCTAAGGGAAACACCGCATGAATCTTTTAGTAGGCTTAAACGTTCCATGATGTATTGAATATACTATACACCGCATTTTAGTCGAAAGCGTTTCTAGGCCATTTAAGACTCCTTACGCATGCATTATTTATTAATCGAGCCAAACACACCAATATATTTGAAACAAAAAAATCTCTAAATTCCACGGTTACAATTTAAATTATCATTATTAGAGTAAATAAGCTGTATTAATAATTCTATAACACTTTTATTTAATTTTAGCAATCAATGAATGCTCATTTGATAGGTATAAAATAAAGTTAAATGTGGAAATAATTTATTAATTATTTTCAAATCATTTTTATTTAATAAAATAAAGTTTGTGGAAATTGTGAGGATTTTTTTAACATATAACTGTGTTAAGAGTAGTTGAGGCGCAAATATGCTAAAAATCTTAGACTCTAAGATCTAAGATATTTAAATAATCGAAAATTTAGGCATGAAGTGTGTGGAATTTCTGAGGATTTTTTACCTTAGAACTGCGTTAAGAATAGTAGTTGGGGCGTAAACATGCTACCCCGACTCTAAGATCTGAACTACTTAAATAATCGAAAATTTACATTCAAATGATATAAAGAGAGTAAAGTAATAAAAGAGAAAAAAGTGGAAACAATCAACCTGATTGGGACAATAAACAAAATGAGAATATCTTTCGAAATAGGAATAAATAAAAATATTCGATTTATTTGAATCGTCATAATTTAAATACTCATTCGAATCGTCTTAATTCGAATATTGATTCGAATTTTCATGATTCAAATGTTGAAACTGTTAAAGATAGAATTAGTTTTGATAATCTGTTTTATTTTATTTTATACAGTTTGCATCAACCGGAATTGGAGTCATTTTCATTTATTATTTTAAAGAAGAAGTCTTAGTCGATTGCTCAGTCCAATGACATCCACAGTCCTGAAGCAAACCATTTACAGGTTTTTTTTGGATTAATTTACTTTGGATTATTAAAAAAAGGACTATTTCTCTTATATACTTCTGTTTTAGCTTTGATAAAATTGTTTTGTCAAGTATTCAATGAGGAATAAGTTAAAAACCATTTACGTTAAAAAAATAATTAACTTTACAGATTTTATTTTATTTATTTAATAAATAGAAAAGAGTATTATTCATTCACTTGGTCGCAGTTATTTAAATATATTAAATAAAAATGATTTGAAAATAATTAATAAATTATTTTCAATTCAATGTCCGGCGTGGGTATTTGCCCGGGAAGTAGTTGTTTTAATGTGCATTTGTTTAACGTACTTACGTAAAGTAAGTCAAAATGTTACGGAGCTAAATGTGAAAATAATTTATTAATTATTTTCAAATCATTTTTATTTAATTTATTTATTTAAGCCCAATTTTACAATCCGCAAGTAAGGCGTAAGTAATGTATTTGCGGAATAAAAGTTAATGTCTATAATTCTCTCCATTTGATTATCAATGAGACAGTGCTGCCAACCGAAATTTTATTCCGCGAATACGTTACTTACGCCTTACTTGCGGATTGTAAAATTGAGCCTTAAAAGATTATTTTTTTAAATCTTCCCAGAAGATCATAAATTATATTTTTTATATATATTAAGATGTATTGATCATTTATTAATGATTACCTAACGTAATTCCGGTAAGATAATTAAACACAATACCCAATTTAATAAAGCCCGAGCTCTCTATGTAATACATAAGCTCATCGCGATATAATTTTATGTAATCACCGGCTTAAATGGGACGGACGGGGGTTCTAATTATATGCCGATTATTTCAACATTAATCAAAAAGTCGGAGGGTAAAAATACGCGGATTGGTTTTTCCTTGTAAAGCAAGAAAATTAATGAAATTTCAAATTAAATTAATACGGGTATTAAAAGTGCGATGATTTTTTTTCTGAGTTGCAAACTGAAAATAAAATTGATAAAAATGTAGGATTTTATTATTAAGGTCAGATTTCAATTATGCTTGCTGAATTTAACTCATTAGCGTCCAATGACGGATATTAATTATTGTAAATAATAAAGTTATTAAAAAAAAGTTAAATTTAATATCACCGTCGTAAACCCGAATAATTATATTTTTTATATTTTTTCCAGCTTGAATTTCATTTGGTATTTAAAGAGTTTTTATAAAAAATGCTATGATCGTTAATGGGTTAAATATTCTTCAATTATAAAAAATCCCATAAATTGTCCGCAAAAAAGAAGAAATATGTGTTTTTAAAAATTCAATCTACTGAAAGGAAGAAATATTTATGTTCGATGATTCTATTTTCAGTTTTCTGATAAATATTTCGTTCTTTACGAAATCACCTTTTATAATAATTTGTTTATATCGTAATAAGTGCAAGAAATTTTAGAATAAAATCATTGAACAAATCTTTTTGTGTAATTTAAATAATCTTCATTTACAAAACTATAAACTCAATTAAAATAGAGAGAAAAAATGCAAAAAGTTAAAAGAATTTTATTTATTTTGTACAATATAAAAATAATGTATACAAAAATGAGAGTATATTGAAATCACAAGCTACCATAACTCTTTGCCCATTCGTTATATTTTTCCACGAGTTCGTTTCCACAGGTTGGATTGTATTTCTTAATTGCCTCCATAACATCTTCTCTTTTCGGCGTTCTCAAATCTTTATTATTTTTGGCTGGAAGCAAGCACACATTAAATTAACTTTATCTTAATCAAATTTAACTTGTCTGCAAACATTGTTTGTATTGCAAAAATAATCAAAGAAAAAATATTCCTGCGTTTTCTGAGTGCCTGTAAAAATAAAGTGAATAATATTTTTCTATTATTAATTTTAAAAACGTATAAATCAGGAATTCATCACATCAGTCAAACAGTGACGATAGCAATTGTTACGTTGTGATTATTACTATTGGTGTAAGGATATTCTGAAATACCACTGGTCGATAATCAATTTTCTACTAATTTAATTTATGTAAATGAATTATTATAAATATATTTATCATCTATAAATAAAGATAAATAAATTATTAGAGCTATTTTATATTTATTACCTGAAAATAAAAAAAAAATGAGTATATATATGTATTATAAAATTATATAATGTAATACTCAGAAATAAAGATTATCAATACATAAAAAAATGTTTGTTAGTTTAATGGCGTTATTTTTTAACTTAATTTAATTAATTAAAATCGAATAAAACCTCAACACCCAATACGAGTAAAAGAGGATAAGATTAAAAAATAAAGAAAGAAAATCAAATAAAAAAATAATTCGAATATGTATTGCAATTAATTCTATGAAAAAAAATATAATTATTCGTATTGTAATATAATTATAATATAGTATATATTTTCATGGAATTATAGTATACATCAGTGAATTTGAAACAATGAAATATTTAAAAATCGCCTATTGAGCAAATTACTTCCAGTGAATTTACCTTTTCCATCTCGGATGTCGCGAAGTTTACCTCTCAGGGCGGACATGAAAACCTCCTTGCAAACAAGTTTGATGTCGGCCCCCGAAAAGTTATCAGTATTTCGAGCCATCCACCGGAAGTCGTCTTCGCCGAAACCGCCGCCGCTCGAATGCTTGCCGAAGTAATGCTTGAAGAGATCGGCCCTCGCTTCCAAGCTGGGCACGTTCAATAGGATCCGTTTCTCGAAACGCCTCAGGATTGCGCTACTCAAATTCCTACAAGGTATTGAATCGATATGTAGGTGTATTGGGACTTTTATCCTTGATGAATACAAAATCAATGTATTCATGAACATAGTATTTCAGTACTCTAACTGTTTTACTGTGCTGTCAATGAAAGTATTAAGTAATTTTAGAAAACTAAATTCTAAATAAGCAAATAAATAAATATGAAGAACAGAAAGACATTACATAGGTGAAATATTTTAATATCAATAAAATGTCTTTATAACATCCCGGCGCATTCACCATTTGTTTTAAAATGTTTTTAAGTAATTTATGTCATGTTCGTCTTTTAGTCGTTGATACGAGATGAGATGAATGTATGAATAATGGATTCGAGATAGCAGAATTTTGGTTTAGAAAGGCATTTCGTAGGTAAAATATTTTAATATCAATAAAATGTCTTTAAAATATCCCGGCGAATTCACCATTTGTTTTAAATGTTTTTAAGTAATTTATGTCATGTCCTTTTAGTCATTGATGAGAGATGAGATGAATATATGAGTAGTGGATTCGAGATAGCAGAATTTTTATTTTATAAAGACATTTCGTAGGTAGAATATTTTAATAGCAATCTTTAGAAAATCCCGGCGCATTCACCAATTGTTTTAAAATGTTTGAAGTATTTATATCTCGTGTCCTTTTAATTATTGATAAGAGATTATAAAGATGTATGAATTCACCATTAATTTAAAATGATGTTAAATCATTTATATACCATGTCCTTCTTTTATTCGTTGATACTATATGAGGCAAATTTTTGCGATAATTGAGACACAGCCAATGGTATACTGGGATTATACAAAATAAATTAAAGACGACGCAAGCGTCACCTTTTGCCTAATTTCAAGTGGCATCGTCAACGATTTGGATCTACAAGGTAGACGACCGAGAATCATTGTTTCGTCCACTAAATAAAGGCGAACTTGTCCTGTTTAAGCAAACAAGGATTATACAAGTTTTGTCATTTAGGAGTATGTTGTATGGATTATATACGGCATTTTTTCAATTCACTGTACATTTTCTACAATATTACTTCTTTAACTCATCTTTAATAACCCGACATAATCCACAATCGGAACAATAAACGAATTACAACCCAAGTGGATAATTGGGTGAACCTAGTCACCCTCGTAATAATTCCACATAATTTAATTACCCCCACATTACACGCGTAAGCAGCGAATCCCCCTCCGCGTTTTGAATAAAATATTTCACACATTTCGCCCGATGACTCCAGCCTCATTTTCAAACCTCCTCCCTCCGTAAAATACCCTTTATGCACGATGTTTAAATTTCGCGCCGAACACACCGCTTGTTAATTAACTTAATGTGTTTGCCTGCTACTAATGATACACCGTTAAGTAAATAGAGAACAAGTTTATTAGGCCGGAATTTAATATATTTGGATAATAATTATGTTTGTTATTTTATTAAAAAGGGATGGGTTTAATGTTATTCTGTGTATGATTTATTATTCATTCATAATAATTGTATTCATTGTGGTTGAAATGATCTTTAAATATATTAATTATGCGAGGGCTCCATTAGTACATTAATTATATTTTGTTTAGAAACCCTTTAATTATTAATGGCTTATTATTATGAAAGTTTACCGCTATATCTTAATAATAATAATAATAATTTATTTACGGAAAATTCATCATTTTACAAAAATTGTAACAATTTTTACTATAAGTAGTAAATAGGCTATTGCATATAAATAAACAATAACTAAAAATACAAATTAACAAATAAATTAATCAATTATTATCCCAAGTGGTTTTACGAGTTGTTGGGTTAACAGAATAAATATAAATAATTCAAACAATAATATATAAATACATAAATAAGACAGCGTATACAAGTAATGACAATATTTGATAAAGTTTGAAGAAATGCAGTCGCAATACATTAAAAATTAATATATCTTAATTATTAAATAATACATTTTGGGCAAAAGACCTATGTCGATAGCCCATGACAGACCACACAGCTGTAAATATTGTTATTATAAAAATTGTAAATTGTTATCATATTGTCCGAATAAAGATGTTTGTAACGTATGTTCAATAAAAAACACTCAACAGTGCCATGATTTTTTTATTTTTAAAAATGTAAGTTGGTATACATATTAGGAATTGACGTATACCTACGTCAGTCATAGGTCTGTGTTTATGTTACCTTTCAAACGAAAAACATTAATAAATTAAAGTCAATTTATTTATAATTACGTTTAACATTTCACTTACAAATTTAAACAAAATGAAACATTTTTTATTTTGTTTGTATAACTGGGAATAGCCCCTATTATGTTAGATTATATACAATTCAATTAAAAAAAACTTAGGAGTGCAATGATTTATTATTAAAAAAAATAAATAAGTTGGCACACCTGTTTACAATTGATTTACGAAAAGTCAGATCTGTCACAATGGTTTACAGCAACCAATGCCTTTACGGAATGTAAATGTCAGGCATAGGTCTGTGGTTAGGTTACCTTTCAAACGAAAAACATTAATAAATTAAAGTCAATTTATTAATAATTACGTTTAACATTTCACTTCCAAATTACAAAAGACGTTGTATGTGCCTTCCTTCTTCACGAACACAAGCCTGAAATCTTCGTCGTACACTTTAAAGTATATTCCGTAAAGGCATTGGTTGCTGCAAAACCATTGTGACAGATCTGACTTTTCGTAAATCAATTGTAAACAGGTGTGCCACCTTATTTTTTTTTTTTTAATAATAAATCAGTTTTTTAATTGAATTGTATATAATCTAACTAATAGGGGCTATTCTCAGTTATACAAACAAAATAAAAAATGTTTTATTTTGTTTAAATTTTATTACAATATATAACAAAGTAGAAACATCAACAATAAGCAAGTTAGTTACGTTATCCTGTAATTGTTTAACAGTTAAGAAATAAAGTTATTGTTATTATACTCTTTGTTTATGTGAAATTATTTAACTTCGTTTATTGAAAATGTAACGTATTTAATATGCAACAAAAGAAAACGTGTGGCGCAAACAATAACAATCCAAATATTAAACTAGTTTTAAACAATATAAATGCTTCAGTATTATTTTAATTGAACTTTCATGTTTTCGCTCATTTCGCGATTTAATTAAACCAACAGTGGAATCGTCGCGCCTATAAAAATCCATTTCCACGGGAACGCATTCAATTTTCGAGCACCGGTTCATTTCATTCCGTAATGACTCAATTAACCGAAGTTTCAGTCGCCAACTTTAAACGCTAGCGCCATTGCGTTAGTTTGATGTTATGAATTGAATACCAAATCCAGCAATCCATTGTGCGAATTATAACGCCACTTTGAAACAACAATCGATTCGGCCCTCAGAAATATATATATATATATACAATATATACGTTTGCCCATTGTTATTGCTTATTGTCCAATCTTCATTGTGTCGGTGTATAATCAATTTTCAATTTCGTTTCGAGCGCTTTAAAATCACTTCATTATTACCGTTCGGTTTCCAATGAGAGTGGAAAGTTTCACGACGGAGATATAATGAAAATAAATAGAACTTTAATAGTTTTTTTAAAGATGTGAATTTTCTTTCTCCTAATAGTTCCTTAGATTACTAGCTAGCTAACGTTTTATCACATTAAAAAAGAACACGAAAATTCGTGTTAAAAGTCACAGCTAACAATTTTAGAATTAGATACTTACTTTAAGTTAACTAAGACAAAGAATATAAACTTAAAGTGAGTCTCTAATTCTAAAATAGTTAACTGTGACTTTTAACACGAATTTTCGTGTTCTTTTTTTAATGTGATAAAACGTTTCGTGCACTTACACGAATTAATTTCTTACCAAGGGGAATTCGTCGTCGCCAGCACGAAAATCCTGTCATCTCCAGTCATGAGCCCGTCGAGTTGCACCAAAAGCTCGCTCTTGAATCTCCTGGAAGCGTCATGTTGAGAATCCTCGTATTTCGAAGCTATCGCGTCGAGTTCGTCTATGAATATTGTTGTCGGTGCATACAATCTGAAAATTATATAAATTAGAATATTTACATATTATTATTTATGTAATAAAACAATTATTAGAAATTATTTATTTTGCTTCTCATATACGTTGACTTACTAATTATGAAACTTTAATATCTATTGAATCAATTACTTCCCGGGAAAATACATCACCAAATAATGTCTGTATTGCGTATGAGTATTATGTGAATTAAATCAATTAATCAAAATCAAATAATGATTTAATAAATCGTTGATAATACCACTTGAAATTTGGCGAAAGATGGCGCTTGCGTCGTCTTTCATTTATTATGATTAATCAAAATCAGTTAATTCCTTACTTTGCATTCTTTATTTTAATTTTCAATAATTTCAATATTGAAACAGCTACTTTCCGAACTATTACATAACATTTGCCTTGGTATGTATTCTAATTATTTTACATTTAATTTCAACTCATATTCAAAATTTCAAACTAAATGTCTAGTGAAGCAACTATTTCTCGGACTAATATATCATAAGCTTGACGTTTGCCTTTGCATGTATTGTATTTATTTTACATTTAATTTCAATTATTTCGCATTTAATTTCAACTCACATAAACAATTTGTTCATTACGACATCAAGAAACAAGCTGTTATCCATTTCGACGCAGATTCGCAAAAACCAAACAAAAACACAAAACAATTCTTTGCAATTAAAATCCACAATATATCGACATTGGTACATGAAATTATTTCGTCCACGTGTACGCGAGCGTTGAATTCAAACAAGCTGGCTTTAATTAAAATTAAAAAAGGAGGTCCAGCTTATGCACATGCACACAGACGCAAATCCACGAGTGCAATATTTTATTAAATTTATTCATTTTCCTGGTATGGATTTCATACGCCTTTTTTTCCAGCAAAAAAAGAAATAGATCTCGCGCTATGATTTATTTCTCTTTCCTATTAAAAAATGTACTTTTAAATTGTATTCTGCTCACAAACGTACATCTACATTTTTTTATTTTTAGTTGAACAAAGTGCTTTTTTGAATGAAGAGTTGATTTTATTTTTATCTATTAAAAATCGTTTCATTTATTAATTTTTTATACTATTTTTATACATAGATTTCTCTATTTTAATTCAACGTATTATTTTTATCTATTTAAATAAATAAAAATAATACGTTGAATTAGAATAGAGAAACCTATGTATAAAAAAATAGTATAAAAAATTAATAATTTTATCATTTTTATCTATTTAAATAAATAAAAATAATACGTTGAATTAAAATAGAGAAACCTATGTATAAAAAAATAGTATAAAAAAATTAATAAATGAAACGATTTTTAACGAGTTCATCAAGATTAATAAGTGAAACAAGCTAAGCGTTCCTAAATAAATCTTTAAATATTTTCATAATGTTTCACCAACTGATAAATAAGAAAATTATTATTATTTGATTAAGCTAAAATGGTACAACCACTAAACGAAGTTATATATTTTTATTAAGTTAAACATACACAATATGTATACGAATTTAATTCGATCGTTCAGAATATATCATACAATATACTTAAAATGAACACTCCTTATGAAATATTTACAACCTTTAATATTTCACCTAACCGAAGTAATAATTCTTAGTTGCTTATCTCCCGGTGAAGAAGTGATGACGTGAAATATGCGAAATGCAAATTTGTTTATAGGAAGGAGGGACGTCGGAAAATACACAGAACGTGCCTGGAAATAATTCCGCGCCGGCCGGGACGAACAAAAGGTAAAGGTTTCAATCTGGAGCGACGTCAGCGATTCAGGATCCCTTCTCCATAGGAAAACGTCAGGGATTTTTGTCCTTCTGGCCTCCCTTTAATAAACATCTCGCCGGATTCAATTCGCGTTATTTATTAATAAATGCGCGCACTCACCGAGATAAGAATGTAAACGCCAGCGGAATATTAAAGATGAGGAGGAGAAATATTTTATCAGCACTCAATAATAAAGAAAATTATAATAATAATAATAATGCGATTTGTATCATGAATGATAGGAATGCAAGGAGATTATATTCAGATTTATTGTGAAATATTTGTATTAATAATGTAGTAATTAAAATAAGCTTTAGTGCCTCATTATGAAAAGTGACTTTAAAGGAAAGACACATCGTATTTTTTCACAGATTAAACTTTATTCCCACTAGTTTCGGTATGTTAAATCATTTTCAAAGAAGTGAATAGAAAACATTTTTGTTTAGGTATATATACCTAAATATTATTATCATATTTTTATTTCAGGTAATAAGGGAAGTCAAAATTTGGAAAATCCAAATCTCTTCGTTGTCATTTACGACATTTTCCCCCATTTTAATGGCCCTATTAATCTCCAGGCCTTCCTTTAGGTTCAATACGCTTCGCTTATTAACCGGATGCAAAATCTTAAAATTATGCGGATTGAAGATGTGATTGAATGCAATGCAATGTTTGGAAAAGCCAGTTGTTGGTTGATTATCTAAAACAGATTTTTTATGCTCTTTCATTCATTCAAACCTATATTAAGGGTGATTCTTGACTTTTACGTATTATGCGTGTAATTATAGTTCATGATAAATAGAGGTGGGAAATAAAAAAAAATCTAGTAAAAATAGAGATAACGGATTGAAATTGTGAGAATGATAATAAGATAATTTCATATCTCCAGCGCAAATCGTTCAGGTGTATCATCGTGAAGGAACCACATTCACAATGGAGATTAAATTCCTCCAGTAATTCTGTTATTTTTTTACAAAAATTATAAATAAGCATCACCAGTTAAACGATTTGGCATTACAAAGAGCCCAATTAGTAATCCATTCACAATTCCAGCCTATACATTCACTGAAATTCGTTGCTGAAAGTTGGTTCGTCGAATTTCCATTGCTCAAAAATTGTGCATACCGTTACGTGTAGAAATTGCCTCATCCGTAACTAAAATAATTTGAGTAAAATTCGGATGTACCTGATCCTGGTGTAAAAGTCACTCGCAACTCTATTTGAATAGGAAAATCTCTTTGAAGTAGAGCTTGTACACGTTACACGTGAAAAGGTTGCAGTAATGCGATAATTATATCAGTTCACTAATATCAACACAATTTTTACGCTTTTTAAATAAATAACTACCCTTTTTTTTTCATTTCCCATCACTTACACATTAAGAACTATTTCTCCTAATTATGCGTATTAGGCGAGAATCTGAGTAACCTTATAGATTTTTTTAATATTTTTTATTATATTACATAAAAAATGTGTAAAAAGGAGGAATTGAATATAATAATAGAAAAAGGATTTATTCAGTTGGTCACGGTTATTTAAATAAAATAAATAAAAATAACTTGTAACATAAGTTATAATGTCACAGTAAAGGGAAAATAATTTATTATTTTCAAATTCTTTTTATTTAAATTAAAATGAAATTAAACAAAGAAATCTTCTAGCAATAATCAATAAAACTCGATTAATCCTTTTTGTTTCATTTTATTTAATCTTTTTATTTAATATATTAAGAATTGAATATTAATAATCTTTTTATTAATATTCAATTCTTAATATATTATGGTTTTAGTTAAACATATTTTTTTTTTTCTTACAACAAAAGTAAAAAATTCACAAAAGACCTAAATTTTATGAATTATTACTTTATGTAAAAAAAATACGTTCAACAGAAACTATACTATTTTCATTATTATTCAAAAAGAAAAAAAAGGTTAATTGAAACTACAATATTTTTCATAATTATTCAATTCTCATTCATAAATTTTATGAATTATTTTTTTTTTATTGGGAAAGAATACGTTTAATAATAATAATAATAATAATAACTTTATTGCCCAACAGCTGAACCAATTACAGGACAATGTTATAAAAAAAAGCTTATAATAAGTAAACTAAAACTATATTCTTTTTTTATTAATATTCAATACCCTTTTGTTTGTTAAATTTTTTTCATTCTCTTCGTTTATTTTCGCTGAATTCACATTCCGCCTCAAATATCGCATTCATCCATTTTGCAAATTCTCTTTTGGGGAACAATGAGGGGAACAATCTTATCAAGCAAACCGCTGTTCGGAAAGCAAGTTTTAAAATTTCATAGAGCATGAAAAGCGCTTTGCCCGCAGATAGGCGAGGGGCTGAAGAACAAAAAATAAAATGTAGGTGCAGCGGAGAGATAGGGAACGGTTGTTTTCGGGGATTTACCTGGCGACGTCGAACAGGACTTTGAGTAGTTTTTCAGAGTCGCCCCGCCATTTGCTCACGAACGTGCTAATTGTCAGGTTTATGAACGTGGAGGACGTCTCGCCGGCGAGGGCTTTCGCCAGTAGGGTTTTCCCTGTGCCCGGCGGACCGAATAATAAAATCCCTGCGAAAAAAGAACTATTTAAATATTGTTGATTGGGAGGTAGTCATTCATTTTTAAAGGCAGTCCCGGCGCTTTCACCATTTTTGTAGTCTTGAGATTTTAATTCTAACACAGCATTATTTAATTAATTCAAAGACTTCTGGTTGAGAGCCACAATATTGTTATAAAAATACGATTTATTAAATACTGAATGCATAGTCTGCTACTCGCGACTAACTAATCTAAACTGCTATGCTGCTTTTTTATACTAATAAATTTATTTTGTAACGATTAGCATATTTTGTATGTGACTGTTCAAAAGTTCAAAAGTTTCTTCTTATTGAAATTATCTATAATTCGGAAAAGACTAATTCCTTGCTTCACTTGTTTATTTCAATACTAGATGTACATTTCGAACATTACGTATTCATTAACAATAAGTAACTGTTCATTATGATTTTTGTAAGTCTAACCCTGCTTATTGGCTAGACTTACGAAAATCATAATTTACCATACTCTCATTATGTTGATTTTGAGAGCATCGGTAAATTACTGCCAGGCCATCGCTCAAATTCAGCCGGATCTATGCGACAGAATCATTGAAAATTAGACCTTTGTTATCTATAATTTGACCAAGACCAATTCCTTACTTCACTCGTTTATTTGAACACTAGATGTATATTTCGAAAACTACGTGTTCATTATCAATAAGTAAGTGTCTATTATGAACAATTAACTATTGATAATAAACATATAGAGTTCGAAATGTACATCTAGTGCTCAAAGAACTAAATTAAGTAAGGAATTATGTTTTGTGACTTTCACACAAATATATATATTTGTAATAGTATAATTTGTTAATTAATTATTTTCAAATTATTTTTATTTCATTCAATTTATTTTGTGTTTTTATTCGATGCATTTGTAGGTCTTTAATAATTTATTCACATTTTCTCTTAATACATATTTTTTATTATTATATTTTTAATTGTAGGTAGTGTGTTAAATTTCATTTAGTCGCATCTTTAAAGCTTAATACTTTGGATAAAAGCACAATGTATTTCTTCTTTAACTCAACGGCCCTCCCGCCCGTTTTATTTATGAAGTACACCTCTTTCGCTAAGCAATACCATTTGTATCAATCCCGCATCAAAGCAGCGCACCGTCGCGTCGACGGCGGCTAGGGAAAGTGTAATATCCCGGTCTCAAAGGGTCGCAATAAATCCCTTCTGAGCCCACTTTGCCACCACCCCCGCAAACCTGCCCGCTCGCCGTACGTACCCTTCCAAGGTGTTAGGAGTCCCGTAAATAAATCGGGATACATCAGGGGATAGACGGCGGCCTCCTTTAATAACTCCACGCCCTCTCGGACACCGACGCAATCGCCCCAGCCCAACCCCAACCGCTTCCCCGGGACGATTTCTTTCGTAATTAAGTCGGCCAGCTCCCGCCATTCGGGGGAATATCCCGGGTGGTCGCATAGGGAGATTGATGAGTAATCCTCGTCCGGTTTATACTTTTCCGATTTCTGTCCTCGGTCTTCCTTTTTCGTGCTCAAGTAAGCGACGTCTATTTTGAAGTCTTGTATGCTCGGCGGGTTTTCTTTCGGTGGTTTTATTTGCTGAGATGAGGATGACCCGAGGACTGGAGATGAATTTCTAAAAAAAAAAAACATTGCTTCATAAAATAATTTATAATCAATATATAAAATATTTATTTTCTTATTAATTGTTGAGGCTTATACTTTATTATACATTGTAATTCAATTTTAATAAAAACTTGATTACCACGAAAACCCGGAAAGAAGTACTCAACATAACAGGAAGTAGAAGACATTCCGGGAAAGTGAGTGATCTAATAGTGAACTGGCATATATCAGAAGAGCCCTCATGCTCAGATCATCGACAGATTCGCTTTAAACTGAACACATCTTTTACAGTGGCTAAGTACAGAAACCCAAGAGAGACGAACTGGATAGGATATAAAGAATCCCTCGGGGAAACACTCAGAGTAGGTACAGCACCAGTGAGGGATGTCGAAGGATTAGAACTGGCGGTGAAATAAGTAAATGACTAAACTTGACTAAATGGTCATTATCCAACCGAAATATTATCTGGTTTGTATTCGCACTTATAATATGATAAGGCTCACTCTAATAAAATACTACACGTTGATCTTTCAACAGTTGAATTTATTCTGTTCGATTCACACACAAAAAATATACATATGCGCATTCTAGAGCGCGTCAGATTTAAAATATAAAATAAATATTAATTCAATATATTACATCATCATTTTTGTTTTATTATCAAGAGGGGAACGAATACATAATTTATTTTAATAGATAAAAGAGGAAGGAAAATGCGAAGCCCATAAAAATGGAACGAAAAATAACTTTTTTTTTCCAAAATATATATATATTTTTTTTTTCAAGGGGGAATGTTTCTTTAATTGAACTAAATATCGGCTAAATTCAATTTACAACATTCTGAACAATTATTCGAAATCTGTTTCTCAAAATTTCCACTACAGCGATTTATTTTTAAATTTAATCCCGGCGCATTCACCATTTATCCATCCATGTGTATTGATATTGATTGTATGTAGGTATTGTATGTGTATCTCAACACTTAAGCTTATGAATTTTAACAGACATTGCTTTGCTCGCAATCTCGCAATCTTGACAACAAGGTGTTAGGATTGTTTTATAGAGCTCACTTACGCTCGAAACCTGGAAATTGTCGCTTAAACTGCCTGTTCAGGGATTCCCTTCGCTCGAAAACCTAATGAGCTAAACCATTCGAAGGTTTTATGGAGCTTGCTTACACCTTCAATCTTGACACCTAAACTTAGCCAGGGCAGAGCTTTAATAGAGTTTGCTATTTGACACGTAAGGTCAGCCTGTACAGCAAATCTATTATACAGCTCGCTTACACTGGCAACCTTAACACCTAAACTTAGCCAGGCCACAGCTTTAATAGAGTTCGCTATTGCTTGACAAGCTCAGCCTTTTCAGAGATTTCCTTCGCTCGCAAACCTAAAATAAGGGTTTTATAAAGCTTTTATAAAGGAGTGTGAATAAAAACAAGAACAAAAACCCATAAAGGTGGGAATTGTTGCAAAAAAGGGGGTTAATGTTTTGCAACTATTTTCACCTCTATGAATTTTTCTTTAAACCTTTAATTTTATATTTTTGACTGCATTTTATAGTAATTATAACAAATTTATGGCTAATACATAGATTTTATCTTTTCAATCCTTTTTTAATCTTTTTCCGTTTGAAAGTTATTACAGAACATATTTCGACACAAGAATCGATATGATTTGTTTTTGTAATCGCATACGATTTTGAAATTGTCAAAACGTCGAGATTATTTATTTATAATTTCACAACGAGACTTCCGGACTTTTATATTGTCGAGCTTAATTGAAAGTCAAAACGTTTGAGAATGGCTTCTATTTTTTCACGAACTAATTTGTTTTTCTCTCTGAAAAACCAAAGTGATTCAAACAAAACTGTATGAATAGTAAAAATAATATTTGAATTTTAATTAAAATATAAATATAATAAGCGTAATACCATTTTTCTGATTACAGATTCATATTCAGCACACTGAAAACTAGCGTTTCCAGAAAGTTTCAGCCAAATCGGAGAAAAAGAGTTGATTTAGGGAAATAAAGAGCAAAGCGGTTTAAAAATTTGTGAATAATATTGAAATCACACCCAAAATTTTCACTCAAACAGGTTTTTAGGAAAAAAAAGGCAAAGTGGTTTAAAAATGTTTCAATAATTTTCAAATCACACACGTAATTTTCACACAAACAGTTTTTCAGGAAAAAAGAGCAAAATGGTTTAAAAATTTTTGAATAATTTTCAAATCACACACATAATTTTCAGGAAAATGGAACAAAGTGAATTGAAAATTTATTACTAACATTCAAACCACTATTATTTTTTTCTATAAAAAAAAACTCTTTGTTCCCTAGTGAAATCTACGGGAAACGCATTTTACAACATACGAAACAGGAATCTGAAATCATTTCCTGAAAAATTCAACGGAAAGTATATTTTTATCTTTAATTAATTTCTCACTTAATACAAGGTGAATCATTTTCGAATATAAACTATTGATTAAAAAACACTTTATATTCTTTCACTGTTTTTTTTTAGTTTACATCAACATTTTAAATGTTTTTTCATTCGCTTTTCGTCATTCGATAATTTTTCTTAAAACATTAGTTATAAGATGGTCTGAATCGAGATTGAATTGAGTTCTAAAATATGTAGAAAGTCTACCATATTAACAGGATTCTATACCTGAATAAAAGGAAATAAAATACAGAAATAGTAATTTTTAACTTTACAACTAAGCATTGTAATAACTGCTTACTCACACTGTACAACTATATTTAGTTTAGTTTATACATATATATTTCTCTGTAATTAGGCTCTGCTTGTTGAGAAATAAATTATTACTATTATTATTATACTGCTATTATGGACAAATTAAAGACTATACATCGTAATTTCTTGCGGAAAACTGATTACGTCTTCATTCTCTCCCGCCTAACGATAGAGTGTAATTCCATTAAAAACTTACGTAACTTTCGGTTTTCTCTTCGGCGGCGTTAATGCGATATCGCCCTCGCTGGCCGCGCCAACTTTCCTAATAATCTTCGGCGTTTTATTGAATTTCGCGTAATAGTAGCTCTGGTAGTCCTGCAGGACGATGTCCAGATCGATGTTGTCGCAGATGACGAATTGGTCGGAGAGCTGGCCCTCGGAAATCAGACACCCGGCCGTTTCGTGCAGGTTACAGTCCCGCAGATACGCCAAGATTAAGTGCAGCAGCGATTTCCGGCGTTCCTTCGACTCGTTTTTCTCCTGTTGGAAGTTGGAAGGGAAGGAGAGCGTGATGCGAGACGTTCACGGAGATGACACGCAAAATAAATCAGATACAATTTCTACTTTTATTAATATCTCATCTCATATAAATAAAAAAACAGAAATATATTACTGTAATTCGCAATATTATTTAAAAACTTTCATAATTTCACTTATTAAAACATTTTCTTATTAAACAAAATTGTATTGGATTTTCTTTTAATACTCTTTATTTAAGATATAATATAAACAATATATATTATTCCCCGACACCAATTGGTAAAAGGGGACATAGATTATATATATATTATTTAATAAAATATTCAGCGGCCATTCATGTCACGATGCTACATGAAATTAGGCGAAAGATGGCGCTTGCGTCGTCTTTCATTTATTATGATTAATATATATTATTAATTAATGTGCGTCAAATATATAGTAAAATTAGAAAATAAAATTAAAAATATTGAAGCATTTTAATAAAACTAAAAGCTTAATTCAATAAAATAGAAATAAAATCTTGCCAAAGTTCATTTTACTAATAAACTTATACAGATTTCTATAGCGCAGGCGCCTTTTAAAATATTACTATTATTTATTGAAATGTTTGACGTGATGCTCCAGCTTGTTCAAACTAAGAAAGTACAAATTTCAAAAAAAATGTATACATTGTCATCTTTACTTCTTAATCCTTGTAATAAACTTGGATATTTGCTTTACAAGTCGTAAAATTCAACCCACTTCCGACAAATCCCCCCTGCCCCTTATTATTCCTACCATCAAACATTTCACAATGAAAATTGAACGAAAATATTATTCCAAGCGAACGGGCGCGTCGCGCCGCGCTGCTTTGATGCCGCTCGAATTTTAATTGGGCCTGTTTATTTTCTTCCCAGTGCGCCACTCTACATTTCCCCTTTTTTTAAGTTCACTTGAAATTATTTACCGTCGCGTAATTGCCTTTTGAGTAAACGCTCCAGGTGCATTTAACGTAAATCGAATGTTTTGTTTGGCGTGTCCCGGCACGAAGGAACGGGCAGGAATAAATGTCCCGATTAAAATTTACGAGCGCCGCCGTCGAGGAAAAAAAGAGACCAAAGCCCGGTTTCAATCAGGCCGGATACTTTCCGGCTCGTTAGGCCGTTTGAGTGGGCACTATCTACTTTTTTTCCGTTCTTGTGAAAGATATATGTGCGTTTTAGCGAAATTTCAATTGATAATTATTTTTTGCAAAAAAAAAACGAATGCATTCACAAAATGCTGCATTTTAATAATAAATACAATTAGGTGACGTGATGCTCCGTCTTGTTAAAACCAATCATAAATAATACTACTTGTTTATTTTCATCCCATTTTTAATCGGTACCCATAGGTGAAATGATTACTGACTAAAAAGCTCTCTGTATAAAATTTTCTCATTTTTCACTAAGTTGAACAGCTTAATTTCTAATATGTGATTTCAATAAAATGTTGTGTATTTTATCTCTGGAATCCGATTCTTGAATAAAAAAATTAGGATTCCAATTTGAAATTTCAAAGTTGAGCCTCGCCCCACCCACTGAGTATGCAGCAAGGGACCTAAATTAGAAAACATTAATTTTTGGTCTCGCTAACGTTTTTTTTTTTTTTTTTCGTACAATGCGTATTTTTATAATGTGTCCGCCGAGTCAACTCCCGGTATATCAACATCACTACTACATGGAAAATTCAAAACTTATGAAGAACATTGCGAAATGTTACGTTGAAGTGAGTAATTATTGAAATGTCATATTTGATTTGTTATCTTAAAAATAATAATATTTATAAAATTACACTAAAATGTTTAATGAATAAATATGTTTCGCTTTCCATATTCAAATGTAATCGCTCTTAATATTTAATATTGTTCGCGAATGAATTTAATTTCAGTAAAAGCTACCCAAAATGAAATAAAAGCGAATGTAATCAATAACTGAATTGTCATTCTTATTACATTTCACTTAAGTTATATTCTGTGTAATTTTAAAAGTGTATGCGTATTTCTAGTATATTTACGTATTCTTTGTGTGTCTTCGAAAGTCTCGTTGTTCCGCTGAGAATGGGCCTGCGAGCCGAATATTCAGCCATGACTGCCGAACTACGCGTATAACCAAAACTATTACTATCCGACACGTTCTAGTTACTAAGCAACTATAACTAAACTGGGGTGTAATTGATGTCTTGTAATTACAACGCGGTTCTCCGTTTGGGATCGTTTCCAGGTAACGGCAAACAATTATTGAACACACCCTCGATTTTAATAGAGGGGAGTAACGAAAATCGCGTTTTCAATTACTTCCCGCGGTGCATTCACCCAAATAAATTATTGTCGGCGTCTTTAAAAATTCAAGCAAACTTTTCTGGACAAATATTACAATTTATTTTGTGATTTATCAATTTACAGGAGTTTTCCTTAATATTCCGTTCTATTTTCTCTACCTTATATAGACCCAAATCGTTGACACATGATGGCTCTTGCGTCGTTTTTCATTTAAAATAAAAGGCTGTTTAAATTTTTGCTATTGAATATCTATTTTTTTTGTCTTTTGGTACCTATTTAATTATTCTTCGTACTACATCAGTACCTGCTATGTATATTTGGTAGGCACTGATGTAAGAATGGTCTGGAATGTCAGAGTGGCGACATCTAAAACTCCACACGAGAGAATTCATTCACCTACGAAACATCTCGCTGGCACAATAATTTCTTTTGGAATCTTATTTACATCTCAATAAAATAATTTCAATTAATAACCATACGTTTTTAATTTTTTAATATAAAACTTAAATATTTATCATTATAACTGCATGCAAAAATAATTTAAATAGAAAAGAGTATTATTCATTCACTTGGTCACAGTTATTTAAATATATTAAATAAAAATGATTTGAAAATAATTAATAAATTAATGTGAAAATAATTTATTAATTATTTTCAAATCATTTTTAAGCAAAAATAATTGTTAAAATTTAACCCGCTCGCATTCGAGCAGTGCGGGAGACGAGCAGGCGCTCCAAGGTTAGATATACGTATTCAGCTCGGAGTCCTTCCCACTGCGACATTCCTGCCTGTATATTTAGTAGGCACAACCAACAACTCACAGTATTTCCACGAATTTATGTTATTTATATATAAGTTTATATAAATATCCAGACATATCTCTTTTGATTATTTTCAAATTTCTATTATTAACTAGGAACTAATTAATAGAAAAACATTTCATCGAATTTTAGGTGTCGATAATTCAAACATATCAATTAAAAAAATAATTAACTATTTCCATCTAAGTAAAACCGTCTATAAAGCTAAAGCCATTTTACGTAAGTGAGAAAATCCACGTTTCTATAAATCAACCTGTTGAAGTGTAATCCGGCTGATAAAATCATGTCGCGGGAATCGATGAGCAGCATTGAGTAAGAGCACCGAGAGGGGTCATTTTTATAAGTTTTTAGTGGCCCCTATTTCACGCCGCTGGCGAAAAATTGGATCTCGATAAAACTAATTTCGCCCATAAATTTTTGAGAGCTTGAAAAATCCTGGTATGTTTGCTTATCGCTGCGAACATTCATATGGGTTTGCTTAAAACGATGATGATGATGTATTCATTCGATGAATAATAAATGTGTTTACGACTGAAAAGAAATGATTATTTGAAATGTATTAAAAAAACAACTTCGAATGCAATTAAAGTGATAAATAATAATCTATATGATTTATGATTAAAAACGTTATTTTATAACAGTTTATATATATATATATATATATATATATATATATTTATTGAATTTGTTTTAAATCAACAGATTACTAATAATTAATCATAAAAAAATATTTTTTTATAATAATTAAACCTAAATAAAGCGATTTTTGATTTTAATTTTTATAATGTCGTGCTGTAAAGAGACTAAAATTAGCAAAGTTAATAAATTATTTCATTTGTGAAACTAATCAAGTGCTCTTTATTTGTACTGATATATATTTATTTATTTATTTATTTATTTATTTATTCATACAATCAACGGAAATTATATTCCAATAACAGATTGCAAAACTAAATTAAATCTAAATCGATATGATACGAAACAAAATGTAATGAATTGCATATAAGATCTATAAAAAAAAACAAAAAAAATGAGTCTCCGAATATAACACTACATAATACTAGCCTTACGTCTAATTATAACTGTTTTTTTTATAAGTGTACAATATCGAACATGATAACAAGTATCAATGTATTTCAATATATTTCACCGAGTTTAACTAAGAAAGTAACTCAAGATTATACACCAAAATAAAACAAATCTTAGTACATGTAAATTAGACTGTTAGATGTATAAATAATGTTAATTTAATTACGCTTTATAAAATAATTGCACATAAATATTCCATCATTAAATCCTGAACAAAAATTACTTTCATCATACAAAACCTTAAGAATTTTATTCGCACAACCGTTTTTAATAAGCCGAACAATGAAACGCTGACTACGGCACTTGCAGCCGTTGGATGTTCATTGTTAATAGCGTAGTAAAACCAAAAATGGAACTGAAACCCCTTTATAATATTACGCCGGGCGCTGTACTGAACTCGGAGAGGCTGATTACCTATTCTACGGCGTCTAGACTGCCTTATAACACGTCGTGTATCATGTTATAAAGCTAAGTTGACCGGCTTAGGAAAAAATAAAACTAACGGCTCCGGCGGGAGCTTTCCGGGCACGTTCTGAATTTTACATAAAGCCAGACGTTCCACCTCGCGTTTGCCTTATGCATAGGACTAAAACTAGGGAGTAATCACGTTAAAATAGCGCCGTTGTGCAATGATGGAAACGTGGATTAATTTTGTTACGTTTACAATAAAGTTTAATACAAGGGATGTTAAATTTTAACTAGATTGTTTTTAATAATAACGAACATCTTTACTAGTGGTCTTGTAGTTGAGAATGTTGTATTTTATTTATAGTTCTTTTTTCTAAAATCTTGGTCGGTAAAAAAATTATTTACTTACATGTTTATTTATTTACGGTTCAATTAAAGTCAATATATTAATTTGGCGAAGAAAAACATAACAAATGTTTTCAACAACCAACGTTGGTATAATTCTTCATAGTCGATCTGAATAATGTTTAAAATTCTAATAAATACTTTAACTTCCAGCCAGGCTGTAATTATTTTTAATCCGTATATTATAACTAACTAACCATCTTTATTCAAATATGTATATGTATGTACAATAATATACAAAAATTAGAATTATATTCTGTAGATGATGAATCGGCTATCGACCGGAGGTCTTTCAGCCTGTCTATGTCTCGTTCTTGTCGTTGTCCCGTATATTATATTTACACTAAAATAAAATGCAATTTCCACTCAAGATTGATTTATGTCGTTTCACGACGAGAGTATTTCGGGACCTTTCACTGGTCATAAATAAGATTTCGTATGCATCGGTGACACTATCTATCCCCTAATCCGAGAATGTCGACCTCACTTCAACGAAAGCTCCCGCATTTGTGCTTGTCACGTCGATTTAATGCAGGATATATCTGATTCCTATATCCGTTCTGTTAATACGCAACCAGAAAAAGAAAAACGAATCCCTCTCCCAGACGTATACACTAAAACACACTCGCACATGAAACGAAGGGAAATTGTTTCGCGTCGTTTCCGAATCAATTTTGACGGTAAACCATTTTCTTTTGTTGCACTTTTTTTTTCCTGTCCTTCGAATAATAGCCGATTTACAGTTTTTTTATATGTAATAAAATTATTTAATTTGAACCAATGAAATAAAGGTCTTTGTCCCCTCTTTAATATGAGGGAACAAAGACCTCTGGTTGGGCAATCGATTTTTCTAAAACATAAAGACTTCTTTTATGTTTTAGAATACGATAAAATTATATATATATATATTATTTTCTAAATAAAGTTTTTAATTTATTGTTTATGTAAAGAGAAATCTTTCCAATCATATAATTTAATCGTTATTTGACCATAAAATAACTCCGGTTTGACAATCGATTTTTAATTTCACAATTTCTCAAATAAATTTTATTGGAAATTTCTTCAAATTTAATCACATAAACTGGGATATTATTATTGCTAATAATTATGGAAAAGTGAATTAATTTAATCCTTTAATAAAATAATCAATTTATATAATTTAAACGTTATTCGACCATAACATAACGATTAAATTATATAATTGAATATTTTATTAAACGATAGCCTTTGGCTGAACATTTTATTAAACCATTAAATTTATTATATATATATATATCCCCTTTTACCAATTGGTGTCGGGGTATTTATTATTAGTAATTTTTAAAATATCTCAGTTTGTGTTGAAATTTGGAAAAATTTCTAATAAATTTATTTTTATAAAAAAAACGTCTCAATAAAAATCGATACGCCAAACCAGAGTTATTTCATAATCAAATAAATATTAAATGATATAATTAGAAATATTTTTTCTTTACATAAACAATAAATTAAAAACAACAAAATAATATAAGTATAATTTTATCATAGTCTAAAACTTAATAACTGCCTGACATCACTAAATTCTCTTATTGTTCATTGAAATTAAATTAATTCATATGACAATATATCTAGAAAATTAAGTACTATAAATTGGCAATCAATTCGTCTCAAAAATGTGATGATTAAAATTACTCTTTTAAGCAAAGGCTTTGATTACAAGCAGTAAGCACATATACAGCGTGTTTCTGAATTTATGAGAAAGATTTTAAAGGACGATTTCTCAGCAAAAACATATTAGATAATTTTTTAAATAGAATAGTAGACGCATTAAAAAGATCTTTACAAACTATTGTAGCGGTTGTTTTTTTTTAATAATATTTTAGGGTTACAAAAATGGTCAAACAAAAAGTACTATTTTATTAGGAACAGTTTTATGCTAAATTTCATTCTTAAAAATTGTCCCATAGTATCGAGCGTATAACAAAAATCGACGACGAAGTTGGCGTTAGAAGTCTCGAGTCATGTCTGTACTAAGACACTCTGTGCGCGTGTGATTTTAGTTCAGATATGACTTTAGATTTCCAATGCTAACTTCTTCGTCGATTTTTGTTATACGCTCGATATACAGAGAGCTTTTTTATCAGTATACATTTCCCCTATGTATACCTGCAAAATACGCGAGTCAAATGCAATTATGTATGTGTGTTTAGTTGCCTATAACACGCAACTGAACACATATATGCCAAATAGTCAATTAAACATACACACAATAATCGGTTCAATGCGTTTGACTCGCGTTTTTGCAGGTATACACTTCCACTAATGTATACTGATAAAAAAACCTCTCTGTATAAATACATTAAAACATTTTTTTAACTTTAGAGGACTGTAACTGTAATTTTGATTTTGCTGAAAATCACTCTTTCAAATCTTTCGCATTAATTTAGAAACATAGTGTATATTTTATTTTGTTAAATGTTGATTTTCTGTTAATAAATAACAATAATAATAATAATTTCCAAACAGATAAAACCAATTGCAGGGAAAATATACATAAATAATAATAGTTTATTATTATAAAATCTGGTAATTAAGAAAAAATAGAGCTAATATATATCAGTTTTTTCCTTTTTTTAATTTGTACATTTTTTGTTTCACTAATTCTTGTTTATTTTCATAATTGTTATTACTCTTTTTGCTTGCTTTTTTTTCGGTCTACAAATGTCTGTTATTTCCTGGGAATACATATTACTTTTAGTTCAAACAATTTCTTCTCGCCGCCTAATTTATTTGCCCAACTAGACCTGGGATTTATCATGCCGGACAAAACGTGCGCGGGGAAGATTTATTTTATTACCCCCCTCTCGCAAAACATCCCTCATTAAAAATGGCGCCCGGGGCCCGGACACGTTTATTTCCCACAGGAACCGGCCTCCGCTAATTTCGCCGTGTGCGTGTAAAATAGCCAAACACACGCACACACTCTGTATGTTTAACAGCAAGAACGGATTTCGAAAAGAAAACAAAAACAAGTTTTGGGTGGACTAACGAAATTTATTATAAAAAACAACTTTCGGGTGGTTAATAATTAAATTAATTAATTAATTAAACTAAGTTTCAGGAGAGAACTAATCCGAACTAGTTTCGAATACATTATAAAATATGATACAAAGCAAAATATTACTTTAAAGTATACACGTTTGTGAAGAACAAGTTCACTTGTTCTTCACGTGAAGAAGCCAAAAAAATTTTAGTGAAAATAAACATAATTTGAAAGTTTTAACAAACGTGTTTACTTACTTATGGATTTGTTTACTTACTTATTAATATGTACTTTCAACAACTGTGACTCGATTAATAGTTCAAAGTAAAATTTGAAAAAAATATTTCAAATGCAATTTAATGTATCTCTCACAAATATAGATTTTCTATACTCTGCGTATCGTTTAAGTGTGAACATAGGGATTTACAGGATAAAAATTGAACCCGATTTTAACTTTTATTGTCGTCGAAATTTGAAAACTTTTGGTTTTATTAATAAATCTACATTTTTTTCTACTAAATTTACATTTCTGGAAGGACATACACATATTAGTTTCGCATTCAAAACATTCAAAGTTAATAACACAAATAATTAAGACAAAAAATCACCTTTGCATAAATTTATAAATCCGAACCAGATATGGTAGCTGAACAAGATTCAACATTATTTATATATAATTTATATAATCCTTTTATTTATATAATCCTTTTGTTAAATTCATTCTGTGACTAGATAAAATCAGAATAGACTTATGATTATGATTTTCTCCTCAACTGGAGTTCGCCGTTTTCTGTGCGCGAGTGAAAATTAAATTATTTATTAATCTCCCTTATAATCATCCCGCGCCCGCTTGCAAAACTTTCATAGTTATCCCTGGGGCCGACACGAAAAATAAGTTTTATCAAAGTGTAACCCACAAAAAAAACCTCTAATAATAATAAGAAGTAAAAGAGAAAAAAGGCGAGAACCGTGCGAATAATTGCCCCAGCGGGAGTGTTTAGTTGCGCCCGATAATAAAATTATTTTTTAATCACGAACACGTAACTCGCATAATTAGAAAAGTTCCCGCTGATAATACGAGGCGGTGGAGGAATATAGAGGGGCCCGTGCGACAGGCAAAACAATAATTCGTCTCAAAGTTGCGTCGACTTGAGACCGAGTTGAGGCGCTAATTATCAATTATCAAGTGGTGTAATCTGTAATCAAATGCGCTGCTGTGTTAATTATACGAAATTTGCTAATTACGAAAATTGTTTAATGTTTTAAACATGGTAAAAGGAATTCGTTTTGCGTTGTTTGATTTATTTGAATTTAATCTTGTTAGTTTGAACAATTAAAATATTTGACAAGGGCAAAGTCGGCGTTTAATATCATTTTTATTACTGTAAATTTAAGTACATGATAATTTTATGAATGTAAATTATTTTTTATTTATTTATTAATAAATAGGAAATACATGGATATTATATGTACAATTGTTAACATACATTATAACAAACAACAATATATAATTTAATCGCAGAATACAAGTTGATGTCTGTGATTCTCTCCATTTGATTACCAACAAGACAGTGCTGCTAATCGAATTAAAAATCAAGAGTAACGTTACTTGAGGTTTGTAAAATTGGGCCTTAAATAGGTAAAAAAGGTCTTAGTTTGTTTTACAAAAATTATATTACTTTCGTATTTTATTGTTCCTTTAATTATTAAAACATATTTCATCAAACATTAGATAAGACACCGATTCAAGTTGTAGGAATTATGTGAAATACACAATAGTAGGTGTGGTTTATTATAGTATTGATATGTCTAATGCCACGCCCACTAATACCTCAACAAGTCACGCCTACTAATATCTCAACAAATCAAGCCTACTACCGAGTGTAACAAATTCTTCTCATTACAAAATCAGAAACCTCCGTTATATAATATTTTCAAGAAATAAGTTAAAAACTATAAGATAAGGTTTTTTTCTTTTCATAAAAAAACGTAATATAATGCGCTTGATTGATACATAAAAGATCATAAGATGATGTTGTTGTTTTCGTGTTTCTTTTTTCTTTCAATTATTTAAACATATTTCATGAGAAACCAATTCAAATTGTTATAGGAACGATATAAAAGGTGCAATAGTAGGTTGGTTTATTATGTTTTTGATGTATGAGATACCACGCCCACTATCCCAAGAAATCACGCCTACTATTGCGAATAACTCATTCTTCTCATTATAAAATCAAAAATACGCTTGTTTGAGACGCTCATCTTGAAACTAAGGTTACTAAACATAAAATTCAGTTATACAGAATTAAAAAGTAAAATTCTTGATATTTAAGTAAAAAATAAGTTTAAATAATATTTTTAACAATATAAACATAACCCGATACTCTTAAGTGAATTAAGTTTTTTTTGATTATATATAAACACACAAACATGTTATACAAACTAAAAGTAAAGAAATGTGTTTTATTTAATAATTCTTCAGGCTATCTAAATAAAAAAATAAACATTATTAACACACTTAAGTTAATTAATTATAGTGTCTAGTTGTATTATTATCTTTAAAACTTATCATAATAATAATACTAAATCTGTTTGGTTTGCGATCACAATTCAGGATTAAATTTTTAATCTCGGGATCGTTCGTCCTGGGTTTATTTTCGGCCCGCCGATAATTTCGCAAAATCCAATATGGGGACGAGTTTTACGGCCGTCCTTTATCACTATTATCCCGTGAAATGCGATTCTATTGGTGCTTAATGCGCGAATTCATTAAAACAAAATGCCCTCTTTGTAATCTAAAATCGGTAGCGCGTAATGTTACAAAGGTATCCCCTTTTTTGCCGAACGTGATTAATTATTTACGATAAATTCACTTGGAGATAATTTAAAAATAATTGGTGATTTAAAATATTCTTTTATGTAGTGGAGCCTAATGAAGAAAATAAATACTAATTAAATGAATTATTAAATAATTATTAAGAATGATTATATTAAATATTGTAGTAGGCTGTTACGTAGTATAATGATTAAATTATTAATAATAAACATCACAGTAGGCGTGGTTTGTGCCATTACTGGGCGTGATTTCATATATTTTAATCATTAGGAATTAATTAAATGATTTTGATTAAAATATTAATAATTCAACATTATAGTAGGCGCGGCTAGTGTGCTATTATTGAGCGTAGTATCATATATTTAATCATTAAGTATTATTTAATAAATAATGCTTAAAATATCAATATTTTTTTATTATAAATTTTAATCATTTAGAATTAGTTATTGATAATGTGATAATTAAATGATTTTGATTAAAATATTAATAATTCAACATTATAGTAGGCATGGCTTGTGCTGTTAGTGGGCGTGGTACCAGATATTTTAATCAGGTGAGGTATCATATATTTCCATCCTTCAGAATTAATTATAGACAATACTAATAATTAAACATTATAGTAAGCGTAGCTTGTGCTATTAGTGGACGTGGTATCATATATTTTTTTTATTTTTCTACAACGTGTACCAGATATATTATTGAAAATACATAAAGTCACGCCCAATGTAGTCTCTGCAAAATCCACGCCCTTTATGTGCTAAATTTAGCCTACTCAGATTCACGCCCTCTATAGCCCAGATACATAGTAGGCGTGGCTTGCAATATTAGTGAACGTGGTAACATATAAATTTAAATCATAAAGTTTTCATTAATTAATGATGATTAAAATATCAATAATTAAACATTATTGTAGGTGTGGCTTGAGCAAGTAGTGTGTGTGTTATTACATAATTTAGACATTAAAAATTATTTAATTAATATTAAAAATATGTGATACCACCCCCACAAATTAACAAGCCATGCCCACTGTAGTCTTAGCAAATCCACGCCCTCTATAGCCTAGTCAAATTGATGCCCCCCATAGCTAATTTATGCTCTCTATGGTCCAGTTCTATAGTAGGCGGGGCTTGTGATATTAGTGGATGTGTTATCATATAGATTTTTATAATTAAGTATTAATTAATTAATGATGATAATTAAACATTATCGTAGGTGTGGCCTATGCAATTAGTGGGCGTGGTATCACATAATTTAATCATTAAGAATTATTTAATTGATAATTAAAATATATAAAACTACGTCCACAAATTAACAAGCTACACTTACTATTGTGTTTAGCGCATTCATTATATTATATAATTGGAAATATTTACAATATATCGTTTTGAATAAAGAAATATAATCACTGTAGATTTGAAAATTTTAAAAATTCAATTCACTTATTCATATTACTTTTGGATTTATTCTGCATACAGCTAAATTGAGGGCATTTTAGTGATACCATCCAATAGGTTTACAAAATGTAATTAGTGTCAATGTTCAACAATTACATAAACGCATTTGTTTGAAATTTACCAAAACCCAAATCTATTCGACGAGATTCAAAACCAAAATCGTTCGCGAATTCATTTCAAACATTTACAATTTAATTGTAATCCGTCCCTCGGTGTAATTGTATCAGATATGTAGCAATTAGCGGAGTTTGAGCACTTTGGACAATTTGCATATCCTGCCGCAGCACTCGCGGTATGATTGTCGCGGAATTTTCGGAATTCGCAATCCAATTATAAACCCCGCCGCGGCGAGAGTTTTGAAGCTTTATTAAATTTATCCTTTCAAACGTTTATTATCACCCCGATTGTCTAATACACTATAAAGGGAGCTTCGTCATTTATACACAGTTTGGACATCTCGCCGAGTTCTATACACAACGAACGTCTATTATACAGGTTAAAACTTTGAATGCGATTTAATAAAAAAAAACTTTCCAAACTGTTGTTCTGAAAATAATAATTAAATTCGAGATTGCGAAGCGTATTTCATTTTCAAAGCTTGTACTTCAGCTCCGTGAGTTGTTAACGGGTTTTATGTTTCGCCCCTTTAAATCCGTTTAAAGAAATAAAACGAAATATGTGGAACCTATTGTTTTTCGCTTCTTTCTGTTTCTCGTTGGGGTGTGCGTGTGTGCATATGCGGGAAAAAGTGAACGTTTTACGTTCCCTCATGAAAAATTCATCGGGTCGGTTTTCCCGGGCTCTTTTTTTTTCCTTGCGCCCGCCGGCCATGAAACTGATTTTTAGGAGCGTTTGTAAACAAATCAATCTGCTAAGTGGTCTCCCACTAATTCGCCCACTGTTCATTTTTTTTCAGGCTGTGTAACTTTATAAGTGAAGCCCACACAGAAATGTTAATTTATTGCTGAAATATTCGCGAAGAAAAACATACGCAATTTAACTTTGAATAATTAACAGTAATTTGCTTTTTTGTGCTCACCATTTTTTTTTATCCTGTATAATTTTATATGACAACAATATTAATGTAATTAAGAATTCATTAATTTATTATGATTAAAATATTATTAATTAAACATAATAGGCGTGGCTTGTGCTATTGATGGGCGTGGCCGTATATCTTAACCATCAATCATTAATTAATTATTTTATGATGATTAAAATATCAATAATAATAATCACAAAATATGAACACAACAAAAATAATGACTATTAATTATTCTGGATTATATTGCGTTTTTTTTTTCTAACAACGTCCATCAAAGTCATGTTATCTATGGTCTAGCCAAAACCACGCCCACTGTTGCCTCTCTAATTTCCAATTTTATTTATCTTTATTATCAACAAGAACTCACATAATCAATACAAATAATATTTCTATAGCAAGAGATTAAGAATCACAAAATACATGTACTACCTGAATTGAAACCAACCGGGCAGAATGTTGAAAATAAAAATCTAAAACAACAGTTTTTTGCAGTACAAAATAGTCAGTTCTTTCTAGATTGCACTGGCATCAATATGTACAACAACATAATAGACATGTCTACTATAATGTCATTAGAAACACGCCTACTACAGCCTTATCAAAGTCACGTCCTCTACAATCCAGTTAAACACATCCACTAAATCTTCATAAAAAAACTCGCCTACTATAGCCACATTAAAGACACATCCTCTAAAGTCTAGTAAAAAGCACGTCTAGTACAGTTTAACTAAAATGATATCCACAATAGTTTCATTAAAGTCTCTAGTCTAGTGAAGGACAAGCCCAATATAAATTCACCAAAGTTATGCCCACTATAATATAATCGAAAACAGGCCCTCTGAATCAAAAACACCCACAATAGCGTCATTAAAAACAATGGGAATGTTTTTCATGGTAGTTTCTCCAATGATCCGCTCCCTTGTTTTTTAATAATTGGTAATATTTTAAGAATGGATATAAAATGAAGATAATGGCCTTTTGGTCGACTCTGTTATTGTAATTAAATATGGAGACAATTACGTGGATTCTGACGTTAATGGTCTTCTTTAGAAGTTCTTTGGCTGTTAGATCACACACACTCTCTTAAAAGTTATTATGTCACCAAAATATTATGAATATTTAATTTAAGAAAGATTCATAATATTTCTTTCAGTTGCTTTAATTTGTGAACATTTCAAGTTTTGTTGTGGAAATGATGTGAAACACACAATAGTAGGCGTGATTTATTATTGTATTAAATGCCACGCCCACTAATATGACAAAAAGCCCCGCCTACTGTGGTGTGTAACAAATTCTTTCTATTACGAAATCAGTAATATCCGTTTTATAACATTTTCAATAAAGAAACATGACCATAAGATGGCATTTTCTTTTCTTTACTTTTTTCCTTTTTTTTCAATAAAGACGTGATGTAATGCGCTCGTCTGGCGACACTGTCACGTCTTTACGTCCCTGAATGGCTGAATCGTTGGGGACGCTCTCGCGGCGTATGCAGATAAGTTTAAAACGACGCCAGCGTCGCGCCCGGCCCGAGCAAGATTTCCAATGAGAGTACACATACACACGCGCGGCGAAAGCAAATAGTGCTGTTGACAGAGTACTCCGACGTGCAAATATGTACCCCCGCGGAGACGGAAGTTCTTGATAGTTTACACAAAATGTTCCATCCGTCGCCAGAAACATGATTGAGAAACGCCATTTTCAAGATATCCGACGAATTTTCATACGAGATTAACGCGGATTGTGCTTTATGTATTTTAAGTAATTTATGTTTGTTTTTAAGAGTATAACTACACCTAATATTATATCATACGTAACCAGTGATGGGGGGGGGGGGGAGAATTAGTGGTTTAAACATTACCCTTTCCCCCTTAATATTGCAGACAGAATACGAAAAACGACTGGAGCTCAGTAAGAATGAACACAACTGACAAAATTAATGCCATCCTATAATCCTGAATGAATTTTCTTAATCTAAGATATCTGATAAAGTTCATCAGCGACTTTAAGTGGATTTCTTGGAGCTCATTAAGAATGAACACAACTGACAAAATTAATGCCATCCTATAATCCTGAATGAATTTGCTTAATCTAAGAAATCTGATAAAGTTCATCAGCGACTTTAAGTGGATTTCTTCATCTTAGGAACCTGGCAAAAACTAGTTTTCGGGTTAAATATCACAATATGGTAATCCTGTATCATTATGATGGGTCTTTCTTGGTCTAAGTGCGCATTGAATCGATGGGTCCACGTTAACCTAACCTATTGCTACAGTTTTAACGTGTCTTATATATTATAAATGAAGAGTATAAAAGCTTAATTAAATCTAGCTTGATCCACAATTGCCGCAATAGAAAAAACTGGGTCTAAATGTTTTAAAATTAAATTTTCTCTTAAAAATTATATTAATTTTGTTTAATAAAGTGTGCTTTTCTTGTGGAAACAAAGGTTAAAGTTCAACGACACTCTACAATTAAAAAGAAAATTCCCGCTGACATAACATTAAAAAAAATAACATAATTATCTCTCTTTTTCCCCTCTTGTGCAAATTATAATTTTCGTTGACAACCATCCGTTACTTTGTATAATCATCTAATTTTCTTTTCTGCCGTGCTTTTGTGCGGCGGCATTCCGACTTATTTACCGTTATAAACACCATTTGCATACATACAGGGTAATTTGAATTACAAATCCGGGAGTGTATCGCCCCGGCGCCGCCGCCGCGAAAATTTTTGGAATTAACCGGAATTAATAATCTAATCAGCGTAATTAGGCGCCCACTCCGTTCGTTCGTTCGTGATTAAAATTTACGATCTCGCGGACGTGCCGGAGCGGTTTAATTAATAAATTAATTCTAATTGATTTATAAATGAAAAGCCAGTGTTTTTGCTTTCGCGTTCGCACAATGCGTCGCGGAACAATCACTGTTTTGTGGCGGGGAAACGGGAGAAAAAGCGGCGATTAATCACGGGGTGGGGTTTGAATTGGATAATCCGGTAGGCGTGGCTTGAAATGAATGGGAATGTTTGAGAAATTGTATTAAATTATGAAATAAGGCGGTTGTATTTTTGATTAATAGCCAATATAAGAAACGTCTATAAACAAAATATATTAACCCTGAAACGCCCGAGTGAGGTTCTCGAGAGACCTCGCCAGAGAATAATATTTCAGTAGTTGTAAGTTCCAGGCAGCAATGAATCTAGTTATATTTAGTATTTGCATCCATTAAGATTTCACATTGTAAATATCACATAAAAACCTTATAATGTCTCATAAGGACCTACTGGATATGGCTCTACACACATCACAGGGTAAAAATCACCATTTAGTAGAATTAAATTTTAAGAATACGAAAACAAGAAATTTGTGTAAATTTAATTGTTAATAAATATAATTTTCTATGTATTTAAAAGTAATTTTTTCATCATGATGGAAAAATATTTAATGTGCATATTTGAATGATTCCAGATGATTATTTATATTTATTTAGTATGAGCGTTTAAGGGTTTAGGAAAAAAAAAATCTTATGAAAATAGGATTACGTTTCGTTTCATAATTATCTCAACATAAAACATTTTTAATAGTCGCAAAATAAAATGAACAAAACTCATTCCATCATGCTAATCAGATTAAATTGACTCGGCCCCTTTTCGTTATTAAATATCGCGCAATTGAGTGAATCGCGCTAAACGCGAACCTCGGCGCATTATTAGTCCGGGAACGGAAAATCCCCTTATATAGTGCCCCGGAACCGGCGCGCGGAATTTTAAACATTTCCACGACTCAACAAGCCGTAGCGAAACCGATTGCCTCGGCAAACCGATTGGGCATAATCTGTATCGATTCGCAACCGCCGACGTCTATCAAAACCCCAATACCCAATCTCGAGCCCGCCACAACATTCAATAATAAAAGGGAATAACATGTTTCTATCAATCTCTGTCAATTGATCTGCGGGATCCTTGAAATATTGTTGTTTTCACAAATATAGTCTAAAATCTGTTTCTTTTTCTGTTTGTGTATGAACAAAAAATGTGTATCAATCATTAAAGTAGTACCGAAAGTTGTTGTTTTTAATAATAACGGTAGAAGTCAATATTCATAATAATTATACTTGCAAAAATTGTTATGAGATTCTATCAATTATATTGTTAATCTATGCAAGTTCTATTGTATTCTAAAAACAGTACTTAATTCTATTACTAGAATACTCTTTTATAGAATAAAAATTCATCAATATGCTGAATTCTTAGAAAAGTCACCCTCATTAGTGTTTCAACAAAACACGTCTTTAGTAGTCTTGTTAAAGATCCGCTCATTGTTGCCTCAACAAAGTTATTCCCACTAGAGTTCCATCAAAGACACGCCAGTTAAAGTCCCGTCAAGTCACGCTCCATAGAGTTTAATCAAATATATATAATATATATATATATATATAGCATAATATATATGCTATATATATATATAATATATATATCATGCCCCTGATACGCCCATTATTGCTTCGTTAAGTCACGCTCACTAAAATTTCATTAAAGACACGCCCCTTTTAATCTTGTTAAAGACCCGCCCATTATAGCCTCAACAAAGTCACGCCCACTAAAGTTCCATTATTATTTATTTATTATAATATCAATTACAGCCTCGTAAAAGCACGTTCCCTAGAAGATTTCCTTTCATAGTCTTATTAAAGACACGCACATTATTGCTTCGTCAAGTCACACTCGCTAGAGTTTCATCAAAGGCACGTCCTTTATAATCTTGCTAAAGATACGCTAATTATTGCATCATCACTCACCAAAGCCAAGCACACTAGATTTTCAGCAAAGTCCCATGTAGTATTGCTGAAGTCACACCCATTATTGCATATTCAAAGTCACGCCCACTGCAGTTTCGCCAAAGATACGGCCTTTATTCTTTTGTTAAAGATACACCCATTATTACCTCAACAAAGTCGCGCCTATTGTAGTCAACGTTCTCTAGAGTTTCATCAAAGATACGCCCCTGATAGTCTCATTAAAGACACGCCCATTATTGCTTCGACAGGTCACGTTTTCTAAAGATTTATGAAAAACACGCCCTTCAGTCTTGTTAATGACACGCTAATTGTTACCTCAACACTCCCCAAAGCCCCACACACTAGAGTTTCAGCAAAGATACGTCCCTTATAATCTTACTAAAGTCCCATCCATTATTGCCACATCAAAGTCACGCCCAGTGCACTTTCACAACAGATACGCCCTTTATTATTTTGTTAAAAACACGCCCATCATTGCCACATCAAGTCATGCCCACTATAGTTTCATCACAGGCACACCCTTTATAGTGAAGGCACGCCCATTGTAGTCTCAAGAAAGTTACGCCCACTAGAGTTTCTTTAAACGATAGATAACGAAGTAGAAATCTTAAGAATTAATTAATTACTATGTGTTATAAATATCATAAATATGACTTTTATTGATAACTTTATTGTTTACAATAATTTATATCTAGTGATCTATTTATATAGTTAATGGACTAATATCCTTTTCCTTATTACAATGAAATTAAACAAGGAAAATTTCTGGCAATGACCAATAATATTCCAGCAATCCCTGCAAAAATTACTTACACTGTAAGTTGCCAGAAATGTTCATTGTATAATTACATTGTAATTTGAATAGCTGCAAATGTACGAATCATCTTTGTTTCATTTCATTTAATTTTTCCTTATTTTTATTTCTTTTTTTTAATGGTATGAAAATTAGTTTAATTGCACTCCACTTTACATACCATTGCAATTCCCTGCATAATTTAAGTTCAATAAAACGGACGTTGAATAACTTCAAGAGCTTGCATCTCTTTCTCCCTTCTGTATACTTTCCATCCATCCCATCCTTTCCTCCTCTGTCCGGAGCAAAAATCCGATAATCATCGTAAAGAGAATGTAATTAATTCATGGCCGGAGACGTCGCGTCTCTGATTTCAAATAATTTTATAAAGTCCGGAGACATTGAATGATGGTAATGAGACGTGACTGTGAAAGAACGGAGGGAATAAATAAGTGCTGGGCATTATACTTTTTTTCATTATTATTATTCCACTATCTTTCCCGTCCCTTTTTCCATGCCCGGGGAGTTATTATGCAAAATGCCCGGCAGTTATTCAATGCACGACGTTATGGTGATTGGAATTTAACATTAAATTCCGTTCGGCTGCTCTAAATTATTCCCGATAACGTTACACTCTGCATGCTAGTAAAATGTTCGTTCTCCGCCGATGAATGCCATTCGTAATAAACGAACGAGAATAATTGTTGCAGAATATTGAAATTGTTGCTCCTTTTGTAGTCGTGGAATAAAGAACATTTTTGAATATATTAAAAATAATTATAATTGCGCCTTTAAATTCCACATTAATCTCCTAAATCTCATTTAGAGCTTCCTTCAAAACATAGATTTAAGATATTATTGTGAATTTTAAGCACGTAATTATTAACAATTTATTTAAATAAAAATACTTGTCCTAAGTAGGAGAAAGGACAAGTGTTTTTATTTAAATAATTAAAGTCTCCACAACCAACAACCAACATAAAGAAGATTATTAAGAATTTGTTAATTAAATATTTAAAAATGTTCTTCATTCGACTATCAATGAAGTTTAGGAGATTATTATGAATTTTAAGTTAAAATCCTTAATATTTATTTGAATGAAAAAAAAAATCATAATTTTAATAATTTAATTTAAACTCTTCTAATTTCTGTCTTTTACATTTTTGTTTTATTAATATAGTGAGTGCTGAATTCAATATTTGAACCTTAATTTTAAAAAGCATCAATGATGTTTAACAAATTATTGTTGATTTTAAGCTCAAATCCGTAATGCATATTTGTGTGATTTCATACATCAAGTTAATAATTTCAATTAAGATCTTTTAATTTCTGTCTCTTGCCATTTTGTTTTATTGCCGAGGTGAATGTTGAAATCAAAGCGAATCTTTTAATCCCACACCATGCAGCCTTTGTTACAACACCGGGGGTATTTATGATAAACCTGTGCGGGGGCGCCGTTTCCGCAAACAAAATTGGAATTCTGTTTGTGCTTGCTTAAGACAACGCGGAATATTAATTCGCGCATTCTGCCACTCGAATTCAGCATATCAACACTCGCAAAGCTCTCATCCTGCGCCCAGATTTGAAAACTGTAATCCGAACCACAGCAACAGTTCTTCTTCTGAGGTTAGTCTGGATTGCAAAGGATTACACAGTGAATTTAGAGTTGGATATTTCTGACTTCTCGAATTAAAACTATTCAAAATAAAATATTGCTTTTTAACTGTATAAAGTTTTTATACTTACTTAACTAGACGAAATAATAAATACTATAGTTAAGAAAAATGAATAGAAAAGTTTATTTTTTCAATGAAACTTATTCAGAAATATTAAAGACATGCCCACTATAGATTCATCAATGATACGCCCACTTTAGCCTCATCAGAGGGACACCCACTATAGTATCATCAAAGACACGCCCACTTTAGAATCATCGAAGGCGCGGCCACTATATTTTAATGAATGCACGCTCACTTTAACCTATTTAATGAGGCTAAATCCACTTTAGTCTCATTAAATACACGCCCACTTTATCCTCCTTAAAAACATACGTCTACTTTGATTTCATCAAAAACATGCTCACAATACTTTCATCAAAGATACGCCTACTACAGTATCATAAAAAAATACGCCCACTTTAGCGTTACAGATACGCCCACTATAGTCTCTTCAAAGACACGACCATTACATCAAGGATTAAGCTGCGACTATTAGTACGTGTCTCTTTAATGAGGTTATATGGCTCGTGGTATTTTTTTAATTATCCACAAAAACAATATATTAATGATAAATAATAAACAAGAAAAAGGGATGTCATTACAGTGAACATTAAAAGAAACAAGAAAACCCCTTAGTTTTATAACTCGATTAAAATTTTGAGTGGTAGATACTGAAGTATCCTTATATCCAACTTTGTTTGTTTTCTTTTTTTTTCATGTGCTTATGTGTGTGCGTGTTAGAAATATGTACATGTCAGATAATAACCGGTCGACGTCGTCGAGGAGTTTTGTGCAGTTCGACAAAAGTTTTCGCTAAGTTAGGGGCAATAAATCTCCGAGCGTTTACACTGGAGTCCCCTGTAGCGGAAATGCACGTTTCCGTTCCAGGAAAATATTAAAGTTGCTACACCGGATGCCCCGTGCGAAATGGAATGTCATGTGCTAATATAAAATTCATCGATTTTTCACGTCGCGCAATACCGAAAGTTTTATTAAGTTATTGCGGCGGAGTTACATCGTTAGTGCACGATTTTATTTGCTTTTAAATTTGGTCTATTAGCATATTAATATAGTTTCAATTACATTGTTATAATTCAATTTCAATATAAAAATATTTAATGATTTTTTTATGTATTTATAGATAGTAAAACTTTTTTTTTTCAATAAGCATATACTTTTAAACTTCGTTTCTATTACAGACCATTTTATTTTAATGACTATATGTATATTTTAAAACTGTGATCACCAAAAATATACTAAAATGTTTCAATCATTACTGCAAAAATTACGTACACTGTAAGTTTTTGACAGACATCTATTGAAACAGCTACTTTCCGGATATATATCCCGCCCGACGTTGGATTATATTTTTATTCTATGTATAATCATTTAAAATACAGTAATAATAATTTGTTTTCGATATATGAAATTTTTACCGGATTTTTTGTAAATTTAGTCCTCTTAAAAACCCGCCAACTGTTCATAATAGAGCAGCTTTAATAATACATAATATAAATGCTATATTATTTTAATAGAAGTTTTTTCTTTGATTAAATATAAATCCCCATTATTTTTTTTGTTTTTTTTTCTGTTCGCATTTGCTTTTACGCGTGGATTCCATTAAACACGCGAAATCCGTTCCCAATCAATTCGACGCAATTAATATTGATAAACGGCAATCATGAATAAATTGCTCCTAATAAACTAGAAATCCGGCGGGAGGTTCCGGAATTAACGGGATTTAACGTAATTTTATTTTCGCCAATTTCCTCTTGGGCCGCCAGTTAACGGAAAATTAACGGAAATATAATTCCGATCAATAGACTCGCTCGCCGGATGAATCAAAACGACGATAACGACATCATTTCGAACATCAAAGCGAGACAATTAGTAATTGCGTGAATTTTTGAAATGATTAAAACATTTTCACTAAAAAATGTTTCCTATTTACAAAATAACTCAATTTTAAATTGAATAAATAACATTTTATATTGTAACTATAAAATATATATTTTTTAATTTGAAAATTTCGAAACCTTGTTTATGAACATATATTTTTTTTAATTCAACCTTAGAAATTTTATATTCCAAGAATTTTGTAGAAAAAGTCCTTTATCCGGCATCCCATACATAACTAATTACATAAACTCACAAGATTTCATCAAATTTTCGATACATCCTTCTTATGTCCATTTCCAACCCCCTTCTCTTACATTCTCATAGGTTTTTCTTACCTGCTTCACTAATCTTTCATTACCCGATCCACTTAAATTTATTTCGTACCTTGCTTCTATCTAGTCATTACAGATAAAAATAAAGAAAGAAGTACAGAGGAACATAAAGGATGGAAGATAGGAGTCGGTTCTGGGAGATTGAATTTTAGAAGAAGGGTTTTTAAAATCCAATCTCCCAGAACCAACTCCTATCTTCCATCCTTTATGTTCCTGTGCACTTCTTTCCTTCTTTTATCTGGGAGCTCCGATGCAGAAGAGATAGAGAAGAAATTAGAAGAATAGAGATAGACGAAGTGAATGGTTACGGTGAAGGGAATAGTTAGAAAGGAAATTATAATAAAGGAGATAGAGTAAGTTCTGAATTTGGATCACTCCCAGAACCAACTCATATCTTCCATCCTTTATGTTCCTGTATGCTTCTTTTATTCCCTTCTATGTATATTTCTGTAGACATCAGCTAATGATCCAAATTAAAAACTTGCTCTATCTCCTTTATTATAATTTCCTCTCTAACTATTCTCTTCGCCATGAACATGCGAATATAGTTAATTACAGGCAATCCGTGGTATCTCAAGTATCTTCAGATCTCAATCCTCCTCAGAGCACCCATTATCTCCTACCTTCCATTCTTTCTGTTCCTGTACGTTTATATTATAACCTTCCTTCCATACTTCTGTAAATATCGACCAGTGATCCGAACCCAGCACTTACTCTACATTCTTCTATTTTTTTCTCAATATATTGCCTTCACCGTGACCATTCACTAATACAAACATAGTCAATTATAGACGATCCGTAGTATACTAATTCCCCTCAGAGCACCCATTCAGTACATCGCATCATTCTGACCATTCTGCTTAAATCCAGTCTTCCAGAAGTGGAGAAACGATAGCCGGTTTACAGTTTGTGTATAAAATAAAAAAAATGATATATGTATTATATTATAAGTCTGTTAAAGTTTCCCTATTGTGTATATAATAAGGACGGAAAGACCTCTGGTCGATAGACAATTCCAGAACAAGAATCATAATGCCTCAGTAGCTAAAGAGGAAATAATTTCATTAATTATTTTCATAAATAGAATTTATTGATATGCAACGGCAGGTGTACATTATGTAATTCAATATCCGGAGTGGGTATTTGCCCTGAAAGTAGTTGTTTTAATGTGCATTTGTTTAACGTACTTACGTAACGTAAGTCAAAAGTCACAGAGCTAAATGTGAAAATAATTTATTAATTATTTTCAAATCATTTTTATCTTTATTTAATTATTTTCAAATTATTTTTATTTAATTATTTTCAAATTATTTTTATTTAATTTACAAGAATTTGCATAATAACATAATTATATAATGTAAATAATTCCGTTACTTGTATGAAATAAAGATATTTATTATTATTATACAATAAATTTATTGAATTTTATTTTAATTTAGTTAATTTAAATACAATAAACTTAAATATGTTGAGAACATTATCACTCCTTGCTTATGCTAAAACAATAGCAGCGAAAAATAGCAAAAAACAAAAGTGGTGGGAATTTATCTGGCTTCCGCGCTGAAACTCCGAATTTTATATACAGGCGAACAATGCACGAATAGATAAAACAATTCGCGGATCGTAAATATATGTAAATATAGTGGGCGTTCGTCCGTTTGCCTTTTGTTTGTCCGATTAAAATTCGCAAATAAACATTTGCATATTTCGCCCGTTCTCCAACTGGGATTTCTATATACCGGAACCTTCCTCAGTAACATTTATCCTCATTACGGATTCAGTGGTCCCTTTTGCCCCTTAGCATTTTCAACGCGGATGCTGCCTAAATGCTATTATTGTTTTTTTTTCTTGTGTTTTAAACACAATGTATAAATGTTTGGGAATGATTAAATTAAAAAAAAAACATGTGTTATTAAGTCTTAGGATTTAGTGTTTGTAATAAAATAAATTAACTTTAAATTTATTTCTCACTTCTCTGAAACATTACTATTTAATAGTAATATAAAAAGAGTTTTGATACGCATTCTCACAGTTATTTAAATTTAATTTATGTTGAAATTCGTGAAATAAAGAGGACAGAAAGACTTCTGGCCGATAGTTCAAGACAGACAAACCTTTATTTTAGTGTATGTGCTCAATTTTTGTAAAAATATAATTGTCTGAATAAAGATATTTGTATATATATAAAAAATAAAGGCAGAAAGACCTCGAGTAGATAGCCAATTCTTTCTTTCTTAATCTTATCCTCTTTTATCCGTATTGGGTGTTGATGTTGGATAGCCAATTAAAAGATATTAATTATATATTTTATTTTGTAACTTTCATTATTTTTTTACATTAGGGGAAGTGTATACCTGCAAAAAAACGCGAGTTAAACGCATTGAACTAATTAATGTGTGTATGTTTAGTTTACTATTTGGCATATGTGTGTTCATTTGCGTGTTATAGGCAACTAAACACACATATATTAATGCATTTGACTCGCGTATTTTGCAGTTATACATAGGAAAAATGTATACTGATAAATAAAGCTCTCTGTATATTGTTAATCAATATTATATATAAATTATTTTCAAATTCTTTTTATTTAATTTATTTAAATATCTGTGACCATGTATATAAATTCTTTTTTATTGTTATATATGTAAAAAATAAATTAGCTAGGACGATTCTTAGGGCCCTTAATAATATACTAAGCCAAACAAATCGAAAGTAAAGTGCGCCAAAGTCAGTCATTTTGAACTTTGAAATTTGATCTATTTTACGTTGAAATTTTTGAATGACAGAAAAATGGTAATAATAATAATGGTGAATTGTTATAATATTAAAAATAATCTAATTAAATTCTAATATAACAAAAGGGATATTAAAATCAATGGTTCCAACCAGGAACCGTGTTAACATCGGTGAATAATGTGTTCATAAATAAGTCTAAAGTTGTTTGCGAATTATAAACCTCTTGTTATTAATTATAAATTTTATTAAAAAACAGATAATATAAATAATAATGACTGGTGACTGAAAACTGTATTTACAATATTTGCCTTATTTAAATTAATAATTATTACCATTCTTTAAAATAAGTATTAATAATGTATGAAATAAATTACTGAAAATTTTTAATATATTTTAAGTGTTGTTTATTTATGTATTAATTCTATTTCTGTTTCCATTTGTAATTACAGATTCAATCAGTGGAGATGATGAAGACCTACTCGCAGCGTCTAGAGTCAATCAGGACTTGAAATGAAAATCAACTTAAGCAATTAGCGGGGACATTATCGAGTAATTACCGCCGGGGCCACGTTACATTCGGATGACCGAGATTAATCTGACACGATTATTCGTAAACGCCGGGCGTCGCAATTAATCACGGCCCGTATCTGCTATGATTAATTAACAGTGCTGAGATACAAAAAAGGAGAAAATGGCGTACATGGAGAACGATACATTGAACGTCTTCGCGTTCGACAACGAGATTTCTGGCGAGATTACGAATACGGTGTATAGTAATGGTACTGGGATTTTTTTGGAGAATGCCACCTGTGGAGTTTACATCAACGTCACGTGTGAATTGCCGATTAATTACGCGATACCGATGTATGGATACGTGATGCCTTTTCTGCTGATTATTACTATTATCTTCAATACGCTGATTGTGGTGGTGTTGAGCAAGAGGCATATGCGTACTCCGACGAATGTGGTTTTGATGGCCATGGCGCTCTGTGATATGTTTACGCTGCTGTTTCCGGCGCCTTGGTTGATCTATATGTACACTTTCGGGAACCACTATAAGCCATTGTGGCCGATTAGTGTTTGCAGAGCATGGTTTGTTATGCATGAGGTAAGTTAGTTCAATTACTTTTGTAAAAAAAAGGAGATTCCGAATAAATAAAATAAATATTTAATTTTTCTGACTTTTATGGTGAATGCGCCGGGCTATACATTTTTTGTTTAATTAATTTTTCACTTAACCCGTGGTGAAACATTTTTGAATTATTTCAGGATGTTTTAATTGAAATTAAAATTAAAAATTTTTTATTTTAATTTCAATTAAATACATTAATACATTTTTTATTTGTTGATTGTTAAGGCTTTCACTTGATTATTATTATACTAATCTTTGAACTTTGTAATAACAAGTTGTACAAACTTGTTTTATAAATTATTGGTTTGGAAAATTGGAAGTTCACAGCCTATTTACTAGTTTACTAAGACAATAAAAAAATATTGTCCTTTCTCCTACTCTTGAACTAAATATACATTTCGAAAACTGTGCTTCCATCTTCAATAAAAAGAGTAGGAGGATCTAAGTATACAACATTTTTTTAATCTTATTTATAATATCAATATTAGGAAGTGTCAAATATTTATTAATAAACTCTAATTTATTATTATTTATTAACTTAAGCTACTTAAAATTGGTTATTCAGAAATACTCGATTACTAAATTCACTCGTTTTTGCCCCACTCTAGTATATATCATACATACTATATAACTAAGTACCTAATAAAATAAAACCCTGCTACATGATTATTTTCGTTTCTTTATTTAATTGACTTAATCCCTCACATTCTTTCTTAATACATTCAAAGCACCTGTTGCTCCTTATATTGGCTCCGGTTCTCAGTCCGAGTTCCACCCGCTTTCACTCCGCAGCAGCATTTAGATACGTGTTGTTCCTCTGTTGTTGGTTTTACTAAAGTAAATATATTGTGGGGCATGGCGCTGAGGTTGCGTGTATATAAACATATATACGTTTCCGAGACGAGTACACAGTGGCTTATTTACAATCCGTGCTGGCTATTCACTCGTCCGTGCAGTCGTTTATGCTATCTCGTATTGTTGCGTGGAATAATAATAATAATAAAAAATAACATGCTCGCCACATTGAAAGAGTGTGTAAACAGGGTGAATGAAAGAGAGTCGGAAATAACTCAATCGGTTGGTTTTGTAGATAAACATATCGTCAGCAATTATTATATTAGATCTAATTTAAAATTGATATAAATGCAAAAAGGAGTTGTACAAAAATATTAATGGGAAAAATATGTAGTATATGGTGTAATTTGATATATATTTTTTTATTAGTTCTATCGAACTGTCAAAAGTCAGTCTTATTTTTACCGTCCCAGGACCCCTGTCCAAGGGAAAGTATTGCGAACGCAAAAAAATAGAATCACCAATTTCAACAATTATGCACGTTTTGAGGTCCTTTACCTTTAAATGTTCATTCAAAAACGTATTTCCCGAATTCGCTGATCGACACATCACCATTCTTTAGCTATTAGTGAATTAAATATTAATAAAACAGAAATAATTTAATCAACATACATAAATGCAATCACTTTGTTTCGATCAATAATAAATAACATCAAACCTAAATAACAACAAATTTCCAACCGTAAATTTATCAACAGTAATTCGCAGTAAATATCAATGGAAATAATTAAATCCATATAAACAAAACACCATTTTTCCACACCACGCATCAAACACAAAAATCAAATTATATCACAAAACCAGCAACGAAAAACAAACAACCGAAACGTTAATTAGATTTAAATTAACATTTTGTCGATAATCAAATGCAAACGTAAAAAAACGTATTTGTGTTTAATTAAAAGACTATGGAATGAAAACAGCGCGCATGCAACTATTTTAATATCCCCGCCTGTTGGTGTTTTGGTTGCTGCTGAATTTATCATGATACATTTTGTATATGTATATGAATATTACAGGGCTTTGATTAAAAACTTTTTGTAGTAGTAAGGGGTGTTATTTTATAGGGTTTCTCTTGTTTTGTTGTGGAACGTATTTGTGGTATTAATGAAAAAAAAATCGTCATTTTCTAACAAAGAAAATTCGTTTTCTGGAGCAAATATTGAATCGTGCATTTTTTTTAAATATGCGTAATGTTTGCAGTGAAATTCTATAATAATATTTGTTAGTTATACATAAAGAATGCATTTTATTCGTACTTCCAATGTTTTTAAATTATGGGTATGGACAGAATAATGATGCCTAAACTTAACACTTAGTTAAATATATTTGACTTACAATATTTATATATCATGAGTATGGACCAAATAATCACCATGAATTTGAATTTTCTTAGATACTTTTCACTATTAGTTAAACAATTAAAAAACAATTGATCTATTATCTACTATAGAGCAATATTTAAAAAAAAATAATTACACTGTCATACAGATAAAAGAATAATCTGTCAAATTAGTAAGTTTTGAAAATCTCCTGCTTGAAACTATAACATCAAATTTCACGGAAGAAAAAGGTTGCAAATTCCGCGGAAGTTATAAATTCAGAAGAAACAAAGTTACGATTGTTTCCTGACTAAAAAACATCAAGAAAAAACTTCTAATTCTTCTTCTAAAGATCTAAAGATAAAGATAATTTATGTAGCATTTATTAATCCAACTGATAAATACGCGTGGAACCTGTTACAGATGTTCGAAAAAAAATATGAATATGAGAGATATCCACGATGATTGAATAAAAATTTGAATTAATGAATTAAAAAAATGATCATCATTTTTAATAATAATAATAATAATAATAATAGTTCAGCAGTACAAGCCCTTGGCTATTTTGACAGTCTTTCTCCATTCCTTCCTATTTTTAACCCGCACATTCCAGTCATATACATTGAATGTCCCTTTTCGAATATTGGAATTTTTAATACTATGAATATAAATAATATAAATGATAATAATATATACTTATATATACAGGGAGCTTTTTTTATCAGTATACATTTCCCCTATGTATACCTGCAAAATACGCGAGTCAAATGCATTAGTGTATGTATGTTTAGTTGCCTATAACGCGCAACTGAATATACATATGGCAAATAGTCAACTAAACATATACACATTAATCGGTTCAATGCGTTTGACTCGCGTTTTTTTTGTAGGTATACACTTTCCCTAATGTATACTGTTAAAAAAACCTCTCTGTATATATATTCATCTTGTTATAATATAAAGTAATTGTCTAGTCCAGAAGAATTGATGAATATTTCTTGTTTTATTGTATTATTGTACAATATTTTAATGCATTTCGATTTGTACTAGCGTTATGTTTTTCTTTACTTATTTCATTTTCAGGTGATACCAAACATGTTTCACACTGCGAGCATTTGGCTGACTTTGGCACTGGCGGTCCAGAGATACATCTACGTGTGCCACGCGCCGCTCGCCAGGAAATTCTGCACGATGCCGAACGTCTACAAATGTCTGGTTTACATATTGGTAGCAGCTGCACTGCATCAGAGCACCCGTCTGTTCGACAAGGACTACGAGGAGGTAATTTACACACGAATTGCGCTTCCGTACTTTTATTGCCGGCTGAGAAAACAATCCGCATCGGGCAAACACTTTATCCGTTTCATTTCGCCAACTTTCAATTGGGTCAAACAAATCGAATCTACATGGGCTTCAATGAACGCACAAGAAAGATAGAAAAGGAAAAAAACTAGGTGCAGTTTAAAACTGGGGGAAATACGAGCTTATCCGCAATTACGGTTGTTTGTTATCTCGTAACTTATCGTTCTTTGTAATTGAATTGCTTGCTTTAAAAACTAATCAATTTTTGTTTTCGGTTGAAATTATAAAAAAAAACATTTAATTAGTTTAATTTCGAATATAAAACTGGGTAAACGTAACCTGATGAAAACAAACAAAAAAATCCTTACTGTATATTCTGAATAAATTCCTCACTTAACCCGTGGTGAAACATTTTAAATTAATAATGATAGAAAATTAAAACACTTCGTTTTTTATGTTTCACAGATTTTACTTTATTCTCCGACTAGTTTCGGTCAATGACCATTATCAAAAATTAATGTACAAAAAAATAATAAAAATGCCAGTATATATACATTGAGCGGATACATCGGATTAACTAATTAAAGGTAACAAAATTTCCTCTGGAATGCCAAATTTCTTCTATATTGTTAAGCGTGGTTTTTCCGCTACTAATTGACCTGTATATTTCCAGGCCTTCTCTGAAGTTTTTGTAACTGTATAATTTAAAAGAAAAATGGCTCTTGATCGATAACAATTTGGCAAATTAATTAACTTTTTTGTTAGACAATTCAAAGTATATATATTCAGATAATTACATTTTTACAAACATTGAGTATATGCATTGAAATAAAGGTTTGTTTGTCCTGCTCTATCGACCGGAGGTCTTTTTGCCTTAAAAGTATATTATATTAAATTTAAAGGCACTTAGTGACAAGTTAGTGAAATAAACCAAACAAAATTTAAAACTTAAATTAAAACAGCATCAACAGCGCATTAATTAATTCTTGTTTGCGTTTCACTCGGAACTTCAGAAAAATAAAAAGGAAAACACACGCGTGCGAGTGTGATGTAAGTTCTAAAACGCGATTTTCGCGCGTACCGTAGATCAAAGGAAGCCCCTAATAAGGCCAACTTTAATTTCCAAAGCGGCTGCTTTTCTCCCGTTGCGCGAGAGCAAAAAAACAAACACTTTCCCGTTTATGTTTCAGGACAACTCTATTTGTTTTTTCGCACGGCGCAACGCATTTATACAATGTCATAGAAGTTATTTCGTAATTAATGCCGTGTTTAAGGAAGTTTTAAAAGTTCACATGAAAGATGAGAATGAACGCGGCGAGGGTTGGTTGTGGATGCAAAGAAAAGTTTGTAAAATAATTATTTTTATATAATAAAAATTTGTTTTGTAATCAATTACGAAATAAAATTTATGAAATAAACGTTTTTTTTATATATAAGAAAAAATTGTTTTGTATTCAATTTATGAAATATTTTTTTTTATATAGCAAAAAATTGTTTTATAATCAATTATGGATTAAAATTCATGGAATAAACATTGTTTATATAACAAACATATTTTATAATCAATTATGAAATTAAAGTTTAATCAAAACTTATGAAATAATATTTTTTTATATATAAAAAAATGTTTTATAAATTGAAATTAAACCTCACACTGGGAAGTAGAGAGGCATAATAATAAATAAATTTAAAAAAATGAATTAGAATGTATGAAATAAACATTTTTCATATAAAAAAGTATTGTTTATGTAACAAACATATTTTATAATAATTGTTTACAAAATATTTTTTTATATGAAAAATGTTTATTTCATACATTCTAATTCATTTTTTAAATTTATTTATTATTATGCCTCTCTACTTCCCAGTGTGAGGTTTAATTTCAATTTATAATTGATTATAAAACATTTTTTTAGATAAAAAAATATTATTTCATAAGTTTTGATTAAACTTTAATTTCATAATTGATTATAAAATATGTTTGTTACATAAACAATGTTTATTCCATGAATTTTAATTCATAATTGATAAAAATATTTCATAAATTGAATACAAAACAATTTTTTCTCATATAAAATAAAAACGTTTATTTCATAAATTTTAATTCGTAATTAATTACTTATTAATTTAATGAAGATGACTTTCATATGTATATTTATAGCTAATTGTGTTTGATTACATTTGTAAAAATATGTGAATTCCGCAAATAATAATAATAATAATAATAATAATAATAATATGAAATTAAAGTTTAAAACAATATAATTACAAATTATATAGAATACAATAATGTTTAATGTCTTCAATGTGGAAACGAATTTATTTTCAAAATATTTGTTTTTTATTATTTTCACAATATTTTCCCACTTAATTAGTTGTTAAGCTTCACAATACTTCATATTACACCAGAACATTTTTCTTTATGAAAGTAAATAAAACCATTCCATTCAGTTTAAAACTCAATACCTTCTGAAATAAATCACGAAACAAAAAAATAGGTGTGATGTGAACGCGCTTTACGCCCGAATTCAATATTTCACTCCGCATCTTCTGTTCGTGTATGGTTTTAAAATTTTATTACCTCCTTTTCGCAATATTCGGGTTATATTGAAAAATAAGTCCTTCGGCTTGCGTATCGATTTTATTATTCGGCGCGAGTGCATTTATTCGCATTATTTACATAATCCCATCGCACCTACAAACACACGCATTCATTTCGACGCAAACAATTTTTTTAGTGTATTTGCGAATATATTTATTTATTTTTTTGGTGTGTGTTTATTTGTGAATTATTTAATGTATTTATATACACGGTTCGTTATTAAATAATAATTTGTTGTGCAAATGTTAATGTTAATTATGAAAACGGGTGAAATATTTATTCAATTCAAATACAAATATTTAACAATGCATATTTTTTTAATCATTCAATAATTATTCCTATACAAATTTATAGGTTTTTGTAATTGGAAAATGAAATATGATCTATTGCTAAACATACCTAAAAATTTCGTATACATAATCTGAATACTTCTCAAATGGTTGACATTTGAAAATTAATCATAATAAATTAAAGACGACGCAAGCGCCATCTTTCGCCTAATTTCATGTGGCATTATTATTTAAAAGTTAGGTTAGATTTTAACAAAATTCTAATTATTTCAAAAACTTATTTTTTTTACTTTTTGTTGTTTTCCTGTATTGGTTCTTCCATTGGAAAAGACATTATTATTTACTGAAATCAATTCTATTTGTTCTTGAGAAAAAAATATAAAAAAAAACAACAAACGAAAATTGTTGTTTCAGATTGTTTACAGAAACTATCCGAAAGACAAATTTTTGTTTATTAAATTAAATAAAAATGATCTGAAAATAATAAATAAATTATTTCCACATTTAGCTTATTTCTTTTGTTGTTTTTTTATTATTATTTTTTTCTCAAAAACAAATCGAATTGAAAAAAAAATGAGTAAATTTTCAGCTGATTATTTTTTCTCAAAAACAAATCGAATTGAAAAAAAATGAGTAAATTTTCAGCTGATTATTTTTTCTCAAAAACAAATCGAATTGAAAAAAAAATGAGTAAATTTTCAGCTGATTATTTTTTCTCAAAAACAAATCGAATTGAAAAAAAATGAGTAAATTTTCAGCTTGACATTCTACATCCCTAGAAATATATCCTAGAAAAAATAGTGATTTTCAAAACGGAAAATTGACTTTTTAAAATAAATAACGAATATATTTATTTCTATATTGATTTAAATAAAGACAAAACATGAACTTTCGCTGTTCGTTTTTGTTTCTATAATTAATTAATATATTATATTTCGAAATAATTAATATATTATGTTTCGAATAAGAAACGAGTATAACCTGTCGATATACGTTTTTCTTCCTTTTAAAAAGCAATTCTTTGATCGCAAACGTTGCGTGTGTGTGTATGTGTTTGTAAGGAAATTGAGTGGCAGGTTGAAATTACGTTTGTGTTTCATTCCATGTCAGCTATGTGTACTAAAAATATTAGCTTATGGTGTGCACTCACGTTTGCAATTTGTATTCAACAATAAAAGAGGATCTTCTATAAATATTTCCTTGTTTATGAATGAAAGATTCATACAATAAAATTATTAAACATTGCATTTTAATTTAATAATTTAATAATTTAATTTAGGGCAGAAAGACTTCCGGTTGACAGACTACTAACCCATCAATATGTATTGTAAATATAAATATTTGTAAAGAATTGTAATTCTGTTGTCTAATTTAATTTATTATGATTAATTGCAATTTAATTTGGAAAAACTATGTTTTGATACTGTAATATTTTTTAATCACTTTCTCTGATTGTTTGAAATATGACGGTTTTCTGACGTTTTATTTGACATAAAAAAAATATTTAATTAATTGAAGTCTCCACAAATAACATAAAGAAGATTATAAAAATAATTGTTTTTTAAGGGATTTTATCAGGTAGAGGAAATTCTTCCGCTTATAAAATGAAAATGAAAATAAGTAAAAATATATTTCTGATATAAACCACTATCCCTTAATATTTTTTTATAAAAATAGTAATTTATCTAAAAAATATATTTTAATTACATTCATCTATCGTTACAGTTGTATTCACTTTTAATTCCATATATATTTTTTTATTTTATTCTTCTAGCTTGTTAATGGAATTATTAAAACATAATTCCATAATGGAATGTTTCAATAATTCCATTAATAAGCTAGAAAATATAGCTTCTCGTGTATATAACTACTCTTTCATGTTTTAATATAAAAAAATAGTAATTTGCCTCAGGAACTATATTCTAATTACATATAATTCCCCTGCAACTAGATTCAGTAATAATTACGTATTTTTTATTCAATTTATAACATAATTCTATAAACAAATCATAATAATTTAAAATATAATTTCTGATATAAACCACTATTTTTTCATGTTTTAAATATTATAAAAATAGTGATTCATCTCTCGAATTATATTTTAATTACATTTAATTCCCACTAGAGTTATATTCAATTTGAATTCCGTATTTTTTAAATTCTATTCAAAACATAATTTCATTAACAAACCAGAACAGACTATCCGAATCCCATTGTGCCTTCGTCAAACGTGCCGCATTTTTTTATTTATTTCACGGTTGTTGTAAATTTATGAAAATAAATGTGTCGTTTATCGCTATCCAGACAATAGAACGTTTTCCATTTCCCGCCTGCAAAAAAATCCGCGTTTAAAACACGCCGACGTAAAAAGGTTTATTCGGTAATTTCGATTCGAATTTACGAGAATGAATTAAAACGCCGCGGTTTTCCCCCTAAATAAAACTTGATTTAATTTATTCCCGGTACGAACAAAAAAAAAATGTCACACTCATAATAAAAAACCAGACTCGTCGTTATGGGGAGAGTATAAAAATTCAGCGCTTAAAATCATCCCGGGATGAGTAATGGAACTAATCAAACATGTTTGATTGCCTGATGGAATGTGCGAATTATGTATAAAACTAAGTTTTATTAATTAAATTGTGGGAATAAAACGCGCACAAATAATATCGTGATCGTAAATATTTAAAATTGTGTGTAGAGACTTTGAATTATTCAAAGTTTATTATACCGGTGTGTTCAATTTATATTAAACGAAATTATAGCTCGCGCTGATGAGATGTGCTTGTGAATAAAACCATGTGGAATTTGTTACCCTAATTATTAAAAAAATGTTCGATCAAATATATGAAAGAAAATATTTTAAGAAATGCTAATAAACCGATAAGAAGTTTCGAGCCACGGATTCGCCCGGCGCATTCACCATAGACACTCCGTTATGGTGAATGCGCCGGGTCGCGATTACTTGAGAATTAATTGTTTATACTTTTAATGAAACGTTCAGTCACCATTCATCTAGCGTCGTCTTTAATTTATTATGATTAATTGTTTATAAATAATATATCTTTATTATTTATAAAATATAAATTTTATATCAAGGAAACTTCACTTACTCGCCAACAAATATCTTGTATTGTATAGCTTCGCATCATTTTATTACAGTAACTTTTTTATGGTATTATAAATTTGCTCTGATCTGTAGATCTTTCTATCCACGAATCAAGCTAATTTGAGATGTTTTCATATGAGCGGAAATGCTGATTAACCAGACCATGTGCCATCGAATGGAACAAGTAATAATCGGATGGCGTTGTCACAAGAAAATCACTGATGTATCTAATCTGTTTGTTTACCATATGTCTAAGCTTGGTTCATGACGTTTTGGTCATGAAGCACTTACTACTGTAGCCACTTCTTGAAAAACAGCAACTTGGTTGCCCCTAATACTTCTCATTTTTACGTTGACAATTCAATACAAGAAGGAAAAAAATATTAATCATTTTTACATAACCATTTACAACATCCATTAAATTATTCTTTTCATTCGCGCCGATCCATCCAGATATTTTTTTATTATTTTCCCGAGTGGGATGCGTATTTCATTTCCTCCGAAACTCGCGTTATTTTCCAGAGTAAAAAAAATTATATAAAATAGCGAGCGAATAAAAATAAGTATAATGGATGCGACAGACCTGAATATAAATTCAGCCATATTTTATGTTGTTTTTTTTTTAGAACGTCGGCAATCAAGCATTAAGCATGCATTTTGATAGATTTATATCAACCATCATAAATATGAAAAACATCACTGAAGAGGGTAAAAAAGGTGAAATGAGCGAAAGATAAAGCCGCGGACGAGGAGATAAAACGGGCGTTGTGCTTTTTGCGATGCGTTTCGCGAATCGTGTTGAGAATTTGAATTTATTCATATTGCGTTTTTTGTTGGGGTAAAAGAGGGTTTCTTAATATTAAACTAAGATTTTGGCTACTAATGCTACTAATCATCTGTGTGCGTTTAAAAATAGTAGGGAGAGAGGAAATTATTAGTCCTGAGTAATGGAGACATTGAAATGTAAACAAACCTTTCTATTTATATAAATAGAAAACAGCATTCACTCACTTGGTCACAGTTATTTAAATAAAATATTGCATAATACAACAAATTTTGATGTGCAACAGCAGGTGTACATTATGTAATTCAATGTCCGGCGTGGGTATTTGCCCGGGAAGTAGTTGTTTTAGCGCGCATTTGTTTAACATACTTACGTAGCGTAAGTCAAAAGTCACAGAGCTAAATGTGGAAATAATTTATTAATTATTTTCAAATCATTTTTATTTAATATACTTTCTATTTATAGTGAGACAACACGGTGCTAGATGCTGGCTGCATCATACCTTGGAAGAGGCTAATTTATAATGCTCGCGCAGACTAAATTCGAATTACTCGCACCAAAATCATTCTCTATCAAAGTATGATGCAGCGCCAGCATCGTCCGACTCCACTATAAATGCGGCCTAACCTGAAAACGCCCTAGATAAGTATGCATACTATATTTTTGCATAAGAAGAACTTAATCGCTTGCAGTAGCATACGACACATCTTAAGAATAACCTCAGTTAAATATAAAACACAAAGAAGCTTGTGTTTCATATTAACTTACTGACTAACTATGTTAAAATTTAAATCTACTTTTGTAAAGGCGGAGCTTCTAATTTATGATCGATTGATTTATTTAATACTTTCTTGTTTGATACCTTCACCACTTGATACTATTTAAGGAAAAGTAGAAAAATCGATAAATAAGAGATGGACTGTTTCATTTTCATTTCTAATAATCCGTTAAAATTTCAAGTGAACTAAAATTGTCTTACACTTAATTTTGCAGTAACAAAAAAGATCGAAAAATCAACTATTTCAAATTAGTGTGTATATTATAAAATATTTTACTATTGGAGAATTAAACTTATTATTATTATTAAAAACCTCTGCTCCTGAAACAAGCCTCTGCAAATATTCGCTAAATTAGATTATATTAAAAAACTTCTGTTTTTAGTGTATTTAATAAACTTTTCTAATTAAATAAAATTATTACAGATGAAAGACCTCGGTCGATGGCCTTTTCTAATTCTTTTGGGTTCAATAAATGGATTTACTACTACTAAAATTATTATAAATTATTCCCTATCTTTTTTATTTGTAGATGCAAGTGAATTGGAACAACAGCACAGCCTCCGTCTGCCACACGACAACAGCCAACTGGATCAAGATCTATTTAAGCGAAGACATCTACTACTTATCCTATTTCGTATTCCGCATAATCTTCATCCACTTGGCCCCCTGCATAGCCCTGGTCGTCCTCAACGTCCTCCTATTCAGAGCCCTGAAGCAAGCCCAACAGCGACGAGACATGCTCCTCTCGAAAAAGAACCAAAAATCCGAATGCAAGAAACTGCGCGACTCCAACTGCACCACCCTCATGCTAATCGTCGTCGTCACCGTGTTCCTGATTGTCGAGATCCCGCTGGCCGTCGTCACCTTCCTGCACGTGTTCTCCAGCGTGTTCTACGAGTTCTTGGATTATTACGTCGCCAACGTTCTGATACTCTTCACCAACTTCTTCATCATACTGAGCTATCCGATTAATTTTGCTATATACTGCGGTATGTCGAGGCAGTTCAGGGAGACCTTCAAGGAGTTGTTCATTAGAGGCACTGTTACAAATAGAAACGGGGGGTCTTCGAGGTATTCCTTGGTGAACGGGCCGAGGACGTGTACGAATGAGACAGTGCTGTAAAGTAATCATTTAGTCACAGTTTAATGATGCAGATATTTATTTGTTTCCAGTATTAAATTCGGTTATGCGCGTAAATGTGTGCGATGAGTCATTATCCTTTACACTTTTTGATTTCTACCGATAGATGTAGGGAGTAATGTTAAATATATGCAATAAAATTTAATTATACAAGGAAAAAATACTGGAAATGATCACTAAAATTCGATCATTACCTTTTTCCAACTGCAAAAATTACGCTATTTTATTAAATATAGCAATTGAGCTGAACATAAATATTAAAACTAGCACTAAAAAATGACAACATACATACAATCATAATAGAAAAAAATATTTACTTGATATCGTTATTTAAAATAAATTAAATTTATTTAAATAATTGATTTGAAATCATCAAACAATAATTTTTCTTTAAAATTAATTTATACAAAAGTGAATATGGTTTTTCAGCAAATAAATGGCACTTCAATAAAAAATAATATATATTGATAAACAGCCTTTATAAAAAATAAAACATTTTTTTGTATAACTGAAAAATTAGTGACTAGTAGTTTTCCAAACGAAAATTCGATTAAAAAATGAAATACTTATCGTTGTTAAATCAAGACCAGAATACGACGCGTCTCTAGTCCTCAAAAATTACTATACTCTGAGATTTAGAAAAATGAAGAAAGTTATAACCCGCTGGTATCTATAAAAACAAACAGAATTTTCAAGCCTACTTTTAAATTAGATAGATTATTAAACATATCAATCATTTAATCACAACATCCGTATATTTACCTTCACCAAGGCATTTCACATGGTCTGACTAGATCAGAAAGACCGAAATGATCAAAAGCTATATGAATGGTGGTTGAACATTTAATTCGATACATAATTGTTAAAACACGCATAACGGAAATTAATATATAAAACAAACAAAAACTAGCTGTGTTTTTAAACTGGACCTGTGTACAGCTTTTTATAATCGTTTCAGTGTTTCCTGTACATGTATTGTAAATAACTTAATCATAAACAAAAAGCCATATATAATATATTTTGTGTACAAATTTTCTGAAGAAAGTAAGCAAATAAAATTGAATCGACAGATATTTTTAATCAGCCGAGCCCTATTTTTGGAAATATCTGCCGATAAAGAAAAAAAAACTTTATTTATTTTGTAAAATATTTATAAGTATGTACGATATATCTATAATAACCACATCACAGATTAATCGTAAATAAATATTCCTTAATAAAAGAGTTTGTTTGAATAAGAAGTAATAAATTATTTAAAGAGTCGGATTAAAATCCGAAGCCTAAAAAGGTAAATAAAATAAATTATTACTTTTCTTTAATATAATCATTTTTAATATGATAGTATTAATATATATATATAATATTTCATTACTATAATTAATCTGTGATTGTATATTTAATGTTAAGTGTAGGCTGTTATAATGAATAAATAATACCCTTATATGTTGCCTTTCTCCTAAGATATAAATTACATACATAAGATGGATGTAAGAGTCTAATTAAACGAGCGTTAATTAACTAAAAAACATGTCGGGATTTTACCTTAATTGTAAATGTTCTAATTAGCAGAGTGAACGGATTTGTTAGCGCGGGGGAGCGAATTGCACGAGAATGTGTTGGATTAATGTTTTTCGGGGGGGTTATTAAGTTTCAAGAAAGCGAGTGGAATAAATACGCGACAGTTTCATTTTGGTTTATATATATATTTTATTTAAAATAAATTTTAAAAAGTATGTAAATCTTGTTTTTATTTTTCCTACTTCTTCTTAATGACGAAATCCTCTCGATAAAAATATTAGCTATCAGATTTTTTTAATAGATTTATTTCACTATGAAATTAGGAAAAGGTGAGTAATTTAAATTTATCTTATTAATCGTTTAGGCTTTTATTTCGACGGGAAATTAAATTTCTACTATCATTAAGATTAGAAAAAAATTAAAAAATGTATAGATATCATTTTTTTTAATTTTTTGTTATCCAATCCCTAATGATAGTAGAAATTTAATTTCACCAAAAATAATCATTTTCAACAATTTCTAGCCACTTAAATAACTCCGCAAAATTAACATTGGACTTATAGGAACGGTTTAATGAAGGTCCGCAGATTGGTAATGTCTGACGCGTTTTCTTTTGAACCAAGATTACAAGATTTACTTCCTCTGCCATTTTGAATCTCCACATTCTTTCTACTATCATTGAAAACCGGGGCAGTGCAATACATCACAGCTCTCATTCAGTGCGCACTAGAGTAAACAGAAAACACTATAAATTTCATCAAGAGTGTAGCAATTGACCAGTATCAACTTTATTAGCAATTTATTAATTATTTTCAAATCATTTTTATTTAATATATTTATTAGCAACATCATTTGTTCAGTGAGAACAATTTTAAATAATAATCATTGCATTTTTTTGTGTTAATATTATTATTTCTTCGAATGGCTTAATATAAACATGGTGATGAAGAAATCTGGTTTCGGAATCAAATATCCGATTCATTCCTGATGTCTCAATAAATGTTGAACGTTTCGCTTCGAATTTACGATGTAATGCACGGTTGATTTTTATTTGCGGCGCGAGTACCTAGCGCACAAAATGGGAAAGTAATATATCTTTGTGTTGGGGATGATATCTTTTCGCGCTGAAGGGTTATTGTGCGGTTTGAGGAGCGCCACTTGAGCGATTTTCAATGATCGATATTTGTCGAATCGCACCGAGAACGCGCTGCGATGTAAACCCGAACCGTCGCTGGAGCTTCCATTAAATTGAAATGAAATGATGTTTTTTGTTGTTGTTTGCAATGACAATGCAGTTATTTTTATTCAAGATGCTTTTAAAATGGAATTTAGTAAAATATCAACAATTTTAATAATAACTAAATAATATAAATAATCTGCATGGATAAGATTTTGTTTATTAAATGTCTGTGTATTCTAAATTAAAAAAAACATAATTTTAGTTTTATTTTATGAGTAACTACATGAAACGTTCTCGATATATTACTAAAACCTCCCTCTTTCAGAATATTCCAAAAACCAAAAATACCTCATCCACATTTTTTTAAAATATTTTGAATTATATTAGAAAACCGATTTTTTTATATAATTTTCTATAAATTTTAAAAATAAAAAATAATATTTTAATGCTTTTTGAGGAGCAGCTTCGTAACACTTTGTGGAGATAGTAATGAAACCCCCTTTTTCATAATATACAAAAAAATATGGGGTATTTGAGATATTTTCAATTATATGAAAAAAAAACACGATTTTTTTATAATTTTTCTATACATTGTAATTAAAAAATCACAATTTTGAGGAGCAGCCTCATAAAACTATCTTGGATATTAATAAAAAATCTCTCTTTGAGAATATTCAAAAAAATTCACCATCCGTAGTTTTTGAATTATTTTTCATTTTGTAAGGAAAACATGTAATTTCGTTTATTTTTCTGCGTATTGTTAATTAAAAAAATCATATTTTAAGTTTTTTCAAGAACAGCTTCATGAAACTTTCTGAAGATATTAATGAATCCTCCCTCTTTCAGAATATGTAAAAAACAAAAACAGTTTATGAGATATTTTCAATGTTATGAGAAAAACACGAAATTTTGATTAGTTTTCTGTGTATTGTAAATACAAAAAAAATCATAATTTGAGTTTTTTTTTTTTAAGAATAGCTTCATGAAACTTTATGGAGATTCTGATGAAACCTTCCTGTTTCAAAAAAAACAAAAAATACCTCATTCACAGTTTTGAGTTATTTTCAACATGAAAAAACATCAATTTTTCATCTAATTTTCAGTAAATTGTAAATAACAAAATGACAATTTAAAGTTATTTGAGAAGCAGCTTCATGAAACTAAAACATAACAGAGGGTAGTTAAGTGGGCTTAAATCAAAATTTAACAAATTGCGTTTATGTTTTTTTCATTTCTACAGCTTCTAAGAAATTGAAAATGGGTAACGGAATTTGGAAGAGATGTTTTGGTTACGTTTAAGGCATAGTCGGTTTAATAGATCTTTTTTTAATTAATATTACTCTATAAATTAATAAAAAATTCAATAGATTTTTTTAACAATACAAATTTACTCTAAAAATAATCATTATCTATGTAAAAAAAATAGATTGGCAGTACTTATAGCTATCGCATTTTCTACACACAAAACATTCTGCCCATTGAAAAGTGACATTCGACCGTTCGAAAATAGTTCATACGCACCGACAGTTGGCACCACTGGATTAAAATTCAACAGCGAGCATTATTTGCAAAATAACTCGTTCTCGTTTAACTGCAAACAAATCTTTCCGTAACTTTTCGAAAAATGACCGCCGAAAAACCAAAACTCGATTTGGGCGTCCTGGAGGAGGACGACGAATTCGAAGAATTCCCGGTCGAAGGTAATATTAATTCCACTTTAATGTTTTGAGGTTATGTTTGCATGATATGTTGCTTTGTTTTATTGAAGATTGGACTGGTAAAGAGAAGGACGAACAGGATATCAGCGTATGGGAGGATAACTGGGAAGATGACAACATCGAGGATGATTTCAATAAACAATTAAGGTAAGTTATTAGCTGAGACATTATTGAAATGAAATTAGAAACTGGGATTGCCGTTCTAATATGTTGATTGTGGCGGTAAAATTATAGATTTCAATCAATTTGTATTAGTGGTCCCCCAGGCACTTGTACCTGCACTTGAGTTTTATAATGGTGCACGGAGACAAGGCTGATAGAATATTGAAAATGAGCGTTATTCACAGTTTCATTGCAATGACTCACTGGTGAGAAATATAAATATGTGATTTAATTTCACCAGCCACACAAACCATATATGATATAAAGAAAATAATTTTAATTAAATAAAATATACTTACTATTTTTGTTTCAGGGCTCAACTTGAAAAGCAGAAAGGAAAAGCTTAGTAATGTAAAATTAGTTATTATTAACATAAAAAGAATGTGTCGACATAAAATTTTGTAATAAAAGTATTTTTTATTTATTTTAATTAATTAAATCCAGTTCTAAAATAAAGTAATCCTAATTTTAATTCACATGTAATCCGCATCGAATCTTTCACTTTCTGTTCTAGCTCCAACAGCACATGATAACAACGCCTGGATACTCCTTTCCTCTCCACTCCCGTAAACGTAACCATTTGCCTACAACAAACACAAGATGTAACATCGCTTTATTTGAATTTGAAAAATGTAAGCAAAGTCATACCTTATCAATAGCGCTTTTTAAAGTTAATAAACTTTTATCGGAATTGACGTCGAGGGGAACGAAACAGACCAGGCTGTAGTCTTCAACGAGGCTGACTAAAGCAGCGTTGAGTTTTTTGTATTTTTTTGTGAACGGGCCATCATCGAGTAATTCTAATAGGTAATCCAAGTTTAAAACGTCAGTGTAGAAGTCGATGCCAAAATCTAATTTTTCCGAGTTTTTTCTTAATAAATCAGCCTTAAATAAAAATAATTAAATCGGATTTTTTTTAATAATCTCACATAAGAAAATTATTTTGGAAATTATAAAAAATTTTGTATAGTTTTCTTAAATATTTTTAAAATAGATTTAATTTTAATCGGAAATATTCTGTACTCATGTATATGTAATTTTTATCATCACAGTAGAATGTGAATTTAATTAAACTTAACATGTCCCTTACATAATAATTCCAATTACATTTCAATAATTTAGTGTGTGTGATACAAGCTTTGTTTTAGGTTAGGTCAAGATTATTTAAGTGTTATCTTGTAATTTGTGCTTTTAATTTGTAGGTTATGCAAGGGGAAATGTTCAGTATCATAAAAATTCAATCAACTGTTTTTGTGTTCCATTCTTGTTTAAACTTCTCAAAAATTTAGTGATTAAAATCCTCTAACAGGCTTACAAACATACTAAATAATAAATTAAATCATATTTTTTTAAAAAAAAAAAGGACTCTGTAATTTGATTTTCTCACCTTGCTTAGTACATTCACATGTGGTAATCCGATTTGCAACATTGTCGACAAGGATAATAACAATGTGGAAATGAATTTCGATGGATCTGAACAATAATGGGAATCGATCATATGCACAGTACACAGATGATAGCCGAGCTTTTGTAATTTTTCAAAAATCCTCTTCGCCGATCCATGATGTGTGTACAGCTCGATCTGCCCTGGCATATCAAAAATTAAATAACTATCCTTAATCGCGCTCAATTTCCCCAAAAGCCAATCGAAATTTTCTTCCAGATATTCCATGCAGTACATAAGAGCCCCATTCGGGCCTAGTGTTAAATTCGTCATGACGTCCTCAACAGAAATTAATTCCATTAAATCAACCGTTGCTTTATAATTCATGTTATCGTTTGCAGGATCGAGATTTACAACTTCGACTTTACGGTTAAGTTTTTCTTTATAAAAATCGTGGACTTTCGAACAATAAGTCGTTTTTCCGGAGCCGGGGGGGCCTATTACGAGTTGCCCGTAATAGGCTTCGGCAATTTTCGGTTGCTTCACAACAACCGGGTTCGACATTATTGTAAAATTAAACCAACTTAACTAACTCTTCGGCTAATTCCCTGACCGTCTGCGCCGAATAATCCTTCAAAGCAAACGAAATCAAAATGCTCTTACTCCTTCCCAATCTCTCCGCTATGTATCTAGCTGCTGCGTCTATTTCCGGGCTTTCAGCCCCAAACAGATGCACGACCGAGTAAACGGGATCGGAAATATCAAGATTATCCTCGGGTGTATCTATAGTGACTCGCAAAAGTGATCCTACTTTCTCGTATTGCGAGGCAATCACCATCAAACGGTTGACGAACTTACCCAAGACTATATCAGTGGGGATGTTGTTTACACTCGCTGAGGCTAATCGGTAAACTGAACTGCTTTTATCTTCTGTTTCGTTCACCGAGAGGGAATTCATGAGATTTATTAAATCCATATTTAAAACATTTTCTTCTGCTTCCAAAATTGAATTGATTCGCTCTGTTGTATTAAATATTTGTATTTAGAGATAAAAATTAATTGCAACTTTGGTTTCACTTTTAGAGGTTATGTTGAAAGTCAGGTTTACATCACTATTAAAATCATTGTTATTATCGAAGCAAATGCTAGTTAAATTTTTTGTATTTTTATTTTAAAGTAATAATATATAATGTGTAACTTTGTAATAAATAATTATGTTTCTTAATTAAATCCGTTTTTTATTTACATCATAAGAAAACTTTTGTGGCAACACTGTGGATCATTTGACCTATTGTGCGAATGAACTAATTTTACCAACAAATTGAAATTTGTTTTTCATCAATTAATATTCCAATATAATAAAATATTATTGGTAAATATTCCTTTCATTAAATTAGTAAAAAATGCAGTTTAAATCACCTTTATTGGAAATAAATTAAAGTACGCAACTTTAAACATTAATTAAAACAACTACCCCCGAATTTAATTAAATAACTGTGACCAAGTGAATAAATACTATTTTCTATTTATTTTATTGGAAATTGCAAACAAAAATTTAATCATTTTTTCAATACAAATGATAAATATTTCATTAGAAAATATTTTTCCATTTTATTTATTTTCAGGATTTTATAAACATATCCTCAGAAACAATTGAACAACATGCATATGAAAAATAAACTTATAAATAAATCTACTTATTTAGACCAATTTTTTAAAATTTTTACATTTAGACAGGGTGAAAAATAACAGCAAAGCAGCACTTTTTAAAATTTATTATTTAAAGTTTTATGAACTGATTAAAAGAGAATACAATTAGAAAATATAAGTATCACTGTTAACAAATTGAAAATAATACATTTTTAAACAATAAGTGTTTCTTCAACAAGTTTAAATTAAATATAACATAAAAAGGAATATTTACATTAATAATTAAATAGGAAACAAAATGAAAATATATTTTGTTTATTAACAAAAAATATTTTGTTTCAAAATCCACTCTTATTAAGTAATAATAAAAATGGATATAGAAACAAAATATGTTTGTTTCAAATTTTTATTTTTAATGAACAGTTCCACAAAATGTTTAATTATTTTCAAAATTAATATCCTATTTAATTATATAAAACAACTCTAAAGAAGTGAATTAAAAAAAAAACAGTTTTTATTTACATTGATGTTTTAATTCGAGGTAAAAATGATACAAAATTGATTTTTGTTCATAATATTTATTTGAAAATTTTTTGTTGGTATTTTTTAATTTTTTCATTATTTAATTACAAAGTCTAACAATATTCAATAATAAATTATAACATCTCTAAATTGTGCTTAATCTCGGTTAGAACGGGAGAGGGGGGAGAGAGAAAAATAAACAAAAATCCATGATAAAAACCGTAAAACTAAAAACAAAAAAAAATCACGCGCTCAAACCGTCGACGTGACGCGAAAACGAGCCAAACGAAAAAAAAAAATTATGATCCATCCACTTTTGTTTTTTCCTTTCCTCCTCCAGATACATGTCATCAATCACTATCTATATATGTATATAGTAAAGTATAAAAATTAAAAGTAGATTCTTAAATATCGGCAGTGTCCCACCATTTTTTTTTATATTAAAATAAAATATATCACTTAAGGTACACGTGTTCTTTCAATTCAATTTTCTCTAATCGCCTCTTCTTTTTAATTTTTTTTAATACTGACACCGAGACGCATGAATAATTTACAACTAAACAATTTTTTTTTAATGATATTTCATTCCTTTTAATGCCGATTTGATTTACGACATCAGTCTTAAAAAAACTTGTATCTTTCAAGTCTGAGACAATTGAAACTTAAAGCCCATCATTGGGTGCAATGTTCGGTGCCAGCCCGTTAACACTTTCTTTACGTGGTAAATGAAAGTCTCGTTAACAACTTTATTTTTTTTGTAATGTTTTCCTTTCTTTTAATTTCCCGCGGCTGCCGGGACTGGGGCAGGAGCCGTGGTTTGTTGGTTGCCTGTCGTCACCTGCTGTTGTTGCTGTGGATTGCCGTTATTGCGATTGGAAGAATCGGAGCCTTGCTGTTGGGGCTGCTGTTTGTTCTGGGGATTGTTTTGCGGGTACCTGTAATTCCCCCTATAACCTCCTCGGAAGCCACCTCTGTAACCACCCCTTCCACGGTATCTAAATAAGAAACAAAAGTTATTTTAATTAAAAAACATATTGTGAAGATTTAATTAAACACTCACCCTCCTCTTCGCGCAGACGCAACACCGAAAGTCTCAGAGTTGAGTTTACGTTCGGTGCGCCAGTCAGTCCTTTGCGATCGGCCTTTGGACCTTTCCACTGCTTCACAAGAGATGTTGTCAAAGAAAGACTTGGCCTTATCGTAATAAACATCAGCGTCTTCTTCCAATTCTGTCTCTCCTGCGCCCGTTTCATTACCAGAATCATCTTTCTTGTCGGTGTCGACGGTTGTGATTGTAGCACTCACCACGTTGCCTCCGTTCATCTCTGGTTTCGACATAGTGGGATCATCCAACTTTGCCTATTGTAAAAGAAAGAAAAAGTAAACATTTTTGTTTTAATAATGTAATTTAATTTAACCAGTCCCAAAGTGATCTTTCTTTCTTAATCTTATCCTCTTTTACCCGTATTGGGTGTCGAGGAATATATATATATATATATATTCTACAGACCATTGATGCCCTTGAAGTCCCAAAGTGATGTGTGAATCAAAACCGTAAATACATTGATTGCAAAAATCAGGAAGGAACTTGTCCTCTTTGCGACCAGAAAACAAAATTTATTTAAATAAAAGGGTAACTTGACTCAACGTGGACCAATGAGACAGAAATTTATTTAATAAAATGATCATTAACCATTCACCTAAATTATACAATATTATTTTAAGATTGGTAAGAGTGAATCATATATTTCTAATTAATTTATAATTGTCCTACCTACATTGTGTTTCGACTATATTTTTTATTTTTATTAGATCAGAAATTATAAATTTACCTTACTAAGTTTACCGCACAATTCCTCAAATTCACTGTTGGCCTGCTCGAAATCATACTCGCTATCGAAACTGATCTTAGGCTTGCCGCCCTGGCCACCAGGTTGGCTCTGCCTGTTGTGTTGTTTGTTGAAGCCATTGTTGGGGTTATTGCCCACAGGGCCTCCGAAACTTCCTCCCCTCGGTCTGCCGCGCGCCCTCTGTCTCATCGGTCCACGTTGAGTCCAGTTACCTTGTCTCTGCTGCTGTTGGCCTCCGTGTTGATTATTGAAATTGTGCTGGTTGTGTTGTTGCTGTGGGTGGTGTTGATTGTTACGATGGTGCTGCTGTTGTGGTTGTCTGTTCTGATTGTGATTTCTATGATCCTGTAATGAAACATAAACAAAATAATAAATGATTTGAATTATTAGTTTAGATTTTGAAAAGAATTGATTTAGATTGTGCATCAGTAACGCAATTATCCAATCAACATCCCGTTTTGTCTACACAAAATCAAGGACGAGACTGCCGCAATACATTGTTTACGGCTTCAGGACCCCTGCGCGAATCATCATTTATTGAAACAGAACAAATTCATCAATCTCCAATGATGTTAATGTAAGTATTAATGACATTTTTAATACTACTACTAATGTAATTTACCAGATTTGTTTTTTTAATTTCATTCATTTTCATAACTGTGCAACATTTTTGAGGTCATGGAATGTAAACTAAATTATGTCCCAATTTCTAAATTAACAAAAATGCAGTAAAAATTATATATTTGAAAAAAAAAACCTATTGAGGTTTATGGGAAAATTGAAAAAAATTGACATCGTTCATCAATTTTATACACATTCTATGGATACCTGAAGGAGTGTCGTATAAAAATTACATTTTTTGATAATTTAAATTGAATTTTAGGCCAACACCACCATTGTGGTAGATGGGGAATTTGGATTATAATTTTACAAGAGAAGTGCAAAAAAAAACAATTGTTATTAAACCACAAAATTCCATTTTAAACACCACTAATAAAACTTGTAAATAACCTCGAAATGTTATGAAAAATTGTACAATTTTGGTGCCTGCTATTTCAATCAACTTTAATGGCTGTCATAGCGCCAAACGTTAACTTTAAGAATAACGTACTGTCAAACGTAACGCTTTTAATAGAATATAGGGCTGAATATATTGCTTTACAGCAAAAGATAAGTCTTTTGATTCTATTATGAATAATTTTCGAAGCTATATACCTGTTGTTGCTGCTGGGGATCTCCCCTAGAATCCTGCCTGTCTTTGTTCCTGGGAGGCTGAATGGGCCTCACGACTTTCTTCTCGTCCTTCTTACCGCCAGCCTGAGTGCTCTGATCGATACTAGGTGACTTCCTCGAGCCGAGACTGGCCGGTGTCGTGCTTCTCGACGCACCTCCGATCAGGTCTAAAACTGAAGCTAGATACAAATCAATAACCCACAAACAAATCAACAGCCGGATCTACAAATTAATATGTCCATTTAATAATAATAATAACTACAAATTACCAATTCAGTCAATTACACATGCAAATAATTACGAGTAATATAATTTCTATGAAATTACTTTTTGTATTTAATCACATGAAACTAATAATCTTTACTTAATTATCAATAAAAAATAAACTATTAATCATTGCATTCTCACTACTATACTTTTAAGTAAAAGTAGGCTATCTTTTTGAAACGGATTGTAATTAGTCAATTAAATTGCAAATGAATGAGTAACTAATTATTCCAAATTCTAATTTCTAAAACCCAGAATTAAACTGAAACAATGAAAGTGTATTTACATTAAAAATATATATATATATTAGAATTGAGTAAATTAATTATTTTCAATTCTTTTTATTTATGAATTGCAGAAATTTCAATGTACAACATTAAAGTATATTTTTTCTATTTAATTTAAAAGTAATTCATTTCAACATTTATGTTATTGAGATTTTTTTTAATTAATGACAATCAGGGCTATTCCGTAAAATGTTATGTTTATTGTACTCGTTATTTATCATCACAATGCAAGAGATTTTCATAATGCAAATGCATACCAAGATTGTGAGATTAAACAATGATGTAAATGTAAAATTAACATTTTACTATGGAATAAATAGCCCCAAAAAACTTTAATATTAATAGTGGTAATCTATTTTGCCCTCTAGCCCTTTCCTTGCTGGTGTTACAGATCAAATAAAGTTTTCTGTACTCTCTGAAGATACTGGCTGATTTTAAATCTTCAATATAAATAATTGCAGATCCATTTTACTATTTTTTACTATATAGAATAAATATATCACAAAATAAAAAAGTTTTGTTTATTTAGTCTTATATAACTTATGACTTTGTAATATATGCCACTCCACTTCTCAGTGTAGAGTGTTATTTATTTAATTCTTGTACTTTCTTCTACTTGTTTTATTGAACAAAATAATATTTTGGAAACTTAGGTTAGGTTTCAATGGCATCCTCCTTAAGACTGTTATATATATTTAGTTCAGACAGAAGATTATGAAGAAATTATACAAAATTTGTTTTTTATAAAAATAATCTCATAATGGACATATTAATTAGGTTATTACAAAATTCATAAGCTACAATTAGCACACTTAAAGCTCAAGGGATTAAGGATAGCATTATGTTGGTAATAAGAAATTTTGCACCATAGCCAGATAGAATCGCTTTCCCCCATACCATTTGTGTTTTTTTTTTTTTAATTCGCAACCCTCTTGTATCTGACAAAAAATAAAGCACTTAGGATTATATTAATTGATGCATTAAACCACAACATGCAAAACTTTCTATAAATTAATTCGATAAATACATCAGCTAGAAATTTTTCTAATATGGCAAATTTTTAATTTTTGCACAAAATCTAAGAAGCATTTGCAATCGTTAAATATGCTGATATTTTTACAAAGAGAACTGTATTTTTACAGAGTGAAATCATTTAAAACAGTTATTTGCAATTGTTAATTATGCTAATAGTTTTACAAGAGAACTGTATTTTTTCAAAGTGAAATCATTTAAAACAGTTGAATCAACACTATTGAAAGTAATTATGAAAAAAATAAAAAATAAATATTTTTGTTGTATCCTACTGTGATTGAATAAGCTTTTTTAAACTGTAATCACTATTTGTTTAGAGTTATGTAAAGTAATAAAACTCTAATTAAATACAATTTTATTTCCTTTCTTTTATTATATATACCAGGTGTCCAAATAAGAGAGGTAGGTCACCAGCTGTATCTCAGGCACTAGGAATCCTAGAGCTTTGAAATTAAAATTTTGTTAATGAAATTGGCTACAAGAAAATACTAGAAATAATTATTATCAAGTTTTTAACTCTTTCAGTAGGTGGCACAATGAGCAGTCAAAAATATAACAATGCGGATATCACAAAAAAAGTTCTAAAAGGGACATCCTAAAACTGCACTTTTTGAAATCACACTAATAAAAATTCTAAAAGAGACATCCTAAAACTACACTTTTTGAAATAATAAACAAAAGAAGTTCTAAAAGAGACATCGTAAAACGTTAGTTTCTGAAGTCATCAGAAGTCCATGAAACAAAAATTACTCTTTTTGTCTTACTCGTGAAATAAAGGGCAAAAAAGGATAAAATTTGTAATCAGCAAATTGATTTTTTAACCAATCTTAACAAGTAGTAGTAAAAAATCCATTTATTTATTAAGAGTCATCGAGCGAAGTTTTTCAGCCCAACCCTAACAATTTTCATGTCATATGGAAAAACTTATAATGCTGAATAAAATTATGACAATAACAAAATAAGTCATTTCATCAACGCTAGGTGGCGCCAAGTTAATAAGTACTCAATTTTTCTATTTTTCTTAAACATTTCAAATGGAAATATTCTCATAGAAAAAGTAAGAAATTTAGTGAAAACCAGAAGTCTATATCATAATTCTATCACAAGTTATAAATAAATGAATACTTAAAACTATTAACTGCAAATTCATTTGAATTTTTGTAGTTATAATTTAAAACAAAATTGAATGAATGAATATCCAAATGCTTTAATTAAAATACATATATATGTGTTTTACTTGTATCAGTTAATGTACATTTCGAGAGCAATGTCCTACACTGCTCTTGAAATGTACATTAACAATAAAAATAAATAAATGAAGAAAAGAAATCAAATCATGTTTTATTAGGTTTTTTTACTGTATTGGGATTTTTTTAAATAAATTATTATCGTTAACCCTTTATTAGTCACACACATTTTTCAGAAGAGTTGTCGTGCGATCTAGCAAAATTTGACTTGTAGTTTACAAGAGTTCAAAAATTATTTTTATTGACATTGGCTTTTGTGTACTGATGGTAGGAGGTGGTATTATCTATAGCTGCTAAAAAATGCATAAATAACTAATTGTTTCAGTTGTAACAATTTTTAAAAGAACTGTAGACTAATGAAGGGCTAATTGTACTTATTATAGAATTAAGCTGTATTTTGATGTACTCAGTCAAAGCATGTTTGTTGGTTAATATGGAGGAAATTATTCAACCACTAATAATTCTTCTTCGCTAAAGCAATAAGTCAAGCACAGAAAATTACAAAACTACTCCAAGCCTCTTTGTGATTTTTATGTGTGTGGTTTACCGTTATCGTTAGGCCGTGTCAGATGCGGTTCCATGACTGCGGGGGACAGGTGGTGGTGGTGGTCTGGAGGGGGCGCAGACCCCACAGGGGGCATACTCAACTCACTTGGGTTATTGTTGCCGATAGAGGAGGCGGGCCCGCGCATCCCGGACGACAGGACGTCCATGCCGCCGGCATAACCTCCAGCCGATCCCGCGGCGCCAAACTGTCCCATCTGGCCAATGACCGGGTGGGAGAACGGCTGCGGCTGGAACGGTTGTTTGCCCAGCGAGGGCGGTACCGACAGCTGCATGATGGCCGGATCGTTTGGCAGAGAGGTGACATTGTTGAGGACTCGGATGTCCTTGATGTCGGAGCCTCTGAAGAGGATGTAGTCATAAACCTGGTTCTGTGGGGGCACTGGATAGCTCGTTTCGCGTTCCTCTGTACCGAATGATCTCACTGTAAACAAATTTATTATTAGAAAACATTTTTAATAATAATAAAAAAAAGTACTAATGTAACATAAGTTACACACAGTAGCAAAAGAGGAAATAATTCATTAATTACTTTAGAGTTCTTTTTATTTCAAATTTTTAATTATAAAATCCTGAAAAATCGGCAACAAGCAAGTCGTATACAAGATCTCGTTACGAGCGCGCTTTTACGTGGAATTATCTACTACTGTGAACCATAAAAGTGATAAACTGAAGAAATGGAAAGAAATTTGGAAACGAGAACGAATTGAGGGTAGAAAGGCATCAAGATTAAAGAATTATAAAATCATAAGTTTTAATAAAATAAAACAAATATTTAATTAGAAAATCATGACCTTCAATAAAACAAAGGTTAACTGTTGGTTTATACGATTAATTTACAGATGGCAGTAAATTCCCATCCATTTTCTGAATTAACATAAACATTCACATTTGAACCGGTCCATTTATACAGAATCTGGGGTGCATAAGATAAAGCCCACGGCGGGAGAAATACAGTGTCCAAATGATAAAAAAAAAAACCTAAAGTACCTACTCGGGTCTGTAGGAGTTTTTTCCCTCGACACTAACACAAGGCAGGGAAAATACGGTGTCCACATGATAAATAAAAACCTAAAGTACCTGATCGGGACTGTAGGAGTTTTCACCCTGAACACACACTATCTATATTTTTGTATTAATTATCAAGACAACCTTGTAAAATTTAAGTTGAGTAATAGAAGAGTAAAAACTGTTCTACTTTTATTTCTGAGTCCACACAAATCTTTCAGCCGTAACAAACAACACAATCTTACAAAATATTGCTGAATCTAATGCAATAGTTAATTTCATCTACTACTACCTATGATCGAAAACTTTTCTCATCCAGAGTGCTTTGAACTTTTTTATTGAAAAAAATTATGTTGATGTTTTATTTGTTTTTATTCACTGGTGCCAACAAAATGTAAAATAAAGAAAAAAAATCAAAGCACTCTATAGGAGAAAATTTTCTGATCATAGAGTATTATTTAATTATATGATTTTTTTTGCAACGATATTTATGATACCAGCTAGAAAACGAAAACTAATGGAGAAAGATTAATCATGGGATTTACATGTATTAATTAACAATTGACCGGGAAGAACCTTCCTAGCTTTTCTGTATACAATCTGTATACAATCTGTTTCCATTCCATTCCCAAGCGACTTTTCCAAGTTTAACCTTTGAGGATTGATGAATTCCATATTTGCGAATTTTGGACCTAAGAATTGTTCAATCCTGGATTACGTCATCTGTTTGCACAGACATAAAAAATTGTCTCGTCACAATTTGAAAATTTATACTCAATTTCAGACCAATTCCCAATTATTAATATGGACAATAGTGAATCTATTTTATAAATAGTAATCAATTAAAAAAAAAACAACACTGTAAATAATAAATTGGTTTTTATTAATAAACATAGGGCAATTTCTAATATTAATACAATGATATTAAAAAAAAGGTCATATATTTAATTTTGCAGTTACAAAAAAGATAGACTTTGTTCATCATAATTGTATTGGCCGTGTTCAGCAGATGCGACCGTGGAACTAATAGAACGTTTAAATTGAGCCATTTTCTTCAGTTAGTAGCAACTTACAGTAGAATAGAACGTAATTTATACGTTCACTTAAAATTTCATAAATTAATTATTAGAAAGATATTAATCACAATGAAAGTAGTTGAACGCAGCTTGTCCTGTACTTTCCACAAGGTATTGCACATGGAACACACTGATCTGATGAGGTCCGATGAATGATGGTTTATCAAATAATTTCCTAAAGTTTATAACTATCAACAATGGAGTTTTTACAACCGGTTAATGCTTATTATTATTATTATTTAATCGGCCGATGAACATCTCTCGAGCGCCTTAGCTGTGGGTGTTTCACACGTAATCTCTTACCATAGTTGGCGCTTGAGATCACCATTAGTGATGTCTGCTAATCGCAACCAGTTTGTCTTATCTTGTTTTTACAAACAAACAAAAAAACATGTGATTTTTGATGTTTTTTTATATATTTCAATGAATTACAACCTAATTATATAAAAAAAAAACATTTTTTTTGCATTTCCTTGAATCATATATTCATATAATTAAAGAAGAATAACGTTTTTTAACTTCATTTTTAAATGATATTATTAATTAATTAGTTTAAAAAGAGATTTTTTTATGTAAATTTTTTGATTTACGTTCTGTCATTTTCCGCCAGTACGAAAAAAACGCTGACCTTTTTTTGTTTATTCATATCACCACAAATGAATTCAACCATTGCAAATTAAAGCAATCAAATTGCAAATCGGCGAATTTAAATTCCCCCTTTACATTTAAATTCGTGGCTTTTTCGCAGCGGAAATATCCGCGCAAACAAAGCGATCCACAACGGCCCATATTCCCAAACGAAACTGTAAATTTACAGCTCGCTTTCGCGAAAAACAAAAAAAAGAGAAAGCCTTGGATGTTACTCCTTCGCAAACGGCGAATTTTACAATCGCGTCTGTTATTTTTCTGTGGGCGTAAACAAAATTCCGAGCGCCTAACGTTGTTATCGCCAATCTCGAATCAAGAGTTATCGATAGAGGATGTGGGGCAAACAAAAACCGAACGCCGGTTTTTCGCGGCATCTCCGCTTTCCTCCCGATTAAATTGAGACGCACTTACCGGAGGCGAGCGCAATAGTGCATTGTTGGGGATCGACGGTGAATAAGTGGCCCTCGTATCTGATATCGGCCTTCGATATCAGGCTGATCTTGGAGCCCAGCTCCGGCATTCCCGTGCTCATGATGCTGGATGGTCGTTGATTCTAGGATGCACCAGATGTCCGCGGATTCGCTTCCACAACTAAACAAAAATTCAACGATCGCAGCACAAATGGCGTTCGCAAACAGCTGGATCGCGTGACGTAAGCGGTGCCCGCTGCGCCGAAATACCGTTACATCTACTGGCTGCCAATCTACGGAAAATAAATGTCTCTAGATGTTGTAAATCAAATTTCCACATTTTTAAAATCATTCGGGGCTTTTCCGTACAGAAAATTTGAAGTTTAACGTGTATGTTATTAATTATCTTCACATTTTATGTATATGCATCTATTACAAAAGCTGCTTAGACTGTGATGATAAAATGTAACGAACACGTTAAACTTAACATTTTTCTTACAGAAAAATCCCGGTTATGAATTTATTTAACAAATTTTAATATTTTTGTATCGATAAATAGCTTAAGTATCATAATAATAATGGCGACAATTTTCAATAAACAAAGAAAGTAATTTTTATGTACACTTCCGTGCAATAAAATTAAGCACAAGTCTTATAACTATATTTTTAATTCACATTTAATGAAACGTTCAGCCACCATTCATCTAGCGTATGGATAACTAGTGATGGCATTATTTTGATTATATTTTTAATATTCTAGTTGTGTAATTCGGGCTATTGAATTGTTATCTATTGTCGCGGCGTTGTGACATTAAGCAAATTGAGATATTTACCTACATATTTTCGTAACTAAGAAACTCGAAATGTCAGCATCAAACTATAACTTATTTTATGTGCTTAATTTTATTGCACAGAAGTGTACATATTCAAGGCTATTCTGTATGGGGGATGTCAAGTTTAACGTGTACGTTATTAATTATCTTCACATTCTATGTATAGAATATATATGTATACCTAAAATTATATTATCTTTCTCATATTATATCTATGCATTTAGAGACAAAAATAATTTTGAATAATGTAAAATCTATTATTTTAATTGGTTTAGTAGATGATTTATATAATCTGTAAAATTAATCGAGACTATTCTTTACGGAGAATGTTAAGTTTAACGTGTACGTTATTTCTTATTTTCAAAATTATTTTTGTCTTTTAAATGCATAGATATAATATATGAGAGATATATTTTAGGTTTGTTCGTTACATAAACTAGTGCAGCATTTTTGTTACTTTCTAGGCTCTTATTCCTGAAATTCATTGCACGTTTAGGTCATACACAACTGTCAAATTCACATTTAAATGACAAAATTTATACGACCGAATTAAATGTAGTTTATTTCATAGAGATAGAGTTAAAGAAGGGCAGAGGCTGGATTCTAGTTTACTCGATCATTTAGATATCGACTCAAAACGAAGATGGAGCGATTCCAATTAGCGGTTGATAGAGAGAGAACTCCGATTCGCTGTTAGAATATCGTTTTATTTTGAATTCCATTGTAGATCCATGTATTTAGCGGGAAACGCGCGCAGCTCCATCCAGTGCTCAAGTGAGCAACCATTTCTCAAGTTTCAAACCTTTATAAGATTTTTGAGGTTAGGTTCGTATACAAACTATAATATACATAATGGCGGGACTTTTAAACATTTTTCTATTTATTAGTTTTAGTTCACTATTTTACTTCAAATTATTAATAAAATTTCAAATATTCTCAATTTTATGTTTGTTTTACAAATTTTCCAATAAATATCATTGGGAAAACTGGAGTGTATATTATAAGTTTCCTATAAAAAAGATGAAACGTCATATTTACTAAGTCTATGTGAAACATTCTTAGATTTCTATGTATTAGATGAAGTATATCTGAGGAAACATTTTAAGTAGTATGAAAACACTTTGTACACTTTTCTTCACTTATTTATTTATTAACAGATGTACATTTCGATCATTATCAATGTTTTACAAACAAAATTTTAAGCAGTAATCAATACAACATCGTGTTGATCAACGAATCCAGCTTGACACAATCTAAACAGGCTACAAAATAAGAATCCAAAATTGCAAGTTTATTTCTTAATTTTAAAAAATGAATAAACATTAGTATACAATTGTTTAAAAATTATCTATATTTATTCCAATATTCTTTAATCATATCAGATGCCTTTTCAGCAATCATAATCGTTGGAGCATTAGTATTCCTGTTGGGTATGCTGGGCATCACACTGGCATCGACCACCCTCAACCCCGTAATCCCGTGCACCCGTAATCTACTATCAACCACACTCGTTGGGTCTTCTTTGGGCCCCATTTTACATGTAGACGTCGTATGTCCTCCATTTCCTTCCATATTCCTAACCAAACATTCATAAAATTGATTTGACTCAACTGCAAGATGTCTACAATTGGGAAAGTCAGGCATTACCATTTCAGCATTCAAACTCTTCATTGTGGGGCTGTTAACCAGCTTCTTGATATAATCAATTGCTGCGATGAAGGTTTGTATATCCTCGTTGTTTTCATCAGAGAGGTATTTCGGATTAATGATCGGCGGATCGAACGGGTTTGTCGAGCGGAGCTTTAGATATCCCGAGGATTTTGGGTAAGACAATCCGCCACCAATTAATATAACATCGTTTTCGGAATTCGATTTATAAAGTTGTTGCAGAGTGTCAGTTGTGACTCCAAAATATTTTAAATAGCCCGCTGTGGCTTCTGGTTGACCCTTCACAGAGTGCGAGAAAAACATGAACATATCCGGAATTGATTCATTTTTGGTGCTTAAAGCCCATTCCATAGCTGCCACTCCAAACGTAACCATCGGTCCCGTTCTTTTTATACAATATTCCAAAGCTGTATCCGAGAAGCAAACGTTTTCCGCGAATGAGGGTTTTAATTTAATGAAAAAGCCCCTTAAGACGTAGTGATCATTTAAGGTTTTTCCAACGGGAAGGTTCACTTTGACGGGGATGCCTAATTTCTTCAAATCCTCTTCGGGACCAATTCCTGATAAAAGGAGGATTTGCGGGGAGTTAATTGCACCGCCCGATAAAATAATTTCTTTGTTTGCGTAAAGACTGATAACTTTACCATCGATTGAGACTTTAACACCAGCCGCTCGGTTTTTCTTGAATAATATATTCATGACATACGCGTTTATTGTTATAAACAAATTACGTCTATTCAAATTTGATAAATACGCCCTCGCGGTACTCACTCTCGTTCCGTTCAGCACGTTTCTGTATGCCGTGAAAAGTCCATTTCCTCCCTCTTTATTCAAAAGAGGAACACCGATTTCCGCTAGGGATTGTTTCACCGCCACAGACATGGGATCGTCTGTAGGGAACTGGGTGATTGATATTGGTCCGCCGATGCCGAAATTTTCATCGTAATCCCCGACGACGTTTTCGGCTTTTTTGAAGTACTTCAAAACACTCTCGTAGTCCCAGCCGGGATTTCCCATAGATGCCCAGAGGTCGTAATCCTGCGGTAAGCTGTGGACGTAATACATGCCGTTTATCGAGCTGGAACCTCCCAGGACTTTCCCGCGCGGTAGACGGGGGTTTTCATTTCGGGAAAGGCTGAAGTTGCCGCGCTCCATTTCGAAATCCCAATCTTTCTCTGATTTAATGTTGTTTCCCCAAAAGGCAGGTACCTGAATAAAGGATTGAGTTATGATTAAAACACTGAAAACAATTAATATTTAGCTCATTTATTTCCTTATATAACCACAGCCAAACATATAGACATGTTTCACGGAATCTAGAATTGTCTTTAAAAAATCTCTAATAGATGGCACTACTATATCCAATCATTAATTAAATTCGATTTATTGAGATTAGGTTGTTTAATGATAAATTTGAGCCCCGTTAGTTATGCAATTAATTATACATAATATTTATAATGAAACACTTGCGAATATCATAAAAAGCATGCGCACCGAAACAAGGCCGTTGTTATCCGTCGTATACTACGTATTACCTCGCAGCAATTTGTGATGCCGTATTCCTATTGACGTAGAATATACTAGTCGAGTAATGATACAAACTGACTACAAACATTCCCCATCCCCACGGGGAATGTTTGTAGTCCGATATATCGCTTCTTCAAAGATAAGATAACATATCTTACATGAACTAGGGCAGAACTTTTTACACTTTCTGCACTGAAACTGTTCAAGTCGAACTGAAATGCGTTTGTTTTCGCCAGTTTCGTTGTACTAAACGTGCACTTTTTACTCCTGCTCGAAAGCAGGTTCATAGAAAACTGATGTTAGTTCATAGTCAATTGACGTTGCACACCAACATGTCGATAATCAAAATTGTATTATATTGCTGATATTCGTCGAATATTACAATCATCAGATAAAGTTCCATCAGGGCTTTCAGTGCTTTGGGGTACATTAGAATCATCAGTGAAAGTTCTAACACGATTTTTTAAGATTTCGGCGATCATCAGAATCATCAGTAAAATTTTCATCAGGATTTTCATTACTTCGACGCAGGCTAGAATTATTAGCGAAAGTTCTAACAATATTTCAAGGGGTTTGACTAACCTAATTGATGTTCGCAAAAACACCTAGATCCATCAGGATTTTCAGTACTTTTACGTATATTAGAATCATCAGTGAAAGTCCTAACAGAATGTTCAGGGCTTTGACGCTCATCAGAATCATTTGTAAAAATACAATGGCGATCGGAGGACCGTTACTTCTTGCTCTGGTCATTTGTAAAAATTCTAACACGATTTCCAGGATTTTAACGCACACTAGAAATATCAGTAAAAGCTCTAACTAAATTGTCAGCGTTTCGACTCATATCAGAATTACTAGTAAATCTTCTAACTCGATTGTCATTGCTTTGATGTACACATAAATCATCAGTAAAAGTTCGAACATAATTTTTAGAGCTTCGATATACACCAGAATCATCAGTGAAAGCTTCAACACGATTATCAGTGTTTCGACGCATTTAAAAACCATCAGTAAATCTCCTAACTGGATTTCCAGTACTTTGACGTTTATCAGAATCATCAGCAAAAGCTCTAACACGATTGTTAGTGTTTAGACAGTTACCAGTAGATATTCCAACTTCATTGTAAGTGCTTTGATGTTCATCAGAATCATCAGCAAAAGCTCTAACACGATTATTAGTGTTTAGACAGTTACCAGTAGATATTCCAACTTCATTGTAAGTGCTTTGATATTCATCAGAATCATCAGCAAAAGCTCTAACACGATTGTTAGTATTTAGAGAGTTTCCAGTAGATATTCCAACTTCATTGTAAGTGCTTTGATGTTCATCAGAATCATCAGCAAAAGCTCTAACACGATTGTTAGTGTTTAGACAGTTACCATTAGATATTCCAACTTCATTGTAAGTGCTTTGATGTTCATCAGAATCATCAGTGAAAGTTCCAACACGATTGTCAGTGTTTCGAGGCACATCAGAATCATCAGTAAATTTTCTAACTTGATTGTTAATGCTTTGGCGTATATCAGTATCATCAGTAAAAGCTCTAATGCGATTGTCAGTGTTTCGATTTGTATCAGAATTATCAGTAAATCTTTTAACTTGATTGGAATTACTCTGACGTACATCAGAATCATCAGTAGAAGCTCTTACACGGTTATCAGTGTTTCGACGCATATCATAATCATCACACCTAACCCAGAAATATTGCTGAACACTAAATTATTTCAGTTTTATTTTTCTGCTAGATATTAGAGTAATTGAATACTTTGCGCTAAACTGCACTCAAAGCGTTTGTTACAGTCAACCACAGTTCATGAAACTAGCTTGCATCTGTAGCGTCACAAACCTGATCTCAGTTCAATTAAGTGCAGTGCAGAACAAACCTATAAACACAAGTGGAATATCATTGTTGTTAGATTTCCCGCTTAAGTTTAAATAAATAAAAATGGCAAACAATTATTTGTCGATGTTGATGATGTCATTCTAACTCTATGCGTATTTCTCTGAATCGTAGCGCAAAAACTTTGAATTGTGGTTATTTAAATAAATTACTGTTACTAATATTACTCGATTGTGCCTAGCACTAAAAAAGTGTCCACGCAGCCATACAGACGGTCCACATAGTTTGTCTATGATATATAAAACATTCCATACAACTCACGGAATATGACAGTTTGACGTACCCGAAATATTTTGACAGTATTTAAATCATTTATATAAATTCTATCAACTTAAAACATTTCCGAGACTCACTTAAACATGTTTTAAAACATAAAATACAAAATACTCACTTCTGTGTCAACATTAGGATATCCTCCGGCTTCCAAAAGCAGGACCCTGTTTGCGCCATTTTCCGACAAACGATTTGCCACCACAGATCCGGCACTTCCTGCTCCGACGATTATAAAATCGAAAGACTGCCCGTTGTACAAATAACCGCTATTTTGGTAACTCTCTCTCGGGTCCAAATCGCATTTTGTGTTCAACAAAATGTTAATCAGTGGAAGAATATTCATTTTTTTTTTCTTCAAATTACATAAATGAAGAGGACTTGAATAATAAACACGACGTATTTCCTCTCTATTCTATACAAAGCTCTATTTGATTCTGAAAGCAAATAAAATAATGTAAACTATATAATTAGTGCAATGAGTTACAGAAGTGGAGTATTGCTTACTCAAAGTTGTGTTTAAAAATATGTTCTTATATAAACCTTGTACTTACACGAAAATCTAACACAAATCACCTCGAAGAAAATAAAAATACAATTGAAATTATCACCACTTTATTTATTCACAAAAAAAAAACATAAAAATTCTGTTTCAGGGTATAATAAACCAATTTTTATGTATCTAGTGACGCCTGTTAATTTATTTAGGTTACGAACGAACCAGATTAGCTAAATCTAGGATAAAAACAACAACAAAAAAACAATATTAATTTTAATGTGCAATTTACAATTCAAATAATGCAAGTTTTAAGTAAAACAATGTTATCATTGAGATTGTTGAGTGTTTAAAATCCGTTTTAATTTTTGCGAGTCAAGTTGAGAGCTAATCACAAGTTGGTTATTAAAGTACCACAAGCGATCATCAGAATCATCAGTATCACAAGTTGGTTTGAAGTATCACAGGTTGGTTATTACAGTTAATTTTTCGAGGAAATAATCCTACAATACTATACAAGGTGTTCCTAAAATAGGTGGTCAAGTTCTGTGAGCACGTTGAGAATGGCAAATTATGAGGATAATCTTAATACAACCGGTGTCAAAGATGTCTCCAAAAAGAGATACGTCTCTTCAAAGGTGGCGTCCTTTAAAAGGTTTTTATTATTTTTCCTAAACTACTGAAGATAAAATTATGGAATTTGGTACACGGGCACATATATTAAAATTTATTAAGATAATTAATTTTCAAGAAAGTCCCATACTCAAAATCACCCTCAAAATCTTCAAATCAATTTTATTCGAAATTGGTGCGTTCCATCAAAGTTTAAAAAGAGTGCTATTTTTTACGCAAGATACACAAAATTTCACAATTTTAATTTGCAAAGTACAAAATGTGACATAGGGAGGCTTTAACCGCTTAACCCCCACATTAGGGTGTTCCTGAATTGAATTTTCAAGAATGTCCTCTACTACCTATTAGGTTTTAATAGATGTGCCCGTGTATCAAATTTCATAGTTTTCTCTTTAATAGTTTACCTCTTTTTGGAGACATTCGACACTCATTGTATTAAGATTTTCAGTGCAGTCAATATAAAAAATTAATATTGTGTAATAGTTTGGAGTCTAATTAAGATATTCAGCTAATTATATTAGCTCTTAAATAGATTTTAATATTTTTTTCGATTTTTTTAAATTTCAGTTCAATCTGTTGAATTAAGAGAAAATAACTGAAATTAAGGGTGCCGTGGGGCGGTTGTACGGTACAGCTAGTACAAACAATTGGTATTGTGTAATAGTTTGGAGTCTAATTAAGACATCAAGTTAGTTAAATTAGCTCTCAAGTCAATTTTAATATTTTTTTCGATTTTTTTAATTTCAGTCCAATCTGTCGAACTAAGAAAAAATAACCGAAATTAAGGGTGCCCTATGGGGGTTGTACGGTGCGGCCAATACAAACAATTCGTATTGAGTAATAGTTTTGAGTCTAATTAAGATATCCAGTTAGTTAAATTAGCTCTCAAGTGGATTTTAATATTTTTTTCGATTTTTTTTTAATTTCAGTCCAATCTGTTGAACTAAGAGAAAATAACCGAAATTAAGGGTGCCGTGGGACGGTTGTACGGTACAAACAATTGGTATTGTGTAATAGTTTGAAGTCTAATTAAGACATCAAGTTAGTTAAATTAGCTCTCAAGTGAATTTTAATATTTTTTTCGATTTTTTTAATTTCAGTCCAATCTGTCGAACTAAGAAAAAATAACCGAAATTAAGGGTGCCCTATGGGGGTTGTACGGTGCGGCCAATACAAACAATTCGTATTGAGTAATAGTTTTGAGTCTAATTAAGACATCCAGTTAGTTAAATTAGCTCTCAAGTGAATTTTACTATTTTTTTCGATTTTTTTAATTTCAGTCCAATCTATTGAACTAAGAGAAAATAACCGAAATTAAGGGTGCCGTGGGGCGGTTGTACGGTACATTTAGTACAAATAATTGCTATTGTGTAATAGTTTTGAGTCTAATTAAGCCATCAAGTTAGTTAAATTAGCTCTCAAATGGATTTTAATATTTTTTTCGATTTTTTTTAAATTTCAGTCCAATCTGTCGAACTAAGAGAAAATAACCGAAATTAAGGGTGCCGTGGGGCGGTTATACGCTACAGCTAGTACAAACAATTGGTATTGTGTAATAGTTTGGAGTCTAATTAAGACATCAAGTTAGTTAAATTAGCTCTCAAGTGAATTTTAATATTTTTTTCGATTTTTTTAATTTCAGTCCAATCTGTCGAACTAAGAAAAAATAACCGAAATTAAGGGTGCCCTATGGGGGTTGTACGGTGCGGCCAATACAAACAATTCGTATTGAGTAATAGTTTTGAGTCTAATTAAGATATCCAGTTAGTTAAATTAGCTCTCAAGTGGATTTTAATATTTTTTTCGATTTTTTTTTAATTTCAGTCCAATCTGTTGAACTAAGAGAAAATAACCGAAATTAAGGGTGCCGTGGGACGGTTGTACGGTACAAACAATTGGTATTGTGTAATAGTTTGAAGTCTAATTAAGACATCCAGTTAGTTAAATTAGCTCTCAAGAGGATTTTAATATTTTTTTCGATTTTTTTTAATTTCAGTACAATCTGTTGAACTAAGAGAAAATAACCGAAATTAAGGGTGCCGTGGGGCGGTTGTACGGTACAGTTAGTACAAATAATTGGTATTGTGTAATAGTTTTGAGTCTAATTAAGACATCCAGATAGTTAAATTAGCTCTCAAGTGGATTTTAATATTATTTTCGATTTTTTTTATTTCAGTCCAATCTGTTGAACTAAGAGAAAATAACCGAAATTAAGGGTGCCGTGGGGCAGTTGTACGGTACAGCTAGTACAAACAATTCGTATTGTGTAATAGTTTGGAGTCTAGTTAACCCACCCAGTTAGTTAAATTATCTCTCAAGTGAATTTTAATATTTTTTTTTTCGTTTTTTTTTAAATTTCGGTCCAATCTGTCAAACTAAGAGAAAATAACTGAAATTAAGGATACCGCGGGGCGGTTGTACGGTACAGCTAGTACAAACAATTGGTATTGTATAATAGTTTGGAGTCTAATTAAGACATCTAGGTAGTTAAATTAGCTCTTAAGTGGATTTTAATATTTTTTTCGATTTTTTTTTAATTTCAGTCCAATCTGTTGAACTAAGAGAAAATAACTAAAATTAAGGGTGCCGTGGGGTGGTTGTACGGTACAGCTAATACAAACAATTGGTATTCTGTAATAGTTTGGAGTCTAATTAAGACATTCAGTTAGTTAAATTAGGTCTCAAGAGGATTTTAATATCTTATATCTATTTAATAATCTATAGAATAATCTCGTCGTATAACTGATGGAAGTGGTGATAATACTTTGATTTATAAAGTTAATGTAAATTCAGTGACGGATAGAAAGGATTTTGAAGTCATTGCTATTAATTTTCCAAAATTGTGGTTAAAGGTGACATTGGGTTAAATGTATTTTAAAGAACTAATCAAAGCGTAGAATTGTCAATATAATTTGCATAATATTATATATATACGTATTCGTGTAAATTTGCATAGTTAATTAATATTTATAATACATATACCGTGCGTTGACGCGACCACACCTTGGAATTTTACATGTAAAAACAATTTTTGGCAAATTCCTGCTTCCGATATGTAGTCACGCGTATAGATATTACGAAATGACCACAAGGTTTTTAGCCTATATAATTTTTATATTATTTAGAATAAAGAATATTTAGTCTCATAAAAAGTGTCATTTTATAATTTATTCCAATCTTCTTTAATCATATCAGACGCCTTTTCAGCAATCATAATCGTCGGTGCATTCGTATTTCTATTAGGTACGTAGGGCATCACGCTGGCATCAACAACTTGCAACCCTGTAATCCCGTGCACTCGTAACCTATTGTCAACCACGCTTGTCGGATCATTTTTTGGCCCCATTTTACAAGTAGACGTCGTATGTCCACTAGTACCTTCCAAATTCCTCACCATGCATTTATAAAAATCAGCAGAATTTAATGAAAACTTTCTGCAACTAGGATAATCGGGAAACAACAATTCCGCATTTAAACTCCTCATCGTTGGGCTGTTAACAAACTTTTTGATGTAATCAATTGTTGCTACGAAGGTTTGTATATCTTCGTCGTTTTCATCTGAGAGGAAATTTGGAAAAATCGAAGGCTGCTCGAAAGGATTGGTGGAGCGAAGTTTTAGAAAACCCGATGATTTCGGTGTTGAAATCCCGAAAGCTAGTAGTATAACATCATTTTTGGAGTTCAACTCATGGAATTCTTGAAGTGTTTCATTGGTGGCAATAACAATCTTAAGAACTCCTTCCACGCTATCCGGTTGGCCCTTCGCGGAGTGCGCGAATACTAAAAACATATCCGGGTCGGTTTGGTTTTTCGTGTTTAACGACCATTCCAGTGCTGCTAATCCTAATCTATTCATCGGGCCTTCTCTTGTTAAGCAGTATTCCAAAGCTGCATCGGATAAGCAGATGTTTTCGGTTACTGATGGGTTTAATTTAATAAAAAATCCTCTTACTGCGTAATGATCGAGTAATGTTTTTCCTACTGGAAGATCCGCTTTGACGGGAATTTGTAATTTTTTCAAGTCTTCGGCTGGGCCGATTCCTGAGAGGAGGAGGATTTGCGGGGAGTTAATAACACCGCCTGATAAAATAATTTCCTTGTTGGCGTAAAGATTTATAATCCTACCATCGATTGAGACTTTAACACCAATAGCTTTATTCTTCTTAAATATAATTTCCGTAACGTGCGCTTTTGTAGTTATCTGCAAGTTGTTTCGTTTTAAACCCGATAAATAGGCTCTCGCCATACTGCACCTAGTACCATTCTGTACGTTGTTGTAAGTGGGAAAAATTCCACTACCTCCTTCCTCTTTTAAAATCGGAACACCAATTTCGCTAAGCGCTTTTTTTATAGTCTCAGAAATGGAATCGTTCGCCGGGGATTTCGATATTGTAACAGGACCACCGACGCCGAAATTTTCGCTATAATCCCCAACGACGTTTTCGGCTTTTTTAAAATACTTCAATACACTCTTATAATCCCATCCGGGGTTTCCTAAATCCGCCCATTTGTCGTAATCCGAGGGCAAGCCATGCACGTAGATCATCCCGTTTATCGAACTGGATCCACCCAAGACTTTTCCACGCGTCAGGTGTGCTTTTTGAACGTTGGAAAGGCTGTAATTTCCAAGTTCCAACTCGTAATCCCAATCTCTTTCAGATTTTAAGTTTTGCGCCCAAAAAGCAGGTACCTTAAAAAACATAAACATTGGTCTTGAATTGCTTTCTCATTTATCATTTAGTGAAACATTATTAAAATAATATTTAAATAATAACAACACTTGGTTTGTTTCATAAAATATTTTCTAACTATTATTTATATACAAATATCTTTATTCAGACAATTATATTTTTATAAACATTGAGTACATACATTAAAATAGAGTTTGTTAATTGTTAAGGCTTCCACTTGGTTGTACATGGTTTATTATAACTTAATAAAACACTTTTAACTTTGTTTGCACAACTATTTTTTATTATTTAGTGACTATAGTTTCGACAACATTAGCGTGTTCAAATAGAGGTTTGTCTGTATTGGGCTATCGACCGGAGGTCTTTCTGCCCACTATTATTTATTTACTTAATTAATTTCGTTTTTTACAGCAGTTTCAAGAGTGTGCTGAAAAAATTTAATGGCTCATTAAACAAACAGATTAAACCGACAGGTAATAAGGGATGTTAATGAAAATGCTGTAAAAAACGAAACTAATAAAGTAAATAAATATCCAAGTGATTTTATTATTTCTCTTAAATATCATTGTTTTTTTATATTAAAAATATAAAATTTGTTTTTGTACTCACTTCTGTGCTGACAGTAGGATATCCCCCGGCTTCCAAAAGTAATACTCTGTAGGCCTTGTTTTCCGATAAACGATTTGCCACCACAGATCCGGCACTTCCGGCTCCGACGACAATAAAATCAAAACTCTGTCCGTTGTACAAATAACTGCTGTTTTGGTAACTCGCTCTCGGATCCAAATCACATTTCGTGTTCATCAATATACCAATTAATGAAAGGAGATTCATTTTATTTTTTTAAAATTAAAAAATAAGTTTTAATTAAAACCTTTACATGGAAGTGTGTTTTTCTATTATTATTTAGTGTTGTAATTGATTTAATGTTGATAAAAATCGCTTTATTATTTAGTGCTCAAATTGATTTAATTTTATTTAAAATTAAATACAAATTTTACATGAAATCGTTTTATTTTATTATTTAGTGTTCTAAATGAGATATACGGTTAGGCGTATTAAAAACAAATGGAACAATGCATATTTTAAGGCTATTATATACTCAGCGATATGTAAATAATTAACTTATTTATATGTATCTAGTTAACTATTACTGACTCTATTTATTTACGATATAAATATTTTTGTTAAAGTGTCTAAAAAAACCGGTTCTTGAAGATAATTATTATAAAAGTATTAGAATTTATTAATAAAACAAATTTAATTAATAGATAATTGGGTAGTAGTTTTTAATTTAGTCCAGTGGTATTCAAACTTTTTCAAGCCATCCAAAAAATATATATCGAACTCGGCAAAATATGCCTCTATTTCGGCGATGATTTCCTCGTTTAACGAGCGAAGTCATTTTTTTCATGTTTGGAAATAAAAATAAACCGCACGGGAACAAATTTGGAGAATAAAATGGGCGAGGCAGCGAATTGTTGAGCAATTCGTCTAGGCGAATATTTTATTAGTAATCGAAGGTGCGTGGTCCTTCTAAACGGCATGCAACTTTACTTTGATTTTCTCAAACGTCTTCCCATAAAAAAAAATAATAACAAATCGAATCACTGATCGATATGCCTTTTCTCCATGATTTGCAAATAAACACGAATTTGGTGACTTTCGACAGATTTATCAAATCATTTTGTTTTGACACAAAATTATTTGATAAATATGTTTAATTAATTTCTCACTTAACCCGTGGTGAAACATTTTTGAATTAATTCAGGATGATTTAATTGAAATGAGATATACGGTTTGGCGTATTAGAAACAAATGGAACAATGCATATTTTAAGGCTATTATATATTCAGCGATATAAGGATATGTAAATAATTATCTTATTTATATGTATTACTTGAAACAAACCAAGTGTTTTAATTTCAATTAAAACATCCTGAATTATTTGATAAATCTGTTTGAAATTTTGATAGCCATCGTTTTAAAAATGTTGCTAAAAGACAGCATACGAATTTTGTGTCAGTGGTGCCATCAATCAACACGGGTAATTTTCATACAGCCCTCGTATATATGCATCTTTATTTGTGTAATTTTACATACTTAATTATTATTTAAAAGATATATATGCCAATGATATGGCGAAATGGCTATTGATCAAAGCCCATTATATTATTCTAATGCTATTTTGAATAAAGAATATTTAGTCTTAATAAAGAAGTGTAATTTTACAATTGATTCCAATCTTCTTTAATCATATCAGATGCCTTTTCGGCAATCATAATCGTTGGTGCGTTAGTATTCCTGTTGGGCACAGTGGGCATCACACTGGCATCAACAACCCTCAAGCTAGTGATCCCATACACTCGCAACCTATCATCAACCACGCTCGTTGGATTATTTTTAGGCCCCATTCTACAAGTAGACGTCGTATGCCCGCCAGTACCTTCCAAATTCCTAATAACGCAAGCATAAAAATCTGGCGAATCAACCACGAATTTTTTGCAATTGGGAAAATCTGGCATCACCAATTCCGCGTTTAATTCCTTCATAGCCGGGCTGTCAACCATTCTTTTGATATAATCAATTGTCGCGACGAAGGTTTGTAGATCTTCGTTGTTTGCATCCGAGAGGAAATTAGGAAAAATTAAGGGTTTTTCGAAAGGATTAGTGGAGCGGAGTTTTACAACACCCGTTGATTTCGGAGTGGAAATTCCGAATATAATTAGCAAAATATCATTTTTGGAATTCAACTCGTAAAATTGCTGAAGCGTTTCGTTGGTGGGTGTAAAAACCGTAAGGATGTTTTTAACGCTATCCGGTTGATCCTTCGCGGAGTACGCAAAGGATAGGAACATATCCGGGACGCTTTGATTTTTCGTGTTTAAAGACCATTCCAGCGCTCCAGGTCCTAAAGTGTTTATTGGACCATCTCTTTTCAAACAATATTCCAAAACTGCGTCGGATAAACAGATGTTTTCAGTGGTTGAAGGTTTTAATTTAATAAAAAATCCTCTTGTTAGGTAATGATCCATCATCGATTTTCCCACTGGGAGATCCGCTTTGACGGGTATTCCTAGTTCTTTCAAGTCTTCAGCTGGGCCAATTCCCGAGAGGAGAAGGATTTGGGGGGAGTTAATAACGCCGCCTGATAAAATAATTTCTTTTCTGGCATTAAGATTTATAACCCTCCCATCAATTGAGACTTTAACACCAGTAGCTCGATTTCTGGTGAATAAAATTTGCATAACATAAGCTTTCGTGTTTATCCACAAATTGTTTCTTTTCAAATTCGATAAATACCCTCTCGCCGTGCTACACCTAGTCCCATTTTGTATATTGTTGTAAGTAGGAAAAATCCCGCTTCCCCCTTCCTCTTTTAAAACCGGAACACCGATTTCCCCCAGAGCTTTCTTTATCATCTCCGAAATCGAATTGTTCGTAGGGTATTGCATGATTGTTATAGGACCTCCGGTGCCGAAATTTCCATTTTGAACCCCGACGAGGTTTTCGGCTTTTTTGAAATACTTCAAAACACTCTGGAAGTCCCATCCGGGATTACCCAAAGAAGCCCAAGTGTTGTAATCCGATGGTAGACTGTGCACGTAAACCATGCCGTTTATTGAACTGGTTCCGCCCAAAACTTTCCCACGAGGATAGCGCGTTTTTTGGGAGTTGGAAAGACTGTAATTTCCCGGTTCAAGTTCAAAATTCCAGTTTCTTTCTGAATTCAGGTTTTGCACCCAATAAGCAGGAACCTTAAAAACACAATCACAATTTAAAGTTGTAATACAACTTTGTTTAACCCACTGAGCTAAATGGACATACAAAAATATTGCATTGAATGTTTAATATTGATGGAACTGAACTTTTTGTTCAGTGAAGTCCACGGAAAGGAAATATTCATAAGCGATTTTTTATTAGTTAAAAATTAGTTAAATCCACTGTTTTGAATATCCTTTCGTTTCTCACATATAGTGATGGATCCGTTTCGCAGTTAGAAACTGTTTAGGATTGCGCTAAAACATGTCTGAATAATTCTCCGAAGTTGTCATGCGATTCCGATTTTGCTTCACTGTTAGCAAACGCGGCACCCATCTTTCCGATAGCTTTGTCATTCAAAATTGTTCATGTGGAATTTTTTGTATGCGATCAATTGAGATGTGTACAATGCCAGAAATCTCTAACTTGACTATCTGCTAACTACTTGATTAATAAGTATCCACCGTAGTCACCTCAATCGGATGCCCTGAATGCTCTTCATCAAAATCGTATGTTCGGCCACGCTTGAATTTATTGAAACAATACCTGATTGTAATCATTGAAGGTGAATGGTCCTTATGAAAGGAATGCAACTTTTCTTTGATTTACCCATCCAAAAAAAGAAATCGAATCACTGATTGGTATTGCACGTTATTCATGATTGCAAAGAAACACGAACTTGATGACTTTTAATCAGCTATTAAAGGTCATAAAGTTCGTGTTTCTACTCGATAAATCTATTTAAAATTTTGGCAGTCATCGTTTTAAAAATGGTATTAAATAATTGCATACACATTTTTCATCAGTCGGTAAACACAGATACTTATCATACAGCCCTCGTATCATTAATGGAATATTTTTAATGGTCATTTTGCTCAGTAGGTATACCTGAATATTAATTAAAGGATAATCGGGCCTATTCTGCAATGGAAATCTTAAATTTAACGTGTACGTTATTGTTTATCATCACAATCAAATGAGCTTGTGTAATAGATATAGATTATGAAGCTATTTAATAACGTTTAATGTGTACGTTATTAAATAGCTTCATAGTCTATATCTATTACACTAAACATTTTTTTGTACGGAATAGCCCCTAATATTCTTCTTCGGTGTGTTGATTTCGTAATATTTGACAATTAACATTATTAAATATTGCAAAATCTACAAAACAGTATATACTATAGTCATGGAATAAATATAAAAAAGCAAAGTAGTCTACTCACTTCTGTGCTAACAGTGGGGTATCCTCCAGCTTCCAAAAGCAGGACTGTGTTGGCTTTGTTTTCCGATAAACGATTTGCCACAACAGATCCGGCGCTTCCGGCTCCGATGACAATAAAGTCAAAAGTGTGACCATTGTGTAAGTGATTGCCATTTTGGTAACTCGCTCTTGGATCCAAATCGCATTTCGTATTTATCAATATACTAATTAATGAAAGGAGATTCATTTTTATTTTAATTGAAAAAAAAATATTTTTCTTTAAAATTAAATATGAAATCTTTTTTTTTTAATTTAGTGCTTTAACTATTAATCTTGGTTTGGTATGTTAAAAATAAATGGAGCGAAGCAAATTTTAGGCCTATTATATATTCAGCGATATAAGGATATATAAATATATAATTAACCTGTTTATATGTATCTTATAAACTGTATTTATATCGTAAATTTGTACGTTACATTGTAAAAAAAAACTGCATTTCAAAATAATTATTAAAAAAAATATATATTAGAATTAATTAATAAAAAAAATTTTGAATAATAAAAAATGAAATTAATAGATAATTAGGTAACAACATTTTTAATATTATTTTCAGGTATTTTGGTGATTTCCAAAGGTTACTTCGATGTATAATATAATTCATTGACCAAAATAGCATTCTTGCTCAAATTAGTAACTGCTGATAACTTTATAGCATGGTTGAATCCAATCAAATCATTATGTATTTACGAAGAAATATTATTACGTTTAATCATATGCTTCGTAAAGACGTTTTTCGATATTCACGATTAATTTTTAAACGTAATCCTCGTGACTTAAGGTTGCAGTTTAGTAGAAAGAGATAGCTATATAGTAAAATGGAAATAATCGTTTGAAAAAAAGAGCCATTCTTTTGGACTTACTAATATGAATATGTATTTACATTTTTTATCTACCAAGTATAAAGTATCAGTCTAAATAAAAAATAAATCACAATGAAATTAAACAAAGAAAAATTTTTGGCAATGATCAATAAAATTCGATCAATCCCTTATTCCAACTGCAAAAAAAACTTACACTGTAAGTTTTACAAACATCTATTGAAAAACTTACAGTGTAAGTATTTTTTGCAGTTGGAAAAAGGGATTGATCGAATTTTATTGATCATTGCCAAACATTTTTCTTTGTTTAATTTCATTGTAATTTAAATAACTGCAGATGTGTGAATCATCTTTGTTTCATTTTATTTAAAAATAAATCGTTAATTTTCGTGTATCACGTCAATTTACTAGTTCAAGTTATAAAAGAACATTGCAAGATATAATGAAATTAATAGGTTATGTCTGCTAAGTTATTTGAATGGAGAATTTAGTGAAATCCTTTAAATTTTCATTGTACAAGTTTTTATTAGCAAAAATATAATTTGAAATTTGCTATAAATTTGATCAATTTGCATTGTTTTTCACACAAACTATACATTAAAATAAATTTTAATTCATCTGATGAAATTCCTGCTTATTTTAAGATTACTTTAATGTATAATACAATATTGTTCATTGATCACAATAGCAATCTAACTCTAGATAACTTTTACAGTTTTTGAGATAAATATTTATTTGTGGCTGAAAGACCTCCGGTCAATAGCCGACTCATCTACAGAATATGATTCTAATTTTTGTATATTATTGTACATACATATACACATTTGAATAAAGATGGTTAGTTAGTTATTTATTTGTCAAATTTTGACCCCAAATTGACGTTTTGAAAAATGCCTATAACTTCTAGTAGGAACAAGATAGGAAGACCAGTGACATCTTGAATTGTTAGTTATAGATCCGTCTAGAATAAAAAATAACATCTCTCAATTTTGGCATTATGTATTTCAAAGAGCACATCAGTGCCCTCTTAAAAACATCATAACTCAATTTTTTCAAATGGAACAGCCAATATTTTATCTCATAGGGCGATTGGCAAGACAATTTACAACATAAACATATTATGCATCCCAATACCTGAGCAAGTAGTTTTTAAGTTATTTCAAAATATCTTTCCTCCTAAAATGTTTGCGCAATCGAGTAATTCCTATAACATTCACAGGTGCACCAGTGTAAACTACTATGAATATTCACTGCACCGAATCTGAAAAAAGTAATTTCCACCATGTCAATATTATTGAACCCTTCGTTTGAGTAATATTAAAAAGAATAATCATATGAATCAAAAAATTATGTTTGGCGATTGGATATGTTTGGATTGAAATTTATTTAACCGTACGAAAAGGTTGAATTGAAAGATACCACGTCAAAAATACTGGTTTATATATTTCACTTTGATTATTTATAAATGCCGTATGAACCAGGTTAAATAAATTAAATCACAATTGTTCAATAGAACCGATACATATTTACAAAAATTTTAAAAATATATATATATAATACTTAAAAAAAAAACAGCTCGAACAAAAAGAAATGGAAGCTAATTTACATTTGAACGAAATAAAAAAAGTTACATAAATCTAATTTTCTTTTAACAATCACATTATTTAAGTGGATACGAAGTTAGCAATAGATTTCTTGAGGCGAGTTTTTTAGTACCTTTATTTCTGCAGAAAGAAAGAAAAATTAATTATTCAAATAAGTAAATTAATTGCTTTAAAAAAAAAACAAATTTATTTGATTTAAGGAAAGAAAGTTATTGTATTACTAATGGGCAATACTGACCATTTAAGAATGCACTATATCCCCTTTCTTCGTAAAAAGTATTTTTTCAATTATAGTAAATATTTATTAAATGTCTGAAAGACCTCCGGTCGATAGCAGATTCATCTACAGAATACAATTCTAATTTTATATATTATTGTACATACTTATACACATTTGAATAAAGATGTTTAGTTAGTTTAGTCTGTTTTCAATGATATTTTAATTTTTCAATTTATTTTTCATTATCTTTTGTGCTTTTCAAATAAATCGATTATTTAAATAGTCAATAATAGTGGGTGTCGAATATGAGCTGCCCTTGTAGAAATAGTAAATATACAGGGGGATTCTGTAAAGGAAATGTTAAGTTTAACATATAAAAATAATCTATTATTAACTTCATATCAGTCACAAATTTTTAAAACATAATTTCATGGACACATAATTGTAATGAAAATACCTGTGATTAAAAGGTAAACTTCAATAAGTAATATTTTTTTCCATTTTTTTGTTATATATAGGACATTGTTCTTTCACGCTTCTGCTTTAATTTATTTGTTTTTTTATAGATTATTTTTGTTTTGTATTTTGAATATTCCTTGAAATTGGGCAATAGATGGCGCATGCGCTATTTTTCCAATTATATGATATTTATATATTTAAGTTGCTTAATTTCAAGTGCTATTGTTTTTAAAGGCAATATTGGAGCAAAATTCACATCAATCGGCAAAATGTTAAATACATCACAATCAACCGTTATCCGCCACCTGAAGAAATTAGGGAAAGTTAGGAGTATGGGTACCCCACAATCTCAGAATGTCCAGCGCTGTTAAGGATAAGACGTCTCATCGCCAGGGAAAAACTAGTGAAGGAACAAAAAAAATTCATAATTTTTTACTACTTAATGAGTTTTACCTTTCAATCAAAATTTTTTGTCCTTTTTAATTTTTTTTTTTTTGATTTTATAATTTTACAAAAGTACACTACCAAAAAAGTGTATTACTCCTCACATCGGCAAACTTGCTTTACCTATAAACACATTTTGAATCGTCCTTTATATAATTTCACATTATACTGTTTTATAATATTAATATAGTATTTTATCATAAATATGATAGACTCACTAATTTTCATCAACACTCTAAAATTCAGTTCTTACTTATTTCATCCTCATTTTTTTTTTTATAGGAAGATTTTTTTATCACACCATCGAAACAGAATACATAGATATTCGAAAATTGTTGAAATCACTTGATTAAACCATTATTTACAGTTTTGTTTGATTATTGAGAGAAGTGATGGAAGGAATGTAATTATGTTGAATCAAGTGATACAACTCAATGGACTACATTTTGTCGATACCAACTTTCTGAAACATACGAGTATTTACTTGTTTTTTTTTTTAATCTAGATTTTTGCGTTATATGAAACACCACATCATCTGTTATAAATAATGTGTTTACTTTAATTTTAGTTGTTTGTTACATAAACTAGGAACCCCTTATACTTTCCACATAGTTTTTACCACCTGAAGTGTGATTCATGTAAATACTTCAAAATAAACTGTAGCTGCTTATGTCAAGAATGAACAGCGGCCGAAGGAAATAGCTGGTTGTCCAGCGGAAAGGGAACAATAAGTCACTTATAGACTAATGTAAATCTCCTTATGAATATGAATTTAATATAATCTTCAACCGCCATCCATTTTGCATAGGTATGATGATGGCCATTTATTATTTAATTACACAATAGATGGCGTTTGTGTTATCTTTCCAATTATTATGAAGTTTTGTTTTCCGACATAGAAAGTGTTTTAATTGGTTGTAAACAATTTGTTTGTAACCACGTCCTACACTTTGAGTGGGAAAAAGTGCGGGGAAAGTTTCATGCCATCTCCATAAACTCTTCCTGCTAGCCCGTTTACATTAATAAAATTGAATTAATTTACTTCACTACCTTGAATATAGTTTAGTAGGCATTGTAAAGTAGATAAATTCAAACATTTACTTTCTCTATTAACAATTCTAAGAGTGAGAGAATTGTTTATGTGATTTTTTTGTTTGCTGTAAATTAAAATTTTCAAATTCAATTTACTTTCTCCGTAAGTAATATCAAGTGATTCCAGAAGGAATTTGAATGTATCTTGGGAGAAGCGATAGCATCTATCACCCCTGCATAATCCTCAACCAAACTAACCCCTCCCCCCGTGGGATGTGTGAAGTTTTTTGTTTTAATAATAACAGAAAGAAGAATTTTATTGTTTGTTTTTCTTATATAATGGTGGATAGAGGGGGGGGGGGTTCTTGCTTTGTCAAGGAAAATGCACGAGTGATAGATGCTATTGCTTCCCCTGCAAGAAACTATCATAAGTGAATTTTTAGAGATTAAAGGGGTAAAATTTGTAAACTACCTCGAAAACAAAAACTGATTTTTTTTTGGCAAATTATCCCTAAATTCTTTCTGGATCCACTCCTGTCTTAATTAAAATTACAAATGAATATACTCTCTGAATTTTTAAATAAAGATCCTTTAAAATTAAAGTCTAGCCTTAATTTAAAAACAAACCTTACATAAAAAAAGCTGCTTACAGGAAATCTTCTAAAATCATAACCTTGTAAATTTTTTTGTTAAAAAAAAGTAACTAATAATGACTTTGATTATTTTCAATATTATTCGAATGGACGTGTACGAAGTGATGCGGAATGGAATGCGCCGAAACGGGAATAACCTGCGAGGGATCGAACATCAAGGCCGGCTGGCACATCAGCATCGGCTCGTTCAGCTCCATCCCCTGGGAACTGACGACCATCTGCGCCAGCTGCGGCTGCACCTGCAGCTTGACACCGTCCAATCCCTGGATCGGCACCACTTGATTCAAGTGTATCATGTTCAGCTGTTCGACGTTTTGCAATTGGAGGTTGGGTAGGTTTTCGTGGCACTCCAGTTTCAGCTCGGTTATCGTGCCGTTCAGGTTTATGACGTTTTTCGTTGGAGGCTGCGGGGGCTGTTCCACCATGCACGATTTCGGCGTCGAGTTTTTTTCCACTATGTCGGCGATTATTTTCGGCAGTTTTTCATTCGAATGGACCGGCTGCTTCGGTGGCTCTGGTTGCGGCTCGCAAACGTGCACAAAGAATGAGTAACGTTTCAGTGGATCGGCTGTGTGCAGATGTGTGAAGTTTATCTAAAAAAATAATTACTTCAGATTAAATAGTAAAATTATGTAAAATAAATATCATATGTTCGAGACTTATCTCCTCTAGAGTGCATTGATTTTTTCTTTATTTTACATTTTGTTGGCACCACTGAATAAGAAATAAAATGTCACATGTGTCATTATTTATTAAATTCTTTAATTTGTTAAAATAACATAACCTATAGTGTGTGGTTACTTTAATTGCCAACATAATTTTTTTAATAAAAAATTCAAAGCACTCAAAAGTGAAGAGTTCTCGATCATACTGTACAAATAATAAAAAAATGAAAAAAAATGTAGTATTTATAAGAGCTGATAATTCAATGTCAATTTATTTTAAACTTAGAGAGAAAGTTTGATATATTTTAAGCTTAATTCGGAGATATATCCTTTCTGAAGAGACTTTTGCAAAAATTTAGTTCAGCTTGACTAAATTTCTGCAAAAGTCTTAAAATTATATTTTTTAAATCAATTTTTTTAATAAAAAAAATGTTTTTTTTCCCCGACTTAAAAGCTTAATAACTCAACACTGAGCTTGAGGATTTGAGTTTTTTAAATCTTAACATATGCCTCTGTTCATCTTAAAGCAATTTTTGTAGAAATTCCACAAATTTTGGATATATGCTAAATTTTCTAATGACTTCTTTTTGAGATATCTATCGCCACTATTAATTTCATATGATTGAAAACCTTTCTCTTCTAGAGTGCTTGGCTTTTTTTTATTTTACATTTATTGTTGACATATGTGAATAAAAACAAATAAACGTCACATATGACAAATGTCAATCAAATTCTTTATTATAACATAACCTATTTATCACATAAAATAGGTTATGTTATACTAATGAATTAAAGAATTTGATTGACATGTGTCATATGTGACATTTATTTTATTGCCAACATCATTTTTTAGTTAAAAAAATCAAAGCTCTCTAGAGGAGAAATGTTTGTAATCATATGGTATAATATTGATATTGTAAAGCGGTTGTTGCAAGAATAATTCATTGTCGGGTCCAAGAAAATCCTGCAATGCTCAACTAAATCGCATTCACAATCACATACTGGTACACACGCACAAGTGTATCAGTTCAAAAGTTGAGAAGTGTATATTCCGAAGAGCACCGGGTAATTTTTTTAAAATAATTATAGCTTAAAACACAGATTAATTTTAAATGTGTGGTTATTAAATACGATGCATCTTAAACATACTTTAACAACAGCGTTCAATCCCATCTTAATATGCTTATTCTTCCTCCTCGTCTGCGGGTTATCAGTCAACACCTTAACATCGATGGTCGCCTTGCACCTCCTCGCGTCAAACAGCAGCTCCTTCTGCACCTTCCCAGGCAACGTCCAGCACTGGTACTGCTTCCTGAACTTGATCTTGGGCCCGGTGTTGCTGATCTTCTTCACCCAGGTAGTGTTCGTGACTCCGGAGAAGATGTCCACCCATTCATCGCACAGCCCGTTGTAATCCTCGCTGTCTCTCGGGATCTGCGTGCGGAATTTCGCCTCGTAGTTTTTGTCGTCCAGCCATTTCGTGTGGATCACGTCGAATTTTCGGCCGATTGTGGTTAGGATAGAAGTAAATTCTGAGCCAGAATGCCCCTCGCCGGCCATTTTGTCGAATGAAAGGACGTAAATATCGACCGGTTTTCGTATGGTTCCAACGGCGATTCTCGGCCTTACGGGTATCGCGCTTAAGGTCTCAGGTTGTTTAAACGCTCATTCGGACGGTTCCAGCCAACATTCACAGCAAGAAATTACTAATAATATTTTCCTTAAAAGATATTCATTTATAAAAATTAGTTTTATTTCATACTCACTTTTTAATTTACATTAAATTAATGATTATAAAATATTCTTGCACTTTTGTATACAGAATAATAAATCTTTTATAGAAGTGTATAAAAAATGTAAGGGAAAACATTAAAAAGGATAGGTGAACAAAATATTCTCAAATATCGTTTGCATCAACATTAAAACAACATTGAACATTAATCTAACATTGATGCAAAAATTTGAAGACCGTTATATTCAGTCGGTATGTTTTAAAATAATTTTTAATCTACTTTCATACATTTTTAAATATATAAATACGCAAAAAAATTATACGAAAACAAATTCGAATTCAAAGATTTTTTTTTATAAAATTGTAACTTATGCAAAAAATTGCAATTAATTACCAAATACAAAGTTTATAATATAAAATTAAAATCACTTTTTTTTCATTAAAAGATAATACTTTAACTTTAAATGAAAATACTAAGTTTTTTATTTTCACTTAAATAATTGAAGTGAAAATCAAAAACTCAAAGTTATCATGGATTTTCAAACAATTATGCCTTTACAATCAACAATAATACTTCACTATAAATTGTTTCAATTTTAAATTATAAAACATTATCTACTTTTAGAATGAGTTTCTCCAATACTTCTATGAGCTGGTTGTGGAGAATATTGTTAATTTCAATAAAAATACTTTCCGCTTTCTTAATTTTGTTACTTTTACTAAATATATTTCCGAATATTAAACTTCAATACTACTGAAAACTTTCATTTTCAGTAATATTGAAGTTGATTCGACTTCGGAATATATTTAGTGAAAATAAAAAAATGAAGAGAAACATACTTTTCTTTATAAAAATTACTTTATATCACAAACATGGAGTTTGTGAAACATAGAGAAACTGTATGTCTGTGTTTCTATTGTTTTTGTATAACTGCAGAAATTAAATATTAATCATGATTAATATTTAATTTAGGAAAATATACTAATGAGGGCTACCCCAGGGTCTGGGGTATCTTCAAGAGGTGCTAGTCTATCTGGGCCCCAAACAGACTAACACGTACATGTATTGTAATTATTTATGTTAAATTGTTTTGTATTATTTGTGTAGTCTGATTGAAACTTATGACTGAATTAATTAAATATTTACTGTGGAAATTACTTCTTATTTAAATAAATAACCAAATAATTCCTATTCTACTGCATGAATCAAAGTCTGAAAATCCACAGAATTCATTAAGCCCAATGTCTGTGATTTAATTAATTTTACACGTAATTATTCATGTTAATTTTTACTCACCAACAACACTATTATCTGCATGATTCGTATTTATAATAAAATATATATTATTTATTTGAAAAGTACTTTTAATTCATAAAAATAACTTATTGTTTAAAAATTGTTTTCTTTTAGGAATTGTCAACTATTACCAATTGTTGAAAAAAAAGTGTGCAAATGAACTAATTACACTAGTTATGTATGTATACAATAGATGGCAGTAACGTTAAATACATAGAGTTAGACGCATAATCCACGTCTATGGTTAAATACATCAATTATTCATTTTTTATTTTTATTTTAAATAATTTATTATTAAAACTAGTTCGTTTTTCTTTTAAATAAAATCAAATTCTAAAAAATTGCAAATGAAGTAATTACACTACTTTTGTGAAAATTTAATAGATGGTGTATTTATTTAATTTAATTTCCTTCTTGAATTTATTGTACTAAAAAACAAATAAAACAACAATAATTAGAACAGTTAATACTTTATTTTATTAAATCTATTTGTTGTTGTGTTTTTTTTTATTGAAAGCAGTGTTTTAACTTCAACTATATATTTTTTTAAATTAAATAAAAATAATTTATTTATTTATTTATTATTACCCAACAGATACAGTACATCTAATAAAAGGGTAACATAATTTTAACAATAACACAACATTGGTATATATTAGATAAACAAGATAATAACACAAACAAAAATAAAGTAACCGCAGTTATTCAATAATTTGAAAATTATTAATTATTAATCAACCATTTTTCCTTCAGCTACTGTGACCTATGATTTTCCACCATTTCCATTCCGTTCTTGTTCACGGGCACTGCGAATCAATTCTTAATTATTAATGCTCTATTATATACATTTTCTATGGTTCTAATGACAATTGCCCATTGTAAACCTGGCTCTCTAGTTCACCACTTACACAACAGATGTCGCTACACGGAAACATATTTAAATTGAAATAAGTTGATACGATTTTACTTTAAAATAAACTAAAATCTACGTTAAATTTTATTTTTAGATATTCGGGGCAATTTCGTACGGGGAATGATAAGTTATAAAATCACAATATTGCTTTTGCAATAGATATGTATGTATATATATATCTAATAAAAATTCGTCTAGACTGTGATGATAAAAAATAACGTACACGTTAAACTTAACATTTCCCGCGCGGAATAGCCCCGATTAATTATGTTATAAATTTGAAATAGTTTTCATTAATTTCATTACACCATTTTATTAGTTTGTATATTTAATCAGAGGTGGCGCTGTTAATAACAAGTATGACAGCAACATGGAGTTATTTTAAAAGTGCATTAAATTCAATTCTTCCTGAAAAAGTGCTGAGAAATATTTAGAACAATTACTCAGGCAGGTAAGAATATTTTTTAATTTAAAAAAATATAAATATACAATTTCTATAATAATCAATTTATATTCTTGTTTATGTATAAAAACAATCATTCGGGACTACTACTTGTTTTTCGAATGGTGAATATTACATTTAAAAATCATGTTAATAAATCATTTTTTCTATTATTGTTAATAATTTCATTTAAAAAAGACGTTTTCGGGTCTATTCCCTACGGAAAATGTTAAGTTTAAGGTGTACGTTATTCATTAATTTCACATTTTATTAATATATATTTATTACAAAAGCTGCTGCTGTAAGGAATGCGGAAAATTATAAGTTTAACATGTACGTTATTTTTTTATAATCACGATCTAAGCAGCTTTTACAATAGATATGTATTAATAGAATCTGAAATTATTTATTAACGTATACCTAAAACTTAACATTTTCCGTAGGGAACGGACCCAATTAATTACATTAATGGCCGTAATAATAGTCGCAGCTTTGGGCTGATTCACAATTGCTCAGAAACGAGAATATAACGAAAACTAGAAAGATGAATAATACGATTTACTTGTATCAATTCACAATCGCCCGGGAATGGGCCTTTCGGACTTTCTGTATACAATCCGTTTCCGTTCTCATTCGCAGTACATTCCCGGGCGATTGGGATTTGGCTCTTAATCCTTTAATCAATCTATGATTGATAGATCCCGGATTTACAAATATTATTGGTGAGCCCAATGGTATCATCATGATTTGAACATTAATTCTCGTATTGCATCAAAATGTATAAAATAATCAACATATTTGGGCCTATTCTGTATAGGAAATATTAAGTTCAATGTGTTCACTATTTTTTATCGTTACAGTCTAAGCAGCTTTTACAAGTTATTAGGCAGATGATTATTATAATTTTTTGTAATTGTGAATATGCAGTTTCATATGATGGCCTCAACCATTGATTTTTCTGCAAACATAAGTATTACAGGTGATAAGTGTTCAAGGTAACGATAATTGTTGATGAGGGCGTAGAGATTATGTTTTTTTTATTAGTAAATTATTTTATTCCTTACTTCATAGGTCGAATCGTAATACATATATCGAAACGCGTTCAGAATTTCGCCGCTTTGGCGCTGCTGTCTTAAATTGTATCCCCAATAGTAATCATTTTAAACATTTTAAAATTCAAACTTTATTGTGTTATATTGTGCATAAAAGAACGAATAATTTAAATACAATCTTTTTTACAAGGATATTTCATGCAAATGTATTCATGAATAACTTCAACCCTCTTAATCAGATTTGCATGAAGGGGTGTCATCACTGGAGATCGACCCTTAAAATCCCCATACACACAAGACGCCCTCATTTCAATTTCAAAGTTCACCACCTCAGATAAACCCCGCCATTAAAACGAAACAAATCCAAAAACGCGCCCCGAGGCGTTCGGAAATCTTTGAGGTCGTTTTACCAGCGAATCGTAATTAATTTGGACATCCTCTTTCACTTTCATTAATCTCCTCGCGAGATTCTGTGCCAAGTGAGTCACAAAACCACACCATAAATACAAAACCCTGCCGCGCGCGCCGGCGAAATTCCTGTTTCATAACCGGAGGAGAGAGGCAAAAAAGAAAATAAAGGGGGTTGCAGGATGACGGATGGACGCACGGGACGCGGGCGTATTGCGCGGAATTCGCCGTCGCAAAAGCCCCTTTTCGGGGGGCGCGCAGCCGCTCTGGCTAGGTATGAGGAAGTGAAGTAGAGAAATACTGGCGGTCGGACACACGACCAAACACACATCGACGTCGCCGTGTACAGCAGGAATCGAGTGTTTGTTGTGTAAAACGCACACATACACACACACACTGCTGCAGATCGGTGCTTGTAAATTCGCCGGTGTTTCGAAATACAATAAAGCTCATAATGTCATTAGGGGTTTAATTAGTGATCGGGAAATTTGTTTCGAATCGCGGTTTTACAATAATAAAAAATTCCGCGAGTGGATTTGGTTTTAATAAATATTGTGAAATTGTGAGTTTATTTTTTATTTTTTGAGAATTTTCGCTGGTGTTATTTTTGGGTATTAGGACCTTTTATGGTGCAGGTGAGTAAAATTGTCAGGTTTTTTTGTTTATAAACAACATTGCGCGCGCGCTTTGCAATCTCGTCTTATCATTTCAATACAATCAATTTTAATTAATAGTTTTAATATTTAAACATGGGCAGTTCATATTTATTACATAAAATTAATTTTGTTTTTATTTTCTTTGTTTATTTTTACAGCGAATTTACTAAAGAAATTTAAAATTTCCAATAACTTCTGGATGAAATACAATAATGAATCATTAGAAAACTTCATTAATTTAAAACAATTTTGTATTATATATAATTTACTTTATATATTAAGCTGTATACTTTATGTAAACATTTGTTAAAAGGTGTATACCGTAAATAAATAAATAAATAAATTTGTTATTTCTCTTGTTGCCTGTTGCAAAGTTTCTTTTAAATTTTTATTACGAAAAAGCTTTATTGCTTAAACGTATAGCACTATTGAAGTACTTGAAATAAATCCAATAAGAAATCATTAGAAAACTCCATTAATTTAAAACAATTTTGAAGTTTATATATTTTTTATTATAGAGTTTATTATTATTTATAGAGTTCCAAGGATTGTTTTAAGATTTCATTTTGAAAACAAAAATTGCTTATACATATTAATATATTTTTTTAATTTCTCAGTATTACACAATTGACAGCATTTAATAACTACTTTAGATAAGTTTTATAGAGAGCTTCAGTGCTTTCGCAGCTAATGATTGATAAAGAAAGGTCTTATAAGGCTAAACTAGTCAAAATAAAGTGTAAGAAATCGTGAAACGCAGATAAATTTCCAAAAATAAGGGTTTTAATAAATTTAATAAAAAAACATCCTAAAAACACGTATAGTTTTTAGGATTTGGTGTTTATTGGTTAACCCTCGTTTCATTTCAATAAAATTTTGCATTATTGAAGACACAATTTATTGACCGAAACTGCAACAGCTGCTTCGCCATACAATCAATCAGCAATCAAGTATTGTAGCTGATTTGTGATCTGCTTTCATCCCAAATCAACTGTTTGCTGATTGATTGTATGATGAAGCAGCTGTTCGGTCAATAAATTGTGAGTTCAAAATGATTTCATTAAATATATTAAAATGGAATTTTATCAAGTGTAGTTTTTTTTTAAAAGTAATAATAATAATAAAAATTGGTCTAACGAAAGGCAAGAATGAGATTTCTAGAAATCTGTTGTTGTTTTGTTGACATTCCCTTTCTTTTGGTAACCGTTCCAATTTAAATTGTGAGTTCAAAATGATATGTGTTTTCATTAAATATATTTAAATGGAATTTTATCAAGTATATTTTTTTAGTAATAATAATAATAAAAATTGGTCTAATAAAAGGCAAGATTGAGATTTCTAGAAATCTGTTGTTGTTTTGTTGACATTCCCTTTCTTTTGGCAACCGTTCCAATTTAATGTTTTAGTAAAAATTGCTCCCAATCCAAAAACATACTTTTTTAAATCGGAAATATTATTTATGTTGCTACTACTACTCTCCGTTTTTCTTTTTTATTTATTTATATTTATTTGTCAAAAAATTGTCGTAAATCTCCGCAGCTAAGTGTACGCTCCTTTGTATTAGGCATGAGTGTTCCTTGGCAGACCTCAGCTGAGCGATTCCTATTTATGTAATTATTTTTTAATGAATGAGAGTCTAATGAATTTAATTATACTGTATAATATAAAAAACAATAATTTTGAAAGACCCAAAGACGAATTTCCGAAAAAGAAGAGTTTTGATAAAATAATTGAAAACAAATAAAAATCAGAGAATTGTTAAAACTCAATTCTCTGATTTTTAATTGAGCTAAAACAACTATTTCAAACCATCAGGAAGATAGAAATAGTTGTTGCAGTTGGATCCAATAAAATGTTATTTGTATTTTTATTAAATATACTAAAATGGAATTTCATCAAGTTTAAGGCTGCGATTCCGCCAATACATTTCCGTTTTATAGGATCAACAGTGTTATAGTTTATTAAAAAAATAAACCAAAAATAGAGGCGGGTAGCTTATTTACTGACGATTGACATCAGATAATTTTTATTATTTAAAAACAGAAAAAGTGAAAAAATGTTTTCTTCAAAAATTATTTTAATTCACAAAAGTTTATTTAATCTTTATCACACATACTCTACTGCACGTGGAAAGTCTTCCTCTTAAATTTCCATATTTAATACATTCATAATATATTATTTGTATACTAGTTAATCCTACTAAATAGTCAATACGAACAAATTTAGCTCGACGCCATCATTTTTATTGTTGAACAGGACCTAGTAGTTCAGATGTTTGCCGATAGGTTTAAGATAGTTTAAGATTGTCTTCCATTTATTATAAGACTTAAAAAGTTTTTTTTGTTTATTGGCCGACCCTGAAACTATTGTTTCATACTGTGTCTTCACTAGGAAGATGATTCATATTGAAGCCAGTTGTTGCAGTTTTAGTTAACAAATAATCTAAAAGCTATCTGGTTATTACAACATTTATATATACAATGCATTTCGAAGTTAGTCTGTATAGGTTATCTACCAGAAGTCTTACTGCCCATGAAATTCTATTTTCACATATTTATAAAATAGAATTTCATGAGCAGTAAGACCTCTGGTTGATAGCTTAGATTAGAACATAAAAATGTATTGTATATATAAATGTTGTCGTGGTATATTTACGTTATTTGTTTGTGTTTGGAATTTCAAAAAGTAATTGAAATGATAGCACAAAGCGCCATCTTTTGCCTAATTTATGGAACACACTGATCTGACGAGGTCCGAAGGACCGAAATGGCCATCACCAATTATCCAAACGCTAGATGAATAGTGTCCAACTTTGGGATTTTTTATAGACAAACACAAAATCCTCATTTGAATGATTTTTATGTAAAATATAGATAAATCCTTCTCGAATCCAAATAATCAAAAAGTGTCGATGGAATATGTTGTTCAACTTTGATATTCTTTTATAGACAAACACAAAATTCGCATTGTAATATTTTTGATGCAAAATATAGATAAATCCATCCCGAATCCAAATTTTTAAGCTCAAACATTCTAGCGCTTCTATGAACAAAGTTATATTACTTTAATTATCGTCGCGTCAAAAAGTCTCGATGGAATATGTTGTTCAACTTAGATATTTTTTTATAGACAAACACAAAATTCTCATTGTAATATTTTTGATGCAAAATATAGATAAATCCATCCCGAATCCAAATTTTCAAGCTCAAACATTCTAGCGCTTCTATGAACAAAGTTATATTACTTTAATTATCGTCGCGTCAAAAAGTCTCGATGGAATATGTTGTTCAACTTAGATATTTTTTTATAGACAAACACAAAATTCTCATTGTAATATTTTTGATGCAAAATATAGATAAATCCATCCCGAATCCAAATTTTCAAGCTCAAACATTCTAGCGCTTCTATGAACAAAGTTATATTACTTTAATTATCGTCGCGTCAAAAAGTCTCGATGGAATATGTTGTTCAACTTAGATATTTTTTTATAGACAAACACAAAATTCTCATTGTAATATTTTTGATGCAAAATATAGATAAATCCATCCCGAATCCAAATTTTCTAGCTCAAATATTCTAGGGCATCTATGAAATAAGTTATCTTACTTTAATTATTGTCACGTCAAAAACGTCGATCGGCATCTCGTTTAAATCGTTCCCCTAAGACTATGTAAATGAGAGTCAACAATTCAAATGGACTTAATGAACCAGAAATGCATTATAAAAAAAATACCCCATGCTCTTTCTAACATCTTCAAGAGATAGATTTTTTTTGAGATTTTTTTGGAAGAAAACAAATTTAATCAAAAAAGTCGATTTTCATGAAAAAATACCAAACTCGCGAAATAACTTCAAATTATACCAAAATTTTTCCAATGGATGGGAGCATCGACTGTATAAATTTAAGCAATGCAGGACAAACAGTTTTCGCACAGCAGGTATGTAAATTCAAAAGCGCCATATTTTGCCTAATTTATGGAAAACACTGATCTGACGAGGTCCGAATGACCGGAATGGCCATCACCAGTTATCCAAGTGCTAGATGAATGGTGGTTGAATATTTCATCAAATTAATTTCAACAAGTGACAATAAAATTTCAGCGAAGTTTTAGTTTAGATGGTTGAATAAAAATAAATCAACGAATTAAGACTGTATTATAGTAATTTATAGTTTATTTACAATGGATTTTGAGGTGAAAGCCGCCAGATTCATTATCAGTAAATTATATACGATAAGAGGAATAATAAAAATACAGACAGATAATTCGAATAAACGCAACATATTTATTAGCACTTTAGTGCGAAATTAATGTAAACAAATATTAAACTATTACAAAACAAACTAACTGATATCAGTTCCCTAATATGGGCTTTAGCTGTTAGAGTTACTGATAGTAATAGAATTAATAAAATTGTCATATATTTAATTTTGAAGTAAAGAAAAAAAATTGAAGAGATCGATTTTGCCCATCTCTAATATTTCTTACGAAACGTCACTGAACAAAGATATTATCAAAACACAACGGTACATTGGGTAACTTTCATACACAATTCATTTTCACGACTCGTATCTACACTACTAAATCAACAATAATAAAACCGTCGCATTTCCATTTTCTTTTCAGTCGCGTTTAAAAATAATAAGTGCATGCGATTGCACAACGCGCGCCGTTTGCCATTGTGTGGGAGGCGGAGCCGTGGCAATCGATAATGTTGTACCTTACCGTGCAAAGTCAAGGGCAAGCGTTTTTCCGCGTGAAAATTTCCAACGGCGGTATGTTGATAATGATCGCCTTGTTCGACGGCTGTATCGTTGCCATTAATTGATTATCAACGCCGCGTTTTCGGATCTAATCCCGCGGAAATTGATCTACGGATCCGCGAATAATTTATGTCGACGTGCACGCGCCAAACTGTCAGTTAATTACAAACGTAAATCTGCGCTTTAATATTTCAAAGAGGTTGAAAGACCTATGATCGATAACCATTTAACAATTAACTTATATTAAATAACACTATTTAGTCTTTCAAAGTCTATTGTAATATCGCTACAATTGTTTCACCACACTGTGGCTTCTTCAGGCGAAGAAATGATTAATTAACTTTTGTGTGATATACTTAATCAATTATTGATATGTTCTTGTTGTACTTCAAAGCGTTTATTTACTGAACGGCATTGATAATGTTATGTATTGATTGTTATGTAAATAATTATTATTATTTACGGAATTCACCTATTTTTACAAATGTAAAAAAAAAACACAATTAGCTATACATATATATATGTAACTTATGCTCATGAAATTATTAAATAGAACACAAATGAAGGCATTAAACAACATTTGTAAATTTATGTTCTGTACATAAAGATTGTTTCTATTCTATTTCAAAGCTGTGGCATTTTTAGAGTTAATAAAATCTATTATTTTTATTTTTTTTATTTTTATTTTATCTAAAAAAAGAGATTTTTTACTTGCATATTATTTATATTGGATTGTAAAATGTTACATCTCAAGTAAATTGCGCCTTATATTCATATCTGGTATTAACGATTCAACCGCCTTCATGAAGGCATTGCACATGAAACACACTAGTCTGGTGAGGTTCTAAAAACCGAAATGTTCATCACTGGTTATCCATACGCTAAATATTGCGCCTGTCAAAAAATCAACGATTTTTTTTTTATTTAAATAGCCCTAAGAAACCCGATTTTTTTTGAGTAAAACGAATACTCCACACTCTTTCTAACATATTTAAGAGTCTTTGAGATTTTTTAAAGATTTTTTCTAAAAAAAAAAATTCATCGAAATTTTAATATTTTCACATTAAAAAGGTGGATTTTCTTGAAAAATCCGAAAACCGCCGAATAACATCAAATTATTCCAAAGTGTTTCCAATGAATGGCAGCATCCACCGTATAAATTTAAGCAATGCAGAACAAATAGTTTTTGCACAGTAGGCATGTAAATTAGGCCTTTGAAAAATGAGCGAAAAAATTGATCAACTTTGGGATCAAAATAAATATTACACTCCCTTTCTAATATCATTAAGAATATTTGACATTTTTTTTCAGATTTTTTTTTCGAATGAAATAAATTTCATGAAATATGTAAAAAGGGGATTTTCTTGAAAAATCCTAAACTAGCGAAATATCTTCAAATTATACCAAAATGTTTCCAATAATTGTGAGCATCAACTGTATAAATGTAAGCAATGCAGAACAAACAGTTTTCGCACAGCAGGCATGTAAATTCTGTTTTAAAAAAATGAGCAAAACAATTGTCTAACTTTGGGATTTTTTTGTAGACAAACACAACATCGTCATTTTAAATATAGATAAATTATTCCTGAATCCAAATATTCAAGTTTCAACATTCTAGCGCATCTATGAAGAAAGCTATATTTTAATGAAAGTCGCGTCAAAAAGCGTCGATCGACGCGTCACACTTAAGGTTGCGGTTTAGCAGAAAGAGATAGCTATATAGTAAAATGGAAATAGTCGTTTGAAAAAAGAGCCATTCTTTTCGATTTAATAATGTGAATATGTATTTATATTTTTTATGTACCAAGTATAAAGTATCAGTCTAAATAAAAAATAAATAGTTTATTTTCGTGTATTACGTCAATTTCTTAGTTCAAGTTAGAAAAGAAAATTGTAAAATATAATGAAATTAATAGGTCATGTCTGCTAAGTTATTTGAATGCAGAATTTAGTGAAATCATTTAAATTTTCATTGCACAAGTTTTTATTAGCAAAAATATAATTTTAAATTTGTTATAAATTTAATCAATTTTCATTGTTTTTCATAATTGATTTTCACACAAACTAAATATTCAAATAATTTTTAATTCATCTGATGAAATTCCTGCTTGTTTTAAGATTACTTCAATGTATAACACAATATTGTTCATTGATCACAACTGCAATCTAACTCGAATTAGTGATTTTTAATATTTATATAGCTATCTCTTTCGTCTAAACCGCACCCTTTAAGCGTTCTCATAAGACTCCATATAAATGAGGGTCAACAATTCAAATGGCCAGAACCGGATTTTTTTTCAAAATATTTGTCACACACTCTTTCTAACATCTTCAAGAGTGTTTAATTTTTTTTTTTTTCGGAATTTTTAACAAAATTTGAATATTTCCAAATGGATACGCATCGAAAAAAAGTGGATTTTGGTGAAAAATTTGAAATCCGCGGAATAACTTCAAATTATATCAAATAGGTAGGTATAGGCTGTTGAAGTCAGTGGCGTAGATTGGGGGGTGGTTAGAGGGTTATAAATCCCCTCGCCCTCGAAATTTTAATGACTGTTTAAAAAATCATGTTGATGAAACATTTCTAAAATGTGTGCTAAGTGTTTGTTTGTTTTTTCAAATGTTCTTTTATTTGTATTACATTATTAACAGTAAGAAGTCGGATGATGACCCCCCGCAAAAAAATCTATCTACGCAACTGGTTGAAGTTGTTATGAATGTGACGAATTTAATAGATTTGCTGAATTATTTTTTAAGTGGGTATATTTTCTGATCAGAAAAAAAAAGTTTTTGTTGTTATAAATATTTCAAATTAATGTTAATGTTCAATTCGTACTACATTATTAACAGTAAGAAGTCATAATCTACCCACAAAAAAAAAGATTTCTATCTACGCTACTGGTTGAAGTTGTCATTAATGTGACGAATTTAATAGATTTGCTGAATTATTTTTTAAATGGGTATATTTTTGGACCAAAAAAAAAAAACGTTTTTGTTGTTATAAATATTTCAAATTAATGTTAATGTTTAATTTGTACTACATTATTAACAGTAAGAAGTCATAATCCACCCACCCAAAAAAAAAAGATTTCTATCTACGCAACTGGTTGAAGTTGTCATGAATGTGACGAATTTAATAAATTTGCTGAATTATTTTTTAAATGGGTATATTTTTTGACCAGAAAAAAAGTTTTTGTTATAAATATTTCAAATTAATGTTAATGTTTAATTTGTACTACATTATTAAAAGTAAGAAGTCATAATCCACCACCCAAAAAAAAAAAAGATTTCTATTTACGCAACTGGTTGAAGTTGTCATGAATGTGACAAATTTAATAGATTTGCTGAATTATTTTTTAAATGGGTATATTTTCTGACCAAAAAAAAAAACGTTTTTGTTGTTATAAATATTTTAAATTAATGTTAATGTTTAATTTGTACTACATTATTAAAAGTAAGAAGTCATAATCCACCACCCCCCAAAAAAAAAGATTTCTATTTACGCAACTGGTTGAAGTTGTCATGAATGTGACGAATTTTATAGAATTGCTGAATTATTTTTTAAATGGGTATATTTTCTGACCAGAAAAAAAAACGTTTTTGTTGTTATAAATATTTCAAATTAATGTTAATGTTTAATTTGTACTACATTATTAACAGTAAGAAGTCATAATCCACCCACCCAAAAAAAAAAAGATTTCTATCTAGGCAATTGGTTGAAGTTGTCATGAATGTGACGAATTTTATAGATTTGTTGAATTATTTTTTAAATGGGTATCCCATTCAAAATAAAAGAAACAACATCAAACAGCTTATGAATATTTAACAGAAAAATGCTTGGATAGTTAATAGAGTATATTTTGATTTAATTTTATCATTACAAATAAAAATCATGTTCCTGAGGTTATCATTCAGTGCTGATTCTAGTTTTTCTCATTGAATGATTGTTGTTATATCAAGTGTTAAGTGTCAGGATCAATTACATACTCGTTTTCATAACACACACGCGAATGAAATCAATATATAAATAACAATATTTATTAACAATTAAGTTTACAAGAAGCAGAATATTGATCAAATATATCGCAAAAAATATGTAATTGTTAAATGGCTATCGACCATTGATTTTTCTGCCAATAATCAATGTTTTTATTAAAAATTTAAAAAATAAATGCATTTTTTTCACAATTTTGAAGATGGAATGAGGATACGTTGATCTATCTGGATTACTTTTATTTTTATTTTATTTTTTTTTAATCTTTTTCCTTTCTACCGTTAGGTGTAAGGAGTTTTTGTTTAGTGTCTGTTTCTATATTTTTCTCTCCATGTGTTTCTGTCCTTGAATTACTTTTATACATACATAAAAATACCTAATCTTTCCACAAATTTAAATAGGCAATTAAAGTAATTCAACCGCTTACGCAAACACAACAAAACTTTCCGCACCGCGGAGGAATAACGAGATGACACCGGTTACATAACTAATTTAGAGCAATTCTGAAATTCCGTTACGCATCGCGACGGGAATTACAAGACACGCAGCGGGGACGACAAGAGTGAAAAGTGCAGTCGGGTGTATCTTGTAAATCCTCCGACGAAAAGCCCACCGTAATAAATTACCAACAACAGAAAACAATCTAGAAAACCATCAAAACAAGCTAGCCAATAAAATTTACTACTTTGCGGAAACGCGTGGAATAATATTTTATCTAAAAAAAATAAATATGAAAAGGAATGAGAAAATGGGAAATCTGCATATGTAAATTAAAATAATAATCGCAAGAATACAGCAAAAACATAGAAGTAGATCGAAAAATAAATTTTAGATAAGAGGAAAAGACAGGATTGTATAATTCTAAATTTATTCATTATCGTTAACCTTATATTGAATTTTAAATTAAAGGCACTTGGTTTAATGTAATACAATTTTTTATTATCGCTTATGTTACCTTCTGAAACATAAACTGAAGATGATGAAAAAGGAAATAAAATAGGAAACCATGTTGGTGAAATGCGTTTGTGGGTTTTTACCGGAAAAAAGAAAGTACTGTGCCACTGTGAAGCCCTTACAAAGATTGGACTTCTTAAGCTAGGCTACAACAAATCCAACACAAAAAGCTATACCCAAGCCTTATTCGGGGTTGAAAGGGAAATGTTAAATTTGACACATATGCTGGTTATTATCATGACACTTTTTATTTTGACAAAGACTAATTTTGAAATGCCTAAATATTAAATTGATTGATAATTATTGATTTCAAAATGAAAATAGTTTTTAAGCCTCACTTATAATTCAATATATGGTATAATTAATACATTTATGGTTAATTAATTATTAAATGGCTATCGACCGTAGGTCTTTCAGCCAACTATTTTTTTTTTTAAATGAAAACACTATACGAAAAATATGAAAGAGAAGCTTATTTAAACGAAGCTTAAGCCACAATTGCAAAACCCAATTCTAAACCTTCGTTGAGTTTCAGTGCTTGCCTGGTACATAATGAAAGGATTCCACGTGGATGTTTATTAAATGTATCCATTAAAGTTTCTCCATCCTCCGCCACTGGCTGGAATTCATTCCGTTTATTGATTTTTCAGCATCAAGCCCCGTCGGGGTCTGTGCTTGCTATTGCACCTCGACGCCACGCGATTTAAATAAAATGAAAACGCCCAATGTTGCTTATTTGCTTGATAACGGCGAGGACTGCGTTTCGCCGTAGGGTGAACGAACAGAGGACACGTGCCCTTTTAAATTCACAACGTTCAAAATAAAAGAATACAAATAGAAAACAATATTCATTCACTTGGTTACTTACAGTTATTTAAATATATTAAATAAAAATGATTTGAAAATAATTAATAAATTATTTTCAAATCATTTTTATTTAATATAAAAGAATACATTTATGAATGATAATTGCTTTAAAGTTCTGCAATAGCATTATTAATTTAAGTATGCACGGATATTTTAGTTTTTGTATTCAAAATAATAAAAGGTACGGATGACAAAATCCAGACAAAAAAAATAATATGATAAAAGAAGAAGGGTAATTATCGATTTTAATATTTCTAACATTTATTGGTGATAATGTTTTACCAATTGATTAATGAAAACAAAGTTGAAGAAATAATACTAAATATTTCAAGGAAATTATCTAAGCAATTAAATTATCCAGTAATTTCAAGGAAATTAAAATTAAGAATATTTCCCGTACTACATTTTTGACGCACTAATTAATTCCACAACCTTTTGTAAACAAACCCTTCATAACTCATCATAACAAGACAATGGGAACATAAAACCATAAAAAAGCGAACGATTAATTTGCCCCGTTCCATTCTGGCCACGAGTACTTTTCGCTGTACGTCGGCTGCAATTGGTACGAGATATCTATTTATAGCTGACGGTTTGAATTGTGATGCAAATCACATTACTTTCCCACATTACTCACAACGTGTAGTAAAAGTAATCACACACTGCTTTCATGGCTCGAACATAAAAAAAAGAAAGGACGAGGAGATATAAATATTGGGAGAAGTTGAAAAAAAGGAGTCCATTAAAATCTCATCAACACCTACGAATATCCGCAAAGATTAGAATTTTTACGATGTGTAATCGATTTTTATATGGGCGTGCTTTATGGAAAGGAAGAATGGATTTTAGATTTATGAACAAATTAGAGATGTTAAAGAAATGTGAATTAAACGTGGATTAATAATATCCCAATAATATACATTAGTTATGATTTTAAGAAAGAAAGGTTTATATATCTTAATAAATGGAAGATAACGCAAGCGCCATCTATTTAATGTCAACACAAAATCCGTTCGACCGCCTTCATTGCACATGAAACACACTAGTCTGATGAGGTTAGAAAAACCGAAATGGCCATCACTAGTTGTCCATACGTCAGATGAATAGCGAACATTTTATTACGTACATTAACTAAAAGTTATAATTTCTTATTATAGATTTTGAGTCACTGAGACCAGAAAAAAATATAAAAAAAATCAATCCCGTCATGCCAAATATATATATATATATATAAATTATCAAAAAAACCCTTTATACCCATAAAAAACAACTGGCTTTAATTTTAAATTCAATATTAGTTTAAATGTTTCCTCAATGTGAAGCAAATTATCGTTAACTTAATTTTATCATTTCACTTGAGTTATTCTTAGATGAGTCTATGTGATTAAAGAAAAATGTAAATAAATAAGACGCACATTCAGAGGTGCATTGAAAGGAGGTAATGTGCCACCCAGAACTTCTTGTCAAAATTTCAAGATCCAATCAGACAATTACACACCCCACTCTGCAATCCTAAAATAGGATTAGGATTATGCCGAAGAAATATTAAATTAATAATAATAACACAAGAGTACTACTAAATCAACAAAAAAATGACTTATTATATTTTGTTTCTTATCAATTTCCTCTATAACGGATCATCCCCTTACATTATTATTATTATTTGACTTGTGGGGCTGTGGTGGCACAGCAAATCTTTTGTGCCTCCCCTTACGAAAAATAATTTTAATTTAATTTGTTACCTCACAGGATATACCTATCCTTTTAAAGTACCCTAAAAGGTATTTAACTTCGAAATATCTTAGTTCGACAAGAGTGGGGAAGTAGTTCCCCAAGAACCTTTGTCTTACACGAGCTAAAGACTCGCATACTGTTAGGAGATGGATCCCCTTACATACTTTCATCATAAAAACTTTTTTTTTATGATGAAAGTATGTATCCAATGTCCGGCGGGGTAAATGCTCGGGAAGTAGTTGTTTCAATAGATGTTTGTAAAATTTATAGTGTAAGTATTTTTTGCAGTTGGAAAAGGGATTGATCGAATTTTATTGATCATTGCCAAAAATTTTCCTTGTTTGATTTCATTGTAATAAAAACTTTTGTGCTTGTCTTTAAAAACCTTCAGATCCTAATGGAAACACCCGCCATGTTTGTCACTCATGCTACTTTTTTTTTTTTCAGAAAAAAGGAAATGTATTTTAAGAGAGATTTTCTCACCCATTTCGTGATAATTTCACAATAACTCAGCAACCGTTTTCTAATTTGTCCCATTTTTTTGGTTTCTTATTAATCTTAATAAATGAAACACTTTTTTACTTTGTTTGTATAACTCGGATTGATTTTATTGTTTTGACTATAGTTTCGACAACCTTAACGTGTCATTATCAAAACAAAAGTTTTGTTTTGATCAATCCGAGTTATACAAACAAAGTAAAAAAGTGTTTCATTTATTAAAATTGAATTACAATCTATAACAAAGTAGAAGCCTCAACAATTAACAAGTTTCTTATTAATCCTTTCTGAGGCTGTTATAAAACTCCATATTAATTAGAAAATGTAAATTTGTTCAAAAATAAATTAGCGAGTGACTAACAAATAAAAGAACAAAGACTGCATGACATGCAGTACTTCCTCCGAACAATTTTGTCTAGAAGGAAAACAAGAGAAACGAACAGGAATTATTTTTTTATAAAAAATAATATGAGACTCAATATTTTTGATACACGATATTTTTTCCAAATACAAACAAGAAACATTTTTCACAACTAACATCCATTCATATTTTAATCAACATTACACACACACAAACGCACACCAAACACGAAACATGTTTATTCAATTCAATAACTCTTGTACCTTTGATTTAGTATAAATTACACCTTTCAGTAATCTTATATCTTGTTTCAAAAACGAAGGCCGTATTATGTAAATACAAAATTGGATACGTTACATACCCAAAGTGGTAATGTATTGAAATACGTTCCCGGTAAAGTGTTTTTTTTTACTTAACAGAAATTCAACGAAAAGAAACAAAAAAAAAAAACGAACTTGAAATTTGTTTTGCTAATGTCTTTACATTTCCGTATTGTTGTGAATTTGAGTTTTAGATACACATCGAGGAATTATTGGAAATTTTAGAATGGTGTTTTAACATTCTTGAAATTGAGTTGTTTATTAAGATTATTTATTTATTAATAATTTTGTGTTTGCATTTATTTCGTTATACAAAACACTAAATAAACACTCAGTTTAATTCCTTACTTCACTTTATTTATAAAAGTATAATATTGAAAAGAAGAAAAACATAAGAAAACCTTACACCCATATGGGTAGAAAGGTCATTGAATATATATATATATATGGAGGAACTATCAAAGCGGATTACAGTATTAGAGCGTAGTGGATTAAGTCCCAATTCTACATTAGATAATACTTTCTTGAAAGAAGTTGATGATCGCAGGCATAGAGAACGAAACTTAATATTCTTCAACATTGATGAATCATCGGAAACTGACTCTAACATTCAATTGTCTGAAGATAAAATGAAATTATTGTCAGTGTTGAACCTTTTTCTTCTGATGTTGAAATGTTAAAATTCTTTCGATTGGGCAAGAAATCAATAAAACCTCGACCTGTTAAGGTTGTTTTTAGTAATCGTGAACATTGTTGGAAAATTTTAAATAATAAATAATATATATATAATATTGATTTACGTAAAGTCAACGAGAAAAATTTCGTAGTAATTTGGTATTAATTAAGTGAGGCTTAAAAACTATTTTAATTTTGAAATCTCTAATTATCCATAAATTTAATATTTGGGAATTTCAAAATTAGTCTTTGTAAGCTTTCTACAGAATTTTCAAAATGATTGAAAGATTTTTTACAAATTGTTTCTATACCTCCTTAGGAACAAAATCTGAGTTAAGTCTACACACTCTTAAAAAAACTTCTGAATTCGATAAACTTATGAATCTCGTCTCAATTGGCAAACAATGAGACAGCATCTCTCGAAGCGTATGGTAGGCATAGCATCACTTCCATTGCTAACGTTGGCGTCGTGTTCATTGCGCCCGTTATCGATAGGCAGACGGTCCTTTGTACTGTACTGAGCAGTTTTATGGCGGTCTGTGCTTTAGTTCTAGCCCACCATATCACTGCTCCATAGACCATCATGGGTCTGATTATAGTTGTATAAAGCCAAAGAGTTACCTTTGGTTTCAGTCCCCAAGTTTTGCCTATCACTCTGCGGCATTGCCAGAAGGCTCTGATCGATTATTCAGTTTTGTTTTCCAGGTGCGCTTTCCAGTTCAGTTTGCTGTCGAGAATTATACCTAGGTATTTCACCTCGCTGCTGAACTGTAGCGTCATGCCCTTGAGTTTCGGTGCCTTCCGTTTCACTTTATATCTTCTGGTAAAGAGAACCATCTCCGTTTTCGTCGGATTGACAGAGGTAGGAGGAGATCGATCAACATCGATTACAAAACCATATCGATTCGGTAAGAAGGCAATGCTCTGCGTTTGGTGGTATCAGAAAGGTGTGGTGTATCATGAGCTCCTAAAACCTGGCGAAACTGTTAAAACTAATCGCTACAGACAACAAATGATCAATTCAAACCATGAATTAATCGAAAAACGACCAGAATGGGCCATTATAAGGTGGACGCATACGAACCTCCCAACCAAGCTCTCGGAACTCCCGGAGATCGATGTGTATGGTCTGGCATTGTCCTGACACAATTCCTTTTCTAATGGCCAAAGCTGGTCGCTTCTGGGCGATTGCTTTTTTCAGTTTGTCCAATCATTGATTATTGCAGTTAAGAGTTTTGCCGTAGGGAACAGTTCATAGTACATAATTAAAAAAATCATGGGTCAATCCGGGACAACCTTATCATCGATTACAAAACCAGATCGATTCGGTAAGAAGGCAATGCTCTGAGTTTGGTGGGATCAGAAAGGTGTGGTTTATCATGAGCTCCTAAAACCTGGTGAAACTGTTAAAACTAATCGCTACAGACAACAAATGATCAATTCAAACCATGAATTAATCGAAAAACGACCAGAATGGGCCATTATAAGGTGCACGCATACGAACCTCCCAACCGAGCTCCTGGAACTCCCGGTGATCGATGTGTATGGTCTGGCATTGTCCTGACACAATTCCTTTTCTAATGGCCAAAGCTGGTCGTTTCTGGGCGATTGCTTTTTTCAGGCGGTCCAATTATTGACAGTGCAGTTAAGAGTTTTGCTGTAGTGAACAGTTCATAGTACATTATTAAAAAAACATGGGTCAATCCGGGACAACCTTCAACATCGATTACAAAACCAGATCGATTTAGTAAGAAGGCAATGCTCTGCGTTTGGTGGGATCAGAAAGGTGTGGTGTATCATGAGCTTCTAAAGCCTGGTGAAACTGTTAAAACTAATCGCTACAGACAACAAATGATCAATTCAAATCATGAATTGCCAGAATGGGCCAGAAGACATGGCAAAGTAATATTGTTACACGACAATGCACCTGCATACAAAGCAAAACTGGTTCAGGATACAATAAAAACACTTGGCTGGAAGCTGCTACCCCATCCGCCATATTCACCAGAGTTTGTCCCTTTCGACTACCATTTGTTTTCTCCGATAGGGTACGCATTGGCTGAGCAGCACTTCGGTTTCTACAAAGAAGTCGAAAATTGGATGTCTGATTGGTTTGCTTCAAAAGACGAACATTTCTATTTCTGACAATTCATAAGCACCACCCATGGATTGTCAGAAATATGGTAAAGATGTGTAGAAAGCAATGGTCAATACTTTGAATATATATATATATATATATATATTTAATTTCCCATTCAAAATTAGTGTTTCATTTTTTAAAAAAGTCGCTTATTTCATACCGGTACACCTGGTATATATATTTTAATGATGGAATTATTTTTTTTAGAAGTTTATATCAAAAAAGCGAAGAATCTCGTTATATCTAATTATATTGTTTATACTGTAAATTGCGGAAATACTTTCGAGTCGGTTTTAGTAAATATGATAGAAGCACATCGTCTATCCGACGCTGTTTTCGTTTGGCCCAGTTTTGCCGGCTCCGAAAATAGACCATCGGAGTTTGAATTATACGCTCTCGGGAAATGCAGTCCTCATTAACGATCCTTTGCCCGGATTAATGCAACATTTCAATTTTCGAAGAGCGGCGAAAAAAATTAAAAAAAAAAAAACAGGAGTGGCGTGCACGCTTTCAGAGGAGAAAAGGGGGAATATTATTATTACAGAAAGCGCTTTTATTTTCAGTTCCGGAGTTCATTGTGCGCCATTTATTTTTAGTGCCCGTGTCCGCGAACAAGGTCTCCACATTCGGGCTTCCCGATATAACAACATTTTCACAAAAAAAGTATGAGGGAATGAGTTTGTGATGTCTTGGAGAAAAAATTAAAACTTACAAAAAAATCTATGAATTTATTTCATTACACTTTATTTTTTTTTTCTTCAATTCATCACTAACTTATTCTCTAATTATTTGTTGTTGGACAACAACAAAATCAAAGAATAATTTTAGTAATGAATTTTAGAGAAAATTATAACTTCCAGCTTAAACACTTAATTAAATGTGAGTTTCGTGAAGATTTGGAAGATATATAAAAACACTTTGTACACATTTCTTTGCTTTTTTATTACAAACAATTGTTTGTAAAACATTGATGATGATCACATGGTGATCGAAATGTACATCTGTTACTAAATAAATAAGTGAAGAAAAGTGTACAAAGTGTTTTCATATTCCACCTTAAACAAAAACAAAATCCGCTGGGAATGCATTTCATTTTACTTTCGTTTATCATTGCACAATCAGGAAAGTAACCCGAGCCGACTCAGCTCGGGAATATTCTTCTTATTATTTTCTTCTCTTCCTTGGAGTGCAATTTTCTCGTGTGAACAGGATGTTTCGCGTTCTGCAACGCCTGTCTTCGCGAATGTGCACCAGACCACAAAAGACCACGAAATTCACCACTCTGACAGCGTTGCAGCAGAAGACTGACAGCGGCTGCCGGAGGGTGGCAGCAGGATGAAAATCAATACGTGCGAAAGTTTTAATTGGACCTCATTGCCGGTTAGATGGGGAATGTATCAAAATATCGTGGTACAAATTTTACTCCCCCATTCAGAGGGTACTTAATGAAAAGACTTTCGGAACAATGTAATAGGGATCTTTAGCAAATTAGGGATAATGTTTTCTATTGTGAAGGCTTCTACTTCGTTGTACATGTTTAAATTTAATAATGTAAAACACTTACTTTTTTTTTGTATTATCCATTATGCAATTCAATGTCTGCTGTGGTACAGCTCCGAGAATTAGTTGTTTTAATGTGCGTTTATTTTAAAATACTTAGTTAATATAAAATCTCGACACCCAATACGGGTAAAAGAGGATAAGATTAAGAAAGAAAGTTAATATAAATCAAAGAGTTACTGTTGGTTTGCAGTTTCGTTGGACAAGTAAAAATAAAACACGACGTACGTTTTGATGTTTTTACGTTTACTTTCAGAGATCGAATTCGAAAAATATACATATTTACAAGTTTATAAAGCAGTTACTCACAACGAGATTTTTCATCTTATTTTTTTTATTGGCTAGAATGTTAGTGGGAGGACCGTGTTAAATAAGGAGAAGGTAATGAAGTGGAAGATAAAATGGATATTGGCAACAAGGCCTTATAGTAGGAATTTCTATTTACATTTCTTCAAACTATATACAAAAGGGTTTTAGAAACAGTTATTTACGACGGGAACTAAATTACATGCTAATAAAAATGTCTCAAAGAGTCCTTCACGGTCGCTGGTAATTGGAGTTAACAAAAAGCCACCCCATGCGGGGACGGGTTGCTGGTCGTTTTTGACCTGCTTGGGGTTTCGCGCTATTGAGACGCGACAGTTACCGTAGCTAAAGAAGGAATAATTTATTAATTATTTTCAAATTCTTTTTATTTAAATTATTCAATGATCCTTTACAAGTTTAATAAATTTCCTTTTAGCCATTAACATCGGGGCTATGGTTTACTTAATTTTTACACTTTATAAATATTTTTTAGTTGTTTTATGTATTTAGCTATTTTTTCTTTCTGCCTCATTTTAGTTCATCCCTCTCTCTTGAAATGTTTTTGCTATACTATACTCCCAGTTATCCAACAATTTCCCTCCGTTTATAGTGAATTTATTAAGCGGAAAATGTATATCGACCTGTGGTCTTTCAACTTCATAAATAATACATTAATTTATGTATAAATCAAAACGTACATACTATACATAAATATGAAAGTAGCAATTATTATTATCATTCCTCTGGTGTGCTTAAATTGGTGTATTAATGTGTATGAGCTTCTGTTTGAGACTGGAGTGACGTTTTCAGTCGGGGGGTGCATTGTTAATTTCATAAACAGTTGCGACGACCCCTCCTGTGGGGGACGTGGACAGCCCGTCTCCGGGGAACGCGCGCCAACTGCGCTCTTGGGGTGACTGATTTCGTTGATTTTCATTCGTGATTGCCCATCACGCGCACTCGAAACGATGGACGCGGAAAATTCCCAGTATGACTTTTCGGTAATGGAATTACCACGAAAAGTACAGTTGGATTAATTTATTTTCAAACAATACAATAAAAACAAAACAAAAAAGAAACCTATTAACTTTTGTTATTAAATATTGTTTCAATCTATTGAAATTAAAGGTTGTCGAATAAGGTATTACATTTTGATCTGACTTATTGAAATCACAGGTTATCAAAAGCCTACAATATATATGAACTTTCACAATTTTGTCAAAATAATGAAAACACGGAGTTGATTGGATGCGAATTTACTTTAATTTTTATCTGAAACTACTGATTGAGCCTAGAACCAGAAGATAATCACATAATTGGCAGGAAATCCTCTTGGGCAATAAAGGCTATTATTATTGTTATTATAAGATAAGACATGTGGCTCCAACCTTTCCATTTTTGGAGGATCGATTGTATTAATTGTGTGGTTTTCCTCCGGTTCTAGGCCTGGATATGTAGTTTCGGATAAAAAAATAATTTATTTCATGTTGCTTCAATCTATCGAAACCAAAGATTATGAAATAAGGTAATGTGTGTGAAGCTGGCAATGAATCCAGCAATGAACCCGGCGCCTCCACACTGAGACTTTTTTTCCAAAAATATTTATTTAAAGGAAAATAACACTTGTTTAATCGTTTATTTATAATTATAACTAATAGCAGTGTCAATTGAATACAACAGAATCAAATTTATTCCTATAAATTCTAAAATATTCATAATACATATACTTTAAAAATCGGAAAATAGCGATTTTTTTATAAACAATATTTCTCAAACGGCGTACTTTTTTTCCAATTTTCTTTCAGAAATAGTTTAAACAATGTTTCTAGAAGTAAAATAAACAATCAGAAATGCGTGCCCATTAATAGTTTGTCTATAAACAAATTCATTGTTGGGTCGCATTTCCAACACTTGACGTTGATTTTCAAAGTTGTCAAATTTAGTTAGTGAATAACTGCTCGAGCAGGTCTTTAGTATAGCAATTTTATCTGAAGGCCAAAATTGGTGAAGCAAATAATTTATTTCTATCAATGTTCCTTTAGATTCCTAGAAAATTTATATTCACTTCTAAATATTTTTATGAGCGCAAAACAATTGAGCAGTTTAGATATAGCAATTGAATTTATTCCGCATTTCCTCTAAACAATTAAGCATTTAGCGATAAGTGGACTTTTTCCTGAGAAAAAATAACTCTAAGGCCGACAAACAGCTCAACTAACTAACATTTAATTGAATTACACACCTAACAACTTCCTCGTTTGTGCCTTTTTATTATTTTCTACGTGCAACCAGAAAACTGTAAATGGAATTAGTTTCATTCATAAACGTAATAAGTTGCGTGCAGAGCAAGTGGTCCTATACCGCTAACTTGTCTTGGTTTTTATTCATACACTCATGAACTTTCCCACAATGCATTTTGTGTCTTTGTCTAGTTCTTTAATTTATTTTGTTCTTCTCATTGTTGACCCTTAGATTTAGATTTTCCGAAACTACAGTCACAAGTAAAAATAAAGTGTTACACAAAACAAAGTTAAGAAGTGTTTTTGATTATCATACTTAAACATGTATAACGAAGTAGAAGCCTCCACAATAGAAAATATGGAAATTAATTAAAAATAAATTTGAAAATAACTGATTTATACAATTGAATAAATAATTATTATTCCTGATATATGATTGTATAATGTAAAAATAATTAAAAAATGTATTTATATAATTTTACCCTACACCCATGTGGGTAGAAAGGGGTCATTGAATATATATATATATATATATATATATATACAGAGAGGTTTTTTTGTCAGTATACATTAGGCGAAGTGTATACCTGCAAAAAACCGCGAGTCAAACGCATTGAACCGATTAATGTGTGTATGTTTAGTTGATTATTTGGTATATGTGTGTTCAGTTGCGTGTTATAGGCAACTAAACACACATACATTAATGCGTTTGACTCGCGTATTTTGCAGGTATACATAAGGGAAATGTATACTGATAAAAAAATCTCTCTGTATATATATATATATATATATATATATTTATATTTATATAATTTACCCCTACACCACCATTATGGTAGATGGGGATTTTATATTATATATATATTTATATAATTTATTTATTTATTAGTTCCCAATAGAAGAATCCAATTACAGGCAAGTCTTAAAAAATAAGTAATATTATATAGGAAAAACAAAGAAATATAATGTTAAACATAAGACATATAAGCTGTTTCTGTTATTTTAAGCATAAGTGGCTTGTTATCAGAGAAGTTAAAAAATAATCATGGTGTTCCTCGGAGATCGACGCTAGGTCCTCTGCTTTATTTGATTATTTGCAATAATTTCGTCAACTACATGGAACAAGTAGCTGATATAGTATTATTTGCTGATGATACTAAAGTTATAGATTAGTAAATAAAATAAATAAATATGCAGTGTATCCGAGTTGGATATAAAAATCTTCACAATTATATAATCCCGTGCGATCTTCTTTCTCGGTTTTAAAAGCCCGTCCGACTAAGTAGTTTTTCCTTTCTTTCTTCCGATCGCCGTTCGGCTTTCGTTTTATTTTTATTGCCGGCGCGCATCTTCTCTTTCTTCTCCTTTTTAATCTTTCTTCGGTCGCACGATTCCGGCCCGGAGGAGCATGATTCGTCGAAAAAAGTGAAAGCTCTCGTAGACGGACGCGCGGCGACGTCGTCGTCGTCGGCGAAAGGTGAACGGCTGCCCGAAGAGCTCCGGATGGCACGGGATGACAGAGTCGTTTCCTTTATAACGCCGAAACGGGAGTGTTTTGTACGATTGCACGTCGATTTCAACGAAGTGATTACACTGGAAATAATTAAACGTATAAAATCGTTTAATCGATGGTTTTCTTTTCTTTTTTGGATCCAGAAAACAAAAATAAAATGAAGTCCAAAATATCGAAAGGGGTATTAAAACTATTATTTCATAGGAGACATGATAGAATGCTCCATCCTATTGAAACCAAACATTGACAATAGAAAAGTGTATTTAATCACTTGGTCACAGTTATTTGAATGAATTAAATAAAAAATGATTTGAAAATAATTAACAAATTATTTCTACATTTAGCTCTGTAACATTTTGACTTACGATACGTAAGTACTTTAAACAAATGCACATTAACATAACTATTTCTCGGGCAAATAAACCGCCAGACATTGAATTACATAATGCACACTTGCTGTTGCATCTACATTTATTTCAGTGACATTTTGACTTACGATACGTAAGTACTTTAATCAAATGCACATTAACATAACTACTTCTCGGGCAAATAAACCGCCAGACATTGAATTACATAATGCACACTTGCTGTTGCATCTACATTTACCTCAGTGACATTTTGACTTACGATACGTAAGTACTTTAAACAAATGCACATTAAAATAACTACTTCTCGGGCAAATAAACCGCCAGACATTGAATTACATAATGCACACTTGCTGTTGCATCTACATTTAGCTCTGTGACTTTTGACTTACGCTACGTAAGTATGTTAAACAAATGCACATTAAAATAACTACTTCTCGGGCAAATAAACCGCCAGACATTGATTTACATAATATACACTTGCTGTTGCATCTACATTTAGCTCAGTGATATTTTGATTTACGTTACGTAAGTATTACACAATGTACATTTGTTTAAAAATGCAATGCAAAAATTGCATCATGCAACAACTTTTGATCCGAGAAAAATGCAATGAAAAGACCAAATATTGTTGCATGATGCAATATGTTGTTTTAATGTGCATTTGTCTAAAGTATTTACATTACGTAAGTCAAAATGTCACAGAACTAAATGTGAAAATAATTTATTAATTAAATCAAATCATTTGTATTTAAATATTGGCAAATATACTCTCGTTTCAAAAAAATCCGGACACCGAAGTGAATGACTGTTAGCGTAAGAAAATGTTCTTCTTTTCTGTTTGTATGTTACAAGATGTGAAACATTGCTTATAAAGTTGGGATTGGAAGTAAGAAAATATACTAAACATTTAATTCAATAAGGTAAAGTCATGAAGCATACAATCACATTTCTTTGGTATCCGGATTTTTTTTGTCCACGAGTGTAGTATTAGAACTATTATTTCATAGGATAAATGATAGAATACTACAACCAATTGAAACCAAAGATTTCTATTATCCACTGTCTGGCGAAAAAATAAAAGAAAGTTAGCTACTGCAACTTTTTGACTTACATAAGTATTTAAATGAAGAAAGGCAACTAGGATGGTGGGGACATATACAGAGGATGAAGAAAATAATTCCTGTAAAGCAAATATGGGAAGCAAGGACAACTACAAACAGAGGAAGAGGAAGACCAATAGAAAACTGGGAGAACAGCGTAACAAAGGCACTACAAGAAAGAGGAATAAACATAAAAGAAGCAGAAAAAATGGCTAAGGACAGAAACAACTGGAGGAGAGTCATTAAGAAATAGACAATGAAGAAAAACCCCGACACCAATTGGTAAAAGGGGACATCGATTATATATATATATATATATATATATAAGTATTTAAATAAAATATATTAAAGTACTTACGTAACGTAAATCAAAATGTTACAAAAAAAATATTTTTAAATCATTTTTATTTAATTTAAAGTAGGAGTAGGAGAAAGGACAATAATTTTTATTTAAATAATTAAAAGTTTCCACAAAAAAAAACGTACAGAATATTACAATATAAGTACAAAAAAATATTTATTTTACTCCTATCCCGAAAGATATTCTCATTTTGTTTGTTATCCCAATCAGGTTGATTGTTTCCACTTTTGTCTCTTTTTACCTGAACCACTTCGGACTTCCCTTATTGAAACAACTATTTCTCTTTTTTATTATTATTCATTCATATTCCGCCAAGTAAAAACACGATGAAAACCATAAAGTTAATTTCCCTGTATAAAAATAATCCCAATATGAATATTCAAAAAGCCTAACATTCCACAATTACTTTCAACTAATATAAAGATATACGATAGTGTGCGTGCCGCTTTAGCGCGTTCATACATATTTTTGATATGCTGTTGTTGGATTTATTATGTTTTCGAAATACCAGCTGGGGTTGAAACAGCTGCTTGCTTACGCCGATAGTCACCTGTTTCTCCGAAGATACACCTTGTGGCTGGAAATAAATTGGATCGCGGGCATAAGCACAGAAAAGTGAGCTATTAGAGGAAGTCCGTAATTTTCTAATTGGCGTGTCCTTCGTCACGCAATGCGATAAAAGTGAAATGAGAAGAAAAAAAAAAGAAGTTTATAAAAATAAACGGAACATACGTATTAATTTTTATGAGTTACGAGATTGTGCCAAAATTTTTAAAATACTTAAAATACAGAAAAATAAAGTTAATGTTATTTGCGCTATACTCTTGATGGAACTGTATCATTATTTTAGGTGAATGAAAATTCTTGTTATATTCCATAATTTTATTTTCAAATATCTGACATATATTTCAAATTTCCTTAGATGATTATCAAATTTTAATTTTAATTTTGATCATTAAAGTTTAATTTTAATTTTGATCATTATCAAAGTTTAAAATTTTAATTTTGATCATTATGAAAGTTTAAAATTTTATTTTTGATATATTAAATAAAAAATGATTTGAAAATAATTAATAAATTATTTCCACATTTAGCTTTGTCACAAATTATTGTGATTATTTTCAAATCATTTTTTATTTAATATATTTAAATAATTGTGACCAAGTGGAATAAATACTGTTTTCTATTTATTTTTGATGTTTTTAAAGCTTAAATTTTAATTTTTATCATTATCAAAGCTTGATAAGCTTTGAAAACAACCAGTTTAAACTCATAATGAGCGATGAGGCGCATTTTTACCACAATGGTAATGTGAATAAATAAAATTGCAGAATATAGAACACCCAAAATCCAAGAATAATTGTTGAACATCAAATATACCCATTTTGATGTACAGTATGCTATGGAATAACTTCAGAAAGGATAATTGTACGATATTTTTGTTATAACAGCGAACAAGTTGCGGTTAATGTGAATGGTAATGAATACCGGGCAATGATTGAAATTTGTTAAGGCCAGAGGTTGAGAATAATATAGAATTTTGGTTCCAACAAGATGGAGCCACAGCTCACATATCTCGTCCAACTTTGGTTCTCGTGTGAGAAATTTTTTTGAGATCGAATAATATCGGTTTTTTCTGATTTTAACTGGCCAACCCGTTCGCCAGATTTTTTCTATGGGGATAAGGTGTAAGCTAAGATTCATCCAACAGCTTAATACCAATATGCGAGAAGTGAGGGCGTTGGGTCCTGAAACTTTAAGAACAGTTATGGAAAATGCTTTGGAAAGAGCTCGTCAGGTCGAAGCAAAAAATGGGAATAATTTGAAAGATAACTTTAAAACTTAATGTGAACATATTTCCAAAGTATAATCTAATTTGTAATATATGCCAACGTTATTATTTGATTGGTGGAGCTGTGGTGGGACTTCGACCTAAATATCTTTTGTGCTTCTTTGTGCCAAAGTTAAATAAAATCAAAATGAAAAAAAAAAAGAAAATAACAAATTAAATCATAACGTTATTTATGCGCCACCCTATAGTTGTATTATAACGAAATCAATATTGTATTATAGAAAACTTTCATTGACATTAACATTAATAAAAAACATAGAACAACCTCCCACTATATACCATACTAATCCCCACCCCTCCTCGTCAGCTACAAAATAAGAGAGGTTACATGGCTCTATATTCAAATTTTACAATTGTGGATTCTTATGAAATGTTGTTATATTTAATATTTTTTTTAAATTAATCAGAAAGCATTTGACTCTGTATGGCATATTGGCCTCCTTTATAAATGTTTCATGTTAAAAATCCCGCGCCACCTAATTATCCTAATTCACAACTTCCTATCCAACAGATCCTGTCAAGTAAGAATACGCCAAAAATTTTCTCACACATTCCCAATCTTACAAGTCGTTCCTCAAGGTTCTCCCCTATCCCCACTCCTGTACAATATCTACTGCCACGACATCTATAACCAGGACCCAACTCATTTCGACTCTTCCTAATACGCCCTTTTATTCGCTGATGATACCGCCCTTATCACCCATGCTCCATCCCTTCACATAGCCCAACAATCCCTCCAAAAATCCTTCGATGCCGCCCAAGCCTGGTGCTCCAAGTGGCGGATCAAAATAAACCCTTCGAAATCCCAACTCTTTATTCCATATCATAAAATATCTCATCGATCTCCCACAATTTCCATCAATAACGTCACAATTCCCCCTTCCTATACATGCAAATATCTAGGCATCCTTTTTGACTCCAAACTCACCTTTAAACCCCACATCATTTCTAACAAATCCAAAATTCAAGTAAGGGCTCGGCATTTTAGGTCTCTTACGTATAAGCAACAAGGAATAAGCTTAAAAACCGCAACCAAAATATATAAATCAATTGGCAGGCCCTTACTAGACTACGGTGCAATCCTCTTTACCCAAATCAAACCATCATCCCTTTACTATATCGAAGTTGCCGCAAGATCCTCTCTAAGAATCCTCTCAAAACTCAGACATCCCAACAACCCTCTTCACAATCCTTCCAATGAATACCTCTATGAAAAAAACCCAAATCACACCCATATCCCAACGCTTAATAAACCTATCCCAAAAATTTGCAAAGAATTCCTATAACCAAACCTTCCTGTCAAAATTCTGTATTCATCGAAATTTAAATATCCCTTCTAAATACAACCATCCGTTCATCAACATTCATGAAATCATCAGAACACTGCAAGACAATTCAGCTAGCTAGCACAGATACTTTTATTGCAAATCACCGTAAATTCAGACAGGGCAGAAAGACCCCAGGTCGATAGCCCGAAGACAATATTTGTTTTCTTTTCATTGATTTTCCGAAAGGAGGCCCGTTTCGCATTTTATATGCTCATCATTGTGGTCTGCTGATTAAAATTACATCATTGATCCCTGAGAATTCTACTACGTTATACTTTGTGTATGATTATAAAATGCAATTAATAACAGAGAAAAAAAAACAAGTTTTTTTTGTGGACGATAAGAAACACACGCTTTGTTAATTTACTTATTATGTATGATTATATAAAACACTAAATTAATTATTTTCAAATTTCTTTATATTTAATTTAAAACAATGAAGTTTTGTATAACAGAATTTTGTATAACCTATGTAGTTTTGTGATTTTCTCAGAAAATGTTTTTCATTTATCTGGGTAAATACTTTGCAGAAACTATTGAGTAAACTACCAAATTATTCGGCTTACGGTTTACGGTTATGGTTTTGTAGGAGGTGCGCCCTTAGCACAGGCATATATAGGCTTAATAAGTTTTAAAAATAATATAATAAGATCTATGCTGTCAAATAATTATGGGAGTTAAATTTTACATGTAAATCCCTATAGCCCGCTTTACAATTCAACACCCTGTATATAGAAATATCTTTATTCTGATAATTACAAAGTACAATTGCAAAAATATTTCTATGCAATACATTTATGTTAGTCTGTTTTGGCTTTCGACCAGATGTCTTTCTGCTAAGAATTTTATATTTAGTGACTCTTACCTTAGTATTGTGCAAAAAATAGCGTAAAATAAAGTCTAAAAAAGTTATTAAGTTTACGCAACTAATAATTATTTTCTTGATTAGTAATTAAATTTACAGAAATAAAAATAAGGGCAGCAAGATCTGTCGCAGACTAATACTTCTGCCTGGGCTATTAACCAAACATATTTTTGCTCTTATTTTTATATATATATATATATATATATATACATCTTTATTTAGATAATAAGATAACAAAAAATTATAAAAATTATAATAACAATATTCACATTTAATGAAACGTTCAGTCACCATTCATCTAGCGTATGGATAATTAGTGATGGCTATTTCGGTTTTTTGAACCTCATCAGACTAGTGTGTTCCATGTGCAATGCCTTGAAATTAGGCAAAAGGTGGCGCTTGCGTTGTCTTTAATTTATTATAATTACAATATGTATAGTTGTGTTAGTAATCTGTCATGGGCTATCGACCATATTTCTGCCCCTTATTTTTATTTCTTTAAATTTAATTACTAAGCAAGAACATAATTATTGGTTGTAAAAACGACACAACTTTAATTTTTTTACATCTATTGTAATTATTTATTGTTTGCTTAAACAGGACAAGTTCGCCTTCCTTTAGTGGACGAAACAATGATTCTCGGTCGTCTACATTGTAGACCCAAATCGTTGACGATGCCACTTGAAATTACGCAAAAGGTGGCGCTTGCGTCGTCTTTAATTTATTATGAATTTATTATTTATGTTATATTGTTTTGTATTATCTATATAGTCTGAATAAATATTAATGTATATAATAAATACACAGTTATAATTCATTATTATTATAAATCACTAAAACCTCTTAGTAAATAAAACACTATTATTTCCTCCTTTTTTTATAAACACTTATAAGTTTTCACTGCATTATTAGATCCGTGATTTTTTTTTTAATGGCTTGAAGCTAAATATACGGGAGTAAATCCACATGTCATCGTCGCTAACGAAAAAATCCGTTCACTCCTGATTGATCCGATTGATTGATGCAAATCTAATCGGCCGGCGATTATTCCGCTTGGAATAACGTTTCCGGTTTCGCGATGGAAAAATCTCACGTAACTTATTTACACAAATTGAAATGGATGATGAAATCAAGCAAGGAATCGAGATTGAAATATTTATTCAGATTTATTTCGAATTATTAATATTTTGCGAAATAAAATTACAGAAGTTTTTTATTATTAAAATTTATTTTTTCATTATTTATTATGAATTTTTATTTGTTTCCATCCAAGGGAAGTCCGAAGTGGTTCAGGTAAAAAGAGACAAAAGTGGAAACAATCAACTTTATTGGGAAAACAAACAAAATGATAATATTTGTTTCCATCTATAATTTGATATAAGTTTTAATCTAATATTAAATAGTTCTACAATTTTATGACACGGACAGGGATTACATTTTAATTTTGTTTTCTTAGTGTATCATATGATAAAATAAAAGGTCCATATCGAACGTAAAAGATGAGAATCAATAAAAGTTATCCATACTAAAAATGAAAACGAACAAATTATTTGTATAATAAATTTAATAAATCATGCAAAGCGCCATCTATAAAATGATGTAACACATATATTTGAATAAATAATTAAATAATTTAGTTTTTAAATGAAATCGACAACTACTTGATTTTATAAAGCAGACACAAGAATTTGATATTTAGTACACGAAAAGGAAAGTAAACTTACCCTGTTTATAAAATTCAATCAAGAATGAAAACATTTATTATATTATAATATTTTATTTTCAAGTGTTTCCGTCTTTACAGATCATTATGGAATATTAAACTTGGTTTAAATTTTTATTTAAACTTTGCTAATATCTGTAATGATTAAAACGCGAGTCAGGAGATGAAAATATTATAAAATATTATAAATATTATAATAATATATTTCAGCATGGAAGCGTTATATTCCGCTTCTATGCTAAAAGGGTGTGAAACTCAGCATTGCTGAGGAGAGAGAGGGGTTGGCCACCAAGACGCATTAAAATATGTTAAATTGTCAAAATATTTACAACAAAAGTATTTACATTAACAATGTTTGTTGACACCAAGTTATATCAGATACCATCAAGAGCGCAGCGCAACATTTATTAACTTTTTACATTTTTTTATTATAAATTAAATAAAAAAGATGAATATTAAAATAATTAATAAATTATTTCTGACTTATGTTACATAAGTACTTTAAAACAAATGTTCAAGAATGGACTTTTGCTGTTGCATAACAGTAACATATTGTATAATGCAACAATTTTTGACTCAAAAATATTTAATGCAAAAAAAAACAAAACAAAAAATTACGTTATATAAGGTCATCTGCAGGCACATGTTTCGGGATTTCCATCCCTCATCAGTACAGCTCCGTCTTATATAATCACTAAGTTGTTAAATTAAATCAATCAAAGGTACGTTTGATTGATTTAATCACGTTGAGATCTCCGGTGGAAATGACTGAACGTTGACGGATGGACAAAGATTGGCAATCGAGTTATATAATATAAGTAACATATTGATGTTGAACATTTTACAATTTGCATAATTAAACCTATTGAGCCTATAGAGCTACTACTAACACAACTATACATATTGTTATTATAAATGTTTGTTAACTTATTATCTAAATAAAGATTTGTATATATATATATATATATATATATAAATAAGAGCAGAAAGATGTCTTTGTTGTTACAAAATCAAGGTGACATTTCTCATTCTTTTAAATAGAACGAGATACATCAAAATTAGTTTTGAATACTTATTCAATTTTTACATAGAACACTTTCTTTTTTGGTATATTATTTGTTTTGTATATTATTTTATTTTTTCTTTCTTTCAGGTTCTATGTAAATTTAATACTTCAATTCACACCAGCACAGCAACAACAATCACCATCATCAGTGTAGCGAAACGAATTTTCCATCGACGTCGAGTGTGTAATATGTCTGTGCTTGATTCGGGTTGCGCAGTAAGCCCGCGCGCATATCGTGTTCGCGCATAGTGTAAGCATGCTTTCGTACATGATACCGATCGATGAGAAGCCTCCTCCGGGCCCGGCGAAAGCTCACCTCCAGCTGACGCTGAGCGAGCCGCTGACGAACGGCCGCCAGAGCAATGCGATCAGCAAGGAGAACAGCATCAGCAGCTTCGCCAGCGACGCCACAACGGCGACGGTCAGCCACAGTTCCGCCACGCCGACCAGCCTGACCGACTGCAGGAGCAAGCCGAAGCTGCTGATTAATGGAGGGAAGCATCAAAGTCTTAAAAGGTAGGTGGGGTTAGTTGTATTGCAAAGGAATGTAGAAATATACGGCCGTATATGCAGACAAGAAGAATACTCGAAGATTGAATTTTATAAAATTTCTTATATTAAAACGAATTGTATTGAGATTTGTTGTATATTTAGAAATAGTTGAAAATAATTATTTTTCGGGAAACTAAATACTCCACGTTATTTATATTATCATCAGAGGTCTTGGAGATTTTTTTTTTTGAGATTTTTTTGAGAGATTTTTGTTTATAAAAATTTAAAAATATCGTAAGGGATGGGAAAAAAGTAAACTTTTGATGAAAATCAAAAAATCTCCAAAAATTTCCATTTTACACCAAAATTTAGCTAAAAAATGGGAGGATAAGTTGTTAGATTTTGAACAAAATTGAACAATTAGGTTTGAGCCAGTTTGAGCAAAATTGCGAGGTGAACAGGCTTAAAAAGTGGTTGGAATTGTATCTCCTTTTTGTGACTTCTTTCTGACGACCACGTGCAACATAAAAATATTTAATTCTTAAAAACTACAAAAATAGTTTTTAAGAATTAAATGGTTAAAAGCCCATTTCGCTAAGTTGTCTGTGAACTTAGCAATAATCCAGCTCTGTTAAAGTTCAATTGATGACACATTATTGGTTTAATTAAACTCTAAGGTTGGGTCTGCTTTTTGTTGCTCCTTTTATATTCATTTTTTTTCTTGTTCAGTTTATAGCAATTAACTACTTAAATATATAATTGAATTTCCCCATAAACTCCTACATTTTCATCACTAACATTTTTGTATTATAAAAATTCCACAGATTAAAAGGAGCAGCAAAAAATAGACACCAATTTGGAGATTAATTAATCTAATGTGTCATCAATGGAATGGTACAAACTTTAACAAAAATTGATTTTCGACAAATTAATACATTCAATGCAATTCATATGATTAGGTTTGTTAAATGAAATTCATCACGATTTCACAGCAATTCTGCGAGGTGAACTAGCTCAAACCTAATTATAAAAAGTGGTTGCAATTGTATCTCGTTTTTGTGACTTTTTTCTGACTACCGCATGCAACATAAAAATATGTTTTTTTTGTATTTTTTAAGAATTAAATGGTAATAAGCCCATTTCTCTAAGTTGCCTGTGAACTTAATAATAATCCAGCTCTGTTAAAGTTCAATTGATGACATTATTGGTTTAATTAAACTCTAGGTTGGGTCTGCTTTTTGTTGCTCCTTTTATATTCTTTTTTTTTGTTCAGTTTACAGCAATTAACTGCTTAAATATATAATTGAATTTCCCCATAAACTCCTACATTTTTATCACTAATATTTTTGTATTATAAAAATTCCACAGATTAAAAGGAGCAGCAAAAAATAGATACCAATTTGGAGATTAATTAATCCAGTGTGTCATCAATGGAACGGTACAAACTTTGACAAAAATTGATTTTCGACAAATTAATACATTTAACGCAATTCATATGATTAGGTTTGTTAAATGAAATTCATCACGATTTTACAGCCCCAAGACGTTTATGTATATATATATATATATATATATATATATATATATAAAGAATCTTTATTGTCAGTACAATATGCATATAAATGTGAAAGAATTAACAATAAATATTATTATTTTATTTACCGACAATCGGCTATCGGACAACAACCTTTCTGCCACCAAGCCGTTGATAATCACAAGAAATTAGAATTAAAAAAATATATACAGGAAGAGTTTTTTCGTGTTCTCTATGGGGATCACGAAAACTATAAGAGATAGAGAAACGGTTAACTGGGCAAAAAAGCCCTTTACAGTTTTTGTTTCTATCTCTATTAATAACAAAGAAAAAATTATTTTAAAAAATCGGCACTTTTGACATTTTTCAAAATATCTTGTTACCTTTGACTTTTTTGAAAATTGTACAAGAGATTTTTTATTCAGCACGTAAATCTGCATTTCTCACCGTTTCTCTATCTCTTATAGTTTCCGAGATCCCCATAGAGAACACGTAAAAAAAACTCGACCTTATACTAGGTGATTCGGGAGGAAATGACAATATTTTAAAGATATGCCCAGGAAGAAAAAAATAAGCAATTAAGGAGTTCAACACAAAATTCCTGCATTTTTATCAATAACTTCTTTAAATTCACATTTAATGAAACGTTCAGCCACCATTCATCTAGCATTCATCTAATTAGGCAAAAGGTGGCGCTTGCGTCGTCTTTAATTTATTATGATTAACTTCTTTAAACTATTACGTTTTCCTTTACACATCCCTATGTTGTGGCATTTTGTTAATAACATCCTGCACTTTTATAATTAACTTCTTCAATCCATTTATATTTCCTCTGCAGGTTCTTATTTTTTTTTATTAATTTGTGCATCTTTCAAATGATGTCACTGGATAATTGACTTCCCGATTGATGTCTCCTTTTTTCCCAGCTGCTCCTCTTTTTTGTGATTTTTCTTTTTCAGTTTGTGGCAATTGCCTAATTGCCTAATCATGCGCCTGGTAATGTAATTACGCACCGTCGAGTTTTCCAGTTGTGCGCAAATAGACATTATCATTAACCTTAATGCGAGTGCTTTTATGCACGTCCGTAACGTTATGAAAAAAAAAAAAGAATAAATCGAGGAATCCAGATAAGCCAAAGACCTAGTTTTGGAAAATAATAATTAACATCTAAATATAAAGATAATTTGTTTCATCATAGTTTTGTTGTTGGAATTAATTTATTAATAATAGAAAAAAAAGTATATATTCATTTGGTTATAGTTGTTATTATTTTATTTGTGTGGCTGTAGTGGCACTTCGACCTAAAGATCATTTGTCAGCCCCCCTCCAATTTTCAAATTCTTTTTATTTAATTTATTTAAATAATTGTGACCAAGTGAATAAATAAATACATTTTCTATCATAATTTTTACTTTCCCCGGACCCCTGTCCAAGGGAAAGTATTGTGATCGTGAAAATTTTCGAACCGCCAATTTCAACAAATATGCACGTTTTGAGGTCCCCTGAGTCCATTCCATCGAGTTTTGAAAAATGTCTGTGTGTGTGTCTGTGTGTCTGTGTGTTTCCGCGATAGCGCCTAAACGGCTAAATGGATTAAGACCAAACTTGATATCTAAGCTTTATATAACAGTGGAATGATCTGAAAAGCTTTTGGTTAGAATCAAAACTCATTAAGTGCAACTTTACTCTTAGCAATTTTTCATTTTTTAATTCGGATAGAAAAATGTTTCAAATAAAAGTTTTAGATCTTGGAAAATAAATAATTTCTGTTATAAAACTTTTATTGTAGGACCTCCGGTTTTCATTTTATAAGCATTTATCTGATAAATTCCCTTAGAGATTTTAATTATTGAAATAATTATTTTAATGAAAAATAAAACGTCAAAGTGCCGTCAAATTCAACTTATCATTCGCAAACGCCTCCAGTTTGCAAAAATGAAGAAGAGTGTGGAGGAATAATTTTAACCTATTGTAAGGTAAGAAATAACACACATAATTACAATATTCTTCTAAATACTCGGGTTTAACTTTAAAAGATAACAATCAATTTTTTCTATTAATCATTTTGCTTCCCTATTAAATTTTCTATCAGAAAGTTATTTGACCGTATTCACCGGGGAAAGTGCCATGATGGACACATCACCATTTTTTATAACATTTTGACTTGGTCACAGTTATTTAAATATATTAAATAAAAATGATTTGAAAATAATTAATAATTAATAATGTGGAAATAATTTATTAATTATTTTCAAATAATTTTTATTTAATACACAATATAAAATTTCTCATAAATTAATCAACTCGCAGTTAACGTCTTCTTCAACAAACACCCATTAATCCTCACTACGTTAACCGTTAATTAATCAGGAACACGTGGAAATAGAAAGAAATTCCATTAAGAGGGGACGAAATTTCAATTACACACGTGACACCATGGATTTACCCGTCCATCGGTGGCGTACAGCAAGGGCTTCCCCTGGGTAATTACGGCTCTAGCCTATTATGTGATTTTATTTCCCTCCGTTTTATTACCCAACACTTCGACACGTCATTAACGATCGAACGGTCTTCTCGTGTGGCAATTTGTTAAAAAGATTGATAAATCTGATGTAATTAACACTCCGGACACTCGATTGCCAGCCGTAGATGGGAGTTTATTTCTAGGACGAATTCCGTGCATAATTTACAAATTCGCGCGGAGAAATGTTGGGAAATACACGAAATTTATGTAAATTATAATGTATAAAGTATAAATGAAATAAACAATCTGTTTAACCTAATTGTTTTGAAAAAAAAAAAATATATTAAATAAAATTATAAATAAACTTTATAACTTTATAAATTACTTTATTTTTATTACTTAGTTTTAGTAGTATTAACCTAATTGTTTTGAAAAAAAATTATTAAATAAAATTATAAATAAACTTTATAACTTTATAAATTACTTTATTTTATTACTTAGTTTTAGTATTATATTTCAAGGTCACTTGTCATTATCAATATTTATTCTCAAAAGAAATAAACAATAAATTATAACAAAACGTAGTATAAACCATAAATGAATATAAGTTTAATTTATGGTTAAATTCAATGTTCCAAACAAAGTCTTTAATTTATGTTTCTTTATAAATAAATGAAATATTTTAATCTCAGCAGAAAGACATCCGGTCGATAGCCCGTGACAGACTACTAACCCACCAATATTATTTTTTTGTTTAAGGTACAATCTTGTTGAAACTACACTTATAATTTAATTATTTTTTTATGCATATCTCAAGTTTTATTTTTCACTAAATTGTGGGAAATATTTATATTTATATATTTTGTTGAGGGCAGAAAGACCTCTGGTCGATAGCCCAGACTGACTAACACCTACATGTATTGTAATTATTTATATTGTTAAAATTATGTATATAGTCTGAATAAATATATATCTTTATTATATCTGGGCTATATATATATATATATTGTTGATTCAATAATATTTTAAAGATTAGTTTTTGCGAAAAAATAATTATGAAAAAGCAATGAAAATTATATAAATAATTTTCATTGCTTTTTCATAATTATTTTTTCATTATTATTTTAATTTTTGATAAAAACTCGTGCAATGAATAATGTCCATTGATGAAAACATCAATGTAATACGAAGATGTAGCTTTATAAATATTGGTAAGTAATGCCAATCACAATTAAAAACACGTTTGATTCCTTACTTCACTTTTATTTTTATACGTTAGATGTACATAATCTAAAAAAAAATGGTTAATCTCGGTTGACCAGGAAGCTATTTTAATCACTAATTGTTTAATTTGAGTTATGTGTACATCTAACGTATAAAAATAAAAGTGAATAAGGCAGATAGCCCGGACAGACTAACACAATAATTATTCTTGTTAAGTAAATATAAATGTATGTATAAGCTTATATAATGTTGTCTGAATAAAGTTGTTTGTATATATAAAAGTGAAGTAAGGAATAAAATGTTTTTTTTTTAATTGTGATTAAAATCTCTTCACATAACTCAAATTAAACAATTATTTATTTATTTATTTACATACAGACACAGAATGAGTAAACATTCCTATAAAGTAAGTATGAATATTACAAAAAAATATATATATACACATGTAACACAAAAATTATTAATGCCTTTATCTAGTTATCTCTTTTTACTAAACCATACTCTTAAACAAATATAATCAGAATAAAAAGACTTTTTTAACTTTCTATAATACAAACTTAACCCGACACTCTTAAGGGTATAGAGTTTTTTTATGATATATATATATATATATATATATTTACAAAACAAATTTACTTTAATTTAAAACAGCTTTGGCAAATGTAGTTTGTCATTTAAAATTGTATTTTACAAAAATTGATTTTTTTATTTTTTACTCAATTTATGCTCTTTTCCTGCACATTGTGTTGGATTATTTAATGATTTTCGATTGAATATTCTTTTCAAATTTTTAAATATTATGACTATTTTTCAGTAGCTGTAACAACCAAATGAATCCCAATCAAGTAAATCTGGATAACTGTTAATACGAATAAAGCGATGGTGTTAACACACGAAAAATGTTTCGGAATTGTATCCGGGCGTAATAAAACTGACCGCTAACAAGCAGCTTAGATACCACCATTAAATCTCTCATTCCGCAACGGCGGCGCACTTAAACTCGGAACTATTCATTTTTGCGTCGAGATTTCAGATAAAGCCATTACGCCGCATATTTTATTGTCCCCATTAAAATCTCAGTGTACCGCAATTTCCTAGTTATGCGAAATGACATTATATCCCACCGCGATCCGTGGATTAATGCCGGCGACACTCCCCGGTGTCCACAATGAAACCGTCACATTTTCAGCCGTTTGTGTCTGTGTGTGTCAAGGTCCGATATCCGTTTCCGCTCCGAGCCTAATTCAATAAACTAATTAAGTCCGATTCAGCTGCATGGAATGTAGTGTTTAATAGTTTTGAATGTTCTGCGTAACAGTTTCTTTTTTTATATATTTTGAATTAAATTATAACTTATCCCACGATGAAACATGTTTATGTAATAATTAGGATGTATTGCAATTAACATTTATACGTTTTAAATTTATGCAACTAATAGTCAAATAACACAAGATCACGAATAAAAAAACCCATGTCATTATCTCCATTAATAAACTCTGTGGATGCGTGCAGAGTTGTTAACAAATCCCATAAGAGAGCTTCAAGGCCAATTCGTGACGAACACTCTTAATAGTGAAACGAATAACCAAGAGTACTCGAGGTGTGTAGATTAAAAAAAAAATAGTTGTTGAGATTTAGAATAATCACAGTTGGGTATGCATTTTATCAATAGATGGTGCTGTTATTATTAGTGATGGGCAAGATCGATCAAAAAAAATCGACTGCTCGATCCTTGCAGGTGATCGAGCTGCTCGATCTCTATGATCGGCTCGATCTTCTCGGACTCATTTTCGGATTGGATTGATCATGTTATGTAGCTCTGCTCGAGCAATGATGAAGCGGATCGATGGGTCTAGATAAGAACGATCACTGAATCAAAGTATTTTACTTAAGTTATTTAAGTTATGCTAAGTGAGATAGCCTTTATTTATTTATTTACTAAATACATTTGAAATTTAATAAAAAAAATACAGTCACTATAATAGTTTAAAATTAATTTTTATTAATTAATTTTATGTCATTGAAATCTACTATTTTTACTATAAATTGACTTTAAAGTCATTTATAGTTATTATTTTTGCTAGAAATTGATTTTAAAGTCAACTTACTTCACTATTATTGTCAAAATTTGACTGTTAAGTCATTGATTGTAACTATTTTCACTAGAAATTGAGTATTTGTACTAGAAATTGATTTTAAAGTCATTTATTTATAAATTCGATTTTCAAGTCATTTTGCTTGAAATTGACTTTGAAGTCAATTTACTTTACTATTGTCAAAAATTGACTTTAGTCATTGATAGTCACTATTTTCACTAGAAATTGACTTTAAAGTCACTATTTGTACTAGAAATTAATTTTAAAATCAATTATAATCATTATTTTTTCTATAAATTGACTTTGAAGCCAACTTACTTCACAATTATTGTCAAAAATTCACTTTAAAGTCATTGATAGTCACTATTCTCACTAGAAATTGACTGTAGAGTCACTATTTTCACAAGAAATTGACTTTAGAGTCACTATTTGTACTATAAATTGACTGTAAAGTCATTGATAGTCACTATTTTCACTATAAATTGACTGTAGAGTCACTATTTTTACTAGAAATTCACTTTAAAGTCACTATTTGTACTATAACTTGAGTGTAAAGTCATTCATAGTCACTATTTTCACTAGAAATTGACTATAGAGTCACTATTTGTACTATAAATTGACTGTAAAGTTATTGATAGTCACTATTTTCACTAGAAATTGATTGTAGTGTCACTATTTTTACTAGAAATTGACTGTAAAGTCATTGATAGTCACTATTTTCACTATAGATTGACTCTAAAGTCATTTATAGTCTCTATTGTCAAATATTGATTTCAAACTCATTTATAATCATTATTTTTTGCTAGAAATTGACTTTGAAGTCAACTTACTTCACTATTATTGTCAAAAATTGACTGTAAAGTAATTGATTGTCATTATATTCACCAGAAATTGACGTTAAAGTCATTTATAGTCACTATTATTATCAAAAATCGACTTTAAAGTCGTTGATAGTCACTATTTTCACTTTAAAGTCACTATTTGTACTAGAAATTGTCTTTAAAGTCATTTATCGTCACTATTATTGTCAAAAAATTGACTTTAAAGTCAATGATAGTCACCATATTCACTATAAATTGACTTTAAAATCATTTATAGTCAATATTATTATCAAAAATCGACTTTAAAGTCATTTATAAACACTATTTTCATTAAAAATCGACTCTAAAGTTACCAATGGTACTAGAAATTGTCTTTAAAGTCATTTATAGTAACTATTATTGTCAAAAATTGATTTTAAAGTCATTTACAGTAACTATTTTTGCTACAGATGGACTTAAAGTCATTGATATTGACACTATTATGATTAGAAATAACATTAAAGTCAATGATTATCACTATTTTCACTATAAATTGACTTTAAAGTAACTTTATGTCAAATTTTTGTTGCCTTGCCGTTTTAGTTAATGTTTAACTTCAACATTATTATTCAAAATATTTAATTTACTTTAAAAAAATCATAGATTAATTTAATTTGATTTTGAAATAATAATTTTATAGCGATGGTTTTTCTTTTTGAAAATTTGAAAAGCAGCTAAATTTTAGTTGGAGTGGGTTTTTACAGGTGTTTTTTTTTTTTTTCGAGGAGTAATTTTTTGGGGAGTGGTTTTGCGGTGGATGTATTTATACGATTTTCAAAGAATAAGTTCACAGGGGTGATTTTTGACAGGGGTTGTAATTTTCCAGATACGTTTGACAGCGTAGTTTTCTAAAGTAGTGATTTTCCATGAGATATTTTTAAGGGGTTTTCTGATCAGCTCAATTGGCTCGATCTGTTTGATCCTTCTAAACAGCGCCACCGGATCGATCTTTCTGATCAGCTCGATCTTTCTAAATAGCTTGAACGACTCGATACTTAAACTGATCGATTATTGATTGATCGATCTTTGAAATGATCGATGTTGCCCATCGCTAGTTATTATTCCAAGTAACGTCATTGGTTGTTCAAACCTACACCCCAGGTAGATTTTGAACAATAGATGACACTGCTAGTGTCCTAAGCTGCGCTATCTGTTGTTAAAATATATACTTTAAACATTAGATGTCGCCACACATCATGACTAGAACCATTTAAATATATATATATATATATATATATATATATATGAGTTATCTTAATATTCGAAACAACATTCTACAAAAAATGTTTCTAGAGATTATTTAGCAAAATGGGTTTTACAGAAGTAAACAATATAATAATAAATGTCTTCGTTTAACCAAAACAATAATGTCTTCTGATTTTTTAATCTTCTATTATTCTTTTCACTTCAAAATTATTTAACATCTAAATATTGTTCGCTAATTATTTATCATCTCCCGCTTAATAAATGAGAGTCATTCAAGAAATAATATCATAATAATTTATTTACGAAAAAAAAGGTTCCTTATTTAATTTAAAATATTATAATTACGTAACTCATAGAGAGAATAGTACATTTTCTCTCTCATTCAGTTTTTAAAATTTGAAAAAAACGATTATTATTGATTCATTATAATGATTGTAGAAACGTTTCACATTGTAGTTTTAATGAAATTAAAAAAAATCTATTGATAATGGGCTGATAACCCGAAATTAGTCGAGAACTTAAAGTTATTCAAGTTAACCTGTGTTTTCATTTATCAAATGTAATAATCTTTTCATATTTATTAATACAAAAATGAATTTGAAAATAATTAATTATTCTCTTTTAATTACTCTGTAATTTATTGACTTACGAAGTAATCAAATATCTATTGAAACAACTACTTCCCTGGTAAATTTAGGTTTAATCAACAATAATACAGAAGAAAATATCAACTGACAAATAATCGCTTTTTTTGTTCGATTGAAACCAATATTGTTGTGAGTACTCAACTGTCAAAATCGACAAGAAATCAAAATGTACAGCAAAATATAAATATAAACATACGTGTACATATATGAAAGTAAAAAAAAAGAGTGTAATTTATGAATTTTCGTGTATTACAGGCGATTTGTAATAGACGAAAATTCTCTTACACTCTTTTTATTTTACTTTCATATATGTACACGTATGTTTATATTTATATAAAAGTGTCGAAACAATTCCACATTGCGTTATGTAAATAAAATAAGGTAGTATATTATAAATCAATTAACCCTGACAGTTCCGTCGAAGGTGGGTAATTGGAGAGCAAATAAAAGCGGGAGATGGATGATAAATAATTTAGCGAACCGCTTATTAGCGTTAATGAATTCCTACCATTTTTACAAAGTTTAATAGTCTCAGTAATAAATATATCAATAGTCGGGCGCGCGCAAACACCCACATACGTTCTGCACACATGATTACTGTAATTGTATGCACGTCATGTACTGCACCGTACTGTACAGTACTTATCATCAGTGTACCAATAAATAGGATATAAGTAATGGCCTGTTATTAAAGAAAACCATGTGCCATATTGGGTTTGTTTGTATTGCATTGTTTTTAATACTTGCATTTAAAGAGGTGATGAAACTTGATCTTCGTATATAAGTTTTGGAACAGGAAAAAATCTTCATCTCATCATTCAGTTTTTACAGTTTGTACATTATGTAATTCAATGTCCGGCGTGGGTATTTGCCCGGGAAGTAGTTGTTTTAATGTGCATTTGTTTAACGTACTTACGTAGCGTAAGTCAAAAGTCACAGAGCTAATAATAATAATTTATTAATTATTTTCAAATCATTTTTATTTAATATATTTAAATAACTGTGACCAAGTGAATGAATACTCTTTTCTATTTATAAAAATGTTCATTTTATTCAATAGTTAATTTTCGACCACTCGTCGAAACTAGTCGGAATTTATATATAGTAATAGTGAAACGAATATCCAACTCTTAATTAAAATAAATCCCAATTATTACAACCAATCAGTTTTAGTTTATTACGATTCTAATTTAAAAAATATAAACAAAACTGCTCCAGAGTTAATTTAAGGAATTAATTTGGTGTTGAATTTTAATGTATAATTTATTAATTAATTATGAGTGAAACAGAAATATCTACTGTGACTTTAAAATGCAACCATCAAGTTTCTAGCAGAATGCGATCAACATTTTCTTCAATTCAGGACAATTTATTAAAAATTAAAACCCTATGTTTGTTTCACTTATTTATATTTTCTCCGACTAGTTTCGACCATTGGTCATCTTTTAGCTAAATTTGTATAAAATTAAGTATTTCGGAGATTGCATATTTTAAAATACAATACAATCATGTCCAGCTAGTTAACATTTTCTTTGTTATCCCCTCTATTTCAACAATGCACATTAAAACTTCCCCAAATTATAACCCATTTGTCTAATTAAGCTTCGCTTCCATAGACCACGCTGCACAAGGTAACACGAAATGCCAATAGTCATCAACGAGCACATATCGATAATCGTTACAATGGGAAATAAAGTACGGCACAAGGCCAAATTTGATTTCGTTTGACCTTAAACATTACCTGTTGTGTCGTTCTAAAAATACCGCAAATTTTTATTAACACCATTAAGCGTTCATATTTCACGAACGCACAAACAAAGAGTGTATAAATATTTGAAAATATGTATACAACAATAACTGAATAATTATATGTTCTCCGTTTTTATATATTGAATGATTTATTGCTGGTATTCTAAATCGTATGAATCGGAAGGAATGGTATAATTTATATTACTGGTTTACTGGTGAATTCAATAAAATTATCGTAAAATCTACAAGAGTGCTGAAAAATATATGGCCGTGAAATTAGCATATTATAAAAAGTAACAAAACTAGTCGAGAATTTTAAGTTTTTCAATTTAATCTGTGTTTTATTTATTTTATTGGTAGATTTTTAATAATCTAATCATATTTATTATTACAAAACTATTTCTCTTTCACTCTAAAAAGCGTGACCGTAGTCCAGGTGGCGTTGTAGAAAATCAAATAATTTACAGGAATCTGTTCCATTTTTATAATTTATTTCACTAAAGATATACTTTCATTGGTATGAGAATTTATTTATTAATACAAAACATTCCACAGAGCTAATCATGTTCGAACAATCCGAAAAAAAAAATGAATTATTTTGATAGGAAATGTTTACAATTGTCACAACACTTTTATAGATATGGACATACTTTATAAAAATTTTTAAAACACTAAAAAAAATCTATGATCTATCTAATCATATTTATTATTACAAAACTATTTCTCTTTTACCCTAAAAGCGTGACCGTAGTCCAGGTGGCGTTGTAGAAAGTCAAATAATTTACAGGAATCTGTTTTACTTTTATAATTTATTTCACTAAAGATATACTTTCATTGGTATGACAATTTATTTATTAATACAAAACATTCCACAGAGCTAATCATGTTCGAACAATCCGAAAAAAAAAGAATTATTTTGATAGGAAATGTTTAAAATTGTCAATACTTTTATAGATATGGACATACTTTATAAAAACTTTTATAACACTAAAAAAAAAAAAGTAAAATGATATAAAAGCAGATGTAACATATTAATATTCGCTCTGTCGAACTTTTACACTACTTTGATTTTGAATTATTATTAGTAAGGAGTAATATTGCAATTGTGGTTTATTTATACAAAATTATTAACAACTCGATGGATGATCAATCATTATCGCCATATATAAATTTACATGTATTAAGGGTAACCTCTCGAAATACTATCGTAATTAGGCGTAATTAATATTTGAATTCCCCTATTAATAAATTCATGCCATTATACAATCAAATAAACATTTTTAGTAATACATTAAATGTATTTAAAATGTCATTACTGCTTTACTATTTTAGATATATATATTATTTATGTTATACTGTATAAATGTTTAGAATTAATTTTTATTAATTTTTATATGCAATAATTAAATATTCGTTTCATCATACACATTGTGCTTATACGCTATAATTTGTAATTGTTAGTCTTAACTTATCCTACAATAAGATCTGTTGGATAATTTGCCTCATGAGATTAAGGACAGTACGCCCTTATTAATTTTCAAACAAAAAATAAAATAAAATAAAATAAAATAAAATAAAATAAAATAAAATAAAATAAAATAAAATAAAATAAAATAAAATAAAATAAAATAAAATAAAATAAAATAAAATAAAATAAAATAAAATAAAATAAAATAAAATAAAATAAAATAAAATAAAATAAAATAAAATAAAATAAAATAAAATAAAATAAAATAAAATAAAATAAAATAAAATAAAATAAAATAAAATAAAATAAAATAAAATAAAATAAAATAAAATAAAATAAAATAAAATAAAATAAAATAAAATAAAATAAAATAAAATAAAATAAAATAAAATAAAATAAAATAAAATAAAATAAAATAAAATAAAATAAAATAAAATAAAATAAAATAAAATAAAATAAAATAAAATAAAATAAAATAAAATAAAATAAAATAAAATAAAATAAAATAAAATAAAATAAAATAAAATAAAATAAAATAAAATAAAATAAAATAAAATAAAATTAAATTAAATTAAATTAAATTAAATGAAACAAAGATGATTCACACATTTGCAGCTATTTAAAATTACAATGAAATTAAACAAGGACAATTTTTTGCCAATGATCAATAAAAAAAAAAAAATGTAAGTTTTACAAACATCTATTGAAACAACTTAAACAAAAAAAAAAAAAATTGTGTATAAACTTTTTTCAAGCAAATAACTTTTAAGTTTTCCGGCGGGGTAAATGCTCGGGAAGTGCATTTACCCCGCGAGAAAACTTAAAAGCTATTTGTTTGAAAAAGTTTGTACACAATTGAACAATTTTTTTTGTTTAAGTTTAGTTAATTTACACCCCTAGGCGGAATTGTGACATTTTCTTTTTGAATGTACATATTGCTAACTAATACTGAATGTAATTACAAAATGAAATAAACTATAATACTATAATAATAAATAAATTAACCCTCCCCGTATTAACAATCCCTTAAACGAATGTCTCCATTTCACCCTTCCCTTTAATAATATAGCCATCCACATATTTTTAGTTTATATTCATCCTCATTCTACTATTGACGACACAATTTTCACGAAAGCATCGCTATACGATCACGCTATTATAATTGGAGATTTTAACGTCAATAGTAGAAAATCCCGGCATGTCCACAATTTTTGTTCTAATTCCAATTTTATTAAAATCCCTACGCCTCCCACATTCATTATGAACGAAAATCAATCCACCACTCCTGACCTTATCCTATGCACCTCCAACATTCGCCCTATTATCCATTCCCTAAAACTAATTCCAGACATCTGCTCCGATCACCTCGCAATCCAATTTGACCTTAATACCCTATCACCTCCCGCTCAACCACTTCCCGAGTTTATCCTCAATTACCAGAACTGTAATGTAGAAAAAGTTGCTGAAGACATTCTGACAATTTTTAATAATGATGAAGACATAAATCCTACTCTTATTTCCCGTTTTAATAAAATATTATCCGAATCCATTTCCCGACATACTCCTAAAATTAAAAAACAATTTTACAAATATCCACTCCCAAAATTTATCCTCAGACTGTTAAAATATAAAAGACAGATTTACAGAGACATTAAATTCAATGACGACAGTTCAATTAGACGACGATTTAACCAACTGAATAGACAGATCAAATCTTTAATTTTAGAGTTTAGACAAAATAAATGGACAGAAACTTGTAACAAAATAAATGAAATGCAAGGAAAGACTTACTGGACGGAAATTAAAAAATTATCGAAATACAAAAAATCTGACAATTTTAACAATATTAAAGACCCGACGGACAATACAATACTGACCGACGATTTTTCTTTAGCGGAAGCTTTTGCAGGACAGTTAGAGAAGACGTTTAAACCGACAAAAGACAACAACTATGACGATTTTTTTTTTAATTTGGTAACCAATTGGTACGACGCTTTCGACAACACTCCTTTACCTCCACCACCAGACGATTCAATAGACGAGACAGATTACTACACAATATTACACTCTGGTAAAAATTCCTCTCCCGGTTTCGATAAAATCCCCAGATTCGTTCTCAAAAATCTCCCAAACGAAATCCATCAATTTATTCTCAAAATTTTCAATTATTGTTACTCCCACCAATACTTCCCTCCCCAATGGAAAAAGGGAATAATTGTTTGCATCCCGAAATCCGATAATGATCCCACACTAGTGTCCAACTACCGTCCTATTACCCTTCTTCCTGTCATCGGAAAACTTTTTGAATCCCTCATTAAACAAAAACTCCTCAAGTGTTCGATTGATTATATCCCAGAATACCAATTCGGCTTCCTTCCCAAAAGATCCACAATAATTCCCTTATCCATCCTTACTTCCAATATGCAAACTAAACATTTGGAAGGTCAACAATCAGCCGTACTATTTTTGGATATACAAAAAGCGTTTGATACAGTTTGGCATATTGGACTCCTTTACAAATGCTTCCTTCTACACATTCCGCGCCACTTAATTATTCTTATACATAACTTCCTTTCCAACAGATCCTGCCAAGTAAGAATACGACAAACTCTCTCCCATTCATTTCCAATCTTACAAGGTGTCCCTCAAGGTTCTCCTTTATCCCCACTCCTATATAACATATTTTGCCATGATATATACAATCCAGACCCCACATATTTTAACCCATCCCAGTATTCTTTACTTTTCGCTGATGACACAGCTCTCATAACTCATGCTCCCACTCTACAAGCAGCACAACGATCACTACAAACTTCATTCGACTCGATACAAGCCTGGTGCTCAAAATGGCGCATTAAAATTAATCCTGCTAAATCGAAACTCTTTATCCCATTCCACAAAATTACACCGCAGTCTCCCACAATTTCTATCAATAATACCTTAGTCTCTCCTTCAAACACCTGCAAATACCTAGGCATTCTATTCGACTCCAAACTCTCCTTTAAACCTCATATCCTTTCATCTAAAATTAAAATTCAAAACAGGGCCCGGCATTTCAGATCTCTTACGTACAAGCAACAAGGTATATCCATTAAAACCGCCACTCATATATACAAAGCTATATGCCGGCCCCTGCTTGATTACGGTGCTATCCTCTTCACTCAACTCATTCCTTCCACTATGTATCACCTCCAAGTCGCCGAAAGATCCTCCCTAAGAATCCTTACCAAACTCAGGCATCCCAACAACCCACTTCACAATCCCTCCAATGAATACCTTTATGAATCCACCCAAATCCCACCCATATCCCAGCGTATATTAGCCTTAAGTAAAAAATTTGCCAATAATTCTGATAATCTACCCCTTCTTACAAAATTCTGTATTCCCCGTAACCCTAATATCCTTCCTAAATACAAACATCCTACAATCACCATTCATCAATTCATTTGCGCAAATCATCAGGACAGTCCAGCTAGCTAGCATAGATTTTTCTTTATCTTCATCATAAATTCACGACAGGGCAGAAAGACCTCTGGTCGATAGCCCAGACAGACTAACACCTATATGTATTGTTATTATTTATTTTGTTATATTGTTAAAATTATCTATATAGTCTGAATAAAGATATATATATATATATAAATAAATATTATATATTTATGTTATTGTTTTGTAAATATTACCTGTAATAAGATTATTTAATCTGCTGGGCAATAAAGATCTATTATTATTATCTTTATGTAATTGTTTTGAATAGCGCCACCTAAGCCACGGCAACGATGAAGATGTATAACCGATATGATCAATAAATAAACCATAATATTTTTCTCATAAATTTCGTTTCTACAAACGGATTAGGCTGTGTTAAAAATGTTTACAAAACAATACAACAATCTGCATCAATTAAAATTAAAATTCATGAAAGCAAATTTATAAATCATTATTTTTTTACAAATTACTCTTTCACAGACTAGTTAAGCTTTGTTAAAAATGTCTGCAAAAATAACGACCTGCCTCAATTAAAATCCAAGTGTTTTTTTTTACATAATACACACTTTTTTCTCTCTTCACAGTCAATGATTGAGGAGGAAATTACTTCGAAGAATTCCATTGTTAGTAATTTTAATTGTTGCGCCGTGTCGTATGTATAAGGTTGGAATAATGAGAACCTTTTTTAATTAATTTAAGTAAACGCCGAGTTATTTACGGGTTTTAATTACGCAAGAACGTTACGGTAAATGACATTACACGAAAGAATAAAACGTAATTCGTGTAGTTTTAAGGGAATCCCTGCGAAAATGCTCGCTCGACATTTATAACCGTAAATTTAGTTTTAACACTTGCATGTCTGTATGATGTGTAGTATTCAGCCACACAGATTAATAAGAACAAAAAAATAATATTAATAATATTTTGTTAATTGTTAAGGCTTCCACTTGTATATGGTTTATTATAACTTAATAAAACACTTTTAATTTTGTTTGCACATTTATTTTTTATTATTTAGTGACTATAGTTTCGACAACATTAGCGTTGTTGAAACTATAGTCACAAAATAATAAAAAATAGTTGTGCAAACAAAGTTAAAAGTGTTTTATTAAGTTTTAATAATATTTTACACACATTAACGCATTACATTGATTGAACAGTAGATGGAATAAATTACAACGTTATCGGTAATTTAAATCTATTTAGTAAATATAGTTTTAACATTTTAAAGTCAGAATTCAGCTATAACAGAAACAAAAAAAAAGAAAATGTGGAAGAAAAAGTAACATCACATCTCAAGATGAAGCCAGACTTCTGCGAAACAGCAGATTGCATCCAAAATCCTTCCAGAACATCCTCAACATCCTCAATCCACCATTCATGAATTCATATCATCACAAATAAATGACAAACTGATATACGAGATAAAGGACAAAGACTGCCGGCTGAAAGACGACCAATGGTTGATATCCATCCTGTAAATAAATTTGTAATGTTTTGTAAATTTAACATAACTGTAAATCAGGGCTATGCCGTACGTGAAATATTAAATATAACGCATACGTTATATTTTAACCTCGCAGTCTAAAAGAATCCATAAAACTCGATAAGAAATTACGTGTACGTTAAATTTAACATTTCGCCTAGTGAGCAGCCTCAAATATCTCAATAAAGAATACTATGTACGTATGTAATCCTTCCCATTGTATTTATTTAAAAATTCGTATATTTTATTGTAACATATATTTTTTGTAAGTTATTTTGGTTTGTAAATACACTCATTGAACGTCGATTCGTAATTGACGGAGTCAAAGTCGCGACGTCGCCGTCCGAAATAAACCGGCGCTAAAAATAAAAACAAGCGACGTTTTCGTGCACAAAAAAAAGCGAAAGAAAGAAAGAAAAGCACAAAAATAAATAAATACGGATTCTCAAAAATTACATCATTGCATGTCTGAAGCTAATTACCCGGTGCATTTCGCATGCGAGCCACCGTACGTACGTACATCATTTCCTCCATTCATTTTATTGAGTCACTTCACTTAAAGAATCGGGGGCAATGGACGAACGCGAAAAATACATTTTTAAGATTCAATTTTTTTAAATGAAACACTTTTTTACTTTGTTTCTATAACCCGGATTGTTTTATTTTTATATATGAGTTATACAAAAAAAGTAAAAAAGTGTTTCATTTATTAAAATTGAATTACAATGTATAACAAAGTAGAAGCCTCAATAATTAACAAATTTTTAAGATTGATCTTTTCTTAATAATATTTATAAATTGAAATAAATTAAATCACTAATTAATTATTTACAGGTGCATTTAATACATCTTAAATACTTGTAAATAATTAATCATTTATTCAATTTATTAATTAATTATTTAAAATTAATTGATTTGTGTATTTATTACATCTTAAACACACTTATAAATAATTAATTAACTATTCAATTTATTTTAAGTAATGCTTGTGAATATATTTAGAAGATAATTAAAATAACTTGGTAATAATGTCCGGCGACGTAAATTTTATCTACATTAATTTATCATCACTTGAAGATAGGAATAAGCCGGTTGCATTTTATTTTCACCATGAACTGTTTGGGATTGATAAATAAATATTTTGATGCGTATTATTTTTATTTTGTATTTTGTCGTAATTTGTGATTGGTAATTTGCCTTTTTTTATACATATGTTTTGTAATCTTTTTAGAGCGTCACACTTTTCTTATAAAATTTTTAATATGTAATTATAATTGTAATTTGGAAATGGTGATTCCGTTAATAAAGTAAATTGAAATTGAAATACTCTGGAAGTAGTTGTTTCAATTGATGTTTGTAAAACTTACAGTGTAAGTAATTTTTGCAGTTGGAAAAAGGGATTGATCGAATTTTATTGATCATTGCCAGAAATTTTCATTTTTTAATCATTGTAACTTGGTTTGTTTTACTAATATATTATATTAATAAAATAAACCAAAGATTATATTCTTTAATAACTTAAACATTTATTAGTTGTCATGTTTTACCAAGTGATTAATAAGAAACAGTTAAAGAAATAGAAAAATACCATACAGAAGTACTTTGAGTGAGTGACTTTCATCCACTCGACGATGTAATTAACATAACTTTCTTTCCATGGACGACTGATTAAAATTCAAGTTCAAGGCCCAACCCACATGTTACGTAAATCCAGTTGACAATGATAAGGCACATACGTATTAATTCGATACACACAAATATTAGTAAAACAGGTTTTTTTTCTTCTCTTCATTACGAGAGAAAATTTTAAACGGATTTACTCGCATCTCATTATGAGAAAATAATATTCTCTCATTGCTTTATTTTTCAAAATATACAATTAGTGAAATTTAGAATCCATTTCCTAACGTCATTTTTTTTTTTGATTTTTGGTTCAACATAACAAAATCCATAAAATAAAAGTTTTTTTTTTTTTTCAATTTTAATCTCATTAATCACTTGATAAAACATTTTAGTAAATTAGGAGTTGTTGAGTAAGTTTCACTTGGTTTGTTTTACACGCAAAACACTTATTATCGACTAGTTTCGGCACCAAGTGAAATAGCATAGACAACAATTTAAAACACAGACAAATATAATAATAATAATCTTTATTCACAAGTTTTCATTACAAATTTAATACATATTATTATGAGGAGGAAATACACAACAAAACAAGTGAATCATTAGGTGACATTCAGTTAAGCTTACGCTCACAGTTCTTCCATCCAAACCTAATTATTAAAATTATACGATTTATAGTTATAAAAAAACATAATTAATAGTTATAAAGAGCATAATTCATAGTTATAAACAGTATAATCTATAGTATTAAAAAACATAAGATAAAATTATATAGGTTACATAAAATCATATGAAATGTTTTCAGTTTTTTTTATTTAATTTTAAAACAAAACAAAAACCTGGAAACATTGACATTAACATATCGCCTCAACTTAACACCAGCTCATTTGCTAACACCGACTTTTTTAATTTGTCTATATAGTCTATGTTTTAAATTGTTGTCTATGCTAATAGTTAACTTTTATTAAGAAATGTTGAGTAAGTTTGTTTGTGCTAATAGTATCAAGTATTGAGCTGTAATTATTTACTTATTTTTTTTTTTATTATAAAGAATGGTTAATAGTGTTATCATCAGCATTTCTTAGAATAATATATCAAATATTAAAGTAATAACCGAGAAAGTAAAACTAAACATTAGTCGAGTAATTGAGGATAGTGCAGGCCGTCTATTATGTAAGGCCGTCCATGAGTGGTCACCCTAAATAGAGAAAGAATCGTTTTAGGAAATGAAATCATGGGGGTCGTTATTGTCGATGATTTGAGAGAATTATTATAATCGGATAAAGAAAATGGGCGTGATTAATATTTAAAGATAATGCTTCGAGAGGGAACAAAAAAGATTGTCCCTGTCTTAATAAAATCACAAACACGTTCACTTTAATTCAAAACGGAATATGTTTGAATCTTGATTAATTTGATGTTTTTCTAATAAAAAGTAATTGAAAATTTTGAATTATTTATTGAAAGATTCTTAAGGAGGATTTTAAAATTATTTAATAATTTTAAAATATTCTATCAATAAAAATTCCCATCTGACGAAAGAATTGACTAAAAATGTATCCAAATAAAATATTTTTTATTTACTACTAAATTTGTATTATCTCATAAAAATATATTTTTGTTTCGTGTGGGGGGAAATATATTTACATACTAAAAAGTGTCTCCACTATTTCAAGGACTCCAAATCGGAACTGTTTGTCACATTACCTCAAGTTGGGCCTTGTCTACCTGTTATTCAGGCCTCTTCTTCAATATATTCGTCACGTTTTCTTCTAAGAATATCTTCTATGAATGTCGTTATTATCTTCCAATTCTCTTCACTGCTAATCATTTTAACAATAATATTATCCTGTGACACCTCACACTAAGAAGTAGAGAGGAACATATAACGATGTTATATAAGACTAAATAAATAAATAAATTTCTCTCTTAACCTATAAATTGTATATTTTTTTGGGTCCACCTTGCACAAAAAAGGAAGGTGTCTTCTGCGTCATGTCTATTGTGCCCACAGTATATACAAGATGGTGATCTTTTCTTTCTCATTCTATGATAATATGAGCGAAAGCATCCATGTCCGCTTACGAATTGAGTAATGTAATATGAAATTTCTCCATATTTTAATTAACCTTTCTGTCCATCTACCTTTGTCATATGTTTGCCACATATTCTGTCATTTCCGAAAAGTTCTTTGTCGTTCTTCTAATAATAGCACATTATATTAAGTTTGTACTTATTGCTCTGTAATTGGGTTTTTTGCCTGTTGGGTAATAAAGTTTATTATTATTATTAATATTAATATAATAAATAAATATTTTCATATTTTCGAAATTATAAGTAATCGACCAAATTTCTGTCCGTATATTATGAATAAAAAAAAACGCAGTAAGCATTTTGCTTGTTTTTGGAAAACGCTTATTACGATTTTTTTGCTCATACAATATTAAGAACACATATGTGCTTTTTAATACTTGATGGATCAACGTTTTCTGGTCGATTCCCTCGCCAGATGGGTCGAAACAACGAAGCGGCCGGTTTGAACGGAAAACGGCCCCGGTGCAACGGGAACGCGCCGTAATTCACCTCGTTGAAGCGACGAGGAAAATTGTCGAAGGCATACATCTAGGAGTAGATAACCCGAAGATATGGTTCTCATGTGGATTTCCTATATAAAAACCGGAACACTTGAGCGCCGAGAACATAACCGCATTGCGTTTACTCGACGCACCAGACCGAACACGAGAAAGAACACTTCTTCATAATTGCTTTCACAACAATAACTTGCCTCGACTCACGAGTCGAAAATATAATTCATTTTTTTTTGTGGTTGTATTATAAGACTTTTCAATGGATACAATCGGGGATATTCCGTACGCAAAATGTTAAATTTAACGTATATGTTATTTTTTTAACGATAATAATAATAATCATCTTTATTGTCCAACAGATATACCATAAAAGGACAAATATCAGAAAAAAAAAAAATACAAATCAATTAATTAATAACTAAAAATGGTTCTATAACTACTGTAATAACAACTAAAATGAATTATAAAAATAAAAATCTAAATATAATTAATGGTTTTAATATTTAGACATTGGTAGTTCATATTGTATGAAATAAATATGAATAAATTATTAAAAATTAAAAAATCAATATATCCCTTAAAGTAAATATAAATTTTAATAAAACAAATTTTAAATTCTCTTGAAAATGGGCTAATAACCCGAAACTAGTCGAGAATTTAAGTTATTCAATCTAATCTGTGTTTTATTGGTTGATTTTTAATAATTTATTCATATTTATTTCAAAAAATCTAAATAGTATGTAATGCCAATAATTTTTCATTAACTATTATTAATGTAAAATTAAATTAAATTTCTTTTGGTTTGTTCGACAAAAAACAAATATTTTATTATTTAATATTATTTTCAGGTTTAAACTACACAAAAACAATTATTTGAACTGATTGAAAGTTGGCCTCACCTGTACATTTTATATTGCTTTCAGTGAAGAAAGTGCTGCACTAGATCGTGTGACAAACAAACGTAATAATTTTCATATATTTTGTTAAGTTGTTAACTTTTTATCGTAAAACAAAACTATTGGAATTTCTTTCTTCAAAAAAAAAAAAACATAAATTATGATATAGTTTATTTTATTGCTAATTCTTCTACTTTTTTATGCTTCCCAATTTAATCTGTTTTGAAAAAGACTCCTTTTATATATATATATATATATATATATATATATATATATATAAATCTTTATTGGCAGATTATTTTTAACAAGTAATAATAATAAATAAATACAATAAATAACTAACATAAAAATAAATTCTTCTGCCAATTGGCTATCGACCGTTGGTCTTTTCGTCTCCTTTTTTTATTTATAATTAATATTTTTTTTTTATTTGAGCAAAATAATTCCATAATGATCCTGAGTATGGTTTTTTAGTATTTTTTTTTACCTTGTAAGCAAATGCTGGGACCGAAATTATTTTGCTTGCCCCACAAGTAAATTTAAAAAAAAATCAAAAATCAATATCTCTATTTATATATTATATAATAAATGGATATTTAATCCATAGAAATTTAAATAAACTAAATTTTAAATTCTCAATTTAAACTGTTTTAAGAAAAACACCTTTTTATATTATTTTCAGTTTTAAAACACGTGTTTCGTTTTTTATAGCTCATTAACAACCCTTTGAAAATGCTATGTGTGCTGTATGTAAGAGTCACGTATTTGGAAACGTGAATCTCATAGAACAAAAGCAGCGTATTTTGAAACCATTGATTATGATTTATTTATATATATATATATATATATCTTTATTCAGACTATATAGATAATTTTAACAATATAACAATATAAATAATTACAATACACGTAGTTGTTAGTCTGTCTGGGCTATCGACCAGAGGTCTTTCTGCCCTGTCGTGAATTTATGATGAAGTTAAAGAAAAATCTATGCTATATGATTTATATTTAAGTAAATCATTCAATTTGTCCAATTGATGACAGTACCCTTCATTAATCGTTGTATTGTTTGACAGAAGCTTAAAATAAACGATTGAAATACCAACAAAGAGATCAATTTTTTTTATCAATATTAGTTTTCGAAATCTTTGAGACGGTTCATCTTTTCTACTCGCTTAAAATTGTTGTAGATAACCTATTTCTTGTCCCCAGTGGTGATAGGCTTTAAAAATGGATTATTTTCTTGTCGTTTGAGAAGCACAAGCACGGCGGCACATGTCGAACTTTGAGATTAAATCTAGTCGTTTCAAATGATCACGAATGGTAACATTTGTTGTTCGACGATTTGTATCAATTAAAGCTTTTATTGTGTCTTAATATATTACTTAAAACTATCAAAAGTGTTTCTTTTTTTCAATTAATATTTCTTTTGTGGTAAACCCCGCTAATGAAGTCCAGAAAGTCCGAACGCGTCTGTAATAATTCTCGAAAACCTCTTACGAATTCAATTTAGATTAATTTTATTCGTGAGCGTAAGATATTAAACGAACGGCTCTTACACGAAAGGCAATTAATTAATTTTCTCGTGTGCATGTTCAGGAAGTTTTCGTGGGCGTGATAATAATTAAGCACACAAAATGTATACCTACGGTTACTTTATAGTTTAATTAATCCCAGAATTAAGTGGGGAAATGTGAAAATATTTCCTGTGTGTGTATTTGTGTGTAAACAAATTAATTTTAAGCGACCGTTTAAATTGAAATAAATGAGCTTTATTTATATTTGTCGAGTGAAATTTATGTATGTGAAGCTAGAAATACCCCGGCGCATCCACCATCTCCCACAAAATAATTATTTTTCAGTAATTATACATAATCTTTATTGATAAACACAATACAATCTCTTAATACAATTAAAATATTATATATATATATATATATATATATATATATATATATACAGAGAGATTTTTGCAGGTATACACTTCCCCTAATGTATTTTATAAGTATACATTAGGGGAAGTGTATACCTGCAAAAAAAAAAACGCGAGTCAACCGCAATGAATAATTAATGTGTGTATGTTAAGTTGACTATTTGGCATATATGTGTTCAGTTGCGTGTTATAGGCAACTAAACACACATATATTAATGCATTTAACTCGCGTATTTTGCAGGTATACATAGGGGAAATATATACTGATAAAAAAAGCTCTCTGTATATATATATGATCTAAAATCCCCATCTACCATAATGGTGGTGTAGGGGTCAATTAAAATATTACAATATATATTGTAAAGGTCTGACAATTGACTATCGATTGTCTTTCCGCTTGGATTTTGTATTTTCGTCCTTTCCAAAATATACGAATAAAATCTGATGATTAGTCTATGTCAAATTGTGAAATGAAGTGATGAATTCATGAAGGATTAAGCTGGGGAGTTTACGTTCAGTTTTATTGCGTGCAGTTTTTAATAATAATAATAAAGAAGACATCTTAAATACAACTCATTCACAATTACGGTATACAAACATCTTTATTCAGACAGCAGAATTACAATTCTTTACAAATATTTATATTTACAATACATATTGGTGGGTTAGTAGTCCGTCATGGACTATCGACCGGAGGTCTTTCTGCACACAATTACGGTATATTATATAAACATAATAATTCCTTTATTAACTTAAAATAAAATAATAAATAATATTTATTTAACATAAAATAATACATATACAGTATAATACAATGAACATAAGACTAGAATGAAATACACATATTAAAAAAAATACGCATTAAAAAATCAATTATAATTTTAATAAGTAGAAGATATGTTTGTACCTAATCTCACATGCTGCAATTATATTTATGTTTCATTTTTCGTAGGTTAAGTGGAAGATCAGTAACAGTTTAAGCTGACTGAACTTCGCCTACACTCATAACATTTCAATTCGTATTTTTGTGTGATAAATAAAGGCATTATTATTATATTAAACTAAAAGTATATTAGATACTAGATGTTATAATTGAAATAAATAAAATATGTATTTTATCAGAATTTGTGTTTTTTTTTTTCAATTGTACTAATTATTTTTTACGTTATTTTTAGTTTCACATTATCCGTTAAAAAAACGTTTGACGGATTCCTTTAATAACAATATCTATATTTTTTAAGTTTTTTATGAATAAAGGACAATAATTTTAATCTTCACTTTATTTAAAATTATTAAATTTACAATTTTAATAAAATATCCAACTTTAGGGCTATCGATCAGATCTCTTTCTGCCCTGTCATGATGAGGTGAAAGAAAAAATTATGCTATGATAGGATGTGATAGGATTTTTATGAGTAAAGGACAATAATTATAATCTTTATAAAAGAATTAAAAATGAATTTCTTATTAATAAGTAATAATTACCCTTACGCTGATAAATAATGCAAATACGTTATTCATAGCATGATTCGAATGTCCATCGATATGCTAGGAAAGATTAATTAGTGTCATGATTCGAATGCCTATTCGATTGTGAATTTTTTTAAAGTAATTAGTAAAATCACTTGGGATAAAGATGTTCAAAGTTTATGTTGAATAGTTGACTTATTTGTGTATTATTATTTATGATGATTTATGTAAATGTTTACAGTTTTTGTAGAAAGGAGATTTCCGTAAATAAATGAATTTAATTTAATTATACATAATATCGATGAAAAAAATGTTTACATTTTCCACATCCTGTTTAACATTTACATGGAAATTAATTTTATCTCATTATTAACAATGTTGAATAAATAAATAAAATTATTTTATTCAGAATTATTTTCTAGTTATAAGCAATCACCGAATCGAAACATTGTCGCGTTCAATTCGAGCTTGAATAGAGCGAGATTGTAAAATCGTTGATAAATAAGCCATAGAATACGGATGAATAGCATTTAGAACGCAATTTAAAACCCACGCGGAATGTAAACGTGTCGAATTGGTCGATTGACATCCTTGACTCTAATTTAAATAATCTACGTCCGAGGAAAGTGCTCAAGTAAGATACAGTTTTCAGAGGAGTTTCGTTTGCAATAAGTGAAAATACAAAACGAAAACAAAATGGGATTGTTTATTGTTTTTTATTTTGTCATTTAATTTATATTTGCGGTTATCATAAATATTGAAAAAAATGTCTACAAATTAGTAAAAACATAAAATCTAGAAAAAATATTTTTTAATTTTGTTTTATATGATTTATATGTTTAGTTTTGTAATTATATATTTTTTATCGCCATTACCAAATGAAGGTTCTTACTTACACATCAGCACATTTTCATGAGAAGGTTTAACATTTGAAGAATAGCCATAGCCATCATATGTTCGTGTAATGAATAGACTTTTTAGTAGATACAATCTTGACCATTTTTTGGAAATACCATAACCCCATTATTATTTTTGTTTTATATGATTTATATGTTTAGTTTTGTAATTATATATTTTTTATAGCCATTACCAAATGAGGGTTCTCACTTATATATCAGCACAGTTTCGTGAGAAGTTTTCAGAGGAGTTACGTTTGCAATAAGTGAGAATACAAAACGAAAAAAAAAAACGGGATTGTTTATTGTTTTTGATTTTGTCATTTAATTTATATTTGCGGTTATCATAAATATTGAAAAAAAAATCTACAAAATAGTAAAAACATAAATTGTAGAATAATAATTTTTAATTTTGTTTTATATGTTTAGTTTTGTAATTATATATTTTTTATCGCCATTACCAAATGAGGGTTCTCACTTATACATCAGCACAGTTTCGTGAGAACGTTTAATATTTGCAGAACAACTATAGCCGTCATATGTTTGTGTAATGAATAGACTTTTTAGTTGATCATTTTTTTGGATTTTTTTGTCATAATATCTTTTGAACACAAAGCACTGTCAAATGGTTGTGCTTTTATTTGCAGTTAAATAATTTGTTCCCATAAATTTGCCACAAATCCCGTAACCCATGACATAAAGACATAAACTCCTGGATGGTTGAGAGCCATTTAGTAATAAGATTATATAAAATGTATTGTATTTCATATTTCAAACTTAAAGACAATAACTAAAACCATAAAGGATTCATTTTCTGCGAAAATAATAAAAAATACACAAATAAATTAATTCCCTCCTGAATTTATTTCATCCATATTTATCGTCATGTTTAACGTCTAATTGATGCCCATTAGCGATAAATTAATTGTTGAAACAATCTGCAGATCAGATCATTATCCGTCGCGGGTGATTGGTTTCTCTAGAGCAATTAAAAGCCCTGGCGAACGCAATAAATAAAACAATTCGCGTTCGGACGAGAAATGCAGAAGCTCGGATCGATAATTTCCAACCGAGTTAATTTTCAGTTCTAAAAATACGGGAAGTGAAACAACGCGCCATTTTCCGCACGCAATATCAACATTTTTCACATACGAGAGGAACACTGACGTAAAACTAATTCGCCGTATTCAGATTTGACACTGATTTGAATGCAAATGTTAAAAATTTAATAGAAAATGGGGGTTCTTGTTTAAAAATCAAAGTTTTTCTCTGTCTTACACTCAATAGTCCGGATTGCTGAAATTATTTAAAATCCGTGCTTTCAAAAGAATACATTTTTTTTCCACACGACTTTTAATTCCAAATAAATATAAAAATAAAATAATAAAACAAATAATTTTATATAAATAGACAACGCAGGGTGTATAAAAAGTCACAAATAATTCGCAAAATAAACCGAAAAACATTTTTTTAATATGGAACTCATCTTATTTGGTTTTTCGTTTTTTTTCGAATTATTTGGGACTTTCTATACGCCCGAAAGTTTTTTTACAAAAAAAATGTTTTTCGGTTTATTTTTGGAATTATTTGGGACTTTCGGGCGTATAGAAAGTCCCAAATAATTCGAAAAATAAACCGAAAAACTAAAAAAGATGAGTTTCATATTACAAAAAAAAAATGTTTTTCGGTTTATTTTTGGAATTATTTGGGACTTTCGGGCGTATAGAAAGTCCCAAATAATTCGAAAAATAAACCGAAAAACTAAAAAAAGATGAGTTCCATATTACAAAAAAAATGTTTTTCGGTTTATTTTTGGAATTATTTGGGACTTTCGGGCGTATAGAAAGTCCCAAATAATTCGAAAAATAAACCGAAAAACTAAAAAAGATTGTTTATTGTTGTTTATTGTTTATTAACGGTAAGTCCATTCAAATACATATTGCTTTATACTAACTATACATTAAAAGATAAAGGAGGGTTACAATAAAGTATAATTATAAAATGCTAATAAATTATAAGTTATACATAAGTTCCATATTACAAAAAAAAGTTTTTCGGTTTATTTTTCGCCTTAAATATCTATATAAAATTATTTGTCCTATTATTTTATTTTTATATTTATTTGGAATTGAAAGTCGTGTTGGATAAAAAAAATGTGTTTCCTTTTGAAAGTACGGATTTTAAATAATTCCAGTAATCCATCCAACTGATGAGTGTGTGTATTTCTACTTGATGGAGTGAAAGAAAGAAATCGCGACAGTCGAGAAATGGGAATTGTTTTGATTAATTGCGTAATTGCGTAGAGTGCGTGGACGATTCGAAAACTGCGTCGATTAATTGAAAAATAACTTGCCTCCGTCTTTCAGGAATTCAGGTCAGTGCAAATAAATCGAATTATCGAGCTTTTACGTGCGCGTACATTTTTCTTTAGTGGCTTCAAGCCAATTATATATTTCATGATTTTTTCGAAATCGCCGGTCGAAATATTTATGCAAAATAAATTATTCAAACCGACGGATTCTAAGAAAATTTGTTAATTGTTGAGGTTTCCACTTTGTTGTATATCGCAATTCATAATAGCGAAAACACGTTGACTTTTTTTTGTATAGCTCAACTTTTAAAATTCTTATAAAATTCTTTGTTTGGGGACAAATTCGCAACTTAAATAATTATGTGAAGTAAATGAATAAATCGTTTCTGGTTTCAGTGGATTAATGTCAATAAAGTTTTGTTTGTTATATACAATATTTGCAATTTTATTGGTAACTTCATAAAACCTCTCTCATAGAAGTCTTGGTCTATCTTAGGGAAAAACTCTAGTAATTGATTTTTCACAATCTTCTTTTGACACCAATATCTTATTACTAAGACAGTTTTGCAATGCAATATGGAGATCGCTTGGTGTCAGATACAACGTATATGGTAGATCCATCAAAACTTCTCAGCTAAGCTCCCAGAGCAAGGCAAGATGGTGGTCGCTTGGTGCCAGGTACGGACTATATGTTAGATGCATCAAAACTTCTCAGTCAAACTCCTAAAGGAATGCAAGATGGCAATCGCTTGGTACCAAGTACGCATTATATGATGGATGTATCAAAACTTATCTCGGAGTTTCTGCCGAGTCACTATAGGTATGTATCCAATAGGGATGATATGATTTTGAAGTGACGTTTCGGCTATTTGTAATATGTCATGATCTGTCATTTATTTTTCATTGTATTCAGTAGTGTTTACAATTTGGAAATAATGGAAAGATATATACAAGAACAACGTTTACAAATTATTCAGTTTTATCATCAAAATAATCGTTCTCCAATTGCAACTTTTTGTGCGCTTTTACCATTTTATGGTCGTAATAATCGTCCAAGTGTGCTCGCTTGAAAATTGTGAGCGTACATTTTCTATACATAATGTTAAAATGCCAATAAGACAAAGAACCGCTCGAAGTAATGCAAATATTGCTGCCGTTCAGGCAAGTGTTGCTAAAGACCGCAATTTGTCGATTCCAAGACGTTCTCAACAATTGGAACTGTCTCAAACCACAATCTGGCGGATTTTGAAAAAGGATTTGGGTTTGGATCCGTATAAAATTGTTCTTACTCAAGAACTGAAGCCATTGGACCACCGTAAACGTCGTGAATTTGCTGATTTTGACAACTTGAAAACGATAACGATTTTTTTAAGAAAATCATCTTCTCCGACGAGGCTCACTTTCATCTGACTGGTGCTGTAAATAAACAAAACTGTCGATTCTGGTGCGAAGAAAATCCACAAATTATTCAAGAAAAATCATTACATTCACCTAAATTGGCAGTTTGGTGTGGTGTTTGATCTGGTGGAATCATCGGTCCGTACTTCTTTCGAAATGAAGATAGTAACACCGTTACTGTCAATGGAGAGCGGTATATATCGGTCCGTACTTCTTTCGAAATGAAGATGATAACACCGTTACTGTCAATGGAGAGCGGTATAGATCAATGATAACCAACTTTTTATGGCCGAAATTGGAAGAAGTTGATCTTGACAACATTTGGTTCCAACAAGACGGGGCTACATGCCACACGGCAAATGCAACAATTGAATTATTGTGAGAAAAGTTTAGAAATTGGGTTATTTCAAGAAAATGGCCTCCAAGAAGTTGTGATTTAACACCATTAGACTATTTCTTGTCGGGTTATTTGAAGTCATTGGTCTTTCGAAATAAACCAGACTCTCTTCAAGCTTTACAAGTCAATATTGAACGTGCTATTCATGACATACGAGTTGATTTAGTGGAAAAAGTGCTCGAAAATTGGGTTCATCGAATTCGTTCCTGCAGAAGAAGTCGTAGAGGTCATTTGAATGACGTTTTATTTAGAACTTAATTGCATCGATCGTACTTCCCATTAAATAAAAAAAAAAACATTTGAATTTCCTTAACAATAAGTGTGTTTTTTTTAAAGAAATCATATCACTCTTATTGGAAAACCCTTTATATCCTGGCGTTGTCCTGGAATACGACACTTTTTCAGTCGTCGCTTGACCTCGCTGTGGCCACGATCGTTTTTGCACAATATTATTGTATGTGCTCCATTTCTCAACCCAAGTCATTATCCGTTTAAAAAATGGGTCGATTTCATTCTGTTTGGCAAAGGCTTCAAAGATGGAAATTCAATCTAATCATGTTTGTTGGTTTTTAATAAAAACACATTTGTATGTAGTGAAATTAATAAGAAGTTGACAATCATAAACAAATTTGTTTTTAATAAAAAGCAATTATGGATTTTCAAAAAATAAGTGCTATGTTTTTTGGTGTAAATTGGTGTGGCACTTAAAAAGGAAGTATATTTGTAATGTTGTCATGAATAGTGAAATAAAATTGAAACAGAATATAAATGTGAAATCAGCACAAGAATGATTTTGATTAATTTCAAATTTCTTGTAAATTTCGTGTTCATTTTTAATTTCTACAACCACCCACACAAACACAGATGTAAATTAAAACCTTACACGATTCCACGATTTTCCTCGGCCAATTTATAAATCTCGCCTCGCGCCGTGACACTCGAGGCGAGGATTTTAATTTACGGCATCCATAACAAACAGTGTCGCGGGAGATTATTGCCGAAATGACAAACGCGCTGAAATCGGCAGTAAATCCGCGCGGGGCTTAAATGTCGCCGAGTGAAAATGGAGATCTTACCGGTCGGCCATTGTTGCTCGGCAATGAACTGTGTCCACCTTGATGACTCACATTTCACGCTTATTATTACATAAGTTATCGTCGGCGAACGGATGTACGTACAATAAATAAATTCCGTAAGCTGAAAACAGCGCGATTTCACGCTCAACTAAGCCCATTTGTTTCTTTGCGTTTAAAGAAAGAAGCAGAACATCTTTGTTTATTAAATAAATTAGATACAAAAAAATCTTATTACTGTGTTTTTTTTTTTTTTCGAAAATATTATTAGGTTGATGCAAAAGAAATGTCGGTTTTTCACCATTAACTTTAATTGAGTATAATCTTTTATAGAATAAACTTTATTAATCAAAATAATAACTATTAGAATTAATACAACTTTGCCAACAAGAAACAAGTTTATTTATGCCGGTAGCATAGAAATCTGGAGTTCTTGAAGTAACGAAAGAATTGAAGGCGGTTTCAGCATCTCTTTGATTTTTGAAGAATTTATCACGTAAGAAGTTGTCCAGATGCTTCAAAAAGTGGAAATCAGTAGGCGACAGTTCGGGCGAGTATGGTGGATGGTCGAGAGTTTCGTAGCCCAACTCATGCAGCTTTTGTCTTGTCATAATTGAAATATGTGATCGAGCGTTGTCATGAAGAAGAATTGGGCCTTTTCTATTGACCAATGTCGGCTATTTTGTCGAAGTTTTTTGTGCATTTCGTCGATTTGTTGACAATACTTCTCCACTGTGATAGTTTCACCCGGATTCAGAAAGCTGTGATGTATGAAACCCACAATAGACCACCATAACCTTCTTTCGATGCATATTTGTCTTGGGAGCTGCATCATGATCCAATCATTGAACTGAACGTCTTCGGTTGTCATAAAGAACCCACTTTTCATCCCAGGTGAAGATTCGGTTGAGAAACGGGTCGTTTTGGTAGCGAAGAAGTAGTGCAGATGACACATTAAAACGGCGATTTTTTTGATATTCGTTCAGTTCATGCGGAACCCATTTGCCAAGCTTTTTCACTTTCCTAATTTTCTTTAAATGTCGAACAACTGTTGACTGGTCAACATTGAGCTCTTCAGCAACTTTTCTTGTTGTTTTGCTTATGTCAGATTCAATTATGGCCTTCAATTGGTCAACATCAACTTCTGATTGAACGTTATTCAATATAACACGATAAATTATTTAAATTTATGGTTTAAAAATTTAATATTTGTTTTAATAATTATTGACATTATATATATTATTTTAAAGCATACAGAATAGCCCCGAATGTTATGAAATTAAAACACTTGGGTTTTCACATTAGACTCTTTCATTCTCCACTTCATAATATTAAAAAAAAACAAGTGTTTTAATTTCATATTATTCGGGGCTATTCTGTATGGATATATATTATTATTAATATTAATTATTATATTAATATTAATATTGGTTTTACACAAGCATCCTAATATAAAATTTCCATCGAATCACTTACTCCATTTTAATCATTCCCCACGCTTTTTTCTACCTTCCCTTGCACCTATCTCATATGTACCCAATAACCACCTGTTCTTTGAATTTATATCTGAACTCATTCACCATCCAAATCATCTCTCCCTTCCTTTTAAATTCACATACTTTCCCTCTCATTTCCTTATTCCGAAATCGCATCCACTTTGTCTTCTTGCTTTTCACGCACAATCTTCTTTTATCCATGCATTTTTCCACTCATCCTAATATTTATTTTATTTTTTATTCCTTTCTTGCAAACAAAATGTTTTCACGCACAATCCTCTTTTATCCATGAATTTTTTCCACATTTATTTCATTTATTATTCCATTCTTGCAAACAAAACCATATCGTCCGCATATATTAGCTACGAAGCAATTTTCTATCTTAGTGGAAAAGTCAACAGACACAATGTTCTCAAAATCTACATTCAACGTTTTAACATGAAAAAGTTTAAAACTTTCTCCATTCATGGCTACAAAGAGTGTTAATTTTGGATTTGTATTTTAATAAATACGTATTTTTAAAAATGGGTCCATCATTTATAATAATCCTATATATTAATAATTTTAATTCTTATGAAAAACCAAACTCACAGGAAAAATTATAGTACTGGGGAATTGTTTTAATTTTTTTTTTAATTCGATAATTCGACAATAAACATCTGCAATTGCAGATCGAATTATTTTAGGATAAGGGATTTTATGTTTTACATAAAATAAAATCATTTTTTTTATAAAAAAAGTCAGAGCTAAATGTGAAAATAATTTATTAATTATTTTCAAATCATTTTTATTTAAAATATTTAAATAACTGTGACCAAGTGAGTGAATACTCTTTTCTATTTATTTAAAATCCTGTTTTTGATATTTATAAAATTTAAAACATGATATAATTTATAATTGTATAATTTGAATTTATAATAAGTATGTAATTCAATTAAATGGCACTTATAAAACAAATATATAAACCAAGTCGTTATTAAATCGCATTAATAAAACATAATTTCGTGTGCGTAAAGCCCATTTAAATATACCAGATGCGATTTTACAATAAAATGCACCGTTCGTTTGTCGGCTGTTGATAAATAACGGTCGGCCACGTGACTCGGATTTGTTATTCAAATGCGGTAGCGAGTAGACTGAATGAGTGAGAACGAACAAACGAGAGAGAGAGGGAATAAAAAAAATACACGAGAAAATAGTGCATAATTTCTGCATTGAATTTTCAATTAGCCCAAAGACATTAGCATATCTGCGGATCTATCGCCTTCTTCGCGATTGAAAACGTGGAACACGTGAGTACGGCATCTCGCTAATTAAGTTTATTAGCACGTGATTGTTGGAAATTAGCTGTAATTAGTTGTAAGGATTAAATTGGTTTTCGTTTAGTTCCACAGGAGAAAAAAATGATTTTATTATTTTTTTGTAAATTTAAATTAAGCTTCCTCTATTATTTTTTGAAATTATACCTCTGGAAACAAAGAATTTTAATGTAAAGAAACAGTACAACAATCTGTACTAGACATAAAGCACGTCTTTAAGGGTGTGGTTTAGAAGAAAGAGATAGCTATACAAATATGGGCAATCACTAATTTGAGTTAGATTGTTGTTGTGATCAATGAACAGTATTGTATTATGCATTAAAATAATCTTAACATAAGCAGGAATTTCATCAGATAAATTAAAAAATATTTTAATGTTTAGTTTCTGTGAAAAATAATTATGAAAATCAATGAAAATTGATCAAATTTATAGCAAATTTTAAATTAAATTTTTGCTAATGAAAACTTGTGCAATGAAAATTTAAAGGATTTCACTAAATTCTGCATTCAAATAACTTAGCAGACATGACCTATTAATTTCATTATATCTTACAATTTTCTTTTCTAACTTAAACTAGTAAATTGACGTAATACACGAAAATTAACGATTTATTTTTTTATTTAGACTGATACTTTATACTTGGTAGATACAAAATGTAAATACACATTCATATTATGAAATCCAAAAGAATAGCTCTATTTTCAAACGATTATTTCCATTTTACTATATAGCTATCTCTTTCCACTAAACCGCAACCTTAATACACTTCAATGGGAGAACATAGTAGTAAGCGAAGCAAAAAGAAGACTCCTTAAAGAAATCGTGAGATGTGTTGATTCATATCTAGATAATAGAAAATAATTATGTGAGGTGGGATAGACTATAAAAAGTAAATATTTAAGTCTCGCAATTCCACAGGGTTCGGTACTTGGTCCAACTCAATGGAATCTTATATACGACGGAGTTCTCGAATTGTAACTTCCGGAAGGGGCTACATTGGTAGCATCTGCGGATGATTTAGCTATAGTAATTCAAACAAAACCGTAGAGGTATCAAAAATATAGCCAAAGAAGCTACAGATATATATAAATTGGCTAGAAATACTGGGACTCGAAGAGGCAGCAAATAAAAACAAAGCGATGTTTTTCTTACAATAAACATTTCAAGCTTTATTTCTGAGTGTTCAATTAAATTACGTCATAATATTTAGATCATTACAATCATATATATATATATATATATATATATATATATATATATATATATATATTCAATGACCCTTTCTACCCATATGTGTGTAGGGTTTACAATCATTTACAAGTTGTTAAACCTCTCAAAAATCCTATAAAATATCGTTATTATTGCCTACATATTATTATAATAATTGCTTAATTTAAAAATAAAATTACGTTCAACGCAAACTTTACTTTAATTCACAAATGATTTTTTCACATTCGCACTCCTTAATATTATAATCCATGTGTTTTTTTTTATTATTATCATTTAAAACGTGAAAGTAGGCCTACTTTTGTTTTGTACATGCATGTATTTATAGGGAACAGCTCATAAAATTGCCAATACGTCGTCATTGTGATGCTAAAACACGGTTTAAACGGCGTGAAGTGTTCCATTTGTGTTCGGGCAGCTTTTTGTGAAAGTGATGGAAAGCTTTTTGCCTGGAAAGGGTGGGCGATTGAATCGGTTATTGCGACACTTAACGCTCCATATCATTGTCTCGCGATATAGATTATTTCTTAAATAAGAAGGTTAATTTTAATAAATACGAAATATTTTTATTCTAATATTAATATTAACCATTTTATTAATTATTTTATTTATTAAAATTTATTATTTATTAATTTATTTATTAAAATTAACCTTCTTTCTTAAATAAGAAGGTTAATTTTAATAAATACGAAACATTTTTATTCTAATATTAATATTAATCATTTTATTAAATTTATAGTTTTAATAAAATGAATAATATTAATATTAGAATAAAAATATTTCGTATTTATTAAAATTAACCTTCTTATTTAAGAAATAATTTATATCGCAAGACAATGATATGGAGCGTTAAGTGTCGCAATAACCGGTTACTAAATTTATAGTTTTAATAAAATGATTAATATTAATATTACAATAAAAATATTTCGTATTTATTAAAATTAACCTTCTTATTTAGATTAATATAAATAGAAAACCTTATATTACGTAACTTTTTTTTTGTTTTTTTCGATTAATATTTTCGATTCAAAAATTGTTGTATTATACAAAAAAATGGTATTTTCCGATATTTTAAAATATGCGTAGTATGAATCAATATCAGTAAAATTTATTGTGTTTTATTAAATTATTCTTAGTATTACTTATAATTATGAATAAACGGCTAAATAAGTCTTATTTTCCTTTAAATAAATATTTTTGAAAAAAAAAAAGTTTCAATGCGGAGGTGCCGAATTCATTGCTGGATGCACTGCCAGCTTCAAAAACGCGATAATTTTAATTTTTTACAATTGAAAAAAGTTTCAGCTTCTTAAATGTTAGGAGGCAGGCACGCAGGGTGTTCGTTGGAGTAAATGGAGTGGGGGAAGCAAAATCTCAAGTTCATGTATGGCAAATGTAATTATATAGATAGAAAAGAGTATTCACTCTTTTATTTAAATGTAATGCATGCTATTTTGTTAAGGAGATTTTGTACTCTTAAAAGTAAACAAAATCATAACCTAAGCCTAAGAAAGCAGTTATACGAAAGTGTGATTTTGCTCTATTTTAAAATACTAAAATTGCCGCAATCTGACGTTATTATCAACAATGAATAAGAACAAAAAAAAAAACACAATCATAAAATCGCTTTATTTATGTACTGAATTATTGCGTACGGATGGACGTGTTTGAAATTTTCGGCGAAATAATGGACTGCCGGCGTTCCTCTGTTTTAATTATAAATAATCCAGTTTGGCTACAATTATAGCCCGATTTTGTAAATATTCCGACGCGCCTGAATTTACAAGCGGCACACACACATACACACACACAAATAATAAAAAGGCAAAAAATAACAAGCTCGGAATTCTTAGGAGAGCATAAAATGTTTACTCTGGGCTTTGGATTAAATAAACATGCAATAATTTGACGGCTATAATTGAATTCCGCGTGTTTGCGCATTAAAAGGGTTCAAGCACCTCTCATTATTCATATAATTCCTTTTTGGCGTTATTAAATGGTTCACAGAGTTTTTGAACTAATTTTTCATTTTGTAAAACTTAAAACTTGTTTGTTATTTCTTATAAAGAGTTTTTTTATATATAAAAATATGAAGAATTGTTTTACTAGCTCCTTAAGAAACTTTTTAAGACAATTACAACTTTATAAGAAGCTTCTTAATGAGAGTATGGCTTCTTAAGATACTTCTCAAAATAATTATGGCTTTGCAAGAATCTTCTTAGGGAGAGTATGGCTTCTTAAGAAACTTCTCAAAACAATTATAGTTTTGTAAAAACCTTCTAAAGGAGGGAATGTCTTTCGAAGAAGCTTCTTGGTAACAGTAAGCCTTTTAAAGAAACTTCTAATGGAGGAAATATCTTCAGAAGAAGCTTGTTGGGGACAATATGCCTTTTAAAGAATCTTCTAAAGGAGGGAATATCTTCCGAAGAAGCTTCTTGTGGACAGTATGCCTTTTAAAGTAACTTCTAATGGAAGGAATGTCTTCTGAAGAAGCTTCTTGGGGATAGTAAGTCTTTTAAAGAATCTTCTAAAGGAGGGAATGTCTTCCGAAGAAGCTTCTTGTGGACAGTATGCCTTTTAAAGAAACTTCTAAAGGAGGGAATGTCTCCCGAAGACAGCATGCCTTTTAAATAAAACTTCAAAAGTAGGAAATGTCTTCGGAAGAAGCTTCTTGGCGACAGTAAACCTTTTAAAGAATCTTCTAATGGAGGGAATGTCTTCTGAAGAAGCTTCTTGGGGACAGTGAGCCTTTTAAAGAAACTTCTAAAAGAGGGAATGTCTTCGGAAGAAGCTTCTTGTAGACAATATGCCTTTTAAAGAAACTTCTAAAGGAGGGAATGTGTTCTGAAGAAGCTTCTTGGGAACAGTAAGCCTTTTAAAGAATCTTCTAAAGGAGGGAATGTCTTCTGAAGATGCCTCTTGGGGACAGTAAGCCTTTTAAAGAATCTTCTAAAGGAGGGAATATCTTCCGAAGAAGCTTCTTGGGGACAATATGCCTTTTAAAGAAACTTCTAAAGGAGGGAATGTCTTCTGAAGAAGCTTCTTGGGGACAGTAAGCCTTTTAAAGAATTTTCTAAAGGAGGAAATGTCTTCTAAAAAAGCTTCTTGGGGACAGTAAGCCTTTTAAAGAAACTTCTAATGGAGGGAATGTCTTCCGAAGAAGCTTCTTGTGGACAGTATGCCTTTTAAAGAAACTTCTAAAGGAGGGAATGTCTCCCGAAGAAGCTTCTTGGGGACAATATGCCTTTTAAGGAAACGTCTAAAGGAGAAAATGTCTTTTGAAGAAGCTTCTTGGGGACAGTAAGCCTTTTAAAGAAACTTCTAAAGGAGGGAATATCTTCCTAAGAAGCTTCTTGCGGACAGTAAGCCTTTTAAAGTAACTTCTAATGGAGGGAATGTCTTCCGAAGAAGCTTCTTGGGGACAATATGCCTTTTAAAGAAACTTCTAAATGAGGGAATGTCTTCTGAAGAAGCTTCTTGGAGACAGTAAGCCTTTTAAGGAAACATCTAAAGGAGGGAATGTCTTCTGAAGAAGCTTCTTGGGGACAGTAAGCCTTTTAAAACATCTTCTAAAGGACGGAATGTCTTCCGAAGAAGCTTCTTGGGGACAGTAAGCCTTTTAAAGAATCTTCTAAAGAAGGGAATACCTTCCAATGAAGCTTGTTGGGGACAATATGCCTTTTAAATAAAACTTCAAAAGTAGGGAATATCTTCGGAAAAAGCTTCTTGTGGACAGTAAGCCTTTTAAAGAAACTTCTAAAGGAGGGAATGTCTTCTGAAGAAGCTTCTTGGGGACAGTAAGCCTTTTAAAGAAACTTCTAAAGGAGGGAATATCTTCCGAAGAAGCTCCTTGGGGACAGTAAGCCTTTTAAAGAAACTTCTAAAGATGGAAATGACTTCCGCAGAATCATCTTACCGCCGGTAAAAAATACTTGTTTGCCATTTACGCATACAAATGTAGAACCAAATTATAAAATCATACTTTTCCATCCGCCATAAATTTGCTCTCGGCTAGGTAAGCGTTACTATCCTCAAGGGAATGCAAAAGTATTCTTTAAAGGATAATAAGACTTTTAAAAATGCTTTTTTATAAATAAGTACCTTTATCAATAACAATTTTACAGCTTCAATAGTCAAAATTTTATTTGAAATTATTTAATAATCTACCAGCACACACAAAAATGATAGATAATACCCAGATTTATGAAAGTCTTAACACTTATCATTTTTTTGGATTTGGTTGAACAGCTTTAAGAAACGTCTAAAGGAGATTATTACTTCAAAAGGAGCTATAACATAAAGTAATTACATTTCAAAATTTTTCAGTTTAAGAAGTTTTGAAATGTATTTAATTTATGTTATTCCCTTACAATATGGCTCCGATTTCTGTTTTATAACAATCAGGAAACTCTTTCTCCATATTTTTTTCCAATAACAATAAAAAATAAGTCTTGTTTTGTGTATATTTATTGTGGAGGTCGTTCGTCTATAAATACGAAAATAATTGCCGTCCGTGAATTCCATTCGCGAGTACCCAGAGGCGATTTTACCGTGAGTCATACGAAAATGCAACGGCGAAATCCATTTTGGCCGTTTGCTGTAAACATCGGCGCGAATGTAATTTAAATATTGACTCAGCACAGAAATGTCAGTTTTGGCAAAAGCGCACGTAAAGAAAAGTCCCGTGGGCGTCCGAAATTGTACCATTACATCATTTTCTATTACTGATTTGATTTTCTCTCCCGCGCGGAGAAATAAAAATACTTGTTACGAATGAGGTTTACTTTATCGATGATTTATTTTGTATTGTTTAATTGAAATAATAGAAAATATGTGAGCATTGTGAAAAGACGTTTGGCCCATAGCCAGTTCCAAACAAGATAATCGAGTTTTATGCATAATAATAAATAATTCTGTTACTTGTATGGAAAAAAAGAATAAAGTATAATGGACCTTCTCTACCCATTAAATATGCAAGTTGAAATGCTCGGCTACCTTCTCATCTGTTGTTCCACGACGTTTTGCTTCTGATGCTGAATGGGGGTATGTGAGTTGATCCCGCAGACCATAAAGAGTCATATAAGGCTTTTGTGGGATGTCAAATAATTTTCCTGCACTACTTCTCCACTGAAAATCGGCCAGAGCTCTGCCAAAATCCTGATTCTTTATGAAGAGATGTGAAGATTTTTGAGATAAGTGTTATTATTGAAACAATAGACATTTTCAATTAAGTTTCTTCAAAAGACATTATCTTCTTTAGAAGTTTTTTCAGAAGACATTCTCTCATTTAGAAGAATATTCAAAAGGCAAACACAAGGCATATTTTAATTTTTGGGAACAAAAGTTAGCGGCAAAATAACATAAATATTCATTGGTTTGAAATTTAGATTAATTTCTTATGAGTTTTTAGAAACAATACTCTCATATATAATATATATTAATATATATTATATATGAGAGTATTATATATTATAAATATATATTCTCCTTAAGAAGCTTACTCAAACGGCATTATGTCCCTCAGCACGCTTCCTCAGACGACATTCCTTCCTTTAGAAGCTTCTTTAAAGGACATTCCTTCAGAAGCTTCCTCACAGGGCATTATCAACTACCTCCAACTTGTGATATCTTTTTTGAATCACTAAAATCCATAGTTGCTTTATGTCAATCAAATAATTAGGTTTATATTATTTTCTTAATAATGTTAAAAAAACGCTATATTGTTGTTATCTTGTATATTGTCTTGTAATTGGGAAATCTTTGTTTCCTGTTGGGCAATAAATATTATTTTTATCTTTTAGAAGAAAAGGCATTATCTCTTTTTCAAAAAATTCTTGAGAATTTTCTCCTTTAGAACTTTTTCAAGAGATATTATTCCTTTTAGAAGACATTCTCGTCTTTATAAATTTTTTTAATATATGTATAACAATCTTTTCTGAATAAATTAAAGACGACGCAAGCGCCACCTTTTGCATTGCACATGAAACACACTAGTCTGATGAGGTTCGAAAAACCGAAATGGCCATCACTAGTTATCCATACGCTAGATGAATGGTGACTGAACGTTTCATTAAATGTGAATCTTTTCTGAGTTTACAAAAATATAACATTTTTTTTTTTCTTTTATAAGTTTCTTTAGAAGACATTTATCTTCTTTAGAAGTTTATTCAGAAGGTAGTTTCTTCTTTAGATCTTTTTTCGGGAGGCATAGTCCCTTTTAGAAGATATTCTCCTCTTTAGAAATTTCTTTAGAAGGCATTATATTCTTTAGAAGTTTCGTCAGAAGTCATTTTTTACTTTACAACTTTCTTCGGTATGCATTATCTTCTTTAGAAGTTTCTTCGGAAGGCATTCCCTCCCATAAAAGTTCCTTCAGAAGACATTTCCTCTTTTAGAACTTTTTTCAGAAGACATCTCTTTTAGAAGTTTCTTCAGAAGACATTCTCTCATTTAGAAATTTTCAAATAAAAGAAGTTACTTCAGACGGCATTTTCTCTTTTAGAATATTCTTCAAAAGGCATTATCTCTTTTTTGAAAAGTTTCTTCAGAAGACATTCTCACTTAGAACATTCTTCAGAATTTTCTCCTATATAAGTGTTTTCAGAAGACATTTTCTCCTTTAGAATTTTTTTCAAGAGATATTATTCCTTTTAGAAGACATTCTCGTCTTTATAAGTTTCTTCAGAAGACATTTATCTTCTTTACAAGTTTATTCAGAAGGTAGTTTCTTCTTTAGATCTTTTTTCGGGAGGCATTATCCCTTTTAGAAGATATTCTCCTCTTTAGAAATTTCTTTAGAAGGCATTATATTCTTTAGAAGTTTCGTCAGAAGTCATTTTCTCCTTTACAACTTCCTTCGGTATGCATTATCTTCCTTAGAAGTTTCTTCGGAAGGCATTCCCTCCCATCGAAGTTCCTTCAGAAGATATTTCATCTTTTAAAACTTTTTTCAGAAGATATTATCCTTTTTAGAAGTTTCTTCAGAAGACATTCTCTCATTTAAAAATTTACAAATAAAAGAAGTTACTTCAAACGGCATTTTCTCTTTTAGAAGATTTTTTAAAAGGCATTATCTCTTTTTCAAAAGTTTCTTCAGAAGACATTCTCACTTAGAACATTCTTCAGAATTTTCTCCTATATAAGTTTTTTCAGAAGACATTTTCCCTTTTAGGACTTTTTCAGGAACATTATCACTTTTAGAAGACAGTCTGCTCTTTAGAAATTTCTCTAAAGTAAGTTTCCTTCTGAAAAAGTTCTAAATGAGAAAATATCTTTGAAGAAACATCTAAAGGAGATAATGTCTTTTAGATGTTTCTTAAAATGAGAAAATGTCTTTGAAGAAACCTCTAAAGGAGATAATGTCCTTTAGATGTTTCTTCAAAGACATTTTCTCATTTGGAACTTTTTCAGAAGAAATTTTTCATTTTTGGAACTTTCTTTAGAAGGCATTATCTTCTTTAGAAGTTTCTTCAGAAGGGATTCTTTCCTTTAGAAGTTTCTTTAGAAGACATTTTTTCTTTTATGACTTTTTCAGAAGGCATTTTAGATGTTTCTTTAGAAGATATTCACCAATTTAGAAGTCTCTTCAGAAGGCATTCTCTCTTTAGAAGTTTCTCTTTTAGGACTTTTTCAGAAGCCATTTTAGATGTTTCTTTACAAGACATTCACCAATTTAGAAGTTTTTTCGGAAGACATTATCTCTTTTAAAAGATTCTTCAGAAGGCATTATCTCTTTTAGAAGTTTCTTTAGAAGGAAAGAGTTGTAATAATCTACATAAGATGTAGATGCAATAAAAAGGTTTTTGATTTTTTATATACAATTAGATAATGATTCCTTGTAAAAGAGTATTTTTAAACAATTGTTCATTAAAACAACTACTTCTTTGTAATATTTGCATATTAGTCATGATAATAATTGTTAATCGTTTGTCAGCTGATTGTGGAAACTATTTAAATAAATAAACCTTAGATAGAAAGAACATTGTAACCATTTGATTTGTTGTTTCGAAAACCGTACGACGTTACTTTTTTAAGGGTTAAATAAAATTATAATAACTTTCCTAAACGTAAGCGATTTAAAAATCCGTGCCAATTTTTTCATCGCAAAACTGTCACTCATTCCCGTTACGAAAACCCCCCTTTCCCTCTCACTCTACGAGTTGTTGTGACTGCGACTCGCGACTGCCAGACGGGATTTGTTGGTAAATTTCTCGGATGGTTTGTTGTTAAATTAAGAGCCGAACGAATCCAAGGTTACGCGCGCCTGCATGCGCAAAATTACGCGAGGAAAAAAGGCGTCCCGTTCGATTTTGCGCCTATAAATAATGCACAATTGCGTCATGCGACTTAAGTACATTTCGCTTTCCAAAATAAAAAGTAATACAAACGCCCCCGCGCTTGCGCGCGCTTAAATCATTTTCACCGCGGTCGTGCAATGGATAAAATTAGCCGAACAACATTTATGGCTAATCGCGGTTTTGAATTAACATCCGATATACATACAATTTGCATGTTGATCAAGAACGCGAGCAGAATTTGAATAATTCGATAAAAGTGTCAGACCGGGATGTTTCTATATTAAGAACATTATAAACTAACTGTACTTACTTCCTATATAATTAACACGGCTATATTTGGTCTGTACTTTCATATTTACTTACCTTTTAAAATTCAAAAAAAGTGACTAGAATTATAATAATTCAAATCCATACTCTATTTTGCTCAATTAAAAAAAATAATTTGTGATAATGGATATTTTAATATACAAATATCTTCATTCAGACAATTATATTTTTACAAACATTGAGTATATACATTAAAATAAAGGTTTGTCTGTCCTAGGTTAACGACCGGAGGTCTTTCTGCCCTGTCTTAAATTGATGGTGATGTGCAATAAAAATGTCTATGCTAGATATTTCAATATTTTTTTAATTTAACTAAATTGTTATTAACCATAATAAGTGTCATCATTTTTTAATATATTTTTTTAATGATTCGTGGCATTGTGGATTATTTTGAGAAGAAAGAGTATTCCATAGCAATGATTCTAGATGGTTAATTGTGAGAGTTTAAACGAAAAGTTGCCTCATTTTGGTTTTAGAACATCTGCTTGTGGTCTAATCAAATATTATTTATCCAATAGAATCCAGTTTCTAAGAATGATTTTACTGACTTCCAGTACTACGTATCTATATTTATTAAAAATAATTTATGAACTAAGTGCAAAACTGAAGCGACTACTTCTTAGGCAAATGCCCCGTAGAATATTGAATTATTTAGTTCATTTTATTAATTTATAACAATCAATCTATACTTAAAAAATAATAAATTTATTTTTCAGATAAAAAATAATATAATTTAAAGCATAAATTATATTAAATTTTCTTAGAAAATCCTGAGAATTATTGGTGAGCATTTGAAGGGTTCCTAATTAACATTATCGAACTCGACATATTTTCCAATACCCTCGATGATCACACGATGATTACTCATTTTTCTTAGCAACCCCCGCGATATTACTTATCGGCCATTATTAGGGTACGCGTGGGTTCGCAGAATCAAAATCCACCCCCTACAGCTATCTGCCAACTCGGCGAAAAACTGATAATGCGCCCCGATCCGTAATTGTAAAGGCACAATGGCATCAAAAGAGTGACAGATGGCGGCCATTGAATTACCCCTCACCCCTAATTATTTGCAGTGCTCACATGAGAACAAACAGCCGGGAAGGAATTCAAATATTAAAGAATTCATAAATCGCCAATATTAAATATTTAGTGAGGCAGATGAATAGATTTTTTTTTGTAATTACTTAATTTGTTTTCTAATAAATCTACGTTCCATTATTCCACAACGGCAAATATCCATTGTACAATTCAATTCACTTCGTTGATTGATAAGGCGTTAAGATGTTGAAAATCCATATTCATGAATAATTTTGTAAATTTTCACAACAATTGTTTTGCAAATGTATTGCTTCTTTAGGCGAAAAAAATTAAAATTTAAAAAAAATCACAAAATTATTCATAATTTTATTTATACGAAGTGAATTCAATACATGTTCTAAATATTAAAATTGTATTTTTTTTAAGTTGTTCTGGAGAATTTTTCGCTAATTTCATTTATGCTATCACAGTTTTTTTGTGAAAAAATGTAATATCATCCGCATAAATTATATAAATACGGTCGAATTTTATTCCCCCACTTTCATCACAGGGTGTCTCTCAAATCTCTATCCTTCGACTATTTTTGTCGAATCAAATAAATTTTACCAAATAACAATCGCCACATAATAAAATTCTCGAATTTTATTTCCCCATTTTTTATTCAAAATAATCGTATATATATATATAACTTATATTAATATAAAAAAGTCTATATATATATACAGGGTGGCGCAAGATTACGATGAAGTCCAATATCTCAGTTATAAAGAAATCTACAAAAAAATGTTACTTACATTATTAGTAGCTACTGTCAAAATTCACATTTTAAAATTAGTTTCATATATACAAGGTGTCCAATAATCACGTAACGTATCAAACATATGTTTTTTTAAATGGAATGATATATTTTTTATGAAGATTTTCGATTCTACGTTTAAAAATAATCATTTTTTATATAAGATTTAATAGGTCAATTTTCATAGTTTAAAAGTTATAAACAAATGAATGTTGAAATCGATAGATGTTTAGAGCCTAATATTTCAATAATGAAAAATGAAATAAACATTCTGTCAACGCCATACAAATGCAAAAATACTTAATAATAAAAGAAGTACTCTTTTTTTCTCTTAAAACAAATTTTTATATACAAGGTGAAGCAATACGCAAAATGATTTTTTTCTCTTTTTATTTAAATGGGACACCCTATATTTTTTATGCTATTTTAATAGAAAATTAATCACTCTTCATTTTTTATATAACATATTAAATAGCTACCGTCTACCGTTTTTGAGATATTTAATCTCAAATACAAATTTGGTATAGAATTTTTAATCAAAGTAGGCCGTGCCAGAACAACTAATTTATTTAATTGTGAAAGTTACGCGAACACAAATATAAAATAATTTAGTGAAACGAATAATCAAGTGTATTAATTAAAATACATCATAATTCATACATATTTTTTTACCACGGGATAAATGAGAATTTAATAAAAAAAAGTAAATAAATATTAAGCCGTAATTATTTTAATACACGATAATATTGAAAATACAACAATTTAAATAGGTATGTTCTTGGCTGTGCGCCAGGATCCAGGTACAACGAATCTTCTTATCTCAGGAATGCGTTCTCGGAGTGAGTCATCCATCGTTTTTTTTTCTTCTTGATTTGCGATAATTGCGCTCTTGTATTTCGATTCAGTCGTCCGAAAACGTGCAATGTTCACTATTCCGGTTTAATTTTTAACGTTAGAAATTATTAATAATTAAAAACGCTATTTATTTTTGTTTATGAACAAGTGGTAATTAGTGAGTGGTGGAGGTGAGTTGGTTTTCGATTCACCAGGAATGGGTTGGAAGTTATTTTTTCTATTAAGGTATGTTAATATTAATAATTTATTTTTAAACAGATTTTACGATTCCTATTATTATCATCAATTTATTCTCCAAAATTGCATTTGATTAAATAATTTGGTATAGAATTTTTAACCAAAGTAGGCCGCGCCAGAACAACTAATTTATTTAGTAACTTTCAACGCTTAATATTATAATTAGTAAGTAAAGTACATTTTACGTTATATTTTGTAACACTGGTGCAGTTAAACATACTTCTTCAATAAATGATTAATTTAATTGTTAAAAACTAACAACAACTATATTTTTTGGTTATTATTCGAAAAATATTTAAAATATTCCTATATGCTTCTTAAATTGATTTATTTAAACAATTCATGTTGACTGAAAAACCGAAGATAGATACTAAGTGAAATAATAAAATATTTATATCATTATATTTTGTTAACATTTTTATGTATTTATTTCACACATTATCCTACACCCATGTGGGTAGAAAGGGGTCATTGAATATATATATATATATATATATATATATATATTTCACACATTCACATTTTTCTTTAATTCAATAGCATTCAAACATTTTACAATGTTTTTCTTAAAAAATATGTCCTAATAACCATTATAACTCGCTAAATAATCGCTGAGCAACTATTTTCTTTATATTTTGCATGCGCCTTTAAATATCGATTGTCATTTGAATATCCTTTTAGGTTAGGGAGTAAGTATGTTATTAAATACCAGAAAATGATTTCATAATCGTTTTCTGGTATTTGTTTTAACTGTAACTACGTGGTAATATATTATTTTTATTTAATTAATTTAAATAACCATACCATTAACATTACTCCTAAATTCTCCCAACCTGCATTAACCATTCATCAATTCATATCATTAAATTTGCAGACATAGACAAAGACGTTAACAATCATGACCTTTAGATAACAAGACAAGAACTGAACAAGGACAGGCAGAAAGACCGATGGTCGATAGCCGTTTTCTAAGGACAACGTATAACATATTATAAGAATTATATTGTTAATTTATTATACATTAAATTGTCTGCAGAAATAAAGATGTTATATATAACTATACCAAGCGAATGAATACTCTTTTTCCATTCATTTAAGTTTTAATTCTCTCATAAAACCCATAAATTTCATAATCAAATTAAAAGTGATCAATGAGATAGAAGTGTCCAATAAATCGCATTTTATTGAATCGTAAATTTTCCGGCGATCAAAATACAGCCGGATTAAATATAATAAACATCGTTTGAATTCGGACACCTTTTTTTGCGCGCCACTGTTTGATCCATAAATTGCTTTTATTTGGAAAGAAGAGGAATGTATAGGGGAACTTATAACTACATTGAAAATGTGCCAAGAATTTAATGCATCCATGTTTCAACAAATAAAATGTGTTGCGCAGTTGGTAACAGCAATAAAAAGAGCGGTCGCGCGAAAACATCGCGCGGATTTATGTATGCTGCGCGTTCATTCGATTTGTGCAATGGTTTAATTTGATTAAAGAAGATAACAATCAAGAAATGAATAAACTATAAATTTCTGATTAAAATACTTGGTATTTTTTTGTCACTGAAAATTCCAGATGGTAGTTTAACAAATATAGGACTTTGTCATAATTTGATTAAAGAAGATAGCAATCAAGAAATGAACAAACTATAAATTTCTGATTAAAATATTTGTTTTTTTTTTTTTCACAGAAAATTCCAGATGGTGGTTTAACAAATATAGGACTTTGTCATAATTTGATTAAAGAAGATAACAATCAAGAAATGAATAAACTATAAATTTCTGATTAAAATACTTGGTATTTTTTTGTCACTGAAAAATCCAGATGGTAGTTTAACAAATATAGGAGTTTGTCATTTTCCGACTAGTTTCGACTGTAAGTCATTATCAAGGAATAAATATAAAAATGGTCAAACTATTTCAATTCCTTGACAATGTCTTATAGTAGAAAATAGTTTGAAAATAAAATAAAAATCAGTGAAACAAATACCAAATACACTTTACTGATTTTTATTTTATTTTTTCTTTCAACATTTCAAAAAAAACATTTAGTTTTACTCGTTGTTGTACAGTATTGTTTAGGGATATTGTGTAGAAAAAATAATAAATATTTATTTTTTCTACACAATGTTGTTGTACAGTATTGTTTAGGGACATTGTGTAGAAAAATAAATATTTATTATTTTTTCTACACAATATCCCTAAACAATACTGTACAACAACATTGTGTAGAAAAATAAATATTTATTATTTTTTCTACACAATATCCCTAAACAATACTGTACAACAACATTGTGTATAAAAAATAAATATTTGTTATTTTTTCTACACAATATCCCTAAACAATACTGTGCAACAACGAGTAAGACGAAATGTTTTTTTTTTGATGAGAACAATCTGGGTGAGAGTGGACACGTTTACCGTTTATTTTCCGACGATTTTTTGATTATAAGACATTTTCAAGAAATTGAAATATTTTGACCATTTTTATATTTATTCCTTGATAACGACTTACAGCCGAAACTAGTCGAAAAATGACAAAATCCTATATTTGTTAAACCACCGTCTGGAATTTTCGCCTTTGTCAAGATTTTTTTGCGTTTTTTTTATTCAACTTCTATTATACCTAAATAAAATTCTTGGAAATGTATTGCGCGTACACTAGGATCTTTTTTGTTTTCGGTAAGTGCATTAAAATAATGAGTTCATTATTTCTGTAAGCGTGCAAAATTGGTGTTGAAATTAAGCGTTTTTTTTTTCTAATATAAATCAGCATGGTCAATGGTGTATAAAAATTACAGACATTTTGAATGCAATTTCTTCTGCAGTATGCAGCCATAATAATTTATTTTTCTTTATATAAAATTACATCATCATTATTGAACCGTTCAATCCCTAAAATATGACCAATAATAATTATAACAAAAAATCTTTGATTTGACATAACGTTGACAAATTCAACCAACTCAAATATTTAATCAAATGAATTACTATAAACTTTTCCTCAATGGATATTTATTTTTGATTTTATAAATTAATCCAATTATCGAAATGTACATTCGAGTACTCGATTAATTTATGGGTCATATAAAAAACTGAAAATATTTAAGTTAACTTTTTCATGTAATTTATAATTAAATTAATTATGGCTTGGTATGATATTTTTTTATAAGATATACAAAAAGACTCAATATTTATTGTCCAACTTGTTATTATTATTATTATATAGTTAAATATATAATAGTTATTATATAATAATTGATTGATGAGGCTGATAATTGTTGAAAGCTCATAATTACTTATATTAAATAACACTATTTAGTCTTTCAAAGTCTATTGTAATATCGTTACAATTGTTTCACCACACTGTGGCTTCTTCAGGCGAAGAAATTCTTGCGAAATTGTAGCGATATTACAATAGACTTTGAAAGACTAAATAGTGTTATTTAATATAAGTAATAGTAAATAGAAAACAGTATTCATTCACTTGGTCACAGTTATTTAATATAACTGATTTAATTTTGCTGATTGTATTTGAATTAATTTAATTAATTTATTTTAACATCTTTAAATTATGTAAGGCATAGCTGTGCTGACGAGGGATAGATCCCGAAACACGTGTCTGCAGATGGCCTTGTATTAAGTAACGTTCCTTTTGTTGTTTTTGCATAAGGAATTTTTCTCGGATCAAAAAATTTGTTGCATTATGCAATATTTTATTGATGTGCAACAGCAGGTGTATATTATGTAATTTAATGTCCGGCGTGGGTATTTGCCCGGGAAGTAGTTGTTTTAATGTGCATTTTTTAAACGTACTTACGTAGGTAAGTCAATAGTCACGGAGCTAAATGTGGAAATAATTTATTAATTATTTTCAAATCATTTTTATTTAATAAGTAATAGTTATTATATAGTTAAAATAGTTATTTTATTAAAATATTAAAGAAGAAGAAGAAAAATAAGTTTCATTGGAACTGGCTATAGAGAATATAATCTATAAAATGACAGCCATATTTTATCAGGTCGTATATCCTGTGAATGTAAACTAACATTTCACACAATTAATAGAATTTTTATTATATAGTTAAAATGGTTATTTAATTAAAATATTAAAGATGAAGAAGAAAAATAAGTTTCATTGGAACTGGCTATACAGAATATAATTTATAAAATGACAATAGCTATATTTTTTCAGGTCGTATTTCCTGTGAATGTAAACTAACATTTCACACAATTAATAGAATTTTTTGGAGTTATTGCTTGGATTTTTCAATAATAAATCAATGTTCAAGAATTATGTAATAATATAATGTGATGTTTATGACCAATTTCAAGTTCAAAAATTTGGGTTTACAAAGTAGACGATCGAGCATTGATGTTTCCAAAAGACACACTTGTTACGCTAGATGAATTGTGGTTGAACATTTTATTAAATAAAAAAATAAGTTTGCTTTTATAAAATCTGAGGGTGAATTTAAATAAACATTTCGTAAAATTAATTATTGTTCATTATTATTTTATAAAAAATGAATTCGTTTTTTCATAATGCGTTATTTGTGTATTTTAATTAATAATTAAAAAAATATCCATGGAATTTTCTTTTTCACAATAAATCAATACCCAACAATTTCTATTAGTATAAACGATGTCGATGTTTGAAATATTTCATCCTTGACCTTAATGAGCAATATTATTACATACTTATCCTTATAAATTGATAAAGCCATTAATAATGTTTGTATATGCGGTTAGTATCAATTTACGCTGCACTTGGAGAACTTGACATTGCACTTCATTAACGATCCTAGCAATAAATAGCTGTTATTTTTTGCAAATCTTTAAAGAGGACTCGATAGTGTGGTTCGTTTACGATCACAGTAATAAATCTTAATTATTTTCTTTAATAAGGAGACTGATATAAAACTTTTAGTGGAAATTTCTCCGGTGATATTTTAATTATAATTTACACGAATGGATGATAGAATATACAGAGTGTTAGGGCCGTTTTACACACACAAGAATTCTCGCATAAATTCATAATATAATTATATATAGAAAAATATTATAAGTTTGCGCATGTGCATTACAGCGATTTTTATAATATATTTCTTGCGAGAAATATATTGAACATGTGCAAAATAATCTAGAAAAGAATTATATAAAACAGTCTCCCAATAATGTTAAGCAGTAGCATACTACATAATGGCGCGTCTGCTTGTATTGGACGACTGTAAAAACAATCTGCTTTGCTTATTTCCACAATAATTATTTGCTGTGTAAAACAGAAAATATATTTTTATATATATAATTATAGCGAAACTTTTATATATAATTCTCGCACAACTTTCTGCGAGAATTCTTGTGTGTGTAAAACGGCCCTTAAAAAAGATTGAGATTGCAATATTTATTTAAGTTCACTTACAACTATATAGTACATATTCGTCTTATGGCTAGTTAATCTAAAACAAAACTAAAAGTAAATTACAAATAATAAAAAATGAACACAATATACATATTGTATATACATTATTTTATATACAAAATGTACTTAAATAGGCACTGTCTCTCACAGAAACCAAAATCAATTCAGCACTGCTCAGTTATTGCAGTAAGGTCTGTCTCTACCCAAATGTCTAAGGTGTACAATAACATCCCTCTATCGTGTAAAGAAAAATTTATCATATCTTTTATAATAAAACACTTTTTTAACTTTGTTTGTATAACAGAATTCTGTCTGAATCATCTTTGTTTCATTATATATTAATTAAGTGTTAAAAAAGTGTTTTATTATAATCTTACACAATGTATAACGAAGTAGAAGCCTCAGTGATCAGTAATTTTATTATATCTTTTAGCAAATATTTTACAAATTACATTATTAAAGGTGATAGTATGAGCATTTAACTATTTTTAGGTGTATAATTTTAATTTATTTTAACCTACATATGATTAAAGCTGTAAATTATTGAAGAGCAGAGAAAATTAATTTATTCTTTCATTTTTAATCTTATCCTCTTTTACCTCTTTGCGTGTTGTTAATATGACTAAATTTTATTTTGTTTTCTCTGATGATCTTAATATTGCATAGAATGGTCTAGTTGTAAATCAGTTGCGGCACTTAGCCAAGACTGAACTGCGCCATTGGATTTCAATTACTATTTGTTGTACATGAATAATCTGTCGTTATAATTGCGTCTCTTGTTTTGTTGTATTAGAAATAAAGGTTATTATTATTATAAAGAAAACTCAATTAATTTTCTTACACCACTTATAACTTTATATTTTTGTTACTGGTTTCGATTAGACTTTAATCCTTCCCAATCTGAGAAACACTTGGGAATAATCATTCTTAAATTGAGTGTTTCATAATTTTAGAATGATTACAGTCTAATCAGAAGTAATAAAAAATGTCAATATTAACATCTTTATTGATATAATTACAGACCTATAGGGTAAAATACTATACATTTTTAATTTTTTTTAATAATACTGGAATGACTATTCATCGGTCTTTCTATGTTTTGGAAGGCAAATATTGTGTATTCCTATGTCCGGCGGGGTAAATGCTCGGGAAGTGGTTGTTTCAATAGATGTTTGTAAAACTTACAGTGTAAGAAATTTTTGCAGTTGGAAAAAGGGATTGATCGAATTTTATTGATCAGTGCCAGAAATTTACCTCGTTTAATTTCATTATCATTTAAATAACTGCAAATGTTTAATTATATATATATATATATATATATATATATATATATACAGAGAGTGTTTTTATCAGTATACATTCCTCTATGTATACCTGTAAAAAACGCGAGTCAAACGCATTGAACCGATTAATGTGTGTATATTTAGTTGCCTATAACAACAACATATGCCAAATAATCAACAAAACATACACACATTAATCGATTCAATGCAATTGACTCGCGTTTTTTTGCAGATATACACTTTCCCTAATGTATACTGATATAAAAACCTCTCTGTATATTATTCGTGTCAATTTACAAAATGTTTTAATTTTACGAAATGGCTATCGACCAGAGGTCTTTCCGCCTGTTTCATTTTATTTATTAGAAAAATGTTATTTCCAAACATTTTACGAAAATAATGAAAAGTAAATACTGATTTTAGGTCGAGTAATTTTATTTTTAAACAGAACCTCTTTGATTATTAAAAAGTCACACAATACTGATTTGCATGTAATTATTGTGATTTCTTTTTGCGTACGGACATAAATAATCCTCTAACAAAAAAGGTTTTAAGAGTAATGAACCAGTTTAGATGGATACATTGTATATCTGGCACAAAACATGTCAAGTAATAAACGAGCGGAATTGTCGGGGTATTGTCTCACCTGTCATAAATAAACCTGCGCCCTATCCTGACACTCCTTCTCGCATCTACCCACCTTTTTGTCGCAAATGTTTGTGTCTAGTTGTCTCCGGCGCATAAACTTCCGTCCTTTTGTTCGGCGCTGAAGTGTTTTCAACGAAATAACGATGATAAAATAAACTCGGAATTATGTCCGAATTTAATTCGACACTTTATTAAATCGAATTAATTACAGCAATTAAGTAAAATAATTAATTAAGGGCAGAAAGACCTCCGGTCCATAGCCCATGATTCGGACAATTACATTTTTACAAACATTGAGTATATACACTAAAAAATTAAAGATACAAACCTTTATTTTTTTAATTACATTTTTACAAACATTGAGTATATACACTAAAAAAAATAAAGGTTTGTATCTTTATTTTTTTTAGTGTATATACTCAATGTTTGTAAAAATGTAATTGTCCGAATAAAGATATTTGTATATAATTAATTTAATATTTCTAACTAATTTAATTTAGCGATTAGAGGTATTTTGTATTAAAATAAATACTTCACTACTATTTAAAATTCTTAGCAAAAGTACTTAAAACTTAAAGTCTTTAAGCCATTTGCATATTCCATTAATTGCGATTAACTGAAACACTTTTGCAGTTATTTTAATTAAAAGAAAAATACTGAATTAGAATTACAAGGCTATCTGTAGACACGTGTTTTGGGATTCATTCCTCATCAGTATAACTTTAATTGTAAAATACTTTATTATTATGTATTGGATATTATCGAATTCGTTATAATTAATTAATATTAAGGATCAATTTTGTAACGCCTTTCCCAATCCACCTTCTTTATATTCCACCAGGGAAGTCCAACGTAAGAAATCTTCGAAATACCGAAAGGAATGATGAATAAAAACCCACATGGTTTATATTCCACCAATATTTAATGCAATTTGCATTATATACGTTTTTAATCGAGTATTTTTTTTCAATCTGCTTTAATATTAATAACATTTCTTTTTTTACAAAATAAGGAACGCGAAAAGAAAATTAAAAATATGGAAGTAACAGTTAATTCATAATTAATACAATACAGTTCACTGAATTTAAACTTGGTTTTAAAAAAATATAAATAAAACACTTGGTTATTGTTTCACTGTTTGTTTTTATTTTTTAAAACTGACTAGTTTCGGTCAGACGACCATTTTCAAAGTTATTACGAAGTCTACAGTTAAAAGTCTACAATACAGTTTAGTTAAAAGTTAAATTAACCAACAACAATGCAAGAACGCACGTCCTCCTCTGCCCGTCATTACTATCACAGCGCGCGGCAGGTGAGGGTCGCTCTTTTTAATTAATTTGATTCAATTATTTTCGTTTAATTTTATTCGGTTTTGATTTAAATTGAATTAATTTGGTTTAATTTAATTTAAATTGATTTAGTTTAATTTGATTTAATATAATTGATTTAATTTTGCTGATTGTATTTGAATTAATTTAATTAATTTATTTTAACATCTTTAAATTATGTAAGGCATAGCTGTACTGACGAGAGATAGACCCCGAAACACGTGTCTGCAGATGGCCTTAAATTAATAATAATAATAATAATAATATTTATTTCCTCAACAGACATAGTCTAATTACAAAGGAAATTTTGGTAAATTAATATAAGAATTTACAAATATAAACAGTAAAAACAATAGGATGAAAATACATTCCGTAATTAACTTAAGACTAATACAGAGACATTTGTAGATAGCCCACAGTTGTAGGTAACTACACCATTTTTATTTATTTATTAGATATAATCAACGAGAAAACAAAAAGAAAAAAAAAATCCAAAGTATAGATCGAACGCGCATGAAATATTTTACAAAAAGTAACAAGACAATAAATGTTATATATTTTGAATTATTCGACGAAGCTATATAAAATAATGGGACACAATTTAAGTAACACAAGATATACACAGCATTGAGAGAATATAAGTGATCTTGAAAACAAATTTATTTTTATATAAGTGATCAAAATTTGTTGCATTATGCAATATTTTATTGATGTGCAACAGTAGGTGTACATTATGTAATTCAATGTCCGGCGTGGGTATTTGCCCGGGAAGTAGTTGTTTTAATGTGCATTTGTTTAACGTACTTACGTAACGTAAGTCAAAAGTCACTTAGCTAAATGTGAAAATAATTTATTAATTATTTTCAAATCATTTTTATTTAATATAATTAACCAAGTGTTTTATTCACAAGTTTAAAGTTATAAAATAATGCCTACGAATTTATTCATACACTTATTTTCCTGGTTAATATCTCACAAAACAGACAAAACAAACATATTCCAAATAAATTTGTCATGTACCCCGAGCAATTATTCTCTCCTCTTTACATTACTCACAGTTACTGTTTTTTTTTACTCTGTTTAAATATGGATGGACGTGCGGAGAATGGGGATACGATTAAACAAATGCCGTTCGCGATGCATAATTGAAATGCAGGCCGTTTTGGATGAGAGCGAGGGAAATCCGTTCGAGCCGACCGGCGGCACGTTTTCATTTGGTTTATTGCCCCCCAGGCTGACGGCTTACAGTTTTAAGTCAGCTTTGTGCAATACGGCCTATAAAGATAAGCCCGAAGCGCAAATACTCCGTCGGAAACTAAACAAAACTGAACGTCAGTAATTACAACCACCAGACAGAGTAAACAGAGCGGAATGTGGAATTTAAAAAAAAAAAATAAATGCAAATTGCATTAAATATTGGTGGAATATAAACCACATGGGTTTTATTATTTCGGTATTTCACGATTTTCACCATTCTATAGAAGTATATTGTATACTTTTTTTCTCATTTATCACTTGGTAAAACATATTTAATAACCGTTTGTTATAATGAAATCACTTGGTTTTGTTTTACTAAAATTTTGTTATATTTTCGACTAGTTTCGGCTCAAGAATGAATTCTTGAAAATGGCATCTAGCCGAAACTAGTCGAAAATATAACAAAATTTTAGTAAAACAAAACCAAGTGATTTCATTATAACAAACGGTTATTCTATAGAAGATTTCCTGGAATCCCCTGGTGGAATATAAAAACGCCTTTCCCAATCCACCTTATTGGGAAAGGCGTTTTTGTTGGAGGTTACAAAATTGATTCTTATTATTATAACGAATTCGATAATATCCAATACATAATAATAAAGTATTTTACAATTAAAGCTGTACTGATGAGTACAGAATCCTAAAACACGTGTCTACAGATAGCCTTGTAATTCTAATTAATGGGTGCATTTCATTAAATATTTTCTACTCAAACTGTTGCAAAATTAAACACTTTGCTGGTCATGCTCATGTACACAGTATATTTTGTGACTGGAAAACAACAACAATTAATAATGATTTACTTCTCATAAAATATTCCACCGTCTCTGCAATAAATTATTCTGATATAAATGATTTTGCTACTAATCTCATTAATTTGATTTAAAACTACTACTAAATACGTAACTAAATCTGGTAAATTTTAAAAATAAATTGGTATTCGAATGATCTTGCAATGCTTAGAAATCAATTAGATTTGCTTTATGATGTCTATAAGTTTAGTCACAATATAAATGATAAACAACTATCGTAGATAGTGGAGGCACTTAATTTTTGAAAATCCACGATCACTTAAAATAAAACACTTAATGATTTTCAACTATTTTTTGTGTATTTCACGACAATTGTTTCGCAATAATAATATTATAAGTTCTTCACCTGAAGAAGCAACAACGTTGCGAAACAATTGTCGTGAAATACACAAAAAATAGTTAAAAATCATTAAGTGTTTTATTTTAAATAAACAACTATATATTGAGCTGAGAAAAATATATGTGAAAAAAAATAGACGAAACAAGAGGATAAAACCTCTCGAAATACATTGAAATTTCAAGAAATCCCAGTAAAGCTGCTTGGAGACTTATAAACTTAGAAAGAAATTTAGGAACAAATTAGATTAATCCACAAATAATGCCAGATGACTTTAATAATTTCTTCATCAATCACATTAATTATATTATAACAAACATCTTTAAAGTATTCTTTTTCATTCCAACTAATGACCAAGAAATCTCAACTTTAATTAAAAATCTAAAACTTAATAAATCGAAGGGTGTATATAAGTTAGATGCATGTATACTTAAACAAATAGCTTCGATAATCACATATATTCTCTCGAATCTGTTTAACTCTTGCATCCTCAGTGGTAATATTCCAAATTGTTTAAAGATCTGAAGGGTAGTTCCTATATATAAAAAAGTTTAAAAATAGGATTGCAAAAATTACAGACCTATTTCTTATTTAACTTATATACCCATAATAGATTTAATATTATTTAAATTAAATAAAAACAATTTGAAAATAATTAATAAATTATTTTCCCTATACCTACTGTTACATTATGACTTATGTCACATAAGTATTTTAACAAATGTCTAATAATAGACATGTGCTATTTTTTTAATTTCTATTATTATTAATATTATTTCTTGTAGTAAATAAAAAATATTAAATCTATTATGGGTATAGAAGTTAAAGCTGCAGTGATGAGGGATAAATCTCGGAACACGTGTCTACAGGTGCTCTTACATTTTTTGTTTCAATATAATAAATACTTTATTAAAATAAAACAAAATAAAATAAAAATGACACAAAGACCACGGGTCGATAGCCTATGAAAGGACAACGTAAAATTATATACCGTATTATACTATACAATACTGTACTTAATATAATGTAAAATAAAAGTGATTCACACTTTTGCAGTTATTTAAATTACAATAAAGTTACTAACAATGTGTTGTGAAGATAATTTAAAGAGGAATTGAATAAAAAATAATAATAATATATATGGTTTATTAAATAAAACATTCTTTCACTTTGTTTGTATAACTTGTTATTTTATTTCAGTGACTATAGTTTCGAAGTTCTTAGTTTGATAATGATGCTCTATGCTTCGAAACTATAGTCACTAAAATAAAATAACAAGTTATACAAACAAAGTGAAAAAGTGTATTATTTAATAAACTCAAAATGTATAACCAAGTGAAAGCCTTAACAATCAACAAAATATAAATGGTATTCCATTTAATATAACAAAGTTTATATAAATGCCGAGAAAATGGAACACCCATTAATGGAAGATACACATTTTATTAATAAATTAATACTGGATTTATAACGACATGAGAGATATCTATAAAAATCACAAAGCATTGAGATGACTCACCCTGTATGCAAAAACATATTTAGTTATGAATTTACAGATATATATTTACATATTAATTATTAATATATAATTAATCACAATTACTTGTTTACTGTTAAATCATTATTAATTTTATAGCATTAGAAGTAACAATTTTTCAATTAAACCATCTTTTAATTTTATACACAAATTCTTTATTTAATGAAGGTTTTTTTTTGCATAATTGATGTACAATTCCTAAATTGGCTATCGAGCAAAGGTCGAGTCTTCTTCTAATTACTGTAACTATATTAAGTTATCAGAAATGGAATCTATTAAGCAATAAATCATAATCTTTTTGATAAGCCCGCTATTTAATTTGATTATAATTAATAGTTTCACAAGAAATAAAAACGTGAATATTTTGGAAAGCGTCCAAGCATGGGAAAACGAAAGGAGAAGAAAAGAAATGCGGACAATTGCAGCGAAACATCAAAGCACGAAAAAAGATAAGATCCGTTTGCGTACAAAGTAATAACAATAAAATCCAGATGAAGTTATTTCGAAAGCACGCGAGGTGATTGCGTTGTATTTCGGTCGCGGGCACTTCAGACAATTAAAGATACGTTTCTTATTTTTCATCTCGTGGACTCGCCGTTGTAGTGATTTGTATTAGCGATTCGATTTTAGTGCCAATAATAAATTTTTATTTGAGAAATGTTTGAAAATAAAAATAAACAAATAATCAATGTTAGATTATTGCCTGAGAAAGGATTTGTTGATTTTTGCTTGAGAAATGTTTAAAAATAAAGGACAAATTTATTTTTTTGAGAGAAAGGCAAAAAAGAAGAGAACGTTATTATATTGATTTTTTGATGATTTTATTTATTGAAACTCTATACTTGTATAGATAGAATAAAACACTAACGTGCATAATATAATTTATGAATCTATACACGTTGGTGTTTTAATTCTATCTATACAAGAACGTTATTTTTTTTTATTTTTTTTTTTGTATAGATAAAATAAAACACTAACGTGTATAATATAATTTTTGAATCTATACACGTTGGTGTTTTATTCTATCTATACAAGAACGTTATTTTTTTTAACCTGAGATGTAGGGGCGAGTAAAGACGAGAAATAAACTACAAATTATTTTAATTCATTGTTGTGTTTCAAATATTATTTAATAGCTCTTAATAAAATATTAAAATAATATTTGTGTTTTATAAGTGATTCAAAAATCATATTTTTAGAAAGGGTTAAGAAATATAATTAAGAAAACAAAGAAAAAACAAATGCGATGTTTGGTAACAACAAAACAATATTTTTTCGTTATCAAACATCGTTTTTTTTTTTTCATAGAAAAAAGAATTTACTAACAAAGTTCACACAGTAAGTGTCCATTATTGTACATTTGTTTTAAGGTACTTACGTAACGTAAGTAAAAAAATTACAGTAGCTAAAAAGGGAATAATTTATTAATTATTTTCATTTTTTGTATCTTTTTAAATAAAAATGGTTGTCCCTTCTCCTACTTATTTTTTTATTAAACCAGATATATTTTGGAAACTATGTTTCCATCTTCAGTAATTTCCGAAAAATATCTAATTTAATAATAATAATAATAATAATAATAATAATAATAATAATAATAAAATAAGTAGGAACAAAGACAAGCATTTTTTATTTAACTTATTGTTTTATTTATTTATTAATTAAGCAAGAGACATGTACAATTTTCACAAGTATTGCATTTGTCAAACAAAATTATAAACTATAAAATACATAATGTTAAAACTAAAAGTAAAAATAATAATTATCGTATTTGATTTACTGTTTCTGAATGATCTTAAATGTAACTTACCCAATCAATATATATAAATTAATTTGTAAAAAATAATATTAATTTTTACAAATGAATTTATATATATTTCAATAATATTTCACCATGTGATCAATTAGAATCAAACTAAAGATATTACCCAATCAAACTCACAATCACTGTTATGCATCTTCGTAAATTTAACTCTAACATTGGCTGTCACAAATCCCGGCGCCAATTTTCATTTTACGAAATCACATTTAAATTTTCAAACACAAAATACATTTGATTCATTCACCCGGATTCATATATAATTAAGATGATTTATGATTTTGTTTTCGGTTTCGGGGATATCCAGCGCGCGAAAAACAGATGCTGCTAATTTTGCACGCCGCTTTCCCCCATGTGTCCGTTGTTCACGGCCAGCCGATGTGAATTTATAGTGTAATAACCTTTTAATTGAATAATTACAGCGTTTAATGGCGCTTGTAACTTGATTTTCTATCGGGATCAGCCATTCGATACAAATTCGTTAATTGCACTCTCATTCATTCTCGATTCCTTTCAGATGGACCACCGTGAAATTGTTTTTGAATAGTTTTTTTGATGGGATTCTTAGTGAAATTTTATTCTTCAAGTTAATTGAAATTTACTAAATTTGAAACAAAATTGCTACCGTTTTATAATTTAAGCGAATTATATATATTGTAACGAAAGTGAAAGAAGAAACTAGAAAGAACACTCTGGAAAGTTCCGCCTAGCGCGCGACTGTAAATATGGTGTCGTGGACACTTCTGGAATATTCGAGAAGCAAGCGTCTACACGCTATGTAAGCGGGCACGAACGTCCGAATTCTCAAAATCTAGTTATAAATAAATGGTGACAGTGTGATGTTAATAAATGTGTTAATGTGCGTCATTCTTTTCTTATAAAATTTTTAATGGAAATGGAATTTGTAATTTGGAAATGGAATCTCCATTTTTTTATTATTTATTTACGTTAATAAAGTAAATTGAAATTGAAAATAATTGTAATCTAATTAGATAAATAGACATTGTTTTACTTATTTCTGAATGTGATTACACCCGATTTCGTAACAATATGAATGTTTATTATAATGAATTATCACGCAAAAAAAAACAGGCTGAAAATATTTGGCTTTAATTTTAAAAGACAATTCATATTTTTATTCAATAATTTTTCATTTACTATAAAATGTTTATTCAAAAATTCATTTAACCGAATTCACCGGGGAAACACACCACCATTTTATTATTTATTCTGTATACGTTTTTTTTGTAAATATCTGTTATAATATAAAAATTTTGAAACAAACGCAGGGCACTTAAGAGTTTTAAATGTTAAATAATACTAGAAGAAATAAAAATAATGGCAAGAGATAACAAAAAATTAAAGGAATGGGTACAAGCAGTGCCTACTAAAGACACTTTAGTAGGGATAGGTACAAGAGAAATCAGAAACAGAAGCCCATGAAAAAGTATAGGTATTCAAGAAGAAAAAATGTTAAATGATTTTCAATTATACATACAATAGCCTTATGATTAATAATGTTTAATGATGAATATAAATTTCATTTAAATAGAAAACAGTATTCATTCCACTTGGTCACAGTTATTTAAATATATTAAATAAAAATGATTTGAAAATAATTAATAAATTATTTCCACATTTAGCTCTGTGACTGTCACAGAGCTAAATCTGTGACTGTCATTTTTATTTAATATATACATTTCATTGATTTAAAAGTATATTTATTTTGAATCATTTTTGAATTTCACGCTTGAATAATCGACATTCCGTTTGTTTCCTCCCTTTCAATTTTTTTGCGAGAAAACAGCAACAACCAAGAACAGAAACAAACAAAAAATATGTTTGTAAAAGACGAACGGAACTTTGGTTTAAAGGCTATGATTATAGTCGGGTGTAGCCGCTTTTAAGGACAATAATAGCACTTGGGATTTAATGGCCCCGGGATATAAGCCCATTGTGCATTCCGCCGTGTAATAATAAATATATACCGTATCATCGCCATCTATAATTGTTAATAACCGGTGCGTTACTATACACAAGAAGATTGCGAGCCAACGACTTTGAACAATAAAATTGCACGTTTTACCGGTAATCACATCGCAATTACGTTTCGCAGTTTATACATACACGACATACACGCGTCTGTAAGAATCAATATTCTTAAATCCACAAAAATTAAATGAAATAAATAATAAATTATGATTTGTATTTCTCGCTTTACTTTTATATTTTTTTTCTTTATTACTGTTTTGATAGAAATAAAATACAGTAATATATAATAATTTAAATTTATGGATAAACAAATAATAAATAAATAGATTGGGTGAGTTACGCGAAGATCAAATGTAATTGATAAAAAAGCACTAATAACCATTATCAATGGATTAATACTGTATTAATCCGTTGGTAATGGTCACTTTGTGTCCGAAATGTGCATATGGAATTAAAAATAAAAGTGTGGAGAAAGGTTATTAGTGCTTTTTTATCAATTAAATAATAAATAAAATAGAGTATTCATTCGTAACCAAGTGAATGAATACTCTATTCTATTTATTATTTGTTATTTAAATAAATTAAATAAAACTTAATTAATTATTTCCACATTTAACTCCGTGACATTTTAACTTGCGTTACGTAAGTACTTTAAATAAATGTACATTAAAACAGCAACTTCCCGGACAAATACCCCGCCGTACATTGATTTACATGTCACAGAGTTAAATGTGGAAATAATTTAATTTCAATTTCACTTTATTAACGGAATCTCCATTTCCAAATTACATTTATAATTACATATTAAAAATTTACAAGAAAAGTGTGACATACTAAAAACATTACAAAACATTTGTATATCACAAATTGCAACAAAATACGTAATAAAAATAAAAATACACATCAAAATAGTTTTTTCTCAATCCCAAACAGTTCATAGCTTATTCTTATCTTCAATTTATTAATCATTTTTATTTAATTAATGGTTTTAATATTTAAACATTAGTAGTTCATATTGTATATAATAAATATGAATAGATTATTAAAAATCAACCAATAAAACAATTAAACCGAAACTAGTCGAGAATTTAAAGTTATTAAACTAATCTGTGTTTAATTGTTTTATTGGTTGATTTTTAATAATCTATTCATATTTATTTTATACATTTTTATTTAATTTAAATTAAATAATAGTTGGCTAACGGTTCTGTCATCTAATTATATATTTATTTTCCATTAAACGTTCTTTGATTTTTTTTTAATTCTGTATTCTATTAATGATCAATTTACTATTTACTATTAATATAGGGTGATCTCGCTAATTATTGATTTATTGTTTAATGATGTATTTGTATTTCTACACTATTTGTAATTTTGTAATATAATTGTGTTCAAAGGATATTTTTTCGTTAATAAAAATTTATTATTATTATTATTATTAAATAAATATACAATGCGTTCGCAATGAATAGAATAAAAAAATCATTTAATAATTCACTTTCAGAAATGTCGATTGGGATTTTTAACTGCGCATCTATTGCATATTAAATTTTTTGTCTGCATATATAACCATCATAAGAAGGATTTAATATAAAGTATGATTTGTTTGGGATTAATAAAGAAGATGTTGAGATGAATAATGGGCAATTATCAATATCCTCAATTATATTGTATAATCATTGCCATAAAAAGTCTCCTCATCATAATGTGTAATAGCCCGCTATTAAAACTTGATATGTTGCGTTTTGATGGCTTCCAACGTCCACAATAAAAATGTGCTTCCTTTCCAACGTCTCTTTATTCTCCTTTATAGGTGTATGTGAGAATTTCAGTTAATTTAAATAATAAAAATAAACTATAACTCAGTATTATAAATTAGATTAATAATATATATTCAGATAATTACATACGTTTTTATAAACATTTTATAAACAACATTAATAATATATATTCAGATAATTACATACGTTTTTATAAACATTAAGATTAAGTATTCATAATAATATGAAAGTGTTTGCCCTTGTCTTTCTGTCCTAGACATGATGTTCCCTTTTATTATATTTTGGTATAATTTGAAGTTATATCGCGATTTTTCACCCAGTCCACTTTTTTCTATGCGTACATTTCCGTTTTCTAAATCCCTTTAAAGTGAATAAAGAATCATTTTCTGAATCATCATCTGATTATTTAATAAAAATGGAAATGATTTTTTTTTTGATTTCGTGAAAAATAAATTATTCAGACTCTTTCTAATATTATCAAGAGCTTTTAAGAAAATTTGCTGATATTTTCGAAAGACAACAGATTTATCAAAATTTGAATATTTTTCAGAAAAAAAAAGAAAGCAGCTTATTCGATTATTTTTTCGAAACACTCTAATATAAACCTAATTTTATTGAAAATATAATATTTCAATAAAATTTTCATTCCGTCTTGTTTTTTTGATTTCGTGAAAAATAAATAATTCAGACTCTTTCTAATATTATCAATAGCTTTTGAGAAAATTTGCTAATCTTTTCGAAAGACAACAAGTTTATCAAAATTTGAATATTTTTCAGAAAAAAAAAAGAAAACAGCTTATTCGATTATTTTTTCGAAACACTCTTATATAAACCTAATTTTATTGAAAATATAATATTTCAATAAAATTTTCATTCCGTCTTGTTTTTTGATTTCGTGAAAAATAAATAATTCAGACTCTTTCTAATATTATCAATAGCTTTTAAGAAAATTTGCTGATATTTTCGAAAGACAACAAGTTTATCAAAATTTGAATATTTTTCAGAAAAAAAAAGAAAACAGCTTATTCGATTATTTTTTCGAAACACTCTAATATAAACCTCATTTTATTGAAAATATATTATTTCAATAAAATTTTCATTCCGTCTTGTTTTTTGATTTCGTGAAAAATAAATAATTCAGACTCTTTCTAATATTATCAAGAGCTTTTGAGAAAATTTGCTGATATTTTCGAAAGACAACAAATTTATCAAAATTTGAATATGTTTCAGAAAAAAAAAAAGAAAGCAGCTTATTCGATTATTTTTTCGAAATACTCTAATATAAACCTAATTTTATTGAAAATATATTATTTCAATAAAATTTTCATTCCGTCTTGTTTTTTGATTTCGTGAAAAATAAATAATTCAGACTCTTTCTAATATTATCAAGAGCTTTTAAGAAAAATTGCTGATATTTTCGAAAGACAACAGATTTATCAAAATTTAAATATTTTTCAGAAAATAAAAACAGCTTATTCGATTATTTTTTCAAAACACTTATATAAACCTAATTTTATTGAAAATATAATATTTCAATAAAATTTTCATTCCGTCTTGTTTTTTGTATTTATTCTCCTTTTTTTTATCAACATTGATAAAAAAGGAGAAAATATACAATATAAATAATAACAATACATGTGGGTATTAGTCTGTCTGGGCTATCAACCAGAGGTCTTTCTGCCCTGTCGTGAATTTATGATGAAGTTAAAGAAAAATCTATGAGAATAAATATTTTTTTAAATTCTCCTTTATATGATGTTTTCAGTAAAATTAGGTTAATATTAGAGTGTTTCGTAAAAAAATAATTGAATAAGCTGTTTTTTTTTACTGAAAAAATATTCAAATTTTGATGAATTTATTCATAATAAATTAAAGACGACGCAAGCGCCACCTTTTGCCTAATTTCAAGTAGCATCGTCAACGATTTGGGTCTACAAGGTAGACGACAGTTAATCATTGTTTCGTCCACTAAAGGAAGGCGAACTTGTCCTGTTTAAGCAAACAATTGATGAATTTGTTTTCTTTAGAAAATGTCTGCAAATTTTCTTAATATATTGAAATAAATATCGGAACGCAAAATTATTCATGTTATATAAACATTTATTATACTAATTAATAACCAATATGTGAATTTAGAGGGTTTAAAAAGTATTTTCAATTATTTAATTAATAAAGTATTAATTATTCATCATTTCTTTGACTGAAAAAGAAATAATATAGTGAAACTATAAAACAGTTTAAATGTTTTTTTATTAATAAAAATTATTTGAAAATAATTAATAAATTATTCAGCTCTGTGACAATTTGATTAACGTTACGCTAGTAATGCAGACAAATTCACATTAAAACAACAACTTCTCTGGTTCATCATTTCTATGACTGAAAAAGAAATAATATAGTGAAACTATAAAACAGTTTAAATGTTTTTTATTAATAAAAAATATTTGAAAATAATTAATAAATTATTTAGCTCTGTGACAAGAAGAAGAATTTACGTTACGCTAGTAATGCAGACAAATTCACATTAAAACAACGACTTCTCTGGCAAATACTTCGCCAGCTATTCAATTACATAATGTACATCCGCTGCTGTAAATCAACAATATATTGCATCTTGCCGCAATTTCTTTTTCGATCAGAGGGTATTTAATGCAAAGAGTTACTTAATATAAGGCTATCTGCACACACGTGTTTCTGGATCTATCCCTTGTCAGTATAGTTTTGCTTTACATAATTCAAGGATGTTAAAATAAATTAATTAAATTAAATTAAACTGAATCAAATTAAATTAAAAGAAAATTATTTAAGCGTACCTCCTTTAATAAAATCGCTGGTAACAGTTACTTAAATTAAATAAAATAAAAAGAAAAAATAATTAATTAAATTCAGTAAATTAATCTAATTATTTTCTCTTTAACAACTGCAAATTTTAGTAACTTACGTTAATTATTTAATTACACGTTACTTCCCTCGTTTAATTTTCATAGTTTATTCTTTTGTAGAGGTTTTTCTGTTTTTGATTTTTACTTTAAAACAACTGAATCAAACACTTCCGGAAAATTTGTGGATCATTTTATATAAGTATTAGACATGTATTTAATTATTGTTTAATTTATAATAAAACAATATTAATTTATAAACAAATGGTAATTTTAATAAGTAATGCATAATAATGTGTAATATAGATACAAAGTAGAAATAGAAAGATAAAAATTTAGAACGGAGCACAAAGGACAGATATGAAATTAAAAAAAGCTACCTTTCTTTAATAAAATCACTGGTAACAGTTACTTAAATTAAATCAAATTGATATAACAAATAATTTATTTATTTACTCAGTAAATTAAGGTTGCGGTTTAGTGGAAAGAGATAGCTATATAGTAAAATGGAAATAATCGTTTGAAAATAGAGCTATTCTTTTGGATTTCATAATATGAATGTGTATTTACATTTTTTATCTACCAAGTATAAAGTATCAGTCTAAATAAAAAATAAATCGTTAATTTTCGTGTATTACGTCAATTTACTAGTTCAAGTTAGAAAAGTAAATTGTAAGATATAATGAAATTAATAGGTCATGTCTGCTAAGTTATTTGAATGCAGAATTTAGTGAAATCCTTTAAATTTTCATTGCACAAGTTTTTACTAGCAAAAATTTAATTTAAAATTTGCTATAAATTTGATCAATTTTCATTGTTTTTCATAATTATTTTTCAGAGAAACTAAACATTAAAATAATTTTTAATTTATCTGAAATTCCTGCTTATTTTAAGATTATTTTAATGTATTAATACAATTGATTGATCACAACAACAATCTAACTCAAATTAGTGATTGCCCATATTTGTATAGCTATCTCTTTCTTCTAAACCGCACCCTTAATCTAATTATTTTCTCTTTAACTACTGCAAATTTTAGTAACTTACGTTACTACAGTACGTTTTTTTTTAAATTAAAATTATGAATTTTTGATGTTTCACTGTGGTCTTCCCGCTTGTTTTCTCGATTCGGTTTCTTCACATTTATTTTTTTCCTCCGCTCCTTCTCTTTTTTTCCTCCGCTTTGCTTTTTCGAGCCGAAGTAATTTCTTCCGGAGCGCCGAGTAATTTCCTTGAGAGTGCATCAGACCCTCCACCGGCGCAGGAAATTGAGAGAGCAAGAACGCCACCGGTAGTCTGCAATTTCGTCTCGTTTCATTCACGACGGACACAAATTACCGATGGAATAAACAAGTTTTCCAATTCCTCATTTAGAGCAATGGAATTGTGATTTGCAGTGGAGATGATTTAATTGCGACACCTGTTTAATCCGCCGGGGTTTTTGATTCACGCTAATTCGCACAGTTGGATTCCGTTTAATGTACACGTAAATATGATTTTTTTCTATCAACCGGGTTAAAGATGCGGTTTAGGTAAACGTTATCCTCCGTTTAAACTTTTAACCCAACCGTTGGGAGGATTTATATATACATAATCTTTATTGACAAACATAATACAATATCTTTTTTATACGAGATTTCTTATTTTAATTTTATATTTCCAGTTCATAATACAAAGAAGTCAATATCTTCTTTAATTGGATTCCAAGTGGTATAAAAAAGTAATTCTGTTTTCTTTATATACTATAAAGTCAATATCTTAAATAAAAATGATTTGAAAATAATTAATAAATTATTTTCACATTTAGCTCTGTGACTTTTGATTTACGTTACGTAAGTACGTTAAACAAATGCACATTAAAACAACTACTTCCCGGGCAAATACCCACGCCGGACATTGAATTACATAATGTACACTTGCTGTTGCACATCAATAAAATATTGCATAATGCAACAAATTTTGATCCGAGAAAAATTTAATGTAAAAACAACAGAAGGAACGTTACTTAATTTAAGGCCATCTGTAGACACGTGTTTCGGGATCTATCCCTCGTCAGTACAGCTATGCCTTACATAATTTCAAGATGTTAAAATAAATTAATTAAATTAATTCAAATACAATCAGCAAAATGAAATCAATTATATTAAATCAAATTCAACTAAATTAAACCAAATTAATTCAATATCTATTTATAACATAAAATATATTAGAATTTTTATCGTAAAAGACTGCCAATTGGCTATCGACCAATGGTCTTTCCGCCCGCGAGTATTTATTTACTTGGTCACAGCTATTTAAAATAAATTAAATAAAAATTATTTTAAAATAATTAATTATTAATCAGCAAATGTCTATTATTTTATTGTCTGGAGATATGTAGGCTCCAGAAGTAGTTGTTTTAATGTGCATTTGTTTTAAAGTGCTTACGTAATGCAAGTCAAAAGGTCGGAATTACTGAAGGGAAAATAATTGATTAATAATTAATTATTTTGAAATCCTTTCTATTTAATTTATTTATTCAGTTACAACATTACATAATTAATAGTTGTAAAGTAAATGTAACTAAATGTTAGCCATAAAAATTCATATACAAATATCTTTATTCAGACAGCAGAATTACAATTCTTTACAAATATTTATATTTACAATACATATTGAGTCTGTTATGGGCAATCGATCGGAGGTCTTTCTGCCTAAAAATTCATATTTTTCTAAAATGATCCAATATTTAACCAAGATAATTAATTCCCAGGCAAATTTTTAACATAATTTATTTATTTATTTATTTATTTATTTAACGGATTTACCTTTTTACAAAGCTACAATATAATTAATAATATTTATGTATAGTGGATTGAAGAAGAAAAATAAAGAAATAATAACAACAAAAAAAAACTAATTGGCGCCGCTAGATAATAATAATGTGCCTTGCTTAGATTAATGTAACTATTTAAGTATATTAACAAATATTCATAGTATTTGATTAATACTAAATTAATTTAACTAATTAAATATCTAAACAATGCCTGAAAGACTTTTCCGGCCGATAGCGAATTCCTACAAAAACATTTGTTTAAAATTTAAATAAATTGTTAAAAATGTTAAAAAATATTTGTTAAACCGCACTTATAAGGAATAAAGATGTAAATATATATATATATATACAAACTTTCCTAGAATTTGACCATTTAAAATTGACGTGACGTATTTCCATGTTTGTGCTGTACCAACTCTATACTTGTATCATAATTTTTACTGTACATACACCGGAAATAAATGATATTATTATTTAAGCATGTTGATAAATTTACCTGGAACAGCTGAAGAAATGGTGAATGCGCCGGGCAAACAAGTAATCAATGTTCGAGAAATTGGTTTAATTATCATTTACTTTTATTAAAATAATATTTTTAATGATTATCGAAATATTTGAAATAATCTGAGATTGTTTTTTTATATATATATATATATATATATATTGTTCTTAAAATCTTGACAAGTTAAGATTTACTTAATAATACATTATTTTATTAAGTAAATCTTGACAAGTTTTTCTTCACTGGATATTTATTTGCACCTAATGTATATTACAATATACATCATTTTTACATAATTTTCAAAGAATAACATAAATAACAATGAAAACAAAAACACGACAGATTTTTGCTAAAAATTGTATTTCAGAAAACCATTTCTTTGACCGCAATAAATTTAAAATACTGAAATCAGGTAATAAAGGATTTATGCTAAATCTTCGCGAGCGCCTGAAAATCCAGAAAGAAAATAATTACTAGGGGAAAAATATTGTAAATGATAACAAAAAGATCTGGACTTCTCCAATATAAACATCATTTCTTACCCAATTTAAACTGATTTTTTGAATATATACTGTTGTCAGTTTTCATTGGTATTATTCTTTGAAAATGACGTGAAAATCGAAACTAGTCAGAATAAAATATCATTTCAAATTTATTGTGAAACAAACCACGTTTTTACCGAATTGTTTAAAAGTGTTGTATTCCAAAATTTATTAAACATAAATACATTTTAATAAATGAAACAATTTTTTACTTTGTTTGTATGACTCGGATTAATCCGAGCTATACCAGCGAAGTAAAAAAGTGTTTTATTTATTAAAGTGTATTTATGTTTAATAAATTTTGGAATATAACACTTCTAAACAATTAGGTAAAACACATGGTTTGTTTCACAATAAATTTAAAATAAACAATAATTTATTCTGATTAGTTTCGATTTTTTAAAATTGAATTGTAGTGTATAATAAAGTATAAGCCTCAACAATTAACAATCATAAATAAAATATGTTGCATTAAATTCTCATTTATCACACCCTAAAATACATTTAAGTAATAAAATATTTCACCAGCTTGCAGAAACAATTCCACGCGTTATGTAAACATTCCTTATTTTCCTGAAATATGATTCTCTCTCTGTATTACAGAATGCATTACGTGCAATTTCTTAACCCCCCCGCCGTAAGATATTTCCACATCAAATATTTTCATTTCCACCATTAGTTAGGAGCAACGGACTCCCCTTCTGTTTGCTGATTGATGTTTACACACTCGCCCTTCTCTTGTAAGATTCGATGTAATCGACATCTCCACTCGAACACCACAAGAAAGGAACAAGACGCGGAAATAAAATACTCCCTCTTGAATAAAACAAATAGGACAGACAGAACGGTAATGTGTTTTTGAGATAAATTGAGACGGAAGGAATACATTTTGTTAGAAGTGGATGTTATAGAGAAAGCGTTAATGGTGAAGGTGTTTTTTGAATTTAATTTGTAACAAGTATATTTTAAAAACGCTTTTTTTCTCATTTTATTTTTATAGTTTAATAATAATAGTACTTTTATTTCATAAATCAGCAAATACATATATATATATATAGAGAGAGAGAGAGAGAGATTTTTTTTATCAGTATACATTAGGGCAAGTGTATACCTACAAAAAACGCGAGTCACACGCACTGAACCGATTAATGTGTGTGTGCTTAGTTGATTATTTGGCATATGTATGTTCAGTTCCGTGTTATATGCAACTAAACATACATACATCAATACGTTTGACTCGCATATTTTGCATGTATACATAAGGGAAATGTATACTGATAAAAAAAGCTCTCTGTATATATTTAGAACAAGTCAATAAAGGTAAAAAGAAAAAAAAAATGAACAATTTAAAAATTGTATTTAATTATAAAATAAAAGTTCAAAATATAAAATTATTTTGATTGTTTTTTGCATTAAATATTTTCGATTCAAGAATTGTTGCATTATACAAAATGTTATTGTTATGCAACAGCAAATTTTACTTACTTATAACAAATGTCCAATAGGAATTTTTATGGCTTACATTTAGTTACATTTACTTTACAACTATTAATTATTTAATATTATTTTTTTATCCAATAGGACATTTGTTATAAGTCATAATATCACAGTAGCTAAAGGGAAAATATGTACAAACATCTTTATTCAGACAATATGAAAACAAAATTTTACAAAATTTATAATAACAATATGTACAATAATATTAGTAGTCTGTCATGGGCTATTGACCAATAATAATTTATTAAATAATTATTTTCAATTTATTTTTATTTAATTTATTTAAAAATTTGTCTATAGAATAGTTTATTACTGTATATTTCCTTTTCTGTTATAGATTTTTAGTTTAAAACAAAAGAAACCATTACTTTTAGAGCAAAATGTAGTCTATTTTATTAAGAGGTGATGCCTACCTGCAAGGCCTAAAAAAGCGAAATTTTGGGATTTTTTTCATTTAAACAGAAATGTAATATTTTGTGCAAATAAATTTGCAGTGAAGAAAACTACACACAATTTTATTGTTTTATTGCATTACATCATATTCACGCAACTCACTTACAAACAACTACATGCATCGAGTATTGTTCAAATTCCATTTCGATCGATATCATTCAAGCAAATTATGATTAACTCCCTTTGAAACCCAACTCGAACATATCGGTTTTAATTCACATTAAAATTAATAACACGCCCGGTTTGTTCCGATGATTGAACTGTAAGCAATACATAAGGGAAAGGAAGCCCTTTTTGCTTTCCAACCCCTTGTGATCGTGATTGCACCCTCCCCTTAAACGGAAAAGGACCGCTTTGTGGAAGGGCTTGATCAGTTTGCTATGCAACGATAGTTCCTCTTGAGAGAGAGAAAACCCACCGAGATGGATTAATCGAGTTAGCCACGTTTACGAAGACGTGAATGTGAATTTAATGAACTGTTGCGAAGGGAGTGATAAGGGTTGCTTTCTAGAAAATATGCATACATGAAAAATAAAAGGAAATAATGATAATATGGGGAAGTAAAGAGGGTGAAGATCAGATATCATAAATGATACGAGTAACTAAAAATAAATCAGATATTAATTAGATTAAACTGACAGGAAATTAAAACACTTGTTTTTTTTATGTTTTACAAATTTTACCTTATTCTCCGACTAGTTTCGGTCAGTGACCAGTATCAAGGAGTGATGATAAGTAATGGGCACTTTTCGGTAGTGACCATTACTTATCATTAGTCGGAGAATAAAGTAAAATTTGTGAAACAAAAAAAAAAACAAGTGTTTTAATTTCTTATCATTTCTATTTGTACTGAGGTTTAAGCCTCAGCCGTACAAAACATTTGCAAATATTCTATAAATCTATTAAATAAAAATGATTTGAAAATAATTAATAAATTATTTTCACATGATTTGAAAATAATTAATAAATTATTTTCACATTTAGCTCAAAAGTCACAGAGCTAAATGTGAAAATAATTTATTAATTATTTTCAAATCATTTTTATTTAATATATTTAAATAATTGCGACCAAGTGAATAATATTCTTTTCTATTTATTCTATAAATCATTTATCGACCAATGATCTGTCAGATTTAATATATAAAAAAAACTTCTCGTCAGTGAATTTCGCATGAAAATCAGAATTGCGAGGCAATTCAATGTTTACTTATTAAAACTTCAACATTCACTTGATAAACCATCCCGCATTCCCTTATACCAACATCTGTTCGTTCTATTCCAGCCTCCCGAGTTTTCCATCACTTACTTTCCCCCGGGAAAATAAAATGCGGACTTATATAATGCCGCCCACTCCCCGTATGAATTTTCCCGATCACGTTTTCCAGGTTCGCCCGGAATTGTCGGGGATGCTGCGGCTTGCATTGGCGTTAGTCTGGTGAAGGTCAGATTCAGCTAGGTCAGGGGTGCAGCCGCACCGCCGGGAGGGATGAAGAGGGCAGAGAGGAGTGCCACCGTGCCTATTGATCGCCTCCCTTCTCCATCTTTCACACCCCACGCCCCCGCTTCGAATCTCTCAATAATATAATTCACGTAATGCTGTGTTGAAGACAATTATAAATATGAGTAGTCACTCACTAAATTACGGATTGAGTAATGTGAAGTGTATTATAAGATGAAAATAAAAAAAAACTAACCAGTAGATTTCTACAGGGTGCTGCAAAACAGACAGTGCTACTAAAAAATCGGCGCAATTTAAAGAAATGGGGTTTATTTTATCTCAATCAGTACATTATGCCTTTTAGTCGGCTAAAAAACGGCACTATTAAGCTGTATCTACAACCAACTGAGAGAATTCATTTTATTATTTTAATTTTAAAATATTAAACATAAGGGCAGAAAAACCCCAGGTCGCTAGACCGAACAGACTAACACAATATTTATTTTTGTTTTAGAAACAGAACAAATTAAAATAGTGTATGTTTAATATATACAAACATCTTTATTCATACAACATTACATGAGCTTATACAATACAAGTGTTTAATATATACAAACATCTTTATTTATACAACATTACATGAGCTTATACAATGTAATGTTGTATGAATAAAGATGTTTGTATATATTAAACATACACTATTTTAATTTGTTCCGTTTCTAAAAATTTATAATGTTGTGTTCCTGATAGAACTCTCATTCCCAATGAAAATGATATATTGTTTAATAAAATAAGTGTGAATTTAATATAAATGTCTGTACATTTAATTTATCGGATGCACTTGAAAGAACGTCCTCGGGTTCGGTATCTTTTAATCAGCAATTAATTAAAGCCAATTAAGCCGGACCAGGCGCATTAGTAATCGACGCCTGAGCTGCATAATTTAATAAGCGCGTTTTAATTGATTTATTGAGCCTTAATTTATGGACGCCAATTGAAACCGAAAACACCTCATTGCTTTTTCTTTTTCTTTTTTTAATCGTCCTCGTTCGTTCGCTGATATCTTCCTTTAAATGCCATCGTCTCGATAATTTTAATTAGCGTAATATTTAAATTGCTGTGGTTACTTTATTATTTGTGAGAATTTACAAAAATAATTATTATTTGCAATATTTATAAAAAACAAAATTATGAAATGGCTATAAATCGGAGTTCTTTCCACATGTTTTTGTATTGTCGTAGTCTAATTACTTGTCATGATCGCTAATGTTATTGCTGAATTTCTCATTATTTGATGAAATGAAATGCAGAATTGTAAAGGTAGGGATGTGTAAAATGCATTTTCTTCTAATTATATTATGGAATATCATAAAATCTTCTAGTTTATTTTAATATTATATTCATTTAATTAATTAGTTTCAATTCGTTTCGTTTAATTTCATTCGGTTTTAATTTAAATTGAATTAATTTGGTTTAATTTAATTTAAATTGATTTAGTTTAATTTGTAATCTTCTTTATGTTGGTTGTTGGTCGTGGAGAATTATTTAAATAAAAATACTTGTCCTTTCTCCTACTTATTTTTAAGTAGGACAAGTATTTTTATTTAAATAGTTTAATTTGATTTAATATAATTAATTCAATTTTGCTGATTGTATTTGAATTAATTTAATTGATTTATTTTAACATCTTTAAATTATGTAAGGCATAGCTGCACTGACGAGGCATAGATCCCAAAACACGTGTCTGCAGATGGCCTTATATTAAGTAACGTTCCTTTTGTTGTTTTTACATTATTTTTTTAAGTCAAAAGTCACAGAGCTAAATGTAGAAATAATTTATTAATTGTTTTCAAATCATTTTTATTTAATATATTTAAATAACTGTGACCAAGTGAATGAATACTCTTTTCTATTCATATTTATTTTATACAATTTGATGTGTTTGAAAATCGGATAAAGGTGTATTATTAAATCGTTTTTTTTTTTCACATTTAATGAAACGTTAATATAACATAATTTAAATTATTATAATTTATTAAATAATTTTTTAACTGTTTAATAATACACGGATATACAGGAAATTAAGGCCAGTACAAAATAATTATCGAACCGATTTATCGCATAGTTTTTTACAAAAAAATAGTGTTATATGTATGTTAGCTAATTGTTGCATATATAGTACAGAGAGGGCAGTACTTACTTATATTGGTACGGTTCGACCCGCACCGTACCAATATTGTCGAGATTCTCGCAGATTGTTGAGACTGTCAAACTCTTATATCTATTAAAATTTATTTACAGAATGTCTACATATTTTTATTTTTGGTTTCTTCTTTTAATAAATATCTTTTTATTTGGTTTTAGGGTGTCTTTCGGGAGTTCGAAAGGATCCATGGTTGAGACCCTGATATACGAAACGCCGGTCCAAGAAGAACCGGAAACGAGCCCGATCGCTGAAAATGTCACGCCTTTTCCCGAAGACTACGATCAAACAGAGTAAGTAACTTCAGTTTTAAAATAATAAATAATACTTTTGACATTAAATTGTGTTGTTTTTGTTGAAATAACTTAATAATTCTTTCAGGATTAAGTTACTTTTTTATTTACTAAAAATTGTTTGTTTGTTTGTAACTGTAAATTTTGTAATTTTATAATTAAATTGAATAAAAATAATTTGACAGATAGACCTATGGTGGATAATTCAGACAGATTAACACCTATATGTATTGTAAATATTTATGTTATGTTGTTTTGTATTATTTTTATAGCCCAAATATATAAAAAAATAAACTTGAAAATAATTAATTAATTCAAATTAAATTATTACATATTTTACCTTTAGCTATAGGGATTTTCGAAGTGTGACGGGGTAATTTCTCGGGAAGTAGTTGTTTGTTTCAATGAATATTTGGCCTTTTTAAAGTGATTAATATTACACTGCCCCCAAAACACCATTCATCAATCCATCTCAGCTTCCATCAACGACTAACCGACAAACAAGATATATGACATGGACAACTGGCTGAAAGACCTAAGGTCAATGGTCATTTATAAGTTTATTTTAAATGTATTATATAATATATGTATATGTAAATACCGCAATAAAATGATTATATATATATATATATAATTATTAAAATACTTAACTTTATTTTACCACTCTTATTTATTTTTTAGAGTTTTTAAATATGGTTTCTACTACAAGATAATGGCTTAATAAAATTTTAATTTTTTATTTTTTTTCATTCATTTTCTTTTATTTTTTTGTACATTATATTACTTTAATAAAAGATTTCTTTTGTTTTACAATCAAAGAAATAAAAACATACCATAAAGTATAGGCCAAAATCAAAAAATAATATAATTTAATTAATTAACAAAGAATATCATCTTTCATCTTTATTTTTTTTAATATTTACAGCGATATTCATGTTTGAATTGTATTCCATTATGTCGTCATTTTTCTCTTCATCGCAATTTCATCATTGGAGAGTACTTTTTCAAATCAACATACCTCTCTCTACATCCATCCGAAGAAATTCTCATGAGCATATATCATTTCTTTGACGCACTCAATAAATCACGAATATTTCCCGCATGCTGGATCGAATAAATCATTTAGTACGTTTTACAGATAAATGTTTACAAATTAGAAACAGACAGAAGAATTTTCATGAATTAATCATTTTTTTTTTTTGTATAGACTAGTTAATAGTTTTGTAAACAATAGAGGATCGATTTTTTCGATGGGAGAATTAAGTTTTAACATACCATGCCATGAAATAAGATATGTACAATACTCTTAATCGTATTATTTATTTATTTAGTCTTACATAACATTGTTATATGTGTCTTTCTACTTCTCAGTGTGTGGTGATTGTTTGTCTTGTATATGTTTTTCGCCATATCTTTTTGTTTTGTGTGAGTTTTCTTGCTTCTTCCCATTTTATTTCTTTTTTCTCTCGTAATAGTATTATGCTATACGGTAATTAGGTTCATTACATTTAAGCATCAACTTAAGAAATTACTTTGATTTTGTACTTTTTTTTGTACTTGCATATACATTGATTGATTGTAATACTGGTACATATATATATACATATATATATATATATATATATATATATATATATATATACATATATATATTGTATTGTTTTTGTAAAAAGGCGATTCCGTAATAAAATTATTATTATTATTAATTCTTTATTATTAGACAATATATTTTTAATGCTAAAATATCTATTTAAAAAAGGAATACAATAAATAAACTTAAAACATTCTTTAACAAAAATATAAAAAAATAAATTTGTCCTTTTCGCAAGGGCTATCGATCATAAGTCTTTCTGCCAGGGGTTTGATGTGGAACTGCGTTTTTTTTTTTCGATATCAAGTTGGAATAAAATACATGTCCTCCATGTATTCGTAAAGGGTTATAGGCGGGTTTTTGTATTTAGGGATTATGTGGGGTTTTCTATTTTTTATAAATCATTTATTTTTACGTAATATCCATTTTGTAATGTACATTTCATATACACAAAAACTAATAAATGAAATCCAAAATCTGATTCTTTCAAATCTTTTTTATTTCAAATCATTTTTATTTAATATATTAAAATAACTGTGACCAAGTGGATGAATACTCTTTTCTATTTATATCTGATTGGTGCATTGAATGCCAAAATAGTCCAATAATTTAATTTTAATAAGGTATTTTTTGTAAATTAATTTTTTCACCACTTCTTGTAGCCAGTTTAAAAAATAATTTACTTAAAATTATCTTAGTTATACAGTTTTTCATTATTAACAAATTTAATTGAACAATATTAAACTAATAGGTCAAACATTGTTGCTTATCTTGGCTTAAAAAATATGCAATATAGTAGGATATATCTTGATGTTAAGGATTTAAGTTGATCAATGGTTATGTGAATTGTAGTAACTTGGTTGCTTTATTAAATTTTAATTTCTTGTCTTTTTGATAGATTATTGGCCTTACGATGCCTATGCATGTTTGTGCGTTTGTGCACACCTTCTACTTCCCTTGTTGACGTCTGTGATAAAAAGCGAAAAATGATAAGTTTTTTTTAAGAATTAATGTAAAAATACATTTTTTAAGAATTAATGTAAAAATACACTTCTCTTGTTAACGTCTATGATAAAAAGTGATTAATGGAAGGTATTTATCGACAAAAAAGAATTACAAAATAGAAAGACTGTTATTCCTTACTTCACTTTTTATTTTTTTGTTAGATGTACATAAAAATAAAAAGTGAAGCAAGGAATAACAGTCTTTCTATTTTGTGATCAATCACTTCACGTAAACTCGAAAATATACAGTTAAAAAAGAATTAATATAAAAATACATTAATTCTCGATTTTATTGATAGTTTCTTTTTTCTAATAATTCATCTATATTCAGTATGAAATTATTTGTATTACGAAGAGAAACAGAGGAATCAAGAATAAATTTAATTTCAATATTGCTTGAGCATTTCAAATTAATTTAATCTCAATCGACCTGCTGATTTGACTGAGCCTTGATGTTCTTTGTTGAGCAAAGGACGCGGCGCTAGTTATCTGGAGCACCCTTCTGATTGAAGTGATTCCGTAGATTGCTAATTAAGCAGCCGACGTTAGGTGTTCCAGGAAAATCGATTGTTTTAAGTTTGAAGTGATCTTTACTCAATTGACGATTTATGAAAAGCGTTTTATTTTTTAAAGCGTGGAGTGGATTTTTTTTTCTTTCATGCTGAAATACTTAGAATTTTATAGTTTTCCACACAAGGTGAATAGAAATGGTGTATCTTAATAAATGGAAGACGACGCAAGCGCCATCTTTTGCTTAATTTCATGTGGTATTGTCAGAGATTCGAGTCTAATTGCACCACAAGATCCGATAAGATCCGATAAACCGCCTTCATCAAGGTATTATACTTGGAACACAATAAAATCTATCATTTTTTCTATTGATGTATTTTATAAATCATTTTCAGATACGTTTTCCTGTTGTTGTACTGTCTTATTATTGAAAAGAATTATTTTAAAATTGGAAAAAGAACTACATTGCATATAGATTTTTTTTAAATGTTTCCTCCGTCAGGAACCCCTTACACTTTGCATGGCCCATCCTGTACATTTATTATTATAACGCAATTTTTTGTAATATTAAAAATAGACATGCATCATTGTTAATAATTAATTAATAAATTATTCCCACATTTAGCTGTGGAAATAATTTATTAATTATTTTCAAATATTTTTTTATTTATTTTATTTTTTATAACTGTGACCAAGTGAATAAATACTCTTTTCTATTTATTTTATTAAAAGGTGTAATTATCTTAAAATAAATAAGTACAGAAATGACATAGCCTGAAGAGAGACAGGCTGAAAGACCAATTGTCAGTAAATGCTGTTACTTGATGATTTTTTTATTAGTATTTTTTTATGAAGTCAACGATTTATTAAAGCTTTTTGAAATATTCCATGATTTAGAGAAACTTTTATTTATGTCTATTTATTAAAGCCTTTACGTGTGATACGTTTTCGTATTCGTATATCAAAATAAATAAGTACAGAAATGATAGACAGACAGACAAATAAGTACAGAAATGACAGACAGACATGAAATGGAGAGAGACAGGCTGAAAGAGCAATGGTCAGTAAATGCTGTTACTTGATGATTTTTTATTAGTATTTTAGTTTTTTTAATGAAGTCAACGATTTATTAAAGCTTTTTGAAATATTCCATGATTTAGAGAAACGTTTCTTTATGTCTATTTATTAAAGCCTTTACGTGTGATACGTTTTCGTATTCGTATATCAAAAGGAGTTATAAATAATTTTGCGGAACACGTGACTCACTTTGCAGGCAAGCGGACAGGCTCATCGCATAATGCGCAAAGTGTATATAAAACCGGAATACAAAGACGTCTGTAAATATAGTAAACCCACTAAATAAAACATGTGGGTCAGTGGAAGACGCCGCAAGTGGCAAATGTACGTCCAAAAATAAATATACGTGACTTTTTAAAAATAAAATCATAATACAAAAAAAATATATATGTTTTCAAATAAAAAAAATACTTTGTATAACAAATTTAAAAAGTTTTTTATTTCATAAAAATATTTTTTTTCGTTTATAATTCTAAAAAAATAACTTGTTTGCAATTTAAAAAATCTTTATTTCTTACATAATTTTATTTGATTTTTATTTCACACAACTACAGACGCTGAAAATCAAAGTACAAAGATAATAAACATTATTAAAATAACCTTTATAATATATATATATAACAATCTTTATTAACAATTAAGTTTACAATAAGGTAACAAACATTGATTATGTATATCACACAAAAAATAATTAATTGTTAAATAGGCTATCGACCAGAGGTCTTTCTGCCCCTTTATAATATTTATAAGCTTTTTGTTTTCACACAGGTATAATCTCTCGAACATTAATAAATGTTATTTAAAATTTGGCGAAGGTGCCGGGAAATCAATAATGATACGTCTCTTTTCAATGTCACAAAAAATTGCGTAATAATAATAAATGTACAGGATGGGCCATTCAAACTTTACGGGATTCCTGACAGAGGAAACCTTTTAAAAAAATCTAGATGCAATGTAGCTTTTTTTTCAAATTTTAAAATAATTATTTTTAATAATAAGACAGTAAAACAACAGGAAAACGTATCTGAAAATGATTTATAAAATACATCAATAGAAAAAATTCTAAATTTACGAAATAACTTAAAATTATACCAAAATGTTCTTACTGAATGGAACCATGAAAGTTAGATCTGTATAAAATTAAGAAAACTGGAACAAACAGTATGAAATATGTTTGAAATAAAATTGTCTAGTTTTCATACAAATATGCCACTTTTTGAAAATATAATCATGTACGAAATCACTTACAAATTCTAAAAAAAAAATAATAACTTTCTTGCAATTTGAAAATATTTTGAAATATTTTTGAAATCAAATAGCTTTATTATATCACTGCAGAATATTCAAAAACAGAACTTAAAGTAGGACATGGCAATAATTAATTTCATTACTAAGGCATAAACCTGTCAGAAAATAATGTATAAAATTGAAGAATTATTATTTTAATGTATGTATTTATCACATTTAACCACACCTAAAAGTTGCACAACTCCATTTATGTTTTAATTCACTCCAACACAAAAGTCATAAACCAGAAATAGTCCTCGTAGTACGTGACATTGCGACTCCTAGTTCAAACTCATCAATGCTAAAATACCCAGCACTTCCCACTTTGGGCTGCATCCTCTCTTGCAAGTGCAATTTGCATGACGCTCTGATGTTATTGTTGTTTCGAGCGTGCATTAGATAATTGCAAATAATTTACCATAATTACAATACTCGTAAGTAGGTGACTAATATCTGACAACGGCAAACTAGTTTTCCATTACTCTCTGAAATTACATAAACGCACTCGGATTAAAAAAACGATGTGTAGAAAATATTATGCGATGTAATAACAATGATTATGTGTAATTAAAAAATGAAGGCAATAGACTTGTTTAAATACACGTTTAAAAAAGTCTTTATACAGGATTTGTGTGTTGTAAATGAGATTAATTATTTGTAATTATTTTAAAAACACAATAAATTGTAGTGTAGGGGCAAAATGAATCATGTTAATAATTGAAAAAGCGAAAATATTTAAATTTTGTAGATTTTTCTTTCTTCTGAAAAAAAAATATTCGTAAAAAAATCTTAAAGACTTTCTAACATGTAAAGAAAGTACTTGAAGTATTAATTTTGTAAAAAAAAATCTTCAAAATTTGAATATTCTTTCGATAAAAACATGGATTTTGATGAAAAATTCGAAAATCGTAATGAATGGAAGGATCAAGTATATAAGATTTATCACAATTAAATAAACACTTTTTTATAATTAATGGTTTTAATATTTAGACATTGGTAGTTCATATTGTATGAAATAAATATGAATAAATTATTAAAAATCAATCAATAAAACACAGATTAGATTGAATAACTTTAAATTCTCTTTTTTTTTAATTCTCTGGAAAATGGGCTAATAACCCGAAACTAGTCGAGAATTTAAAGTTATTCAATCTAATCTGTGTTTTATTGGTTGATTTTTAATAATTTATTCATATTTATTTCATAAACACTTTTTGTACAGTAAGAGTGTAAATTGGGCCTTTAAAAAATGAGCGAAAAAAATTTACAAATTTGAGAATTTTTGTAGACAAGCACATAGACACAATTTCAACAATTTTTGGAAAAGTTTTTTCAAGTTCCAATATTCTATGACATCTGTGAACAAAGCTGTCTTAATTTAATCAACGTCGCGACCAAAAGCTTCAATCGGCGCGGCGCGTCTTTTTTAAAACGTTTCCATAAGACTCCATGTAAATGGGAATCGTTAATTCAAATGGCTTTAATGTACGGGAAATAAACAATTTCTGTAAAAGTAAATATTTCGCGCTCTTTCCATCATCTTCAAGTGTCTGAGATTTTTTTTAGATTTCTTTTGAAGAAAACAAATTTTATCAAAATTTGAATATTTTCAAATATGCATGGAAAAAAGTGGATTTTGGTGAAAAATCCGAATCCCGCGAAATAACTTCAAATTATATCAAAATGTTCTCAATGAGTGGGAGTATCAGCTGTATAAATTTAAGCAAAATGGAGCAAATAGTTTTTGTGCAGCAAACGTGTAAATTTAGCGTTTCAAAAATGAGTGTTTTTATTGTCCAACTTTAAGACTTTTTATAAACAAACACAAAATTCATATTTCAATGATTTTTGGGTGAAATGTAGATAAATCCTTCCTGAATCCAATTCTTCAAGTTTGGTCATTCTATCGCATTTGTGAAGAAAGTTATCTTAGTTTAATCGACATCATCTTTAAAAGCGTCGATGGGCGCGTCTCGCTTTAATCGTTTCCACAAAACTCCATGTAAATGGCGTTCGTCAAATGAAATGACCTTAATGAGCCGGAAATAATAAAAAATCTGGAAAAATAAATATCTTATGCTATTTCTAATATCTTTAACAGTATTTAAGGTTTTTTTCAGATTTTTTTCGAAAGAAAACAAATTTCATCTAAATTTGAATATTGTCGAAAAAAGTGGATTTTGATGAAAAATCCTAATTTCACGAAATAACTTCAAATTATACCAAAATGTTCTCAATGAGTGGGAGTATCAGCTGTATAAATTTAAGCAAAATGGAGCAAATTATTTTTGTGCAGCAAACGTGTAAATTTAGCATTTAAAAAATGAGTGCTTTTATTGTCCAACTTTAAGACTTTTTATAAATAAACACAAAGTCCATATTTCAATGATTTTTGGATGAAATTTAGATAAATTCTTCCTGAATCCAATTCTTCAAGTTCGGTCATTCTGTCGCATTTGTGAAGAAAGTTATCTTAGTTTAATCGACATCATATTTAAAAGCGTCGATCGGCGCGTCTCGCTTAAATCGTTTCCATAAGACTACATGTAAATTGTGTTCGTCAAATGAAATGACTTTAATGAGCCGGAAATAACAAAAAAATCTGGAAAAATAAATATCTTAAGCTATTTCTAATATCTTCAAGAGTCTTTAAGGTTTCTTTCAGATTTTTTTCGAAAGAAAACAAATTTCATCAAAATTTGAATATTTTCGAAAAAAGTGGATTTTGGTGAAACATCCTAATTTCGCGAAATAACTTCAAATTATACCAAAATGCTCTCAATAAATGGGAGCATCAGCTGTATACATTTTAGCAGAATAGAGCAAATAGTTTTCGTGAAGTAAGCGTGTAAATTGAGCATTTAAAAAATAAGAGAAATAATTGTCCGAATTTGGAAATTTTTATAGTCAAATACAAAACTCCCATTTTAACCATTTTTAGATGAAATGTAGATAAATCCTTTCTGAATTCAATTCTTGAAGAAAGATCGGTCCTAAAATCCGTCACCATCAAAACTTGCCACACAACTCAGTCTTAAGTTAAGAATGTGTAAACTAGTCTGAGGGAATGAACATAAGCATTTTAGTGAAACAATCCAAGTATAGTATTCAATATTAGCTAACTAACTATACTGCTAATATATGATTATATTACATTAAGTGATTAATAAGAACAAATTAGAAGATTTTATATAATAAAAATCATTAATAAATGGAAGACGACGGAAGCGCCATCTGTTGCCTAATTTTATGTGGCATCGTCAACGTTTCGAGTCTACAAGGTAGAAAACCGAGAATCGTTGTTTCATCCATTAAAGGAATGCGAACTGTCTTGTTTATGAGAACAGGAAACGAAATTCATTTAATAAAATGAAATTAGGCAAAAGATGGCGCTTGCGTTGTCTTTCATTTATTATGATTCATATCAGGTATTTAACCGCAACATAAGATCCGTTCGAGAATCGAGAATCGTTGTTTCATCCATTAAAGGAAGGCGAACTGTCTTGTTTATGAGAACAGGAAACGAAATTCATTTAATAAAATTAAATTAGGCAAAAGATGGCGCTTGCGTTGTCTTTCATTTATTATGATTCATATCAGGTATTTAACCGCAACAAAAGATCCGTTCAACCGCCTTCATCAAAGCATTGCACATGGAACATCCTAGTCTGATGAGGCTCAAGAAACCATAACTAGTTATCCATATATAATGATGGTTGAACATTTTATTAAAAAAAATCATTAATTTATTAAACAACATAAAAATACATAGCTTTCAGAAATTAAAGAGCTCAAATTCCATTTTCTTCATGGTTACCGGCAGCTCCTACTCTTGTATTTTCGCTTTTTCATTCTTCTACTATAATGAATTATATAGAGTATAAAGTTCTTAGTACTGCAAAAACAAAGTACACAACAGATTCTAGAATAAGAAGAATAATTTATAATTAATTTATTTTTTAATTTCACAGTTTTTATTGTACTGCTACAATTGTTTATCGAACAAAGTCGCATAGCTAAAGAATGTAACGCACCACTTGCAAAATTGATGGGAACATCACAATTGGCGGTTAATTAATTTTTTTCTTTAGTCTAGACGAACACAAATTACTTTATTGATTTATTTATGTAATATCCCTGTCTCGTCTGTTTTTTTGCTCCCCTTCTGCTATTAATTGCATTATTATCCACATGAAATAAAGACACAAGAATGTCTCATTATCAAAATAACTAAGTAAATGATTCGGTAAAGAAATATTAATATTAAAAATTACAAATCAGAACATTTGTGCGAATAAATTTGTTTAGTTTTTAGCAATTGTTTTGCTCATTATTATATTTAAAGGCATAGCTAAAAGATATATTAAACAAATTACGTAAATACGAAAAGCAATTATTTATTTTATTTGTCTATGCATAATCAGACTTGAAAATAATTAAGCCCAAAAATAGCACATAACAAAATTAATTTAGTATTTTGGCTTTAAACCTAAATTCTAAATGTGTTTGTCTGTCTTGAGCTATGAGAACTTGCTCATAGACAAACAGACAAACACATTCAATTTAAGGCAAATAATACTATTATTATTTAAATATTGGTAGTTTATATAGTAATAATAAATGTTAATAGATTAAATATATACCAATAAAATAAATAAAACACAGATTAAATTGAATAACTTTAAATTCTCGACTAGTTTTGGGTTTTCAACCCATTTTCAAGAGAATTCAAACTACATTTTTGTACGTAAAGCCAAGACAAGTATGTTAAAACTTTCTTATATATTACGTACGGATAGTTATGTTCGACCATAACCATAACATAAAACGTAATTCTTTGTGAACAATGCCATTGAAAAACACAGAATCAATCTTTATGTAATTCTTATGCTTATGTATCCCTTACGCTTACGTCCATTGTGAATCCACACTAACAGACGCTACGGCGAAATGTTTTGTAATTAATTGTCTGATATATTTGTTTTCTGTTTTCAATTTGTTTTAAGAATTTATCCTATACTGAATTTTTCCGTTTCCATAATAAAGTTATTATTATATTACATTCATTTTAGCGTATATATTTAATGTTGCATAATTTAGTGTTGTTTTATGTTGTCTTCAAAATATCACAATTACTTCTTAAGAAAAAATAAATAATTTCATACTTCAATCTATGTAAAATTTAACATTTTATTGTAATATTTATAACTATATCTTTTTAAATTGTGTACCTGCGTTAATAAAGTTATTAAAGAAAAAACATCTTGGGATATCTTAAATGAAATAAAATCCTGACTGTATATGTTTTAAAAAAAATTGATTTAAAATATATTTTACGTAAACCTAAATGCAATGATAAATTACTTAAAACTAAATAAAATACAGCTAACTTTACTTTTTCAATCGCGCAAACTTTTAAACTCGCGCCTACTCTAGCGGCAATCAACCGAACCGCGCGCTCCACAGTCGCCTGTAACTCCGCCGGAAACACTGCACGCCGTCTCCCCCTGGCGTCAAATTTCCGAACCGGCACAAGCGCAGCGCGGGGCGTGCCGAAAGAAGTTTACATTATACAGCAAACCGCGTTTGCCTCAGCACACACACGAACCGCATTTTACTGTACACAAAACGTGTGTGCTTCTACTATTTTGAAAAGGAAACAAGAGGGAAAAAGTTGTCGAGAAGTGCGCGTGCGATCTGTGAATGTGTGTGTGATTTTTGTTGTTGCTTTTGAGAGGATTTTAATAAAGGTATGTTTGAACTTTTTTGTTGTTTTGTTTTTTGTTTGGGGGGAAGTTTGAGGATGGGTATAAGGTGTTCTATTATTAAAACGAGTCGGGAAAGGTGAGAGTGTGTGCGTACGTTTCGTGCTTTTGTTTTAATTGAAACCGCACAGATTTGCAATAAAAATTTTAGTTATTGTTAAAAAAAATATTTCGAAACTCAAAATAATTTGATTAGACTGCATTGATGAGTACCGAAAACATCTGAAACGCGTCTGCAAATATATATTTATAGAGCAGTTGTAAATAAAATACAAATCACAGATTTTTATCAATAATTTGAATTGTTGTTTAAGAACATTTTATTTTGGAAACTCTGTCAAAATAGACTGCTTTGATAAGCACCGAAAAACACCTGAAACGCGTCTGTAAATATATATATTTATAGTTGATTGTTGAAGCCATTACTTTGTGAAACATATTTATTATTAACATGAAGGTAAAAAAAATAATAAAACAGTCACTCAAGTTCGCGATACAAGCAAAGTGTTTTACTATTTTTTACCTTCATATTAATGTATTTATAGAGCTATTGTAAATAAAATAGAAATCACAGATTTTTAATAATTTATGCCATTGTTAAAAAAATATATATATATTTCGAAAACTCTACTAAAATAAACTGATTAGATTGCCTTAATGAGCACTGAAAATACCTGAAACACGTCTGTAAATATATATTCATAGAGCTCTCGTAAACAAAATGCAGATCATAGATTTGCATTAATAATTGAATTTATTATCTAACAAATGTTTATTTTGTAAACTGCAATAGAATGATAAGACTGCATTGATGAGGACCGAAAACGCCTGAAACGAGTCTATAAATTCATAGTACTGTTATGTCAAGTTTGCTATATGAGTTATGTGAAGTGTGTTTGATAAAATTAAAACAAAAACATGATTCGATACTTCACTTTTTAAAAAGTGAAGTAAGGGACGAATGTTTTTTTTTTTCATTTTATCATAGTATTATTGTTAATAAAATTCTTTTATTTATTTAAATATACAAATATCTTTAATCAGGCTTTACTTTCATTTTATTGTGTATATTTATACAAAATAAATGTAAGTATTGTAAATGTTTGTAAAAATGTAATGTAATTGCCTGATTAAAGATATTTGTATATTTAAATAAATAAAAGAATTTGTCCTGGAATATCGACCAGAAGTCTTTCTCCCCATTAATTAAATCTATTTCAAATTCGCAGTTTTCAAATAAAATTTAAATAATGAAAAATATCGAAAAAGGATCAATAAAATATCGATCGTTTGCTTTTTATCACTGAAAAATTACTTACACTGTAAGTTTTTGTCAATTATTATAACAAAAATATAAAAACTACAATCAACGAACCGATTAATGTTTCATTGATTGTAGTTACTATTTTTGTTATTTTTGGAAATATTTCGAAAATTATAAAAACAATAATTTAAGAATACATTTTACTACTTAAGGCTGAAAGACCTCTGGTCGATAGCCAGTTTGTGAATTTTGCTTTATTGTAACAGACAGTATTATAACATATATTAAAATGTAAACACACACCTCATTGTACAAAATTCATAAATAAAGATATTTATATATATATTATCACTTAATATCAATTATTAAAATAATTAAATAAGAAACGACAGTAAAAATAACATAATGCAAAATTGATAAACTTTTAAAATATAAAAAATATTTCATTCTTTTACAAAAGGTTAGCAGTCGAAATGAAAGAGAAAGCGATTCTTCCTCGCCGCCGCGCACATTTTTTTTTATTGTTTTCTTTTATTATATAAATTATTGCTCTGTTGTAATTCCGTTGCGTAATTTTACCGGAATGAACAAAAAATAATAACACCAGTGCGAATAAACCCGGCACTCGCTGACAGATGTTTTCTCTTTTTTCGTAATTGCGGCAAGGGCTTTAAATTACCTGTTCTTTGTTGTGCGAAGGGTCAGGGTTTGGGTGCCAGATGAACAGCTGTCCCCCTTCCACACCTTTCTCTCTTTCTTTAAGCCGGATAGAGCCCGCCATTTAACGCCTTTAATTTATTAAAATATAGAACGGTGCGCACGAAGGGGATTTGAAATTTGGCGCGAAAAATTTATTGTTTTGTGTGTAAATAAATTAAAATAAAAAAGGAAAATTAAAGAAAAGAAATATATGTTTAGGGGGATGAATTTGTGTGTAAGTTTAGATTAAATTAGTATATAATAATTTCTCACCTCACACTGAGAAGTAAAGAGGAACATATAACGATGTTATATAAGACTAAATAAAATAAAAAATATAATAATTTCTCTCTATGCAAATTTAAAAAAATATATATGTTAGGAATCATTTTAAATGGAAGACGACGTAAGCGCCATCTTTTGCCTAATTACAAAATTGACGATGGTCAACGATTCGAGTTTACAAAGTACTTGTCCTGTTTATGAGAACAAGAAGAAGGCCTAGCAAGTCCACTGCTTTTCACGAACCACGTAATTCTAAACTCGTAAAATAAAAAAATAACATAAAATGGTAGATTAATTCAGGATATTTAATTAAAATTAAAACGCTCGGTTTGTTTCACTTATTTATATTTTCTCTGATTTGTTTCGACCATTCATCTTCTAATTAGAAAAAAAATAATAAGTGAAACAAACCAAGTGATTTAATTAAAATTAAAAATCCTGAATTAATTAAATGTTTCGCCGCGGGTTAAGTGAGAAATTAAATAAGTATAAAATGGTGGTACATATATAGAGATGACATACTCATAGACAAATAAATCAATTTCTTATATAGAAGACAATATAACTCAGAGCGGTAACGTAGGGCGCAGCTTGTTTCGTCCACGGGATGATCGGCAATTCTCGATCGGTCAGCGAATGGTCCTAGCCTCGATAATTTTTATTTTTTTAAAGCTATTATCCCTTCGTAAATAATGTGTATATATTCCCTGTAAAGTAGTTTTTAAGATACTCTTAGTTTGATAATGACACGCTAATGTTGTCGAAACTATAGTCACTAAATAATAAAAAATAGTTGTGCAAACAAAGTTAAAAGTGTTTTATTGAGTTATAATTTTTATTTTACCTGCTATACAATAAAAAATCGTAAATATTTTTTTCGGTGAATTAGATTAAAAATTGTTCGGAATAAAAATCTGAGCAACTTTTCTTTAAAAACTTATATAATTCTTAATATACTTTAATTTTTAGAAAAATAACATTCATTTCTCGACATTCGCACAGTAATATTCCACATTCTCAATTTTATTTTCTTTGTTTCCATTTTTGTCACGAGAGAAACGGTTCGCACGCTCAAAATAAAACACAGAAAAAAAAAATGGCATACAACATTTTCCGCACGATTCGCTTTTTGAACTTTATCGGTTTCTTTTTATCGGCGAGACTCAGCCGAGCGTTGTATTCGTAAATACGTTCGTTATCGCTTTGCCTACAGTACATTTTTGTTTTACTTTTTCCAACGTGTCGAGATTTTATTAATCTCAACCTGAAACCTGCACTCGGGACCTTCGGAGTAAATCCACGAGACGATTAAGCGAAGGTTGATTTTGATTTATATTTTTCGATATGTTCATAAAACTGTATGTAGAACATATAGGATTTTTTTCTCTTGATATAAACCAAAAGGAAAAAGAAACACTAATTGTACGGGGTGGTGCTATTTGGATGGTTATAACAGAGAAAATGGTCCTAATAAGGTTTAATTTTTAGAATTTTTAAAATCTATCAATCTACCTCTCTATCTATGCATGTTTCATCTTTTTGTTTAAAATTCTGTATATGTTAAAATGTTATCTTCATTTTGCTCTACTCTTCCATCCCTGCCCCTTTAGGTAATATTAAAAATAAAACAATTGTTATATCAGACAATTAATTCTAAACATTAATTTAAGAATCTTTTTTTATTTTGTTTACTGGCATAGGTTTAACCAATCATCCACTAAGCAATATTTACAAACGCGCATTAATAATCCTCAAGTGCATATGAAAATGACCTTTCGGAGGTTTCGTAATTCCAACATTGGCATCGATTGATCAATTCCGTCTAAATTTATCTCCGTTTGTTCTAACATTAAAAGCGGATGTAGCGTCCAGTGGCGCACTTTTTGACTTATTTTTTGACGTTCCAGACAATTACGCGTGGTCCGCTCATTTCTGGCGTTGCATGTCACTCGGCCAGGAATAGATGTTCCACGCGGATGAGTAATTGCATTATAATTATCACAGATGGGATTATCGTCATTAAAATGTCGAAAAAAAAAAATGTGTGTGTGTATTGAGAGTAACTGTAATAAAAATGTTGCACAATATGAACAAAACAGAATGATGATAAAAAAAATAAATAAACTAGGACGTGTTGAATATTTGGGTTACTGCAGTAGAAATCGTTTGTTTGATTTTAATCGTTGTTGTTGTATTATTAATCGGGGCTATTCTATAAGGGAAATGTTAGGTTTAACGTGTACGTTATTTTTTATCATCACAATCTAAGCAGATTTTATAATAGATATACATTATATACGTGAAGTTAATTAATAACGTAGACGTTAAATCTCGTAAGGAATAGTATGTAAGCACATTGAGCACGGTTTTATGTATCAAATAAGAATCAAGCAATTAATTTTATTATTTGTAATAAGCTAAATGTGAAAATAATTTAATAATTATTTTCAAATCATTTTTATTTTATAAATTTTATGAAACTTTAAAAACCGTTGTTTTAGGTTTTTAAAGTTTCATAAAATTTATAAAATAAAAATGATTTGAAAATAATTATTAAATTATTTTCACATTTAGCTCTGTGACTTTTGACTTACGTTATGTAAGTACCTTAAACAAATGCAAATTAAAACAACTACTTCCCGGACAAATACCCACGCCGGACATTGAATTACATAATGTACACCTGCTGTTGCACATCAATAAAATATTGCATAATGCAACAAATTTTGATCCGAGAAAAATTTATTTAATGTGAAAACAACAAAAGGAACGTTACTTAATTTAAGGCCATCTGCAGACACGTGTTTCGGGATCTATCCCTCGTCAGTACAGCTATGCCTTACATAATTTAAAGATGTTAAAATAAATTAATTAAATCACACAGAGCTAAATGTGAAAATAATTTATTAATTATTTTCAAATCATTTTTATTTAATATATTTAAATAACTGTAACCAAGTAAATGAATAATACTCTTTTCTATTTATTTCATAAAATTTATTCTAGAAACAATTGTTTCGTAAATTTTTGCATTTTTTTACTATTATAATTACTTACATCGATTATATAACACACTATTCCTTTCATATTCTTCCCATAAATCCTGTTTTAAAATTTAAATCCATTAAGGCCTTGTTTCGTACATACAAAGAATACGAAATAACGGCTTTCTCGCTTGAGTACTTTCACCCGGGCAACAAAGCGTTAGAAATCCGATGCATTACATCGAATAATCCATTTTTAATTTTCCATTATGTTTTACGCTTTTTTTGACGCAATCAAGAAAGTACATTAATTTTTTTTTCTTGCGAAAGGGGCAATTACGAAGGGGATTAATTATTAATTAGAGAAAATCCATTATTTGTCTCTCTAAATCGATTCGATAGTGTTGGTTAGAAAAAAATTGTAGTTTTTTTTTTCGGCTGCTTAGAAAATGGTAATTACTGTTTGAGAGTTGGATTAATGAGACGAAAAAATAAATGGGTTTTATGTTTCTGTTTAGGATATTTGTGAATTTATGAAAGTAAAAATTATATTAATTGATTCAATTTTTTATGTCTACATTAACAATAATTTCAAATTAAAAATAATGAAAATGTTTACGTTTTATTAATATTTTTATTAACAGCAATACAATATTCATTCAACCACCTTTATCAAGGCACATGGAACACACCAGTCTGATGAGGTTCGAAAAACCGCAATGGCCATCTCTAATTTATACGCTAGATGAATGGTGGTTGAACATTTGGTTAGACGAATTTACAAAATGTAAATTGAATTAAAAAATTAATACTAGTATATAATAATAATAATAATAACACAGCCTTATTATAAATACACTCTAGACGCCCTACTTGAAAACAACGCACATAAAATGTATTGGGATCGTTCAGTTGTTACACCACAACAAACCTAATATTATATTAATTGACAAAGTAAACAAATCAGCTTGTTTAATTGATATTGCGATCCCAAATACACATAATTTATAACACACACATGCGGAGAAAATCAACAAATATGATGAGCTGGCAATGAAGGTAGAGCAATTCGACGAATAAAGCACTAATAACCTTTCTTCACACTTTTATTTGGATTACCAAATGTACATTTGGGTCACAAAGTGACCATTATCAATGGATTAAAACTGATTTGTACCGCCACCCTCATTCCTTCGGATCGAAGGTAGAGCAGTTGTGGATGGTAGAAAATGTAATTATTATACCAATTATATTATCAGCAGTAGGAGTATTTCCCCAAAAATTGCATAAAAGCTTAGAATTAGCAAACCTGCTAAAGTATACCTATATAGAACTACAAAAGGCAGTAATACTCAGCACAAGTCGCAAATTTAGGAAGTTGTACGTTTCATGCATTTTTCAGAAATACGGATTATACGAAAAATTCGGCTTCGGTGCATATTCTGCGCCATGATAATATCAACTTTGATTTGTTCGCAGGGAAGTATGCATCTCTCAAAACGCATTTGCAAAGCCAATAATTTGTTTTATTGTGATAACAATATAATATATTTTTTTGTAAATAGAAAAGAGTATTCATTCACAGTTATTTAAATAACTTAAAATTCACAAATTTTGTCTGCATTAAAAGTAATATTTACAAATAATTTTTTTAAAATGAATCCAAAAAAATATATTAAATAAAAATGATTTGAAAATAATTAATAATAAATAAATGCGAAAATAATCCAAAAAAATATATTAAATAAAAATGATTTGAAAATAATTAATAATAAATAAATGCGAAAATAATTTATTAATTATTTTCAAATCATTTTTATTTAATATATTTTTTTTTTGGATTCATTTTAAAAAATTATTTGTAAATATTACTTTTAATGTAGACAAAATTTGTGAATCAATACATTTTTCTCTCATATTTTTGCATTCATAAATTTACAATTATCTTAAATTGAAACTAGAAGAATATAAAATCCATTTATTATATCGACTCATTAATTCAACTCACAAACAGTAATTACTATTGTAAATGCTGATGATGTGTTTACGGGGGTGGTTCCCAAGAAGTCCAGAAGAGTACAAGTTCACACGATTTTTTTAGACTAATTTACAGTAAGATGTTCTTGCAACGGTCGAGGAGCTAATTGTCGAGACTCGCGGTACGCCAACTCTAGAATCAACGGGCGCCGAGGGTAGCGCAGGCGTTTATCAACTATTTTAATTGAAACGTATACATATCATAATTTTCATTTGTAAATATCAAAAAATCAATTGAGACGAAATATAGGGAGGAAAGATATGTGCATTTTTTTTTTTCACTTAAAATAAATTCTTAGAAAAAACATAAACAAATAAACCACGACGAATTAGTGTAAATAATACATCGGTTTCGCTTAAAATTAGTTATCGGATAAATAATTACTTTCGAGAAACGAGACTTGTGTATTTTATTTTTAGTGATTTAAATATTGAGGAAGTGATCGTCCTCGAAATAATCAAGCCGGAATTTATTTACATAAATTTTAGGACGCCGTTCGTTGTAGCTGTTAGGCTCAGATTTAGGTCGTGTGTATTTGCCATAAATTACTGTTTACACTTTA